>CM062806.1:651482826-652831425 GCA_031772625.1 Pinus tabuliformis | reverse complement strand
GATCTTACCATTATCGATCCTAACGAGATACCCACGATCCTCTTCTAGATAAAGCTATCTATCTTATCAACACCACTGACCCTTGTTACGGTGACATTTTTGTCTACCTCCAAGTGTAACGATTCTGTCCCAAACTATACGTCTGGTGACCATCGTCGCATCTGCCACCAAGCGTGACACTATCTAGTGATTAACGATACATTATATCGTCATGGTGTAGATACAGTTCTTCGACATTGCCTCACTCATGAAGAGGTGGAACACGTTTTAAATGACTTCCATGTTGGGGCATGTGGCGGTCATCTTTCTGGCATATCTACTGCATAGAAAATCTTACACGTAGGCTATTACTGGCCGACCTTGTTCAAAGATTTTGTCAAAGCCATTTGGCAATGCCATCCTTGTTAAGTGTTCACAAATAAAATGTGCACTCCTCTGGCCCTACTGCACCTGGTTATCTCCATCAGCCCCTTTTGCCAAATGGGGGATAGACTTTGTAACTTGCAATCCCATTTCCTCTGCTAGACACAACTATATCATTGTAGTTGTGGACTATTTCACGAAATGGGCCGAAGCCCTTCCCACCTACCGGGCTGATGGGGAAACTACGGTGCTATTCCTATTTAATTAGGTCATCTGTTGCTTTAGTGTACCCTGCACAATTGTTACATACCATGGGTCTCATTTTCAGAATCACATGATGTCTGACTTAACATCGCTGCTAGGTTTTCGTCAGGATCAATCATCCTCCTACTACCCCAAGCTAATGGTCAAGTAAAGGCCATCAATGGCATCTTAAACACCATGATCCACAGGTTGGTAGGAAATCATAAAACTAACTGGCATCAAATGTTATATTCGGCGCTATGGGCATACCGAACTTTAGTAAAGACTGCCACAGGCTTTACACCTTTTCAACTAGCTTACGACCTAGAAGCAGTTTTACCAATCGAGTGTCATATCCCTTCCCTACAAATAGTCGTTGAACTCCTACCCGACACTACTACTGAAGAAGAGCGCCTACTATACCTCAATCAACTGGATGAAACCCAACACACGAAAAGGTCAAGCCGCATTCTTACCAAGAGGAGATCTTGTTTTCCTCTATGATAAAAAACATGACCTCTTGGGGGCAAGTACACTTCAACCCTTATGGCTAGGTCCATATGTAGTAAAGAAAGCCCTCTCAAAAGGGGCATATGAACTTCAGGACTGGGAAGGAATCTCGCTCGCTAAGCCCTGAAATAGGATCTATCTGAAAGAGTATTATGCCTAGTATTGCACTAGGCATCTGCTTTGTAATTTTATGTATTTATAAGTTTTGCTTCCTTTTTTGGTGTGATCGGATCATTTTTGTAATGATTGGAGTATTTTTCTCATACATCTTTCTCGTAATGAAAATGTCTTCATTACCCTTAGCATATGTAGGATACGCGGATGGTGCCAGTCGTCACACATGGCACATTGCATCAGCTGCTTGGGTCATCTACACACCTGAGTCAGAACATTTTTATTTCGCGGGATTCTTTCTTGGTACTGCCACCAACAATATTTCTGAGTACATGTCCTTAATTTCACTTCTCACTGAAGCGTCATCAAGTGAGATCTCCAATCTAGTGGTCAGGTTAGGCTCTCAGCTTGTCATTATGCAATTGACAAATCGTTATCACATTTGTAATCCAACCTTTTTACGTAATTATTTAAGGGTGCGACTCTTGGAACGTCGATTTGAAGTTATCACATATGAACACATTCCTAAAGAATTTAATGTAGTTGTTGATTCATTAGAAAATTATCTATTAGATTGGCATCTGTCTCATTCACTATAGAAACATGCATGAAAAGTAAAAATTTACAGAGTTAAAAAAATTCGAAAAATATTTACGCCATCAAAATATGAAATGTCTATAATATATATATATATATATATATATATATATATATATATATATATATATATATATATATATATATATATATATATATATAAATATATATATAGATAAAATTCAGTCTTTTACATTAAAATATTCCAAAACTTGGATGTTTTAAGTGCAAAATTGCTACTAAGCCCAGCTATAAACACCCATTGGCTATGCCAAAACACTTGCTAAGAAGAGCCTACTACTCCTGAAATGCTAAAGCTACTCTAGCTATCCTCCGAAGAGGAACCAGAAACTGCACAAGTACATCGACCGTGTGGCGCTGCATACGAGTGGGGATATCCCTTATAGGAAGGGGGGACACACCCATGCTCAAGCCCTCCAGGTTCCTCAGAACCTCGCAAAGACTGTCGGAATCACCCCCCCAGCAGGTAGTTGGCCTCCTCTTTGCATATGGCAGGGTTCGCCTATAGGTCATAATGGCACCACATCTGTGTTACGCATAAAGCTTCATGTCAGTACTTTTTCACCCATAAAAAACATCGCATAAACATTCAAAAGCTAAAATATACATAAGTACTCTCAAAAATCATTCTCACCTTGAGGATCCCAGTTGGCCTCAGGCGGCAACATCACGTCAGGGTCATCGGTGAATTCCATGCCCTCATAAGCATAGTCGTTAATCATCATGATCTGGCCACGAAGCCACTAGAAGAAATCTTCCTCCGAGAAATGTCGGATCGGTCCTCCTCCTATGCGAGGATCGAGTGATGACCATCACCCCTATCTCGGCACCCTCGAATTTGTTATCACTCAATATTTTCGCAAGGTTAAAGAAATAAATCACCAAGGTAACCACAAACCAACTTTTGGGCATAGACTCTAGCCAACCTAAGCTTAGAGAGGGGTCTCTCTATATGATTTAGCTTTGTTTGCTAGGATTTTAGGCTAGTTCTGAATGTTCCGAGGGATTTTTGATTTGTATTGAAGATTGGATGGTGAAATCCTTAAAACATATGGATAGAATGATGTCTTTAGACCATTGGGCTATGGAGTCAACAAAAGGGTAGTAGAACTGGAATTAACTCACTAAAGGGGGTGTTCAAAGGGTAAGCTAGCAGAGTAAAATGCAAGTCTTTGGGCCAAATGGGTGAAATGGTCTTAACTAGGGCAAGTGAGCACTTAAGAATTCTCAGACCGGGATTAAAATGAGGAACAGAGGATAATCATGAACAAAGGGCAATTAAGAATCCTTTTCTATAGGCTACAGGGATATTACCTAAACTAAGGAGCAGTCAAGAATTCCTTAACTTAGATAATTAGCAGAAAACATTAAAATGCATAAAAGCTAAAACAAAGTGCAATGAAGAAAATTTTGAGATATCATTCCATATTATATCATTCAGATTTCATATATATAACAAAGATGGTGGAAAAACTTTAAGAAAGATAACAACACAAGAGAAAATACTTGTCTGCACTTCGCTCTACACATGAATCCTGTGAAATTTCTTGTCTTTATTCATTAATCTAGCTTGCTGGTCCAATCAGTGATACTATAGCTTACAGTCTTGTAAACAAAATTTCTATAGAAATGTCTAAGAATCCACCCCAAATACTTCAAATGAAGAAGTATTTATACAAATTCTAAACTGAAATATCTTGAAAAAATATCAAGATTGGTCTTACAATATATCTCAAATTGTTTTACATTAACAGAAATTAAATAAAGGACACTCAAAACTAATGAATCTATTTGACACTATATTTATGGATTGGTGGTAACAAATAAGAGAAATTCGAATCTGATAGAAACTCTTAATTGATGATGAGCCTTCCAAGTCACTAACTACCTCCTTCCTTTATGCATTCTTCCCCAGAAATTATGCAAAATTAGGGTCCAGTGATACCTTTGTATATCTCAATCCGAGATAGATATGTAAAACATGAAAGTAGTCATTGTAGATAAGTATGTTATTGAGATAAACCTCTTTCATATTCCGAAAATTCAGTTCCAGATGTTCACAATATTCTATGCAAAAAGAAGTCAAAAACAAGACTTTGCACAGTCCGAAAAATAGGCTCTAAAGATATGCATTTATCTCCCTTTTTGCAATACATTTGTAAACTGTGAGATATTTTTTTTGTAGATTGGCCTTTTAGGAACAACAAACCTCCTCTAGTTTCTCAAAATTCATCTTGGATTTGCCACAATAGTTTCTATAAAATTATGGCTTAAACAGGAAATTTCTGGAAGATATACCATTTCTACTCTGTTTTTTTCATCTATCTTTACTTTGATTTCTCAATCTAATACACTTTTACTGATACTCTTTCATTTGATACACTTTTACTTTGATGAACTGTCAATATCCTTTACTGTTTTTACTTTTACTATACATTTTAACTTTTTACTGTGTATTTCAACAGTAAATCATTTAGTTTTTATGCGTATCAGCATCGAGTAGTGGATATTGGTCGAGTTTCTGTATGTTTTATCTGTTTGTCTTCTAACTGCATAATCTGTCTGGTTCCTTTGTTTTAACAGTCAAGACTCTCTATGAATTTTTTCTTCTCTATTCCTTGTATAATTGTGTTCTTCTTCTGAATACAGGTTTTTGAATAGGTTTCCTATCGAGTCTTGGAGTAAACAAGTTCTGCGACTAGTATCAGAATTGTTTATCCAAGGTCTAGTATTTTGTGGATTACCTGCAAAATTCAACAATTATTAAGAAAACACAGGTTCGCAGGGAAGGAGTTAGGGAAACGTTCTGAACATAAATGGAGGTTAAATGATGTTATAGAGGTTTAGGGTGGTGCTGAAGGGTTTAACGGTTTTAACTATGAAACGGATGAAAGGCACAAAAACAAAGGTGTTCAGGGTTTTAAGCTTAATTAGAAACTTTTTGAATATGGCACAAAAATTCATATTAATGGATAATAGATGGTTTTACGAATTGGTCGGGGCGGTATTAGAGGTCATCGCACCGCTTATGAGGGAAAGGCGGTTTTTAGGGGGGGTCACTTGATATAGTCTAGAGCTTGACACGTATCCTTTGGGGGATTGAGGAAAAACCGCTTTATTAGGTCGGTAACGAGCATCAGGCATGGCCAATATGGATGTGGATCATTGGATTTGGGCACTAAAAATCAGACGGCAGTCAGATGGTGAAATAGCATGGGTGAGATGGGGAAAAAGTTTAGGGGGGATGAAGCTTTAATCACAGCTGGTTTGCAATTAATTATAGGTTAAATATGGGACTAAATTGATTAGAAGGGTTTTAATGAAGTGGGACCATGGGTTTAAATGGAGGGATTTTCTTAATTTTACTGAGGGTTGGTGAGTCAAGAGGGGTTCGTCAGGGAAGTATGAAATAGAGGGTCAACTATAGTTTATATTTAAACTAAGGGTTGGGGGTATTTGTTTATGGGATTTAATTAATATACAGGAAAAAATGTATATCGGGGAGGTAATACATTATGTTAGCATGTTAATATGAAATGAATGTGCAGGAATGTAAAATACTATTAAGTGTAAAGTAATATTTGTACATTTCCTTCACATACACTTAACTTAGGATAAAATCTTTTGTGGGTTTTTTGAATGAAATGGGATTTAATATGGTATTTCTCACTTTTCATAGGCTAATGGAGTTTAACCTTTAGGAGAAAGATTTTTATTAGGGAAATGAAGGGGGGTGACTTTTATGAAGGGTATTCTAACACTTGATGCCCATAAATCATTAATCTGAGGGTCCGATCCCACAAAAGCCAGATAAATGCTCTGAGCCTCTTTGACTTGAAGGATTTAAAGTACTTAGAACATACTTGTGGATAGGAAATTAGTAAGTAAAGGGAAAAATGAATGAGGGGGAGTTAATCACATTAACTTGCAAACCTTTGTTTTTGCTTCCATAATTGATCATACATATTAGCACATATGTCTAAGCATGATGAATGTGTTTTGATCCAATCAACTTTATACTTCAACAACCTTTCTTCTACTTACCCATTTACTTACCCTAACATTTTTTCTTCATTTTATTTGGGTGCATTTAGACTAGCAAACCCTTATCATCCATTTTTCTTTTGAAAAGTAATCTATCTAATTCTAACCTTATATCATCCAAGGGCTCAGATTAAACTGATGATCTCCTTTTATTTTCTCTACCTATCTAATGATCTGCCAAGATTAAACTATTTGGTCAGATTTTATTCTCTAACTATAAACATAAAATTCAAATCATGAAATAACCAAGATTAAATAGTTTGATTACCATGGACTGTGGCATGAATAACAAGCTGCACACAATCATTATTATGCATAAAAGTAAATAGGAGTGGCATTTAGACTTGCACACTTTCATGGTCTCTTTTTGTTTTTGGGGTTCATATATTTTCATTTTTTGACCTTCTCTTATTCTTTTTGTCCTTTGATATTTCTTTTAGGACATACCCTCTTTACATTTTTTAATTTTTAATATGGAAAACATTTGCAGAAAGCAAAGGTATGTACAATATTACAAGGCTTAACCTTAGTCATTCAAAATTATGACTCCTATTATTATAGGAACCTAACAGGATCAAAGGGACCTAAGCTCATCCTTGGGCGCATAACGGGTACCCTCTCAAAAATGAATGAGACTATGAGAGTACCATACCCAAAAACTTGTTGGGTTCGAGTCTTGCATGTGGTTAATTTTTTCTTCAACTAGCGAAGCAGGACTTCACACCAATTGAACATATGAGGTTGGACACAATCAACTGCAAGCAAGAGTTGGGCCTTTGTTGCAATCTGGGGAATCTTTGACCCCGCCAATCGCATAATCAACCATAAAATGGCCCTCGTAGACTTGTACCTAATCTACTCTATGGGGACTCTGTTGCTGACAAGTCCACTCTCAGGGATGCAGTAGGATTTCACCAGCTCTATGGTAGATCAAGGATCCGGCCTACCTCCAATGAGGTTTTCTTGTGCTCCATGGCATGACAAACCAGTTAAAAAGTAAATTTCATCACAGTCAATGGCCAGCTCATGATCTACAATCCTGAACACTTGCTCATGTTCATCCCAGCGTTGGATAATCCATCTCAATAAATCCTCCTGCCCTTTCATCATCTCCAACTTTGCATATTTTAAAAACCGCAATGGTGCAATGCAAGTATGCATGCTGGATCATTTCCCATCAACAATTCCTGGCTATCATGGGATCGTTCTCTCCATAAGCTAGCCATTTTGGCCTGAAACCTGTGCAATATAACCCAAAAAACAGTCAAAATGGGGCAATAAAACTTCAGGAATCACTGCATGAGGTTTTAAACTACGCCCTTAAACTTTAACGCTCCCCCGCGTGGTACACAGGGAGGATTAATGTCCTCTAGCAAGTCGTACAGGGTGTTTAACGCTCCCTACAGGCCAGCCAGAGGGCATTAGTGCGCAAACACTGCTTTAGGGCTCCTCAAATATGCAAGAATCCACCCTAGAAACTGACAAGAAAGGTTAAGAAATGCATAGAGAAATGTTTTAGCCTCTACTTGGGACTCACTGCACATCGAATGGTTGCTCGAATCTCCCGCAATGGTCCACAGAAAATTTGCTCCTCTTTGGCTCCAAAATGCTCTCATAGTTGTCAAATAGTGAAAATGGTGAATGTGAAAGCTCAAAGAACTTCCTTATATTTATTTTTGGAGACATGATTTTTTAATCACTAAAGAGGAATTAGTCCATTCCCCATGATTTTTTATCATTCATGACCCCATATGGATAGGAATTGTTGCTTTTTTATATTTTTTTCTAATTTTGATGAAAGTACTTTTAGGAATGAAAATAAAAAATCACTGCATGCAATTCTCAGTGAGTGCTTTCTTTTATGGTATGTTTTCTCACTCTAAAAAACTAAAAAATCCCCGAGTTTTTCATCATTGGACTCGTTAAACACATACGACGATGATCTGACCAACTATTTCTCACTTTTTTTCTAGCTCATTAAACTAAAAAGGATCATTAGAGCATTCTTTTTAGGCACTTTTTTCTCGCTCATAAAACTGAAAAAATTTCGATTTTTTTCTTCAGGCTCGTTAAATATTTATAAAGATGACCCGAACATTCTTTAGGTACTTTTCTCGCTCATTAAACTGAAAAATCTAGAGTTTTTGTCACCGGGCTCGTTAAAAATCTACAACAGCAACCAGAGCACTTTCTTTTTTGGGACCATTTCTCGCTCTTAAATCGAAAAATCCCCGAGTTTTTCCCTTCTTCGGGCTCGTTAAATATACAAAGAAGGAATGAGCAGTTCTTTTACCTCTTTTTCCTTGCTCACTAAATTGAAAAAGATACCTTGAGTTTTCTTCATTTGACTCGTTAAAATTTGATGAAGGTATTGAGTTTGTCGTCATGTGACTCATTAAAAATTCACGATGAATATCGAGTTTAGTCCATCTCCTCGTACTCGTAACAAAATGAGGTCAACATCTATTGAGTATAGGTTTCTCTTTATCCGGACTCAATAGATTAAATCATGGAAAATTAACCGATCCAAGTATACTATTAACTTTTTGTCGCACCCGGTTAACAACTATGAGAAAGGGCCCACCCTCGAGTCGTTCCTTACAATCTTTTTAGACTCTCTAAATATGAAAATACCACTGAGTTGTCTAGTCTAGACTCATTAAATTACACAGAAAAGGTATAGAGTCACTCTTTTCACAATCATTTTCAGACTCCTAAAACATGAAAATATCAACGAGTTTGCCTATCTAGACCCATTAAACTAATCAGATAGGGCATAGAGTCGCTCTTTTTGCAGTCCTTTTCAGACTCTTAAAATATGAAAATATCGACGAGTACCTATCTAGACTCATTAAAATAATCAGATGGAGAAAGTAGACAATACAACTATATTCAATATTAGAAAGCATGGCTTGTGTTGAGTCATGAAAAAGGTATGCATATATTATTTATTTCATCATCCGTTCTTTTAGTTATATCCTCTTTACATCTTAAAATGTTAATATACTAAAGGATTATGGTAAAAATGAGGAAATAATCTATCATCGTGATTTAGCTGACTATTATCCCTCTTTATGCAGGAAAAATACGAAATGGAACAACTGTTGTTCCTCAACCAAGGGACAGCAAAAAGACAAGCAAGCCAAGGATGGAGTGTGCGGTTATGGACAAAAGCAAAGCGAATCACAGGACCAGCACAAGGAGGGAAAGAGGACTAAAGTTAGAAGATTGCATGAATTCCTTAGGATCTCTTGATCCTGAGGAATCAATGTTACTACTTATCCTTTTACCTCTTTGCCATTATAAAAGGCAACGATTGTAAGTAGAGGAGAAAGGGGAGAACATTATTCAAAAATTACTATTGTATTTGTAACTTTGATCATCGACTCTTGCGATTAAAGCAGAGTACGAACTGGCTGTAACTATTTTTCAATGATTAATATATAAAGCAGTTGTTGTTCCTTCTCATCTACTGAAGTAATCCGGCGATGTTCACTGGTGGCTAAGGGCCCGGCCCTGGTGGATTCACTTGTTGTTCCTGTACCATTCTTTTATGATTTCTACTGTGTGATGGTTTGGTTTGATTTCCACTTACTGTAATCGCATCGCTTTGCTATTTCATATTTCTAGTCTTAACGAATTTGCTCTGTTTTACACTCTGTAGTAATATTGATTCAAGTTGTTATTATCTCCGATCTAGTTATCTACTTCAGCACTCTGTTATTGTTATTTCAGATTCAGTCATTCAATTACATATTCTGGTTAAGATTATCAACTGTAAAGAACATTGACTATTGTTATCAAAGCTCTCAGATTGGGATCATTTACTATTATTGGTTATTGATGATTGTATTCGATTTGAATTGTTGTTACTTTGAGAATGTCTGATTTAGTTTCTTTATTTCATTGAGGATTGAGTTGTCTTTTAATTGTAATTATAGTTCACTAGCTGCATCCATTTACTCTTGTATTTGAAAGAATTTTACTACAATTTAGAAGCATTACTCTTGAGTAAACAGCCGCCAGATACTGTGTACACTCTTGAAATAGAAAGTCTTACTTGGATTGATAACTAATGTGAAGATATTTAGGAGTTAAAAAGACACATTTTATCACTCAACATTTTAGCGTTGTTGCCAGGGAGAGCGTAGCCATTTTTGAAGAGTAGTGTACATCTGATGATTGTTGTTGAAGAAGAATTGGGTTTTGAAAACGAAAGGTAAGAACCTACGTAACGAGCAAGTAAAAGGCTTGCTCCCCTACCCACTTTTCAGCACAATTACAGAATTTTTCAATAGGTATTTGATGTTTGTCTGTTGGGAGAGAACTGGTTTTGAAAACGAAAGGTAAGAATCTGCGCACAGAGCACGTAAAATGCCTACTCCTCCACCTGCTTTGCAGCAGAATTGTTAAGAATTTAGGGTAGAGGTAAATATTTGAATTGTGTGTATGACTAAGAAGAAAAAAATTGAAAATAATCCAATTCCACTACCCAAACTCGATAAAGCTAAGGGACCAGTGACCCTTGGGCGATCAACTTTCATAAACAACATCATAAAGAAAGCTAAATCTCAGCCATCAGTAGGTCCTGTAAAAGTTGCTACAAGACAACCTATTGTATCTCTTTGAGCCACAAGCTCACCATCTGTAGCCTTTGTTGAGGTACACAGCAAAACATAAGAGACTGAGCAAAGTTTTCAAGAAATTGAAAAAGCTCGCCCAAATTATTTACAAGAAAGGAAATTTAGTATTCTTTGTGAAGGAGGAGGATAAACCAGGGAAACAAAGGAGCCAAGGTCCCCTCAGATAATAATTCAACCAAGAACACTCAGTACCCCAGATAAAGGGAGTGTCGTTAAGTTCATTCAAGAAGAATCAGGGGAAACAAAGGAGCCAAGATCCCCTCAGGTAGTAGTTCAGCAAGGAACGCTCATTATTCCCGACCAGGGAAGCACTGTTAAGCTTATTCCCACCCCTTCTAGTCATCCTAGGAATAACTCTCTAGAGATCCCAGAAGGGTATTGGCACATATTTGATCAAATGGCCAATAACCCACAAGCACCTCAGACCTCCACCCTACAGTATCCCATCGTTGACATAGCAGTCAACGCACCTATGAAAGCCATACCTCTCCAAAATATTCCTACCTTTCATGGGTTGACATCAGAGGATCCAGACGCATTCCTGTTTGAGTTTGATGTATTGTGTCGGGGGTATGATTATACCACCGACCCCAAAAAACTAAAATTGTTTCCCTCTACATTGAAAGGAGCAGCCTTGCAATGGTTTATGGGATTAGGTGGAGGCACAATAAACGATTGGGAACAAATGAAAATCACTTTCCTAAAAAAATATCAGGACTATTGTAGATCTAGGGAATTGAAAGATGAAATATTCCAGATGATAGCAAGACCAAGTGAAACATTAGAGGAATATGTGGAACGATTTCAATATAACCTCCAGCGGTCTCCCTATGTAACTATGCCTTTACCTAATAATGTGCTAAAAACTACACTAATTAAAGGGATGAAAGAACAATGGGTAGAAACATTAAATATTATGGGTAAAGGAGATATATATCAGGAAAATTTTGTTGACATCATTAATTTGTGTATCAGGTGTTCAAGAGGCAACACAAGATTGAAGCCAGCAGAACGCGACATGATCACAAGGGATAACAAAATCTCTGGTGGAGGTATAACTCACGCAGAAATTGGCAATCTGCTAGAGGATTTCAAAACTGATATTCTAGGGACTCTGACAACGCAATTGGACATTATGCAAGCCAAACAAAGCAAGCAGAAGCAGAACAAAACTTGGTGATATTCTATCCTAGATGCAGAAAGAAGCATAGCCACAAAGAGTGCCCGTTGGATACGGTCCAAATCTGCACCATCTGTACAAAAGATCACGCCACAAAAAGTTGCCCATCACTCCCAGGATTGAAAGCAGTTTATAAAGAAGCAGAAGAAGAAACAGAACTAGTATACCTAATAAATCAGCGTCGCCAGTGGCAAGCACGACCAACAGGTATGCCCATTGACCCATCCTCTTCTTTTCAGTCTCCTTAATATAGTGCTCAATAATACCCGGAACCATGTGGCAGAACTAGCCATCTTTTTCCAATTGGTCACAACAACCATTCCCTATGCCACCCTAGCCCAACCAACCAAATCAAAATAACAATTGGCCCAATTCCTCTTACTTCCCACCGTTTTGGCAAAATAATGCATATCAATCCCAATGGCCACCCTCAACTTCACAGAATTAGAACTGGCAATCAAGCTAGCAGAGACCTACAAATCAGCTAGCAGGAACAATCCCCCTACCTCAACCCACACTGCCAACACCTTACACATTGCAACAGAACCCCTAGACCAACTTAAGACCACAGCTCCCAGCCCAACCCAACCCGAACCCCAACAACAAACTGGTTCAATCTGTGCAAATTATTGAAGGACCAAAATCAGAAACTGAGTTAAGGGAGTGCAATGACCTTCACTTAAGTTCTGGGCGCATAATAGAATCAGAGGGGGATAAAAATGTTCAAATTGAAGATTTTTTACCTGTAGAACAATCAACACAAGAAGAGAACATGGTTAGACAGAAAGCTCATGACCAAGAAACCACCTCTTCTCCACCATTCCTAGAACGACTAATCATACCTCGCCCAATTGAACACACCTAATTTTGATCTTCTGGGAGAATTGAAAATTTTGTGTATAAAAATACCATTCCTCTAGGCTATTCAAGACATCCCAATTTATGCAAAAACTATCAAGGAATTATGTATGAAAAAGCGAAAGAGGAAAATAACAACAAATCCAACAATCCATGTAGCCAGTACCTTATCTGATTTACAATCAGGAAGAGAAACACATGTAAAATATGAGGAACTAGGAAATCCTATAGTCATGGTGCAAATAAATGGATGCTCCTTCCCTAATGCCTTAGTTGATTTGGGAGCAGCAATCAATATTCTTACAACCACAACTTGCGAAAAGCTTGGAATTACATCATTAGACCTAACCAAAACCTTGTTGGAATTGGTTGACTGATCGGTAGTCAAACCAGAAGGCACATTACATGATGTAATGGTGTATGTAGACTCTTGGGAATACCCTGCAGACTTTTTGATCATCAATCCTAAAACCGAATCGATGGACACCCCTTAATTCTAGGTAGACCTCGGCTAGCAACTATGGATGCTTACATTAGCTGTCGAACATGCAACATGACTATAGCAAGAGGAAGCAATGTAAAGAATTTAGCCTTATATCCTCTAGCTCAACCAAGTTTAACAATCAAAACCAAAAAAAAAAACAACTTGTATCATATCTAACTGAAAACATTAGATCACTGCTAACCATAGAAGATGCTCTCGAATTTAAAGATCAAATAGAATATGACATCATTAACACCTACATTAACCAACCAGAAGCCAGATCCCATCTAAAATGTCAAATGATTGAAGCCGCATTAGATAGTGAAGTAGAAGAAGATCTCCTAAAAAATATTAACGATCAATCAATACAACCACCTCTGTTTATAATAGCAAAACCATAGAAATTGAGCTAGGAAAACTTTGAATATTAACGAAAACCTAACTACCGACCAACAATAGAAACTTGTCCAACTCCTGAGAAAATATAAAGAGGCCTTTGTGTGGGACTACCCAGACATGAAAGGAATTGATCCCCAATTATGTATGCACAATATCTATACAGAAAATGATGCCATACCCCTTCGACAACCTCAACGGAGGTTAAATCCTCATCTTAGGGATATTGTTAAAGCTGAACTGTAAAAACTTTTAGATGTAAACTTTATTTATCCCATATCTGACAAAAAATGTGTCTCTCCATTAGTAGTGGTGCCGAAAAAGAATGGGAAGTGATGAATATTTTTTGATTATAGAGAACTTAATAAAGAAACCAAGAAAGACCATTTCCCTCTTCCATTCATTGACCATGTCTTGGACACACTAGCAGGAAAGAAATTATTTTCTTTCCTTGACGGCTTTAGCGGATATAATCAAATTTAGATTGCCCCTGAAGATCAAGATAAGACTACCTTTACCTGCCCTTGGGGAACGTTTTCTTACAAGGTCTTACCCCTTGGGCTATGCAATGCCCCTACCACATTTCAAAGGGCTATACTCAGCATTTTTTCAGATCTGATAAATGAAGGACTTGAGGTGTATATGGATGACTTTACTCCTTACGGAGATGACTTCGAGCCAGCATTAGAAACATTAGAGAAAGTTCTGCAAAGATGCATTGCCACCAGACTCTGTTTAAGCCATGAAAAATGTCATATAATGATGACCGAGGAACTCATCTTGGGACATTATATCTCAGCAGCTGGAATACAAGTAGATCCAACTAAAATTCAGATAATTCTTTTAATACCTACCCCTTCCACACAAACAGAGGTACATAGTTTTTTGGGATTTTTTGGTTATTACAAAATATTTATAAAGAGTTTTTCTCAGATTGTTGCACCTTTATATGCACTAACAGAAAATATTGATTTCATTTGGATAGACAAATGTGACGGTGCTTTTGAGGATTTAAAAATGCTTGTATCAACAACCCCAGTGCTAAGGGGTCCAAACTGGGATTTTCCATTGCAGACTTCATCTGATGCTTCAGTCACAACAATCGGAGTAGTTCTTGGCCAGGAAGAAGAAAAAAGCCATATGCAATATATTTTATCAACAAAAATCTATCTCTGGTTGAATTAAATTATGTTGTGACTGAAAAAGAATTTTTAGTTGTAATATATGCTGTTAATAAATTTCGATATTATATAACTGGATATCCTGTAGTTTTATATACAAATCACTCTGCCATTAAATAACTAGTGAATAAACCTGTTACAAATGGAAGAGTGACAAGATGGTTGATTCTCTTGCAGGAATCTAACATCACAATTAAGGATTGACCTAGAAAAGAAAATCCTATAGTTGATTTTCTCTCATGCATGCCAAAGCTAGCTGATGCAGTAGCAGTTGAAGATCAATTTCTTGATGAACATTTATTCACTGTTACTGTCAGAATGCCATGGTATGCAGACATTGCAAATTATTTGGCAGTAAAATTACCCAAGCATCTTACGCTTAATGAAAGAAAACAAATAGTGTTGCAATACTCAATTCTCTTGGATCGGGGGCTATTTATTCCATATAGGAGCAGATATGCACATTATAAGATGCGTCTGAGAAGATGAAGTGTTTGAAATTCTAAAAGCATGCCACGATGGGTCGTGCGGTGGACATTTTGCAGACCGCAGAACTGGTCACAAAGTATTACAAACAGGTTATTACTGGCTCACTATCTTTAAAGACACTAAAAAGTTTTTTCAAGCATGTGATAGTGGCTAGAGGACGGGACACCCTGGACAATCTGATCAGATGCCTCTAAACCCGCAATTAGTAATCGAGCCTTTTGAGCCACTAGATTTTATTGGTCCTATCAACCCATCATCTAATCAAAAAACATACATACTAGTTGCAACAAAATATGTTACTAAATGGGTAGAGGCAGAGGCATTACCAAGGGCAATGGAGGATTCAGTGATACATTTTATTTTCCGACTATTTGTGCGATATGACCTGATGAGATATATAACTACAGATGGAGGATTACAATTCGTAGGCAACAAAATTGCTGCAACATTGAGAAATTATCATATCCTCCACAAAATTACAACTCCATACCACCCACAGGAAAATGGCCAAGTAGAAAGCACTAATAAGATAATCGAGGAAATACTCACAAAAAAAGTTGCATCACACAGAGATGACTAGACCTCCAAATTGCCAGAAGATTTGTGGGCATACTGTACAACATGGAGAAATACCACGGGATATTCACCATATCAACTAGTATTTGGAAAGGAACCTATCTTCCCAATCGAATTCAAAATTAAGACATTAAGAATAGCGCAGGAGGTAGGTTTGAACTTAAATGAAGCTTAGATCAATAGATTACAGCAAATCAATGAATTAGATAAAATCAGGCTATCAGCTCTTCAGCACACTGCATCAATCTAACAACAAAGAGAGAAATGGCATGATGCCCTTATTGAAAAGAAGATCTTCCACGAAGGATATTGGGTGCTCCTATATGATTCTAGGTTCCAAGATTTCCCCAGGAAACTCTAGACCAGATGGTTAGGACCTTATGAGATACAAAAGGTGCATGACAATGGCACCATCACATTAGCAACCATTGATGGATCTAGTTATTCTTTTAAAGTGAATGGTCATTGAGTACAACTTTATCACAAACCAGTTACCAGGGAGTCATTTTTCCAACAATTACGGGAGATTCCACCATGCAAATTCTCCTTGAGGAGGGAAACCCATCCTCACCATCGATCCAGTGAATAATTCATTTGTTTTTGAATTTTGTATATAAACTTTTCTTTCTATTGGATTTGCTTGTATAAACTATAAATAATCTTTTTTTGCTTTTGTTGTTCGATTTAAAGAACAATTGTTGTTCCCTCCTAAAGAAAAACTGTTGTTCCCTCCTAAAGAACAACTGTTGTTCCCTCCTAAAGAACAACTGTTGTTCCCTCCTAAAGAACAACTATCGTTCCTCTAAAGGAACAACAATCTTGTGTACAGATTTTAGGGAACAACAATTTTTTGTTCATTTGATTTTCGTGTTGTTCCATTTAAGGAACAACTGTTGTTCCTTCTAAGGAACAGCTGTCGTTCCATTTACGGAACAGTACCCTGTATATACGATTTTCGTGTTGTTCCATTTAAGGAACAGTTGTTATTCCCTCTAAGGAACAACAGTCGTTCCCTTTAAGGAACAACAGTTTTGCATGTTTCTTTTTGTTGTTCCATCTAAGGAACAACAGCTCCATGTACATTTGTTTTTGTTGTTCTGTTTAAGGAACAGTTGTTGTTCCCTTTAAAGGAACAACAACTGTTCCATCTATGGAACAACAGTTTCGTGTGTGATTGCTTTGTGTTGTTCCTTTTAAGGAACAACTGTTGTTCCTTCTAAGGAACAACAGTTTCGTCAATTCTTTTCTTTTCGTTGTTCCTTCTAAGGAACAATAGTTTCGATTAAGTTTGTTTTAATGTTATTCCCTCGAAAGTAATAGTAGTTTCGCCTACGTTTGTTTTTCTATTGTTCCTCCTAAGGAACAATTGTTGTTCCTTGTAAGGAATAACAAGTTCACGTCCTATTATTTTCTTTCTTTTTGTTGTTCCTTTGAAGGAATAGCTATTGTTCCTCCTAAGGGATAGCAGTTTTCGTGTGAAATTTTTATCTTTTTGCTATTCCTCCTAAGGAACAACAGTTTTCGTGTGCAATTTTTTTCTTTTTGTTGTTCCTCCTAAGGAACAGCTGCGGTTCCTTTTAAGGAACAACACCCTTTTTTTTAGTGTGTTTCTTTTGTTGTTCCTCCTAAAGAACAAAACTCTTTTTGAGAGGTTTTTCTTCAGAAAATAAACATCTTGTAAAAATTATTCAATCCTCTAAAGGGAAAGAATACAAACATATACGTGAAGATACAAAATTTGAAGGTTATTGGAACAAGCAAATAAATAAATAAAAATTATCATCTTTAATGGGATTGCTTTGTATTGATTAGAAAAGGGGAGGACACAACCATCTATATCACTTTGTTGTCCCTATCTTCACTATAACTCAAATTGATTGATTATTTGTACCATGTTGGTTCTTTCCTAATCCCCATAATTCTCTCTGCTTATTATTATTGAATAAGAGTAAGAGTATATTTTCTTCTATTGGTATGTTCAGGCTTCTTCCACCATCCCTACTCTTAAGGAGTGTTGAGAAACCCTCTATATACAAATAGGAAGTAGCGAAGTGGCATTCCCACTATTGCCACCACACCAGGGATATGATCCAATGGATGTATCAGAAAAAACAAAATCCTTGGAACAGGAGGTCTCATCACGAGCTGGCTTGCCCACTTTTTTCTCCTCCCCAGTGAATGGCATTGTGATTTATCTGGTCACCAAGCTAGCACAATGACCTCCTTTCTAACATCATAAGGCACTTTCCTAATTATACATAAAGGATCATGGTTCCAAAATGTGAAAAAGCAACTCTGTCAAGGTTATAAACACCTGTGGGCAACAAAAGCTCTGCTGATGGTATTGGAATCATATTTTCAACATCAATAGTGATTATAACTCCCTTTTCTTATTTCTTTATCTTTATTACAGAGAGATTATGGTTCATTTTTTTGAACCTTTATGCATGAGATATCGCTTAAAAAGTCAATCATAATGGTTTAAGTGGAATAATGACCGCATAGCATCTCACCCACGTCAGATGTCCTTTCTCCCTTTTCGAATCACTCCACGGCATCTCCACATTTATTCATAATTTTCATTTTATGCATTGATTTCAGCAAACCTAATATTTTTGTGATCTTATCATAAATATGTATACCTTGCCATTCTTACCACTACTGTACATTGCCGCCTGTACGTCGTTCCTTCATTTAACTGGTCGAAGGCGACCTATCATTTTAAAGGGGGGTGCAGGTGACTTCCAAAGCACTTTTTCATGTGTGTCAGTCCTTTATTTGGTCATACCGGGCTACATGATATCCCATAATAGCAAGTTTTTAACGGTATCTATGTTGAAAAAGTATTATCTGATATTAACAACTTGTTCCATTGATGGCTTTGTGTATTGCCACATTACGTGTGTTAAGCTAATAGTGTGTAGAATTTAGACAAAATGGGAGGACGATCAGTGTGCAGGGAGCCACTGATACTAGCTGTTTCCGATGCCGCCTGAGAAATTCTAGTACGGGCTGGATGGGTTGCATATTTTACACGACTGCAGCAACCCAATGAAACCATTGCTATCAAATTTTTACAGAATTTACAGGATGATCATTCTATAATAAGAGGAAGGCAAATAACAGTAATGGATGTAGTAATAGCTGAGGTGTCTGGATTACCAACAGTCAGACCCATATGGATGCATAAAAAATTGAGGCTACAAGACGCCATTGCTACCTTTCGGGATGAGGGATAGAACCTGATTGTCAAAGGCAAAGGAGTTCAACCTTCATCTCTGGGAGAACCATGGACAGAGCTGGCTAGAATCATTCAGAGCTATATCACATGCAATGGAAGAAAAGATGTGGTAAGGCCATGCCACCTTAAATTATTAGCAGTTCCAAAACAGAGATGTTCTATAAACTTGCCTGCATATTTGAATTTCTTGTTGCATGACGTTGCTCAAAGCATAGAGAAATCCCAGCATACAGAGACTATTGTGAGTCATCATTGTTTAATCAGGCTGATAGCAAACTATAACCTTGCCCATCAGCAAACCAGTGAAGAATTAGTGTTTACTATTGGGGGGGGGGGGGGGTGGGGGGGGGGGGGGGGGGGGGGGGGTTAGCCTTACCTGCTCCAAAAAGGAAAAGGACTACCAGCACAGCAAATAGACCACAAAAACACAGATGCTCTACCAAGACAAGCTTGGGAACAGCTGAAAACCTCCTGGGTAGTAGCAGCCAACCCTTAGAATTATCTAGCCCTGAAAATGAGCAACCCTTACAGCTGGAAGGAAGAGATAACCAAGAGTCAGAACTTGAGGAGGAAACAGAGCATACTAGTGAAGAGGAGAGGGATGAAACAAAACTTCCCTTAACTCCCAGCACAAGTCCACCACAAGACTTATTACATGATGTTGAATTGGCCCAGATTTTGGCCAATATGAGTGAATTTATACAACCTAAAAGCCCACTCAACCTTAATGTTGAAGTAGAGAAATTGGAAGAAAACTCTGCCCACAGTAGGAGCATGATGGAAAACGTAATTGGTGAGGAAGAAATAGGGGCAGAAGTTACTCAGGAAGAGGTAGACCAAACTAGGAGTACACATCTAGAAGAACCTAGTCGGGTCAATTTGAACACAGAAGATGTGGGCCAAATAGGAGAAACAGAAACTAGTTAGGGCAAAGACACAACCCTTGGAGAGCAAAGCCCAAGTGAGCAACCGAGCTCGCTAAGAATAGAAATGGTTAGTGAAACAACTGTTCCTCCCAAAAAGAAGAAAAGAAAAATTGAAAGGTTTAGAAAGGAACAGCAGAGGCTGCAAAAATTAATTAAAAGACTTCGGCAAAAGATAAGGACATTAAAAAGGGGAAAAGTTTCAAGCAGAACCCCGAAAATGGTGAACGCAACCATTCAAACCAAATTTCATGATACAAGGGTTACTAGGACTCAAACTGAGCCCATACTCATTCAAATTGATAAGGAACAACATGCAACTATTATAGAAGCAGTTGCCCAAACAGAGAATGTACATTTTTGTAATGTAGTTGTTCAAATGGGGGTGATACCCTCCAACAGCGCAGCCATCCAAACAGAAAGACCAACTATCCATAATAAAAGAATGCATACTTTAAGCATTTTGTCCTGTAATAAGATTATGCAGACTATAGGCATTCAGTCTCATAATACAAACACCCATACAGATGTCCAAGCCAAAGATACTTTGATGTGCAGCGACCCTTATATAACAAATCTTCAAGAAAATCTAGTACACACTCAGATAACCATAGAAAGGCTTGAGGAAGAAATTGTTCCCCAACAGAGATACCAAAACTTATAAAGGCAACTGCGGGATATCAATGCATCGAAAAGTGAAGCCTTCGATAAATATCAAAAGGCAGAAGAAAGAACTGAGAAAATAAAGATCAGACTAGAGACAGTCATGCATCAAATGGATACTCTTTGTTCACTATACACAAATGTTTTGGCATACAGGTCCCATGCCAATAACTACACTTTATTTTTGTTAGAAAGGTATTTATAGCTAAAAATCATGGCTATCAGGGTAGGGAAACCCATAGAATTGAAAACTATTCAAGATTTCATAAACTATTGTAAACACCATGGAGTGAAAGTTCAATGATTAATTTGTGAATTTTATTTACATAATTTTTTATTGGAAGGAGAATTGGAGAAGAATCCCAACCCTTTTGTGGGGGATGTATAATTTCAAGCCTTCGTTTCATTTGCTGCCAACCAATTGAAAGGGTTTAAAGCCCATAATACATTTCAGAGGTAGGAAAATAGATTGGACCTTTAGGTCATAGATGAACCAAAGAGCCCACTACAAATGCTAGCAAAACACAAAAGTTTGATGAAAAAGGAAGGAGTAATCTAGACCTTGGGGCCGATTCACAAAGAAATTGTCAGCAGGGGGTAGAGTATTTTCTCTCTATTAAAGACAGCGCCTTGGTTGTAGCTAAATTCAGATGGATAGTTTCTAATCATAATGTACATAACAAAGAACCATTTAACTATAAAAATTTTAAATTGGTTGTAGATCACTTTGTTACTTATAGCAACCTCATCTTGAGGGAAGGTCCATATTGGCTAGGTTGTTAGTTCCATAGTCCTATTGTCTAGTATCCTGCAGAAGGCTATAAAGCTATATATGAATTACCTAAAGGACAGATAGGACACATTTTTGAAACCTTGGCCAAGAATCATGGGTTCAGACTGCTTCATGACATTCCTTCTCCAGCCTATTCCCTGACTACTCTGCATACAAACTATATGGTTTTCATGAGGACATGAAAAAGGGTAAGCAGGGGAGTATGTTGAGTCATGAAAAAGGTATGCATATATTATTTATTTCATCATCCTTTCCTTTAGTTATATCCCTTTTACATCTTAAAATGTTAGTATACTAAAGGATTATGGTAAAAATGAGGAAATAATATATCATTATGATTTAGTTGACTGTTATCCCTCTTTATGCAGGAAAAAGATGAAATGGAATGACTGTTGTTCCTCAACCAAGGGACAATGAAAAGACAAGCAAGCCAAGGATGGAGCGTGCAGTTATGGACAAAAGAAAATCGAATCACATGACCAGCGCAAGGAGGGAAAGAGGACTAAAGTTGTACGATTGTGAAAATCCCTCGGGATCTCTTGATCTTGAGGGATCGTTGTTAGTACTTATCCTTTTACCTCTTTGCCATTATAAAAGGCAGAGATTGCAAGTAGAGGAGAAAGGGGAGAACATTATTCAAAAATTACTATTGTATTTGTAACTTTGATCATCGACTCTTGCAATTAAAACAGAGTATGAACTGGCTGTAACTATTTTGCAATGATTAATATATAAAGCAGCTATTGTTCCTTCTCATCTACTGAAGTAATCTGGCAGTGATCACTGGCAGCTAAGGGCCAGGCCCTGGTGGATTGACTTGCTGTTCTTGTACCATTCTTTTATGATTTCTACCGTGTGATGGTTTGGTTTGATTTCCACTTACAGTAATTCCATCGCTTTGCTATTTCATATTTCCAGACTTAACAAATTTGCTCTATTTTACACTCTGTAGTAATATTGATTCAAGATGTTATTATCTCCGATGTAGTTATCTGATTCGACACTTTGTTATTGTTATTTTAGATTTAGTCATTCAATTACATATTCTGGTTAATATTATCAACTGTAAAGAACATTGAATATTGTTGTCAAAGCTCTCATATTGGGATCGTTTACTGTTTATATTGGTTATTAATGATTGTATTCGATTTGAATTAAATCAGTTAAAAGAGGAATGAGTTATTGCTGCTATATCCTTGATTGATGTTTGTTGTTACTTTGAGGAATGTCTGATTCAGTTTCATTTGAGGATTGACTTATCCTTTAATTGTAATCAAAGTTCACTAGTTGCATCCATTTACTCTTGTATTTGAAAGAACTGTACTACAATTTAGAAGCATTACTCTTAAGTAAACAGCCGCCACATACTGTGTACACTCTTGAAATAGAAAGTCTTACCTGGATTGATAACTAATGTGAAGATAATTAGGAGTTAAAAATACACCTTTTATCACTCAATAGTTTGGCAGCAGTTGTTCCCTTGAACATGGCACTCCCTCAGGTAAACCTTCCTTGTGATGGCCTCTCAATATGAATCCTACCATCCTATGATTTTATCATAAATACCTCGATGTTCTTGCATCTCTGCATGGTTAAAAGTATTGTCGTGCCTTCTATTGTTCAAGGGTTAACCTTTTGTTTCCTCCATCAACCCATCAAGCATATCCTGTCATCATGCCCTCCATCGTTTTGACCCAATGCTCAAAGATTCCTCAAAAAACAAATCATTCCTTTCCTATTTCATGTCAATTGATGTAGGACACATTATTTCCTACCTTTCGACAGGTATCTTCCTATCAACTTCAACACTCTATCTAGGAAGACAACCCAGAAACACATTCAGTGCCTTGTTACTTGCATACATTAGTGGCAGGTCACCTTGTGTTTGATCAGGGGTTCTCATTATTGGCTCCTGGTTAAGCGATTCTACGAGTGTTTGATGACAAGAACATTTTTCACACTCGCTAGATTGTACTGTGCATCTTGGAGACCATCACCATTATTGGTGGCCTTCCTCGTGTCTGTTAACGGTCTCCATTATTGACTGGTAATCAGATGATTTCATGCATGTTTGACATCAACACATATATTCACATGTATCAATCTATGTTGTTCGATGAAGCAGAAATCAAGACCTTGGGTAGAGGCTTGCATCACTCAGCCTTGTTTCCTATCTGAAATTGCGTATATTGTTTTGGAGACAGCTCATCAGAATGATCCTATTATGACACCGGAACTGGATTATGCTTATCGATAGCCAGCATCGTCATATCTCTTTTATGAGAAAATCACTCTAACATAGCTACTGAGCATGGGAATGCCCAACTCAGGACATGATTTTAGTTGTTTTATATATATGTGCTGTAACAGGTTTCCCGTACCGCCCAAAGCTCTAATCCTCTCTCTCTCTTTTTTGAAGGAAAATTACAATTAAGCAAAGTATTTCAACCATCGTCGCAGCCTATGATCTCACACTTTAGGGGGCATCATTATACAGCAAAATGACCTCCTCATCAGCTCAAAGGAGAAATGCATGATGGCTGAAGCAATAGCTAAGATCACAGGCCTTGTTTCCACACTAATGTTGTCTATACACTAACAACATGCTTTATAAAGCTTCTCTGCAAGCCTAAGGGAGCGTTAGTGACCCTACTAACTCTACTTGTTGGTTCAGGGATAGCGTTAGTGGATCCTAATGAGAATCTAGAGGTCAAAGGAGTGAATTGACTCATAAATATCTAGATATTCCCTCCTAAATCTACTCAGAAAAGCAAGGAAACATCTCAAGTTCGACCTATTGTGGTATTTCTAATCCTAATGAAGGAGGCAAATTGGAAAGAGCTCAAAAGCATGGAAACATCATTACTACCTAAAGAAACTCGTGGAGGAACTTGGAAACCCTAACTTGAATGCTACATAAGCAGAGCTAGGGCTATTGTGATGGAGGTTGTTGGCTTAGTGGGGCCTGACCCAGGTTCAGAGGTGATTTAGCAAAACAAATCCCGGTACTACTGGCCCTTGGCAACAACCTTGTTACCGGAAATCTAGTGTCTATTCAGAATTGCTAGTCCCACAAAGATGGGTAGCTATCTTAGAAACAAACAAACTAAAGTTACTTGTGTTTTCCTTTACAAGAGAGAGATGAGAAAGAAGCAGAGAGTACCAACCTCAGTCTTTCGCTTAGCTCCTTGCTTGTTTCGTTTCCCCTTTGATAGAATCTCGCCACTACTTCCTTACTTGTCCCACTTCAAAGAACACCTATATAATCACAGCAACATAATACCATTAAAGCATAGAGATCTATCACGGTAAAAAATATAGGATCAGATATATATTGACCATACAAATGCATATATCAACATAATATTCAAAGATACACAAGAATATGGAGGAAAACTCAAATAGGTTTATTGATAAAAGTAGCAGAAGAGAGGTTTACAACCACTTGTTCTAATCCAGTGCCATCCTCCCAGCTTGAAATCCCTCTTCACCTCATACAAAGCAAGATCACCCAACAATGTCTTCAAAGAGAAACTAGCAACACCTCTTTGCAAATTACCAAATTCCAACCTTTAGATCTCTAGGATGATGGATCCATATATAGATATTCACAGCGGGCTGAGTCAGCTTCTGGGATTTTGATTAGTGTCATCTCTCTGATAGTTCTTGGTTCCACTTGGAGATTTCATGATCTCTTACTCATCCTTGGGCGAATTCAGGGAGGCAAGTGTCAAATGAGCAGCTTCTAGAAGATTCTCAAAGTCTCCACCTAGAAAATTGCTTGTGCCATTTGTCTGATCTCGCTCATCGTACTCTACAAAAGGGCTTTCCAGTATGCATCACATTTTTTGCATGTGGCAGGTGAGATGCATCGCACCCTTTGCACTGGGCGGTCTGTATGGTCCTGTTTTGACCAGTTCTGAGTAGTTTTTCAAGGAAAACTTCTGGGAGATGATGTAATCAGCTGACCTTGCTCCTTTAGGGTATGAAACAACAATTTTAGAGACTTAGAAGCCCTTGGTTTATGGACATATGTGATTGGGGTTGCAGTGCCCAAATATGCCTATAACAATTGCCCCCTAAAGCATGAGGTCATAAATCTTTTGATGTCGGGTGAAATGCTTTATAATGAGGATCCGAGGTTTTTCAAACTGGAATGTGACCTGTAATAAGATACAGTACAATACATTATCTTCATAATATTTTCATGATCTAGCTGAGGTGGGCATTCCCATGCTGAGCTTGATAAATTCATTTTCATGTACATAGGACGGACAACTGTCTGTGTGCAAACTGATGATTCTGGTAGAGCCATCATCCCTTAGTTTGGATGATTATTTGTGCAGCAATGATGTACATTTGATGTCTTTATTTTCCTAAATATATCACAGCCTGGATGGATGAAACTAGATACGGGGTCTTCAAAACTCGTTCAATCTTCGCCCAAAAGTACAAGTCGATCCATGTGAAAAGATGTTCTGCCATCGAACATGGAAGGACATCGCCTGATTACCGGCCAATAATGTAAGCTATTAACAAGTGTAAGAGGAATCATCGATGATGATGATGACCCTTCACATGGTGTGAATACATGAGTCGATGTTGAACACCACGCAAAATCTTTCGGTTGAAGGCCATTAATGTAAACCTCTCACCAGAAGTGAGAAACTTGCCATTGAGGCAGGCAAGCTTCAAAGTACTGAAAGGGTTGTCCCTAGGTCGGCTTATTGGATAATGAGCTGATGTTGACAAGAAGTGACCCGTCATAGGAGGGCATTGATGGATCCCACATCTACGACACGAAATGGAGCAAATGAATTTGTAGAGTGAAAATGGTCTGATGATACAAGGTTCAGGGTGGTGGTCATGAAGGAATGAAGCATGAAGGTATTGCAGTGGATGAGACACAAGCTGGGTAGGTGAATTCTCTGAGCGACTTCTCTTGAACATATCAGCGACACTAAAATGGATCGTGGGTAGAAAAAGTGATGGTAAGGAGGAAATGGTGATGATGTGATTGATGAATGGAATAACCCAACCCGACTCAATCATGGTGATGGAGTGAAAGTGTCATGTTCAAGAGTGACCTGCTACCAATAAAGTTTCTTGAAGTTTTCTTCCCAATTTTCCCCAGTCATTTCTAACTAGTACCTCTTTATTTTTGTCAAGCTTGAGGAGGATAAAATATGCTTGTTCTATAATTTTCCCTTCAGGCAAACCCGTTGCTATGTTTTCGAGCCTAGCGACAGTGAAACTCGTTCTTGTCTGAATGGACAAGTTTGTTGCTATTGTTTTAACAAGTTTAACGACAAGGATAACTCAGTCCTTTTCAATTTTAGAGAGTCTGAAAAGAGATGGAAAGGAAACTCCAATATTCCTTTTTCGTAATATAATCCCTTAAGTCTGAAAAAGTATAAAACAATTGGAAAGGGATGACTTTTCGATAGTTTTAACGAGCCGAACAAGACAAACGCTCGATCTTTTTGTGTAATAATCCCTCAGGTCCAAAAATATTAAAATCTAGAGGAGGGATAGCACTTCCAATCACATTAACAACTGGAGAGGCCGATTGCTCAGCAATCTTTTCATATTTTATGAGTCTGATGAAAAGAGCTTAAAGGAGACTCGATTTTTTAGGAACGAGTGATGTTTCAGATAGCAACTGGTTCCAGGTAATGTTTGGAACTTTTTCAATCATGGCAGTGTAAAGAAGGTGGCTAATAGGATCACTCGTCTCGGTTGTTCCTCAAAAGGGGTAAACAATCAAATGGAGGCATATGATCAGCTAAAACAGAGTAGAGGTGATAGTAAGAACATCACCAAGGCTCAAAAGCTAATGATGATGCGTTCGCAATGGTTATTTGCTGGAGGTGGGTTCATTTTTTAATGAGCTTAAACTCTGGTGGAACATATGCTCATTGCTAGGTTTAATTTTTAACGAGCTTGAAATTTTCATAAAATTGCTCATGCTAGTTGTATAATAAGGATGTCTCATCGATAGGTTCATTTTTTAGGGAGCTTGCACCATTCAAAACTTTGCTCTGGTGCCTTTCGCATGCAAGCTAGGAATGACCAACTACTATCCTAGGGGTTAATTAACTACTGGGGTTAGGTAGCAAAACTCTTCCTTTACTTTTCTATTGCCATTTTGGCCCCCACAAAGGTGAATGGTCGATCCGACCAATCACCTAACTTAAGCAGTTGAAGTCAGCAGAACTATGGGGTTAGTGTTATGCTGGTCACTTTTCACTTGCGTAAAAAAGGCTTGCATGCCCCCAGGTATAGCGAAGTAGGGTTTCCAGGTTACCCTTCAATTTGCAGACAAAACTTTTTTTCTATCGGGAAAGGCATACCTTCTAATGGAGGTATCTTATTCCAGTCTAATCCCATTTTCCTAAACGGACAGGTGTGTCAGACTAGTCATATATCCTCTGCGGAAACCTACCCTATACCTGAGGTTTTCCTGCTGAAGCAGACCAGGGTGCATGCCCCCTGGGTTTCAGTCACAATCACCGAATCACTCGCGCTCATCAAGTGGACAGACTAGAGACTGATGAGACATTCCTTGTGCAAAATGAACAGTTAGGGATGGCATTTGACTATTAGCTATGTGTGAGCTAGGGAATGAAAGCTGGTCTACGAGCTAGACCACTCTGCCTTCATGCGGAAAACACATCACTTGAAAGACTGAGGAGATAATGGCTCCCATGCTATAAATGTAGTCACGCCCAAGGAGTAGATTGTAATCTAAAGGTCCTTGGACTACCATTATGTTTAGCTAAATGGTTTTCCTTCTCAAAGTTATAGGCAAATTCAGAAGGATCCCTAACGGTCGACTGGTTCCTTTATCGAAGCCTGTCAAATTTCACACCTCAGGCAAAAGCAATGGTGAACCAAGCTCTTTCCAAGTAGTTGAGGAAAGGATACTCACAAAAGCCCCTTCATCTATGATGGAACCAACCATGACCATTCTATAAGTTTGCACTATGATTCGAAATGGTACATTAGATGGTAGACGGGGTCTGCCTAGTAGATTCCAATCGAAGGAGATGACTAGGTTGCTTGGAGGTGGGACCGAATAAATGGTCAGATACACCTCTGACGAACTTCCTTCCTGCAGTAAAGGAACAGGTAGATTGGTGCCTTGTTCGTCAGAGTCTATGTTCACGAAGAGAATTTGAATGGTGTCGTTCTCATTCTCTTTAGTGACTGTATCATCTAAAGGTAGATCCTCTGAAGACAAGATGGGGTCGACTGCCGTCTCGACCTGTTGACTTTGGTCCGATGTGGACTCAGAGGGTTTATCTTCAATGATAGGTGCTTCGATTGACAACAAAGGTGCGTCAGTCGGATTTTCAACTAGCAAAGGACTCGGCAATAGTTTCTTGTATCCAGGAGGAAGTTGCTGTGATGATGTAGGATGGTTATCCAAGACTCTTTTAGCTTTGTCTAGGAAGGGACAATGGTGGAGGGCATGATCACCTTCACACAGTCTGCAAGGAAATTTATATTTTCCTTTTTGTCCGGTGACTTCGTTTTCACTATTTGACGGTGTACTCTCAACATGATCGTCAGAGGTTGACAACACCAAATTGTGCAAGCAGGGAGACCAGTCCCTTAAGATCTGTGGGATGCAAGGAAAATCTCGATGATAGTGGTATCCTTTGCAGATGACACATGGAGATTTAGGTTTGGATGGTGAAGTGTGTGGATTTTTGCTAAACGATGCATGGCTGCCCCTTTTTCCGTTAGCTCCTTCTTCTTCTTCTCCTTCCCTTTCTTCTTCTTCTCAGTTACTTGGTTTTTAGTTTTACTATCTTCACCAAGCAAAGAGGAAGAAGGAGAGGGAGAAACAAACAAAGTAGAAGGTTGGGGGGTAACTCTAGTATCATCTAGTTGCTGATTTGATTGCTCAGAAATCACGGTGCTTTGAATGATAGAGGTTGAGAAAATCCATACCAGCAGGCCAATTGTCAGTCCTGGAAGGGGCAATGTGGCCATATGAGCTGCACCAACATCTCCCCAAGAGGAGAAGGACTAGGATTTCCCCCAAGGGGAAATCCTTGGTTGGTGGACTCCATTTTCTCAACCTAAGATCAACGAGGGAACAATGACATTATTCCGATTCAAATAAATTTTAGACGCTTTGACACAACTTGCTTTTTCAATTTTTAAGAGTCGAGAAAAAGCGAAAGATGACTCTAGTCGCCTTCGATTTTTAATGAGCCTAAACTGACAAGTGCTTAGATGGACCTTTTATTTTAAGGAGTATGAAAAGGAATGAAAGAGACTACTCTGGAAATCTAGACAGAGGGATTACCAAACTAATCGCAAAACTGCAGATACTTTTTATGGTACGACAGTCAATCTTCTCGAATGTTGTGTTCAGTGCATTGCAATTGATAGGGTGGCAGACACAGCTTCCTAAGGATAAAGGATATAGCCTATTGTGGTATCCCAATATATACTCGACGGTACATGGGAGAACAAGTCTGTACTGGCACTTGTCATCTCAAAGAGGAGGAATCACCCAACCTACAATGAAAGCCATTGTTACTAGGCTTTACAACAGCGGAATGCGTCTCTAGCCTAGACTTCTAGAAGTTGTGTGTTAGGTTCCAAAGTGTTCTTATCTTCATTGAATTTATTTTATAGTTGATATTTCTTAAGAAGTTTGCCTTTAAGGTTCACCACGTGATGTAGATATACAATTCCTAAAATGCAATCTAAGATGATAAACAGTCGTTTAATCTTTCTTTTGCAATGAAAATCCTAGCTACTAAGGAAAGAGAAGTGAAATCCTTTCAACATAGAGCAAAGAGCACACACTAGATGCACTGTCCTAAATAAAAATCAATAAGAAGTCTAAATGCAAATGCACATGCATGTATTTGTTTTCCGCTTTCTTAATGTGTGAATGACAAAAAGAATGCTCAATACAAATCTAAATTATTTCTTCTTTCAAAGCGACAGTACTAACGATTTTCTTTTCAAAAAACGAAAGGAAGACAAGACAACACTTTGTGATTTTGATGATCCGGATTTAGACAGGAACGCAATAGATTACAGAGATAACCATAAATACAGAGATGAGATAACCATAAATACTGAGATGCAGTGGAAATAATACTTCATTTCATTAATGGAAAATACTGAAATCTGCTTACAAACAGAAATGGAAAGAAACCAGCTAGGGCGATGGTAGCTTATCTCTGAGAAGAGATGTGGCGGCTACATGCCTCTGAACTGTTCCGAACTGTGTTACAATGAGGCTCGAAGGCCTATTTATTGTTGAGAAACAATGGAAAACCCTTCACATCCCAAAACCTAACCCTAGAAGATGAAACGCCAAATTGTGGGCCCCGTTTGGGTAAATTGGTACATCAATTTCCCGGGTCGTAACTTTGGCATACGATCTTCGTTTGACGTGTACGATAGCTCGTTAGAAAGATCTATCCGAGTACTACCACTTTGGGAGGCAACATCGGTCCATGGACCCATGTTGCCCCAGATTCCCAAAAAAAACGTCGTTTAGGGCCTCAAAATGGCTCCGCAAGTTCAGGACCCGAAAAACTGCTAAAAATAGTAAATTGTGCTACAATTTAGGAAACTGAAAAGACTGAAAGAGACAGTTGTGGGGGTCCAAATGGGATAGGTGGGTGGCCACCAACATCCACCTGGATCATTTGAATTGAAAACTGCTTTCGATACTTGAAATATAATTAATTCAGATCAAATACAAGAGTAATAGTGTAATCGACCCTCAAAAAGAGAAGGATTCTTTTCTTTGACTGAAAATGACACTTGCGACACTTTCAAATCAAAAGAAGACCATTCGATTAAGTTACTTTTTTGTAAAGGAGAATTGTAAATGGTGAAAAATACATAAAAACACTCACAATTCTTTGTATAATGGAGGTTGGATGATGCAAAAGAAGGGGGTTTCAACAGTGGTCTATTGATCACAGACAGCAAAACTCCTGAATAAAGCTGAAGAGAGTGAAGAAAAAACCAAAATCTGGAGGCAGAACTAGTCTTATCTGATCATTGCACGTGTAACACAGGGAAACAGGGATGCATCTCACCTACTACACACGGGAGGTGCGATGCATCCAAATTTCCAAGAAGAGAAGGTGCGATGGTCCAGGGATAAGACTTTAACTTGGTTTTTGGTCACAGTTTGCAGATTAGTTCAGGGATTTAGGCCGAGCTAATGATAGTTAGTAAATACAAATTATAGGGGTTGATCTAATGAGGTTAATTGAGATACCTCTAGGGCACTTAGGATGTTTACAAGTCAATTGTTCAGTTCATAAACAAACCCAAAGATTGACTGAAGCAGCGTTGATCTACTTTGCACTTGCATAGAAAATGCAGTTTGAAGACTAGCTAGCTTAACTTCAAGCTTCGTCTATGGTTTATGAATCAAACAAATAGAGACAAGCAATAAAACTAATCACTCCCTAGTGGAGTCGCCATTTTGTTACAGGGAAATCTAGTGTCTATTCAAAACTGCTAGTCCCACTAAGACAGGTAGCTATCTTAGAAACAAACAAACTAAATTTACTTGTGTTTTCCTTTACGAGAGAGAGATGAGAAAGAAGTACAGAGTACCAACCTCAGTCTTTTGCTTGGCTCCTTGCTTGTTTCCTTTCCCCTTTGACAGAATCTCGCCACTACTTCCTTACTTGTCCCACTTGAAAGAACACCTATAGAATCACAGTAGCATAATACCATCAAAGCATAGAGATCTATCATTGTAAACAATATAGGGTCAAATATATATTGACCATACAAATTCATATGTCAACACAATATTCAGAGATACACAAGAATATGGAGGAAAACTCAAATAGCTTTATTGATAAAAGTAGCAGAAGAGAGGGTTACAACCACTTGGTCTGACCCAACGCCATCCTCCCAGCTTGAAAGCCCTCTTCACCTCATACAAAGAAATATCATTCAACAATGTATTCAAAGAGAAACTAGAAGCACCTCTTTGCAAATTACCAAATTCCAACCTTTGGATCTCTGGGATGAGGGATCCATATATAGATATTCGCAGGGGGGTGAGTCATCTTCTAGGATTTTGATTAGTGTCATCTCTCTGATAGTTCTTGGTTCCACTTGGAGATTTCATGATCTCTTACTCATCCTTGGGCGAATTTAGGGAGGCAAGTGTCAAATGAGCAACTTCTAGCAGATTCTTAGGGTCTCCACCTAGAAAACTGCTTGTGCCATTTGTCTGCTCTCACTCATCGTACCCTACAGAAGGGCTTTCCAGTATGCATTGCACTTTTTTCATGTGGCAGGTGAGATGCATCGCACCCTTTGCACTGGGCAGTCTGTATGGTCCTATTTTGACCAGTTCTTAGTAGTTTTTCATGGAAAAATTTTTGGAAATGATGTAATCAGCTGACCTTGCTCCTTTAGGGTAGAAACAACACTTTTAGGGACTTAGAAGCCCTTGGTTTATGGACATATGTGATTGGGGTTGCAGTGCCCAAATATGTCTATAACAAGCCCACAGAGCGCAGACTGAGGTCTCACCCGAGGAAGTATTGGAGGGTGTTGGAACCAGGTTTCCACACCCTAGAGATTTTTGATGATTTCAAGTGGTTTGTGGTTCAACCCTACACACACGTCGCACATCGGATTTTTGTTTGTCATGGTTATGGGTCATCCACAAACCCACACTTCATCGAAGTCCATTTGCTAGGCTGCACACTATCAATATCACAGTTGGTCACAAGCATTACATGGTACCTTTATCCTTGGATCTTTGTTCATCATGGTTATGGGTCATCCACAAACCCACACTTCATCGAAGTCCATTTTCTAGGCCACACACTATCAGTATCACAGTTGGTCACAATCATTACAGGGTATCTCTATCCTCTAATCTTTATTCATCATGGTTATGGGTTAACCACATAAAACCATTCTCTTCATTGGCTCTTCATATTCAACAAACGCTTTGCAGGAGGGAACTTCACGCAATGGGGACCATTGCTTCTTAAAGAGGGAGGAATGATCCAAATGGAAAATGGCATCAACCCATGGTATTCATCCACCCATGGAATTTACCCATGGTATTGTAAGTGGCATCCACTCATGGTATTTATCCACCCATGGTATTGTAATTGACATCAACCCATGGTATTCATTCACCCATGGTATTTGCTCATGGTATTGTGAAATCCACCCATGGTGTTCATTCACAAATGGAATTGACCCATGGTATTGTGACATCCACCCATGATATTCATTCACCCATGGTATTGTAAGTGACATCCACCCATGGTATTCATTTACCCATGGTATTTGCCCATGGTATTGTGACATCCACCCATAGAATTAACCCATGGTATTGTGACATCCACCCATGGTATTCATTCACCCATGGAATTGACCCATGGTATTGTGACATCCACCCATGGTATTCATTCACCCATGGAATTGACTTGTGGTATTGTAACTGAAAAATACTATAAGTAACAAGTTGCATTTTGTAAAAAGACAGATTGTCCGCCACAATGTAGCCTTTTAGTTATCATCCATTTTAATAAAAAATTTCTTTGTGGTTTATCTTATTGGGCATTCTCCTCTTTTTCTTCTGGCAATTCAAGTTTTCAGATCTTGGGTCTCTCCCCCCAAGATCCATTTCAATTTTTTAAATCTTGGGGGCATTCCCCAAGGTTTAGATCAATTGGAGGGTGCTAGAACTAGCTTTCCTCACCCTAGAGATGTTTGATGATTTCAAGTGGTTTGCAGTTCAACCCTACACTCATGTCGCTACGCACACTTACCCTTACCTCACAGTTCGAGATGCTGCCTTCACGCAGCCCTACTCGGGGGTTGAACAGTGTTATTACCAAAGTTCGTATTCATATCCTGATATTAGTTGATTACCTTAACTTATTTGTATGCTTTCAGTTATACTTAACAATATTCACAATCCAAATAAGTGTGCGCAGTAAATAAATAGTATAATTTCCAATGAGATAAAAACATGAAGTAAGTTAAGAACAGATACATGGAATTCTGATAAAACTTCTCTTTATTATTTTCTTTTTTGTTACAAACTCAATTCTACCCAGCACACTCAGTTGCAGGTGTCCATGCACTCAGTTGTGGACTCTACTAGGCCTCTTCACACACAACTGCAGAGCCTCTTCTTACTAGTATGACCCAAGATACCTAGACTCTTTCTCTACGCTTCTCTATCTTATTCTATCCATTCTTCTTCATTTGGTCAGTGCTTTACAACTTAGAGCCTTGCTCTATTTATACAATCCCTTGGTTCGTGGAACATGGGTAGGCTAACATTACATTCAAAACTTAGGGCGACAACCCTATGACTCTAACATACAATTCGCACTCCACACTTGCAATTCGTCGAGTCTTTACAACAATAATGACTCAAAACTTGGGCTTTGAGCCCCAAAACATGTTGTGGGGGGATTCCACGCCCAACAGGTCCACAACACAAACATCATGACTCATCCTCGAGTCACTCTATCGGTGTGGCGATCTTGGCGCGGAGTCCCTCCAACTGGTCCCAAATCGTCTTGATGTTCGCAACGCACTAAGCTGTTGCTTGTTGAACCTACTGCATCTGTTCCTTTGAGGGCTTTGCTTCTGGCGTGTTGTTCTACATCTGCGCATGCATCCCCTGAATGTGCACGAGATTTCCTTCAATATTTTTCATGATTGTGAAGGCCTCGTCAATCCATGGTTGGATGCGCTCTTTGAGGACTGCTTCCTTATGGCACGCGGCATCCACCTGTTCCTTTAATGCCTTGGCTTGCTGCATCCTTGCAAGCCGTTGAGTAAGGACTACTATCTGCGCAGTTCCTCTTATGTTGTCATATTGCTGCTGGAGTTCGCATGCCTCTATTTCCAGCCGCTAGATGTTGGGATCCTCCTGCAAATTCGTGATGACCTCCAGTGCCTATTCCAACATATTCATGTAGTCGCGCACTGCACTTCCAATCTCTTCCAACCCTGCTCCAATAGCGCTGACATGTTGTTCTCTAATTTTCGGGGGAGTGGAAAGTTTCACCTTCAATCGTAGCTCGACAATCTGGAGATTCAGCTCCAACTGCACCCTTGTTGTTTCTTGTCTCATGTCACAGACTCCACTTGCCAAACAATGGATACGCAGGTCTGCCAGTAGATCTACTATGATAGCCAGCTTTGGGACACGTCGGCAAGTGTCATTAACCATCTCTACCAATTTTTGATGTTGCAACACCAACTCGTCGCACTGCAAGTTGAGTTGTTCTATGTTTATTTTCTGCTCACTCAGAACTTTGACCGCCTGGTTCTCCCTAGCGCGCAGTTCTGCGGCTATCCCATCATGTAGTTGATATAGTATTTCCCAGGGGGAGGGTATCTAGATTAATGCCAAGGCATTTCATCATGCTAATTCTCACTTGATCCATCGTATTTTCTGATACGAGAGCTCCCTCTAGCAACACTATCGTGTTGGCCATCCTGGCGTGCAACATTTGTTCTGTAGCTCAGGTGCCTATTGTGACGTGGGTAGATAGGGTACCTTACTGGGGGGGCTCACTTGTAAATGTTGAAATTGTGCGTTGAGGGCCCCCAACACAATCTGTTGCTCCATCATAAAGTCTTGAAGTGCTTCACTTGTGACATCGCAAACCATCTCATTGATGTAATGGAGATCTCCTTCAGTTAAGGTGATCGGGTCAAAGGCCAGCTTCGAGGCCTTGAAATTCTTACTTGGGATCAATCTTTCTGTGATGCATGGTCATTTGAGCTGTGTGGATGTGGCTTCTAGGTCTGCGTTCCCTTCTGCCACTCCTGTTTCCTTTGCCTCCTATTCTGAGGACTTTGCTTGGCCCTCGCCTACCTGTGCGATTGTTGCTTCTGCTGCTACTTCTTTTGCAGCCATTTTCTACTTTGCGGCTTCTTGTGTCACTTCACACACTACCCTTACCTCAGCGGCCGCTTTTTTCATTTCACCTTTTCGCAACTAGTTAGGTGACGCGCAGCTTAGCATCATTCTTCAATTTCTGGGTTGTCACTTTCTCCTATTTTGCCAAATCTGGGGCATGCCACTCGGGAGGCCATGTCTCCAAGACATTAAAGATTGTGTCGTTAGTGGCTATAAATGGTAGCTTTGTCCACTGCTACGCTAGATCCTTTCATGCCCTAATGTATATGTTGTGCATATCGACCTTGAAGTCTGCAAAAATCTGCAGGCTATTGTCCACTATCGGTGACAGCCGTGGCCTGCTGTTGATCCACATTCGGATGCTCGCCTCCATAATCACCCAGAAAATTTTTGTATCGCGAATCCTTTCGCATCCTTGCTGGCCCAGAGCGAAGTGTACTTTGCAACCTCTGGTACCCAGAAAATTTTTGTATCACGAATCCTTTCGCATCCTTGCTGGCCCAGAGCGAAGCGTACTTTGCAACCTCTGGTAACTCTCTAGCAACACTGGGAAACTCACTATCCTCTGGCAGTTCTCTCACTACCAGCAATATGGATAAGAGCAACCATGCATAGTGGAAGGTCTTACCCTAATCCTGGGCCTCACGACAGTTTAAAAAAAACTCCTCACAGAGGAACTTGGCCTAGTTGAATTGGACCCCCTCCAAGCACTATTCAGCTAATATGACCACTAGTGTTGGTACCTTGTCGGTGTGGCATTTTCTTAGCACTTTACTAGCCAGGATTTGGGTGGCTACGTGCACCCCTTTCTCCTTGATGTTTATGATAGCATAGCCCCTTTTTTTCTTCTCCATCTTATAGTTTTCCTTCATGGCCTCTACGAGAGCCAAATTGCTACTTTTCCTGACTATCATCGCGGGGTCCTTTCCCTTACAAGGAAGCCAAGAAATTTAGTGGATGAGATATGTCGTGATGGGAATAGGCTCCTCCATCCATAGATACCCATCATGTACTAGGCAGATAAACTGCCTAATGATGAAAATGGTGATGGCACACAGTGGAAGTGTGGTATCCATAACAAGTGTAGCAACCCAGCCTTTTCCACACCATGCCGCCCTTTACACGGCTCTAACGTTATCACCACCCCCTTCGTATTTTGCTTCATCAGATTTGCTGTCTCTAAGTGCAAGAACTTCTCGCTGTCCGCAAGGTCCCAATATTCAAATTTCATGGTGGTCACATGGCCTAGGTGTGAGCCCTCAAATAAAATTCCATTAGGGAGGAGTGGCGTTTGGAGTGAACTCTTTGTTGCATCCAAATCCTTTGGTATTTTGGTTTTTCTTTTCCACGGAGGGACATACGCAGGCAGTTTCATTGTAGAGCGCAATGGTTGGATGTCCTCTATGTCTTCTTCTTCTTCTACAATGGCGATCAGGGCCTACAAATCTTCCTCCTCTTCATCTGTTTCAATCATGACTGCCTTCCCCTTTATTGATAATTTGTTTTGCCGAGGATTCCTTAGGGACATGTGTACTAGACCCATTGCCTGCTTATCCTTCTTTTGCCACGGTGTTCGTGGTGATTTGGGGATTTCTGTTACCACCCCAGCACCCTTAAGAACATCCTGTACCATGGGGGTCTATGTGACCTTGCCAGCAGTTCCTTCTTCAATTCCCAACCCATCCTTAGTGGTCGTCATCATCTCTACATTGTATGCTATCTCTTGTGAACTTAGGGGCTCAATTATTGCTCGGCTCTCAACACTTTGTGCTCTGCTCAAATGCTCAATTCTCAAATAAGCAAGTGTTTTTTGCTAGCTAGCCCTGTGAGTTTTATAATTCCTTTCAAATTCGAATTCGACCATTCCCCCCAATTTCTGGCCATTAATGCTTTCTTGGCAATAGATTTTCCCAAATCTTTCCCATAACTCACGTCTTAAATGCCCATCGCCCGCTCCATTTGGTCTCAAATCGGACATCCCGTCATGAATAGTGACATCAACAGTCACTTCCTAGCAAACCCACGTGGCAGCGCAGCCCTTCATGCATGGTCACGAACCCTATGTCATTCTGATTTTGGGTGGATTCCCAATATCGGACAACTCCCAAGCAGAATATTGTATAGTCCCGTGCTCCCTTTCAACTACCTAGAGCGCTAACACTGTCCTTCCTATGGTTAGTCAGGTGATCACACCACCTGTGCGGGGCTCCATCCTGACATTTTTCGTGGTCCGCAACAAATCCTCATTTACCCTTATGGTGATCGGTACTGTGCGCTCTACTATTTGCAATGCGCTTCGAGGGTTACTGTGTTTGGTGATATGCGGTTCCATCCATGGCAACAGATTAACAAATTCTCGGCCATAGTCCTCCAATTTGGCAATATGATCATACGCACCTTGCCTTGCCATCCTTGGTATCGACGAGAAATGCTTCCTTTATTTCATTTTATAGCCTCTTGACCTCTTCGTCCATTAAAGCGCTTTTCTCCCTAAGTCGTACCCAGTCATTTTCAAGTTTGCAAAGTCAAAAGTTTCACCATCGAATTTCTTCCTGAAGTCTCATATGTTCTGTTTCTCGCAGTTGCATGATTTCGTCATTCCAGACTTTGCGCACTATCAAATCTATAGTTGTTGTTACGTGCGGACTCGAGTTTGCATGCTCCTCAGAGATTACAGTTCCTGCTTCATCCCATAGCTTTGGAATTGCTTTCACGGTAAGGGTTTTGCACACAGTCTTATAAGCCCATCGAACCGCTGGTATGTGCAGGTCCCAGTCAATGCATTTCACATGGTGGACCATGTTCAATACTTCGCACACTTTGTCAAAGGCTTCCCTGTAGATAATCTTTGGCGCACTTCGCCTTTCCTGCTTCTGCATTTTGTTCCTTTTTTCTATCATGCGAGTGGTGTGTGTTTGTGCGGGTTGCCTGCCATACATTTGTACCCAGCTGGAAAGGTGGGTGCACAAGTTGTTTCACCCCTCATAACTGAATCTCAACAGTAGCTGGGGTTTTCCAAATCGTATAATCATCCCCCTCCTACATTCGCACCAATCCCCGAAGCTCGATTGGTGTGTACCCCACCACCTTGTGGGCATAGCGCGCAATGCCCACTTCATAGCATCGAACTATTGTTGTTCTAGTACCCTTGCCTCTGTTGCTACACAATGTAATGACCTTATCATCATGTTGCAATTAGTGAGGTTACCTTGTGTAACTGGTTCTGCCATCGTTCTACTTCCTCGTACGAATCCGAAGTACAGAAGTTCTCGAACTCCCATGAAATCCTACCATCTAATGTTGGATTCACCCAATCCTGCTCTCATGCGGTTATCTTGTAGATAAAAACGAGATCGTCATCACTATCATCGTCGCCCACTGGTTATGTGTATTGTGCTCCTTCGGCAGGATCTAGCAGTACTACCATGCGTAGCGAATTTTTCTCAAAAATCATTTTGCACTTCTTTAGGTTTATGACTCTATTCATATCAGTGGCCCATTCTATGCAAAGTAGCATAGTTCACTTCAAAATCTGTAATCGTGCTCTGTTAAGTTGGCAACTGGGGCCAAACTCCATGTGGGTCGACTTATTTATGGCAGCTGATATTTTTATTGGAACTCTCTCGTCGAGAGGTGTAGGATTGATCCAAAGATCATTCGATTCCGATAAGTATTTATGGAGATATGAATTTATTTTGTTTATGAAATTATTATCAAGCCGACCAGCTCTTATGTAGGCTCTAGAAGCCCAAACGTCATGACTATTCATTATATACATTTTAGTATAAATAGAAGAAGACTTTAAGTCATTCCACACTAACTCTTTCGTGATCTCTCTTCATCCTGTTTTGGGTTTGATGGAGAAGAGATCTAAAAGGAGTGCCCTAATATCTACGATGCCCTAATGGAGAATGTAGTCATGAATTAGCAGGCAATGGAGATGTATCCATATTCGAATAAAGGCGCAGGGATATAAGTAAACGCAGGACATAAAGAACAGTTATGATACGCTGTTCATATATCCAATATTGTTCATGTTATATACGCAATATGGAACCACTTTATACGCAGTCATATGAGGAATGGTTATACGCAGTCATATGAATATGGAATCATGTTATATGGAACCACGCAATATGGAACCACGTTCGCCACAGTTGAGGAATAATGAAGCCGCATCAATGGAGACCTGTTCACGCATTCCTCTGCCATTTTATACACATATATACGCTATACAGTAAAGGAAGGGTAGCCGTAGTTGAAGAAATATGAAGCCACATCAATGGAGACCTGTTCACGCATTCCTCTGCCATTCTATACATATATACGCTATACAGTAAAGGAAGGGTAGCCGCAGTTGAGGAATAATGAAGCCGCATCAATGGAGACCTGTTCACACAGTCTAAGAACTTCGCATTCTTCCTCTCTGAAATTTCAGGTGCAGTAGCCGCAGTCAAAGCGTAAGTGATATCACTCGTATACATATTGAATGGACAAAGAGGATCATGTATCTAATGCAACCTCGGAATGTTATAAACAGTGATCAAGATTGCCAGAAGTAAGAAAGGTTACATCTCGGCTTTGTATTTAGATCTGTCCAGACATATCACAATGATGAAATATGTGATACTCGGCCTACCTGTGGTTGAAGGAATTATCTTCGGATGAATAAATCAGAGAAGGCTAATGATGATCTTGGAATATCTATGAGAAACATCTTATCATACCTGTAAGTGTTCTCATCAACCGGATGGAGCTAAAGGGTATTAAGTCCTGTAGCTAGGATCTCGGCATATACTTATATTTGTTTCTATTAACTCACATACCTCAAGGGGAATTAGAGTACTGACGTATCACATAAACCAATCACTGTCATTGTAATAGAGTAGCCACAATGACAAGGATCATAAGTAGTAATGATGGTTACAGTGTCAACATAATGAGAATGATAAGGATGAATAGTCTCTGATCATGATGGTGAATAGGACAACATCATGATGAATGAGAGCATGATGCATGGGCAACATGATGATGGATAAGATCATGAACATGGGCAACATGATGATAATCATGATTAGTGCAGCATGGTGTTGTATGTAGTGGTACTGCTTAGAACCAAATGCAGCACGATGACAGGGGAAAGAGCCACCTTGGAGAATCAGTTGAAGCAGAATGTCTTCAACTGATATCATTGTTATACGAGATGATCTATGCTTAGATCCAGACAAGTCAAAGTGTTGACTTCTGTTGTAATTGTATTATCTCTCTCTCTCTCTCTCTTTCTCTGTTGAACTTTGAAGATAAAATAAGATTTGATCAAAGGGTTTCCCCACACATTGTGGGGTTTGTCCCTGGCTCGCGCCACATCTTGTGTCCTCTTGTCTTGGCTTGTCTTTTGCGTTTTATATTTATGTTCTATCTGCAGTTTATCGTAATGCTGATGTGATTGCTAACTGTGAAAATTTAAATAAATTGCTCTAGCATAGAACATACCAAAAATTAACATGGTATCAGAGCTGAGGTGAAGACAATGCCCAAGCAAGAGTGAAACAACAATCACTGAAGACAGTTGGGACAAGACAGAAGGATCAATGGGTTCCTCATAATTCACCTAGGCTGAAGTCAAAGCAGAGAATGTTATCAGAATGGCGCAGCGGAAGATTATGATGGTCCATCTTAAGATCACTTCATTGGGAAGTTTGGATCTAAGGGTGGAAGGAAAGGCGGATGCCTTGTTGAAATAAGTTCGGCCGTTATGAGAAGGAGTGTTCGAATGACAGAGACACATCTCTTAATGAAGATAACAATCATTCCTAGGACATCTTCAATGATCAAAAGAATGACTGGTAATGCAGGTCATCAAGGAAATGGTTGACTCTTCCACGAAAGCAAGGAACCCAAAAATCTCTTTTATGTACCTGATCGAACCTGATGTCCATCTCGAAAATGGGAGTCAAAGGTTACAGGGTGGCACTTATCGATGAAAGGTATGTGTTTGAAAATAGATCTTTTAAAGATGTTTTGAGTTCAGGGTTGTATCAAGTTGCAGGAAGTTCACTAGGGACCATGTCCATTGACTCGGCACTGGAGGTCTATGACTGAGATGGTGACTGGATGCCTGAATTCAAAATAGAAGCATGAAGGTACATGTCTGAAATGTACCGAAGGAAAATATTATAAGGGGACCTTTCCCCTCATGCAGCAGGTTCACAGGTTTGGAACAACCCGATGAGTTTGATGGAAGAAAACCCTCTATGGCTTGAAGAAAAACACCTTGGGCATAGTATGAGAGGATTGATAGCTGTCTAATGCAGCTGAGGTTCACTAGGAGTGAAACCGATCCAAACCATTACTTTAAGGTTGTGGATGATAAACCTCTCGTGCTGGCACCTATGTTTGACAGGTGCAGACCCTCTCATTTATAGGAGACAGAGGGAGTTGGATTCTGAATGTGAGAAGATAAGCTGCAAGCTTGTGACTGCCTCGAGGATCTTAACTTTCAGAAGTTATATGGTAATGATGTCGGACCAGATTTGGGAAATGCCTCTGAGTTTCATAAACTCATTCGTGTTGATGTTCTTGGAGAACCTCCGTCCGGACATATGTGTTGCAGTTAGCATGGTGAGCTCATATTTGGTTGAGCCTCACTAGATTGGTGCCAAGAATCTTCTAAGATATCTTCAGGGCACAATCTCTCATGAATTGAGATAAACTGCCGGAAATATGAAACCACATGATTATTCGAATGATGAGTGGGCAGGAAGTACGGAGGATCACTAGAGCACTTCTCAGTGCTGTTTGGAATCTGCCTTGATATCCTGGATGAGCAGGAAGCAGAAGTCGGTGACTCTGAGCATCACCAAGGCAGAATACATTGCTGATAGTATGGCCTTCTGTGAGGCAATCTGGTTGCTAAAGCTCTTCAGTGAGCTGTTTGTACACATGATGAATATCACTGTGAATCTTTGTGACAACCAGAGATGGGATTCGATTATTGAGGAATCCTGTATTTGACAATTGCTCCAGCAGATAGACATCAATTACTGCCTTATATGGGATATGGTAAGTCGATGATCAAGGAGGCTCCATCACACTGAGATGATGTACAGGACAGAGCCCTAAGGAAAAATCAAATTTGTGATTTTCCCGAACAACTTGGAGTCTTCGAGAGACCTTTGTAAAAGGGTCCTGCATGCTGCATACATTGAGCTCTAGGAGCTTTGGGGGCTTGCAGTTCTATTGGAGCAACATGCGACCACAGGGTGACTCACCCTCCCCTGGTGGTGCGCACTAGAACAAGATGATTCACTCTCTTATGGATAAGATGATTCGCTCTCTTGTGGAACAAGATGATTCATCCTCCTGTGTAGCAGGATGATTAGTTCTCCTGTGAGGCCTGGATTGATGTGTTCTCCATGGCGATTGTAGCAGGATTGATGTGTTCTCCTGTGAGACCTGGATTGATGTGTTCTCCATGGCGATTGTAGCAGGATTGATGTAGTCTCCTGTGAGGCCTGGATTGATGTGTTCTCCATGGCAGCCTGGATTGATGTCTTCTCCATGGCGATTGTAGCAGGATTGATGTGTTCTCCTGTGAGGACAGGATTGATTAAGTTCTCCTGTCGAGGCATCCTACCCATGCAGTCTGGGACTCATGGGAAGTACCTCTCATCTGATCAATGAGCAGGGAAATGAAGTTAGGGACCATAGTAGTACCGATGGATGCATCGTTGTATCTATCGTACTCCCTACGCTAGGATGTCCTCCATTGATCTGGGATCAATGATACTGGTCTGGGACCAGTGGTAGGAGTTGTACATGCTATGACGCTGACTTAGGGTCGGCTGAGACTGGTCTGGGACCAGTGGTACATACTCCGAGACTAACTTCGTGTCAGTGCAGTACTGGTCTGGGACCAGTGAGAGTGGTACATACTATGATGCTGACTTCGGGTCGGTTGAGACTGGTCTGGGACCAGTAGTACACTCTCTGAGACTGCGATACTGGTCTGGGACCAGTGGTAGGAGTGGTACTTACTATGAAGCTGACTTCGGGTCAGTTGAGACTGGTCTGGGACTAGTGGTACGCACTTTGAGTCTGACTTCGGGTCAGTGGAGAATGGTATGAGACATTCTCGATCAATTATTCTTCTTCATAGTTCAGTGGAGATGAGCAGAGCCAGCAGAGTTGAGCAGAGCCAGTAGAGCTGAGCAGAGCAGAGAAGAGCCAGCATAGCTGAGTAGAGCAGCGCTAGCAGAGCGAATAGAGTTGAGTAGAGCTAGAGGAGCTAAGCTGAGCAGAGTAGAGCAGAGCCAGCAGAGCTGAGCAGAGCTAGGCAGAGCAGTGCAAGGCACTAGTGGCCAAGATAGTATTGTTGGACATATGGATCACCGGATGGAGTTCTCCCTAGTTGAGAGGGAGTGTTAAATTGGCAACTAGGGCCAAACTCCATGTGGGTCGACTTATTTATGGCAGCTGATATTTTTATTGGAACCCTCTCGTCGAGAGGTGTAAGATTGATCCAAAGATCATCCGATTCCGATAAGTATTTATGGAGATATGAATTTATTTTGTTTATGAAATTATTATCAAGCCGACCAGCTCTTATGTACGCTCTAGAAGCCCAAACGTCGTGACTATTCATTATATACATTTTAGTATAAATAGAAGAAGACTTTAAGTCATTCCACACTAACTCTTTCGTGATCTATCTTCATCCTGTTTTGGGTTTGATGTAGAAGAGATCTAAAAGGAGTGCCCTAATATCTACGATGCCCTAATGGAGAATGTAGTCATGAATTAGCAGGCAATGGAGATGTATCCATATTCGAATAAAGGCGCAGGGATATAAGTAAATGCATGACATAAAGAACAGTTATGATACGTTGTTCTCCAATATTGTTCATGTTATATACGCAATATAGAACCACTTTATATGCAGTCATATGAGGAATGGTTATACGCAGTCATATGAGGAATGGTTATACGCAGTCATATGAATATGGAATCATGTTATATGGAACCACGCAATATGGAACCACGTTAGCCGCAGTTGAGGAATAATGAAGTCGCATCAATGGAGACCTGTTCACGCATTCCTCTGCCATTCTATACACATATATACGCTATACAGTAAAGGAAAGGTAGCCGCAGTTGAAGAAATATGAAGCCGCATCAATGGAGACATGTTCACGCATTCCTCTGCCATTCTATACATATATACGTTATACAGTAAAGGAAGGGTAGCCGCAGTTGAGGAATAATGAAGCCGCATCAATGGAGACCTGTTAACGCAGTCAATGGAGACCTGTTCACGCAGTCTAAGAACTTCGCATTCTTCCTCTCTGAAATTTCGGGTGCAGTAGCCACAGTCAAAGCGTAAGTGATATCACTCGTATACATATCGAATGGACAAAGAGGACCGTGTATCTAATGCAACCTCGACATGTTATAAACAGTGATCAGGATTTCTAGAAGTAAGAAGGGTTACATCTCGGCTTTGTATTTAGATCTGTCCAGACATATCACAATGATGAAATTGTGATACTCGGCCTACCTGTGATTGAAGGAATTATCTTCGGATGAATAAATCAGAGAAGGCTAATGATGATCTCAGAATATCTATGAGCAACATCTTGTCATACCTGTAAGTGTTCTCATCAACCGGATGGAGCTGAAGGGTATTAAGTACTGTAGCTAGGATCTCGACATATACTTATATTTGTTTCTATTACCTCACATACCTCAAGGGGAATTAGAGTATTGATGTATGACATAAACCAATCACTGTCGATATAATAGAGCAGTCACAATGACAAGGATCATAAGTAGTAATGATGGTTACAGTGTCAACATAATGAGAATGATAAGGATGAATAGTCTCTGATCATGATGGTGAATAGGACAACATCATGATGAATGAGAGCATGATGCATGGGCAGCATAATGATCATGGGAAGCATGATGAATGGGCAGCATGATGATGGATAAGATCATGAACATGGGCAGCATGATGATAATCATGATTAGTGTAGCATGGTGTTGTATGCAGTGGTACAGCTGAGAACCAAATGCAGCACGATGATAGGGGAAAGAGCCACCTTGGAGAATCAGTTGAAGCAGAATGTCTTCAACTGATATCATTGTTATGCGAGATGATCTATGCTTAGATCCAGACAAGTCAAAGTGTTGACTTCTGTTGTAATTGTACTATCTCTCTCTCTCTCTTTCTCTACTGAACTTTGAAGATAAAAGAAGATTTGATCAAAGGGTTTCCCCACACATTGTGGGGTTTGTCCCTGGCTCGCGCCACATCTTGTGTCCTCTTGTCTTGGTTTGTCTTCTGCATTTTATATTTATGTTCTATCTGCAGTTTATCGTAATGCTGATGTGATTGCTAACTAGGAAAATTTAAATAAATTGCTCTAGCATAGAACATACCAAAAATTAACACGCTCGCACCTTCAACATCCATCGTTACCCCCTACAATCTTCCCATGGGTAGAATCTTCTGCTGGTTCACCATTCATAACTAAATAGGAGACCATTGTAATGCGGGCTTACCCATGCGCTTCCACTTCTGCTTTGGTAGTACATTTTCATCTGATTCGAGATCTAGAATTACTTAATCCATTTCATACTCATCGCTTTGCACTGTCAATCTCATTTCCCTTCCTATTCATTATGTATGTTTCCCAAGATTTCGTACTACGCGTGACTTTCATGACCCATCGCACCTAGTGATAAGTTCCTGCAGTCCTTTCATAGCCTTGTTGTCACGTAACAACTTCGTACATGTCTCCAGAAATGTAGTGAGAATTGAAGGATCCATTTTTGGTTCTTGTTGATCCTTACTACCTGAAGTGGAGGCCGCCATGAAGCTCTCCTTAGCTTCCATGAATGTCTCCTTTGCGCAATCTAAATCAAATTCAGGTTTAGCTGTAGGATCCTTGTGAACCCACACACTTTCTTCAAGCTGCTTGCCTTTGTCATCTTCGGTTGTGATACCACTTCGAAGCACTATGTTTACGTTTGGGTCCTCTGCGCGTGGCTTAGACCTCATCATCTATAGGTTCTGAGTCAGGGGAGGCTGGAGTACTCTTTTGTCATGCAACCTCGCTATTAGTGTAGGGAATTCCTCTGTCTCATCATAAAAATGGGTACAGTATAAACTTGATTCTCTCGTTGGATTTGTACAATCGTGAGCATAGTGCCTTGGCCCTCTAGAATTGTAACAAATTAGTTGTTCACGACCCCTTCCTAGTCCCATTCCACCTTGACCTCGGCTGCAACCCTGAAATCCAGCACGCACCATTCCTGCATTTGGATCAAGGGCTTGTGCTTTGGTTTTCACTCTATAGGCATGTGTTCGATCCACCATCAAGTCATAACTTTTGCAAGTGCACTCGTCATGGCCTACCAACCTACAGAAATTACAGAACAATTGTTGGGACATCTACGTATACTTCTATAATAGGTGATAGTTATTTATAGTGTGTCTTCCTCTTATCTGAAAAATTGCGCACCATAATATAGGCGCCATGCTCGATCCTACTGGTGCCTCTGGTCTTAATGGGATAAACCCTCCTCCCACCAAGTAATTTGCAAAAAATGGACAATGGTCCTTGTCATGCCCCTGTCCTTTTCATTTTATGCACCATACCTCCTCGCGCACCTCTGGGTGAGTTGTCCTGTCCTGTTTCAAACTCTGCATTTCCAGACATAAATTCTACAGTTGCATGTGGATTTGTTGAACTCCCAGGCCTAGATCTTGTATTGGGGTCTCGTGCAATATCATTGCAATCTCCAATGCTTCGGCTTAGGTAGATAAATTTTGTTGCAACATCGCCATCCTCAGATGCGGCATTAGTGAAGCTAAAAACTATGTGCGGTGTCATGCATCCGTCAAGGTCATGTTGGCTTCCTGAATCATACTCTTTAGTCTCTGATCCAGCTCCCAAGGAGTCTCGCCTGGAAGCATCGTGATCTCCTTAAACCCGATAATCGATTGCATCTTCGATTTTGGCCTGTTAAACACCCTATTCAACGTAGCTTGGATTTCTATGATCCCTGCGTTTGGATTATCATTAGAGTGCTTAATGTACCACATCAATGCGCGATTGTGCAACGTGCTTACTAGTGTTTCCTTCTTTATGTTTTTATCCGTAACTCCTTGCGCTTCCCATACAGCCTTTACTACAAACCAAAATTGGTCCATATCTTTGTTCCCTACTCCTCTTAATACTGGCAGTTTTATTGCGCTTGACATATTAAACTGTGGTGGTGGCGGAAATGGTGTGGGCAAAGATGGGGGTGATGATGGTGAAACTGGTGGTGGTGTAGGTGGGGGTGGTATGCACGGAATTCGTTGTCTTATCAGACTGATCGCGCTTCCCGGAGAAACTTTTGCAAGCTCTTCCTCACTTTCCCATCGCGATGAAATCAAGGGGCTATTTTCTATCTCTGTGCTACCTTCATTTCTGTAGATCCTCCCACTTCGAATAGTTCCAAACATCAATTTATTCGCATAACCTGCTTTTCACACAATAGAATTTTGATCCAAGTGTTCAATGACTTAATGTACTTACCTCGTGATCCTTTGAGGAAGCGTCATTTAGCCTCACTGTAACTGACTATTGTATCTACCGCAAACTTAGTGATAAATCCTCCTATAATTCGATTGAGCCAATGGTCCACAGTGCACGCGATCTTATCTTCTAACGTTTCTAGTTTACGCACCAATTCCAGAGTCCACATAATCAGTTTTTCAAGCCTACAACTTCCTTGACTGTCTGCTAGCTTCGCGATCCACTCATATAGTTCAAAGGGGAATCATGCAAAGAAAATTTTGTGGATTTCCATATATAAATAGTTCTCTAACCACTGTTCCTTTGATATTCATAGATTCATGTTTTCTTACACCGCGAACTCGTGAATCTTTCTGTCTAACCACCCTTCAATTTTTTTCTTTGTTGGATTCCAGTGACAAGACATCAGAAATCCCTTATGTAGATCCCAGTCTCGGCATCGGAACCATTTGTTGGCTTAGTGGGGCCTGACCTAGGTTCAAAGGTGATTTAGCTAAACAAATCCTGGTACTACTAGCCCTTTCAACAACAACCCGCAGAGCGTGGACTGAGGTCTCACCCGAAGTAGTATGGGAGGGTGTTGGAACTAGGTTTTTTCACCCTGGAGATGTCTGATGGTTTCAAGTGGTCCACAGTTCAACCCTGTGCGCACATCTTTACGTGCACTTACCCTTACCTCACAGCTCAAGATGCTACCTTTGCGCAGCCCTACTCGGGGATCGAGTAGTCTTATTACCCAAGTTCGTTTTCGTAGCCTGATATTAGTTGATTACCTTAACTTATTTGTACACTTTCATTTATACTTAATAATATTCACAATCCATATATGTGCACGCAGTAAATAAACAATATAATTTCCAATGAGATCAAAACATGAAGTTAATAATAGATACACGGAATTCTGCTGAAACTTCTCTTTATTATTTTCTTCCTTTTGTTACAGACTCAATTCTACCCTGTGCACTCAGCTATAGGTGTCTGTGCACTCAGCTACGGACTCTACTGCGCCTCTGCACACTCAGCTGCAGAGCCTCTTCCTACTACTACAACCCATGATACCTAGACTCTTGCTCTACACTTTGATATCTTATTCTATCCATTCCTCTTCATTCGGACGGTGTTTTACAACTTAGAGTCTTGCTCTATTTATACAATCCCATGGTTCACGGACCATGGGTAGGCCAACATTACATTCAAAACTTAGGCAGACAACCCTATGACTCTAACATACAATTCGCACTCCGCTCCCACAATTCGCGGAGTCTTTACAACAGTAATGACTCAAAACTTGGGCTTTGAGCCCCAAAACATGTTGTGGGGGGATTCCATGTCCAACAGATGTCAGATCATTTGAAAGGATAGCTTACTTGATTGTCGAGCATAGTCTCAAATCTAAGCATAAGAAGTTGGTAAAAAGGGAGAGAGAGAGAGAAGAGTTGGAGGGGTAAGGGAAGGCTAATGCAACAGATGGTTGCAATCACTCTTCCGACATTAATATAGAACTGCAGTTGTATTGTCTACTCCGTGGTGTTGGTACTATCATTCATTTAGTTGTTTGTCCAATACCTTTTAGCATGAGTATCTTAGTTATGTGTAACTACATGTCTTTTATATATTCATGTATTAGTTATCAAGGTTGTATGTTGTGATTATTCTTGTCTCTTCTATGTGAAGGACTTGATCTGGAACCGACTCAGGGGACTTCCACCTAACTGCATTGCGCTCTCCAGCAAATCTACACGGAGGCTTGAGGTAATCAACCTGTCTTGCATTGATAGTTAGTTATTGTTTATGGACATGCATGTAACTTTGTGATAGTTGTAGATAATCTTACAGTCTGCCAAGAGTCTCGGGAATACTCTTGAGGGCATCTCCATTATCCATACACTGTGCATTTTATCCTATAGAATATGGCCAACCTCATCATCTGTTGCTTTTGTTGTAGTTCTTTAAGCTTATCCTGTATCGTATTCGTGACTTGATAAGCCTCCTCCAACCAAGGCTGCAACCTGGCCTTTAGCAAGGCCTCCTTCTTTTGTGCTACATCCACCTGTGCCAGCAGCAGTTTTCCTTCTTGTAACTTGGTAAGGCGATGTGATGGTGCTAAGGAGCACACATTCACCCTAACATCATTATATTGGCGCTACAACTCCCTTACATCTATGTTTAATGTCTGCAGTTTTGGATCCTCCTGCCCTCCAACATTGTCTAACACTTCATCTGTGAACGATGTTGGGAATGGGTCATGGACACACACATCATTACGCTTCTGTAGATAGATGCAAATCCTTATTTCACCTTTTTGTTTCTTCTCCTAAACCACCGTCGGGCTCACCCAATCAAAGTCTTCAACTAGTTTTATGATGCATGCCTCCAACATCTTATCCAACTCTTGGTGAAACCTTTCCTTGTATTTATGATTAAGGCGATACGACCTTTGTTTAATAGGCTTCGTGTCTGGCTTCAGAGTGATCTTCATAACGCCCAAATCACCAATTATGCCCTTCAAGTCCAAAAACTTAGTAGGGAAGAGATCTTGGTATTTCTAGATTAACTCAACAAATTTATCCATGGTAGCATCGTCCCAATAATCTCCAATCTTTGTGAACTTCATTTCTGCTTCAGTGCCAATGTTTACTTTCTTTGTCTTTAATGGCGCGAAGATGTCCAGGTTTTCTATTTGTGGGCCTTCGACTTAGCGATTCCCTTCTACCTCTAGAATATTAATGTTTCTTGGATCTTCATCCTCCTCTTCAGCGGTCACATTATAGCATTCCAGCACATGGCGTGGCTGGGTGTTCAAATCTAGTTGGCTCCATTCCATAGGTTCCTTCGGCATTCAGAAGATAATAGCCTTAATTTCTTATAGTGGTTCATTGATGCTTGTGAAGCCATCTTCAAAGTTGAAGGTCAATAAGAACCATTTCTTCAACATATCCCATTCTGCAGTGCCATGGTAGAGTTTTTTTTCCAAATAACAGTTCATGGGAATTGTATCCAAAGTATGGAAAAATATGTGTACCCACGATGGCAATAGTTATGTTCCCCGTGCTTTAGTCCATTTCGCTAGGTGATCATGTAGATCGCCCCTTCCATTATATTTCTCAACTGTTTTGGTGTTAACACGCCCAAACCGTAGCTTCATTATTCTTCTCTAATCCTTCCATCCAACAAAAATATCCTTATGTGTACCCCACCATCATGTAGGCGTAGCACACAGTGCCAAATATAATTGTTGGAAGCAGTGATCCTCAAGGACTTCGCGCTCAAATTCATCCAAGAACAGATCTACATATGTTAAACCATCATAATAGGGTATTTTCCTTACCTCCAACAAAACACAGCGCAGTGACTTCGTCGTCATATTGCATCGTAATGTAGACACTTCATGTAAGTGATTCTACCAACGCTCTAATTCCTCGTCTAAATCATAGGTGTAGAAACTCTCCCAGTCAAATGCAATCTGGTCATCTACCATTGGATTGATCCTGTCTTGATCTCACATTATTATTTTGTAGATTTGATCCAGTTCATCATCACTTTCTTCATAATCGTGGACTAATTCAGTATATCACACCCCTTCTGTAGGGTCCAACGGTACTATAACCTGAAGTGATTTTCTTTCAATGGACATTGTCCTCTTCTTCAAATTGATGACCCCATTCATATCAATGTCCCATTCAATTCCCAGGAGCGTGGAGTATGGATTACTATCATCAACAATTTCTATAATCTCAAAGTCAACCATCACGCTTACACCTTCTATGTCAATTGTTACTCCATATAACCATCCCATGGGGATGATTTTATGTTGGTTCACCATTCTAAGATGAATTAGAGACCATTGTAGCATAGGTCTCCCAATTCTTTCCGATGGTTTTTTTGGTAATACGTTTGCATCAAACCCCAAATCCCAAATGACCTAGTCCATCTCATAATCACCTATCTGTGTGGTGAGACTCATATCGCATCTTGTTTGTGCCTTATGTTTTTTAGTTTTTCTGACCACCCGGTGTCCATCAGGGACTTTCTCTTTGTTGGTGCATTTATTTATTAATTCTTGTTGACCTTCCACAGCTTTTCTATCGTGCAACATTATATGTAGATCTCCAAAAACGTAGCGAGTACAGAGGGATCAACTTCTGTAGTTGCGTTGGTTTCTTGCACCTTGTCTTGGCTTCCTGAGGTGGAGGCCTCAGCGAAGCTCTTCATGGTTTCCATAAATTTTTCCTTAGCACACTCTAAATCAAAGCCAATTTCATTCTCTGGCTCTTTGCAGACCCATCCTTCTTCTTCAATTTGTTTACCCTTATCAGCGCCAGTCATCATTCCACTTCTTAGCACAATGTTAACACTTTGATCCTCTTCGCGGGGCTCATCCCTCATCATTTGTATATTCTGTGTAGGCTACTAAGGTTTTGTTTTCTTTTCTTACAATTTATCCATTAATATCGAGTATTCTTCTATAGTATGGACAAACTGTCTGTAGTATTGACATGATGGGTGTGTAGGATTCTAGCACTCTCGTGAGTAGTGCCCTAGCTATCCATAATTGTAGAAAATGATCTAACCACAGCCTCTACCAGGCCCTCCTCCTCCTTGGCCCCATATGTGTCCCTGATAACCTCTGCATGCTCCTCCGACACCCTACTCTAGAGGCCAATTTTTTGCTTGCATTCGTATGTAGGTTTTATTTCCATCATCAACTCATAGCTTCGATAGTGGCACTCATTGTGGCCCACCGATTTGTAGAAGTTACAGAACAACTACTGGGGTGCCTAGATGAATTTTTGAAGTAAATGACAATTATCGGTTGCATGTTTTCCAACAACCTAACAAATAGCACACCATAGTGCAACTCCCACGCTCGCCCCTGCTGGGGCTTCTGTCTTCAAGGGAATTAGTCCCCCTCTTGTAACATAATTTGCGTACACGAGACAATGGTCTTTATTGTGCCCCTATCTCTTTCACTTTAAACACCAAACTTCCATGCACACTTTTTGTTTAGTCTCCTTTTCTTTATTCAAACTCTGTAATTCTAGGTGCAAGCTCTATAACTGAGAGTGGATCTATTATACCCCCAAGGTTGCATCCTAAATAGATGATGCATGCAACCTCATCTCAATTTCCAATGCTTCTACCTATGTTGATATCTTCTTTCGTGACAAATAAATTCTTAGTTGGGATAGAAGCGAAGCTATAAACCATTCGTGATGCTAACTATCTGTAAGCTGCATGTTAGCTTCTCGAATCTAACACTTCAAACTTTGATCTAATTCCCAAGGCGTCTCATCGATCCTCATCATAATTTATTTGAATCCAATTACTCATTATGAGTCAGGCTTACTAATCTCTTTGTTTAAAGTTGCCTTCGTCTCTTCTAGTGTTGCAAGGCGATTATCGAAACAATATTCAATATACCAGGTTATCACGTGATCCTACAGAGCGGTAACCAATTGTGCCTTATTTATATTTTCATTAGTAATTTTTTGCGTTGTCCAAACAACATTTGCAACAAACCAAAACTGCTTTGTATCCTCACTCCCTATTCCCTTGAAGATGGGCATCTTCATTGTGTTCACCATGTTGAATAGTGGTGGTGGAGTTGGAGGTGGGGACGATGGTGTATGCGATGGAGGTGGGGGTGGAGGTGGAGTGGGAGGATGATTTTCTCTAGGAATCCCCTGAGTGATTAGTTGAAAAATGCTTCGCGGTGGAGTCTGTTCCACCCCTTCGTCGTCACTTGGAGGAGGTCCAATCAATGGACTATACTTTGGTCCTAGTCCTTCACGATTTCTAAATAATCGTCCACTTCGCGTAGCTCTGAGCATTAAGGTAATAGCATCACTCATTTTTCACATAACAATATTTTAATTGAAGTATTCAATGATCTTAAATACTTACCTCGTGGTCCTTTGAAAAATTGTCGCTTTGCTTCATTATAGCTGACCGAGGTATCAACTACAAATTATGTGACAAATCCTCCCAGAATTCGATCGAGCCAATGATCGATAACCTATGCAATCTTGCATTCAGAGGTTTCTATCTGTCACACTAATTCTGGAGTCCATACTATAGGACTATCGAGCTTCCACCTTCCTTGATTGTCTATTAATTTAGCTAACCACTCATACAGTTCAATGGAAAAGTGTAGAAGAAGATCTTGTGTATCTCTGTATATAGATACCTATTCAACCACTCTTCCTTCAATAGGCGTGGATTCTTGTTTTCTTGCATTGCAAACTCGTGAATCTTCCGATCTAACCACTTTTCAATTTATTTCTTGGCCGGATTCTAGTGATGCGACATCAGACATCTCTTTCAAGAAGATCCTGTTGCTAACAACGGAACCATTTGTTTGCTAAGGGGGTCCTGACCTAGGTTCAAAGTTAGTTGTACCAACCAAGAAAACCCTACACTACTGACCCTTTCAGAAAAAACTTGCATAGCGCATGCTGTAATATCACCCGAAGCAGTATGGGGGGATGCAAGAACCAAGTTTCTGCATCCAGAGACTAGTGTGATGTCTTCCAGTGCCTCAGGTTTGCCTTCATGCAGATCGATAAACTCTTAGAGCATGTTGTTGCAATTCTGTTAAAACAACCTTCAGACCTTCATGAAGGTCTACGATCAGTCCTTGCGGACCTCGAACAGTTCATTCACCTACTTACGCGTATCAGAGAGCAGATCTAAATTAGTGTTCGCACGGATTTACTTAAGTTATTAGTAAACATCAGAGAATTCATCAGAGTCTTCACGAAAATACTTAAAAATGCATTGTGTACATCATTATCAAGAGAATCCCGTAACATTAAACCAATATTCCATAAAACACATCATTCATTGACAGCATATAACATTAACAGAGATAAACAGAAATACGTAAGAATTCTCGGAAAATTGTCTTTATTGATATTCAATTCAAGGTTATAGACTCAAAACTACCGTGTGCACATAGTTGCAGGGGTCCTTGCACTCAGCTGCAGACTCTACCTAGGCTTCTGTGCACTCAGCTGCAGAGCCTTTCTTCTTCTTTCTTACCCACTTCTTCTTGCTATCACTTCTCCTCCTTGCCTTACACTCTCTAAGACACACCTATTTATAGTCTTTTTCATACAATGCCATGGTCCGCAGACCATGGGTGAATCTCAAAGCCGACTCAAACTTTACATAAAACAATGGGCTAAACCCCTTTGACTCCTATTCATCTACACGCTCTGCATCTACAAATCACAGAGGCTTTACATTATTTACAAAAATTGTACCAAAACTTGGGTTATCTTAACCCCAAAACTGATCCAGGGGACCCCATCCCAACAATGTTAAACTTTATGAAGACGACTTTGAGAATAGGGAAGAGGGTGTGCAACCCGAATAGGATAGAGGGTGTGCAGCCCTCGAAGCCAATGCATAGCTAAACTGATGACCATGATGTATAAACATGTTGAATTAAATGTGTAATTAAAACAATTTATTTATTTCTTTCATTTAGATTTGTGGTTCTATTTCCATTAGCAGCTCTCATTTTATGTCAAGCAAAGATAGCGAGACCACTCAGAAACATTACATAAACTTGAATTTTAGTTTCTTTACATTGCATGAAAATGTTTTATACCTCTTTATTTCCTGACAAAAAACACACACACTTATCTTTCATTGGTTTCACTGAAAAAAGAAAGCTCAGAATGAGATTTCATGTTTGTAAAAAATGAAATAATAAAATATAAAAGAGTATATGGTATATGGTATATTTTATTATTTCATTCTTTTAGTAATTGGTTTATTTAACCAACAACCCGAAAAAATTACTCATAAGATTTAGAGTCGAATGTCTCCTATTCAAATACATCATCCTTTGACCCCTTCGACTCATATTAATAACTTTGAATGCTAGAGGATTGAAAGGACCCTACATAAAGTAAATGGTCGCCAAACCACCCTTCACCTTACTTATCCATTTTTCGATTAAATAAAAGGAGAAGCGAGTTGTATACCGCGAAAAATTTTCAAGTTTTCCCATCATTCCAGACATATATATATATATATATATTTTTCAGGTTTTCCCATCATTCCAAACCCATATATATATAAGAGTTGTAATGGTGCAACCATAGAGCTTTTGCCTGACACGGAAATGTCCAAATCATCTCACTAAATAGTGGGAAAAATTTATGTGTGTTTTAAGGTTAAGATTTCGGTTATAATTTTTGGGAGAATACATGGTGGCCATTTGAAATTTTCAAAATTTTAAATTATTAATTAAATTTATCATTAAAATTTGTAATTATTTATCTATTTATTTATATTAATAGCATTTTCCCTTCTGATAATTTTCTTTGAAGGGATAACATTTAACAATTTCCCAATAATTGCTATGAATTTTGGAAAAAAAAATCGATATTTTTGTCTAAAAAAACTCAAAATGTTGTCGATTGAGTTTGAAAGAGTTTAATCTGTGTAACTGGATGGAATAGTTCTGATTCCCAAACCACTCTCTTGCATTTCTCAATTTCCAAAATTTTTAGAAACATGAAATCTGAATCTGAGCTTTCTTTTTTCAGTGAAACCAATAAAAGATAAGAGCTTTCTTTTTTCAGTGAAACCAATAAAAGATAAGAGCTTTCTTTTTTCAGTGAAACCAATAAAAGATAAGCGTGTATGTTTTTTGTCAAAGATATAAAAAGGTATAAAACATTTTCATGAGGTATAAAACATTTTCATGCAATGTAAAGAAACTAAAATTCAAGTGCATGTAATGTTTCTCAGCAGTCTCACTATCTTTGCTTCACATAAAATGAGAGCTGCTAATGGAAATAGAACCACATATCTGAATGAAAAATAAATCAATTGTTTTAATTACAAATTTAATTCAACCTGTTTATACGTCCTAGTCATCAGTTGAGCCACACATTGGCTTCTCAGGCTGCACACCCTCTGCCCTATTCTCAAAGTCGTCTTCATAAAGTTCAACATCTCATAAAGTGAATTTCACGGCAGAAGAGCTATGGCATAGTGGTAAATCTCCATTGTGATAGTTGCCAACACATTGGAGAGGATCTTCTCATCTGCTACGAGAATGAGCTTCTGGTTCCTGGTGCCTTGTGCTCAGGGTGTGACACCGGTGCGCGAGTTCATCAATCAATTCCAGAGGAGCTTCTCATCTGCTACAAGAACAGGCTTTTGGCTCCTCGTGTCTTGTGCCCAAGGTGCGGCACATGTGCGCAACTTCATCAATCAATCCTAGGGGAGATGAAATAAAGAGCCATTACATCCCTATTCAAAAACCTGTTGCAGGAATTCTGCGAGCAAATTTGAAATTTGAAATTCTAAGTGCCATAGTGCAGAGGTAGCATTCATTGCATTCACATTCACGTCAAATCCCACCACGATGTATGTATGCTTCTAAATGTATGGGCGTGCTCTTAAATGGTGAACCGTGTTTACCAACCCGTCAATGCGCAATATGTGCTTTGTTCATATACGTCACCATCATCAGAATCCCATCATGAAAATATTACACACACTGAGATGTCAAGGGTAAGTCATGTTGTGAGATGTGAAGTGGGACAATATGTTTTTTTTTTTTTTTTCTCTCTGTCTGTTTTTTTAATGTAATTATCCATCTTTATTTTTAAATAATAAATATATGTTTTATAACACAATTATCTATCTTAATTTTTAAATAATAAGTATATTTTTTATAACGCAATTATCTATCTTAATTATCTTAATTTTTAAATAATAGGTATATGTTTTGTAACGTAATTATATATCTTAATCCATAGGTATATGTTGTTTTAAAAGAGCAAAAATTGACACAGAGTAGTCTTAGTGTTCGATGTGTATCATTCAATGTGATGTTACACACCCAACATTTTGACCACACCCATTAGATCCAATGTGATGTTGCCCAAGACATCTAACACCTTTGCCACATACTAATACAGTCGCCTACAACACATCGAACACCTTTGCCACAGATTAATACAGTCGTCTACAACACATCCTTCCGTGATCTAGTTACCCACCTGCACATCATCATTTTCGCCAAAGATGTCTGCAGTATTCTACAACACATTCCTCCAGCTATCAAACTACACGCCTACGCATATCATTTCAAATTTTAGTCCATCCATCTATTCTTTCCAATTTCTATGGCAGAAATAACAACCACCCATCATCACGATGACGTTGCTTCCTCCTCGAGTGCCTTTGGCTCTGCATCGACTCCTTACATGTCCATTTTGACATATTTGTTAACCATTCTGAGGATGAAACCACAGACTTCTCCCAAACCAGAGCCTTTGCCATGGAACTTTGCAAGCGTCTTGTTTCCTGTGGATTGTATGTTTTTCTGGGCAGGTCTGAAAAGGAGGTTACACCTCGCATGGAAGATGCCATTTCACTAGCCTCTCTGCAGATCGCCATATTTTCTCCAAACTATGCTACCTGTAAATGGTCCATGAATATGCTCATCAAGATGAGAAAGTCGAAAGCACCTATTTTCCCCGTTTTTTATAAAGTCAAACCTTCTCATCTCAGGTTTATGAGAAAACATGATAAATGACCATATGCTCACTCGCTGTGTGCCCATGAGGAGAAAGGACAATACGACTAGCAAACTATTCAGGCTTGAAGAGATGCTCTGTTCGATGTTTCCAATATAAGTGGTTTTGAGCTGGACGAGAGCAATGGGTGAGCATTTTCTACTATTCAAATCCTTGATGATCGTTTTCAATTTGATTGATTGGCAGAGGTTTCTCACCATTGTAACTTAATACATAAAAGCGTTTCTCACTACTTATTTTACACTCTGGTTTAATATTTAGAGGCCAGGAGGTGCTCTTGGGTAAAGTCATGGACATCATCTTCAGAACCTCTCTTCCTCGCGATTACCATGTTTTCTTGAATCATCGCAGGCCAGACACGAAGGAGAAATTTGCCCAGCCTCTCTACGATCGCCTTGTTTCCAATGGATTATGAGTATTTTTGGACAAGCTAGAATCGGTGGGGGCACTCAAGATTGAAACTCAAATAGAGGTGCCAATTCAATTGGCGTATGTCAATGTCAGTTATATTTTCTCCCAGATTTCTGAAATCTTCTTGGTGCATGGATGAACTCTTCCTCATGACAAAGGCCACGGGTACCATTTTACCTGTTTTCTATGAAGTGGAACCTTCCCATCTGGACGGAATTTACATCGAAACCCTGTACTCCCACCACCTACAGAAACAGCGACAGGACATAGAGACTATTGAGAAATGGAGAGATGCTCTTGTGTTAAAATTGGCAACCAGGGCAAAACTTCATGTGGGTCATCTTATTCATGGTTGATAATATTTTTATTAGATTTCACTCGTCGAGAGGTGTAGGATTGATATAAAGATCATCTGATTCCGATAAGTATTCATGGAGATATGAATTTATTTTGATTATGGAATTATTATCAAGCCGACCTACAACTCATGTAGGCTCAGAAGCCCAATAGTCGCATCTATTCACCCACCAATGTTGTGTATAAATATAAGAGAAATTTTCCTCATTTGGACTCACTCATCTCATCACATCTCTCTCTCTCTACTACGCAGAAATGAGTCTCTTCTCTACTGCGCTGAAATGGGTCTCTCTCTCACACATGTGAAGCCGGAAGCTACTAAAATTGAAGTTGCAACTGCAGAAGTAAAGATTGACTTGCATGGCCTAGAATATCTCCTCTTTGGAACAGTGATGTAGGTTCATCTAAACCTCCTCTGAAAGCCGCAACTTTTGGTGGTGGAATGAAGTCAATCTGATGAACGGTTTGCAAGATATCGACTGCCATAGTTTGAAGCTAGAAACTGCTGAAACTGAAGCTGCAACTGCAGAAATAAAGATTGACCTATGTGGCCTAGAAGATCTCCTCATCTAAACTACGTTGTAGGTTCATCTGAACCTCCTCTGGAAGCCGAAAATTTTGGTGGTGGAATGAAGTCAATCCGATGGTTGGTTTATGAGATATCGTCTGCCCTAGTTTGATAATGAAGCCGCTAATGCTGATGTTGTTGATCTAGGGTTTGCTACTGCTGATATGAATCAGATTTATTGTACTATTTCTCTTTGCTGAATTATTGAAGATAAAAGAAGATTTGATCAAAGGGTTTCCCCACACATTGTGGGGTTTGTCCCTGGCTAGCCGCCACATCTTGTGTCTCTTGTCTTGGCTTGTTTTCTGTCGATCGTTTAATGTTCTATCTGAACTTTACTTTATGTACATGTGATTGCTAATCTGTGGAATATAGTAAGAAAAAGAAGTAAACTGTTATAAGCATAGAACATACCATAACTTAACATGGTATCAGAGCTGTGGTGAAGACAAAGCTCGAGCAAGAGCAAGAGCAATTATCGAAGAGAATATTGGCAAGGCTATCCTAAAAGAACTATGGGGCCCTCAACACTCTTTTCTGCCGAAGACAAGCTCCGTGAGAAAGCTGACTATCACGGATGGAAGATATCTATCGATCTAACCCTTGAGAATCAAGGAGTGTTTGATCATGTGAGAGGCAATATTGTTGAGCCTCCATCAAATGCATCCGCTACTGCCTGGAACAAATGGAAAAATGGAGAAGTCAAAACAATAGAAGATCATCCGGGACTCTATCGACAAGCACTTGGTGGCCTACATCTCTAAACTGGACACCTCCAAGGAAATCGACGATAGACTGGTGAGTGTATTTAAAGTTAATGATGAAAATCAAGTTTTGTTTCTTAGAAATAAGCTGAGGGAAATCAAGAAGGGTAAAGATGAGAGTATGCAAGCATACTTCTTAAGAATCACCGAGATTAAGAACGATCTCCTATCTATTGGGGAAAGTATTACTGACATATAAATGGTACTCACAACTCTTGGAGGATCACCATCTGAATGGTATGTGTTCAGGACTACTCTTCTGAACTATAATGTAATTCTTGGTTTCGAGGAATTAATGGCTAGATGCATTCAAGAAGAAACAAGGGAAGAAGAGCAAGAAATGCCCATGCCTAAAGATCCTCCTTCTGCCTTTTCTTCTCATGCAAAGAAAAGAAATAATTCCGGGACTAAATCAAAAGGAAATGTTGGAGCTAAGGCTAGAAGAAAATGACGATGTTACATTTGTGATAAAGCAAGTCACTATGTATGAAATCATGAGGATCATGATGAATGAGATCATGGACATAAAGGGCAACATGAGGTCATGGACATATAAGACAGCATGATGATGATGCACACTAGTTTGAGTAGCATTATAATGGATAAAATCATGGACATGGGCAGCATGGTGATAATCATGATTAGAGCAGCATGGTACAGTATGCAGTGGTGCAACTAGAAATCCCTCTGATGGCAATCAAAGGAATGACAAATTCAATAGCAAAGGTAAGAGGAGAGCTGGGAATCAAGGAAGAGGACAAGCATTTAAGAAGGCTAGAAATTCCAGGATGTATTAAATGCACCTAACCTCAAAAAGAATCTAGTGTCCATCTCAGCAACGGAAGACAAAGGCTACAAGGTAACCTTCAATGATGGCAAGGTACGTATATGGAAAAATAATGTTAAAGATGCCTTTACTCTTGGGTTTAGTGTTGATTCATTATATCAGGTTGATGGAAGTCTGCTAGGTTTCATATCTTATGACACATCTCTTCAGTCCGATCTTTGGCATTAGAGGTTTGCCCCCCTTCATTATAAAGCTATACTCGGTGTAAGACAAATGTTGACAGGGATGCCAGAATTCTGAGTAGAGAAAGAAGGTGTATGTCCAGGATGTACCGAAAAAAAGCTCAAAAGGGGACCATTCCCCTCAAGCCAAAGCAAGACCTCCGATATATTACAGTTAGTTCACTCAGGCATATCTGAGGCTAGCATTAAGAGGGAGACTACTACACCACATACTCCTGAGTAGAATGGTGTGGCAGGAAGGAAGAACCATACGATTGTGGAAGTTGTCCGGGCCATGCTACATGATCAAAGACTTCTGAAGTTTCTACAGGATGAGACTACAAACACTGTCATATATGTACAAAATCGATGCCCTCATCAAGCATTGGGTTCCAAGACTCCTGAAGGAAAGTTCACTGCAAGGTGAACAATCTTCCGACTTTGAGGAGCTCTCAAGAAGCCGACACCAGGGAACCGAAAGAAAAGGATGATGAATCAATGCCTGATGTAGAAGAACCCATGGATCTGATTCCTTCTCATCCACATGAGCCTTCCTCTTCTAGGAAGAGGCCTTCATGGCTTAGGGGGATACCTGATGATGCTAAAGGACATGCTGCACCCTAAGGAACCTCCCGTCAAAGTAAGAAACCTAGCAGGTATCAGGGATGCCTGACCATCATGAGCACGATCATACAAAATGAGCCTTCATCATTCTCAGATGTTGTCAAGCATTAAGTATGGAAGGATGCTATGACCAAAGAATATGAGTCTGTCATGAAGAATGATGTCTGGAAAGTAGTTCCCAGACCCCTAGACAAGACAGTTGTTACTTCCAAATGGATTTACAAGATAAAGCATGCAGCATATGGAAGTACGGAAAAGTATAAGGATCGTTTTTTTGCTCATGGTTTCTCCTAGAAGGAAGGTATAGACTATGATGTGATATTTGCACCTATTGCTAGGTATACAACCATCTGCTCGATCATAGCCCTTGTCGCTTCACAAGGATGGAACCTACATCAGATGGATGTCAAGACTTTGTTCTTACACGGCTCGATCAAAGAAGAGGTCTACATGGAGCAACCTCAAGGATTTGAATTTATGATTGAAAATCTCATGTATGGAAGTTGAAGAAGGCTCTCTATGGGTTGAAGCAAGCACCCCGAGCATGGTATGAGAGGATCGACAGCTACTTGATGAAGTTGGGATTCACTAGAAGTGAAGTCGATCCTAACCTTTACTTTAAGGTTGAAGATGACAAGCCTCTCATACTGGTACTATATGTGGATGACCTCTTTCTAAGGTGCAAACCCTCTCATTCACAAATGTAAGAGGGAGATGGCTTCTGAATTTGAAATGAAGGACCAAGAACTTGAAGTGTGGCAGAAGCCAAGGGAAATTTTCCTATCTCAAGGAAAATATGTGGTAAAGATATTGGAAAGATTTGGTATGATGGACTGCAAGCCTGTGACTACCTTGAGGATCTTAACTTTTAGAAGTTATATGGTAGTGATGTTGGACTAGATTTGGGAAATGCCTCTGAGTTTCATAAACTCATTCGCATTGATGTTCTTGGTGAACCTCCATCCGAACATATGTTTTGCAGTTAGCATTGTGAGCTCATATTTGGTTGAGCCTCACTGGATTGATGCCAAGAATCTTCTGAGATATCTTCGTGGCACAATGGGTTAAGATACACTGTCAGAGATGTGAGACTACTTGGATATACTGATGTTGATTGGGCAGGAAGTGTGGTGGACTATAAGAGCACTTCCGAGTTCTATTTCACCTTGGGATCTGCTTCAATATCCTGGATGAGCAGGAAGCAGAAGTCGGTGACTTTGAGCACCGCTGAAGCAGGATATATTTTTGCTAGCATGACCTCGTGTGAGGCAGTCTGGTTGCAAAAGCTCTTCAGTGAGCTGTTTGGATTTACATTGGATACCATTGTGATTCTCTATAACAACTAGAGGTGGGATTCAATTATTGAGGAATCCCGTATTCATCGATTGCTCCAACAGATAAACATCATCTGGGATATGGTAAGTTGATGAACAAGGAGGCTCCATCGCATTAAGATGATGTACAGGTTGATACACCTTGTCAAAGCCCCAAGGAAAGATCTAATTTGTGATTTTCCCAAACGACTTGGAGTCGGCAAGAAACCCTTGTACAAGGGTCTTGCATGTTGCATACATTGAGCTCTAGGAGCTCTGAGGGCTTGCGGTTCTTATTGGAACAACATACGACCACAGGGTGACTCACCCTCCCCCGGTGGTGCACACTGGAATAAGATGATTCGCTCTCTTGTGGACAAGATGATTCACTCTCTTGTGGAACATGATGATTCGCTCTCCTGTGTAGCAGGATTGATGTGTTCTCCTTTGAGGCCTGGATTGATGTGTTCTCCATGGCGATTGTAGCAGGATTGATGTGTTCTCCTATGAGGATAGGATTGATTAGTTCTCTTGTCGAGGCTTTCTACCCATGCAGTCTAGGACTCATGGGAAGTACCTCTCATCTGATCAAATGAGCAGGGAAATGAAGTTAGGGACCATAGTAGTACCGATGGACACATCATTGTATCTACCGTACTCCCTACACTAGGATGACCTCCATTGATCTGGGATCAGTGATACTGGTCTAGGACCAATGGTAGGAGTTGTACCATACTATGGCACTAACTTTGGGTTGGTTGAGACTGGTTTGGGACTAGTGGTACATACTCTGAGACTGACTTCGTGTCAGTGCAGTATTGGTTTGGGACCAGTGAGAGTGGTACATACTATGACACTGACTTCGGGTCGGTTGAGACTGGTCTAGGACCAATGGTACACTCTCTAAGACTGCGATACTGGTCTGGGACCAGTGGTAGGAGTTGTACCATACTATGACACTGACTTTGGTTCAGTTGAGACTGGTCTGGGACCAGTGGTACATACTCCGATTGACTTCGTGTTAATGCAGTACTAGTCTGGGACCAGTGAGAGTGGTACATACTATGACACTGACTTTGGGTCGGTTGAGACTGGTTTGGGACCAGTGGTACACTCTCTGAGACTGCGATACGGGTTTGGGACCAGTGGTAGGAGTTGTACCATACTATGACGCTGACTTCGGGTTGGTTGAGACTAGTCTGGGACCAGTGGTACATACTCCGAGACTGACTTTGTGTCAGTGCAGTACTGGTCTGGGACCAGTGAGAGTGGTACATACTATGATGCTGACTTCGGGTCGGTTGAGACTGGTCTGGGACTAGTGGTACACTCTCTGAGACTGTGATACTGGTCTAGGACCAGTGGTAGGAGTGGTACTTACTATGAAGCTGACTTCGGGTCAGCTGAGACTGGTCTGGGACCAGTGGTACGCACTCTGAGACTGACTTTGAGTCAGTGGAGGATGATACTGGTTTAGGAACAGTGGGTTTGTACTCACAATGACACTGACTTCAGGTTGGTTGAGACTGGTCTGGGACCAGTGGTACATACTCTAAGATTGACTTTGAGTCAATATGATACATCCTTGATCATTTCTTCTTCTTCATAATTCGAACAAAAGCAGAGCAGAACAGAACAATGAAAGAGCAGAGCAAAACAGAGCAAAACAGTACAGATCAGTGCAGGGCAGAACAAGACAAAGCAGAACAGGAAGAATTGAGCAAAGCAGGGCAAGGGTCAGACTGTACAGGGTAGTGCATTTGATGGATGAATAGTAATGACCGATAGACAGATTGCAGATGAAGTTCTCCCTAGCTGAGAGGGAGTGTTAAAATTGGTAACCAGGGCAAAACTTCATGTGGGTCATCTTATCCATGGTTGATAATATTTTTATTATATTCCTCTCATTTAGAGGTGTAGGATTAATATAAATATCATCCAATTCCGATAAGTATTCATGGAGATATGAATTTATTTTGATTATGGAATTATTATCAAGCCGACCTACAACTCATGTAGGCTCAGAAGCCCAACAGTCACATCTATTCACCCACCAACGTTGTGTATAAATATAAGAGGAATTTTCCTCATTTGGACTCACTCATCTCATCACATCTCTCTCTCTCTCTATTGTGCAGAAATGAGTCTCTTCTCTACTGCGCTGAAGTGGGTCTCTCTCTCACACATGTGAAGCCAGAAGCTGCTGAAATTGAAGTTGCAAGTGCAGAAGTAAAGATTGACTTGCATGACCTAGAAGATATCCTCTTTGGAACTACATTCTAGGTTCATTTGAACCTCCTTAGAAAGCCGCAACTTTTGGTGGTGGAATGAAGTCAATCTGACGAACGGTTTGCAAGATATCGACTGCCCTAGTTTGAAGCTGGAAACTTCCAAAACTGAAGCTGCAACTGCAGAAGTAAAGATTGACCTATGTTGCCTAGAAGATCTCCTCATCTGAACTGCGTTGTAGGCTCATCTAAACCTCCTCTAGAAGATAAAACTTTTGGTGGTGGAATGAAGTCAATCCGACGGTCGGTTTGTGAGATATCGTCTTCCCTAGTTTTATAATGAAGCCGCTAACGCTGAAGTTGTTGATCTAGGGTTTGCTACTGCTGATATGAATCAGATTTATTGTACTATTTCTCTCTGTTGAATTATTGAAGACAAAAGAATACTTGATCAAAGGGTTTCCCCACACATTGTGGGGTTTGTCCCTGGCTAGCCGCCACATCTTGTGTCTCTTGTCTTGGCTTGTTTTCTGTCGATCGTTTAATGTTCTATCTACGCTTTACTTTATGTACATGTGATTGCTAATCTATGGAATATAATAAGAAAAAGAAGTAAACTGTTAGAAGCATAGAACATACCATAACTTAACATCTTGCCAATGTCCCAAAATCAGATGAATTCATGCTGGCCGGGTAAGAATTCTTATCATCTTTTCCAAGATCATCCTTGTGTGATTGCCAATTCCAGGTATCTAATACTTAATTATTAATTTTTCTATTCATCCAATATGTGTAGTTTAATTTACTCCAATCCCGTTATCTGAATTTGCAATGGAAATAAGCTCAGACCTTTCCCATTCCTCAAGTGTTGTTTTCAATTTGTTGGAATACATGTCATTAGAGTAGGTATTTCTCACTGCTTATTAAATTGGTTCTACTCTTTCCTAATGTAATATTAAGGGAGGAGGTCAAGGAGGAGCTTATGGATAATATTGTCGAAAGGGTGTGAAAATATATTCAAAAACCATCAGAATTCATGATAAGCTCCGAAGAGAAAAGAGCGATGAAAAGTGTTTTAAACGATGTTTCAAAACGATCCGAAGTCATCCTTGTGGAAGACTTTTATTTTTGGCTGAGGGAAAAATTAGAAGATTTCGAGAAGGCGGTGCTATCGCAGCAAGAGGAAAAGCATGTAGAGGCCAAGGTTGTGGGAATTTTGGGTATTGTCGGAATTGGGAAAACAGTGCTGGCGAAAGAAATTTTTTGTAAGAGATCAAATTACAAAGAATCCTCTTCTTTGTGAGAAGCTATGATAATGATATTCTAAAATATTTGTAAAAGTAAGATCATTAAGGACTTGAAACATAGTCCTAGTAAAGGAATTGAGAGTGTCGAAGAAGGTAAACAGATACTCGAACAACATCTCTGATCTTGTCCAGCTCTCGTAATATTAGATGGTGTTTATCATGTGGATCAAATTTATGCATTGATGCCAATCCTTCACCCAAACAACTTGATTTTGGTTACCTCTAATGCCAAGGATTTCCTCAATAGATTCAAAATCCCAAATTCATCAATTTATCATCTAGCCAAACTAAATGGAGAAGACTCTCGAAATATTTTACTCTTCTATGCCTTCAATCTCCCGTATCTACGACAACCGTCAATTTATCATCTACTTGGACTAAATATACAAGATTTCCAGAACCTTTTACTCTCCTACTGACTCTTTATTGTTCTGTATAGTCGTATGTGTATCATTTAAATCCAACATTACACATGCAATGCATAAAGCATTCCCATTAGAACAAATGTGATAGTTTCCCATCCAATGCATAAAGACACCCATTAGATTAAATGTGACAGTTGCCCAATACTTCTAACACCTTTTCCAAAGATTAATGCAGACACCTAGAATACTTCCAACGATCTATCCACACTATTGCACATCATCATTTTTTCTACAGATCTCTATAGGCCCGCAACACATTCCTCTAGTGATTTTACTACACGCTTGCGCATAATCATTTAGGCCAGAGATATCTATTAGTGCCTATAATACATCACAAGAATTTATGCAAATGCTTATAAACATTGTTTTCATTAATGATATGCACAAAATACACAAGGATGCTAAATCTCAAATAAATACGAACCCTTTCTTCTTCTACAATATTTTCTTATATAAATAATACAATAACTTAAACAGGTTTCTAGCTAAAAAATAATTACAATAATCCAATAATAGAAGTATAAATCTTTTAGGTACATGCATATGAAACTTTCCAAACCTATCTACACATCTAAAGATCATGTTTTTGTTGGATTCATGGCTGGAGATAAGGATCAACAAGTCGAATTTGATGAGGTGGCATCCAAGTTAACAATTGTCCATGAGTTTTTTCCTCATGAACTCTTGAAAAATAGGGTCCAATTATCCCATCTAAAATCTTAAACTGTGATAGATGTTAGAAAACATAGAGAGGTTTTTTTAAATAGATCTTTCGTAGACAAAACCCACTTTTGGTTTTGAAAACTTCATTCTCTTTTGTTTGGAAAGCGTGCCCAATATTATTGTGTTGTACAGGAAAAAAACATGTTTTAAGTGACCATTTTTATAGAAATGCATTGTTACTCCCGTTTTTAGTGCATTTTCCTTTTTTTATTTTCAAATACACGATAACGCTGACACTCCCATTATCAATGCATTTTTTAAGTTTTCAAAACTTCAACAATGTTGACACCTCTGTTATCAGCATTTTAAACCCGTTTATTAAAAATAGTGTTTTAAACCCGTTATTAAAAATATTTCGCTAACACTATAATTGTCAGCACTAAAAGATTTCAAACTTAAAGAAATGTGATAATAGTTGGCTTCATGAGGATGTTGTCGATCATGGATGTCAGCGAGAACCCTATAGATCAGAGACCTAATCCATTGGGTTACTTCCAACTTCTTACCTAAAAGCTATATTGTACTCTGTGAACTTCTCTCTAACTTAGTCCAATCCTCAATTGAAACTGAACCTAACCAACTAAAAACTATACTGCAATGTGAAAGCTGAAAATTGTTTATTACAATCGAATCCACACTCGAACTCTGGTTTCAACCTGAACACCAATTGCTAAAAACTAAAAACTGAAATGCCAAAATGAAAGGATGTTCTGTCTTGTGAGCTTATTTATGTACATTGTTCCTATTCTAACCAGCTAAATTTATCTTTCTTCAAGTTATATGAAAATTCCAATGCAACCAATCTAACATCTATTTTGAAAACCAGACTCCTTGATTATAGTTGATTAAAATAAAAACTTTACAATATAATGATAGTTCAGAATAAACTTGATCTTCACAGTGAAACCATGGTTGAAAATTTATACTAAAAAACTCTTGAATATAAACGGCTACAGGATCATCAAATTCATAGGTCCCATATCTTTCTTGATCTTCAATGTATTCTATAAATTGATTATGACGGTTTAACTTTTCATACATGTTTTCTATTTCAAATTCATAATCCAAAACAGAAAATTCTCCACTCTCAATAACAGAGGGAAGCAATATGTATTTTCGTTGTTGTTGAGAATAAATTCCAAAGGAATGATCTTGATATGGAAAAATTTGTTGATCCTCTAAGATTACAAGCTCTATCTGAATTTCCTTGGAATACTCTTCTAAGAAATGAATCTTTTCTTCTGAGCTACATTTGCATGACTTTAAATAAGAGGACAAAAATGCAATTTTCTTTTATCCACTTCACCATCATTATACCCATCATTCCATTCTCTAAAACCTTGAATGGAAACATGATCTACTACCCAAAAAAAAATCTCCATCCATTTTTCCAAGAAGATAACCCAAAATCTTGTTATGGATGTTATGGACTTCACAAACAAACATTCAATCCAAAATTTTCAATTCCCTTGGAATGAATCATATAATATTCTCATGTATACATCTTCACACTTGACTTTAAGGAGAAGGGTAAAGTCACAAAAATTTGCGATATGTTTCAAAGTTAGGCTGAAATCATCACCACTAAATTTTGGTCCATTTCTCAAAAAATATTCATTTTGGGTAGATGATTAGGAAAACTAGGAATAATTGTAAAATCTAAACTTGCATACCTTAAAATAGTAGTAGCAGTGTCTGAGTTCTTCATTTGCCTAGTGAAATAACCATTGAAACATTTGAGCTATGAATCCTTCTGAAAATGGAGTCTCCATGGAAGCTTCTAATTCTGGATCCTTGAAAATGGAGTCGCCAAAGCAAACACCGTGTAGCCAAAACTAATATACAAATCTCTCTTTTCCCTCAGAGATCTGATCTTAAACAATAAAATCGTTTGGGAAAAATATGCCTTTCGCTCCCCAACGAAGGCGCCAAAATGTTATCTCTTAGAGGAAACCTGGTTGATGTAAAACCTCTAAGGTAACCTCGAACCTCTTTGAGGTTGAAAGCTGACCCTTCAACCTAGAGTGGGATCTCCCTAAAAACTCAACTACTCAAGGTCACTGTAGTAGAACATTTGCAATTGAGTCCTATGGCCAGATTTATCGAAAATGATTGAAATTTGGTTGGGCGATGTGAAAGTTCCACCATTGGGCATGGAGTCTAACCCAATCAGGTGTTATACAAACACAATTTCGATGAGAAAAACACAAAAGTAGGGTAACAATAAATCCTTTGACAATTAAGTGATTTAGAGGAAATTAAGGAAATTAGTGTAAGGGTTAAGTGAATAAAAATTATTAATGCCTGATAAATAAAGAAAAAGGAACATAAAATATGAATCCCAATCTCATACTATTTTTATCGGACATGAGGAACTATAAAACAAAGCAAAAACAGATAGGGAAATACGACACAAAAATTTCTACAAATGCTCATATAGGTTGTTCTCATTAATGATCTACTCAAAATACACAAGGATGCTAAATCTCAAATAAACACCAACCCTTTCTTCTTCTGCAAACTTTGCTTATATAAACAATACAACAATTGAAACAGGTTTGTAGCTCAAAATAATTATAGTAATCCAATAATGTAAGTATAAATCTCTTAGGTACATGCATATGAAACTTTCCAAACCTATCTGCATCTAAATGTCGTGTTGTTGTTAGAGCCATGGCTAGAGATAAGGATCAGCGAGTCAAATTTGGTGAGGTGGCATCCAAGTCAGCAACTATTGACGAGCTTTTTCCTCATGAAATAGTAAAAAATAGGGTCTAGTGATCCCTTCAAAAATACAAAAATGTGATAGTTTTTTTTTTTTTAATGGGTTCATTGTGAACAAAAACCTCTTTCAGTTTTGAAAAATTCATTCTCATTTGTTTGGAAAGGGTGCCCAAAATTACTATGTTGTACAGGAAAGAATAGAGTTTTAACTCACCATTTTTATAAAAATGCATTGCTACTTCCATTGTCAATGCATTTTCCTTTTTTTTTTTTCCAAACACCTGATAACACTCTCATTGTTAGAGCATTTTTTTAATTTTCAAAACTTCAGTAACACTGACACTCCTGTGGTTAGCATTTTAAACATGTTCATTACAAATATTTTTCTGACACTATAATTGTCAGTATTAAAAAAAATCAAACTTAAATAAATGAGATAACAAAATCAACAAAATATTAATTATATTTCTTAATTTTAATTTTCAAATCATAAAATTTTATTTATATTTCTTAATTTTAATTTTCAAAGCACAACACATTAAAAATTCTAATAATATATACATATGAAAAGAACAATGAAGAAGAAGGCCCCGGATGCGGGTGTCGGAATGATGAGGACGGGCGAGCCACATGCCCAGCATGGGCTGCCCCGTGTTAACTCCACGGCTCCCCGGAGAAAGCCGTCATATGGTAAGTAAGCCCCTTCCACAGTTAATGCAATTGATGGCTGAGAGGAGAGGTAGATGGAGGAGCAGAGCGCAGTTATTGAGCGCCTGCAACGAGGGAATGAAGCAGCATATGACGAGCTTGATGGGTCGGGCAAGGAATTCTGGTTTGCTGAGAGTTGGTGGGTGCGGAAGCACAGAGAGTTTAGGCCGAGGAAGTTTTCACCACCCCGCGGCTTGGAAGCCTGTCTCTATTGCCATCCTTGCCGCTGGTCTGGAAGGAGAGGGCAATTGGCAAATTCGCAGCGACAATTCGGGAAATGGAATAGTCTGGTACCAAGTGGAGGAATTCAAGCTGAGTGTTGTGCACCAGAGAGCGAATTGGGAAGGAATTGGCATTGCTACCGATTTCAAGCTTACCCTCAGGCATACAAAGGAGGCATCAGATACACCATGGTTAAAATACGAGAGCGACAGCCCAGCAGAAGGGGTCCATCGAGAGGGTCCTCCTCACGAACCCCTGCAGCAGATGAGCATCACCACTGCTGCTGCTGTTATTGTCATAGGCGAGCCCGGGCGACCCAGCTCCCCATTAGACAATTCGTGGAGGTCGGGAGTTCCAGCGAAGGGAAGCCGGAGCTTCCTTCCTTCGGCTCTGTGGTATTCACCCTGCGAAGCTCTGAGGACAACGCAGGAGTTAATGCCCACATTTCAGTCCTATTCACCAAAATTCCGGAAGGAAGTGGGGATGAAAACCCTCAGGGCACGCTGGAGAAGCCACTGGAAGGCTCTGGAAAGGAAATTGAGACTGGAGAAGAAGCAGCTGCGGAAAAGGTCACTGCCATGGTGCCTCCAACGTCTGAAGCTGGAAGCATGGGGGAAAAAAGCACGCAAGACCTCTTTCCTCCATTGGGGCCAGCCCCTCCAGGCGTTGACGAGGAGAAATGGAAGAAAATGTGGGAAGGACGTGCAGAAGGTGACGGTTGGGCGTACGTGGTCGAAGACGAGAGCCTCTGTGAAGAGGCGGATGCACATCTCGCGGCCCTCCTTCCATCTTCAGCCCGTCTCCAGGACTAATGCAGCTGCGGGTATTTTGATTTTGTTATTCGGTTATGTTTGCTGGCAATTGATACTTGTATCTCTGCCTTGTTTAATTCTGTCGAGTCTATGGTCAAGTCTCAATTCTGGGTGGTCTAAGCTGACAGCTGACACTCGTGACTCTGTCATGCTTACATCTGTCCGGTATATGGGTCAGTCAATCTTAGCAGTAAGCCCCTGCGTGGGCAGTCATGTGTCTGGTCTATACAATGTTGCTCCTCAGGGATTCTGATAGATTCTGCTACTGTTTTGAGAATTCGGTCCGGTGCTGCCCCTGTGTGGGAGCTTTTGTTGTCATGGAAAGTTCTGGGTTGTTTTGGCGAAGCTGCCCCTGCGAGGGAGCTTTTAGGTCTATAGTCAAGATTCCCAGGGTGCTACTGCAGGCCCTGGAAGGCATGTCTTTCTGTGTGTAAAATTTTCTTGTACATATAATATAAAGCTTAGCTAGTTTTTACCGAGAAAAAAAAAACAATGAAGAAGAAGGGTAGAAAAATGAATTTATTAGTGGAATTGAGATAAACAAGTGCTACGTAGTAGCTAGTACCTGTCGCTAGTTTAAATATAGCTACTTAGAGTATGAATTGTTGACAATTGTGATTTGATCAATTAAAGCTTTCATTAAAAAATAGAAATGAAAGTGAAAATGTTGTGCTAAAATAGCATTTTTTGGTGAGAACTTTATATCATTGGCAGTAATGAAACTTTATTTCTTTGGCAGTGTTTTTTTCAAATTGATATGGAGAAACTTAGTTTCAAGTAAATTAGATGTCAATTCTAAGAAATTTATTTGCCTAACATTTTTTCTACTACAAAGTTCATGAGCATTGTACATGATTGATATAGAGTTGAATGCAATTGTGTTTGTGGCAGTGAAGGTAAGACAATATGGAACAAAACTTGTATTGGTATCTCTCAAATGGCTTCCTGCTTTAAACATGATTGCTTTCTTTTGTAGAGGAAAATGGAGTTGGCATGATTTATAATTTTTGATTTAGTATTAAATTAATTTTAAAATTAAATTGTAAAGACCAGTTAATTAATATTTGTGAATAATACATAACAACACTTGTTTTACTATTAATTTAACTAATATATAACTAACACATTTATATAATTTAAATCACTAGTAGCTATAGATAGATATTAAAACACTTAGTTTATAATCAAAATACTTAGTTCCTAAAATATTTCATATTGTTAAAACTAAAGAATTCATTATGAAAATCAAATATATCATTACCCATTTTCAAATATTATACATGTGTCTATGATTTGTGATTTAGTATTAAATTGGTTGAATTTGACACATTCACTGTGAATAAAACCAAGAATAAAGTTGTAGTAAATTAAACATCTTTAATGAAATTCACACATTAACTTTTTGAATGGTAATCCAGACCAATCTTTTGCATTTGGTTTGAGGAAATAAGGTAAAACAACTTAAAAAGAAAAGCAATTGAAATAGATGAGAAATTGAAGACTAATCTCTCAATAAATGTTGAGCAATCTCTCATTTTGCAGCGACTTGAAGAAAAATATGGAAATTCAAAGCAAGATCCCGGTAATATCCATATTTGTAGAATTATTTTGGATCCCATACCCCAACCTTTGCATTGTAGAATTTGAATCCCTAAAATGAAATGAAGAGCTCCAATGCATTGCATTGGAGTTTCAAATCCTCCTTTGACCTGCAAAATTAGATATGCTCAAACATTAATCACAAAAAAAGAAACTTGAATTCTTCATTCAATGATCTAGATGGATGTTGGTGGCCACCTGCCTATTCCACCTTGACCCCTGCCATTGTCTCTTTCAATTTTTTAGTTTCCTTAACTGTGGCACAATTTACTATTTTTGGCAGTTTTCTGGATCCTGAACTTCTGGCGTTGTTTAAGGCCCTAAACAGTGTTTTTTGGGAAAATTAGGGCCAACATGGATCTTGGCCACTTTTTAGCTATGTAGGAGATGTAGTCCTTGGATTGATATTTCTAGCAAGGTATTGTGCGTGTCAAACGGAGATCGTATGCGAAAGTTACGACCCTCGGAAGTTGATGTACGAATTTACACAAACAAGGCCCATAGTTTTCGTGTTTCATCTCCCTAGAGCTAGGTTTTTGGATGTTTAGTTTTTTTTATTGTTTTGCAATAATAAATAGGCCATTCAACCTCATTATAATATAGTTCAAATGAAGGTAGCTTCCACATCTCCTCTCAGAGATAAGCTACCATCGCCTGAGTTAGACTTATTTCCATTCTATTTGTAAGCATATTTCAGTATTTGATATTAATGAAATGAAGTGTTATTTTTTTCCATCTCTGTATTTATGGTTATATCTGTAATTTTTTGCATTCTTTTTTAAGTTTGGATCAGTGGTATTAGAGTGGTCTTCCCTTTCTCTATTTTTATTTGCATGCCCCCAACAAGGTCGGGATATAAGGAGTTAGGGCTCAAACTGGTCGAATCTTTGCAAGACCAGCCTCGCAAATATCGACAGCCTCCCACGGCAGAAGAGAAGAAAGATGAGGGGGTAGGAGATCCTTTCAAAATATTTCTCGAAGAAGCCCTTGAGAGATAGAGGAACGCAATGATGGACAACCTTGCCCATATCCTTCAGTGGCTACCTAAGGGTGACGGTTATCCTTCCAACAACTACCTTAAAAGTGCCATGCCCTTTAAGGTACAAGTTAACTTTCCCATATTTGAGGATTACATAGGTGCAGGCATCATAGATAAATGGTTAAATCTTGTAGAAGGGCATTTTTTTCATGATTTTTCCAGCTGGGAAAATATTACTTTTGCACTTCTCAAAGCTGCCCCCCACATCAAGGATTGGTGGAAACCTACTGTGAGAAGAAGGATGAAAGTACACCCTCACTATTTTCAGTCGCACCCACTTGGAATTTGTTCTGAGATGCCATTAAGGAGCAGTACTATCTTGTCGAGAGCTATGAGGATAAATACATAAAGTGGACCACGCTGCGGTAGGGAAGGGACCAAGACATGTCAAAGTTAACTAATGTTTTTCATACCCTTCGCACGAAGTTGGGTGTCAAGGATTTTGAGAAACATTTGGTACTCAAGTACTGTGCATGCCTACACAGGTACATCTATGATGAGATGGAGTTCCTAGACATCTCCTCGCTCAGCACGACATACCGATATGCTGTCAAGATTGAGCAGAAGTTTAAACAAAAAAAGTGAAACTTTGGATTTGAGAATCCGAAGCAAGGGAAAGGTGCCCCTAAACCGTAGAGGAAAAGGAAAAGCCAAAGTGGGGTGACCTAGGATAACCCATTGAAGCCAAAAGAAAAGAACAACACCATGAAGATAAAGAAGGAGACAAGAAAGTGGTGTGAGTTCCATAACAGCTCCACTCACAACACAAGTGAGTTTCGGGCCACGCAGTCACTAGTGGTAGAGTGGAAGGCTTCCGAGTCAGATGCATTAACTGACTCTGAGTTAGAACTCGAAAATGGGAATGATAAAGGGAAGCATATCATTAACGTAGAGCCAAGTGCCACTGTGGCCACCGCCAAGATCCAGAAGATTGAGCCTAAAGATCCAGAGGAGGAAGAACATCTAATCCACTCAAAGATGTCAGTGAAGGATCCTACGTTATAGTTCATTATTGGCAGTGGGAGCTAAAATAACTTTATTTTAGCAGAGGTCATGAAGCGGTTGTGCTTACCAACTACAACACATTTGCAGTCATAAACCATCAGGTAGCTTCACCAAGGAAGAGATCTATGTGTCATCCAACAGTGTCTACAACACCAAGCCATTCATGGATGAGGTATTGTGTGATGTTGCTCCTCTTGAAGTTTGTGATGTATTATTAGGACAGCCATACTTGTTGAAGCTACATGATCTATATGATTCTAGACTCCGCTCTATTATTATTTATTTGCTAGTAAGTTATATAGCATACCAGAGGTAGCCCCACCTACTACAATCTCTTTAATCTCTACTAAGCAACCCAGTAAGATCATCTCCCAGACTAGGAAATTTGGTTTCTTTTTTGTTCACTCTGAAGGTTGTAGCCACATCCATGGCCCCTGGGAAGGGTTCCTCTATGCAGCAGAAGCAGGTGGACATAGTCATGGAAGAATACAAGGATATCTTCACCTCGCCCACATGGGTATCCTTGCACTGTCAGGTCAAGCATTCGGTCAATCTGAATGCTGAAGAACCTTTATCCAACATGCCAATATATCACCGCTCCATTATGGAAAATGAGCAGATCAAGTGGAAAGTCTAGGATTTGCTGCAAAATGGGCACATCCAACAAAGTTCCTTGCCTTGTGGGAGCCCGTTTGTATTTTCACAGAATAAGGATGGGACTTAGAGGCTCTGCATTGATTATCAGGCACTAAACAAAATCACTGTCAGGAATAGGTATCTAATCCCACTAATTGATGACCTTCTAGACCAACTCAAGGGGGCTAAGTATTTCAATAAGATCGATCTGAATTCTAGCTATCACTAGGTTCCAATAGAGCCCACAAATTTATGAAAGACCGCCTTTAAATCCAAGGAAGGAATTTTTGAATAGTTGGTTATGCTCTTTGGGTTGACAAATGTCCCTGCTACTTTTATGAGGCTAATAAATGACGTCTTACAACACTTCACCAACTCATTCATGGTTTCTTATCTGGACGACATCTGTATCTTCAGCAAGAGTTGGGAAGAACACTTGCAACGCATTTGATAGGTCCTTCAAACCTTTCGGCAAAACAAACTGCGTTCCAACTTGGAGAAATGCACCTTTGGCATGATCCAGGTCCAATATTTGGGTTACATCATAGATGAGCGTGGTATACATATGGATCCAACTAAGATCCAAGGCATTCAGGATTGGCCAGCCCTAACCACTCTAACAGAGCTTGGCATCTTTTTGGACCTTGCAAATTTTTATCGGAGGTCCAGGTTTGGATTCTCTCATATCACTTGGCCTTTGAGTCAGATTACTAAGGGCGGGGTGAAAGAAAAAATTTCCTGACCAGTCCTTGTCGCAACATAAGACATTCGTTGACTTGAAGCACCGACTCTGCTCTGCACCGGTACTCACACTGCTAGACCTGCAACAATCATTTGAAATCTAGACAAGCACCTCAAACTATGTTATTGGTGTAGTCCTCAGCCAGCATGGGCATCCAACAGTGTATCATAGTGAGACACTTTTCGATACAATTCGGAAGTACCCCACCTATGATAAATAAATTTATTCCATCGTGAAGCCTTGCCAGCAATGGAAGCATTACATTCTGGGGAACCAGACGGTCATCCACACCAATCACCAACCACTTCAGTTTATACAGACACAAGGGAAGTTACAAAATGATCGCCATCAGAAGTGGTTTACATATATGCAACAATTCCACTAGAACATTAAATACAAAAGGGGAAACACCAATAATGTTGCAGACTGCCTCAATCGACCCCCGGTTACAGCACTGACTATTATTCTCAACTCTTTTGGCCATGAGACCTTTGGATGGCTGCAACTATACAAAAATGATCCAGAGTTCATCTCCACATACCATATGTTCCTAATTTCCACCTTCAGGATGCATTATTGTGCTACCTGGGACACCTTTATGTTCCTTCAAGTGAGTGTGCCAAGATGATTTGGGAGGTGCACTACAGTCAGGTCACAGGACACTTTTGTTTGGAGAAAATTGTGGCTATACTACAAGAGTAATTTTATTGGCCCAAACTCCGACTAGATGTTGGGAAATATATAAGATCCTACACTACCTATTGCATCGCCAAGTTAACCATCAAGAATTAAGGCATGTACACTCATTTTCCTACTCCAATACAATCGTGGGAATCCATCTTCATGGACTATATGTTTGGCCTCCCTACTACCAAGCATGGTAATGAATATGTATTTGTGGTCGTGGATAGATTTTCTAAGATGGCTATATTGGTGGCCTGTAAGAGGAGTATTAGAGCAGAGAAAACTGCTAAACTATTCTTTGAATGAGTATGGGTACATTTTGGGATCCCGTAGACCACTATATTAGATCATTATAGTAGGTTCCTAAACACATTCTGGTCAAGCCTCAGGACACTATTAGACACCAACCTCACAAAGTCAATTTCTTTCCATCCCTAGACTGATGACCAGACAGAAGTCATCAATAGGATGATAGTGCACATACTCCACATGTACAACTCCAAGAATCCACGAACCTAGGATGAGAGTCTTCCTTATGTGCAACACAGTTATAATATAGCTCTCCATAGCTCAATTGGTCGCAATCCTTTTCAAGTGGGTCTAGGATTTCAACCATTGTGTTTGATTGATGTTTCCTTGCCTTATACGATTACATAGACATAATCCACACATGTATTATCTAAGGTTGATAAAATGACCAGATTTATTGAATGCATCCAGCACATCCACCATCAAGTTCACGACGTCTTGGAGAAGTCAAATGCCAAGTAAAAGTGACTACATGATCAACATTGGGTGCCACACAAGTTTCAGGTGGGAGACAATGTTTGGTTGCATTTGTAGAAAGAATGCTTTACCAAAGCCCATCAAAAGCTTAGGTTGATAAATTGACTAGATTTATTTAATGCATCCAACACATCCACCATCAAGTTCATGACGTCTTGGAGAAGTCAAATTCCAAGCACAAGCGACTACATGATCAACATTGGGTGCCACACAAGTTTCAGGTGGGAGACAATGTTTGGTTGCATTTGTAGAAAGAACGCCTTACCAGAGCCCATCAAAAGCTCATACCACCCTGATATGGTCCTTACGCTATTACCATGGTTGTGGGAGACAATGATTTTGAGTTCAACATTCCCCCTTCAATGGCCTGGACCTAGTGTTCAATGTGGACTACCTTCGACCATACTTCCCACCATTATTGGACACATCAGACATTGCAGAACAACTCACACGAATATAGTTAAACCCATACTGCATGGAATAAGACACAAGTAATCGGATTATGGATACACAGGTCAAGAACAATCGCTAACAGAAGATCCAACTATATCGGATTGTCAAAGTTGGCCAACTCCTACACCAAGGAAAATGGCTCACCAAGGACCAAGTTTAGTAGAAGTTTCCCCATTTCATGGAGGCACTCAACACAATGGGGAACATTGCTTCCTAAGGGGGGAGAACTGATCTAGGTGGATGTTGGTGGCCACCCACCTATTCCACTTAGACCCCCACCACTATCTCTTTAAGTTTTTTAGTTTCCTTAATTGTGGCACATTTACTATTTTTGGAATTTTTTCGAGTCTTGAACTTTCGAAACCGTTTTGAGGCTTTAAACGACATTTTTTTGGTAAAATCGAGGTTGACATGGGGCTTTAATCAATTTTGGACACTCAAAATTTGTAGTCGTAGGATAGATATTTCTGACGAGGCATTGTGCGCATCAAACAAAGGTCGTATGCCAAAGTTACAACGCTGGAAAGTTAATGTACCAATTTACTCAAACTGGGCCCATAGTTTGGCGCTTCATCTCCTACGGTTAGTTTTTTGGATGTTTAGGGTTTTCCATATTTTCTCAATGATAAATAGGCCTATGAGCCTCATTGTAACATAGTTCAGAGGCATGTAGCTGCCACATCTCTTCTCAGAGATAAGCTACCATCGCTTGAGCTAGTCTTATTTCCATTCTGTTTGTAAGCATATTTCAGTATTTGATATTAACGAAATGAAGTGTTATTTATGATGCATCTCTGTATTTATGGTTATATCTATAATGTTGTGTTCTTATTTAAGTGTGGATCATTCAAGAAGATCAATTTCTTGAATTCTTGATTCAATTTCTTGTAATAAGGTCCATTTCTTGAATTCTTTATATACCTGGAGATAGGTATTATAAAAACTATGCCTAAATAAAACAAATTCAATAAAGTTAGGAAATAAATACTCATCCTAAAAATTAGTAACTATATATCGATAAAACTTTCGTTTGTTTTTTACTAATTTAATTATATTCATTTAAATGGGAGTTTTATTGTATAGTTGTTGCATGCTGTAAAGAAAATTATAGTAGAAAGTTGACCTAAAAAAAAGGTCAAATTAAAAATTAACTAGAAAAAAAAAAACTATAATTAATGAAATTGGAATTTAAAATAGAGGAAAAAAGACAGTAAAAAAGACAATATAAGTCAAATTAAAAAATAAAAAAATTAAATAAAAATTATTAGAATTTCTTTTTTTTTTCCCTTTCAAAAATTTCTCATCTTAAATTGAAAAAGTGGAGAAAAACATTATAATTCATGAAAATAGTAATAATAGAAAAAAAAAAAAAAAAAAAGTTGAATAAAAAGAAAAAAAAAAAAAAAAAAAAATTGGTAACTAATAGAAAAATGAAAGTTATTAAAGACCTCAACCAATCACTTTACAAATAAATAAATTTAAATACTAATAATAAATAACAAGAATTGAATTGCGCATTGGGGGTTTTCCCGGTGTAGATGTAACTGCATTAAGTAAGTCATTCATCTATGACCATTTAACAAAAAATGGGTTTTCCCGGTGTAGATGTAACTGCATTAAGTAAGTCATTCATCTATGACCATTTAACAAAAAATGAATTAAGCATTGGGGGTTTTCTCAATGCATTTTTTGGGATATAACTGCATTAAGTAAGTCATTCATCTATGACCATTTCCATGAGAGGTTGTCATAAGTGACTAATTTCTCATGATTTTTTAATAGTCCACTTAGCACATAGATATCATTTTTTGGGATTCAACTGCATTAAGTAAGTCATTCATCTATGACCATTTCCATGAGAGGTAGTGGTAACTGACTAATTTCTCATGATTTTTTAATAGTCCAGTTAGCACTCATTGCATTTTCTAGTGATTTTTGAATAGTCCACTTAGCACATAGATATCATTTTTTGGGATTCAACTACATTAAGTAAGTCACTCATCTATGACCATTTTCATTAGAGGTAGTAGTAACTGACTAATTTCTCATGATTTTTGAATAGTCCACTTAGCACTCATTGCATCGGGATACTCACAGGGGAAGTGGGATTGAAACTAATGAAATAAATGGCATAGCATCAATCATCACTTTTGGGGCTTGCACCTGGTAACAAGACTTCGTGGGAGTTTTCCCCACAATCAAGCCCACTTAGCTTGCTACCCCATTTGCAAAACCTTAGCAAGTATTTTGCCTCATGAACCATTCAGGTAGAGTTCCCTTCACTCTTTTGAATTAAGTATTGGGGGTTTTCACAATACACTATATTGAATTCTTAATATTATACTATAAATAAGTGAAAAAATATTTGGTAAAAAACAAATTAATAGGAAATCCAAAAAACAAACTATACTTTATTGGGTAATAAAAAATTTACAAAATATTTGTACAAATTAAAAAAACAATGAAAAATAATTTCAAATAAAATGATTTATTAATGAAGTTGGAATGAATTCGGCCTGGAGTATGCCGTAAAACTGCTTCTGCTTGGCTAAGAGCTCGTCTTCCTCGGACGTAAGGAAACAGGTTAACGGCCCAAGACCCAGAGGCATCTGGCAGGAGTGAGAGCCTGCTCCCGATTACGGACCACCAGCAGGGTTATGCCAGGTGGCGTGGTTTTCCTATTTAACAGTGATGAGTCAAACCCAACATTCGCGGATAGCAGCCAGAGATGGCTGTCCTCACTGTTGGTTTGACACCTGAGTTGATAGGTTTTACCACCTTCGGAAAAAAAAAAAAAAAAATGAAGTTGGAATGAATAACAACTTACTTTTATATAGATTTCTTGAGGGAAAAAAATTATATTAATTTCTTTAGAGAAAAATAAAAAACAATTATAGTTATTCAACAAAATCTGGAAAAAATTGACAAATTTTTAAATTCTTGAGGGAAAAAAATTATATTAATTTCTTTAGAGAAAAATAAAAAACAATTATAGTTATTCAACCAAAATCTGGAAAAATGGCAAATTTTTAAATTTGGGTAATGACCTTTGACTTCCTTTCCCTTAAACCTATACTTTAATAAATAAATAAACCAGGTTAAATAACTTAAATATTTAAGTTTCATTGGCTTCCTCTGCATTAAACCTATATTTCAACAAGTCAAAAATTTATGATAACTAACTTAATCATTTACATGTGAAATTTTCTCAAACATTTATTTTTATTCAACGCCAAATACATTTGAAAAAAGAATACATGACACAGAAGCTTAAACCCCTGGCGCCTGAGTAAATAATTCTACCTCTCTATTTTTTATGTTCTGCCCATCATGCGTGTCACCATCTTAGGAATCCCGTCATGAAAATACCATTAAACGGAGTCTTTATTGTTCTGCGTATTGGGATGTTTATCATTTAAATCCAACGCATAGAGCACGCATGCAACGCATAAAGCACGCCCAGTAGAACAGATGTGACAACTGCCCCACCCAACGCATAAAGACGCCCATTAGAACAAACGTGACAGCTACCCAATACAGCTAACCCCTTTGCCAGAGATTAATGCAATCTCCTAGAACACTTCCGGCCATCTATCCACGCTACTGCACATCATCAGTTTCGCCAGAGATATTCTCTACAGGCCTGCAACACATTCCTCCAGCGGTCTAACTACACGCCTGCGAATAATCATTTTGGCCAGAGATCTGTTGTTGCCTACAACGCATTCCTCCAGCGATCTAAGTACACAGCTGCGCATTATCATTTCAATTTTTCTTCTATCCATCTATTCTTTCCAATTTCTATGGCAGAAGTAACAGCCACCCCTCGTCACCCTGACATTGCTTCCTCCTCCACGGCCTCTTGTTGTGCGTCGGCGTCGACTTCTTATGTCCATTATGACATATTTGTCAACCATTTTGAGGATGAAACTAGAGACTTCGCCATCGCTCTCTGCAGTCGTCTTATTCACCGTGGATTGCATGTTTTTCTGGATGAGCTGGACTTCAGCGATGAAGAGGAGTTTCAATCTCGAATGAGAGATGCCATTTCACTAGCCTCTCTTCAGATCGCCATATTTTCTCCAAACTATGCTCAATGGAAATGGTCCATGGATACGCTCGTCAAGATGACAAAGTCGGAGGCGCCTATTCTCCCCGTTTTTTATAAAGTCGAACCGTTTCATCTCAGGTTTACGAGCAAAGATGACAAGGGACCATATGCTCAATCGCTGCGTGCCCATGAGGAGAAAGGACGATATGGCTCGCAAATTATTGAGGCTTGGAGAGACGCTCTGTGCGATGTTTCCAATATAAGTGGTTTCCAGCGGAGAGCAATGGGTGGGCATTTCCTACCATTCAAATCCTTAATGATCGTTTTCAATTTGATCGATTGGCAGCGGTTTCTCACCATTGTGACTTAATACATATAAGCGTTTCTCACTGCTTATTTTACACTCTGCGTGTAGGGGCCAGGAGGTGCTCTTGGGTAAAGTCGTGGACAGCGTCTTCGAAACCTGTCCTCCTCGCGATTAGCATGTTTTCTTGAGTCATCGCGGGCCAGACACGAAGGAGAAATTCGCCCAGCCTCTCTACGATCGCCTTGTTTGCCATGGATTACGAGTCTTTCTGGACAACCGGGAATTGGTGGGGGCACTCAAGATTGAAACTCAAATAGAGGTGCCTATTCAATTCGCGTATGTCAATATAGTTATATTTTCTCCTAGATTTCCGGAATCTTCCTGGTGCATGGATGAACTTTTCCTAGTGACAAAGGCCACGGGTACCATTTTACCCGTTTTCTATGAAGTGGAACCTTCCGATCTGGATGGAGTTTACATTGAAACCCTGTACTCCCACCACCTATTGAAACAGCGACACGAGACACAAACTATTGAGAAATGGATAGGCGCTCTTGCCAATGTCCCAAAATCAGATGAATTCATGCTGACCCGGTAAGAATTCTTATCATCTTTTCCAACAGCATCCTTGTGTCATTGCAAATTCGAGGTATCTAATACTTAACTATTAATTTTGCTATTCATCCAATATGTGTAGTTTACTTTACTCCAAACCCGTTAACTGGATCTGCAATGGATATAACCTCAGACCTTTCCCATCCCTGAAGTGCTGTTTTCAATTTGCTGGAATACATGTCATTAGAGTAGGTAATTCTCACTGCTTATTAAATCGGCTTTACTCTTTTCTAACGGAATATTCAGGGAGGAGCTCAAGCAGGAGCTTATGGATAAGATTGTCGAAAGGGTGTTGAAATATATTCCAAAACCATCGGAACGCATGATAAGCTCTGAAGTGCAAAGAGCTGTGAAAAGTGTTGTAAACGATGTTTCAAAACGGTCCGAAGTCGTCCCCGCGGAAGACTTTTATATTGGGCTGCTGGAAAAATTCGAAGATTTCGAGAAGGCGGTGCTATCGCTGCAAGAGGAAAAGCGTGTAAAGGCCAAGGTTGTGGGAATTCTTGGTGGTGTCAGAATTGGGAAAACAGCGCTGGCAAAAGAAATTTTCAAGTGGCAGAGATCAAATTACAGTAAATCCTCCTATTTCTTTAATGTGAGAAACTATGCTAAATATGCTCTAAAATATTTGCAAAGTAAGATCATTAAGGACTTGGAACATAGTCCTAGTAAAGAAATTGAGAGTGTCGAAGAAGGTAAAGAGATACTCAAACAGCATCTCCAATGGTGTCAGGCTCTCGTAATATTAGATGATGTTGATCATGTGGATCAACTTTATGCATTGATGCCAATCCTTCACCCAAACAGCTTGATTTTGGTTACCTCTCGTCACAAGGATGTCCTCAATAGGTTCGGTATCGTAGATTCATCAATTTATCATCTAGCCGGACTAAATAGAGAAGACTCCCGAAAGCTTTTACTCTCCTTTGCCTTCAATCTCCAGTATCCACCACACCCGTCAATCTATCATCTACTTGGACTAAATATACAAGATTTCCAGAACCTTTTACTCTCCTATGAGTTCGATCGCCCGTTTCCACGACACCCTTCTGATTATCCGCTTTTTGAATCTCTGGTACTTGAGTTCGTAACGGCCTGCGATGGTTTGCCAGAACTGTTGAAAGAGCTAGGGGCGAGTCTGAGAGGAAAAGATAGATCTGGCTGGGAAGAGCAATTGAATCAACTTCGACACAACTGCAAACTACTTATCCAGAAAAAGCTTAACATTTGTTATGATTCACTAAATGAAGAGGAACAGCAAATATTCTTAGATGTTGCTTGCTTCTTCATAGGTGAAGGTGAAGACAGAGATAGCGCAACAAGGATACTCTGCATGGAAGGACTTGAGAAGCTAGAGAACAGATGTCTATTGAAGGTGACCACTAAAATAGAAATGAATGAAGTCCTGCGAAATTATGGAAGAAATAAGGCTAACAGATTTACGCCACGTCGACGTTGGCATGAGGAGACCAAGCAGATCAATGATTTGCTTGAGAAATCGCCATCTGTAAGTGCTTATGCAATCCTTCAAACCTTTGTAAACGGTTTAATACTTTTGAATTTCTATTCATTCTTAATGTTAGGGATTTTCTGATAAAATTCCAAAAACAAAAATTCAAACACACAGAGGCAATGCTCTCTTTCCTTCCATAATCTTTTTGTGCACAGGGAAGCTTTAAAAAAAAAATTACATTTCACCACCATAAAAACATTTCTATTCATTAAAATATATGGCTGATACATATTCATCCTCTTCGCTGAGAGGGATTCACCACAAAAATACATTTAACAAAAAACATTTACTCTGTCTCCACATGAGAATTTACTGAGCTGGGTTTATTGCTGTAAATCCCTTTTTACATTACTGCTGTAAAACTAATTTTTTACACATACCGCTGTAAAAAAAACTTACACAGGCTTACTAAACAAATGCGCTCCTCTCTGTTCTTTTCTTCATGCACTGCTGTGCAAATTCTCTCTATCCTCTTTTGCTGCCCCCGAGCTCTCACATATTACTATTGGTCAACACATCACATGAAAACATATTACAACACACGACCCCTTTTCATTTTTTTTGAAAAAACAAAACAAAAAAAACAATTACATTTTACGTGCGGTAAATATTTTTAACACACTGACCAGACCATGCCTTTCTTTAAATGCACCATACCTTTGACATATAAAAAAAAATTAGAATTTAAAACTTTCATCTACGGGCATATTAATTATATTGTTTTACGGGGGTCAACCCAAAATCTTTTACTCCACGCAACATTAACTTGATGCAGGCCCGTATGCAGCTTCAGGCAATCGACGGTGGAAGTTGATGAAGTAAATCGGACGGTGGAGGAGAATATCGGGAGACATTACTTAACTGAACATTACGTCCCGATATGTCAGAGATGATGACGTATGGGGAGAGCCACGCGTCTGCACCAAATTTTATCGGAGTCAAAAATACGGAAACCACTTTCACGCAAAAGCGGTCTGATATGCATAAAATGGTTTATGGTTTTGCTGAGCGGTTTTTGAGCGTTGTACGTCAGCGCAGTTTAAATTACATATTCAACACTCCCCTTTAATTTCAACTGCTGAACATTCGGTCATACCGAGACACTTCCTCAAAAATTCAAAGCTTTTCTGATCCAAAGGCTTTGTCAAAATGTCTGCTACCTGTTTTTGAGTCCTGCAATGTTCTAGGACAATTTCTTCATTGTTCACCAATTCTGTGATGTAGTGAAACCTTGTATCAATGTGTTTCGTTCTCTTATGAAACACTGAATTCTTTGACAATGCAATAGCTGAGCTATTGTCACAAAAAATCACTGTTGCCTTTGCTTGCTCTTGGCCTAAGCTCCTCAACATTCTTCTCATCCACACTGCTTGACATGTTGCTGGTGTAGCTGCCACATATTCAGCCTCTGCTGTAGACAATGCTACAATGGACTGCTTCTTAGAAGCCCATGAAATGGCTCCTGAACCCATATGAAAAACATAACCGGAAGTGCTTTTCTGATCATCTACACTTCCAGCCCAATCACTATCAGTGTATCCAACCAAATCTGAATGTTCTGAGACACTATATAATATGCCAAACATTTTGGTACCTTTGACATACCTTAAAATTCTTTTTGCTACCTGCCAATGTGCCTCCTTTGGCCTCTCCATAAATCTGGAAATTAAACTAACAGCATACATAATGTCAGGCCTAGTAGCTGTTAAATACATAAGGCTGCCAACAATACTCTTGTACAAACTAGGATCAAAATCCATGCTATTGTCCTCTCTGCTGAGTTTTAATCCCATTACTGTGGGAGTGATCGCTGCCTTGCATTCTTGCATGTTAAATCTGCCCAATACTTGATTTACATATCTAGCTTGTGAGATAAAAATTCATTTTTCATTTTGATCTACTTCTATGCCTAAGAAGTATCTCAAGAAACCCATGTCAGTCATTTCAAATTCCTCTTTCATGACTGATTTAAAATTCTTAATGAGCTGATCATCATTACCTGTGAAAATCACATCATCAACATACAAGACAACAATCAAAATTTTACCATCTTTTTCTTTGATGTAGACGGTGGGTTCTCCTTCACACTTGTCGAATTCATTATCCAATAGATAAGAATCTATCTTGCTGTACCATGCTCTTGGCGCTTGCTTCAGCCCATAAAGAGCCTTATTCAATTTGCACACTTTGTGCTCTTCACCTTTCTTCTCATAGCCTAGAGGTTGTTCAACATAAACCTCTTCCTTTAACACTCCATTTAGGAATGCTGACTTCACATCCATTTGGTAGACTTTCCATTTGTTTTGAGCTGCTATGGACAGCACTGCTCTCACGGTTTCCATTCTTGCAACCGGTGCGAAAGTCTCCTCATAATCTCTCCCATACTGCTGTTTGTACCCTTTGACAACCAGCCTTGCCTTGTGCCTTTCTATCTTGCCTTCAGCGTTACTCTTGGTCTTATAGACCCATTTCACTCCAATGACTTCTTTGCCTTTTGGTAGCTCAACCAAATCCCATGTTTTGTTTCTCTCTATGGCATTCATTTCCTCATCCATAGCTTCTATCCATTTCTTATCTTTGATTGCATCCTCGAAATGAATAGGATCATCAACATGACAATACAAGGCAAATAAGGAATTCATTCCTTCATCATAAATGTCACTTAGATTTCTAAACTTCTTACCTCTTTCATTTGGTGTGCAAGTGCTTGAAGACGCACTTGAATTTCCTCCTTGTGGTGTGCTTGGAGAAGCACTTTCATTTATCCTCAATGGTGTCCCTTGCTGTCCTTGTGTTGGCGCTGCTGTTTGGGGATGCATTTCAGCCACCTCCTCATCATCTTCATCATGAGACAAACAGTTTTTAACATTCACTGTTTTCTCTATGCTTCCATCCCAAGCTTCCTCTTCAATGAATTGAACATCTCTGCTGATGAAAAACTTCTTGGTAGATGGGATATACAACCTGTATGCCTTGGATTCTTCACTGTATCCAATGAAGATGCATTTCTCCCCTTTGCTATCCAACTTCCTCCTTAGCTGATCTGGTATGTGTGCATAGGCCACACATCCAAAAACTCTCATGTGGGTGACACCTTGCTTTCTCCCACTCCATGCCTCTTCCGGCACTTTGTTCAACACTGCTTTTGTAGGACACCTATTCAAAATATACACTGCACAATTTACAGCTTCAGCCCAATAGTCATTTAGCAAATGCTTTGCCTTCAACATGCTCCTCGCCATATCCATGATGGTCCTGTTCTTCCTTTCAGCAACTCCATTTTGCTGTGGGGTGTACCTTGCTGTAAATTGTTTATGTATACCATTTTCTCTACAAAATCTTAGGAATTCCTTGGAGATATACTCACCTCCTCTGTCAGTTCTCAAAACTTTAATATGCAGCCCGCTTTGGTTTTCCACAAATGCCTTGAAATTTTGGAATTTCTCAAACACTTCACTTTTGTTTTTAAGGAAATATACCCAAGTTTTTCTTGTAAAGTCATCAATGAATGTTAGGAAATATTGGCTGCCTACTAATGATGGAGCTTGCATCGGTCCACATAAATCTGAGTGGATGATCTCTAAGGGTGCCTTTGCCCTTATGCTTTTACCTGATGGAAAACTTTCTCTATGTTGTTTCCCCAATATGCAACCTTCACATAGGCTGTCTGGTTTCTCTATCAATGGTAATCCTCTTACCATTCCTTTCCTACTCAACAAATTTAGACCTCCAAAATTGAGATGTCCAAATCTCAAGTGCCACAACCAATTTTCATCCTTTGGCACGCTTTGGAAAGCCTCTTGGGTAACTGCTGCAATTTCATTTTTGTTTTTCAAATCTGCCCTGATCCTGAGAGGGAACATCCTGTTCCTTGTCATTTTTACTTCAACAATGCATCGTTTGCTGGGTGCTATATCCATGATGGTGCATACATCATTTTTAAAGAAAACATTGTACCCCTTATGGACAAGTTGTCCAATACTCAAGAGGTTACATCTCATTCCAGGGACATAGTAGACATCTGCTATGGTTTTCCTTTCTCCTTGCTTTGTAAATATTTTCACCTCTCCTTTTCCCATAACAGAGACTTTACTATCAGTTCCTAGTGTAACTTCTGATTTCATATTCTGATCTAGAGCAAAAAAGAAGGCTATGTTTCCTGTCATACGGTTGCTGCAACCTGAGTCTAAAAACCATATGTCTTCACTATTTGTTTCAGCCATGTTACAGGCTAACAACACATTATTTTGACTGTTGTTTTCTCTAGTGACATTTGCATTTGATCTATTGCTCATATCATGTTGCTTCTTCCTACATTCACTGGCATAATGCCCATATTTTTTACAATAATAGCATTGGACATTGGATTTTTCATACCTTTGTCCTTGAGCATGATGTTGTCCTCCTTGTTGGCTGCTGCCTTGGCCTTGGTTCTGATTTGGATTGCTGCCTCTTCCTTGTGCATTTGCTGGGTTGTTCCTTCCTTGATCCTTCTTCTTGCAGCTCTTCAGCAGATCCTTCTCTCCTTGAGTTAATGCATTAAACTCATTTTCATCTGCTGGTTGTTCAAAACCTTCCTCAACTCTTTCCCATAAGTCTTGGGAAGCAAACAAGGCTTTCATTGTTATTGCCCAATAGTCATAGTTTTTACCATCAAATAATGGGAGCTGCATACCCATGCTATTACTGGTGCTTGTGCCAGCCATTCTTGCAGCCTCAACTATGCTTTAATTTCTTGACTATGTATTTTAAAACAACTGACTGCTTCTTCAGCAACACAAAAAAAAACTTTGTGAAATACCTGAGTATTTTCTTGTCTGAGCCTTCACTCTGCTGGAGAAGATCTACTGCTGCAACAAACTCCTCCCTTCAGCTTCTTGAACACTTTCAAAGAGCCTAAGCCTGCTCTGATACCACTGTTGGGGATTTTTCTGATAAAATCCCAAAAACAAAAATTCAAACACACAGAGGCAATGCTCTGTTTCCTTTGTTCCAGGATCTTTTTGTGCACAGGGAAGCTTTAAAAATTTTTTTACTGAGGAACAGAGTATTTCACCACCATAAAAACATTTCTATTCATTAAAATATATGCCTGATACATATTCATCCTCTTTGCTGAGAGGGATTCACCACAAAAATACATTCAACAAAAAACATTTACTCTGTCTCCACATGAGAATTTACTGAGCTGGGTTTACTGCTGTAAATCCCTTTTTACATTACTGCTGTAAAACTAATTTTTTACACATACCGCTGTAAAAAAAACTTACACAAGCTTACTAAACAAATGCGCTCCTCTCTGTTCTTTTCTTCATGCACTGCTGTGCAAATTCTCTCTATCCTCTTTTGCTGCACCCGAGCTCTCACATATTACTATTGGTCAACACATCACATGAAAACATATTACAACACACGACCCATTTTCATTTTTTTTGAAAAAACAAAACAAAAAAAACAATTACATTTTACGTGTCGTAAATATTTTTAACACACTGACCAGACCATGTCTTTCTTTAAATGCACCATACCTTGGACATATAAAAAAAAATTAAAATTTAAAACTTTCATCTACTTTCTACGGGCATATTAATTATATTGTTTTACGGCGGTCAACCCAAAATCTTTTACTCCACGCAACATTAACTTGATGCAGGCCCGTATGCAGCTTCAGGCAATCGACGGTGGAGGTTGATGAAGTAAATCGGACGGTGGAGGAGAATATCGGGAGGCATTACGTATGGGGAGAGCCACGCGTCTGCACCAAATTTATCGGAGTCAAAAATACGGAAACCACTTTCACGCAAAAGCGGTCCGATATGCATAAAATGGTTTATGGTTTTGCTGAGCGGTTTTTGGGCATTGTACGTCAGCGCAGTTTAAATTACATATTCAACACTTAAGAGAAACACATCTTTTGTTTATTCGTAAGAGAGATGCATCTCTTTATTTTATACTTATCATGATTGAACAGGAACTAGCCCAATTCCGCGGAATTACAATGAATGGAGACCCCGGAGATGAAACTGAAATGCCATGTTGCAAACAGAGTGGTGAGACGTTTAGTGGTTCCAGGAATTTGAAATTTCTTGCAGCTCAAGGTGGTTATGTAGAAAAGATATTGACTAGGGTGGGATCACCAGATCTCTTATGGCTAAAGTGGAAGAAGTGCACCAACTCTTCTCTTCCTCCCTGGATTTCCATGGAGAAATTACGCGTTTTAGAAGTAGACGGAAGCAAATTAACAGAATTGTGGCAAACTGAATCTCAGGTTTGATAAATTTTTGTGTTCGTTATTCCTTCGTTTCATTTCATTTCGTAGATGAAAATCGTCTGATAGTTGATATCTAAACATCGCAGGCTCCTCTCCAGTTGCGGGAGCTAAATATCTGCGCTCCCCTTTCACGGTTTCCACAGTCCATAGGTCAACTGGAGCTCCTTGAAAAGATTGTAGTTAAATGTTCTGGACCACTCCCATTCATAGCTTTGCCGGAAGAATTTTGTCGGCTGCGCTCGTTGAAATACTTAGAGATGACAGAGTGCTCAGGAATGATGTCGCTGCCTGATTCCTTCGGAGATCTAGCAAACCTCCAATATCTCGATTTGAAAGGCGCTTCTTGCTTGCAGATGCTTCCAAAATCATTCGGGAATTTAACTGTACTCAAGTATCTATCTCTGGAAGGGTGCAGTGAGATACGAGAGCTGCCTGGTCTGGAACATTTCACTTCTTTGGAGACGTTAGATGTTAGGGGATGCAAGAATCTCGAGAGCATACCAGAGTTGGGGCAGCTCATCAAGCTCAAAATACTAGATGTTAGTGGATGCAGCCAGATAAAATGGCTATCTGGTTTAAAACATTTGAATTCTTTGGAGACGTTTATTGTTAGCGGATGCCAAAATCTCCAGAGCATACCGGGGTTGGGGCAGCTCACAAAACTCCCAGAGTTAAATGTTAGTGGATGCAGTGAGATAAAATTGCTGCCAGGTTTGGAAAATTTGACTTCTTTAGAGTCTTTTAATGTTAGTGGGTGCCAGAAACTCCAGAGCATAGGAGGGTTGGGGCAGCTCACAAAGCTCCAAACACTAGATGTTAGTGGCTGCGGTGAAATACAGACGTTGCCAGGCTTGAAACATTTGACCTCGTTGGAGACTTTTAATGTTAGGGGATGCCAGAAGCTCCAGAGCATAGATGTTAGTGGAAGCAGAGAGATACATACGCTCTCAGGTTTGGAACATTTGACTTCTTTGAAGAAGTTGAATGTTAGTGGATGCAAAAAGCTGCAGAGATTACCAAGTTTGGGTTTACTCACAAAGCTCAGAACAATAGATGTTAGTGGATGTTGTGAGATACAATCGCTCTTAGGTTTGGAACATTTGACTTCTTTGAAGACGTTGAATGTTAGTGGATGCGAGAAGCTGCAGAGCATAAGAGGCTTGGGGCAGCTCAGAAAGCTTCAAATATTAAATTTGAGTAGATGCTATCAGATACTAGAGCTGCTAGGTGTGAAACTTCTAACGTCTTTGGAGACGTTGAATATTAGTGGGTGCGAGAATCTTCAGAACATAGGATGGTTGGGGCAGCTCAGAAAGCTCCAAGCACTAGATGTTGGTGGGTGCCAGATAAAACGGCTCTTAGGTTTGAAATATTTGACTTCTTTGAAGAAGTTGAATGTTAGTAAGTGCAATGAGATGCAAGAGCTGCCAGGCGTGGAACGGCTCACGTCTTTGGAGACGTTGAATGTTAGTGAGTGTTGGAAGCTTGAGAGCATACCAGAGTTGGGGAAGCTCACAAAGCTCCAGATATTAAATGTTAGTGGATGCAAGGTGATACGAGAGCTGCCAGGCGTGGAACGTCTCACGTCTTTGGAGACGTTGAATGTTAGTGAGTGCTGGAAGCTTGAGAGCATACCAGAGTTGGGGAAGCTCACAAAGCTCCAGATATTAAATGTTAGTGGATGCAAGGTGATACGAGAGCTGCCAGGCATGGAACGTCTCACGTCTTTGGAGACGTTGAATGTTAGTGGGTGCCAGAAGCTTCAGAACATACCAGAGTTGGGGAAGCTCACAAAGCTCCAAACACTAGATGCTGGTGGTTGTCGCGAGATGCAATCGCTCTTGGGTTTGGAAAATTTGACTTCTTTGAAGACGTTGAACATTAGGAGATGCGATGAGCTGCACAGCATACCAGGGTTGGCCCAGCTAAAAAAGCTCCAGATACTTGATGTTGGATGCCAAAAGCTGCAGAGGATGCCAAGTTTGGAACATTTGACTTCTTTGCAGACGTTGGATATTACAGGATGTTGGAGCCTCGAGAGCATACCAACGTTGGGGTCAAGAGCTGTCAAGTCTGGAACATTTGACGTCTTTGGAGACGTTGACTCTTTCTGTATTGACGTTGATTGTGAGTATACCAGGGTTGGGGCAGCTCAAAAAGCTCCAAACACTAGATATCAGCTTTTGCCGTATGCAAACGCTGCCAAGTTTAGAACATTTGACTTCATTGCAGAGCCTGCGAGTTTATGGATGCCAGATTCTGCAGAGCATACCAAGTTTGGAGCACCTCACAAACGTCGAGACACTGAGTGTCACTTTCTGCGATGACATAAAATCGCTCCAGGCTTTGGAACATGTGATATCTTTGAAGAGGTTGTCGGTTTGTGAATGCAAGAAGCTCGAGAGCATGCCAGGATTGGGGCACCTCACAAAGCTCGAGACACTACATGTCATGGGATGCCAGCAGATACAAACGCTCCCAGGTTTGGAACATTTGGTTTCTTTGAAGAAGTTGGACGTTAGTGGATCCCGGATACAAACACTCCAAGGTTTGGAACATTTGATTTCTTTAGAGCGTTTGAACGTCTACTGCGAGGAGCTGGAGAGTATACCACCGTTGAGGTTCCTCCAAAATCTCAGATGGCTATGGGTTAAGGGATGCCCTAAGATACAGTATCTGCCAGGTGTGGAACATTTGATTTCTTTAGAGAGTTTGGATGTCAGGGATTGCAAGGAGCTGGAGAGCATACCACCGTTGACGTTACTCCAAAAGCTCAAAAGCCTACATGTTCGGGGATGCCCTAAGATACAGGATGTGCCTTCGGGGATTTCCAATTGGATTTCCAATTGGGATAAATGAGAGAAGCGCCAACACAGGTTGTGCAAGTTGTACCGGGATGTAATGAGGCCTTGTTGTCCTCCAAGTTACAGTTGTTTTTTAGTTTTTAAACATCTATTATAATATTAAAAATAATATAAAATAATTAATATTATTCACATATTAATTAATAATTAATATAATCATATTTATTTATTTTATATTTATGTATTATATTTATTTTTTATATTATTATAATATAAAAAATGATATAAAATAATTAATATTATTCGCATATGAATTAATAATTAACATAATTATATCTATTTTTTATGTTTATGTATCATATTTACTTTTTATGTAGTTAGGATTTTCAGTGTTTCAGTGGAGTTTCAAAATCACCAAGTAAATATAAAAAACATAAATAATATGGTTGACTTAAAACTACAAAAATAATTTATATAAAAAATATTATATTAAATAATGTAATACAATAATATAGAAATGAATTAATATACTAATAAAATATAAATTAACTACATATATATTATTTTCTAAATTATATTATAGTATATTAATAATATAATATATATTAAATCTATGTTAATTTATAGTAATACTATAATAGAGTGTATAGTATATATGAATATCTATAATATATATTATAGATACAAATTTATTATATATAAAATGATATTGGTGTGTAAGTAGAAAGTTAATACTATGGTCGTATGTTAATTATTAATTATGGTGATAGGTGTTTTTATTGTGAGGTTTATCAGGGTGACACTATTTAGATTCCTCATCCCTATCACAATATTAAACAAGTGTCTCACAATTCCAGCAACATTTACTGCAATCTTGGGATGAACAAGCTACTGCAACAATTCTCTTGAGGAACCATTCTCATTCCCACTTCAGAAATCAAATGAGCTGTCGTTGGGCACAAATTCATAGACGAGTAGCTTCCAATCATTGCTTGAAATGAAACACAAAAGCTTCATTACATTTTTTTGCCTCATCCTACTGCTAACCATCTCCATCTCTACATTGAATTCCTTCTCTACCCCAGCCCCAAACTTTCCTCGTTGATTTCTACAAATTTTATTTACAACCTCCACTTCTCCACTATCCAACATCACCCTCTATATTGTTTTGCATACTTAGCATGTTTGGCATGCTAAGTATGCTCCGAAATATAGAGTTCAACCTCCTCTGAGAGAGGGTCCTTATGAGAGTAGATATTACTAAAAAATCACACCATTGCTTCCCTGATTTGTTGGAAGTCTCTTATCTTGGTACCATTTACCTCAATCTCCTAAATATTTTTTTTCCTCTACTTAGTTTTCACTTGTTTATGAAAGAATTTGGTGTTTCAATCTCCTCCCTATAGTCGCAAGCTTCGAGAATTAAGTGTCCAATATTCCTCTTCATATTTTAGTAGTGAATGATATTTTTTAAACAAAATTTTTTCTTAGCTCATCATTTCCTCTAACGTAGATCCTTTTTCTATGGAGGAGTGAAAGGTGATCAATGGGCACTAACTGAAGACATCCATTCCACAACTAAAAGTGTTGGGCTAATATTTCTTGATCCTCAAGCTTTGTCTCTTGGAGAAGAGCAATAGAGGTATTTTCCTTCTTGATTAGAGATTTCACTTATGATTTGTTTTTTCTAGACCCTAAGCCCCTACAATTATAGGAGAGAACTATCATTGCTTACATTTTGAGTGGGGAACCCCTTTATGCAGGGAAAATCCAAAACTTCCCTTATTTCCTTTACTTCATAGGTCACCCATTTGGATGTTTTTGAGGGTGGGTTAATGGCCTAGTTCTTTCTCTCTCTTTTTCATTTCTTCAATCCTTATTTATCTATTTGATTTCCTCCTTGATCAACAGGTTCTATGATTAATATCCCTGGGTTTGTATGCTTTTTATTTTTCATCTGTTGAACTAGAAAATGGAGCTCCTGTCATACCATCCCTTGGAAAAAAAAAGTATTCCTCTGCTTTTGAGGATTTGACTTGCAAATGCGTTGGGTCTTCATTGGATCTAACTACCATAGATTATTTTGTTGGGCCTTGGGAAGGTACGAGGATAGGGGTCAAATCCACGGTTAGGGGATTTTCCCAAGGGATCTCCTCATCTTCATCTTGATTTGCATGTGTTTCATACTTATTACCTGAGATTCCTTTGTTAATTAATTTGTTTTTCCCTTCTCCATTTCCTATCAATTTGTTATTTGGAAAGAGGGAGGGGGGGGGGAATTCTTTAAGCAGGCGCTTGTCTCTATGGTTGGGTTGAAGGTGGATTTAGCTTTTGAGGGAATTTTCTCTTTTTAGCTTTTTTCCATTAGTCCCCTTGATCACTTTGCTTTTCCTGATCTTATAGTTTCTTTAGGAAATTTCTAGCGAAATGTCAATAGTCATGAAAAACTTTGCATTTGAATGGCAGTTGATCTTAGTCGACTTCTTGAATGTGTGCCCAAATTTCCAAGCTTAGATTGATTGCTGCATATCCTAGCACAAGAGAATAGTCCATCTTTGGGTTCATCAAAATCAACAAATTTCAGCAATGTGTTCCTGATCGTTCTGAAGGTGGCATCATTCCAATAGTGAAGGGGAAGGAAGGAAAAATTCACCCATAGAAACAAAGGAAGGGACATTGAAATCGAGGTTGAAGTTGGGGCTCCATCAATCCAAATAAAACCCTTATGCTCCCATGAAGTACAACCCACTGTGGAATATTTGATCTTGATCTAATTTTTTCTTGAAGAAGATGGTGAAGAAAGCCTTGCCACAAAATGAAGAAGTGACCCTTCCATCTATCAAGGGTTTCCAATTATTTAGGGCCCATTGGAAAACTATTCATGGGGGGGGGCATAGGCCCATGAATTGACCTAGTAGGCCCCAATATTCCAATTGGAGAGCTAAAACCCTAGTTTGGGGAGCCAAGATTTAGACTTTGGGGATCTCATCCAATTTTTTCACAAAATGAGAGGATGCATTCTTTTGGAACTTAGGTCCATTCCAAACCAAGGAATTAAAAGCTTTGACCTCCTAGTCAAGATGAGGAGGGGAGGCTGGATTAGTCATGATTAATCACCTAGCCAAGGCTGGGGCCGATGGCTAGAGGATCTATATGGAGGGAGAATATGGGAATAAGCAAAGAAAAAACAAAAAAAAGGGGGATTCAAAGTAGCAAAGTAGAGTAAAAGGGAAGATGCAACGGGAGGGACATCGACCTAACAAGCAGTGCCTCAAGGTCACAAAGGAAGCATGGCAGATCAAAGGATCACAAGGCTGACATGCCTCAAAGCATTAGAGCTACATAGGAATTCTTCAGGTGAAGACAAACATTACTCTTTACCAAATCTTCCAAAACAGAATTAATTTAAATAGCAATATTGTTAGTTATAGTGATGTTCATTCAATGAAGAAGATTTCATTGTTCCAATGCATTATTCTATTATTGACACTAAAAGCAGATGCAACAAATATTCAAAATGTTTTTCCATCTATTAGGGTGCATATATCTCATATGAAAATAGGTCCATTTATCATGATGCATATAACTTATATCTAAGAATGTGATGAATGATAAACCTTTCTTTGGTGAATTACATCAATTGTACTATGAGCGCATCGATAACATCTAGGATCTTCCCACCTTGAATCTAATTGGAACTTGAAACTAGACTTGATACAACCAATAATTAGTGATGGAAATTTTGTTGTTTGCTTATAAGGACTTTAGAGACTATGAAGACTATTGATAGTTTCAATAGTTTCTTACAACATTCTTTTATTAACACTAGTTTTTATCTCTATCTTTATTTCAAATAATTAGTTGATACTTTGTTTATTATTATAAATTTAAATTGATGCACAAATAAATATATAAAGTAGAGAATAAGACAATATTTTCAAACCCCCATAATACTATTATGAAAAGAGAGAAGAAACAAAGAAATATTAATTGTAAGAAAAAATACGTAACTCATGACTTGTATCATATATCATATTAATTTATACAAAATAAATTTTTAAAGATATGAATAAGATATTAATAATTCAACTATTATATTAAATTATATATTTTTAATATAAATTTAATTATATAGACTAATACTTAAAAAAATATTATTATTTTGAAATTTAATATATATATATATATAAGTATATTCATATTTTATATATATATATATAAGTATATTCATATTTTATATATATATATATATATATATATAATAATTTTAATGAACGTATATTCAAATCTCTTATTTAAATAGATTTGAAATAATATAATAACTTATTTTTAACATTATTTATTAATTTGAATAAAAATTATAATAAAATTTAAAATGAATCTAAATGATTTGAAATTTTTCTTTCATTATTTTCCAAGTGTGCTTTACCATATTGTAATTAAAATTATATTATATTTTTATTTATTTCAATAAAATTATAGTAATATTTAAAATAAATTTAACTTAAAATGATTTGCCATTAATTTTTCACTTATGCTTTCACATGAACATGAGTTACATGATCTATCAAAATTGAGTTAAAAAATGACTTGTCATATTGCATTATCTACACAGTTCCATGGAACCACAATCATAATTCTGATTATTTCGGAGGTGTTGATTGCTTGTTCGTGGGGAGAATTCAAGTTCATATATTTTAGAACATGTTAGGTAGTTTCAAAACACACTTAACTTCATAACTATTTGGGAAATATTTACTTATTTCAACATTTTAAGCCAACAATTCTACAACTCTCTAATTATGTAATTAGAGGGAATTATAGTTTGAAAGAAATATATATCTATATATAAAAAGTCTAATATCATGTATTGCGATTTTAACTACTCAAATATATTAAAAATATATCAAAATATTCACAAAATCATTACAAAATTGTATTAACATATTATCTAGTTGTGGGAAATATTGTTGGCACAAAATTTTATTAACACATCTTGTTATTATTTTTATTTTTCACAATGTTTTGATTTAAAAAAAAACAAAAAAACAAAAAAAAAAAAAACAAAATCGACCATTGTCAACTGTTCGAATCGTTATGGGGACAATGCGTTTAATTAAAATTAAATGAGATAAACACAAAATAGAGGGCTTAATAATGCTACTCCAACACCACTTTGTCTATCTAAAATATCAATAGAGTTAAAAAACAATACATCGATGTGAAGTTCTATTTGTTGGGTAGGGGATTTGATCCAGCCAGAAGTAAATCCCTTTGGCTAACTTGTTATTAATTGAATCTACTGTCTTTTTAGTGATGGAAAGAATTAATCCAACTACAAGTTCCCTGAGGCTGTTTATTACACAAAATGGCTTTGGCTAACTTGTTATTAATTGAATCTGCTATCTTTTTAGTTACGGAAAGAATTAATCCAACTGCAAGTTCGCTAAGGCTATTTATTACACAAAATGGAATTATGTGAATGCTGATTAAAAAACATATTTGAAGTAAAAAGCAAGTATAACGATGGAACATGTAAATATAATGTAATGGTCAAATCGCATATCCAATAGTATATCTTGTGAAATTTTAGTTTGGTTTACCATTATGCATACTTCCATTAGAAAATCTCTTAACCATTAGCAACATTTGAATTAACTTTAACCATGCTAACCCAAAATATAGATACAAGGTTTAGTCATTCTTTTTATATCGAATTAACACCTATCAATACCGACTTTTGGTCAAAATAGGCTAGATTTTTAGCGAGTTGGCTTTGCTATCATGCAACCAGATGCTACACAAACCCCATAAGATTCAAGCACATTTCATCCTTTTAAGTAGATCTTAAAAGAAGTGCACTACAATGATAAATTGGATCAATGAGTAAAAATTATATGTGGAGTTCATTCCCCTTTTAGAATGGCTATCAATGATTTTATCCAGATTCAAATTTGCAGGTGTTGGTTAGTCCTTTTTCCCAAACATGGTCATCGGATATTGGAAAGCAACTTCATCACAAGGAAGGGTGAGCCCATCTGTGATCAAACCCAAAATCTTCTTTAGCCTTCATTAACAATGTCCAAAATTGAGAATGATTGGAATAAGCGGGCAGAGACGATACATCTTCTTCGTTCTCTTCTAACATACACTACACAATGTTCCGTTGTAACATCAAAGCACAGTATGATTTTCCTATGGCTTCATCTTGCATGGCGAAATACCTTGTCTTCCTTGTAGAAAGGCCATATTAATTTTCCCTATAACAACCTGTTGTAGTGGCTACCCTCCAAAATTTTGGCTCGCATGCAAATTTCAGAGCCTACCTCGGATCCTGTGATCGATTGTCCTTGGTCACTTGTTGGTAAGCTTATGATTTCAAGCTCCCCTCCTTGATCTTAAGAGTTGTCTGTGTTCTTATCTTCATGCAGCATGTGTCATATTTGGGCATAGGGGTTGTTGTTTATCATGCAAAGGGAATGTTGTCTTGCTTCAAGGGAATTGTGTGCGTATGAGTAGTTGTCATCACATAGACATGTTTCACACTCACCTCATGCACTCATGTCACGAAGGTTGTTGCATCAAGAAAAGTATGTCCTATGTATTTTGGATGGTCTACGTTGTGTCACTAAGTGTCCGTGTGTGATCACAGTCAAGTCTTATCAATGTTTGCATATGTTTCACTAATCTCACACTTAGCCATTTTCCCAAGTAAACTAGCCTCATCCAACTCCCTGGAACTATACGCTTTGTTTCTGCAACCATAAAGCTTCAACCCTTGCCTGCTGAAACCTCGCAGTGTGCAGAGACACCAACCTCCATTGCCTGTTGAAACCCCACAGCCCAGAGAGGCCCCAGCGAGCACTGCTCTCTACAAATGCGCAAAGCAATCCAGCTACACTGCACTCAAAAATTGCATAGAGGTATCCTCCCAAGACCCCCATCCCGCAATAGTGATTTGAGCCTCAAAACTGCGCAATGTTTTCCAAGTTGTCTTGTCAGTCTTGCATGATAAAATTGTGCAGGCAGACCTCCCAGGGCCTCATTCTGGCAGTAGTCACTATCCGCTGAAATTGCACAGATCCACCTCTCAGTGACTACAAGAAAAGGTGACATGCTGGAATCGCTTCCAAGGAGTTGAGGAGAAGGACCAAAGAACCGAGTAATGGAAAAGATCAGGAACGCATGCAAACTTCGTCGAAAGTACGATCATCTTGAGGGTAAGTATGGTAAGTATAGAACATCTTTCGAAGTACACCTCTTAGTTGAGTTTGCAGGACTGCTTGTCATTTTCATATCATCTTGTCCTCAATAACATGCATGTGTGCAAACTTGAAAAGTCACTTTATCTATTGCTTCTACATGTCGCGCTTTTTTTTCACTTATTCGAACAATTGTCATCTTCAACATGTTGATTGCTATGTCATGCTTATGGCCCCGTTCTAGTGATGTTCAAGGTCTTCGCTTCATGTGTACATGTTGTGTTCGCTATGTAAACATTTGTTGCACTCACACACAAAATTGTATGCATTGTTGTGTAAGCGTCATCACGGTTGTCCAATGATCTATCATAAGTGTCGCACTTGCCGCTCACACCGTTGGTCAATCATGTTGAGCATGTGTGTCTTGATTGTTTGAAGCGTCTTGTCGTCAAGTCATGTGAGTGTGTGTTTGCAAGGTCGCGTATGCACAAATTCGCTCGCTCACACACTTAGCCACTTTGTTGAAGTTCTGACGACTGGATCCCCCTCTAACAACTGAACCTTCAACCCGCCATCAACTCGACCGATTGTCACCCAGAACAGCGCATAAGCATCCAACAAGCCATTCCAAGTTGTGCTTCCAGCAAGTCGATCAATCAACCCTCCTATTGGTCAATCAGAGATTTCAACCAGGTAGTCACCCCGGGACTCACTGCCCTAGAAAATTGCGCCAAGGCTCTAGAACTTGCCCACTCCACTGACTGAGAAAATTGTGCAGACAAGCCGGACAAACACCCAGTCCTCGTCCCTGTCTCCCTCAGAAAAATTGCCAGTTTTCCCAGTCAGTCACCCAGTCAGCGGGCCGATTGCTCACCTAGAAAACTATGCATATTTCATGAGCAAGCCTCCTACAGCTCGACAGTCTACTCAGCTTAGAAACTGCATAGAAGTGGTCAACTCCTAGAAATTTTGGAAATCTATCCTCTAACCGAGCCAAATCCTGCAGACGGTCACTTCCAATCCAGATTGCACATCTCTGTCCCCAGTGACTTCTGCACAATTTTCACCAGCAGTTCTCGGAGCCCACATGCCAGATCAAAACTTGCCTTGCGCAATTTCATAACCTTGTCCTGTCTCCCAGTCACCAACATCCAAAAACGATCATGCATCATGGTAGACTAGGATATTTATGGATTTGATTTCATATCATCATGAGTGACTACAGATTCAGGTACATGAATAGACATGACGCGACGACAGATGGGATGAGAAGAGGAGAGTACATGCAATAGCACATGTCCGTGAACGGACAAACAAACTAGCCAGAAAAGGAGATGTGCTTGCGAACGGATGACCATGAAAAGATGTGTTCACGGATGGACAAAAAAACAAACATGCGAAGATGTGTTCATGGACGGATGGATGGACGGACGAATGGATGAACATGTGAATATGTGTTCATGGTTGGACGGACAGACGAACATGCGAAGATGTGTTCATGGAGGAATGAATGAACAGACATGCAATTTTCATCGACAGACAAACATGTCAAGCATGCCAAAGTGCAAGCAAGGAGCAATGTGCAAATGCAACATCAATCAAACCCAACGACCATCGAAGACTCTACACACCTTGGCATGTGTAGGTGAATATCTGATACACCAAGAGGACATCCATCACTCAGCAGCACTGCAACTCGACATGCACACCAGCAACATGTATAAGACATTGGTCTCTGATGATCTATATCCCATAGGCTATTGAGGCACTTGCCTGAGTTGATGGTTATGTCAGTTCCTCGCCGTCCTAAGGTTAGTCCCACTTCTGATCATAAAATTTGTGAAACACCTAAGGCTCCTTATCACTCATCTGTATACACTGAAGATCAATCCAACACCCAGATTTTTTATCCTCCACTCGAACCACATGATCCCATCACTCATGCATTGGAGGAATCTTACACAACAAGTACACATGCACAATGAAATTTTTCTTTGTTTCTCTCGTCTTCTTGCATGTCACAGTCAAGAGTATGTGTATGCTTAACATTTGCATGCAGTGTCATACAACCCCATGGTAATCCACAGATTACATGTCATGCACTCACACTAATTTTTTCTCCATGGATGTGTTTAAACTCGGAATGTATTGGTCTTCATTGTTATATATTTTATGTTTGCTAGTTTGCTTGATTGTGTTTCTCATGAACCAGTGGCTGCATTGGAAGTAACACTTCACGTAAGTAGGCCCTTGCATTGTTTAGCATAGGAGTAGGAGTAGTGTTTGCTTCCTTTCTTTGCTTGGCTTTGCATTTTGGTTTGCATGTTTGCTTGTTTGCTTACTTTCTTTGGCTTGCTTTCTTGTTTGCTTTGCTTAATTGTTTGTTTTTCTTACTTTTTTTCCTTCGCTTTACTTCTGCTTTTTTATTTTTGTTTTCTTCGCTTGCTTGTTCCATATGTTAGCCTCTTGTGAAACCATGTTTGGCTCTTGAGACAAGCGGGATGAATCTAAGAGGAATTGTACAACTGTCAACATCGAGTTATCTGTTGTCTTCTCTCTTTATGAAAAACTTGTTGTCTTTAGTCGATGATTCCCTAATGGAAAATATGTTCTATTCAGAGTAAGCCTTGGTGTAAAAACAATGCTTGCGCTCTAACTAGTACCACCTAATTTAGACGGTTGTTTTGGGTTAACCCTTGTCATCTCAGTCAAGTAGAGCAAGGTGAGGGGAAATACCTTAACAAGTATGTCAGAGGTATACATAACATACTTCTCTGAAGGAACAACCTCTTCTTATCTAGTACCACCTAATTTAGACGGTTGTTTTGGGTTAACCCTTGTCATCTCAGTCAAGTAGAGTAAGGTGAGCGGAAAGACCTTAACAAGTATGTCAGAGGTATACATAGCATACTTCTCTGAAGGAACAACCTATTCTTATCTCAATAAGTTGGGATCCCTCTTTGCCCTCTAAAATAAATAAGTTCTTACGCATAGTTCTTTGAAAAATGAAAAATGAAAAAAAAAAATGAAAATATGAAAATTCCAAAAAAATGAATAAGGCGAAAGAAAAAGGCTTCCTGGACAGAGATGTGATGCAATTAACTTCGCTAGGGTACTGACCAGGCTTGCTGGTAGCGGAGCGATTATTTTGTTCGCACGTGACTCCGTCGGGGTACTGTCCAAGCCTGCTGGGAGCAGAGCAACACCAAATATGAAACTTAAACTCTGCCTGTCATATCACTTGTGCACCAATATACCCCTCATCCCCAATCAAAAGAACTAAGTTGACTTGGCTTGGAATGTGTGCTGACAGATCAAGAGAATGGTAGGGAATACATATTTCAATCAAGCTAGTGTGGAAACCATGATGATCAAAGAATCGAACAATACTTCCAAAAGGGTTAGCCTCACTTTTCATGAAACAAGGCCCATTTAGAAAGCTGGAGTTTTACTAGTGTGTCACAAATTTTTGTAGCGGCTACAACCACCCTCCAAAATTTTGGATCAAATGCAAATTTTAGAGCCTACCTCGGATCCTATGATCGATTGACCTTGGTCACTTGTTGGAATGCTAATGATTTCAAGCTCCCCTCCTTGATCTTAAGAGTTGTCTGTGTTATTATCTTCCTGTAGCATGTGTCATATTTAGGCATAGGGTTTGTTGTTTATCATGAAAAGGGAATGTTGTCTTGATTCAAGGGAATTGTGTGTGTATGAGTGGTTGTCATCACATAGACATGTTTCACACTCACCTCACGCACTCATGTCACGAAGGTTGTTAAATCAATAAAAGTATGTCCTATGTATTATGGATGGTCTACATTGTCTCACTAAGAGTCTGTGTGCGATCACAGCCGAGTCCTATCAATGTTTACACGTGTTTCAGTAATCTCACACTTAGCCATTTTCCCAAGAAACCCAGCCTCATCCAGCTTCTGAGAACTATATGCTTTGTTTCTACAACCATCAAGCTTCTTCCCTTGCTTGTTGAAACCCCACAGTGCATAGAGACACAAACCTCCCTTGCTTTTTGAAACCTCGCAGCCCATAGAGGTCCCAGCCAACACTGCTCTCCAGAAATGCATAGAGCAATATAGCTACACTGCACTAAGAAATTACTCAGAGGTGTCCTCTTGGGGCCCTTGTCCCGTAGCAGTGCTTTGAGCCTTAAAACTGCACAGTGTTTTCCAAGTTGTCATGTCGGTCTTGCATGTAGAAATTTCACAAATGAGCCTCCCAGGGCCCCATTCTAGTAGTAGTCACTGTCCGCTGAAATTGTGTAGATCCACCTCTTAGTGACTACAAGAAAAGGTGACATGCTGAAATCACTTCCAAGGAGTTGAGGAGAAGGACCAAGGAACTAAGTAATGGAAAAGATCAGGACTACATGCGAACTCCATCGGATGCATGATCATATTTACGGTAAGTGTGGTAAGTACGGAACATCTCTCGAAGTACACCTATTAGTTGAATTTCCAGGACTGCTTGTCATTGTCATGTCATCATGTCCTCAGTAAAATTCATGTGTGCAAACTTGAAAAGTCACTTTATTTGTTTCTTCTACATGTCGTGCTTCTTTTCCACTTGTTTGACAAACTTTCGTCTTCCGCATGTTGATTGTTATGTCATGCTTGTGGCCTTGTTCTGGTGATGTTCAAGTTCTTCGCTTCGCGTGTACATGTTGTGCTTGCTATGTTAACATCTGTCGCACTCACACATGAAGTTGTATACATTATCTCGCAAGCATCTTTGTGTTCATCCAACGATCTATCACAAGCATCCTGATTGTCGCTTGCACCGTCAGCCAGTCATGTTGAGCATGTGTGTCTTGATGGTTTGAAGCTTCTTGTTGTCAAGTCATATGATTGTGTGTTTGCAAGGTCACGTATGCACAAATTTCCTCTATTGGCTTTCTGGGCCCTGACCCAGGTTCAACGTTAGTAATCCAAACAAATCTCTACACTACTGGCCCTTTCAGCATCAGCCCGCGGGGCGCGGACCGAAGTCTCATTCGAAGCAGTATGGGGGGATGCTACGACCAAGTTTTCACACCCTGAGATGGTCGTGATGTCGGATTATTCTCCCTAGGCTTGCCTTCACACAAGTTGATAAGCCTTAGGGCTTATCGATCTATGTCTATCCCTTCCTTCGATACCTTCGCGAAGGTGTATGACTGACCTTCGTGCAACCCTACCCAGTGGTCCATGCACTTCCCGCCCCTATGACTATGTAATGTATAAATTCCCAAGTTATCCTGAGTATCTACCTACTTTGCCATTCATTTATAGTTAGCGTAGCGTAAACTGATATTCTTACTTGCGTTCAGTTAACATATATAATCACATACATTTGCGGATCAATTAAGCATTATAATATAACCTAGAACATAGGATAGACAGATGCATTAACAGAGATAAAATACACAGTAGTTGCAGGATACTTCTCTTTATTGATATATTTAGTTCAGTATAGACTTCAACAACCCTGTGCACTCAGCTACAGGGTTCTGCGCACTCAGCTGTGGATGACTACCCTAGGCCTATGTGCACTTAGCTACAGAGCCTCTTCCTATGCTAAGACCCAAGATCACTTAGACTTCAACACTAGGCTACTCACTCTATTTTATCCATCTCTATCTCTTTGTGTTTTCTATGACTCTCTTACGTATCTCCTTTTTATACAATCTCATGGTCCACGGACCATGGGTAGGTATTTACAGCCGACATGAAATTTTACAAAATAAAGGCAGACAACCCTTTATGAATCTTGATACCTTCACACTTTGCAACCACAAAATGTAGAGACTTCTACAACTTTATTACAAAATTGTCCCCAAACATGGGCTTTTAGCCCCAAAACTGCTCTTGGGGGATCCCATTCCCAACAGGCCCCTAACACAAACATGGTGACTCACCCTTGAGTCACTCATCAGGTGTGATGATCTTAGGGTGAAGACCTCCCAGCTCGACTTGTACGATGACCACCTCAACAGTGCATTGTGCGACCGCCTGCTTCACTTCCTTGACCAATTGTTCAGTTACTGGCCCTGTGCTGTCAACCTAAAGCTTCTCCTAAGTCTCCTGGAGATTAGCAAGCTTACCTTCAATGGAGGTTGTGATGAGATAGGCCTCATCCAGCCAAGGCTTTAAGCACACCTTCAACACCACCTCTTTATGTTGAGCTGCATCTACCCATTCCTTCAGTTCTTTGGCCTCCTGTAGCTTTGCAGGTCTCTGTGTGAGAGTGACAGTGCATGTTGTCCCCTTCACCTCGTCGTAGCATTGTTGTAGTTATCACTCCTCTATCTCCGTCCTTTGTACATTGGGATCTTCTTGTATATTGGTCAATACCTCAAATGACTGTTCAAACAGTCTTGTGTAGTCCATTACCGCACTGTCTACTACTGCTATAGCCTTTGTGACAGAAGTTGCATGCTGCTCCTTTACTTCCAACGGAGTTGAAGGCTAGGCCTTCAACTGTAACTCTGCAATCTAAAGGTTCATCTCCAGTTGAACCTTGGCCAATTCTGTGCAGGTGTTGTGCACCCCTGTAGCAAGTTTGAGAACCTGTTCGTCTACCTCCGCATCCTGGGGAATGGCCAACTATGGAACCATTCGGCATGCATCCCCCATAGCCTTAATCATGTGTTGATTTGTAGTGGTAAGTTCCTTCATGGAATTGAGGGTGGTATCGCATTGCACACCTATTTTGTCAATGTTGATATTCTGCTCTCTCATCACTTGCAAAGCACATTGTTCGCAAGTCGTCAACTCCGCGATCACTCCATCTTGAAGCAGGTGAAGCACCTCTCTAGGAAGTGTTGCCAAGTTCAAACCTACTCTCTTGAGGGTGCTGACAGTGGGCCTGTCAACTTCACTCTCTGTGGTCAGTGCTCCATTTAGCAGGACTATCACTCAAGGGTCTGTTGTGCACAGCATCCCGACGACTTCTGATGTATTGATGGCCAAACTGGTGGACACTGCACCGGCCTGTGATGTATGATTTGTAGCTTGCGGAGACCCGCTTGGATGGCCCTTAATGCTTGCTACTACCGCTAGAACTGTTATAGAACCTTTGCGGTGGCATCCCACACTGTGTCACCAATGTTGTACAGATCCCCCTTTGTCAGGGTGATGGGATCCATTGATGTCTTACTCACTTTGGATTTCTTTCGCAGCCCTACTGTTTCGTGCCCTTTGGGACACTTGATGCAGAACGAAGTTGTCTACAGATCCGCTCCTCCCTACATGGTTGGCTCGTCCGCTTCTCCCTCTGTCTCGGGTGAGGGAAACTTCTGACCTCTGTTAGAGTCGTGCTCTTCTCCTTCGGTCTATTCTTTCACCTACTTCGCAAAGTTGAGCTCTACCTAGGCCTTGTCATCGGCCTCCTTCCTCCTCTTCTTGGTCAGCTGCACCATCTTAAGCTTGGCCTCCTCCTTTTTATGTTGTGTGATGGTCTTTCTTGATCCCACCGCTGAGTCTAAGGCAGTGCACCACTCCTCCAGCCAGTGATCAAGAACTGCATTGATCACGTCATCGGTGGCCAAATAGGGCATATCATGTTAGAAAATTATATATTACGGAGCAATGGAACACATAAAATATTGCAAAAATATAAACACAGAAAACGCACAAAACAAGAGAGACACAGATATACGTGGTTCACCCAGTTTGGGCTACGTCCACCCCGAACAGCCAGTCCTTCCTTTCTATTATCCAGCAAAATGAAGAGATACAACCTACAGCAAATCTGCTGTAATATCCTCTGTTTTCTCTCACAGTCTCACCTTTCTGTTTCTTGCTCACACAATACACATCTATCACACAGCCTCAAATACAATACCCTCATACAAAGAGAGGGGTTGCCTTCTAGGGCAAAAAACCCTAAACTAAACATAAGTTCTACCATCAGATCATCCGCCTAATGAATGGCCCAGATTGACTAGAAATTACTATACTTTTACAAGGCAATTTTACAGTTGTTTTTAGCTTCGGGGGCGCTGCCCCCGAAACCCCCCGCAGCCGCCCCCCCCCTGGACCCCCCCTGCAGCGAATATTTTACGGGCGGCGTTGCCGCCCCCATTTCGAACTAGGGTCCTATGTGGCGATACCTTTGAATATAGAAGATAATCAGGCTCCACACCCAACATATCATGCCACTTCTGCTCAGGGTCCTTCCATGCCCTGATCGACACATGGTGAAAATCTACCTTAAATTCTACATACCCCTACAGTTTGTCAAAAACAATAGGTGACAACCACAGCTTACGGTTGATGGCCATGTGCACCTTCATCTCCATCAAGATCCAAAAGATATTGCTATCCTTGATGCACTGGGGATCCTTGGTCACCCACAACGAAGCATACTTTGCTGCCTCTAGTAGGTCTAGCGTGATTGGGGGGAATTGACTATCCTCAGGTAGCTCCTAGTTTACCAACACAATGGATAGCAAGAGCCACACATAGTGGAAGGTCTTGTTGAGCTCTTGCGCTTCGCAACAGTTCGTTAGGAACTCACCATAGAGATAGTGCGCCCAATTAAACTGGACCCCTTCCATGCATTGGGCCGCTAGAGTTATGACAGGCATCAACACTTCATCTGCGCAACACTTCTGCATAACCTTTCCTACCAAAATCTATGGGGCCACCTTGATTGCAGGGTCATTGATACTCGAGATGGCATAGCCATGCAACTTCTTTGTCAGCTTGAATTTTTCCTTCATGGCCTCCACTAGGGCATGTCACCACCTTTTCCATCAAACATCATGGTTGGATTTTTCCCCATATATATTAGTCGTGATCCTTTGGATCAACATGTCTATGATGGGTATCGGCTCCTCCAGCCACAGGCACCCATCATGCACCAAGAATAACAACTACTTGATGACCACCAATGTAATGGGTGGGAGATTGTAGTGTGACACCCATAGTAGGTTGAGTAGACCTACCTTGTCTACACCCTTGAGCCACTTTTGTGGTTCCAGTGCGGTCATCTCGGTGGTTGTATGAACAATGCAGTGCCTGAGCTAATCGATCACCAAATGAGGGAGCTTCTCAGTATCAGCTAAGTCCCAGTCTTCCAACTTCAGTAGCGAAACCTGCCCCAAGTGCAATCCTTCAAAGACAATTTGGTTTGGTAGCAGAGAGGTGTGCAAGGTGACCTTGCTTTCATCAATGTCCTTTGGCACCTTGGCCTTACCCATGCGTGGAGGGACGTATTCGGGCAATTTTGTGAGAGGAACTTCAACGTCATCCACTTCCACTCCAACATCCTCATCTTCCATTGGGGTTTCTGCAAGGTCTTCTGTTATGAAACCAGCTCAAGAAAAGATAGAAAATAAAGATCAACACCTTAGAATTCAGCCTCTTCGAGGGGGCAACCTCCTTTACATTACATAAATGAACAATTCTTGGATGATACAAATGACAAAACCTCCTTTCTATATATAGGAGTCTAAGGAGTCACAATATAATCTATCCGACATAACAATAATAATATAAAGTCACGAAAATAATAATAGAGGGATTCTATGGGGCACAGAAATAACAATATGTGGGTAATAGGGGCACAACAATATAAATAAGGGGTATAACTACAATAGTAATGGGGTAATCACTAGTATTATAGGGACCCAACATGCCCCCCTCCTTCAAAAAAAGTGTTGTCCTCAACGCTTGAGCAGTTCTGGATACTTCTCCATAAAATTCTCATCCTCCCATGTGGAATCTTCAGCGGATAAGTTCTTCCACTTGATAAGATACTCTGAAATTGATCGATTTCGTAGCTGTCGAGTTCTTGTTTCTGTGACTGCTTCCGGTTCCAATATAATTTTTCCTTCCTCGTCAAGTTTTGGCAATATTGTTTGAACTGGGAGCTTGTCGCCTATAACCTTCTTTAAACATGAAACATGGAAAACTGGGTGCAATCGAGAAGCTGCAGGAAGCTCCAATTTGTATGCCATAGTACCAATCTTTTCCAACACCTTGTACGGACCATAATACTTTGGTGATAATTTATTATCCTTCTTAGCTTGCTTTAGGGACATTTTCTTATATGGTTGTAGCCGTAGGAATACCCAATCACCTACATCAAAACTTCTTTCACTGCGATGTTGATCTGCCTGTTGTTTCATTCTATTTTGTGCCAACACGAGGTTATCCTTTAAGAGTTGGAGGACTTGTTGTTGATGTTCGATGTGATGTTCCACTGCTTGAACCTTAGAATTTTCTCTTAAATATGATGTGATTGATGGTGGTTGATACCCATAAAGTGCCATAAATGGGGTCATTTTTGTTGCTGTATGGAAGGAAGTGTTATACCACCATTCAGCCAGAGGCAACCATTTGACCCATTGTGTCTGTTTATCAGATACAAAGCAACGAAGATATCCTTCCAAACATTTGTTTACTATCTCAGTTTGCCCATCAGATTGAGGATGATAAGATGAGCTATGAGCTAACTGAGTACCAAGACAAGAAAATAATTCTGTCCAAAAATTTCCAGTGAAAATGGGATCTCTGTCACTTACAATAATCTTTGGGTTTCCATGTAGCTTTTGAACTGTTTCCATAAATGCAGTAGAAACTGTACTGGCTTTAAATGGATGTGATAATGCACAAAAGTGTGCATACTTGGTAAGTCTGTCAACTACCACCATGATGACACTCTTTCCCTCAGACTTGGGTAAACCTGTGATAAAATCCATTGAAACCTCCTCCCAACGTTGGCTTGGAATGGATAAAGGTTGTAATAGACCCGGTGTCTTAATTGTTTCAACTTTATTTTGTTGGCAAACCAAACATTCCGCCACAAACTTTTGAATATCTGATTTAAGGCCATCCCAAAAAAATTCCTTCTTAACCCTGTGGTAAGTTTTTAAAAATCCTGAGTGCCCTCCTAAGGGAGAAGTGTGCAATTCCATAAGAATCTTTTGTTTTAGCTGGGAATTCTTACAGAGGTATAAGCGATCTTTGTACCATAACGAATCATTTTTCCAGCTAAATGTATCAGAAGTACTGGAATCTTGTTGTAGCTTTCGAATAAGTGCCCACACTTCTTCGTCATTCTTCCATTCCTCCTTTGCTTCGTTTATCCAATCTGGTTGGATAATAGAAATGGCACACAACAATGCTTCCACATCCTCATCCTTTCTTGAGAGTGCATCTGCCACCACATTTTGCTTCCCTTTTTTGTAGATGATTTCAAAGTCATAACCCAACATCTTTGTGACCCACTTTTGTTGCTCTTCAGAGGATAATCTTTGTTCTAAAAAGTATTTAAGGCTATCATGATCCGTTTTTACCTTGAAGTGTCTTCCCATTAGGTAGGGTCGCCATTTCTTAAGTGCATGGAGTATTGCCAACATTTCCTTCTCATAAATAGCTTTTCTTAAAAACTTTCCCTTGATTGGACGACTTTCAAAAGCAATGGGTCTTTCATCTTGCATTAGAACAACACCAATTCCATTTCCTGAAGCATCACATTCCACAATAAAGGTTTTTGTGAAGTCCGGTGTAGCTAAGACCGGTGCTTGGCACATTGCCTCTTTAAGATGTTTAAAGGCCTTTGTTGCTTCCGGAGTCCATGAAAATGAATCTTTCTTCAATAATGTTGTTAGAGGTGCTGCTATTCTCCCATAATTCTTAACAAACTTGCGATAATACCCTGTCAACCCAAGAAATCCTCGCAGATGCTTTATGGATGTGGGGATTTTCCATTCCTTAATGGCTTTAATTTTGCTAGGGTCTACCTTAACTCCTTCATGAGATACAATATGACCCAAATATTCCACCTCCTGGACTCCAAAGAAACATTTGGATCTTTTTGCATATAATTGTTTCTCCTCCAATAGTTGTAGCACCTTGTCAACATGTTCAACATGATCCTTCCAAGACTTGTTGTAGATTAGTATATCATCAAAAAATACTAACACAAATTTTCTAAGGAATGGTTTGAAAATTGAATTCATCAAACCTTGAAATGTTGAAGGTGCATTGGTAAGGCCAAAAGGCATGACCAAAAATTCATAATGACCCTCATGAGTTCTAAATGTCATTTTCGGAATGTCTTCAATCTTCATTCTGATTTGATGATATCCCGAACGAAGATCCAACTTGGTGAAGTAAATTGATCCATGCAATTCATCCAGTAATTCATCAATGACAGGAATGGGGAACTTATCTTTAATAGTGAGCTTGTTGAGCTCCCTATAATCTGGACACATGCGCCATGATCCATCCTTCTTGTGCACCAATACTACTGGAGCTGAGAAAGAACTTTGACTCGGTTGAATTATACCAGCCTCTAGCATTTCTGCAACCATACGTTCAATTTCACTTTTTTGGACATAGGGATATCTGTACGGCCTGATGTTTGGAGGAACACTTCCTGGAATCAGATGAATAGCATGATCATGATCACGCATAGGTGGGAGACCTTTGGGAGTCTCAAATACCTTGGAATGATTGTCCAGGACTTTTTGGAGATCTGGAGAAATAGATGATTCCAATGTGGAAACATCTAGCGAACATAATTGTGCAATTACACCTCTTTGCTCCTTTTTTAGAAGCTTTGTCATGCCATTAGAGCTGATTATCTTTCCTGGTTTCCCTGCAATACCCCTTAATTCAACTTCCTTTCCTTCCACATAAAATTTCATGAAAAGTTCTTGAAAATTAAAAGCTATTGTACCCAAGGATTGTAGCCATTGGACTCCTAGTACAACATCAGCACCTCCCATTGGAATGGAAAGCATTGGGCTAGTCAATACATATTCTCCCATGGATAGCTTGATATTATGGCACTTTCCAGAACAATTTATTGTTCCTCCATTTGCAATCATCACTTGACACTCTGGTGCTGGATATAGGAAGCAATTCAATTCTTTTGCTACCCTACAATGAATAAAATTGTGGGTGCTTCCTGAATCAATCAACACTATTACCTTTTTCTTCTTGATTTGTCCTTCTATCTTGATGGTTTGAGGAGTGGTAATTCCCGCCAATGCATTACAAGATATGGTCGGATTTATTTGTTCTTCATCTAGGCTTTGTTCCTGGAATATATCCTCTTCTTTTGACCTTTCTTGCTCCTTTTCTTCTTCCTCTTCACAATCTATGTAGAATAATTTCTTCTCAGCACACTTATGACCTTTTGTGTATTTGCTATCACAATTGTAACAAAGCCCTTTTGCTCTTTTTTCTTCCAATTGTTGTGGTGTCAACCTTGTAGGTTGTGGAAGACTATGGGCAACAACACTTCCGTCTTTATAGTTGTGAATGGTATGCTTCCTAGTTGCCATAATTTTGCTTTCCATTTTTCTTGCTAACCTGAATGCCTTCTCTAATGAATCAGGTTCCCAAAGGCGCACATCATGTTGGATATTATCCTTTAAAGACCCTATGAACACATCAATCCTATGCTCCTCTGGAATATCTTTTACCCTTATGTTCAATTTTTGGAACTCCTCAATGTGCTCCATTATTGAACCCTTTTGTTTGAGACTTATCAATTGGCTAAAAAAAGTGTTGCTTTTTGTATCCTCATAATGTGCTATCAATTCTTCCGTAAAAATTGCCCAAGTGATAAATTGTTTACGAGAACAAAGCCATTGATACCATACAAACTGATTTGGTTCCAAATATAAAGTTGCCATACGTACCTTTTGTGTGTTTTGCACATTATTGAGATCGAAGAATTGCTCCATCTGTAATATCCATGTGGCGGGATCCTTGCCATCAAACTTCCTCATATCGATTTTTGGAACATGGTGAGTCTTCGATCCAACATTAGAGTCTATGGAATCATGATTAACATTTCTTTTGTTCTCATCATGAGTTTCCTTTAGTACTCTTTCACCCTTAGTGACCATTTCTTGTAGCAACTTATCCGTCTTATCATCCATGCCATCAATTTTAGCGTCCATGCCATTCACCTTAGCTTCCATGCCATCCATCTTAGCTTCTACACCTTTCTTTAAACCGTCCATCTTAATTTCTACATCTTTCCTTAAACCATCCATTTTAGATTCTGTTGCTTCGTTGCACTTGTTCTTGTAATTTTGATATATCATATAGCATTTCTTCTTCTTCTTCATGAGTCATGCTAGAGCTTCCAGGCTCCTTACTAGGTGTTTGCAGTTTCTTTCCTCGGGGCATCAGTTACCGATAATAATTCTCTAATATGCCCTTTGAATTCCTTCAAAATAAATTTTCAAACCAAGCTTAAGCAAAAATTAAAGAAAATCTACACACCTTTTTTCACTTTGTAGGAGCTCGATATTTCCTCTGATGTATCTCTGTACTTTCTGATTATATAGTTCTAAATTTGTGACCTGTAGTAGCCCTCTGTGTCCTCTTTCCAATGCCACAAGTCTGACCCAAATTGGATTCTCCAAGGAAGAGTTATGCGAAATCTCCCACAGTGACTTGATTATAGACTAGTTCAGTAGAGCGAACTTGTACGACGTGCCACGTGTCATTGTTTCAACCTTGGACTCTGAAAAATATATAAACGAAAACTACAGTCCGTCCTCTTTCTGTAACTTCTTACGAAATTTCAATCCGATGCTCAGAAAGAAAGTTATGACGATTTTCCCCAGGTCACCTTTTTTGAGTGTAATTCAGGAGTCTGCAAAAAGACCAACTTCCTCAAATCATATCTCCGCAAATATCGTGCAAAAAACTCTGAAATTCGGTCCCAAGGTTCAGCACGATTTCTTCTCAAATGGGTTTTTTTTGCGACTTCTGAAACGTTACAGAAAAAAAGTTATAGCGAAAATGCCACGATGACCTGTTTGGAGCAGCGAAACCCTAGAATCCAAAGCTCTGATACCAAATGTTATGAAACCAGCTCAAGAAAAGATAGAAAATAAAGATCAACGCCTTAGAATTCAGCCTCTTCGAGGGGGAAACCTCCTTTACATTACATAAATGAACAATTCTTGGATGATACAAATGACAAAACCTCCTTTCTATATATAGGAGTCTAAGGAGTCACAATATAATCCAGCCGACCTAACAATAATAATATAAAGCCACAAAAATAATAATAGAGGGATTCTATGGGGCACAGAAATAACAATATGTGGGTAATAGGGGCACAACAATATAAATAAGGGGTATAACTACAATAGTAATGGGTTAATCACTAGTATTATAGGGACCCAACATCTTCCTCCTCTGGTTTGAGATTGATAGTTTTTCCCTTTTCTTGTGTGGTGGGTTTGTTCTTCTACAGATTTCTAGGTGAAGAGCGCACCAGTGTCGCAGCCTGTTTTTCCTTCTTTCCCTTCGCACTCTCCTTGGTCGGGGTAGGTTTTGGTCTAGGTGTTCGTGGCGACTTGGGGACCTTTGTTGGTACCTCTGCAACCTCTGGGGCAGCTCCCCTTGCCTCCATAACAACTTCCAACACAACCCCCTCGGTTGTCATTGCTTCAACATCCATGGCTTCTGATCCTAAGAGAATGTTTTAGAGGATGTTATGGTCAGAATTTGGAAATAAATCAAATGCTATCCAGTCAAGCAATTCTTCGAAGAATGCATATTCATGCAAGTATGAGAGCTTAACACCTCACTAATAAAAATGCCAAGTGTTTTTCATTGGGAAGCCACATGTAATTTACAGGCCATTTTGAATTCAAATCTGACCATTCCCCCCAAAATCGGTTGATTAATGCCAGATTGGCGGCAGATTTCCAAGGATATTACCCATAAATTTAGTCTTAAATGTCACCCCCCTGCTCCATTTGGCCATTATTTCACCGTGAAATCATGAACAGTGATTTTAACGGTCACTTTCTGGTAGACCTGTGCATTTTTTTCCCCGGGCAGCACAGCTCACTCCATGTTGTTGTGAACCCTGTGACATCTCTTCATCCCGTGCAGTTCCCTTATCACGCAGTTCCCCAACTTGGGAAGTGTAGTTTATAGTCTCGTGCCTCCTTCAGCTGCCTGGAGCGATAAGACTGTGCTACCTTCATATAATCATCGGGTCAGATCACCAGTATCTGGCTTCAATTGACTACCATTCACTTTTCCTGGGAAGGGATCTCCATTCATTTTAACCAACTGAACTGCTCCAATGTCGGTAATCGCTTTGATGACATAAGGCCCCAGCCAGTGCATCCTAAATTTTCCCGGAATTTTTTCGAACCTTCTGTCATATAGCAAAACTAGGTCATTTACCTTAAAGGTGTGTAGTCTAATGTGCCGATCATGCCATGCCCTTTCGCACTTCTTTTGTACTTATTGGTGAAATCCATCCAAAAACCAATCTTCCTCAAGCTCGGTGAGCTGCGCGAGCCTCTATTCCAGGGTTCCGTGATCCTTCATACCTGTGAATGTCGCTATGCGTATACTAGGTAAAATGTATTCCATTGGCATCATTGCTTAAACACCATGTACAAGCCTAAAGGGTGTTTTTCCAGTGAAATTTTTGCACGTCATTCGATAAGGACATAGTACGATGGGTACACACAGATCCAAACCATTTCACTGAGCCTTGAAAACCTTTGTTAGCGTGCTCTCCAGTATTTTATTGAATGCCTCCACTATTCCATTGACCTGTGGGTGATAAGGCATACTCTTCTGGTGATAGACCTGGAATGCCTCTGTCAGCACATTGATCGTTTCATTCAGAAAGTGCATACCGAAATCACTCATCAAAATCTTTGGACACCCAAATCACGTTAGTACATACTCAAAGAGAAACTTTGCAGTTGTTGTGCCTGTGCAATCCTTCACAGGTTGTGGCTCCACCCATCAAGTCAAATACTCAGTCATGGTGATAATGTACCGTGCACCTGTCTTCTTGCCTTGAGGTTGAATTGGTCCCACAAAATCTATTGCCCATTTCTCAAAGGGTTGTAACGTCATCTGTGGGTTCATAGGCAGCTCATCTCTTCGCAATGGTCTGCTAGTCCTCTGACAGATGTCGCATGCCCTATAGTAGGCTTTTGAATCCTTGTGGAGGGTTGGCCATCACATCCATGCATGGAGGATCTTCTGTGTAGTTGCTCTCCCTACATAATTCCCTCCCACAGCACCCCCATGCATGTTTGCCAGGATACTTCTTATTTCAAACTCTAGTACATATCGTCGCAATACTTCATCAGACCCCATTTTGTACAGATGCCTAGCAATGACGGAAAAGTTTGCCGCGCACACCACTAACTCCTTTTTCTGCTGGCTGGTCTAACCTTCTAGGGCAGTTCCTATCATCAAGAAGTGTATGATGTCTTCGAAGTGACCATCCATGATGTGTAATGCGAAGAGCTTGTTGGGTTGTGTTATATTCTTTCCACGTAGTTAACAGGGGGTTTGAAGGGCACCCGTAACTCCACTTTATGGGGTCCGAGGCAGCGCCCTGGAAAATTTTGGTTTTGGACCCTATGTTAGGTTGGGTGGACCCACCTATGGTTTTGTGATGAATTTCGTACATGTTTTTTGGATGCAATGGTTTTCGGTCCATGGTATTGGATGCTTCGGCATGTATAAATACGTATTGTAACATTGAAAGGAAAACAATGAAAAGTCAAGTTGGTAGTCCCGGTTTTGGGATCCAGTGGGAAAATCTCTGTGTATATGTGTTTTATGTGTTATGCTCTCGCATTGTTTATTTTTCTGTGTTTTAGAATTCGTATGTAGGTAATTTTTGTATGGGGTTAAAACCTACCTTTGGTATCAGAGCTATTTTGGCTTCAAGGGGATGCCTTTATTGTTGAGGGGTTTCGCTCGGGCCTGTGGTAGACCCTGCTCAGTGGGAGATCTGCGAGATTGATTTTGGTGGTGAAAGAACATGGCAAGCAGTGGAAAGATAGAGATTAAGAAATTTAATGGTCAGAGTTTTTGAATTGTGGAAACTCAAGATGGAGGATCTGTTGGTGGATAAAGACCAGTGGATCATGGTAGATCCGGGTACTAAACCAACTGGAGTGTCCGATGAAGAATGGAATAAGTTGGATCGGAAGGCAAAGAGCACAATATGATTGTGTGTCTCAGATTCAGTATTGATGAATGTATCAGGGGAAGCTACGGCGAAGGCTTTGTGGGACAAGTTAGGGACTTTGTACCAATCTAAGTCTCTGGTGAATAAACTGTTCCTGTGGAAAAAGCTGTATAACCTGAGGATGAAAGATGGAGACTTGGTGACAGAGCATCTGAATGCATTTAATACATTGGTAAGTCAGTTAGCATTTGTTGATATTAAAATTTCATATGAGGATAAGTGCATCAGTTTGTTGTGTTCTCTACCAGATTCAAGGGATATTCTGGTTATTGCAATAGGTAGCAATGCAACTGCCTTGCATTTTTATGAAATAGTCTCATCCTTGCTGACGAAGGAGATGGGACAAAAAAATATGGAGAGCCAAAATGGTGATGCCTTGTCTGTACGAGGGCGGACCCAGAATTGAAACAAAAATAAGTCATCGAGTGGGAGATCTAAATCTAAAGGGAGATCTAAATCTCCAGGAAAACCTATAAAGGTGGTGTGCTGGAAATGTGGAAAGGAAGGGCACTACAAAAGGGACTGTAAATCTAAAGCTCCTGAAAAAGGAAAGGGATCTGATGAGGCTCCTTTTGCAGAGGAAAAAACCACCTCAGATGAAGGTGGGGATGTGTACTTGGCTTCTTCAAGTACACATGTAGATCATGAGGCATGGTTGATTGACTCAAGTGCATCCTTTCACTTCACTCCCCATAGAGAGTGGTTCTGTGAGTATGAGAAATATGATAGTGGTGATGTCTTCTTGGGGGATGATAGGAAGGCTAGAATCATTGGTCATGGAAAAGTAAAGTTGAAGTTGCAAGGTGGAAGGGTTAGAACGCTTCCAGGTGTTCTACATATTCCTGCATTAGCTAGAAATATGATTTCTGTTAGCAAGTTGGATGATGCGGGTGTAAAAACAATGTTCGAGAAGGATACCTGCAAGATGGTTTGAGGAGAACTGGTATTGATGGGGGGAGTTCGGATTGGAACTCTGTACAAGCTACAAGGTAGCACTATTATTGATGGGTGTAATAGTTCTATGGTTCCTGAAAGTGGAGCAGAAAATCTAGTGGTCTCTAGAGAGAATACCATGTTGTGGCATCAAAGGCTTGGACATATTGGAGAAAAGGGCCTTCGAATACTTCATGGTAAAGGTATGATAGAAGGTATGAGTAATAGCTCGCCGGATTTTGATTTCTGTGAAAATTGTGTATATGGGAAGCAAAATCGAGTGAGTTTCCCCTCTGGAAGTAAGAGGGCGAAACAAATATTAGAACTTGTGCACAGTGATGTGTTTAGACCTATGAAGGTTCCATCACTGTGTAAGTCTGTGTACTATATATCATTTATAGATGACTTCTCAAGGAATACATGGATATATTTCCTTAAGAATAAATCTGAAGTCTTTGACAGGTTTAAAGAATTTAAGGCTCTGGTGGAAAACCAGACAGAGAAGAAGATAAAGGCGCTGAGGATGGATAAAGGTGGAGAGTTTTGCAGTAAGGAATTTGAAGAATTATGTAAGAAGTGTGGTATAGCATGGCAGAAAACTACTCCATATACACCTCAGCAAAATGGAGTTGCAGAAAGAATGAATAATACGTTGATGGAAAGGGCAAGAAGCATGCTCAGTGGTGCCAGGTTAGGACAGGAATTCTAGGTAGAGGTAGTGAATACTACATGTTACCTAGTCAACAGGTCACCTTCATCAACGTTGGAGGATAAGACTCCACAAGAGGTATGGACTGGTAAGAAACCCTCTCTTTCACATCTGAGGGTATTTGGATGTGATGCATATGTACATGTTCCAAAGGAGAAACAAACCAAGTTGGATAGTAAATCTGAAAAGTGCATCTTTATTGGGTATAAGGATGGTTTAAAGGGTTATAAGCTTTGGAACCCAGTCAAATGGAAGGTTGTGTACAATTGAGATGTGGTGTTCAGAGAGGTGAAAGACGTTATTAAACATGAAGTCCAACGAAAGGAACCTGAGAAGATAGAGTTTAAGCTAAAGGAGGAAGAATCATTCTACAGTAGAGGAGGAATCAGAAGATGAAGAGCCACAAACTTCGGCTGTGAGAAGATTAGTTCGAGAAAGAAGGCAGCTTGAAAGGTATAGTCCATCTGCTTTCTGTTCAAATTTTTCTTTATCTATTACTGATGATGATCCCAGAACTGTGAAGGAAGTAGTAGATTTAGAGGATGGAAAATTCTGGAAAGAGGCCATGGTTGATGAAATGGCATCTTTGCACAAAAATGAGGATTGGGATTTGGTGGAGTTGCCAGCTGGAAGGAAACCCATTAGCAAAAAATGGGTGTTCAAGAAGAAGACAAATGCATAAGGAAAGGTGGAGAAATACAAAGCTCGGTTGGTAGCAAAAGGTTATTCCGAGGTGTCGGGAATTGATTTTGGTGATATTTTTTCTCCTGTTGCCAAGGTAACTTCTATTAGATTACTTTTATTTCTTGATGTTGCTTTTGATTTTGATGTAGAATAGATGGATGTGAAGACAACAATTCTTCACGGGGATCTAGAAGAGGAGATCTACATGAAGCAACCTGAAGGCTTTGCGGTGAAGGGTAAGAAAGAACTGGTATGCAAGTTAAAGAAGTCTTTATATGGGTTAAAACAGTCACCAAGGACATGGTACCAGAAATTTGATACATTTATAAGGGGACTTGGCTTCACTGGAAGCAAAGCAAATCACTGTGTGTATTTTAAACTAATTGGTGACCATGTTATTTATCTGGTCTTGTATGTGGATGATATGTTGCTGGTTGGAAATGACAAAGAAATTATCCAGGATTTTAAGACCCAGTTGTCCTCCAAATTCGACATGAAAGATCTTGGTGTTGCAAACTATATTTTGGGCATGGAAATTAAAAGAGATCAGGCAAAGAGGAAGCTCTAGTTAAACCAGAGGAAGTATGTCGAGAGAATACTGTAGAGGTTCAATATGCAGAATAGTAAACCGGTGAAGGTTCCTATTTGTAGGTGTGAGGTTATCTATTGAACAATGCCCCAAGACATAAGAAGAGGAAGAGGACGTGTCCCGTGTTCCATATGCAAGTGCAGTCGGTAGCCTGATGTATGCAAGGGTTTGTACTAGACCAGACATTGCACATGCAATGGGAGTATTGAGCAGGTTTATGTCAAAACTAGGAAAGGAGCATTGGACAGCAATGAAGCGGGTGTTTAGGTATTTGTGTGGCAGTAGTGATTATGGTCTATGCTACCAAGGAAGACCAGGATTGGACAGAGTATTGGATATTCATGTCTTTGTCGATGCAGACTAGGCTGGAGATCTTGATCAGAGAAGATCTACAAGTGGGTATTTGTTTAACCTATTTGGAGATGCAGTGAGGTGGATGAGTAAGAAACAATATATAATGGCACTATCAACTACAGAGGCAAAATACATGGCAACCACTCATGCAAGCAAGGAAGCGGTTTGGTTGTAGAGATTGTGTTCAAGTATGGGGTTAGTACATGAAGCTATAAGGATAGATTGTGACAGCCAAAGTGCAATTTTCTTGGCAAAGAACCCTGCATATCATTCAAAGGCAAAGCACATTGATGTTCAATATCACTTTGTGAGGGATATGATAGAAGACAAAAAGGTGTTGCTGGTAAAGGTGGACACTTTAAAGAATATTGCAGATGCATTGACAAAATCTGTGAGCTCTAAGAAGTTCTCTTGGTGTAGAGAGACAATGGGCATTTCAGGGCTAGGAAAATGACTAAGCTCTCTTGTGGCCCCCTGTGGAAAGAAAACAACAAGTGGGAGAATGTTGGGTTGTGTTATATTTTTTCCGTGTAGTTAACAGGGGGTTTAAAGGGCACCCGTAACCCCACTTTATGGGGTCCGGGGCAGTGCCCTGGAAAATTTTGGTTTTGGACCCTATGTTAGGTTGGGCAGACCCACCTATGGTTTTGTGCATGATTTTCGCACATGTTTTTTAGATGCGATGGTATTGGACGCGATGGTTTTTTGTCCATGGTATTGGAAGCGATGGTTTTCGGTCCATGTTATTGGACGTGATGGTTTCCAGTCCATGGTATTGGATGCTTCGGCATGTATAAATATGTATTGTAACATTGAAAGGAAAATAATGAAAAATCAAGTTGGTAGTCTCGGTTTTGCGATCCAGTGGGAAAATCTTTGTGTATATGTGTTATGCTTTCGCATTGTTTATTTTTCTGTGTTTTAGAATTCGTATGCAGGTAATTTTTTTACGGGGTTAAAACTTATAGAGCTACGCGTCAGGCAACCCTTCCACCAGATTAGTGGGATCCTCCCCCGTTTCGATGCATGCCAGAAGATCTAGCCTTGCGTTTAATCATCCAGGCTTCACAACGACTTCAAAATCATATTCTTGGAAAAATAACAACCATCTGCAAATATCCCCCCCAACACAGGCTTATTGACTAGGTATTTTAGCGCAGAATGATCTGTATACATCTTAAAATGTCCACCCAGCAAATAATGTCAAAACTTCTAGAGTGCGTAGACCATGGCCAACCCTTTGCGCTCGGTGGTGGAATAGTTCTTCTCAACCTTTGATAACTTCTTGCTCGTGAATGCTATAGGGTGGTTCAATTCTCCTTCACCGGCCTGTGTCAGTACAAATCCTAGCGCAATACATGATGTGTCTACGTGTACATGGAACTCCTTCTTCCAATATGGGAAGACTAAAATTGGTGCAGTGACCATTTTCTCTTTCAGCACATCCAATCTTTTCTAACATTCCTCATTCCAATAGAATTTGACATCCTTTTTCAACAATTTCTCCATAGGTGTGGTGATATGGGCATAGCTCTTAATAACTTTCCTGTAGTACCTAGTATGTCCCAACATTGCATGCAACTGTTTCACACTCCTTGGTGCCTCCAAGTTAATTATTACTGCGATCTTTGCGAGGTCGACCATCAATCCTTGTCTACATACCACATGACCCAACAAAATCCCAAAAGGGATGCAAAAAAAACACTTCTTCAGGTTGAGAGCGATTTGGTACCTCCGACAGGTATCCAACATTAAGCGCAAACTTGCCACATGGCATTTTACCAGCCCAAACACAGTCCAGTCACCAAAGTACACCTCCAGAAATTTATGAATAAATTCTTTGAATGCAGCAATGACGACATGCGAAAAAATCATAGGCGCATTCTTCAATCCGAAAGGCATTACAGTGTACTGAAAACATCCCCATTCAGTTTCGAAGGTCATCTTGCTTCTATCTTTAGGCATGATTTTTATCTGATGGTACCTAGAGAACCCATCAGTGAAGAGTACACTTCCTAGCCACCTACATTATCCAATACTTCATTAGTGAATGGAGTCGGGAAAGGATCATGTACACAAGCCTCATTCAGCTTCCTGAGGTCTACGCATATTCTTATTTCATCCTTCTCCTTCTTTTCTTGTACTACCATTGGGCTCACCCAATCAGATTCCTCTACGAGCTCAATGATGCCTGTCACAAGCATCTTATCTAACTCTAAGTGCACCTTCTATTTATACTTTAGGTTGAGATGATAAGGTCTTTACTTAATCTTCTTCGCGTCGGGTTTCAGCATGATCTTCATAATGCCCATGTCCCCAATTATCCCTTTTAACTCCGTAAACTTGGTAGGGAACAAGTCCTAGTATTCGTGCAGCAATTCAATGACCTTATCTACTGTCACGTTATCCTAGTAGTCTCTGATATTCGTGAATTTGGGCTCCACCTTTGTGCCAATATTGATTTGTTTAGTTTTTAGCGGCACAGTTATATCAGGATTCTCGATTTGTGGTCCCCTGACATTGTGGTGACCCTCGGTTTCAGAAATATTAATTTTGCAGGGATCTTCATCCTCTTCTTCAACATTCATGTAATACCATTCCAGCGCATGGCTCAGCTGAGTAGTCCAATTGGGTTGAATCAGATCCAAAGGATCTTGCGGTATCCTAAAGATGTTGCTTTAACTTCTTGTAGCGCTTTGTCAATATAATCAAACCCATCTTTGAAGCTTAACATCATTATGAACCCTTCGCGCAAAATATCCCATTCTTTTGTGCCATGGTGGAGCTCGGTCTCCAAATACCAGTGCATCGGGATAACCTCTAGTGTATGAAAAAATAGGTGTACCCATTTAGGTTGAGGCTCTACTCCATAAGCCCTAGTCCATTTAGCTAGGTGATCACGTGGATCATCCTTCCCATCATATTTGTCTGTTAGTCATACCTTCGGTTTCTTGAAGCGTATTCTCATCATCCTCCTATATTCGCACCAATCCTCAAATCCATCCTTGTGCGTACCCCACCATCTCGTGAGTGTAGCACGCAGTGCCCAATCCAGAGCTTGGAAGTGCTGCTTCTCTGGTACTTCCCTCTCAAAGACATCCAAAAACACATCCACGTCACCCAAGCCATCATAAGTGGGTAGATTCCTTACCTCTGATGACACACACTGCAGTGATCAGGCCATCATGTTACAACTCAACATAGTTACTTCATGTAACTGATTCTACCAATGCTCTAATTCTTCATCTGAGTCTGAGGTGCAAGAACTCTCGCGCTCCCATGTAATTTGTCCATCGACTGTTGGCTTCACCCAATCTTGGTCTCGTGCTATTATCTTATATATGCAGTCCAAATCGTCATCACTTTCATAATCGTGGACTGGTTCAGTATAGCGTGATCCCTTTGCAGGGTCTAGGTGTACTACTACACGAATCGACTTCTTTTCAAATATAATCTTTCGCTTCTTTAGGTTGATTATCATGTTCATGTCAATGGCCCAATCAATCCCAAGGAGCATAGGGTAGGGGTTGCTGTCATCCACAATTTCTATTACCTCAAAATCTGCCAATGCACTCGTGCCTTTAATATCTACAATCACTCCCTGCAACCATCCCATGGGGATAATCTTCTGCTTATTTTCCATTTTTAACCTAATCAGAGACCACTATAGCGCATGTCTCCCAGTTCATTCCCAAGTCTGTTTTGGCAAAACATTTTCATCTAATCGTAGATTGAGGATAACTCAATGCATTTCGTATTCTCCTATCTACACGATGAGTCTCATCTCACGTCTTGTCCTAGTCTTATGCTTACCAATTTTTGGACTACGCGTGGTTCACTAGGAGCATTTACAACGCGTCTATTTATGAGTTCCTGTAACCCATTTACAGCCTTACTATCGCGCAACAGCTTCATATAGGTTTCTAAGAAAGTCGTAAGCATTGAAGGATCCATCCCTTTAGCAAGTTTGTCCCAGTTTTCTGAGGTAGAGACTTTAGCGAAGCTCATCTTTGCTTCCATGAACGTTTTGTGCACGCACTCCAAATCAAAGTCAGCCTCCTTTTCTAGAGCTTTGTGAACCCATGTGTTGTCTTCAGGTTTCTTCCCCTTATTTTCACATGTTGCAACTCCACTCCGTAGCATTATATTAACATTTGGATATTCTTTGCGAGGCTCAGCCCTCATCATCTACAGGTTCTAAGTCAGTTGCGGGGGTAGTGCCCCCTTTTCATGTATCCTTGCTATCAGTGTAGGACAATATTCAGTCTCATGATCAAACAGAGTACAATATTTGCATGACGGATGCATCGGGTTAGTTCATTCATGGGCATAGTGTCCTATCCCTCTGCAATTGTAGCAAATCAGTTGTCCCGAGCCTCTGCTAGGTCCTCCTTCGCCTCGGCCTCGTTTGCAGCCCTGAAAGCCTTTTTGTGCCATCCCAATGCCCTGGTCAGGAGGCTTCATTTCTATCTAAACCCTATAGGTGGGTATTCTATCCATAATCAATTCGTAGCTCCAGAAATTATGTGCATCGTGCCCTACCGACTTACAAAAGTTGTAGAACAACTATTGTGGTGTTTGTACAAACTTCTACAATAGGTGACAATTATCAGTCGTATGTTTCCCTGCTACTTAACATATAGCACACCATAGCGCAGGCCCCGCGCTTGGCCATGCTTGGGCTTCCAGCCTCAAAGGCATCGGTCCTCCTCCTACAATATAGTTCACAAAGATCGGGCAATGGTCTTTTCATGCCTTTGATCTTTACATTTCAGGAACCATATCTCTTCAGCTCTAGGTAAAGATCTCATAACTGTGTGTGGATCTGCTGAACTCATAAATTTGGATCCTACATCGGTGTCTCATGCAGTCTCATTGAAATCTCCAAGGCTTCTGTCCAGGTTGTGATTTCCTGTTGTGATATCACAACCCTTAGATGAGGCAAGAGCGAAGCCACAAACCATTCACGGTGTTTTCCATCTTTTAAATTCATACTAGCTTAGTGGATTGTACATTTTAGTCTCTGGTCCAACTCCCAAGGTGTCTCACCTAGCTTCAACGTGGTTTCCTTGAATCCTAGAATTGACTACGCTTCGGATTTAGGCCTACTAAATTCTTTATTCAGTGTGGTCTGAATTTCTACCATTGTGGTGTTCGGGTTATCATTAGAGTACTTGATGTACCAAGTTAGCGCGCAATATTGCAAAGCACTAACCAACATCGCCTTCTTCATATGGTTGTCTATGATGCCCTAGGCTTCCCATACAACCTTTATGGCGAACCAAAACTGGTCCAGCTCCTCATTTCCCAAGCCTTTAAACAGCGGTAACTTTACAGATTTTTCCATGCTGAACTGCGGTGGAGGTGACGGTGGTGTGGGTGAGGTTGCAGGTGACAGTGGTGAGGATGGAGGTGGTGTAGGTGGAGGGGGTATCCACGTGAACCCCTACTTTATCAATTGCACTGTGCTTTCAGAGAAGCCTGTGCTACTCCCTCGTCTCCACTCAAAGGAGGTGAGATCAATGGGCTATATTCAAGTCCCCTTCTTCCTTCGTTTCTATAGCTTTTTCTGCTTTGTGTAGCCCTGAACATCAAGGTAGATGCATCACCCGTTTTTCGCACAATAACATCTTATCCAAGTGTTTAAATACTGTAAGTACTTACCTCACGGACCTTTGAAAATGCACCACTCAGCTTCATTGTAACTGACTGACGTGTCAATCACGAACTCAGTCACAAATCCTCCTATAATACAATCAAGCTAATGATCGACAGCATGGGCAATCTTATCCTCAGAAACCTCCAATGTTCGTACTAATTCTGATTTCCACACAATAGGTCCATCAAGCCTGTACCTCCATTGGTCGTTCGCTAGCTTCGTGATCCACTCATATAGCTCAACTGGGAAGGAGGAGAAAAAGATCTCATGGATTTCTGTATACAGGTACCTGTACAACCATTGTTCCTTCATTAGTTGCATATTTTTGTTCTCCTGCGCCACAAATTTGTGGATCTTCCTATCCAACCATCCTTCAACCTCCTTCTTAGTCGGATTCCAATGACACGCCATCACACATCTCTTATGTCGATCTCGGTCCCAGCAATGAAACCATTTGTTGGATTTATGGGCCCTGACCCAGGTTCAGCGTTAGCCAGCCAAACAAATCCCTACACTACTGGCCCTTTCGGCATCAGCCCGTGGGGTGTGGACCAAAGTCTCATCCAAAGTAGTATGGGGGGATGTTGGAACCAAGTTTATGTACCCTGAGATGGTCATGATGTCTAATTATTCTCCCTGGGCCTGCCTTCATGCAAATTGATAAGCCTTAGGGCTGATCGATCTACCTTTTTCCCTTCCTTTGATACCTTCATGAAGGTTTATGATTGACCTTCGCACAGCCCTACCCAGTGGTCTAGGAACTTCATGCCCCTATGACTACGTAATGTATAAATTCTCAAGTTATCTTGAGTATCTACCTACTTTACCATCCAATTATAGTTTGCGTAATGTAAACTGATATTATTACTTGCGTTCATTTAACATATGTAATCACATACATCCGCGCATCAATTAAGCATTATAATATAACCCAAAACATAAGATAGACAGATGCATTAACAGAGATAAAATACACAGTAATTGCAAAATACTTCTCTTTATTGATATATTCAGTTCAATACAAATTCCAACCACCTTGCACACTCAACTGTAGGGGTCCACGCACTCAATTGCGAACAACTACCCTAGGCCTCTGTGCACTCAACTGCAGAGCCTCTTCCTATGCTAAGACCCAAGAGCACTTAGACTTAAACACTTGGCTACTCGCTCTATTCTATCCATATCTATCTATCTGTGTTTTATATGACTCTCTTATTTATCTCCTTTTTATACAATCCCATGGTCCACAAACCATGGGTAGGTATTTACAACCGACATGACACTTTACAAAATAAAGGCAGACAACCCTTTATGACTCTTGATACCTTCATGCTCTGCGACCACAAAATGCTGAGACTTCTACAACTTTATTACAAAATTGTCCCAAAACATGGGCTTTTAGCCCCAAAACTACTCTTGGGGTGTCCCATTCCCAACACCCTCGCTCACACACTTAGCCACTTTATTGAAGTTCTGACAACAGGATCCCCCTCTAATAGCCAAACCTTCACCCCACCATCAAATCGACCGAATTTCACCCATAAAAACACAGAAGCATCTAGAAAGCCATTCAAAGATGTGCTTCCCGCAAGCCAATCAGTCAACCCTCCCGCTGGTTAACCAGAGAGTTTGATCGGGCAATCACCCCCGGACCCATTCCCCTAAAAAAATTCATAGAGGCTACAAACCTTGCCTGCTCCACTGAGTGAGAAAATTGCATAGACATGCCGGATAGACACCTGGTGCCCATCCCTATATCCCTCAAAAAACTACGCATTTTTCCTAGTTAGTCGACTGATTGCTCACCCAGAAAACTGCACAGATTTCATGAGCAAGACTCCTGTAACCCGGTAGTCTGCTCAGCTCAAAAACTATGCAGAGGTGGTCAACAGGTCAGCCTCCCAGCCTACCAATGCGACACCTGCAAATGCTGAAATCGCCAATTCACCTGAATTTCACTCCTGAAGAAAGTTACAGACACCCCAATCAAGCTTTCAGTCCGTACCAGAACCCATTCAACCTTTTGCAGCTGCCGAGAACACCAATTTGAAGTTAATTCACTTGAATTCTAGGTATTTGAAGGGAAATTACCAAACACCCTTTCAATTTGAAAATGTTCAGTCTTTAATGTGTTTTAATTAAGTAAAATTAATTGAAATTACTTTGAAATTAAAGTGTGTGCCCAAACCCTTCTAAAAGCTTCTAAATTACCTTCATAACCTCTTATATAAACCTATATTACCAAAATGAAATCCACAAGAACTAAATTATGGTTGCCCCCGTTGCCATGGATGTCAAACCTATCATAACCCCTGTAGAACCTCTATTTTACACCCATTTGTCTACCATTTTCCTCCACTTTTCCTTATCTTTCCTTCACTTTTGCCTCATTTCCACCATAAAACCTCTCAGATCATTACATTCAGTGTCAATAAGCATGATCAAGCAAGTTTTGCTAATGGATGACTATTTGTTTAGTTTTTGACTTACTTGCAGGAATCCCGCAGCTATCTGATGATCCCGCAGCTATCTGAAGATCCTGCAGCCTTTTTGTTAAATACTATGATCCACGTGTCGGTTTGCTAGATGGGCCACATGGGCACTCAGGTATCAGTGTGGTCGAGGTTCCTATCCTATTGTTCCAACCTTCCACGTCACTTTCATCCATGGTCAAAGCTGGTTTAACCACGGTCAACTCAAAGTGGTTTAACGGTGTTTGAAAGCTATTTGGTCACGTCATCTCCAATGGTGATTTGTCCAGGTTCTAAAGACGGCAGGGGACGCAATCCAACAGGGATTTATTATCTATGATGACAGGAACCACCAAACTCGTCCACGCAACCGTGATGTGTCCAAGGACCATTAATACGCATATTGTTTTATTGTTTTTCTGTTAAATAGTTGTACGCGTAGGATAACTTAGAAGCTCCTATAAATTGATGCGTCTGCGTACGCTCAAAGAACTTTTGATTAGTTGTATTTTGCGGCACTCGTGTTGAATTTAGAAGCGTTTGTGAACTCTGTTTTCTAGTGCTATTCCAGCACTCTGTTTGTAAACTTTTTGCAAATGGAGAAATCAATATAGCACTGTTTTGAAGTTTCCAGATCTTTGAGTTCTCTTGTGGCTGAATGAACAGAGGGCCCCTGCTCATCTCAGCCTTTGTAAAGTATTTCATGTGCAGCATTTCATTATTTTCTCATTTGTTTCCTTAAGCATGTATAGTTTTATTTACTTGTTTTCCTTTATTTTCAGCTGATCAGTGTTATTTCTTTGCAGGTTTCTTTTAGCCCGGGATTTATTTTCATATGTGTTGTGTTTGCTTTACAGCTAATGGTATTTGAAGTTGACAATTCAAGTGCTGCCTTTGTCTTTATAGTTAGTTTTTAATCTTATTTCTCAAAGAGCTGTTAACATACATGAATGATCTTCATCATAAACTACTATCTTTTAAGATCAAAATATCACTAACTTGCAGCTTGTTTGGGTGCTTTTTGGACTGTTCTCAAGCTACTTTCTTTCCTTACTTTACACAGTACATGTGCTTTGAAGTATTGAGTTAGAAAGAGTAAATCATTACCACTAGTCTTTAAAGTAAAAGTTTTGATTTTAAAGTGTTTCCTAGACTATTTCCTCACTACTTTCTAATCATGCTTCCCATAGTACATATGGCTGAAGTAGAGTATTAGGAATAGCAAATTATTATCATTAGTCTTTCAAGCATATTTTTCTCACTTTTATAATTCCACTTAAGCTACTTTCTTTCCGTGCTTTACACAGTACATGTGCTTTGAGGCATTGAGTTAGGGAGAGATAATCTTCATTCTTGGGTTTTAAAAGTGACTCTCTTTTTCCTTTTATTAGCAGCAACTTGAACGGTGTCTAGTGCCATTGGTAGTGGTCATTTGCTTTCAAGTTTATTTCAAGTCATTTCAATTTCATTAATTCATTCCAAGCATTTCCTTTCAAGCAAATAGTTAGAAATCACTCAACACACACTTCCACTCATTTAGAATTCACTCCACACACACACCATCACTCATTTGTGTATAAATTCTCATTCCATCTAGGAACATAATTAAACCGCAACAATACCCCCCAACGATAAGAAAAACTCTAAGAGGATACTTAAGTACATATAGTACACCTTCACTTCATCAGCTTACGAGCCCCGGGTTGACAATAAATACTAGCAATTTAGATAACACTAAATTGACTAAACATTTTGGCGCCGTTGCCGGGGAAGTGAAATTAAGTAGCCATATTCTTAGAAGAAAAAATATAAAAAAAAAAAAACAACAACTTCAAGGAAAGAAGTTAATAACCTATCTAAGTATGCTCTCCTCTTGCACTTTGAAGTGATCTGGAGGATCAGAAAGGAGAAAGTTATTAATCTAATAGTTTCTTAAGTATGCTCTCTTCTTGCACCTAGAGTGAACTGGAAGATCAGAAAAGGAACTATTTAACTTGACTTGAGGATAAAATAAAAATGACATGCATAGAGCTAGAGATTCTAGGGGAAGGTTTTTAGCTAGAGCTCGAAGTTCAATTTTTACAAGTCCATCTGCTTCAAGAGATAGACAAGAGATACCTCCCTTATCTCCAACCGAAACTCCTAGTCCTGAAATTCAAGAACCAAGAGTTGACTCTCCTATACCTTCTATTGAGTTTGAACTAGGAAGAGACTCTTCTCTTTCCCCTACCAGACAACCAATTGTAATTGAGGAAATAGACTCACCTGAAGAGGAAGGAGAAATCTCTTCTCATTCACCCTTTGTAGAAGAACCAGAAGATTTTGAAATCCCTAGGAGAATCATCATGGCAGAGGAAGAAGGAGGCAGTAGAGGTAGAGGTAGAGGAGGAGGAGGAAATAACAATAACAATGGAGGAGGTAGAGGTCCCATTGGAGGAAATAGAGATGGGGATAACACATTTGGGTTTCCCATTGTTGATGAGGACTCCCGAGCCACCATGAAAAACATATCACCATCCGTCCTCCCAAATTTTCATGGATTAAGAACTGAGGACCCTGAAACATTCTTGTTTGAATTTGAAGTTGTGTGTCGAACTTATGACTATCTGGATGATACTCAGAAACTCAAACTGTTCCCATCAACATTAAAAGATCAAGCTTTGAAATGGTTCATGGGATTAGTTACTCAGTCCATTAGGACCTGGGATGAAATGAAACAAACCTTTTTGGATAGGTATTTGGACTATTGTATGCCTACTGATCATAAGGGTGAAGTTTTTAAAATGATGCAAAAAGAAGATGAGAGCTTAGAAGATTTACTTGAGAGATTTCAATATAATCTAAAAAGAGCAAAAATGAGCACCTTGGATGAAGAGACCTTAAAAGCCCTCTTATTAAAAGCCATTAGGGATGAGTGGATAGATATCTTAAACATGATGGGGAAAGGGGATATTTCTCAACTTCCTCTCAGTGAGATAGCAGAACTATGTACCCATCTCTCAAGAGGCAAATCAAAAACTCAAAAAGGGCCTAGAGATCCTTCTCTCCTTAGGGCAAATAAATCTGCAACAGGATCAGTGAGTAGGGCTGAAATCGGTAATATGCTAGATGAATTTAAAACTGACATCTTAGGGAGTCTTAGTGAACAAATTGATACCCTTAAGATTCAGAATAAACAAAAGGCAGAAGCCGAGGCTATGACCATTTTTTGCCCGAAGTGTAGAAAGAAGCATGCTTTAAGGGAATGTCCCTTGGAAGCACAAGTTGTGGAAACCTGTGTAATTTGCTCAGAAACCCATGAGACCAAGGAATGTCCTTCAATCCCTGGCCTCAAAGCAGTCTTTCAAGAAGATCCAAGTATGCTTGAATCTCTTTGTTTTGTTGCAAGGAAACCTTGGCAGGGGCAGCAAAATCAAGGGTCTAACAACTCTATGAATTTCCAGCCCCCACCAAATTGGAATCCTTGGCAACAACCTTGGTCACAACCACAAAATCCTTTCCAAGCATGGTTGCAAAGCATGCAAATGCAAAATCCTTATGGGAGATTTGCCCAATTCTATCAATATCCTCAATCCTTTCAGAATCAGCAAGCTCCCCAACTTCCAAATCAAGGTCAACAATTGTCATTACCATTCCCTCAACAACAATCTCCTCCACAAAATCAAAATTCTCAACTCTTGTTACAATCTCAGCAGAGGCCAAATCAACTTCCCTCTCAACCTCAACCAAACCCCAATAATAGGAATCCTCAAAATGCTTATGTGATGGAAGGTCAACCACTTATGGAAGGTCAACCATTCCCTACCTATATGGTTGTCCCTCTCAATGAGGTCCAACTCAGATCAGGTAGAATCTTAGACCAACCTTCTACAAGTACTCAACAACCAAGCATTTCTGAGGAAGAATCTCTCAAAGCCAATAAAGGTTCTGAAGTATCCCTTCAAAACCCAAGCATTAAAGAAAAAGAAAAAGAATCAATTCCCTTAGTAGAGCAACCTACATCTTCAACTATTCCTCCTTTTCCTGAAAGATTGCAAATTGATAAAGGAGTGGAGAAGCAGATTTGGTTGCCTGACTATAGCTTTCTAGATGAATTAAAAAATGTCTGTATCAAGATCCCCTTGTTAACAGCCATTAAGGAGATTCCCATTCTAGCAAAGACAATAAAGGAGATGAGTTTGAAAAAAACAATAAAAAGAACCAGAGACACAAAAAGGATACATCTAGTTGGAAAAATTGCAGACATTATGATGGGTAAAATTACCATGCAAAAATATGTAGATCCCGGTAGCCCTATTGTTAAAACTCATATTAATGGGGTTGAAATCCCAAATACTTTGATTGACTTAGGAGCCGCTATCAACATTATGAGTAGACAGACTATGGATCAGTTAAAACTTCCTAATCTTCTCTTTACACCTACTTTGCTGCAACTTGCAGACAGATCAATCATTAAACCTGATGGTGTATTGGAAGACATTCCAGTCTCACTAGACTCTTGGGAGTATCCAGTTGATTTTATGATTTTAACTCCCAAGAACAATCTAGGAGGACATCCTCTTATTTTAGGAAGACCTTGGCTGGCCACAGCTGATGCTTTCATAAGTTGTAGGTCGGGAGACATGTATATATCAGATGGTAATTCTACCAAGAAATTCAACTTGTATCCTCCCGCAAAGGCAATAACAGAAATAGGAGAAGATGAGTGGATTAATGATGAGGAAACTCTTCAACCTGTTCTAACCATCTCTGAAATCAGTGAGGACAGTCAAATTCTAAATACATTAGAAAATTTTGAGGCACCTTTAGAATATGACTCTTCACAATTCCAGTTAGATGCAGATATTGAATATCTCTCCTCTAGACAAATGTCTCTCTTCTCAATGGAAGAGTTTGGTAGTTCTTCAGTTGAAATCTTTCCAGGAAAAACATTAAACATTAACAAAAACTTGGAAAGACTACAACAAGAAGAATTAACTAAACTGTTGCAAAAACATTCCACTGCCTTTGCATGGGAATATACCGACATGAAAGGAATCGACCCTCAGACTTGTATTCATCATATTTACATTGAAGAAAACAGCAGACCTATTAGGCAGCCACAAAGACGGATGAATCCAAATCTTAGGGAAATCGTGAAAGAAGAACTTCAGAAATTGCTTAAGGTAAACTTCATTTACCCCATTTCAGATAGCCAATGGGTTTCTCCCTTGGTTATAGTACCCAAAAAGAATGGTAAATGGAGAGTTTGCATTGACTATCGAGAATTGAACAAGGCAACCTTAAAGGATCATTTTCCTCTACCTTTTATTGATCAGGTATTAGACACTTTAGCAGGTAAAAAGTATTTCTCATTCTTGGATGGTTTTAGTGGTTACAATCAGATTCAGGTAGCACCTGAAGATCAAGACAAAACCACCTTTACTTGTCCTTGGGGGACTTTTGCCTATCGAGTACTCCCTTTTGGTTTATGCAATGCACCAGCCACATTTCAAAGGGTTGTACTAGGAATTTTCTCAGATCTGATTCATGATTGTGTAGAGGTTTACATGGACGATTTCACAGTCTATGGTAATACATTTGAAGAAGCTTTGGCAAATTTGGAAAAAGTACTGGTAAGATGTAAGGAAACAAATCTTTCTTTAAGTCATGAAAAGTGTTTTATGATGTTTACTGAAGGGATTGTTTTAGGACATCATATTTCAGGAGATGGAATCAAAGTTGATAGATCTAAAGTAGAAGTCATCTCTAAGTTACCTGTTCCAAATTGCCAAAGAGATGTTAGAAGTTTTCTTGGGTTTACTGGTTACTACAGAAGATTTATTGAAAACTTCACGAAGATAGCATCCCCTCTTTTCAAATTACTTACCAAAGATTGTGAATTTAAGTGGGATCCTGAATGTCAATCTGCCTTTAAAGCTTTAAAATCTAGAATATCTGAAGCACCCATTTTAAGGGGTCCAAATTGGAAACTCCCTTTCCACATTTCTACTGATGCTTCAGATACAGCTTTAGGAGCTGTTTTGGGACAAAAGGATTTGATCCCTTATGCCATTTATTACACGAGTAAGAATTTGACTCCTACTGAGTTAAATTATACTGTTACTGAAAAGGAGTTTCTAGCCGTTGTTCATGCTATAAACAAGTTTAGACACTATATAACCGGCTATGAAACCTTTGTCCACACTGATCACTCTGCCATTAGATACCTCATGAACAAACCAGTCACTAATGGTAGAGTTACAAGATGGCTTTTGCTTTTACAAGAATTCAACATAACTGTGTTAGATCGACCAGGTAAGCAGAACACAGTAGCTGACTTCTTGTCTAGAATCCAAAACACTAATGAGGACTCTCCGGTAGAGGACAAATTTCCAGATGAGTATTTGTTTGCAGTAACTACCAAAACCCCTTGGTATGCTGATATTGCTAATTATTTAGTTACTGGAAAATTACCTTTACATTTATTTCCTAATGAGAAAAGGAAAATCATTCAGGATAGTTCACTTTATTCTTGGATCTCTAATGAATTGTTCAGAACAGGGCCAGATTTGATGATCAGAAGATGTGTACGAGAGGATGAGATGCCTGACATCCTTAAAGCATGTCATGACGAACCTTGTGGCGGACATTTTTCTGATAAGAGGACTGCCTATAAAATCCTTTCATCAGGATATTATTGGCCTTCTCTCTTTAAGGATGCAAAGCAATATGTTAAAAGGTGTGACAGTTGTCAGAGAACTGGGAGACCAACTCTTTCAAATGAAATGCCACTACAGCCACAGGTATGCATCGAACCTTTCGAGAAATGGGCTCTAGATTTTGTTGGACCAATTAATCCGCCATCCAAGCAAAATAGATATATACTGGTTTGTACTGATTATGTTACCAAGTGGGTAGAAGCTATAGCATTAACTTCTGCTACTGAAAATTCAGTTGTTCAATTTCTTTTCAAGGATATTTTCACTCGTTTTGGTGTCCCAAGAGAGATTGTAACAGATCAGGGAAGCCAGTTTACATCAAGGATGGTGGAAAAGCTGATGGAGGAATATAAGATTAAGCATAGAACATCTACTCCATACCATCCGCAAGCGAATGGTCAAGTAGAATCTACAAATAAAGTTCTTGAAAGCATCATCACAAAGACTGTTCATCTTCATAGAAGAGATTGGGCAGAAAGGCTTCCTGAAGCCTTATGGGCCTATAGAACTACATGGAGGAACACTACAGGACATTCTCCCTATGAACTTGTTTATGGGAAGGAAGTCCTGTTCCCCATTGAGTTCCAAATCAAGACCTTCAAGATAGCAGTTCAATTGGGGATGAGCTTAACAGAAGCCCAGAAGCACAGAATGGACCAGTTAAATGAACTAGATGAAATGAGACAAGATGCAATTCTAAGAACCGATCTAGTTCAGCACCAAAGAAGCAAATGGCATGATCGACATATCAAAGAAAAGAAGTTTCAAAAGGGTGATTGGGCACTATTGTTTGATTCAAAATTTAAAGACTTCAAAGGAAAATTTCAAACTCATTGGCTTGGGCCATATGAGATTGATGAAGTCTTTAGCAATGGAGCAGTTAGAGTGAAGACTATTGATGAACTTCAAACTCCCTTTATTGTGAATGGCCACCGGTTAAAAGTCTACCACAAGCCACTCTCAAGAGAGGAGTTTGTTAAGTTATTCCAAGGCGATTCTGAAATGAGGCTGGTGGAGAAGAATTCTTCTCCTCCATCAGCCTAATCTCTGTTTCAATTTCAATTCCAAAAAAAAAAAAAAAAAAAAAAAAAAAGAGAAAAAAAAAAAAAAAAAAATGAATAAATGTATGAACCTGAAAACCAATCTCTGATTGGCAGTCTCATGCAGAAAACATAAGGTGAAAATCAGGATCACCTGACACCTCATGTTTTCCAAAAAAAATTCTCTCTCTTTCATTTCCATTTCATTTATTTCATCTCACCATTTTCTTTCATCTTACCATCTTCACTTCACCTCACTGCTTTTCACTCATTCATTCATTCATTCATTCCATTTCACTTCATTAATAAAGTTTTTTTTAGGCAACTAAAGTATTTTATGCAGCTAGAAGACTTCATTACAGTTTCTGCAGCCATTTGACAATCCTGCAGCCGATTAGCTTTCCTGCAACCTTCTGTATCTGCACAAGAAACACAGTTTGTCTGAAGAAAATATTTACAGTTCAAAATCATCAAAGACAAGGAGAAAAGATCATGTGCTAGCAATAAAGTTAACAAAAGGTTAGTAAATCATCAGAAGCCAAATCGAATGTGATCCGAGGTATGTTCAAAACTCTAAACCTATGGTTGTTTCATTATGCGAACTTTCTGGGTTATGTTTTGTTGGCCACTAAACGTAATGATTACCCATTGTCTTTTTCCCATGCGACTACAAATCTCCGAATCCTCCACGTCTACCAGCTCATAATAACCACGATTTTTGAAATTACATGTGGCTGTTTCGGTCATTAAGGTCTTATACCCTAATGACGTAACCTACCGCATTACGTCTCTCAGCTCTCGTTCCGCAGCCATGTGTCACTCCACATCCGAAATTGGAGAATGTAGCCGTTCCGTTCGTCATTTCAAAACCCTCTATGTTCATAACACCCTATTCCTCGCCATTATCTCCCTTGTTCCGTTTTCACTCACTACGATTACCTCCATAAACCATCCTCTGTTTTCCCTCTGCCGTATAGCCGTAAACCTGTAATACAGTCGTATTACGACTGTTAGCCACTGTTTTTACCGTGTCCACGCTAATTCCACCGCTTAACTCTAAATTCAAGCCGTGAATTCCCGGTGTCTGAGACTGTTTATGCACCGTATACCCTCTGTTCCACAGAGTCTGAACAGAGACCGAGAAGTTACTGTGTGAAGTTACGGAGTTACTGTGTAAGGTCACCATCAAATTTGTGTTTAAACAAAGCTGAAGAGTCGATGGGAAAGCTTCTGAGGGCTGAACCGGAAGGTTCGAAATTCTTGGAGGCATATCCACAGGTTGAGGAGGCACTACAAAGAGCCAATTGGTTACAATGTATCAGAAAGTTTAAGGGCTACCATAAGGAAGTAACCAAAGCCTTTGCAAGATCGTTTATGGATAAGGACAGCCAGGCAAAGGTGGGAGATTTAACAGTTACAGTCAGCGAAGGAAGCATAGCAAGGGCTACCTCTCTTCCACAAACCGGTGAACGTTGGTTCAAAAACCGGGCAGTCCAGGATCAACAATGGAAGCGGATTTTTAAAAACCCAGGTATGGACACAAGTGTTTTTACCAAAGGCATTCCAATTTCCCATGTTAAAGAAGAATGGAAAATTCTATTGTTATTAGTACAAAAGTTTTTCACCTGTGAAGGGAGATTTGGAGTGTTGTATGTCTATCATGGTAAAATTATGCTGCAGTTCCAAGGAGAGCATGATATAAACCTTCCTTATTTCCTATTTCAAAGCCTTAGGAAAATGTGTTCCATGGCTCAACGAAATCCACGAAATGTAGAAGCTTACCTCTGTCACCATGGTCTTGTAAAGTTATTGATAGAAGAACAGTTAAAAGAAAAACGAGACACATGGGAAAAATTCCTTGTAAGGAATCATTTTGCAGAGCCTGGAGAGTCTTCTATACCTAGAAAGAGCAGAAAGAAGAGAAGGGAAAGTATCTCTGAGACTGATGTCTTCGAAGGACAAACTATAGAAGAAATAGAAGTCCATCATCCTGAGCCTGAGATTGAACCCACTGAAGACAGTGCTCAAGAGGTCATCTCGGAAACCCTCGCTGAACTTGCTAAGGAAGCTGCCAAAAAGAAAAGAGAGGACAAAAAGAAACAAAAACAAGATAAGGGGAAATCCATAGTCCGAGAAACTGACCAGACCCCAGAGCATTCTAGTGGTGAAGAAAGAGATAACCAGCCTTTAGCACAGAGGATAACTAAACTCCATGAGAAAATTGCCCTCTCTGAGAAAGTAAAAGCTCAAAAACCAAAGGAAAAGGCACAAAAAGAAACACATAGTGCTACCACTGTAAGAAGGAGTAGTAGATTGCAGAATAAAAGGAAAACCACGAGGACACTCTTCGTTGATCTTAGCACACCTGAGAAGGGTGCTACACAAGCAGACCTTGAGGATAGTCCATCATCACGTGAGGCAGCTACTCCTCCAAGAGAAGACAGTCCGCTTCAGCCGGAGTTTACAACTGAAATTGAGCATGAATATAGTCCAAGGAGGTCACCAATTGTTGACCCAGTTCAACAAGAGGTGTACAACTATTATGAGACATTGGAGCAAAACACTGCTGGCCCAAGTAATGTCATACCTCATGAACAGCAAATAGATTTACTTAGACAAGAAATCTATGAACTGGAAGTGCTGAACCGTCACATTAAACAGAGAAATGAAGAAATGAAGCAGCAAGCTGATATTGCCAAGGCAATCCAAGATAATACCTATCTTCACATGAGCATGTGGCAGAAGAAACATAACAGACTCAAGAAGAGATGCAGAAGGCTGAACAGAGCCTTAATTAATTTGAAATTCAGATGCATGTTCAAGAGGCCAAAGGTTAATGTTTCTACACAAAGGAAGAGAAGGAGGTTGGATGTCCTAGCTGAGGCATCCCAGCAGATGGACTGAATTGTGTTTTCATTGCATGAGGACATGCAATACCCTCGGAGTGGGGGTATGTAGAACCTCTATTTTACACCCATTTGTCTACCATTTTCCTCCACTTTTCCTTATCTTTCCTTCACTTTTGCCTCATTTCCACCATAAAACCTCTCAGATCATTACATTCAGTGTCAATAAGCATGATCAAGCAAGTTTTGCTAATGGATGACTATTTGTTTAGTTTTTGACTTACTTGCAGGAATCCCGCAGCTATCTGATGATCCCGCAGCTATCTGAAGATCCTGCAGCCTTTTTGTTAAATACTATGATCCACGTGTCGGTTTGCTAGATGGGCCACATGGGCACTCAGGTATCAGTGTGGTCGAGGTTCCTATCCTATTGTTCCAACCTTCCACGTCACTTTCATCCATGGTCAAAGCTGGTTTAACCACGGTCAACTCAAAGTGGTTTAACGGTGTTTGAAAGCTATTTGGTCACGTCATCTCCAATGGTGATTTGTCCAGGTTCTAAAGACGGCAGGGGACGCAATCCAACAGGGATTTATTATCTATGATGACAGGAACCACCAAACTCGTCCACGCAACCGTGATGTGTCCAAGGACCATTAATACGCATACTGTTTTATTGTTTTTCTGTTAAATAGTTGTACGCGTAGGATAACTTAGAAGCTCCTATAAATTGATGCGTCTGCGTACGCTCAAAGAACTTTTGATTAGTTGTATTTTGCGGCACTCGTGTTGAATTTAGAAGCGTTTGTGAACTCTGTTTTCTAGTGCTATTCCAGCACTCTGTTTGTAAACTTTTTGCAAATGGAGAAATCAATATAGCACTGTTTTGAAGTTTCCAGATCTTTGAGTTCTCTTGTGGCTGAATGAACAGAGGGCCCCTGCTCATCTCAGCCTTTGTAAAGTATTTCATGTGCAGCATTTCATTATTTTCTCATTTGTTTCCTTAAGCATGTATAGTTTTATTTACTTGTTTTCCTTTATTTTCAGCTGATCAGTGTTATTTCTTTGCAGGTTTCTTTTAGCCCGGGATTTATTTTCATATGTGTTGTGTTTGCTTTACAGCTAATGGTATTTGAAGTTGACAATTCAAGTGCTGCCTTTGTCTTTATAGTTAGTTTTTAATCTTATTTCTCAAAGAGCTGTTAACATACATGAATGATCTTCATCATAAACTACTATCTTTTAAGATCAAAATATCACTAACTTGCAGCTTGTTTGGGTGCTTTTTGGACTGTTCTCAAGCTACTTTCTTTCCTTACTTTACACAGTACATGTGCTTTGAAGTATTGAGTTAGAAAGAGTAAATCATTACCACTAGTCTTTAAAGTAAAAGTTTTGATTTTAAAGTGTTTCCTAGACTATTTCCTCACTACTTTCTAATCATGCTTCCCATAGTACATATGGCTGAAGTAGAGTATTAGGAATAGCAAATTATTATCATTAGTCTTTCAAGCATATTTTTCTCACTTTTATAATTCCACTTAAGCTACTTTCTTTCCGTGCTTTACACAGTACATGTGCTTTGAGGCATTGAGTTAGGGAGAGATAATCTTCATTCTTGGGTTTTAAAAGTGACTCTCTTTTTCCTTTTATTAGCAGCAACTTGAACGGTGTCTAGTGCCATTGGTAGTGGTCATTTGCTTTCAAGTTTATTTCAAGTCATTTCAATTTCATTAATTCATTCCAAGCATTTCCTTTCAAGCAAATAGTTAGAAATCACTCAACACACACTTCCACTCATTTAGAATTCACTCCACACACACACCATCACTCATTTGTGTATAAATTCTCATTCCATCTAGGAACATAATTAAACCGCAACAATACCCCCCAACGATAAGAAAAACTCTAAGAGGATACTTAAGTACATATAGTACACCTTCACTTCATCAGCTTACGAGCCCCGGGTTGACAATAAATACTAGCAATTTAGATAACACTAAATTGACTAAACAACCCCCCATTTGGACCTTGACCAACTTCCCCTGGTTGACAGGGATTTTCCAGTCAAAGATTCAAGTACCTATACACTCCTGCTTAAAATTCATTGTTTAAGTAAGGATAGATATCTAAACAATACTGATGACATTGGCCTTTGGGAGTCAAATTTTCCCAAATACCAGTTTCCAGAAGTACATGTATTTCCTAAAATTGTTCATATGTGCCATGCTTGTTACATTCCCAGTGAAAGAGCTATAATGTCCCCAGACCAAAAGATCTTGTTTACTATTACAGCTGAGTCAATCAATGAGATGTTGCAAGTCCAACCAGGTCCAAACCTAACCCCACTCTCCATTGGGGATTTGTTAGACCAATACACCAAATTGAGTCCATCTAGACTGGCCCAAATATTCCAAACTTTCATTGTAGAGGAGCAACACATTCCTACAGATGTCCCTACATATATTTCTGCCATTTTCTCTAAAAGGGGGAAGTAAATTGTAACCATGATATCATGTATTGTGGGTTATACCACAGATGATTTCATTAATGAGCTCATCCTGACCTTCATTTCCATTTTCACCCTAGGAAAGCCTCCTGCTACGTTGTACAATTATGCCCAGTTCATAGCTAAAAGGGTGCATGAAGAGTTTACTAGAATGCACAAAGAGAGAGTATTCAAATACTCATCTGTACTTTACCACATGTTTTTATACTATCAGTCACAAATATTTCCATTCACCCTCCAAAATCTAGATATTAAAGGCCAGCCCAGGTTTGTTATATTTTGGACACCATTATTCCACAGGTATTCATCACCATACACCTACACAGACTTCATTGACTCTTTTGTCCATCCAGTCATGGCCATGCTGATAGGAAACCCTCCACCCAAAATAAGCTAAGAAATCAAAAGAGTGCTCCAATTTTCCAAACAAAGTAAGGTAGGAGATTGGTACCTGTACCAAAATCACACTGAAATAAGAATTTATGGTTTCCAGCTTGCCCCATTCAAACTCCCCAAATACCTCCCCATGAGGTTATTTGCTCCATAGTATTATAGATAGATAATGAACTCTGATGAGATCAACTTTGTCTTAGCCAAGAAAAGGTATCAGTTCAAGGTCAAAAACCAGTTAGGCCCTTTCATTTGCAATTCTAGAGAGGTAGGGGAGGAAGCAGATCAAATTCTGCAACAAGTGAAGTTTCAAAATAGTTTCCTGTGGAGGTATGACCCTCAAGGGTTTATGACCAAACTAAGAGAAAAGGTCAGATTGGGACCTTACATTCATCACCCTATACCATAAATAGAGAGATATGCCAACCAATATGACTGGTTGGAAAACACTCTCATAGACAAAGATAGTACAAAGGTAGATGTTGAGAATACCTTGATTGATTTAGAGAGACATCTTGATGAAAGCTCATTTCTGCAGGTACCCGAGCATGAAAGAACCATGAGCACCCCTCATGATTTGAAAACTCCTCAGAATGAGGAAAATAATCCCAAAAGGAGTAGAGAGGAAGCCTCCAGTTTCAGAACAGGAAGAAACAAAAGTCTCAGTAGAAATAACTGATGCTGAGTTAGACATGAGCAAGGGTACAGCTCCATATGGAGAAACACAAGAGCCATCTACATCACAGACTCAAATGTTAGAAAGGCAGCTCAATGTAGAAGTTTCCTCATTTCATAAACCTGCTGATAAAGATAAGGACATTAAGGACAAATTTAAGGAAATTAAAATGAGAAATGAGGAACTGAAGGCATAATACTATGCACAGTATCTCAAGCTTACACCCACTAATCAAAGTAGGTTGATGTCAGCTTTTTACATCAAGGAAGGAAAGATGCAAAGGTCCTTCATAAATCCAACTATACAACAACCAAGAACAACACTAGATTTGAAGAAGATAGATTTTGAGGTAATGGCAAGGGATGTTCATCCCATTGACCAAATTGAATTTCACAAGCAGGCTAGAGAAATGATTTACTCCACCCTTACAAGAAAGGCCATAGCTTCCCATCAATTGCAGAATTCATTTAACAACATTTCGGCCCAGTATCAGTTGGACAAAGCCTCATCACAGGCCAAAGACACCAGAATCAAGTCTTTGGAAGAATTAGTAATTGAATTGGGACATGATCCCAAAGAAATCAAGGCTAAGGAACAACTATGGGTCAATATCATTTACTCTGTCAATGATATTTGGCCATCTATTCAGGCAATTTTTGAGCAAGTAGATTTGATAAAGCTCACTACAGAGGCCATCTAGAAAGTAAGAGAGGAAATAGGACAAATGCAAGAAGAAGCTACTAGAATTATCCAATTCCTTAACAGCAAGGATAAGTATGAACTTCAGGAATTGGAAATCGAGGATAGAACAGAGACAATTTTGGAGGTTAGAAAGGTCCTCTCCAAGAGAAACTTAATGCAAAACTTGGAGGATATGTGTCATAATATGCAGATAGCCATTAAGAGATTTATGGCTAAGTTCCAAATTTTGAGAGAGAAGGGATTACCCAATCCCTTAGTAATAAATGACAAGCTCATGACAAAGGAGAATTATAACAAGAAAATCAGAGAGGTAGCAAAAGAGCAGGTAAACTCACCATCAATGAAGGCATTACCAATAGGCAAAGTACCCTACCAAAATTTTGAAAACTTGTTTTACCTCCAACATGAGGTAAAAAACTTGTTTATCAATAAGCCTACCTTCGCCAAATACACAGAGGTAGATGAAGTATATAGGAAGATGCTAAAAATCCAATTACCTGATGATGAAACATGGGAGAAATTGATTGATTTTCCATAGAAAAAATGTAGTAGAAAAGTTAATGTACAGTCAGAGTAAAACATCATGGTAAAAGAATGAAGACAGATCATCAGAGTCAAAGTGTATCAAATGAAAACCTAAAGTAAATGAAGCTTCCAACGTAAAGGATAAAACATCAACACAGCATAAAGGGCTAAAAATCAAAGCATAAAATCTAGCAGTACCAAAATAAAAGGGACAACATGAAATAGTTCAATAGTTGTCTTTTTCTTCTTGCAAGAAGATATTATTCTTTCCTAAAATCTCAAATTAGTTTGAGATATTTTGTAATAAACTTTTGTATAAATACTTCACAATTCGAAGTATGTAGTGTGGATTCTATTCGACATTTCTATAGACTTTTTGATCAAGAAGACCGAGAAGGTTATTGTATCAGTTGATGAGCCAACAAGCTGGATTGATAAATAAAGATCAGACATTTCCAAGGATTCATGTGTTGAGCAAATTTCAGATAAGTATTTTCATGTGTTATTATCATCTTTCTCAAAGTTATTCATAATATTAAATGTGTTTCTCAATCTAAATGCTATAACTGGAATAATATTTCAGAACTTGTTTAATCACACTCTGCCTTAATAGTTAAGCATTTGAATGTTTTCTTTTGATATTTAAATTAAATAATTCTTAATTTCTCTTTGGCTTAGATTGATTTCATGAATAATCTGGGTTAAAGGATCCTTAAATACCCTTTTATTTTGATTACCCCTTCCTTCCTCATTCATTATTCGGGTCTGAGAACCCTTAACTACTCTCTCACCCTGAGTGAAACCCTTTCACCCCTCTGTCTCAAATATCTGAAACACACTCTACTATCTTGCCCTTGGAACATCCCCTTTACTAATTTAATCCAGTTTTTCTTCCTTATTAGTTGACTCTATAGCCCAATGGCCTAAAAGACATCAATTTATCCATCTGTCTAAGCAGATCCCACCACCCAATCTCAAACACAAATCAAACGCCCCTTGAACAATCATATCTAGCCTAAAAACATCTTAACATAAAACAAAGTTAACATTTAAATAGAAAGCCCTCTCTGAGCATCAGGAAGGCTAGGTCCTGATCTCCAAAAGCGGTTTGTGGTTACCTTTGGTTTTTCTTTCTTTTTACTTCAAAAGAATTATTAGAGTGATAACATTTCTAGTGACCATACTGGGGAATTTTGATCCTCAGTCTCATAAAACTTTAAGGAAACCTTAAATTAAATCTTGAGCCCCTTAAGGTCATTACCTGAAGTAAGTTTTCAGAAAATTTCATAAAAACAGTTTAAAAACTTAAAGTTCTAGCAAACCCAGATCCGAACCCTGCAACTATAGTGGATGACCTAGAGAGTATTTTAAGACAACCTAAAACAATAGAAACTCAAGCCAGTAATAGCAGGTTAGTTAGATCCAATTCACTCCCTGAGGAGTTTTAAACTTTATAGATTATCCCTTTCGATTTGTCATTCGACCTCTCGTTATTCAGAAGTAAATCTAAGAATTCAATCCAAGAAACAGTCTTAGATCCTGGGTTTCTTCAACTCATTGAATCAAAAAGGGTTATTCATTCATATTTATATAAATTAACTATTGAGACTTTTGACAAATTAAAATCTTGGGCCTCCAAGTTGATAAGTAATATAGGTGATTCTTACATTCAGCAATCTACTGAACTAGCTGCCCTTACTACTACTGCTCTTGGAGTTTCTCCACAAAATTCACTCATTGTAAATAAACCTTCCTTTACCACAACTTCATTAATTGTATCTACCACAGTCCAATCACTTAAACCATTTATTAATCAATCATCTTCATCATCATCTAGTTCACCTCCATCAGTTTCAAGCCCTTCTTCAGCCACCATAACTTTACCCCCAAGTCAAACTAGAGTTACAACAATGGCAAACATATATGCTCCTCTTGTTTTACCTACACAACTCCATCCCATGCCTGTAGATTATCAAAGTAAGATCTTCCTGTTTGATGCTATTAGACATTACACTACCCAGCAGCATGCAAAAAATATGTCTAACTTTTTTGAATTGCATGCAATAGATGAAGCATATTTCCAAATGAGATTGTTTGCCCAAACTTTAACTAATGATGTCAATAAATGGTTCAAGGTCTTTCCTGACAACCATATTTCAGACTTATCAAATTTTCATAGGTTATTCATTGATAGATGGGAAAGAAAGAAAAACCCATTGCAAATACTTTCTGAATATGACAACATTAAAAGAGCTCCTAACGGGTCAGTTTAGAACTATTGCACTAGGTTTAATAATATCTACAATGCAATTCCAGCCAACATTAAGCCTCCACCTGATCTAGCATTAATTAAATTCCCTGATGGTTTTGATGCTAACATGTCATACCAACTAAGGGAAAGAAATCCTAAAACATTAGAGCAAATGCAGAGTAATGTTATCAGTGTAGAGGCCAACCTGTTTGCTAGGAAAGCATGAATGAGGAATAAAAAGAAAGTTGTATTTAAAGAAGAAGCTTTAACTTCAGATGGAAAAGTAGATGTTTTAGCTAAAAGTTTAGAAATAATCATGGATAGGTTAGACAACATGGAGAGGAAAAACCAATGGGAGAATCAACAACAACAAACCCCAATAAGAAACCCAAATTTTAGGAAGAACCCTAATACTACAAAAAATGCTACACCAGACCAAGAGATTAGGCCCCCCTTCCAAGAAAACTATGTTGAGGATTCACAGAACCAAGAAGCAGAGGATGATACCTAGATTAACTTACTGGAAACCACAGAAGAAGACACTATTTTTCTTACTCAAGAAGAACAAGAGTTATATATGCTTCAGCAATTGCAGTTAGAATCTGGTGAATATTTTGATTTTAAATAGGGATATGAGTTAGCTATATATGAGGTACATAAACAATATAGCTTGAGAAGTAAGAAGAATAATGAGACTCCCATTAAAATATCCATCCAAACCCAGACTAAGATAATAAAAGAAGCTCTAGTTAACAAAGTCTTGCAGATTCTCCCTAGAGGAACACCAGAGACTTCAACCCCTAGGATTGTAGATATAACCTCCACTGAAACCCAAATAGAAACAATCCTTGAAAATAATCAAAGTAAAAGAAATCAAGGAAAAACTGTAGAAACACAAACTGAAATGCCTAACATTGAAAAACAGAATAAGGACACTCAAACTGCACACACTAAGGAAGATCTGAATCAAACAAACAAAACTCAGTTCCCTTTCAACATTAAAAATGAAATAGCTAAATTAAAGATATCAGTTCCTTTGACATAACTTGTAAAGAATGAATCTTATAGGTCACAGATAACTGAGACGTTGAATATAGGAGAGGGACAGGATTCTGTTAATTTGAATGATGACCAACCTAAATTATTGTTTGGCCCTGAGGCCAATGGAATTCATCAGCAAGTGGGAGTTCGTCCTTTTTACATCAGCCTAAACATTCATGATAAAATTTTGCATAATGCTATGTTGGACTCAAGAGCATGCCACAATCTCATGCCAAAGGCAATAATGGAAAGACTGAACTCAAACATTACCAGGCCTTATAAGGATTTATTTTCTTTTAACTCTAGCTAGGTTAAATGTCTTGGTCTAATCAAAGACTTATGTGTAACTCTTGTCCAACATCCTGCAAAAAGAATTCTAATGGACATTGTTTACACACATCCCACCAAAATATGGAATGCTACTATGTTGCTCATGGGGAGAAAAACTATGGGGATCCTTGCAGTTGGATATGTCTTATGCCACGATATTTGTTTTTGGCCAACCAAGAAAATTATACAGGGAGACCTTGATGAAGTACATGGTTAATAGTGAGGAAAAGCCACAAAACTTTCCCATATAATCCATGCATTTAGATATGGACTCCTTCATCTTATACAATGTAGAAAGTGATAAAAAGGAAATCACAGCCAAAGACCTTAAGTACAGAACAACTAATAGTGAGAACATATTCCATGAGTCACTTTGGAATTTAGAATTTGATGGATCTGTTAATAGGTTAGGAGTTGGTGCAGGAGTGTGGATCCATAATATGGAAAATAACCATGCTGAGGGACATGCTTCCATATTGAACTTCAAATGTACCAATAACATGGCCGAATATGAAGCCCTGATTCTAGGGTTACAATTGGTTAGGAAATTGGGAGCCAAAAGAGTTTTCATTATGGGAGACTCAAATATGATTATCAAAAAAATCAGTGGTAAATATTTTGTCAACAACCCTAGGCTTGGTAGATATAGGGATACTATTTTAGACTTGACCAAGGACCTCATGGAATCAAACTTTGTTGCCATTCCTAGAAAACAAAACATGTAGTCCCATAGTCTGTGTTACACAAAAATATCGTCACCATGATTATTTGCAGTCAGTATGGGTCCATCATCACTTGTACTGTCCTCCTAAGCAAGTCTAAGACCTCAGCCCTTCAAATCAAGATTTGGAAATGGGAGAAAGACATTAAAAATCAATGTAACTCTGGTTCCGCACTTTCTCTCATGGTTACCTGTGGTCCCGCACTTTCTATGTACAAAAGCTGCGTACCTACCCGCTCTGTCCCTAACGGTGTAGGTGCGGACCCCTGTGAAAGTCAAAAGGCGCAAGTTTTATCTTAAAAAACTCACTTTGGGTTAATTCTAGAGTTTTCTAGAAGGAATTTTGACGTGGATTGTTCGCTCGGATGTGGTTCATGCATCCCAAAAGAGAAGGAGCTAATCCCTTGACTAAAGGAGCTATCCCTTTGAAGGAGGGCTTTATCCCTTTGGAGGAGGACCTAGTAACTTCCCTCCATTGCACTATAAATACAGGCATTGGGGTGAGGACTAGGGAGGTTAGAAGCTGAAAATTTTGAGGGTAAATGCTGGTGAAATTAAGACTCTTTGGTTGAGCTTGAGAGGAGAGATCACATACCTCTTGGTTCCATTGGAGAGTGAGTGAAACTTGTCAAAGTAGAGGAGACATCTTGTTGGACCCTGGGAGGAGCTTGTACAGTGTCAAGGCAAAGGTTGTAAAGTTCTTCTTATTTTGAATTAATACAATCAAACTCATTTTTCTCAACAAGTATCTTATGTTATTTGTTTCATGGACTCCTTGACTTTCATGTTAAATATGTTTTATGCAATTGGGTTTTCAGGTGCTATTTAATTTGTTTGCCTTGTTTGTGTTTGCAGATTCGCGAAAAGGAGCTCATTTGGATCAAAGGAGCGAGGGCATCCACAAGCTTGCGTTGGACCAAAGGTAGGCCCTAAAAACACTTGTTTGCTATTGTTTATCAAAGCATATTTAGAGAAAGATAGTGTCTGGTTGGTTTGCTTGTCATTAGGTCTTCTTTAGATTCTAGGAAGGTCTATCTTGTCCGCAAGATCGACTCATTCCGTGTGACAGTCTGGCTACCTTTTCTAGTACTTGTAAATTAACATTTCAACCAAACCACCAATACACTGCAAAAGTTAGACATAGGCCTGTTATACCAGATAACCTAAAGCATTGTCAAATTTTCTCCCAAGACTCTCATATCTATGATTTCATGAACAATGAAGGTGAATTTCGGAATTGTAAAATAGACATTGATTGTACAACAAACACTAATGTAGAAAGTAGTTTAGATGTAAATATTTTTGATGTACATAAACCAACTAAATTTTTTAAACTAGAAATAGATAGTTTAGAAAATGTGGATATAGATGAAATAATGGATGATGATCCTGATGTTCTTAATTTGAAAGATAATTTTTTGCCTAAAAATTAGTACCTTTAGAGGATTTATTTGACTCTAATGATGTAGCTAGGAAACCCAAGATGGAACCTTTGAGAGCTGACATAGAAGAGGTTAATATAGGAACTGAAGATAATCCAAAACCCATTAAGATATCTAAAGCCTTACCCCCAGAGGAAAAGGTCAAATATATAAATATGTTTAAAGAGTTCCAGGATGTATTTGCCTGGAGTTATGAAGACTTGAAAGCTTATGACACTAGCATAATCCAACACAAAATACCTTTAAAAGAAGATCATAAACCTTTCAAATAGAAACTAAGGAGGATAAACCCAGTTCTTATGCCATTCATAGAGAAAGAGGTTAAAATAATGTTTGATGCCCAAATACTAGCCCCCATTAGATACTCAGGTTGGATTTCAAACTTAGTTACAACCAGGAAAAAGACAGGTGAAATTAGACTTTTTGTAGATTTTAGAAACTTAAAAAAGGTCTCTTTAAAAGACAACTACCCCTTACCAAAAATGGACCATATATTGCAAAGGGTAGTGGGCTCATCTAGGATTTCACTATTAGATGGATTCTCTGGCTATAACCAGATATTTGTCCAACCTGAGGACCAATCCAAAACTGCGTTTACCACTCCTTGGGGAACCTTCATGTATTTGAAGATGCCATTTGGATTAATGAATGCAGGTGCCACATTTCAAAGAGATATGCATATAGATTTTGCCAAGGAAATCCATGATTTCTTAGTAGTATACTAAGATGACATCACAAACTTCTTTAAATCTGACAATGAACACTTAGACCACCTCAGAAGAGTATTTATCAAATGCAGGAAATTTGGGATTTCTTTAAATCCTAAAAAGACACTTTTCAGTCTTGAAGAGGGAAAGTTGTTAGGACACATCATATTCAAAGATGGTATTAGGATAGGCACTACTAGAATACAAGCCATTTTGACCATTTCCCATCCCCGAAACATAAAAGAGCTACAATCATTTCTACGTAAGATTAATTTTCTTAGGAGTTTCATCTCAACTCTAGAAGAATTAATTATGGAATTAAATAACATGTTAAGAAAGGACTCAACAATTAAATAGACATTGGAGGCCAAACAATCCTTTAAAGCGATGAAGGAAGCATTAACCAAGACTCTGGTCCTGATTAGTCCTGATTTTAATAAAGATTGTATCATTTTTCCTTTTGCTTCAGAACACACCATTGCAAAAATATTGCTGCAAAAGAACAATCAAGGATATGAACAACCAATACCATTCTTTAGTAAATCCTTAAGATATGCCACACTCAAATATAATATCATGGAAAAATAAGCTTTAGCTTTGGTTAAGGCTATCAAAGATTTCAGAGTATACATTCTGTACTCTCACATTATTGCTTATGTTCCAAACTCTGTACTTAAGGACATTTTGACTCAAGATGAGCCTAAAGGAAAAAGAGGCAAATGGATTGCCAAAATATTGAAATATGACATAGAGATAAAACCCACCAAGCTCATCAAAGGCCAAGGTTTAGCAAAATTCATGACTGAATCGAATTGTCAGGCCCTTGATATCAACTTCACCAATGCCTTTGATGATAAAGAGGAGATGGTGACTCCAGAGATCAATGAACCTTTTACTGATTCACCATGGTATGCAAATATTACATTTTTTTTACTAAACTTACAAGCTCCTCCTGAATTGGCAAGAACGAAAGCTAGATTCTTAAAATTGAAGTCATTAAGATATTGTGTTATAAATAATGCATTGTTTTGGAAAGACAATAGTGGTTTTCTTTTAACTTATTTACTAAAAGATGAAGTTGACAATATTTTACAAGAGTTTCATGCAAGGGATTGTGGAGGACACTTGTACTAGAAGAGTACTGCTGACAAGATTCTGAGAGCTGGTTTTTATTGGAATACTTTGTTTTCATATGTTAAAAAACATGTGACCTCTTGTCATAAATGCCAGATTTTTTAGGGAAAGAGAAAAATTTTATCATTGCCTCTTAAACCAATTTCCACTAAGATTCCATTTCAACAATGGGGGTTAGACTTCATTGGAAAAATACACCCAGCATCCTCAGCTCAGCACAAATGGATCTTGGCAGCCACAGATTATTTTACCAAATGGATAGAGGCCATACCTTCTAAGAAAACCACAGACACTGTCATAAGCACCTTCCTAGAGAGTAATATCCTTTCAATATTTGGATGTCCCAGAAGCTTATTACTGATAATGCAGTAGCCTTTAAGTCCAAAAGAATGATAGATTTTTTTAAAAAATACCACATGACCCTTGGTCACTCCACAACCTATTACCCTCAAGGTAATGGACCAACAGAGTCATCCAACAAAAGTCTAGTTAATATTATCAAAAATTTACTGGAGGATAACAAAAAGACATGGAACAAGAAGTTAGTCAATGCCTTATGGGCAGATAGACTGACTACTAAGAAGTCCATTGGAACATCACCCTATCAGCTGGTTTATGGGATGGATGTAGTTTTCCCATCATCCTTGGGAGTGCCAGTCATGAATATCCTTCAGGAATTACAAGTGAAACCAAATGATATTCAAAGAAGAATAAATCAAATTATACACCTGTAGCAGACCAGAGAAGAAGTATATGTAAAATCACAGATAATCCAAGAAAAAATCAAGAAAGTCTTTGATAAAAAGACTAAAGCAGATGATTTTCACATAGGAGACAAAGTCCTTAAGTGGGATTCAAGGAGAGAAGATAAAGGCAAGCATGGAAAATTTGATTTTCTGTGGCAGGGGCCTTATGTCATTTATGGCTATAGAGGCTAGAATGCCTTTTTCATGAAAAACATAGATGGATCAAATCTACCAGGAGGACCTGTTAATTGTAGGATGCTAAAGCATTACTTTTCGACTAACTTAGAATAGTTCACTTTACTTTGCATCATTGTACATAACATTGCAGAGTGTAGATTGGATTGGATGGTAATGCTTTGAAGTTGAAACCCATAGAGAAGGCCCTAATCTTTGAAAGATTTACCGTCATAAGTATCAATAATGCAGATTCACAAAAGGACACTTTGCAAGGTAACTCCAGCCACAATTCAAAGGCTACTGATCTTTAGAGTTCTTTACATTTCACTGGGAAATTCCATCCCCATGTGGAGCCACTGTTAGGGTCCTATAGTGATAGGATTCATAATTTTGAATTGGCTAAGGTTAAGCCTTGTAATATTGTACATACCATTACTTTCTGCAAATGTTTTCCATATTAGAAATTTAAAAATGTAAAGAGGGCATGTCCTAAAAAAAATATCAAAGGACAAAAAGAATTAGGAAAAATAAAAAAATGAAAATATATGAACCCCAAAAACAAAAACAGATCATGAAAGTATGCAAGTCTAGATGCCACTACTATTTTACTGCTTTACTATCTTAAATAATGGTTGTGTGCAGCTTGTCATACATGCCACAACCCATGGTATTCAAACTGTTTAATCTTGACTATTTCATGCTTTGAATTTTATGTTTATAGTTAGAGAATAAAATCTGACCAAACAACTTAATCTTGGCAGATCAATAGTTAGGTAGAGAAATAAAATGTGCTCATAAGCTTAATCTGAGCCATAGGAAGATATAAGGTTAGAATTAGATAGTTTACTTTTTAAGAGAAAAATGATTGATAAGGGTCTCCTAGCCTAAATTCACCGAAATAAATGAAGAAAAAATATTAGGGTAAATAATGGGTAAGTAGAAGAGAGGTTGTTGAACTGTAAAGTTGATTGAACAAAATCACATTTATCATGCTTAATCATATCTTTCAATGTGCATGAGCAGTTAAGAAAACAAAAAACAATGGTTTACAAGTTGATTTAATTAAGTCCCCCTCATTATTTTCATCCTATACTTACTAATTTGCCCATCTACAAGTATGTTCTAGTAATAGAAATCCTTCAAGTCATAAAGGCTCAGAGCATTTCTCTGGCTTTTGGTGGGACCAAACCCTCGGCTTAATGACTTATGGACATCAAATGTTAGAATTCCCTTCATAAAATTTATTTCCCTTCATTACCCTAATAAAACCCCTTTTCCTAATGTTAAACTCCATTTTTCTATGAAAAGTAAACAAACCCATGTTAAATTCCATTTCATTCAAAATAAACACAAAAAGGTTATATCCTAAGTATAAGTGTATGTGAAGAAAATGCGCAAATATTACATTATGCTTAAGGGTATGTTCACTCCGCTCATTTCCATTTCATTTCATATTAATTTTTTAACATAATAAAATAGCTCCCGATGTAACTTTTCCCATATATAAATAAATCCCGTTTATAATACCCTAACCCTTAGTTTAGCTATAAACTATATTTTATCCCATACCCCCAACAAAACCCTCTTAACTCATCAATACTTGGTAAAGTTAAGATAATCTCTTTATTAAAATCCGTCCGATCATTTAATCCCATGTTTAACTCATAAATAATCCCAAACCACCATGGATTAAAACCCAGGGCCCCCCCGAAACCTTTGTCCATTTCATCCGTGCACATCTATCACCCAATTGTCGTTCAGTCGTCAACGCCCAAATCTAACGTTCTACACCCATATCGGGTTCACCCAATGCCTGACCTTTACCCACCCAATGAATGGGTTTTTCCAGGGCCCCCATCTACTATGTGTCAAGCACTAACATAGATCAGGTGACCTCGCCAAAATACCACCTCCTCTATAAAAGCGGTGCGATGGCTTGGGAAACCACCTCCCCACCAAACCCAAAAAATCACCCATTGTTCATTTGTAATTTACCCGCCAAAAAGTGACCGTTGTTCAATAAAAAGGCCGAGAAGCCCTATTTCACCGTTTTCACTCAATTCCTTTCTAAACCTCTGCAAACTAGTGCGACACCTGAAAACACTGAAATCACCAATTCACCTCAATTTCACTCTTGAAGAAAGCTGCAAACACCCCAATCAAGCTCTCAGTCCGTACCAGAACCCATTCAAACTTTTGTAGTTGTTGAGAACACCAATTTGAAGCTAATTCACCTGAATTCCAGGTATTTGAAGAGAAATTACTAGACATCCTTTCAATTTGAAAATGTTTAGTCTTTAAAGTGTTTTAATTATGTAAAATTAATTGAAATTACTTTGAAAATAAAGTGTGTGCCCAAACCCTTCTGAAAGCTTCTAAATTGCCTTCAAAACCTCTGATATAAACCTGTATTGCCAAATTCAAATCCACAAGAACTGAATTATGGTTGCCCCCGTTAACATGGATGTCAGATCTATCACAACCCCCCATTTGGACCTTAACCACCTTCCCATGGCTGATAGGGATTTTCAAATCAAAGATACAAGTACCTATACGCTCCTGCTTAAAATTCATTGTTTAAGTAAGGATAGATATCTAAAAAATACTGATGACATTGGCCTTTGGGAGTCCAATTTTCCCAAATACCAGTTTCCAGAAGTACATGTCTTTCCCAAAATTGTTCATGTGTGCCATGCTTGTTACATTCCCAGTGAAAGAGCTATAATGTCCCTAGACCAAAAGGTTTTGTTTATTATTACAGCTGAGTCAATAAATGAGATGTTGCAAGTCCAACCAAGTCCAAACTTAACCCCACTCTCCATTGGGGATTTGTTAGACCAATACACCATATTGAGTCCATCTAGACTGGCCCAAATATTCCAAACTTTCATTGTAGAAGAGCAGCGCATTACTACAGATGTCCCTCCATATGTTTCTGCCATTTTCTATGAAAGGGGGAAGAAAATTGTAACCATGGTATCATGTATTATGGTTTATACCATAGATGAATTCATTGATGAGCTCATCCTAGCCTTCATGTCCATTTTCACCCCAGGAAAGCCTCCTGCTACTTTGTACAATTATGCCTAGTTCATAGCTAAAAGGATGTATGAACAATTTACCAGAATGCACAATGAGAGAGTATTCAAATAATTATTTGTACTTTACCACATGTTTCTATACTATCAGTCAAACAGATTTCCATTCACCCTCCAAAATCTGGATACTAAAGGCCAGCCCAGATCTGTTATATTTTGGACACCATTATTCCACAGGTATTCATCACCATACACCTACACAGACTTCATTGAATCTTTTGTCCATCCAGTCATGACCATGCTGACAAGAAGCCCTCCACCCAGAATAAGCCAAGAAATCAAAAGAGTGCTCCAGTTGTCCAAACAAGGTAAGGTGGGAGATTGGTACCTGTACCAAAATCACACCGAAATAAGAATCTATGGTTGCCAGCTTGCCCCATACAAACTCCCTAAATACCTCCCCATGAGGTTATTTGCTATGGAGTACTATAGAAATATAATGAACTCTGATGAGATCAACTTTGTCTCAGCCAAGAAAAGGTCTCAGTTCAAGGTCAAAAACTAGTTAGGCCCTTTCATTTGCAATTCTAGAGAGGTAGGGGAGGAAGCAGATCAAATTCTACAACAAATGAAGTTTCAAAATAGTTTCATGTGGAGGTATGACCCTCAAGGGTTTATGACAAGACTAAGAAAAAAGGTCAAATTTGGACCTTACATTCATCACCCTATAGCAGAAATAGAGAGATATGCCAACCAATTTGAGTGGTTGGAAAACACTCTCATAGACAGAGATAGTACAAAGGTAGATGTTGAGAATACCTTGATTGATTTAGAGAGACAACTTGATGAAAGCTCATTTCTCCAGGTACCAAGAGCAATAAAGAACCATGATCACCCACCCTGTTTTGCAGAATCCTCAGAATGAGGAAAAGAGTCCTAAAAGGAGCAAAGAGGAAGCCTCAAGTTCAAGCATGGACACTTCCAATGTATATTATGAAGCTAGCCAGAGCAAAAGGCCTAAGCTCAATCCTGTTTCAGAACAGGAAGACACAGAAGGCTTAGTAGAAATAACTAATGTTGAGTTATACATGAGCAAGGGTACAGCTCCATCTGGAGAAACACAAGAGCCATCTACATCACAGACTCAAATGTTAGAGAGGCAGCTTAGTGTAGAAGTTTCCTAATTTAATAAACCTGTTGATAAAGATAGGGACATTAAGGACAGATTTAAGGAAATTAAAATGAGAAATGAGAAACTAAAGGCACAATCCTATGCACAATATCTCAAGCTTACACCCCCTAATCAAAGTAGGTTGATGTCAGCTTTTGACATCAAGGAAGGAAAGATGCAAATGTCCTTCATAAATCCAACTTTACAACAACCAAAAACATCAACAGATTTGAAGAAGATAGATTTTGAGGTATTGGCAAGGGATGTTCATCCCATTAACCAAATTGAATTTCACAAGTAGACTAGAGAAATGGTTTACTCCACCCTTACAGGAAAGGTCATAGCTTCCCATCAATTGCATAATTCATTGAACAACATTTCGGCCCAGTATTAGTTGTAAAAAGCCTCATCATAGGCCAAAGACACCAAAATCAAGTCTTTGGAAGAATTAGTAATTGAATTGGGACATGATACCAAAGACATCAAGGCTAAGGAACAACTATGGGCCAATACCATTAACCCTGTCAATGATATTTGGCCATCTATTCAGGTAATTTTTGAGTAAGTAGATTTGATAAAGCTCGCTACAGAGGCCATCCAGAAAGTTAGAGAAGAATTAGGACAAATTCCAAAAGAAGCTACCAGAATTATCCAATTCCTTAACTGCAAGAATAAGTATGAACTTCAGGAATTGGAAATTGAGGATAGAACAGAGACAATTTTGGAGGTCAGAAAGGGTCCTCTCCAAGAGAAACTTAATGCAAAACTTGGAGGATAAGTGTTAGAATATGCAGATAGCCATTGAGAGATTTATGGCTAAGTTCCAAAGTTTGAGAGAGAAGGGATTACCCAATCCCTTAGTAATAAATGACAAGCTCATGACACAGGAGGATTATAACAAGAAAATCAAAGAGGTAGCAAAAGAGCAGGCAAACTCATCATCAATGAAGGAATTACCAACAGGCAAAGTACTCTACCAAACTTTTGAAAACTTGTTTTACCTCTAGCATGAGGTAAAACACTTGTTTATCAATAAGCCTACTTTTGCCAAATAGACAGAGGCATATGAAGTATATAGAAAGATGCTAAAAATCCAATTACCTGATGATGAAACATGGGAGAAATTAACTGATTTACTATAGAAAAATGTGGTAAAAAAGTTAATGTACAGTCACAATAAAACAACATGGTAAAAGAATGAATACAGATCATCAGATTCAAAGTGTATTAGATGAAAGCCTAAAGTAAATGAAACTTCCAACATAAAAGATCAAACAACAAAGCAGCATAAAGGGCTAAAAATCGAGGCATAAAAGCCAGCAGTACCAAAATAAAAGGGATAGCATGAAACAGTTCAATAGTTGTCTCTATCTTCTTGCAAGGAGATATTATTCTTTCCTAGATTAAATCTCAAATTAGTTTGAGATATTTTGTAATAAAATTTTGTATAAATACTTCACAATTAAAAGTATGTAGTGTGGATTCTATTAGACATTTCTATAGACTTTTTGATCAAGAAGACCCAGAAGGTTATTATATCAGTTGATGAGCCAACAAGATGGATTGATAAATAAAGATCAAACTTTTCCAAGGATTCATGTGTTGAGTGAAATTTCAGACAAGTATTTTCATGTGTTATTTTCATCTTTCTCAAAGTTATTCATAATCTTAAATGTGTTTCTCAATCTAAATGCTATAACTAGAATAATATTTCAGAACTTATTTAATCACACTTTGTCTTAACAGTTAAGCATTTGAATGTTTTCTTTTGATATTTGAATTAAAGAATTCTTAATTGCTCTTTGGTTTAGATTGATTTCATGAATAATCCAAGTTAAAGGATCCTTAACTGCCCTTTGATTTTGATTACCCCTTCCTTCCTCATTCATTATCTAGATCTGAGAACCCTTAACTTCTCTCTCACCCCAAGTGAAACCCTTTCACCCCTCTATCTCAAATATCTGAAACACACTCTGCTATCTTGCCCTTGGAACATCCCCTTTACTAAGTTAATCTAGATTTGCTTCCTTATTAGTTGACTCCATAGCCCAATGCCCTAAAAGACATCAATTTATCCATCTGTCTAAGCAGATCCCACCACCCAATCTCAAATACAAATCAATCACCCCTTGAACAATCAAATCTAGCCTAAAAACATATTAACTAAAACAAAGTTAAAATTTAAAGAGAGAGGCCTATCTGAGCATCACGAAGGCTAGGTCCTGATCTCCAAAAGCAATTTGTGGTTACCTTTCCTTTTTCTTTCTTTTTACTTCAAAATAATTACTAGAGTGATAACAACTAGCATACCCTTGGACCCCCGAAGCCAGGGAAGGGGACATAGAACAAAAGGCAGAGTATATGTTTTTTTTTTAAATCATAGTGAAATGAATGGTTATTAGCCATGTTCTTTCTATATCTTTTTTAAATTTTATACATTTTATCAATGTAGTCTCCTTTTTATATTTACTTAAAACTTTTCTCAATATTTAAAAAAAAAATCATAATGTAGGTGTGAAAAGAGGTGAAAGAGTTCTTCCCAAAAAACACCTGATTGACCTGGTTCAACGATGGAGTTTTATGATCTGTTGTGATTAATCATTTAAGGGTTATTTCAACATACCTACATAATGTGAAACATGATGATCCATCTATTTAGCTAATTAATGGTTGGGTATTGAAACCATGTAGACATTGAAGAGTATTACATCCATTTGTAGGATAATGTAGCATAATCAAATGCAAACTTTGCTAATCTCGTAATGATGTGTTGAATTTATATAAGAACATCTTTGTATAGTTGAAATGATGCTTCAAATCGAGTAAATAGACGGTCATCATAATGAATTGAGACAAAATCATGATTAGTCAGCACAACTCAATTAGAGGATAGAAACCATTGATTGAAATGAGAGCAATAATCCATCATGCACCATGGGATCATAGGATCATTACCTTAGAAATTTCCCATCAATGGTGGCGTGTTGGGTTTGATCATTGTTCTTTCATAAAGTATATATGTTCCATGACTTAGGCCTTAATTCCATTAAAAACAAATTGTGTATTCCTTTAATGGGATTTTGTGATGGTTATTGATTAGATTAGTGTTTGCTCCATTCCCCTTTTCTTTTTCTCAATAGAGTCGATCAAAATCCTGGAAACTTCAAAACTCTTTGGTTAGGTTGGTGTTTGTTCCTTTCATGTTTTCCTTCTCTTAACAAGAGTAAATCAAAATCCTAGCAATTTCAATACTCCTCTAAAGTGACACATGTTAAGAGAAGATATATGAATACATTCCATATCTCTAAAAAATTTAGTATATTAGTACCCTCTCCTCCCTCTATAATCAAATTTGAGAAGGAAGAATTGAGGTTAAAATTGATAAACAATACTCTCTTATAAATACAAGTCATGTAAAGAGGTGTGTTTTTGTTGTATAACATTTTATGATCAATATAGAGTATCACTTTAATTGCACAATAAATGAAATTTCGACAATTAAGGTAAGAATAGTCACTCCCCATCTATATTTTGAGTTGCAACAATTAAATGAAGCACACCAGAGCACTCATCCTAACTCTGACATTTTCACTTTAATTTGTGACTATAAAACTACTAAAATCAAAGAAAAGAACAGTCATTTAAACACCACATAACTTAATTTAAGCAAGACACATTGAACACATATATGTAAATTTTCAGCTAGGTGAATATATAACATAAAGAAACTATCCAATTGGAAATGAAAAACAACCAAAAAAACAAAATATGAATGTGACAAATAATATGTAAAAGGTATGAAACATTGCAAACTCTTCTGCTTACAACATTAAATTATGTTTATGATAATTTTCTATAATTTTGACCCGTTGACAAGCTTCAAGGGTTTTTTGGGGGTGACCAATGACCATAGAAAAGACTTTCTATTGAATTTTAGTGATGCAAGAAATATAAAAGCACAGAGAATCCGTAAATAACAAGAAAAGTCTATAACATGCCAAACTATTGAGCTCACTATATTAAATGATGTGTTTATTTTGGTTATCTACAATTTTCACCAAGTTGTGAGTTTCAAGATTTTTCTAGGGGAGACCATAGAAAGGAATATAATATAGTTGCACGCTAAGAACTTCGAGAAGTATTTTCCATGGATGGAGCAACTGAAAAGAAAAAATTTAGAAATACAAATATATATGTTTTCTAACTCTTTCCTAATCTTCTTGCATGTAACACTTTGAGGTTTCTTTTTATCTTACATGATCATGTTTATAACTATTTTGAAAACATTGCATTGGAATCTTCAAACAATATTAATTTCTTACGAGTCTCATTTCTACGTATCCTTTTCCTCCTAGTGCATTGAAGTATTTGCAATTATTGTAGGTTTGTAATTATTTACCCTTCCTTCAATAGATGGAATCTAAGTTACATGGAGATTCATTACCTAGACTACAAATAAAAAAATTAAAAACATGATACCTACAAATATATTAAAAATGAAAGTCTAGAAACCCTATCAAGAATATTATAAAAGAAGAAGAAGAAGAAGTGAAACACCCATCGATAAAAATTATGGCAGAAATCACCATCTATATCATTTTTGCTAACTTTGCTTGATGCATATCCTATTCAAAATAGACCATTTTGTAGGATTATGAGTATCTTCTTTGTTGTAATGCATCTGAGCTTTGGCTACCCTCAGTCAATCAAAAAACCAAAATGAAATCCTTATAGTGTTTAAGAATGAAAAATGAAGATCAAACGCCATATGAATGTATGATATATAAAAACATTGTATAAACCCTTTGCTGAGACAAAGGTAGTCATCCTTTCATTCACCCATATTTTACAAGAATATCTATAATGACCATGCTCAGAGTATCTTAATAAATGCATCCTCTATGGACTTTAAATACAAGCTATGTTTTTCATCAATCCATGAAGTTTTTGATATTTGACGATTCTCTCAGACCTATAATTACATAACAAAAACAAATGAATAACACAAACTAAAGTGGAATTAATGGTGATTGCACAAATCAATATGCTCTATAATATATTACCATCATGGCACGTTGTTGGGGATGATCATGAATACTTTGTTGAAACGGAATCAATTTGAAAGCTTGTGAAATACCTCGAGAGAACACCATGAGGAAATCTCTGTAAACTTCCTTGCCCTCTTAAGCATGCCTTCTTTACGAAGTTCAGAGATGGAGCTCCAATGATTCTCGAATTGAATATTTAATGGGATCTCTAGCATCTCCGACTAAATCTCCCACTGAATTTCCATCTCCAACAAGTGAATTTTGAATCGAACAATTTTCATTGAATTTAAAATGAATTCTCCCATTTCCCACTGGGTATCGAATTTGATATTCGGTTGAATTTTCCACTTAAAGTCCTTGATGAGAGCAGATGGCATGGATTTTGTGCATAAGGCTCGATTTAGTTGCCACGAAAAGGTGTGCCACTCGAAGGAATCATATAAACTACTCCATCCCTAACAAATTTCCTCACCTATTGCTACTCCTAGTAAAAATTTCTTACCATGTTAAAAAAGGCATGAATTTATTTTTAAGCATAAATTACAAAAGAAATTAATGATTAGTAAATATGTTAATATTGATGTTGACAAAAACCCATTGATTTCAATGAAAAAATAGTGAGTGATACACATTAGTGTAAATGACAACTATCACAACATCTAAGATGATGTGTTATGGGATGTAATACCCACACTCATATTAATTTATTATATATATAGACACACATAGAATTCCAAGGTCTCCAACAAAGCATTATATGACAATATTATATGTTAATTTTAGATATAATAAAAGTAAGTGATATTGTGCATAGTTGTTACATTACACCCTTTTACATGGCCCTAGAAATAACATGCATGGGTACAAAAGTTCCACTATAAGGAGCCATGACAGTGACATAATGTGTTTTGGCTTCCCAACTAAAAGTCAAATTCAGCCTATGATGGCCATGAGAAATTATGTGCATTGTTACATTCAGAGGATTCATCTCAAAAAGTGGGGAAATCATAGAAAACGTTTGCTTATCCTAAAAATTACCAGGGGGTGTGGGCATATAAACAATGATGGAGATAAGTAGAACCTAGACAAATTGAACTTCCAAAATAGAAAGAACTAAACAGAAAGAAACTTTTAACATAAAATTTAAGAAAATTTGAAATGTATATCGAAATAGAGATAGAGAAATCTAAGCAAAGAAATTTTAGCGCCAGTTTCACCAATCCAGGAAGGAATTATGCAACAAATTTGATATGTATAATAACATCATATTCTCCCTATGGAGAACCATAAGAAAACCAAACCCTACCATTTTATTAATCTCTAAGGCAAGGGCAAGACATGCGTTCCTATAATAAACATGCGACAACAAGGACAAAATTAACATGGATTTAGAGATGCTAATAAGTTATTATTGGAAACTTCATTTTTTTATTAAGAAGAGATGATGAAAATATCATAGTATCTTTGATTTTGAACCATATAATTGAGATTTGTAATTAAAAAAAAAAAATTGTAAACTTCAAATTGAGGGACACCTATACATGTAATGAAATATCTTTATTTTTTTTATTTTTTTATTCTCATGATACTTGATCAGATTTTTATGAACCTTCAAAGAGTGAGACAATGTCATTTTTTTTAATGATAAAACATATAGAGAGAGAAGTATAAGTTTAAGTTAAAACAAATATTAGTTTGAAAGTTGTCCCATAACTCTTAATGTGATGCTCACGCATCTTAACATGAAAAGCTAATCATAGAAAAGAAATCCTATATTGTAACAATAAGTCATTTTAATGTGCATTCATCTAATAGAATTGGTTCTCTCTCTCCATTCCATGCTAAACATATCTATAAACATGTAATAAACAAAGGAAAAAATCCCATTCTTAATGAATCTCACTTGAAGAAAAATATTATTTTGAACCATTAAAGCATCGCAACACTCATATTGTACATAGGGAAGAGAATGATATCTCCCATACAAAACATGGAATCTCATTGGAAGAAAGTCCTATTCCTCAAAGTTGGAAATAGAAATTATATTTTACATAAGAAGAGGAGATAACATGTAATACCAAAGCAAGCAACCAAATTGGAAGACAATTGTATTCTTAGCATTGTGATTGTCTTTAATAAGAGCATAAACAAGAATAAGTTGGTTCAACCTTCAATCGTTGTCTAAAATTTGTAAGCTTCACCTGAAATTAGCGAATGAAATATGTGTGGATCTATAGAATGGATTGAATGTAGCGATGGATAAAAAATGTGACAAGGCACTTGAGAATACCACAAATAGACGAAATAGGAAGATTGGGTGATTCAAAATAAAATAGCACAGGAGGACAAATGACGTTAGTATTACCGTAAAATAGTTTGTTCAACGTTAACCAGTCAATCAAAGGCAAGAGACCAAACTGCCAATGAATCATTGTGATTGCGTGATGTTATAGAGGGAAGAGTCGGCAACCTGGTCTATGCATTACCGCCATTTCATGTATTGCATTGAAATTCTAGACCATTCTTCAGTGATACCTAGTTTTGAATAAGAACAATGAGGACAAAGACTCAAATACTGCCCCTGCTACTTTTGTTATCATACATGGTGTTCGTTGATGTAGAGTGTCTGATGGACCTACATTATGTTCGTAAATTGCAGTGGGAGAAATATTTCAGTAAATCAACCAATATCGGCAGTAGTGATAACCCTTGCTTCCAAACATTGCTAAGCTTTAGTAGAGGAGGAATGACCTGTTATAGAGTTCTATGAACCCAATGTTTCGGACTAACAAGTGAGTCCATCATCAGGGGATGCGTCAATAGATATTCTAAAGATATTAATAATCTTAATTTCTCGAATTCTGATGCATTGTCCATCATGTCCCTTCCATGGTAGGACTTGATGTTGTTAAATAATGAATCCATATAGGTGAGGATAGTTTTAGTAGAGGAGGAATGACCTGTTATAGAGTTTTATGAACCCAATGTTTTGGACTACCAAGTGAGTCCATCATCAAGGGATGTGTCAATAGATATTCTAAAGATATTAATAATCTTAATTTCTCGAATTCTATATATATTTTGAAATTATATTCTTACTTTATAAAATTGTAACGCAATAATATATAGAAAATTTTATATACATATTTCGAGAGATTATATAATGTATTTCGTTTATGCCTTTTGGGGGGCTCACCAGAGTCGGTGAAAATTGTTGGGTTTCAGCTATCTCTTTAATAAGATCATGATTGACAACCAACTTAGTTATCGATAACTACACTACATCACATGGAACACTTCAAGAACACAAGTGAACCATTTCTTCTAATTAACCTTTCATGTTCACTATTTATTCAAATTTCTCTTAATTCACAACCGAAGCTTGCAAATTGTTTTCAGAAAACTGCAAAACAATGGGTCTACTATTAGTTGTAGCTACCCCTTTTATTAATACATATTTTCCAAATTTTTTGTTAAAAAAATAAAAATCTACAACATAACTTATATTTCCACTTGGGTGATATTTCTATCAAAGAGTAAAACTTGACACAACTTCAATATTTTAATAAAACTTGACGCAACGTCAATATTTTAATTTTAGTACTTTAAGATAGGAAGAGTTTAAAAAAAAGCTCTTCTTTCTCTCACCAAGGATTTTCCGCATGTCTAACTATTTTTATTTTAATTAATTTTGGTCTTTATCAACCAGATCTTTTACTTATACTGTAGTGAGAGCTGACAAATATTTACCGCAACTAATTTAACTTAGACGTCACCATTTAATTGAGGTTTAAGGTGAACAAAATTTTAGGAAAAGTTTCATTTGGTTAGTGTAAAAATGTATTTTAATTATATGTTTTTTTCAATAAATTTAAATTAAAAATTAATATGGTATAAATTTGAAATTAAGATAAGCATATTTCTTCCATGTTTTTATAATTAAATATTTTCTTTTTAGATAAATTCAAATTCATTTAAAAAAGAAAATGAAAGGTATATCATTAAAAAAAGAAAAACAAGAATAATCACTAGTGATCATTATATAAACTTTATCCAATTTAATGTTTGTTAATGATGGATGGATGGTATATTTTTAATATGAAATTTATAATTATATTAAAGTAATTAATTAAAATCCAATTTATTTATGTAGATTAAAAAAAAATATGTCAAAGATAAATTAAAATCTTAGATAATGAGAATATGATGATTTATTTAAATATAAAATTTATGAAAAATATAAAAGTAAGATGTTTGATATATAACATGAAAATTATTTATAATATATTTAAGTGATTTTGGAAAGTTTGAAATGTATATATACTATATATGGTGTTAGAGTCGGTCTTGCCAGTCCTTCGTCAGAGTCAAAACTTTTTCTGCATTTCATTTTTAGGTGTCTCGCTCCATTCACTCAGCTGCATTCCGCTAGGGGGGCATGCCATAATCTGACGGAAGGGTCTTATCATTCATTCCCCTCATGTCTTGTACCTGTTGGCTTAGGTATTTTCATCAATGTGTATTAAAGTCCATGACAGTCCATGTTTGATCTTTTAACGTACGAGAGTCATTTTGGTCATTAAGTCTAAGGAGTAGTAATTTGGTCTTCAAACAATGTCCAATAAAGCCAGCAAGGCCAGAGGGAGGCTCTTATAAAGCTATGATTCAAAGATTTTTATCATCATGTTGATAGATTACGACTGTTCTTCAAAACTCCATTTTGAAGAAAAGTCAACAATTTGTCATTTGTGATAATTTTCAAAAGTTTCTCAGTGGATTTCTCTAAGCACAGCCCTAGTCTCCTTAGCCAAATTTCATGTCGGCTACCCCTGCAAAAAATTGCCAAAAATTTCATCATTTTAGTCAAAGAGATCAAAAGGAAATGTGAAAAGTAGAGTTGTATTAATTGTGAAAAAGTGCCAAAGTGAAAACATTACAAAATGGGTTTTGGAGAAAGAAAAAATCATATCCAACTCTTGCAAGATATTTCTCCAAGTATATAAATCATTTGTACCAAGTTACATTCATGAAATCGTAGAGCAAAGTCGAATTTGGAGGTTGGAGAACAAACAGCAGTTTGAAAGGTCGTGACTGTGTTAAAGGTTGGAGTGCGGCGCACAGGTGGAGTGGCGCAGTGTACATAGAGAGCGTGGCGCACTGGGGATTTCCGCCAGTGTTAATTTGAACGGGCGCGACGCACATAGAGAGCGCGGCGCACTGGGTTCTTGGCGCAGCGCACACAGTTCAGAACCCGAAATCTTGCCAAATCTTTTCAAATTGCTCATCCCTTGCGTGGAGTTGTCAGGTAGGGCCTTCTATTTTGACATTGCTTCAAATTTTATGATAAGAGATGGCGGTGTAAGAGTGATAAAGGTGGAAACAAAAATTCATACCCAACACAAACAAATTTACTGCCAGGGTTTCAGAGCTCACAGTTTTGTCACCAAGGACTCTCCTCCTTCCCCATTCTCCCTTGTTGCCTCATTTCCTAACCCCCCACCAAGTTAATCAATCCTACATTACATTCAACATCCCAAAACCCTAGCCCTTATTAAAATCTCTTCAATCCTATATAACTAATCCCAAACCCTAAATCTTATTCCCATATATACAATCCCCCTCCTCTCCCTAATTAAAATTATCCCAATAATTCTCATTCCTCAATATTGTTTCCCCTTCCTAACAATCCCTAACATTCCCTGTTGCATTTGTTTTTTCCCTTGGAGGCAGAAATTGAAATACAACACCAAAAAGAGCGGTTCAAGCACAGTGCATACACATTAGTCATCTTGTCCTCAAGGTATTTTGTATAGCAGTCATGGCATCTGAGCATTCATCAGACTATGAGGTGGAAACCCAAAGTGACTCTCCCTTGGAAGAACAGGCACCCCGGAGGCCTCATAAAAGTGGCAGACATGTTAGAGAAGAACCTACCACCCTTACAGAATTGTAGGCCTGCCCTCTTGCTATGTCATGTTTTCAGCATCAGTTATGCTATGAGTTTTGTCAAAAGGTGGCTAGTATCCAATTTCATCAAGATTTGGCTCATCTTTTTGTGCTGCACTTGCATGGAGATCAAGTTATCTTGGCTGGTGTCACCTTCACACTTACACTAGAATCTGTCTCATTAGCAACCAGTATACCGAACATTGGTGAACCATGGCACAAGAAACAGAAGATTGACCGACAGCATTATGAGCCATACATCAAAACCAATTTTTTAAGGCAGCTCAAGAGAGTGTTCCCGTTCCGATATCTGAAGGATGAATATGCTCCACTAATGAGATTGATCATGAAATATTTCAGATGTGAGGGACGGTTCTCTCGTCTTTATGCTTACCACATCAGGTTTCTCATGCATTTCACTAGGGTACAGATGATGAACATTTCGTATTTCATTTTCCGGAACCTAGAGAGGATGACAACCTTTATACAACGCAAAACACCTCAGCAGCAACTTAACAGTGTCTATCATTTTGCTCTTATTAAGATATTGGTGGTTCATCAGCTTGGATTGCAAGGCATCACTTGGGATGATTTCATCTCGCATGATTTCTTCAGAGCTTCACGGGGAGTATCAGAGGTTAAGCATGAGGGTGAACCTTCTCATCGATATGAGCGCCATGAGACCGCTAGTGTGCTGGTTTTCATCACATATCAGAAAGGCACCAGACATTTGTTTGCAGCGGTAAAGCGAGTGTTATATCCACCTGGGGTGGAAGGGGCCTCGCTTCCTCCATCAGCATCATAGGAATAGGACAAAAGCAAGGAGCCAATGCAGGATGAGGAGCCTTTAGGTGAGCCATCAGGTGAACGAGAGACCGACTTCATTCTCCTTCATGATGATGATACAGATACGGGTCCACAAAGCACCAAACTTAGAGAGATCATCCAGGAGCAACAATCAGAGATCGAAGCCTTATCCCTTGACTTGGAGAGGGCTAATTGGACCATGAAATACTTGGATCAGAGGAACAAACAGCTTGAAGATCAGCAGGCAATCATGGAGCTACAAAACATTCGCGAGAATCGCCAAGCTGCGCAAAGGAGAAGAGTTGAGCTCACGTCATTGGAGCAAGAGATTAATGAGGATCGGGAGGCCAATCTCAAGAGAGTCAACATGCACCTAGAGAGGTTGTTGGAAAAGGCCGACAAAGACCATGCATTGTTGAGACACATGGCTTTCCACTACATGGCACGAAACAAAGTGTGCAAGGCCCGAATCAGGAATTTGAAGGCAAAATTGAGGAAGGCAATCAAGAAGAAAAAGAGGCAAAGGGAGCTCGATCCTCTTCAGATATTGGTTGAGGCCTCTTTAGCCCCGCATAACACTTGATAAGAAAGCTCCAGCCCAAATTTCAAGAAATTTGGGGCATTTTTGGTTCTTTTGGAAATTTTTGTGCAAAAAACAGGGTTTTCCTCCCTATGTGCCGCGCCACGTGGCGCGCGCTTACAATGGGAGGCTCCAAATGCAAAAAGGTTTATAGTTTTGGATTTTCCATGAAACATCATGACTATTCGTGCATGGCCAAGAAGTTTGGGCCGGTTTCGAGTCCTCAGGAGGTCAAAAACACCCAAAAAGTGACCTCCCTACCCTTAATTTCACACACATGAAGTAGTATTGGGAGATTGAGGTTTTCGAGGGGAAAATGGGCACCAAATTCAGAAATTCCACTTGGGTTGGAAATTACACAGGCAGGGCTTTCCAACAAGTACACTTGGGCTCAATTTGGACTTCCAAAGGTACCTCAAAACCAGCTCCAAAGTGGCGCAACGCATACAGTTTTTGGCGCCGCGCACATAGACCCAAAGGCCAAAATCACTCCCGCTCCCCGAAATTTTGGTTCGAGATTTTCTCCAAGTGGGCCCACTCATTTACAATACATTTTTCTCGGCATCAAAGGCAAAGTTTAAAAAACATTTTTGGCTTCTATCCAAGTGGCCAAATGAAGACGAATGGCCACCCAAAAAATCAATGCTCATGTTTGCTTTTTTCTAATTGGTCCTCATAGAAAATTAAATGTAATTGCTGATGGTTGGCTCTTCATTGCCTAGGTTGATCAACCTTCTCATGGCAAAGCTTATTTATTGTATTGAGATTCATTTTTTAAAGGATTGGAATTTTTGGGAACTGTGGGAGAGAAGCCCAGTCTCTCACTGTACATTTTGACAGAGAATTAATGAAAGATTGCAGCTCTGGTTCATGAGATTCCTGTGGCGTGAGTTTAGCAAATGTGTTTTCTTTATGTTTCTTATGTATTTCGTTATGTTTCATATTTTCATTCATATTTGTTTCCAGTGAAAGCTTTCTAAGTAAGAAAAGGTAGAATTCAATGCACTGCTCTACGTTGGGATAGTTTTCACGTTCTATGTTTTCCTCTGTTGAAAAGGATTCATGTATTTATGCCCTTTTCACACTCTTAAACAATCTCTCCACTTCATATTATTTTGAATCTAATTGCTAGACTTTCCGCTTGTCTTGCCTCACGAAATAATCTGCATCTTTGAGTTAAATTCTCTGCTCATGTTGTTCCTTGGTCCCACACATCCCAGAAAACTTAGTCATTCATCAAATTACCTCTATTACATTTATTTACCTAGCTTAAGCTCAGTATTCATTTTTGAGTCATCTCAGACCCTATTGTTTATTTTCCTGAGCGTGACCCGGAGAGAGCCCTCTCATGTTCTGGTAGGGATAGCTACCAGACTGAGCGTGGTTTGTGGTTACCCTTAATTTTGCCTTCCTTCAGCCTAAGGTAGATTTAGGTGCTAACGTAGTGGCGACTCCACTGGGGAACTCAAATTTCTTTGTTTGTTAGTCTTCTCCACTGCGTAAATGACAAACTTACCTACGAACACCCTGTACTTTTGATAATTCTAAGCTTCTGGATGATAAGTTTAGGATTTGATAGGTTGAGTAAGTTGTTATGTCCTTCTAATTTTTTCGAAAATAGCACGTTGACTTCAAGACAATATACCAGAGCCAATCCAGATCCAGATCCTCCTCATATCTACGAAAACCCAAATTTTATTCCAAGACTCCTTCATCAAGAGAGCTCTATAACTCCCATGTTCAAATCCCATTCATGTCCTGACATTTTTGAGTATCTTGAAGAGCTTGAATTTGATGAGCGGTTTTAATTATCATTGTTCGAGACCAAATCTGAAAGGGATGTTGACTCTACTATCCCTAATCCACAGTTTCTTATAGACCTAGAAACTGAAAGGGCTAATCGGTCAATTGATAATTATATTTGGATACAGCTTCAAACTGAAATTGTTAATTCCCTACAAACTGCACACACCCATCCAACACCTCCAAGACCAAACCCACCAAGAGTGATGGCTGCCCGTTTTGCACCTCTTATGCTACCTCAAGTTCTAGATGATATGCCTGCAGATTATCAAAGAAAGATCCCTTTGTTTGATGGTGCCCCTCACAGCGTTACTGCTCAGCAACATGTGAACAGAATGGCAGATTTCTATGACCTTCATGAGATCGAAATAGAAAATGTAGCAATGAGACTCTTTGTATAGACATTTGCAGGTGAAGTTAGGAAATGGTTCAGAGGTTTGCCGGTTGCACGTATCGCTACCTTGGCCAAACTGCAAAGACAATTTTTAGACTGCTGGGAAGTGAAAAAGAATCCTCTTCAAATTCTCGCTGAGTATGAGTAGATCAAATGAAACACTGGTGAGTCAGTCCAAGACTACTGCATTAGATTCAATTCCGTTTATAATGAAATTCCTGATCATTTAAGGCCACCTGTGGGACTAGCTATGATGAAATTTCCATATGGTTTTGATGCTGACATGGCTTATCAACTGACAGAGAGAGAGCTGGCCACAATGGAAGACATGCAGAAAATTGTGGTTAGCGTTGAAGCAAATCTATTGTCCAAGAGAGCTAGAGCAAAAGCAGAAAAGAAGGTCACAGTCAAGGAAGAGTCTTCCTCGATGGATCAATTACTCAAGAAGGTAGAGCAGATGCTTGAAAGGGTGAAACTCGACAAACCCGAGCCACAAGTTATAAATCCTAACTTCCGTGGCCAGCAGCAGCCACAATATAGGATAAGGCAGAGAGATCAACGAGCCCAAGATCAAACAGCATAGCAGCCAGTACAGACACCTCTTCAGCAAAATTTTGTGCATGGACCGGAGTCTGATGAGGAAGGGAAGGTAATAGGGGAAGAGAACCACTTATTTACACCAGATGATCTACCTACTTATATTACTGAAGAGGAGGAGTATGCGGAAAGTTCAACTACACACAAAGACACAGATTTCATTCTAGCAAGTGACACAGTTTTGGAAGAAGAATCGGAGGAGTACCAAAGAGGCTATATGAATGCTCTGTCCACTCAGCAGCGGCAATATTCACTTAGAAACTGAGATGTGCTAGTTAACCCAATTCAGAAGAGGAAGGAAGTTTCGGCATCAAAGAATGATTCGTTAGTTGCACAAAAGAAAGGCAAAGAGGCACTTGGACATGACAGCAGCAATTCACCATCAGCAGAAAAATCAAATCATCAAATTATATCGAGAGAAAATGAAAGGAAAGAAGTCCTGGTCAAAGAGGTAGAAAAGACTTCCATCTTTAGTTTAGAGAATGAAATTTCTAAATTGAAGGTATCCATTCCATTGACTAAAATAATGAAGAACAATAGTTATAGAGGGAAAGTTTCTAAAAATTTAAATTGTGATCCAATGTCTGATATGGTGAATGTCGAAGATGATCAACCCGAAATGATTTTTGGGCCAACATTGAATGGTGAGTCTCCAGATAATGATGTGCCACCTTTTTATATCAGTTTAATATTCCATGATTTTGTGTTACATAATGCCATGTTCAATTCTGGAGCTTCTCACAATCTCATGCCCAAGGCTATCATGGATAAGTTGGGTTTGGACATCACCCATAAATACCATGATCTCTATTCATTTGATTCCAGCAGAGTAAGATGTATCGGGCTCATCAAAGACTTGGTTGTAAGTCTAGATCAAATCCCAGTGAAGAATGTTTTGATGGATATTGTTGTAGCAGACATTCCTCCCAGGTTCGGCATGCTTCTTTCCAGGTCTTGGGCAGCAAAATTGAAAGGGACACTACAACTAGATTTCTCCTATGCAACAATTCCGGTGTTTGGCCAGATGAGAAAACTGTATCAGGAACAAAAAATGAAATACATGATTACAAGCAAGGAGAAACCCATTAATCATCCAATTAATTATGTACATATAGATCTAGAGTCTTTTGTTTTGTATTCAGATAGTTTTAATGATATTGATAGCCAGTTAGTAGAAAAAGGAAGTATTCTAGAAATAGTAGACAATTTCAGAGAAGTTTTGAAGAAAGAAGGACGAGAACAGCAAAACACCATTGAGAAATCAACTGAAGGTAATGGACAGCAAGCAGGAAAAACAGAGCCAACAGAATTTCAGCACTTGGAAGGAGAAGAAGAAGGTTTGTGGACCATGGATTTCGACGGTGCAGTGGGAAATGATGGTGCTGGAATTGGTATTTGGGTACGCAGTCCTTTCTCTGCCTTGAACAAGGTGCCTAGTAATGTGCGGGTATGCTCCTACAAATTAGCTTTTGATTGTTCGAACAATGAGGCTGAGTATGAAGCTCTGATTGCTGCCCTAAAGATTCTAAGAAAGCTGAATGCTAAGAGGATTGCATTATATGGCTACTCCGAATTGGTGATTAAGTAGGTCAGAGGCGAATATCAAGCAAAGCATCCTTGTATGCAGGCTTACTGGAATGCAGTTCTAGACATCTTGAAATTATTTTTAGAATATACCTTGACATGTGTGCCTCGTGTTCAAAACAGCATTGCTGATGCTCTTGCTAAGGCAACCAGTAGTTTGAGGATTCCAATGAACTCCAGTAATAAATTTGAAATCCATGTCAAGCATCGTCCGAATGTCCCCGACAATCAGAGATATTGGCAAGTCTTCCAAGATGATGAAGAGATTGGTGATTTTATGCAAAACAAAGGTAAGTTCAAAGAGACCTCAATTGATGAAGAAAATGATGATGGCAAAGATGAGGTGTAGATCAATCAAATGGATGTCTTGCAGCTAAAGGACAACATCATTCCTAAAGGCTTGATACCTTTAGAAGAACTCTTTGATCAAGATGACGTAGCCCGCAAACCAACATTTCAGCCAACAGAGAAGGGTGTTGAAGAGGTCAATATCGGAACAGTTGCTAATCCTAAAATAGTAAAACTGTCTAAAGCATTGCCACAGAGGATGAAAGCCAAATACATCAATTTGTTGTCTTCATTTGCTGATGTGTTTGCTTGGGACTATTCTGACTTGAAGACATAAGATACCAATATAATTCAGCACACTATACCCATTAAGCCTAATCAGAAACCTTTTAGACAGAAATTGAGAAGGCTAAACCCAAAACTACTGCCATCAATTGAAAAGGAGATAAACAGGTTGTACAAATCAGGAATCATTGTCCCCATCAGATTTTCGGATTGGATCTCCAATTTGGTGCCCGTGCGGAAGAAGACATGTGAGATTCGCTTGTGCATTGATTTTAGGAATCTCAATAAAGTTTCATTGAAAGATAACTACCCACTGCCCAAAATGGGTCATATACTTCAGCAAGTAGTTGGAGCATCTCGTATGTCTCTACTTGATGGTTATTCTGGATATAACCAAATTGTTGTCCATGAAGATGACCAAGACAAGACAGCGTTCACCACTCCATGGGGAAATTTTCATTACGCTAAAATGCCTTTTGGTTTGAAGAATGCAGGTGCCACTTTTTAGCGGGCAATGGAATTGGCTTTCGCAAATGAGAAGGATGTCTTTTTTGTTGTATACCTTGATGATCTGATGGTGCTTTCCAAATCTGATGAAGAACACATGTATCATCTGAAATCTTTCTTTCAAAAGTGCAGAAAATATGGTCTATCGCTGAATCCGAAAAAGAGCTTGTTTTCCATGGAGGAGGGCAAACTACTTGGGCACATCATCTCAAAAGACGGCATTCGTATTGATCCAGTGTGTGTGCAAGCAATTCAGCAAATCTATCTGCCCCGAAATAAGAAGGAGATTCAATCGTTCAATGGTAAAATGAATTTTTTACCTCGCTTTGTACCTAATCTTGTTGAGCACCTAAGAGAGATCACAAACATGCTTAAGAAGGACAGCCAAGTGAAGTGGACGGAAGAGGCTGTAAAATCTTTCAATTTAGTCAAATTGGCTCTTTCCTCAACTCTAGTTCTAATCAGCCCAGAGTACACTCAGGATTTTATATTGTTTTCATTCGCTTCGAAGCATACTATGGCAGCGGTGTTGATGCAGAAAAGAGATGATCAAGAAAGACCAATTGCTTTCTTCAGCTGAACTATAAGAGATGAATCCTTAAAGTACAACATCATTGAGAAGCAAGCCCTCGCACTTGTGAAAGCATTGGAATATTTTTGGGTATACATTCTGCATTCTCATATTCTGGCTTATCTTCCCAACGCTACTGTCAAAGATGTTTTAGTGCAGACCGATCTAGAAGGAAGACGAGGCAAGTGGATTGAAGCTTTGTTGGAATATGATGTGGAAATAAAGCCCACAAAGCTTGTTAAAGGACAGGGATTGGCAAAGTTAATGGCCGAATCAAACTTGCATGCCTTAGACATAAATCTGATCACTGCTATGTCCGATGAGAATGAGGGAGGTTTGTCAATTTAGGTATCTGAAATGTTTGCTCTTTCTCCGTGGTATTCAGACATCATACATGTGCTTCAAAATTTGTCACCACCACCCAGCATGACTAGAAATAAAGCTAGAACTCTCAAATTAAAGGCTGCCAAGTTTTTCATTATAAATTCTGCACTTTATTGCAAAGATCCTGATGGCATTCTTTTGAATTGTTTGGTGGAAGAAGAAGCAAAGCAGGTCATGGAGGATTTCCACGAAGGAGATTGTGGTGGTCACCTTTTTCGGAAAACAACATCAAATAAAGTTTTGAGAGTGGGATACTATTGGCCGACATTGTTTGCTGATGTATATAAGGTTGTCAAGAGCTGTCATAAATGCCAGATTTTTGAAGGAAGGCAAAAATTACAGCCTTTTCCGCTTAAGCCCATTGAGGTGAGTGCCCCTTTTCAGCAATGGGGGTTGGATTTCATTGGTGAAATTCATCCCGCTTCTTCTGGTCAGCATCGATGGATTCTCACAGCAACAGATTACTTCACGAAAAGGATCAAAGCAATTCCTACCAGACAAGATACAGATTCGATAATTATTTCATTCCTCGAAAATAACATCTTGTCTCGCTTTGGTTGCCCGAATAAGTTAATCACTGATAACGCAATAGCGTTCAAATCAAAAAGGATGGTAGATTTTTGTCATAAATATCACATCATTTTGGGTCACTCAACTGCCTATCATCCGCAAGGAAATGGATTGGAGGAGTCCTCTAACAAATCTTTGGTCAACATCATTAAGAAGCTGTTGGAAATCAACAAGAAGAGCTGGCATAAGAAGTTGGTCAATGCACTTTGGGTAGATCAGGTCAGTCAGAAGAAATCCATTGGTATGTCCCCCTTTGAGCTTGTGTATGGAGTTGATGCCTTGTTTCCCACCTCTCTCGCAGCCCCGATAGTCAAACTTCTTCAGGAAGCCGGCAGTGAAGATGATCCTATGCAGAGAAGATTGAATCAAATGATCCGTTTGTAGCAGACCAGAGAAGAAGTTTTCCAAAACACATCCAAGTTGTAGGAGAAAATTAAGAAAAATTATGACAGAAAAGCAAAGGCGGACAAATTTCAGCTGGATGATGTAGTACTGAAGTGGGATGCAAGAAATGAGGAAAAGGTTAAGCACGGTAAATTCGAGAATCTCTGGAAAGGTCCCTTCAAGATTGCAGCATATCGGGGTCAGAATGCCTTTCTTCTGAAGGAAATGAACGGGGAAGATTGTCCAGGAGGGTCGATCAATGCAAGCGGTACTACTTCTGAGTTGTTTCTGTTGTTTCCATTGTCACTGTAAATACCATTTTATTTCAGTTTAGGTTAGAGTTTGTCAAGTCAGTCTTTGAGTCATTTTAAGATCAAATATGAGTCAGTTTTTCGGTCATTTTTCTTTCATAATTGAGTCAGTTTGAGTCAAGTTTTAGTCAATAAATGAGTCAGAGTCTCACTTTGTTTGTCGAAATAATGATTCCATAGCCCAATGGACGAAGGAACTGTCTGCTCTCCCAAAGATCTGCCGTTCTTGGCACCTCCAAGGAGCTACCATCCCCCATTGGAGCCAATGTTAGAGTCGGCCTTGTCAGTCCTCCGTCAGATATCAAAACTCTTTCTGCATTTCATTTTTAGGTGTCTCACTCCATTCACTTAGATGTATTCCGCTGGGGGCATGCCATAATCTGACGAAAGGGCCTTATCATTCATTCCCCTCATGTCTTGTACGTGCTGGCTTAGGTCTTTTCATCAATGTGTATTAAAGTCCATGACAGTCCATGTTTGATCTTTTAATGTACGAGAGTCATTTCAGTCATTAAGTCTAAGGAGTAGTCATTTGGTCTTCAAAAAATGTCCAATAAAGCCAGCAAGGCCAGAGGGAGGCTCTTATAAAGTTATGATTCAAAGATTTTCATCGTCACATTAATAGATTACGACTGTTCTTCAAAACTCTGTTTTGAAGAAAAGTCAACAATTTGTCATTTGTGATCATTTTCAAAAGTTTCTCAGTGGATTTCTCCAAGCTCAGCCTTGGTCTCCTTAGCCAAATTCCATGTCGACTACCCCTACAAAAAATTGCCAAAAATTTCATCATTTTAGTCAAAGAGATCAAAAGGAAGTGTGAAAAGCGGAGTTGTATTAATTGTGAAAAAGTGCCAAAGTGAAAACATTACAAAATGGGTTTTGGAGAAAGAAAAAATCAAATCCAACTCTTGCAAGATATTTCTCCAAGTATATAAATCATTTGTACCAAGTTACATTCATGAAATCGTAGAGCAAAGTCAAATTTGGAGGTTGGAGAACAAATCGTAATTTTAAAGGTCGTGACTGTGTTAAAGGTTGGAGCGCGGTGCACAGGTGGAGTGGTGTGGAGCACATAGAGCACGTGGCACATTGGGGATTTCTGCCAAGTGTTAATTTGAATGGGCGCGACGCACATAGAGAGCGCAGCGCACTAGGTTCTTGGCGCAGCGCAAACAGTTCAGAACTAGAGATCGTGCCAAATGTTTTCAAATTGCTCATCCCTTGCGTGGAGTTGTCAGGTAGGGCCTTCTATTTTGACATTGCTTTAGATTTTATGATAAGAGATGGCGGTGTAAGAGTGATAAAGGTGGAAACAAAAATTCATACCCAACACAAACAAATTTACTACCTGGGTTTCAGATCTCACAGTTTTGTCACCAAGGACTCTCCTCCTTCCCCATTCTCCCTTGTTGCCTCATTTCCTAAACCCCCACCAAGTTGATCAATCCTACATTACATTCAACATCCCAAAACCCTAGCCCTTATTAAAATCTCCTCAACCCTATATAACTAATCCCAAACCCTAAATCTTATTCCCATATATAAAATCCCCCTCCTCTCCCTAATTAAAATTATCCCAATAATTCTCATTCCTCAATATTATTTCCCCTTCCTAACAATCCCTAGCATTCCCTGTTGCATTTATTTTTTCCCTTGGTGGCAGAAATTGAAATACAACACCAAAAAGAGCAGTTCAAGCACAGTGCATACACAACAGTCATCTTTTCCTCAAGGTATTTTGTATAGCAGTCATGGCATATGAGCATTCATCGGACTATGAGGTGGAAACCCAAAGTGACTCTCCCTTGGAAGAACAGGCACCCTGGAGGCCTCATAAAAGTGGCAGACATGTTAGAGAAGAACCTACCACCCTTACAGAATTTCAAGCCTACCCTCTTGCTATGTCATGTTTTCAGCATCAGTCATGCTATGAGTTTTGTCAAAAGGTGGCTAGTATCCAATTTCATCATGAGTTGGCTCATCTTTTTGTGTTGCACTTGCATGAAGATCAGGCTATCTTGGTTGGTGTCACCTTCACACTTACACCAGAATCTGTCCCATTAGCAACCGGTATACCAAACATTGGTGAACCATGGCACAAGAAATAGAAGATTGACCGGTAGCATTATGAGCCATACATCAAAACCAGTTTCTTAAGGCAGCTCAAGAGAGTGTTCCCGTTCTGATATCTGAAGGATGAATATGCTCCACTAACGAGATTGATCATGAAATATTTTCAGCTGTGAGGGATGGTTCTCTCGTCTTTATGGTTACCACATTAGGTTTCTCATGCATTTCACCAGGTTACGGATGATGAACATTATGTATTTCATTTACAGGAGCCTAGAGAGGATGACAACCTTTATACAGCGCAAAACACCTCAGCAGCAACTTAACAGTGTCTATCATTTTGCTCTTATTAAGATATTGGTGGTTCATCAACTTGGATTGCAGGGCATCACTTGGGATGATTTCATCTCGCATGATTTCTTTAGAGCTTCATGAGGAGTATTAGAGGTTAAGCATGAGGGTGAACCTTCTCATCGGTATGAGCGCCATGAGACTGCTAGTGTGCCGGTTTTCATCACATATCAGAAAGGCACCAGACGTTTGTTTGCAGTGGCAAAGCGAGTGTTATATCCACCTGGGGTGGAAGGGGCCTCGCTTCCTCCATCAGCATCATAGGAATAGGACAAATACAAGGAGCCAATGCAGGATGAGGAGCCTTTAGGTGAGCCATCAGGTGATCGAGAGACTGACTTCATTCTCCTTCATGATGATGATACAGATACGGGTCCACAAAGCGCCAAACTTAGAGAGATCATCCAGGAGCAGCAATCAGAGATCGAAGCCTTATCCCTTGACTTGGATAGGGCTAAGTGGACCATGAAATACTTGGAGCAGAGGAAAAAACAGCTTGAAGATCAGCAGGCAATCATGGAGCTACAAAACATTCACGAGAATCGCCAAGCCGCACAAAGGAGAAGAGTTGAGCTCACGTCATTGGAGAAAGAGATTAATGAGGATCGGGAGGCCAATCTCGAGAGAGTCAAAATGCACCTAGAGAGGTTGTTGGACAAGGCCAACAAAGACCATGCATTTCTGAGACACATGGCTTTCCACTACATGGCGCGAAACAAAGTGTCCAAGGTTCGAATCAGGAATTTGAAGGCAAAATTGAGGAAGGCAATAAAGAAGCAAAAGAAGCAAAGGGAGCTCGATCATCTTCAGATATTGGTTGAGGCCTCTTTAGCCCCGCATAACACTGATAAGAAAGCTCCAGCCCAAATTTCAAGAAATTTGGGGCATTTTTGGTATTTTTGGAAATTTTTGTGCAAAAACAGGGTTTTTCTCCCTGTGCGTCGCGCCACGTGGCGCGTGCTTACAATGGGAGGATCAAAATGAAAAAAAGTTTATAGTTTTGGATTTTCCATGGAAAATAATGACTGTTGGTGCATGGCCAAGAAGTTTGGGCCAGTTTTGAGTCCTCGGGAGGTCAAAAACACCCAAAAAGTGACCTCTCTGCCCCTAATTTCACACACAGGAAGAAGTCTTGGGAGATTGAGGTTTTGGAGGGGAAAATTGGCACCAAATTCAGAAATTCCACTTGGGTTGGAAAGTAGACAGGCAGGGCTTTCCAACAAGTACACTTGAGCTTGATTTGGACTTCAGAAGGTACCTCAAAACCAGCTCCAAAGTGGCGTGATGCATACAGTTTTTGGCGCGGTGCACAGAGACCCAAAGGCCAAAATCACTCTCGCTCCCCGAAATTTCGATTCGTGATTTTCTCGAAGTGGGCCCGCTCATTTACAATACATTTTTCTAGGCATCAAAGGAAAAGTGTAAAAAACATTTTTAGCTTCTATCCAAGTGTCCAAATGAAGGCGAAAGGCCACCCAAAAATCAACGCTCATGTTTGCTCTTTTCTAATTGGTCCTCATAGAAAATTAAATGTAACTGCTGATGGTTGGGTCTTCATTGGCTAGGTTGATCGACTTGCTCATGGAAAAGCTTATTTATTGTATTGAGAGTCATTTTGTAAAGGGTTGGAATTTCTGGGAACTGTGGAAGAGAAGCCCAGTCACTCATTGTACATTTTGACAGAGAATTAATGAAAGATTGCAGCTCTGGTTCATGAGATTCCTGTGGCGTGAGTTTAGCAAATGTGTTTTCTTTATGTTTCTTATGTATTTAGTTATGTTTCATATTTTCATTCATATTCGTTTCCAGTGAAAGCTTTCTAAGTAAGAAAAGGTAGAATTCAGTGCACTGCTCTGCCTTGGGATAGTTTTCATGTTCTATGTTTTCCTCTGTTGAAAAGGGTTCACGTATTTATGCCATTTTCACACTCTTAAACAATCTCTCCACTTCATATTATTTTGAATCTAATTGCTAGACTTTCCGCCTATCTTGCCTCACGAAATAATCTGCATCTTTGAGTTAAATTCTCTACTCACATTGTTCCTTGGTCCCACACATCCCAAAAAACTCAGTCATTCATAAAATTACCTCTACCACTTTTATTTACCTAGCCTAAGATCAGTGTTCGTTTTTGAGTCATCTCAGACCCTATTGTTTATTTTCCTGAGCGTGACCAGGAGAGAGCCCTCTCCTGTTCTGGTAGGGCTAGCTAACAGACTGAGCGTGGTTTGTGGTTACCCTGAATTTTGCCTTCCTTCAGCCTAAGGTAGATTTAGGTGCTAACATATGGTATATGGTATAGGGTGAAATTATTATATGTTATTGTTGTATATATTCTTATTTGGAATTTTTGGTTTAATAATATGTAACAAGTAAATAATTCATGACTAATGACGAAATAATAAGATGAGTTAAAATGAGAAAAATAGAGAGACATGGTGTGATTCCTGGTACAGTTATGAGAAAATAAAGCTAACGAAAAGAATTCAATGAATAAAAATTCCATGTCGATAGTATGGATGAATTCAAGATGAGTTATGAGAAAATAAAGCTAATGAAAAGAACTCAATGAATAAAATTCCATGTCGATATTATGGATGAATTCAAGATGATTCTGAGATTAGGTCATAATTAATAATTATTTGGCTGACCTTGATCTAAGGATGTTAATTATTTGGTTGACCTTGATCTAAGGATGTTAATTCTCAGGAAGGGAAGAAGGTAAAATAATAGGTTTGTTGACTAGAAACAAATAATGGTCTTGATATCTGATTACTCTATATCCATTGAAGTTTAGTTTCTACATTTGCTAAATAGTAACTAGCATAAGCAAGTTGTCTTTGTGTGGATAATTAATGCACTAAATAATGTAAATATTGGGCTATTGCATTGGTTTTATTTTTATGATCCACATTATTAACAATGATAAGGAAAACTCATAAGATGCAGTTAAAAATCTGAAATAATTGATAAGAAAGAAGCAAGATCAACTTATAATGGAACTTTTGTTATGCTCTCTATAACAAGTCAATTTTCATAAATAAAGTAGGAAAATATTATTCCTTAGTAGATGTGCCATTGATGGGTTATGTAATTGGATAAAATAAGTCAAGGGATTGGAAATGAAACAATGATTTACAAAATGATGGTAAGGCTAGTAATAACCTAATTAAAGGTTAAGGCCTTAGATGGTGAAACTTGTAAATTAATAGACTATATAAGAATTGTAGCATACAAATTGTGTGGTGAACTAAATAGGATTGCATATAACTTAGCTTAGATAGATACTTTTGTGGAGCATCTAAATCATATCATATTGTTTAAATTTTATTGATACTTCTAAATCACACATTGTGATTTCAGTTAACAGTTATGTTGTTGGTTGAAGTTGGGGTGACCCAGGTTCAGATTTTACTACGCACAAACAAAACCCTAAATCACTGGCCCTTTTGGTAACGACCTGCAAGGATATCGCAGTCTCACTTGAAGTGACTATGGGAGGATACAAAACCAGGTTTCTGTATCCTTGAGGGATAATGTGATGTGGTATTTTTACTCTACTTTCACTTAACACTTTATTATTTCCTTCACAGTGTTGGCTTATCTACTTAACCATGCCATTAACAACCATAAACAATACTGCGTGGAATTAAAATATAACCAAAATACTGAACAAAAAGTAAAACATACACAATAATCATACACAAGTTATGTCTGTCAAATTGTACCTCTTATATTAATTCTTTGAAACGACGTACAATTCCTAGACCTGCGCACCCAGTTGCAGGTGTCTATGCACTCAACTGCAGAGCCTTTCCTTCAAGTTCCAAACACAGATTACAAAGATATTTCCTTTATGCTTGTATCATTACTATATTCATGACTTCAACTTATATATTTCTCTAAATATGTCTAAAATCTATTACTGTAACAAAATGATACATGGAGGCACTGGCCTCTGCAATTCATGGCCAAGGTTCATGGCATATTGCAACTAAAACAAAATGAAGACTGCCCAGAAGAGGGAAACCAGTCTAGTCCAAAATAGATTTGCTGCCCTCACAGGGGAAACCCGCATGTGAACATAAAGTGATATTCTTTTGAAAACAGCTTCAAAACCCAGAAATAAACAATTTTGCTCAAAAATTTAGAAATAAACCCATAGGATTGGTTGTTGGGAACCTGAATCCTGAAGACACGTGTTGGTTTAGTTGTCATTTGGTGTCGATGGGTGTTCTTCAAGAATTAGACACTCGTAGGCATGGAGGTCATCCTCATCTTTTGGCAGTTCACCTGTGTCTTCCTTCTCTAGATTTTCTCGATTCTGCTTTACTGCAGAAAGCTCAGCCTGAGCAATATCATTATTCTTTGTTGCGTGAGTGGGACATCCTTTAGTGATGGAACGATCCTCCTGAAACGTGACTGTTATGGTGGCCTTGATAAAAGGTCGATATAGAGAGCATTGGTATGTGAATTGAGCTGTATAATTAGAGTGCTGAGAGCTAGAAGGGAGAGTAGTGGCTGATGGACAGGTTTGTGAAGGTTGGGAGCAAACAACATGAGGGTGACCTCTACCACTGCGTGTATCAAGATAACGAGCCGAGAAGTGATTTGACGATGGGGAGGAGGATTCAAAGACCGTTGAGGGCGAAGAATGGAGCATTCTACCTCTGTTGCTGCCCCTCCTGCAATGCATTCGTTGGTGCAGCTGAGGCATAATTTCATAGGGAGAAAGGGACTAACTGTGAGGAGTAGGCACGGAGTAGAAATGGTCACTTTGGGTGGCGTTATCAGAGGCGGAAGGCTCAGAAGTGAGGGTCAGGTTACATAACAGGCTCTGCGAATAATGGTTGCCCTTCTCGAACTCTATACACAGATGAGGATGCAGGCCGAAGAGCGCCTGAGGTTTCCATAATGAAGAGCTGAGGTGGGATGGCGTTGGTAAGTTGGTGTGAGTGCCGCATTGAATTGCATTTATGAAGGCTGTAAAACAGTTTTATTGCACTGTGTGTGAGCTTACGGGTGGCCATGTGGCTATGCCACTTGCCGGCCCTTATCTCTACCATCACATCATCCTTTGTAAACACCCGCATCTGGGATCCTATATGTATTAATTACATCAATGGGTACATCAAAATATCATGGTCCAAATACCATGTTCCTCCTAAAAACAATCAACTATTGCCCAAAACTGTTACAAAAAGAAGGGACTTCGACCCACCCCAAAGCCCCTAAAACATCGTGCAGTACATAGCTCCATGGTATCGCACACTCCACTCCCTAAAATGTGGATTTTTGACCAAAACTTGGGCCAAGTTGGGTTGCACCCAATATATGTCAACATAGAACTATTAAGTATAATGTTGGGATGAGGTTTCATGATATGATGGTATGGGAATAATGATGCACATGTGGTTCTTATTCCTTTAGTTTGATATGAGAATGATGTTGTATACTCATGATGGATATGATATGCATATGTATTATGGTGTTATGATATGAAGTATATTGACATGTGGTTCATTTATGATGTCATGATATATCTTTAATGCAAAAATGTTGATGTTATAACTTAAATGATGGTATTTCATGAGATGAAGTATATGGTAATTTCATGCAGATTTTATGACATGCATGAGCATGCAATTTGTTATTATTCAAAATGATACGATTAACAATGATGTTATGTTCTCATGCTAACATGAAAGACTTTACACGTGGATTTTTTATATTATCCTATGATTATAACTAATGCATTGGTTTCATGTTGAGATGTGGTGACTAACAAGAACTCCACAAATGTGTCGAGAAGGCCAATATTTGATGATCTTGTGGGAGCCCATACATGCGAGGGAGAATATGAAACACCATATGGGTTGGGGGGATATACTCAATCAACACTACATATGCTAGTGGTTTCTTTGTCTTATATATCTCTTGAGGGGTTATGAGGCCATCTTGAGGAGACTAAGTGCCTGGTATTGTAGATCAAGTTCCTAATAATGGATTGGGATGCCGAATTCTGGTGGGTGTGTAAGGACTTCGATGCCTGGGGTTGTGCACCTTAGTGTGGAGGGAGTGGGCCAGCCTTTCGAGATGCTTGGAGTATTACTACATGGAGTACTGAGTTTGGTGTCTGCCATGGGGCAGCTGAGATCTGAGTCGAGCGCGAGCCTTGGGCTATGGTACAGACAGATGAGGCTTATGCCTGGTTCCGAAGGTGGGAAAAGGACAGATATTTCTTGAGAATTCTCCGGTGTTGTGGAAACTTTTGACGTTTGTTGGTTATACTAGTTCAACAGAGAGTGTGGGGCAAATGTGAAGTAATAAATAACTAAATAAAATAAAATGTTCACTGATTCAACTTAACTTCAGGATGAAGTTCCTTAAAGAGGGGGAGTATGTAATGTCCCTTAACAATAATAATAAATAATATAATATAATATAAGAAAATAAATAATAAACAATAAAAAAAATATAGTAAGGGTAAATAAATAGTAAATAAATAAATAAAATATATATAATAATAAATAGATAAAATAGTAAATAACAAACTAGAATTCTAAATAAATATATATAAAAGTAAACTATAAAAATAGTAAAAAAAAAAATTAACAAAAATGAATAAAATAAGAAAGAGTTAAATTAAGAGAAATATTAAATTGAGTAAAATTTAAAATAAATAAATAAAAGTTGTATGTTGACACATGGAATGTGTGCATGTAGACCCCTTTCCATATTTTGGCATATTTAATGGATGACGAGGAAGATGATATTCATCATTCCTTTATTCATTCTCTTGAGAGAAAAGTATTGTGAGACAGGATTCCTTGGCAGTGGTACGTTGATTGATGACTTAAGGGTGGCCAGTTGTACAAAGATTATGTGCAGTTGAGCCTACGGTTGGGTGGAGAGTCGTACCCAAAACTTTGTTATGGTTAGCTAGATTCAAATAACATTCAACTCTAAAATCACAAGTAAAGAATATCATCGCCAAAAGTAAGTTGACTCTGCTCATATTTTTTTGAAATTCTATGCTAATTAGTTGATTAATTGTGTGTTGATTATAGATCACATAATTAATGTAATTATTTGTCTATTTTAAATCGGGGTTATTACACAAATAAAATTACTTTGCAAATGGAAATTTGTGAAGTACATGTAAATGGGTGCTCATGTCAAAAGTGGTTAGTATGTGTATTTTTAATAATCACGTTTAAAAAAAAATTGTTAAATAAACTTGAATTTGTTATTAAAAGAATCATTGCTTTTAGTTCATAATGAAAAATTTAGTCAAACCAACAATGAGGACAACCATCTCTCACTGCTATCCGTGATTGTTGGCTGACTCATCATTGTTATCAAGGAAAACCACGCCACCTTTTTAATAACCCCTCAGGTGGTCCCCACGGGAGGAGGGTCTCACTCCTGCCAAATGCCTCTGGGTCATGGGCCATTAACCTGTTTCCTTATGTCCGAGAAAGACGAGCTCTTAACCAAGCAGAAACAGTTTTACAGCATACCCCAGGTCGTTAATATTCTTTATTATAATATATTAAATGTGAGTGAAAGATTCATTTCACTGAAATAAAAATATTAACCATAAATAAAATAATAATAAAATTTATATTATTAATTAGTTTCTCTTCCATTAAAATGTTAAAGTAAATGAAATATATTGTTAAGTTGATGTGGAAATTAAAATATAATGTTCGTGGAAATAAATATATGGTGTCGAGACCTTTACATGTTCCATCCATAAATAAATTTATGGTGTTGAGACATATACACATTCCATCCACGCATATTTTATGGCGTTGAGATATTTACACACTCAATCCACAAATACGTAACACGGAGCCCAAACAAACAATGCACAACCGAGGTCGATGGGGCCACAACGAACACTCCAACTGTCTCACCGTCCTTCCCTCTTTGTGAGTGATATTTCATTCACGTAATTTCTGGCTCAAGTGGTCTCTCTTTCATTACAGAATAATTTGGAAACTTTTCATTCATTAAATATGTCCCTAAAAACTATTGTAAAACTGAAATTGTTATATTTAAAACAACAATCTATTTTGAGTTGCCTTAGACAAGCATAAAAATGGGCCATTACCTTTTATCCTTTCAAATTATTCATAACCCCCTCTTTATGATACACATGCATGCATATAGTATGTGCTAGTGACTCAGTGGATAACCTATTAATTTTAATTTTAGTAATTAAATTATTTTGGAAAAGCCAAACATCACATTGGCTTGAACTTTGGTTAGGTAAAGAATATGAAAGAGTGGAAATAAAAGAGATATTGTTTTAGAAGTTAATATTATATACAACAATATTTATAATAATAATAATAATCATTTTAAGGTCACAGCCAAGCCAGACACCAAATTGGTGTATGAGACCCCCTTGTTTGTGGGACAAGGGACCCACTTCCACGCAGTGATTTGATTGCTAAGTCTACGAAGGCATACATACTCTACCCCCCTCTGGTTTTGAACCTGTGACCTCTTAAGAGAAAACACATGCTCTTAACCATTAGGCCCACTCAAGTTGTATCCCACTCAAGTTATATAAATTACATAGGAGATACTAATTTCTTATTATATTGAGAAGATATGAGGGATTTATTCAAGTGGTTAGGTGTCTTTTGTTAGATGGCATTGACCATTACTTTACGAGGAGGACAATGTACTATCAAATCAAATTATTAATCATAAGATTATGGTCATATTATTATTATTATCTAATTTTAAGGTTATGGTCAAGCCAAACGCCAAATTGGTATATGAGACACCCTTTTTTGTGGGACAAGGGACCCACCTTTGTGCACCGATTTGACTGCTAAGTCTACGAAGGCATACATACTTTACCCCCCTCTAGTTTTGAACTTGTGACCTCTTAGGAAGAAACACATGCTCTTAACCATTAATTCTCTCACACCTCTTCTCAACATAATTTATAAAATGATATAATTTAAGGCATAAATTAATTATCATACAAATTAAATGGGCATTTAACATATATGTATATAGTACACTTTAGTGTCACTCGAAATTAAAATAGATTTTTTAGATTTTTTGTTAATTAATTTTTTTTTATTTTGACAAATGCATTTTAAAACAAATAAAATTAGTCATTTCAATGTCCTTGTCCAATTAGAAAATTGGAATACAATTTTAAAACAGATAGAATTTTTTTTTATAATTATCACATATTTGATTTAATATTTAAATACTTCAAAACTATTGTAAAACCATAGTACATTTTCTATATTTGAAACAACTAATTAAAAGTCAATCTTTTTTTACCAAAAAGTGATTACAATATATATGCCTTAGACACTTATAAAAATTTCCAAGTTAGAATTTTTTTATTTTATTTTTTAAATACGTCCTGAAATAAGCAAAATTTAAGAACTTATAGCCTTGAATATTTATAAAAGAGGAGTTTTTCGGATTTAAATTTTTGGAGATGGGTTTTTATTAATTAATTAATAATTTATTTTTAAAATTCTATTTATTGAGAAATAATGAGTTGCCTTTAGGGCAAATTTTTGGATTTTTTAGTGTAAGAATTCGGGGAAAAATTGAGATGAAATCTTATTTTTTGTTATTTAAATTGGTCTTTTGACTGTATATATGGATTCAGCACCCTGAAAAACCCCTAGGGCTCTTAGATTGTGCAAGGGTTACCCATTAAGCTAGTGATTTCAATATATTCCTGCCAGATTAGAGAAATTAGATGAGAAAAAACCCATCGAAAAAGCTTCCAAAAAGTCACACCAAAGACAACTCGAAATAATAATATAATAATAATTTATTTATTTATAAGTAAATAATAATTTATTATGAAAAACTTCACTTTGTAGTCATTATTTTTTTTTTACATTTAGAATTTGTTAGTGGTTTTTATTTATCTTTCTTTTACATATACTATCTAAAGGAGGAGTGATGTTGGAAAATGTGACATAAAAATTCCTTGAATCTATTAAAAAGAAAAATTATTTATATTTATAAATTTTAAATTTAATTTTTCATTTATATTAAAAAATGGTGTAAGGTGAATTCTATTGATCAATCAGAACTAGAATACATCATATACAATCATGACACTTTTCTTGGCATAATGTGCCATTTATTGACAAGAACATCATTGAGATGTATGAAACTAAGAATAGCAAAGGATACATAGAGGAACAAAAGAAACAATTACAGAAGAGAAACATCCAAATTGGGGCTCATCCTCAAAGTGACTTTTCGTTCCTTTCTTTTTTGAAACCATGACCCAGCCTTCCAAAGGCAGTTTTATCAAGGAAAGTTTAAGATTATTAGTGCGCGTTGAAGGAGAATCTTTGCTAGAGTCTAAAGAAGTTGACTCATAAGTTTGCTTCAATGCACTGGAAGAAGCATTATTATACACTATCTATGTGTTAGTTGAATGAGCATGGTTCACACCATGATCCTCAATTGATTTTTGAGGATTAGAAGTCTATACCTTGTCCACCGAATGCATTTCATCATCATATCCTTCATCATCCTCTTTCACAATAAAGAAAGCCTCGTCCTCCATAGGAGGCAGTTCACCGGGCTTCCAACTTTTAGCTTTAGAATTTTGAATATTCTGCTTCTGGTGAGATTTGAACAGAGAGAAAGAATTCTATAAATGGCTTATTTGCTAATAGAACTGACAACGAAAAGTAGTATTCTCATATTCCAAATCCTAGGTCCAATGAAAATCACCTATTTTAAATTGATTTAGTTTGGTGGTCCTTTACTGATATTGAATTCAACACAAATTCTACCATAGGTGTAGATGCCCAACTTGCCATGAGAATTATCAATTGCAAGTAAATGACTTGGGGTGTTCCCAATGCCCTGAAAGGTTGGGTAATGTCGCAAGTGAGCAATAAGATTAGGAAGACGAACCCATATTGGCAGTTTGGTAATGGCTATTGTGGAAGGGTTAAAATTGGAAACCATGGTGTTCGGAACAGTCCTACATTACCCCAAAATTAAGGCCCTTTTGATAAAACTTTTTGATAGTCTTCTTGTTCAGCAAATGCCTCAATGAAGAAGCCTTTGGAGCATAAAATAACCTTGCAATTTTTTGTCGATGAAGAATGGATCCATTGCAAGAGATTTGTTGAATGGGTCAATAAACCATTAAAACGTAAAATGAGGGTTGACTCTACATAGATCTAATAGACGTTCTCAAGAGTGGGGTAAGAAATTTCTCATATTTTTCGACCAAAAATAGCTTAGGAGTTTCCTGGGATTGAGTTTTCTTTGGGAAGGATTGTGCATGCACAACATCTTTATAAAAAATTCCTGAGAGGCAGAGGGCTTAACCCCAACCCCCCTTGTAAACAAAAGGCCATAAAGGGTAGTGGCATCTTTTCTAATATTATAGACTGAAAGAGGGGAAGAATCGTCCAGTTTCTTACCTTTGAAGTGTAGGCACTTCATGATAGAGGGAATACCCACCCGAAGCTCCAAGGAAAGCTTGAGTTCCCATACCAGATATGTGGAGAAAACCCTAAGGAGCAATGAGTGCCTAGAGAGCACTTTAACAAATATTTGACAAGAAATTTTAAGGAGTCAGGGGTTGAGGGCACAAGAAACTGAAATAGAAAGGTAGCAGACTTCCACTGTTAACATAGCCACCACCGCTAAAGCCACTATCACCGTCACCCCTGTTGTTGTCTCGATTTCCATCGTCGCCTCCACTGTTACCTTAGACAAAGACTCTATCAATCCTCGTAACATCAAGGGCTTTAGATCTTTCATATTTCTCATGCTCTACCATGTACTTGGCAACCTCTCGCTTGACCTACAATCAGAGACTTTGGAATGAATCGAAGTTTGGTGGGCTAATAGGTCCTCACTACCATCATTAGGTGTTATGAAATTGTGACCCTTATTCGAGTCAAGCCCCATTCCCTTCCCCTATCTCTTTCCCTGATATAGGGCATCACTCTCGATATTTAGATATTCAAGAGCAATAGTGAGATCCATTAGAGCACCAGCCCCCATGCGCTTTGCATGTCATCCAACTTTAAGGAAATTAACAATTCTTCCTACTAGGAATTGCAATCCCGCCTTTTGCGGCATAGACACGAACTTCATAGAATTGGTCTTCCCACGACTACCAGGATTATCAACAAATTTGAGGTTTTTGTGTATCAATCCCTTTGCAAACTTTCCCTTTACAACTATCATCATGCTCTTGGATACATTCGAGCAACGCTTAGTTTTTTCAAGCCTCGAAATCCCATTGAAATTTCAGCACCATGCAATCTCCTCACTGGGTTTATGCTTCTTGATTCTAAGATCTGGTAAAGGCGATGGTCACATCCATGAAAATTATTCATTGGGCTCAACCTCCTTAATTCATTGTTCAATCAGAGGGAAACACAAAGAATCATGAATATCCTTGAGCCTGAGACATTATTTGAATGCGGGAACCATGGGTGATCTACAACAACTGAAGGTCGTCATTCGCATAGCTCCAGTCTTCTCCTCATTTATATTAAAGTTGTAAAATAAAAAATGTTTGTTTGTCAATTTGTCTGTGATCCTCTAGGCTTGACCTATGAGGCTTGAGTCATCGTGACCCAAGGGCATCTAATCCATCAAAGTCACCCTTGGGATCGCACCCGGCCTAGGCCACACCAGCCCTAAGTTGCCTAGATTTTTTGAGCAAGTCTCCTCCCCTAGCACAGGGCATAACCACCCCCATGAGTTTTGATCCTGGGTTGCCTTGCTAACGAGGCCCATCATCAACCGGTTGTGCTAGTGGGACTTGACAAGTTATAAAAAGATTATTATTTATAATAATAAAATTAAATTTCTTCAAACTATATGAAATTTTTGAAAAAAAAAACACAAAGATGGAATATCATAATATTTTTTTGGCATTTCAATAATTCAAAAATATGTTATAATTATTAGACTCATGAAAATTAGAGCTAAGCTTGAGATACAATTCTTACTTATATGATATACAAATTCATAGCACATGGTTTCATCTTCCAATTAATTACTTAGACTTCTCATGACTATTCAAATTCACTTGTGGTTTTTAGCTTTCCTCTCAAGTTAATAATAAATTTTACATAATCTCTAAGCATTATGTTTCCAACATTCCCCCTTTAATCCAAAGTAGTAAATGTGAGCCCGAAAAGAGAGTTTAAATATGAAGGTGGATAACAACTAATGACTTGATGTACTTTTTGAATATCGGGTTCTAAAGAAGAACACAAATCAAATGGGTAGTAGAAACCGAAGTCTTCAACTAGTGGTGGTTTAAGGTTTTCCACTAACACAAGAACTTGACTTGAAACAATTTATGTAACAATTTCAAATATAGTTAGAAGTTGATGTCTTTTGCGAAATGGAAGAACTTTATAATGAGGATTTAACAACGATTAGAAAATATTGAAATTATGGTTTAAAGATGACCATAAAATATTGTAAAGCATAAGAAGTAAGTCTTTTACTAGGTGGTGGTTTAAGGAGGATCATAAACCAAATGGTGCTCATGGAACATGACTTTCTCTCTAGCTACAATGTTGACTTGGCCTTAAACCACCACTAGTAGAAGACTTCAGTTTTTTCAACCCATTTGGCATGTGTTCTTCCTTGAACCACCATATTTGAAAAGCATGTCTAACCATTGGCTGATATCCACCTCCATATTTCATCTCTCTTCTTGGACTCACATACACCTCTTAGGATTAAGGGGAGATGTTGGAGAAATAATCCTTAGGAATTATGTAAACTACATTATTAACGTAAGAGTAAGATAATAAAAAAGTCACAAACAAATTCAAAAAGTCATTGGGATTCCATAATACTACTTGTAAGATGAAACCAAAGGTAATGAATTTATGTATATCATATAAATAACAATTGCATTTCATGCTTGTCTAACCAATGCTCCAATTTTTATAAATCTAAAAAGAACAGATCACTTGAAACATAGTGAAACTTTGTTAAAAAAATAACCTTATAATATTAAAATAAATTAAAATAATAATGATTCATATTCATAAGAACTTTATTTTAAAACATATAATTAATAAATATAATAAGTAAATTATAAAAAATACAAAACATGACAAAGAAAAATGTCAAGAACATTTACATGTATATATATGTAAATGTAATTATATGTATTGTCTAAGATTTTAATAAAATTAAAAGAAGAATATGTGTGTGTGTGTCCCCAAGGGTAAGCTCAAGTGGCCTAGAGCCAAACGTGAAATTATTTGACATTATTGCTAGTTGTTGTTGATCACGAGTTCAACTTTCTTCGATTCCTTTAGGGTGAGGTCTTGTAATCAAGGCCAATAATTTATCCAGTTTACCATCCACAAAACCAGACCACTGACAATAGAGATAAAACTTCAATTTGTAGTGTTGACCCAAAATTGTTACTCTATCTATAGTCCAACTTATACAGAAAAACTAATGTATTGTGCATTCATACTTGCCACCAATGGCAAGCATGATAGATGATACAATTTGTTGGTTGGAAAACAAGACCCAACTATAAAACCAAGAAGCTAAATAACATGAAAGTATAAAACATAAAGAAAACCTTTAGGAAACTTGAGCCATGAAAACTCATATGAGGATGAAGCTAGATCTGAAACAATGACGTTAGGATATAGAGTAGGCTATGTAAAGAAATCAATGCTTATAGGAATTAGGGTTTGATTCCTCTTTCTTGATAATTACTTGTGAATCATGTTGGCTTCTTTTACTTCTTTATTATTTTGTCTTTCATCAAGAAATTACCAAATTATGTGTATATGAGGATCACAAGAACAAGAGATACAAGATGTAAGTGCTCAACGAGGGGAAAACCCTTACAAGGGGAAAACCCAGTCAAAATCTTCCACTAGTAGATTCAAATCAAGATGAGACACTCCATGACTTCTTAGACCTAGACAAAGACCTCCTCCAACCACCAAGTCAACCCTTCCCTTCAATAGATGATCCTTGTTAAAGTCTCCAAGTGACATCTCCCCAACAACCACTTCAGTCCAGAATTTTCCCCCCCTAGCAGCAGAACTTCGGCCGCCAGCAACATAATTTCAAACCTGCAATAGGCATAGATTTTCAGCCCCAACAACTACCCAGAAACTTCGTACGTGTGAGAGATAGATAGCCTAGAAACTCAAATTAGGTCTTCCCAACAAATTTTGTCCTTCTCTAGCTACTTTTCTCTCTTTTTTACCTCTCTTCCTTGAAGATCAAACTTGTTGAATGAATGCACCAAATAGGTCGAACAAGCTCTCTATATATAGCCTTTTTGTTGGGTCGAATTGCCCTAATGTGGGCAGACTTCATGGGGATAGCGCCAACTTAGTGTGGAGGTGACAAATAACCTTTTTGACTCAAAAATAATTATTTTTAAAAGCCCAATAAGCATCTAATAAAAATGACAATGACTTTAATGACTCAATGCAAAACCTAGAAGCATTCAATGGAGGCTTTGACCTAGAAAACATTAACCCAAACATGAAACCCATGCTTTAATAAGTCATTTTCTTTAATAATAAAATTTATTTTGACAACTACAATTATGAAGAATGACACTAGTTACATTCTTTAACATACTAGTTGTCATTTTTCATGAGCTTTTCTATGTTCCCAAGTCGGGCATCCAAGCTAAACAAACAGGTGTGCAAGTGCTTTTAGACATGGTGGATGTCGTTTAGGAATACAATGATCTCATTTTGGTCCTCTTGTTTCTCTTGGATAACACGTCCCAAGAAAATTTCATCTACCAATAAAGCATAATCGAATAGAAGTAAGGGTTGCTATAACTCCCAAAATTTCCTGATCTAAATTGGATCATTATATCATTTTTCATCATTCTTGATGTTTTGAGAGTGCGAAAAAATGGATGAATAATCTCATAGGACCCTTTTACCGACTGGGCCCGATTTGATAAAATGAGGTCTAAAGCCTTCCAAGAGAATTTTGAGGCATCAAATGACATTTTTTGGGGGTAAAACTTTTTCGCTTTAACACCATGCCTTTTTTTCATATTCTACACACATAAACCTTCCAATGGTGCAAGAACAACATCAATCAGAGTCTGTATGTGAAAGTTATGCCACCTAGAAGTTGACCTTCCTATTTTCACCACCATCATTCGAGAGGATGCCACGACAGCTCCCATAATTCATGGAAAATGGGTTAGCCATGTGATTATGATGAAGAAGAATCTAGAAAAGTGTAACCCACCCCTCCCACATTTACCCAATTTCACCTACCTGTCAAGGTAAACACAAGATGAAGATTTACTATGACATGACCCAACCTCCAACCTCTAGTTAAGTGGGGTCTAATACTAACCACCGAATGATAACTCACAATATTCCTCAGGGATACATGACGTTTAGGGGCCAAAGGACCGCCCCAGGTGACCAAACCCTAAGTTGGTGCTGCTTTTTGTTGACTTGTGCTCCCAACTGCATGCATGACAAGGCCTGGGTGTGGTTGAGGGTCTCCAACCGCATGCATAACATTGCTTGAGTGTGATTGTGACCCAAAATGTCCATTTCAAAGGGTGCGGTCCCGAGATCCGAGCCACAACTCCTGGTTAGCCTCCATGCCACTACCCAGAACTTCTTGAAACTTCTCATAATAATTATTGACATAACAACAAGGATAAACTTACAAACTTGAATCATAAACTTGATCTAGATTGGACATAGCAAACTAGGCATTTCATCAACACATGGAAAACATGTAAGCTACATGTCATGAATGCATATGTGATCATAAAGGTATGAGAATCACAGAGAAGGACCTATGCCCTCTCCACGTAGCTACAACAACACTTATTAGTACATACATTCATCAAACGATAAATAGCTAAATAATTCATGACAAGAGCCATAAAAGATACACATCATATGAACAACATATAACTTGAAAATAGCGAACACATAGACCATGGAAACTCAACCATAATATCACCAACATAATCACTACAAATATGCATGAATCACAATAGAAGAATAACTCTTATTAACATATGAAAATACCAACCAAGTTAGAGACTTCCACATACAACCTGACCATAGATTGGGCTAAACAAAATCTCTCTTGCAACCAATCACCCCTGTGCAGTATTCCAAGCATGAATGTGGGATCTCATGGAATAAACCAAACTAAGGTTTCTAGAGGCCAAACCACCTCAACCCTCAACCAGTGATTCCACCTCATGGTCGGACATCATGTCATGTTCCTTCCTAAATTAATTTGGAGCAAGACTAATTATTTCATTTTGGGGCCAATTTTGGAGATAGTGGGGCCCATTTGATTTTTATTAGGAGATTACACTTAGGAGATGTTATTTTGTTGTGGTTAAATTACACATGGGGGTCACCCACACTAGGGAAACACGCACTCCCTAATTTGGTTTGCATGAAGGTGGTTAAGTGAGGGCCCATGATGGAGATAAAATTGGAGGTAAAAGTGCTCCATGAAATATATATAAGGAATGCAACTCTCCTCATTTCATTCGTCTTTTTGGTAATATTGATTTATCTTTAGTTGCTCGAGCTACTTAGCCGAGTCACTTGTTGTTCAGCACGATTTCTTCAACCAAAGAGCTCACCCTTTCTTCGGGGGACGTCGACTTCCACTCTAGGAATGTTTTCTTTCATTTCTTCAGTAGGAGGATCTCAGTGTGATTCCCAGCTATTGCATCTATCTTCAGGTGGTGCATAATACTGGAGGACATAGTGAAGAGGAGGTTGAGTTTGCTTGTGACCTCTTGGAGAGGAGTTTGGGTGAAGGATTTTTCGGAGAGAAGGCATAGGAGGATTGTTGGAATTTGGGAGATGTTTTGGAGCTGGAGGAGTGTGTTACTTCATAGGGTGATTTTCGCACTTCTTGAGCCAGCACAGAGGCAACACTAGGTGTTCACGTGGAGGGTAGAGTATCAGTGTTTGAGCTGAATTTACCATGGAGGTTAAGGGAAATACTTGGAGAAGTTATTGTTGCATTTTTATGAGAATGGTGGAAGATTTCGTTGGAGTTTATTGCAGATCATTTATAGGAGCAACTTGGAGGGCATAGTGCATATTGGAGGTCGATTTGAAAAGTTAAAAATCCGGCCAAACCATTTCTGGGTTTTTCAGGGTTTTCAACAAGGATCCCAGATATAAAGTTTCATAATTTTTTGAGCAATAGAGGTGGTGTTTTCCATGGAAAATTTTAGGGGCTAATGTTCGCCCAGTGGGCTAATTTTCCATGATTTTTCCACAAAAAAGATTCGCCAATTTCCAATTTTATAAAAGACGATTCGCCCAAATTTTAGAATATAAAATTATTTTACCTTAAAAATCGCCAACATTATATAGAGACTATATATAAAATAATTATAAATTTGATTAATTTTACAAATATATCAATAAACATTTATAATTTGCATATTAGGGATTAGTGAGATTCGCCAATGTTTTAAACTTCAAGAAAATTTTCCATCCTTAAAATTATCCTTGGTGTTTTCGGCTATATATTTGCAGCAGACATTATAGAATTATTGGGCATTGCATAGGCATATTGGAGGCCGAATTTGGGATGATGGATTCAACCGAAACCATTTATGGGTTTTTCTGGGTTTTTGACAAGGATTCCAAATATAAAGTTTTAGAATTTTCTTAGCACCAAAGATGGGGTTTCTTTCAATTCATTTCCAACCAACAGTGTAGTTTCTAGGGACAATGCAAAGCATTAGAGGAGCAGTCATTTCTAGCTTCGATATTATTATTTTATTACCTTCGTATTGTTAAGATTCCCTTGAGGCAAGCCCAGGTGCATTTCTCCATATTATTGTACTTGCTCCATTTCATTAGTAAAATGGCTCAGCTGGTTCTTATTTCTCGAGTTTACATGGGTGTTTGTTGAATGTTTGAAATTTCTAGTGTTGTATTTGTTATTTGATTTTCATATCACTATTTTTCCTATTCCCTAACATTACAATGGTATCAGAGCATGATCTTGGCCCATATGTGGGAAGCTAGCCAGAAGATCATGGAAACTTTGGGTATGAGTGCACAGTGATGGGTGAAACCAGAGATAAACCCATGGCTCAAGGGAAATCCAGTATGCAGAAATTTTGGGACATAATTCATTGGGACGATGAGAGGTTGGCCCAGTTGAGGAGGGTGATAGACCAAACCCTTCTTCAACCTTACAATGGAGACGTTAGAGGTGAGAAGGTTTTTGGGGTGCAACGATCTACATCATGTGGGGAAAGTCGACAAAACCAGGGCACCAAATCTCCTAAAAAGGAGCAAGCAGGACAGGAACAGTTAGAGGGTGAGACCAGGGAGAACTTTGGCTGGTGGAGGACCTGACTTTAGATACCAGGAGCCTGAGGAGGAGGTTTAGCATGATGATGAGAGCCCATAGGATGGTGAGGAGCACATTGATTTACCCAATATAGCACATGAGTCACCATTGTTGGAGATCTCTCTGATAGCACCAGTTGACACACATAGAGCTATTTTTCAAGGAGGTGCAACCCATGGATGAGATGTTGATAGTTGCTTAGGTATCTAGAGTTGTGACCAAGTCTCCAGGTGATAGATACCAATGACAGTTTCATCAGTTCCAAACTGACCTTCTAGCATTGAGAGAGGAGGCCATGATAGTACGAGAGGCCATTCTACAACAAAAAGAGGAGCTAGAGGGCATGATAGTGGTTTGTCCTTAGTCAGCAACCAAACTGACTTGCATTGGGGAATGGTTGGATTCCCTAATGGTACAAATAATGTGCACATTAGAGCATCAGATCAACCCTCTTCAGACATACATATATGGGGCTTGTAGCGTTAGTAGTTTACCTTTGCACCTTAGAGAGGGAGAGGTAGAGCCACCTCGACATATTTATGTGTTAACCAGGATGATGAGATGATGCGACATGAGCGACACAAGGTGCAACATTCGCATGACAGAGGGCTTGTCCTATGTATAGGAGATCGTACCTTCAATCCCTCTCTTCGGGTTGGATGGTGAGATATTTTGAGTTGGTACCTGGTGGAGTGGGCTATGGAGATGGTAGTGGACTGGCATGAAGCTCAGCAGGAGCTTTCAGGCATTAGTGATCAGGTGCTTAGAATTATGCTCAAAAAATCAAAGTGTCAGAAACTTCTCAAACTCAACTTTAGATTAACAAGCTCGTCATTCTGAATCCAATGATGTGAACTACACTCAAATCCGAGTTCGTATGCAGAAGTTAGAGCAAGTCAAATTTCAAGTTTGACTTTCATAAATGGCAGGATTAGGAGAGTGTGGCAAGTCTTCAGCAAATAATGAGGTGCCAAGTGGTAGTCTGCCATTCTCCCTCGCAAATCACATATCGCAGCGGTAGGTGGGAAAGGTGTTTCAAAACGGTTCACGGCAGGTTCAGGTTGTAATGTGAGATAATCGCAATCACATATCATAGATGGTGAAGGGGTGAACAGAATAGGTATCGGCAAGGTTTGCGATGCGATCACATATCGCAATCATGTAGAATAGGTATCGGCCCTGGCCCTGAAAAGGTTAACAATGTGATGCAATGTGATCGCATATCGCAATTGCAATAGTAACAGGAATCGGTCCTGATGTAAGTTAAGTTCTGAATGCGAAAGACCCCGGACGTGATAACGTTATATGTCATAGTTTAAAACTCAGGTATGTCACCGATATTGCAATCGCAACATTTCACTGAGTAAACAAGACATTCCACCCATTGAAACCCATTGATTGTAATTTGCGATATGATAGATATAATATGGACCACAGTGCAAGAAATTATTTCCCGGTTAGTGGATTTTTGGGCTAATTTGTAGTTTTCTGCGGCTTTTGGAGCATTTTGTGGAACAAATAGTGGGAGAACTGGGATAAGTCATAAATTATTCAATTCTTATCCAAATTTGATGCAAAAATAGTCAATTCTATCATATTTGATTATTCTCAACTCATTGAGACAGGTTTCAGAGGCATCTGAGCATTGTAAACACACTTTTGATGTACTTTGTGCATAATAGAGAGGTCCAAGCCATTAGAAGCTAGACCAAGGAGACGTAGCCCAGGAGGGGTGAACTCCATTATCATGTCCTTTTTGTGTGTTATATTTTGATGTTCTTTGCAGTTGTTCAACATATGTTTTTATGTTAAATTGTTTATAACATTTACATAACAAACTCTCATGGGAATCTGTTAATTATGCAAAAGTTTTTAATCCTTAAGCACTTGAAAAAGAAAATGATAAGCATCTTTGGTTTATTTCTGAATGAGGAATTAGTAGAACATTACTAATCTGCTTCAATTCAGATCAAGTTGGTATTAGAGTGTTGGTTTTGCTTACTAGATTTGCTTTGTGAAAGAAGGATTTAATTGTTTGAAAGTTTATGTCATGCTCACAAGGTTAAATCTCAAAAGAGGTGAACAAAAGATGGTTGAAAGCCCTGAAATTGTGTCAAAGGGAAGAAGAGAAAGGTTTCCAAAGTCTTCTACACCAGTTCATCCTCAAGTTGCAGAAGTTGCAATTGAGATTCCAACACCAGTACAACCTCAAGTTGTAGTTGAGTCTCTAGAGACCATGTCTCATGAAGGAGAACCTATCATGACAGAAGATTAGAAGGCCTTTAAAAAGGATTTCTTTGATATGATAGAGATGGTGAAGGTCCTGTATGAAGAGAGGAACAACATACTACAAGGAGAAAGTTCCAAGCCTCCCAATGGAGAAGGCTCTTTAGGAGGAGGTAATGGAAAAGAAGATAAAGGAAAAGGAGGTAATGGGAATGGAGGCAAACCTCCACCATCTCCACCATATTCTTCATCTTCTTCTTCGAAAGAATCTTCACACTCTTCCACAAATACCATCGTTACTCATACTCATCATCATTCTTCAAAAGGGGTTGGTAAATCACCTTTTCTGAAGCTTGATGTTAAATTTGAGTTGCCTATGTACAATGGAGAAGTTAATGCAGAGAACATGGATAACTGGATTCATTAGTTGGAGGCGTATTGTATAATTTAGAAGCTTCAAGAGGATGATATCAAAATTCAATTGCCTTCATTGAGATTGGATGGTGCAACACTTATATGGTGGGAAGCAAGGACGCGAGACGAGATCAAGAAACATGGTAAGATCTTTATTTCTTGGTCTGATTTCATTGTTGCTATAAAATGAAAGTTCTATCCTTTAGCTCATATGCAAAAGCCATTATGAATTAGAACATTTTCAAACAGTTGAAAGGTCAAAATGTGCAAGAGTATTCTCAAGAGTTTAGGAAAAGAGCTCTTATCCTAGGATTACACTTATAGTCACAAGATACCTTGCTGAAATTCATAGGAGGGTTACATAGCTATCTTTGACATATTATTCCTATGTTCAGTCTCATGAATATTGATGAGGTTTGTGTTCAATCTACACACCTAGAAGAAAGAGGGAAAAATATACATGAAGATGGTAAGAAGAAGCCATTTTAGAGTGTTAAAAAGGGGAAGAAGTTTAAAGGAAAGCAAAAGAAAAATGCTTCTGTTAAGAAAAAAGGGGAGAAACGCATGTGTAATAATTGTTCCATGGAAGGACATGATGAAGCGGGTTGTTGGAAGCTTCATCCATAATTATGACCGTAGAAATTCAACAATAAAGGGAAACAAAAGACCAATGTTGCTACATAACAAGACTTGGGTTCAGACTCACGGAATGAAACAAAAATCATAGCCACAGTCACCAAAGGAAAATCCATGGCAAAAGCGAGTAAATAGGTCAGCAAAGAGGCAGTTCTAGCAAGTACCAATGTAGAAAATAATACCCACAACATTTCAAATAAGAAAACCCGAATAGAGTTATTCCATATTCAAGTCATTTCCAAACATATGAAAATCGATACGTTGTTTGAAAGTAGATTGCAGGCCAACTTAATTTCTACGGATTTGTTTAAGAAAATGAATCTGGAAAACATGCCCCATCACAAAACATATCCATTGGGATGGATAACCAAGGAGGTTCATTTACAAGTCACACAAAAATGTATTTTCAGGTTTGCAATCATCGCTAATTTCGTTGATGAAGTTGAATCAGACGTTGTGGCATTGGATATCTCAGGAATTGTGTTAGGAAGTCTGTATTTGTATGACAAGAAGGCTATTTTCCACAGGTTTGAGAACAAATACCATTTGTTCAAAAACATAGTGGAGTACATTATGAGAGTCCATCACAAGAACTTACTATGTCTTTGGCAAGCACAGGTGAAATGAAACGATTGATTAATTCCACCAAAAGTCTCGTGCTCCTCATGATCAAGCAGAAAAATGACACGGAGGAAGAATCTTTTGCAGGCTATGATGTGAATTTGAAAGTTAAATTGGTTAATGTGGTCAATCAATATGGAGAAATGTTTCAAGAACCAAAGGGATTGCCACCAAAAAGAGGAATTCAGCATGAAATTCAGCTACAGCATGACTGACCACTCCCAAACATTGGTATGTATCGAGTGTCAATTTTGGAAAGTTTAGAAATTAAAAAACAAGTCCATGAATTGTTAGATAAAGGAGTAATTCATCCTTCTACTTCGCCATGTGGTTCACCAATAGCATTGGTACCCAAGAAATATGGAGCCTAGCTCACGTGTGTATATTATCGAGCTTTGAATAAGATTACAATAAAGAATCGATGCCCACTGCCCATAATAGATGATTTGCTAGATCAATTGAAAAATGAAAAGTATTTCACTAAATTAGACTTGAGAAGTGGATATCATCAAGTTAGAATAGTTGAGGAGGACATATGGAAGACTATGTTTAAAACCAAACAGGGATTGTTTGAGTGGTTGGTTATGCCTTTTGGCCTTTGCAATGCTCCAGTTACATTCATGAGAGTTATGAATGATGTTTTAAGATAATTTCTTGATGATTTTGTAATTGTCTATTTAGATGATATTTTGATATTCAGCAAATCACGAGAAGAGCATGTCAAGCATGTTAGGAAAGTGTTGGGTGTCTTGAGTAAAGAACAATTTTTTCTGAAGATGTCTAAATGTGAATTTTTGAAAACTTCTTTAGTGTATTTGAGCCACATAGTTGGAGGAGGTGAGATGAATATTGACCCCTCTAAAGTTTTGGTCATTGTGAATTGGCCAATACCCAAATTAGTCATAAAAGTAAGGATTTGTTTAGGAGTAGTGCAGTACTAGAGGAAGTTCATTGTCAATTTCTCCTCCATAGCAGCTCCACTACATGCATTGACTGGTGTGAAGGTTGTCTTCCAGTGGGGAGGTAAACAACAAAAAACATTTGATGCTTTGAAACAAAAGATCAGTTCAACCCCAGTTTTGGCATTGTCAGATTTGAAACAGCCATTTGAAATACAGATAGATGCAAGTGACTATGCCATGGGTGCAATTCTTTTATAGCATGGTAAGCCCATTTCATTTCGTTATGAGATTTTTAGTGGTGTTGTTATTAATTATCCTACGTATGATAAAGAGGTTTACGCATTGGTACAAAGTGTGAAGAAATGGAAGCATTATTTGATGGGAAAATAAACCATTATTCACATTGATCGTCAACCTCTGCAATATCTACAATCTCAAACCAAATTGCAGCAGTCAAGGCACTTTCGTTGGATGGGATTTTTACAGCAATTCCACTTGGTAATTAGGTACAAGAAAGGCATTTATAATAGAGTTGTTGATATGCTTTCTAGACCAATTGTAAATGTAGCCATTTTACTCAAGAATAATTATGTTTTACCTGAAAGTTATGTTGAACAATACACATAGGATGTTGAATTTCAAGAGTTGTATTTAAACTTGAGTCAAGGCCAACAACTTTTGGAATTCGACTACCATGTTCATTATAATATGTTGTATCATTTGGGAAAACTTTGTGTTCCAATGGAAGAGAGAGTAAATGTCACAAGGGAAGCGTACACTTCTCTTATTGGTGGACATTTCGGTGTAAGTAAAACAATGGCAAACCTTCAGAGGTATTTTTATTGCCCTTGTATCCTTGAAAGTGTGTCACATTTTTTAAGAGGTTGTTCATTGTGTTCAATCAATAAGCCTAGTAGTAGGAAACTAGGTTTGTACACACCAATTCCAGTGCCTTAAAGACCATGGGAAAGTGTTTCTATGGATTTTGTAGGAGGTCTTCCTTTGTCAAGGAAAGGTCATGACTATTTGTATGTAGTTTTGGATAGGTTCAGTAAGATGTGCATGTTAATGCCTTGTAAAAAGAAAATTACAGCTGAACAAATAGGTGAAATTTTCTTTCAAAATGTATGGATTCATTCTGGATTGCCTACTTCTATTGTAAGTGATAGTGATTCTCAATTTGTTGGTAATTCTTTGTCAAGTTTATAGAACTCGATGGACACCAAGTTGAATAAAAGTACAACCTTCCATCCACAAACATATGGTCAAACTGATGTGGTAAACAGGATAATAATTCATTTTCTAAGAGGATATTGCAGCAAACATCTAAGTTGTGGGATGAATAGTTGCATTATATTCAGCATGCTTACAACCGAGCAAAACACTCTTCTACTCTAACTTCACCTTTTAAGGCATGTATTGGTTATTTGCCTAAATCACCTTAGGATTTCATCTTTGAGAAAGATGTAGTTGTATATGGACATAGTGATATCGACAAAGCAAAGAGATTCATTGAGAAAATTCATTTGATTCACCAAACAGTTCAAGAACAACTAGAAAAGAGTCAAGGCAAGTATAAGGCAAGGCATGATAAGCATCATGTGAATCATCAGTATCAAGTAGTGATGCAGTTTGGCTCTACATTAGCAAGGAAAGTCTTCAAGGTGAAGGTAAAAACCTGAAACCAATTCATTATGGTCCATTTAAAATTCTAGAAAAGATTGGTAATAATGATTTCAATCTTGATTTGCCTTCATATATGTAAATCTATTCCATTGTTAATGTTGAAAATTGGAGATTGTATGGACCTCCTTCGATTGAAAATCAAGGAGAGAATGTTCAAATTCCATCTATTGAAGACTTTTCTCCAGAATACCTTCATGTGCTTCAGCAAGACGCTATACTTGACAGAAGGACAAGGACAACTAAAAGGGGAAATATTGATTATCTTTGGGTGGGTCTCAAAGGTACACATCCATCAAAGGCCAAATGTATTGAAGTGGGGAAGGTGAGGGAATAGTACCCTCATCTGTTCAATAAATGAAAGTGATCCTTTTGGGGTACAAAAGGCTTCCAATGGGGAGGAGTGATTAGTTGCTCAGAATTATGCTCAAAAAATAAAAGTGTCAGAATTTTCTTAAACTTAGATTCGGATTGAATAGCTCTTCATTCTGAATCCAATGATGCAAAGAGCACTCGAATCTGAGTTCGTATGTAGAAGTTAGAGCAAGTCAAATTTCAAGTTTGACTTGCCTACATGGCAAGATTAGGATGATGTGGCAAGTCTTCAACGAATAATGAGGCGCCAAGTGGTAGCCTACCATTGGCCCTCAAAAATCACATATCACAGTGGTGTGTGAAAAAGGTGTTTCAATTCGGCCCCTAGCAGGTTCAGGTTCTGATGCGATCTAATTGCATATCGCAGATGGTGAAGGGGAGAACAAAACAGGTATTATCAAGGCTTGCGATGCGATGCAATTACATATTGCATTCGCAATGAATAGGTATCGGCCCTGGACTTGACAAGGTTAACAATGTGATGCGATGTGATTGCATATCGCAATTGCAGTAGTAACAGGAATCGGTCCTGATGCAAGTTAAATTATAAATGCGAAAGACCCCAGACACGATAATGTTATAAGTCACAATTCAAAACTCTGGTATGTCCCCGATATTGCAATCGCAACATTTTTCCAAGTAAACAAGACATTCCACCCATCAAAACCCATTGATTTTGATTTGCGATACGACTAACAAAATATGGACCGTGGTGTGAGAAATTATTGCCCGATTAGCAGATTTTGGGGCTAATTTGTAGTTTTCTACTGGTTTTGGAGCATTTTGTGGAATAAATAGTGGGAGAACTAGGAGAAGTCATAACTCCTTTAGTTCTTATCCAAATTTGATGCAAAAATAGTCAATTCTAGTAGTTTTGATTATTCTGAACTCATTGAGACAGGTTTCAGAGGCATTTAAGCATTGTAAACACACTTTTGATGTAATTTGAGCTAGGAGGGGTGAACTCCATTATCATGTGCTTGTTATGTGTTATATTATGATGTTCTTTGCACTTCTATTGTAGTTGTTCAACATATGTTTTTATGTTAAATTGTTTATAACATTTACATAAGAAAATCTCATGGGAATCTGTTAATTATGCAAAAGTTTTGAATCCTTAAGCACTTGAAAAAGAAAATGATAAGCATCTTGGGTTTATTTCTGAATGGGGAATTAGTACAGCATTACTAATCTGCTCCAATTTAGATCAAGTTGGTATCAGAGCACTGGTTTTGCTTACTAGATTTGCTTTGTGAAAGAAGGATTTAATTGTTTGAAAGTTTATGTCATGCTCACAAGGTTAAAGCTCAAAAGAGGTGAAGGAAAGATGGTTGAAAGCCCTGAAGTTGGGTCAAAGGGAAGAAGAGCAAGGTTTCCAAAGTATTCTACACCATTTCAGCCTCAAGTTGCAGAAGTTGCAGTTGAGATTCCAACACCAGTACAACCTCAAGTTGTAGTTGAGTCTCTAGAGACCATGTCTCATGAAGGAGAACCTATCATGATAGAAGATGAGAAGACCTTTAGAAAGGCTTTCTTTCATATGATGGAGATGGTGAAGGTCCTATATGAAGAGAGGAACATCATACTACAAGGAGAAAGTTCCAAGCCTCCCAATGGAGAAGGCTCTTCAGGAGGAGGTAATGGAAAAGAATATAAAGGAAAATGAGGTAAGGGGAATGGAGGCAAACCTCCACCATCTCCACCATATTCTTCATATTCTTCTTCGAAATAATCTTCACACTCTTCCACAAATACCACCGTTACTCATACTCATCATCATTCTTCAAAAGGGGTTGGTAAATCACCTTTTCTGAAGCTTGATGTTAAATTCGAGTTGCCTATGTACAATGGAGAAGTTAATGCAGAGAAGTTGGATAACTGGATTCAGTAGTTGGAGCTGTAGAATTCAAAAGCTTCAAGAGGATGATATCAAAATTCAGTTGGCTTCATTGAGATTGGAGGGTGCAGCACTTATATGGTGGGAAGAAAGGATGCAACACAGATCAAGAAAAATGGTAAGATCTCTATTTCTTGGTCTGATTTCATTGCTGCTATAAAAAAAAAATTCTACCCTTTAGCTCATATGCAAAAAGGCATTATGAATTGGAAAAATTTCAGACAGTTGAAAGGTCAAAATGTGCAAGAGTATACTCAAGAGTTTAGGAAAAGAGCTCTTATGCTAGGAGTAGACTTACAGTCACAAGATACCTTGTTGAAATACATAGGAGGGTTGCATAGCTATCTTCGACATATTATTCTTATGTTCAGTCTCATGAATAATGATGAGGTTTGTGTTCAATCTACACGCCTCGAAGAAAGAGGGAAAAATATACATGAAGATGGTAAGAAGAAGCCATTTCAGAGTGTTGAAAAGGGGAAGAAGTTTAAAGGAAAGTAGAAGAAAAATGCTTTTGTTAAGAAAGAAGGGGAGAAACTCATGTGTAAGAATTGTTCCAAGGAAGGACATGATGAAGCGCATTGTTGGAAGCTTCATCCAGAATTACGATCGAAGAAATTCAACAATAAATGGAAACAAAAGATCAATGTTGTTGCACAACAAGACTTGGGTTCAGACTCATGGGATGAAACAAAAATTGCAGCCATAGTCACCAAAGGAAAATTCGTGGAAAAAGAAAGCAAAGAGGTCACAAAGAGGCAATTTTAGCAAGTACCAACGTAGCAAATAATACCCACAATGTTTCAAATGAAGAAAAACGAATAGAGCTATTCCATATTCGAGTCATTTCCGAACATATGAAAATTGATACCTTGTTTGACAGTGGATAGCAGGCCAACTTAATTTCTACAGATTTGGTTAAGAAAATGAATATCGAAACCATGCCCCATCACAAACCTTATCCATTGGGATGGATAACCAAGGATGTTAATTTACAGTTCGCACAGAAATGTATTTTCAGGTATGCAATCACCGTTAATTTCATTGATGAAGTTGAATTAGACATTGTGCCATTGGATATCTCAGGAATTGTGTTGGGAAGTACATATTTGTATGACAGGAAGGTTTTTTTCCAAAAATTTGAGAACAAATACCATTTGTTCAAAAATGGAGTGGAGTACCTTGTGAGAGTCCATCACAGGAAACTTAATCTATCTTTGGCAAGTGCAGGTGAAATGAAATCACTGGTTAATTCCAGCAAGAGCCTCGTGCTCCTCATGATCAAGTAGAAAAATGACACGAAGCAGGAATCCTTTGCAAGTTGTGATGTGAAGCTGAAAGTTGAATCAGTTGATGTGGTCAATCAATATGGAGACATGTTTCAAGAACCAAAGGGATTGCCACCAAAAAGAGGAGTTCAGCATGAAATTCAGCTACAACAAGATTGTCTACTCCCAAACATTGGTATGTATCGAATGCCAATTTTGGAAAGATTAGAAATTAAAAAACAAGTTTGGGAATTGTTAGATAAAGGAGTAATTCATCCTTCTACTTCGCCATGTGGTTCACCAATAGTATTGGTACCCAAGAAATATGGAACGTGGTGCATGTGTGTAGATTATCGAGTTTTGAATAGGATTACAATAAAGAATGATACCCACTGCGCAGAATAGATGATTTGCTAGATCGGTTGAAAAATGCAAAGTATTTCACTAAATTAGACTTGAGAAGTGGATATCATCAAGTTAAAATAGTTGAGGAGGAAATATGGAAGACTTATTTTTAAATCAAATAGGGATTTTTTGAGTGGCTAGTTATGCCTTTCAGTCTTTGCAATGCTCCAGCTACATTCATGAGAGTTATGAATGATGTTTTAAGATCATTTCTTGATGAGTTTGTAATTTTGTATTTAGATGATATTTTGATATTAAGCAAATCACGATAAGAGCATGTCAAGCATGTTAGGAAAGTGTTGGATGTCTTGAGAAAAAAACAGCTATTTTTGAAGATGTCTAAATGTGAATTTGGGAAAAATTCTTTAGTGTATTTGGGCCACATAGTTGGAGGAGGTGAGATGAATATTGACCCCTCTAAAGTTTTGGTCATTGTGAATTGGCCAATACCCAAATTAGTTACAGAAGTAAGGAGTTTTTTAGGAGCAGTGTAGTACTAGAGAAATTTCATTTTCAATTTCGCCTCCATAGCAGCTCCACTACATGCATTGACCAACGTGAAGGTTGTCCTCCAGTGGAGAGGAAAACAACAAAAAGCATTTGATGCTTTAAAACAAAAGATCAGTTCAACCCAAGTTTTGGCATTGTCGGATTTGAAACAATCATTTGGAATACAGACAGATGCAAGTGACTACACCATGGGTACAGTTCTTTTACAGCATGGTAAGCCCATTTCATTTCATTCTGAAATTTTTAATGGTGTTGTTATTAATTATCCTACGTATGATAAAGAGCTTTACGCATTGGTACAAAGTGTGAAGAAATGGAAGCATTATTTGATGGGAAAAGAAACCATTATTGACGTTGATCATCAACCTCTGCAATATCTTCAATCTCAAACCAAATTACAGCAGTCGAGGCACTTACATTGTATGGTATTTTTACAGCAATTCCACTTGGTAATTAGGTACAAGAAAGGCATTTATAATAGAGTTGCTGATATGTTTTCTAGACTAGTTGTAGATGTATCCATTTTACTCAATAATAATTATGTTTTGCCTGAAAGTTATGTTGAACAATACGCATAGGATGCTGACTTTCAAGAGTTGTGTTTAAATTTGAGTCAGGCCACCAAGTTGAGCAATTAGACTACCATGTTCATGATAATCTGTTGTATCATTTTGAAAAAAAATTTGTTCCACAAGAAGAGAGAGTACTTGTCAGAAGGGAAGCGCACACTTCTCACACTTCTCTTATTGTTGGACATTTTGGTGTAAGTAAAACCATGGCAAATGTTCAGAGTTATTTTTATTGGCCTCATATGCTTGAAAGTGTGTCACATTTTATAAGAGGTTGTTCATTGTGTGCAGTCAGTAAGCCTATTAATAGGAAACTAGGATTGTACACATCACTTCCAGTGCCTTCAAGACCATGGGAAAGTGTTTCTATGGATTTTGTAGGAGGTCTTTATTTGTCAAGGAAAAGTCATGATCATTTGTATGTAGTTGTGGATATGTTTAGCAAGATGTACATGTTAATGCCTTGTAAAAACCAAATTATAGATGAAAAAATAGTTCAACATTTCTCTCAAAATGTATGGATTCATTTTGGATTGCCTACTTCTCTTATAAGTGATTGTGATTCTCGATTTGTTGGGAATTTTTGGTCAATTTTATGGAACTTGATGGACACCAAGTTGAATAAAAGTACAGCCTTCCATCCACAAACATATGATCAAACTGAAATGGTAAAAACGATAATAATTCATTTTCTAAGAGAATATTGCAGCAAACATCCTAAGTTGTGGGATGAACAGTTGCATTATATTCAGCATGCTTACAACCGAGCAAAACACTCTTCTACTCTAACTTCACCTTTTGAGGTATGTCTTGGTTATTTTCCTAAATCGCCTTTAGATTTCATCTTTGAGAAAGATGTATCTATAGATGGACATAGCGACATCGACAGAGCAAAGAAATTCATTGATAAAATTCATTTGATTCACCAAAATGTTCAAGAACAACTAGAAAAGAGTCAAGGAAAGTATAATGCAAGGCATGATAATCATCTTGTGGGTCATTAGTTTCAAGTAGGTGATGAAGTTTGGCTCTACATTAGCAAGGAAAGGCTTTAAGGTGAAGGTAAAGAGCTGAAACCAATTCGTGATGGCCCATTTAAAATTCTGGAAAATATTGATAATAATGCTTTCAAGCTTGATTTGCCTTCATATATGCAAATCTATTCCATTGTTAATGTTGAAAATTTGAGATTGTATGAACCTCCTTTGATTGGAAATCAAGGAGAGAATGTTCAAATTTCATCTATTGAAGACTTTTCTCCAGAATACCTTGATGTGCTTTAGCAAGACACTATACTTGACAGAAGGACAAGGACAACTAAAAGAGGAAATATTGATTATCTTCGGGTGGGTTTCAAAGGAACACATCCGTCAAAGGTCAAATGGATTGAAGTGGGGAAGGTCAGGGAATAGTACCCTCATATGTTCAATAACTGAAAGTGATCCTTTTGGGGTCCAAAAGGCTTCGAGTGGGGAGGAGTGATCAGGTGCTCAGTATTATGCTCAAAAAATCTCAGTGTCAAAATCTTCTTAAACTTAGCTTCAGATTTAATATTTCGTCATTCTGAATCCAACAGTGCAAACAACACTCGAATCTGAGTTTGTATGCAGAAGTTAGAGAAAGTCAAAGTTCAAGTTTGACTTGCCTACATGGCAATATTAGGATGATGTGGTAAGTCTTCAACGAATAAGGAGGCACCAAGTGGTGGCCCGCCATTGGTCCTTATAAATTGCATATCAGAGTGGTATGTAAAAAAGGTGTTTCAATTCACCCCCCGAAAGGTTCAGGTTGTGATGCAATCTAATCGCAATTCCATATCGCGGATGGTGAAGAGGAGAATAGAAGAGGTATCAGCAAGGTTTGTGATGCGATGTGATCACATATCACAATCAAGGTATTGACCCCGGTGTCGGCATGGTTAATAAAGTGATGCAATGTGATCACATATCGCAATCGCAGCAGTAACAAGAATCGGTCCCGGTGCAAGTTAGTCCCAAATGAGAAAGACCCCAGACGCAATAACGTTATATGTCACAATTTAAAACTCCGGTAGGTCCCTGATATCGCAATCATATCATTTCACCAAGTAAACAAGAAATTCCTCCCGCCAAAACCCACCGATTGCAATTTGCGATACGACTGACAGAATATGGCCCATGGTGCAGAGAAATTATTGCTTCGTTAGCGGCTTTTGGGGCTAATTTGTAGTTTTATGCTTGTCTTGGAGCATTTTTTGGAACCAATAGTGGGAGAACTGGAAGAAGTCATAACTCCTTCAGTTCATATCCAAATTTTATGAAAAAATAGTCAATTCTAGCAATTTTGATTATTTTGAACTCATTGAGACTGGTTTCAGAGGCATCTAATCATTGAAAATACACTTTTGATGTAATTTGAGCATAATAGAAAGGCCCAATTCATTGGAAGTTAGACCAAGGAGACATAGCCAGCGAGGGGTGAACTCCTTTATCATGTGCTTGTTGTGTTTTATATTTTTATGTTCTTTGTTGTTATATTGCAGTTGTTCAGCATATGTTTTTATGTTAAATTGTTTATAACATTTACATAAGAAACTCTCAAGGGAATATGTTAATTATGCAAAAGTTTTGAATCCTTAAGCACTTGAAAAAGAAAATGATCAACATCTTGGGTTTATTTTTGAATGGGGAATTAGCACAACATTACTAATCTTCTCCAATTCAGATCAATTAGGGATACAGTAATCCCATACTGGAAAATGGATCCAGGTGGGACTACCTATCATTCCCTGGATATGTCAGTTGACTATGACCTTGGTGGTGCAGTTGGCCTAATAGTTGAGCACACACATTCACTAGGGGAGTATCAGTCAGTACCAGTGGAAAACCAATTTATGGAAAGGCTCCCTAGGTCGTTTTGGTTTGATGGTCACGCATGGGATCATAGGATGACCAACATACTTTGGTGGGAGTTTGTTGGAGGAGGTAGCATTGTCAGGCCACCATAAAATGCCTTATATGGAGTTGGGGATTTTTCACATTTGTGTGGGGAACGAAATACATGGAAGGGCAGAGCAGTGGTGGCATCTATTATCACTCAGGTTGTTCCCCCAAAAGTTGTGAGAAAAGGGAATACGGCTGAGGTAACCACAGACCAATCTTTTAGATGCAGGTTCTAGCCAATCTACATCCAGATAGGGCTCTCTCTTTATAATTTAGCTTTGTTTTTAATATATATTAGGCTAGTTATGAAGTACAGGGGTTTGTTTGATTTTTGGATGGTGACATTAAATAGAATAGGGGTGTAAATATGAGAAGTTCAGTCCATTGGGCTAATGGAGTCTATGAATATGAACTGTTGAATGTGGTTTCTTTGACAGAGGGTGGTACTACAGAGCAAGGTAATCAACCATGAAACAAATTGTAAGCTGGAATAAGGTGAGGTGGGGTCAGGGGGTCAAGGGCAACTAAGAATCCTTCATCATGCTGACAGAGGGAAAGTGGTTGAATATTGCCAGGGAGCAGTTAAGAATTCCTTAGCTATATTCAAAATGTAAGAACCAGGGGAAACAAGAGCAGTTAAGAATTCCTACTTATGCTAATTCTAAAGAAAACATAAACAATAACAGAGATTGACCTTGACCACAGAGTACAGTTAAGCAAGTTCTGGGTTATTCTTTTTCCCTATTATTAAGATTATGAACATAGATGATATATAAAAACACAAAAACTATAAAACATGAGTTAAAAAGACTTATTGATCCATGAAATAATTCGAGAAATCTGCAACATAGTCCTCTGCCATCAATTCCCCAACCAGAGAGTTCAGCAACAACGCATTCTAGCAACCTTTTATTCAGAAGGGTTTTCAGAGTTACAATGCAGTTCTAGAAATGTATCACCAACCCCTAATACTTCGTTTGGGGAGGTATTTGTACAAAAATGTTTACAAAATATCTCAATGAGATAAATATCTAGCAATAACTTCTTCTATCTACTCTATAGGAGAAGTAAATGATCTTGGGAACAGGAAGAAATAAATGCAGAGGTGAATGCTGTTGTGCTGGCTGTTTAGTTGGTGAGATGCGTTGACCATTGTGGAGTACTAAAGAAGGTATGTTTTTGGTAATTATTTCAGCATCTTTTCATAAGAACTTACAAACCTTTTGCATCATGAACTAGGAAAATGATAAGGAATTGTAATAAAACCTGTGAGATTAATGTGCAAAGCGGAAATACTGACAATTGTCATTTTCTTGTGCAGAAAGAAGGGAAAACAAAAGACTTTCATGCTAAAGGAAAGAACAAGGTCGGGTTAACCACTATCCCTTTGATGGGGAACCGTATGCAAACAAGGCAAAACAGATCAAAGCGAATCAACCCTGGAAAGGAAGTGGGGATGTCGGCTCGACGCAAGAAGGAAAAGAGATAACTGAGAACTAATGGTTCGACGAATCCCTCAGGATCCTTTGATCTCGAGGGATCACTGCTTTAACTATTTTTGCACCTAGACATCTCTGCCTTCATCATTATAAAAGGGGCAGCATTGTTAGCTCGAAGGGGTCGAATCCTTATGTTTTATGTAATTTCTCTGAAGATTGAAACTTTGATCATCGAGTCTCGTTGAGAACTGATCTACTGTAATTCCATTTTATGCATTAATACAAACTCGGTTGCTATTTCATCCCTGTTACACTAAAAAATGTCACCATGGCTATTTACAGTTGGTATGGCTCTATCAACAGTCATACTACCCTCTTAAGCAAGTCTTATGCCTCTGCTATCCATGTCAAACTCCAAGAAAGAGAGAAAGTCTTTATAAATATGTTGATCTCTGGGTACGCAGGTTCTCTCAAACCTTGCCTGCGGGTACGCACCTATTGTTCATAAGGTCTGCGTCCAAGGACGCTCTGTATCTAAAGGGGCAGGTGCGTCCCTCTGAAAAGGTTAAAATGCGCAAGTTTTATCTTCAAAAACTTACTTGTGGTCATTTCTAGAGCATTCTAGAAGGTTGTTCGACGTGTATTGAGCGCCTCCAGATGGTTCATGCACTCCTACCAAAGAGGAACTTATCCCATCAATAAGGGAGTGATCCCATCCAAAGAGGGGACTATCCCATTGATGGTGGACCTGATTAACTTCCTCTTGAGCACTATAAATACAGGCATTGGGCCAGAAGGAGGAGAGGTTGAAAGCTATAGATTTCTAAAGGTAAATGCTGCAGGAATTAGGACTCCCATTTAGAAGCTTGTGAGGAGAGATTGCCATCTTTACTTGTTCTATTTGGAAGTGGGTGAGCTTTGTCAAAGTAGAGGAAGACTCTTGTGGACCCTGGAAGGAGCTTGCACAACACCAAGGCTCAGGTTGTAATGGTTCCTTTTGATTACCTTTAATGCAAATTGGTCCATTCTTCTCAATAACTTCTTGTTTATGGGTTATTTCATGTACTCCTTGGTCTATATGTTGAATATGCTTTGTTTTATGTTATAATCGGGTGCTATTTAATTGTTTGACTGTTGGTGATTGCAGGTTTTGGAGAAAAGGAAGAGCTCATCCAGATCAACAAAGCTTGGACTTCTACAACAGCGTTTGGACAAAGGTAAGAACGAAACACTTGATTTCTCATATCATAATGTATGTTTAGAGAAGGATAGCTCCAGTTTGTTTTGTTTGTCATTAGAACGTCTTAGACTTCTAGGAAGGTCGGTTGTGTCCGCACTTTTGACTGATTCCGTGTGACAAATTGGCGACCATACTGGGGATTCCATTGATGAGAAAAGTCTTTTCCTTTGTGTGAACTTTGCTCTGAGAAAATTGGTTTATTTTTCTGGTTTTTGGTTCTGTGACTTTGTTTTTGGGTGGGTTAGCTTAGGGTTAGTTTCATTTTAGTTTTTCTTGAATTTTCCAGTAGGACGCACCCTCTGAGTATTGCACAGTGCGTCCCTGGACGCACTGTCGCTGTGTGCACAGTGCGGGCCCGCACCTGTCTTAACGGGTTGCTTGCGTCCCCTGCTAAAATTTGAGAAAATTCCATTTTTTGCATTTTTGCTCTTAGATTTTGCTTTTTCTTAGTTTTTGCTGCCCAGATCCACTAGTTACCTGCCATAAATCTTCACCTAAGCTTGTTTCATTGGCATTCCTGCTTTAAGCTTTCATCAATTGGGTGTTTTGAGTCTCTTTTTTGAGAAATTCTTAATTTGATTTCCTTCGGTCATTACTTGGAGGTTTCTCTCAGCCTTTTCACAATTTTGCATCTTTTTGCTTCTGTTTTTGCAAAAAAAATTCCCCCTCATTCGCCGGGGGGGGCTAAATTGTGTATGAGTGTTAATCGCCTTTGAGTGTTTTTTATGTTTTGATCTTTGGAACTCTCACCCAGTTTTCTCGACTTGCACTTGATTGGTTCTTAGATCACATTAGAATCGTCTTGTGTTTGAGAATTCTCTTGCATAGATCACATTTGCATAATTAGAATTCTCATTTTCAGAATATGAATGAAAAATGTGCATAGATTACATTTGCATACTTTTCAAGTGAATTGTGCTTAGATTACAATTGCATAGTTTACATTCTGAAAAATCAATTGTAGATTTAGATCAGCTTTCTTTGATTTGAATTTACACAAAATAAAAAAAATGGTTTGGAATTGGTTTGCATTAGTTTTTTCTTGATAAAATTAGTGCATTAGAGAATTTGTTATATTTTCTCTTAGTGATCAATTTTTTGCATTGTTGGAAGTGAATGGAAACTCTCTCCTTACTTTACTTAGGATTCATCGAATTGAAAGGATTGCATTATCATATTCGATTGCATTCAGTTGAGTCGGGTCATAACACCATTGGTTTCATCTCCATTTACCCCTTTGAGTAATAACAGCCTTAATAACACGGCGCTTAATTAAAATTCATCTAGTAATTTTTACATTTCTAGGGCTCTGAAACACCAATTTAGATTAGGCTAGTGTCTTGGAGTAGGTGAGTAATTAACTCTCCAAGACAACAAAACCAAACAAGTAGCTTATCTTGTGATAGAATAAATCCAATTGTCTCACTTGTACTCTGGGAAAGCTCCTCTTAAAGGAGAAGCACGAGCTCGTGTCCGAACCAGTGAGGGGATCATTCCCCCCTCGTTGGGAACGACGCCAGACACGCACGTATTACAAACAGTAAACCTCAGATTAACCATTGTCGAGGAGCCAGGGGTCACTTGTCGGTAAACCTTGGATTATTGTCAAGGAGCCGGCAAGGGGATTGAGCTTGCTACTCTGCCCTTGCGTGCTGTCGGAGTTTAGACTGTTCCCCCAGGTGCATTTGTTGCGGTTGGTAACCTTAGTGGCCATTATCTTTAGGATTCTACGGAGGTGACGGTGGAGGGAAGGTCCCACTGTACCTGGAGCAGACGTCGGTTATACTCACTTGGATTTTCTGGGGGGTTCACTTCACTCGAGACGGTTAAAGTGGAGGAACTTGGTCCAGTCTATTCATTAAGCAGGTTGCCGGGGTAACTGTTCCACCCGCCATTTCTGTACTGAATTCTGCGAGGTTGGGCTTCATCACCAACTAGTGTTTTCGGTCCGGAGAGCTTACTGTTTATGTGTGGTTTGACTCCTAGATTTGATAGCGCGTGTTAATTTGTTTGTTTCTTTTACTTTTAGAGACCATAGGTGTGAACTGTGAATTTTAATTGTTAGGTGTGAATTGTGAATTGTTAATTTTAGTTTTAAATTGTTAATAAAATTCACTGAAGTTGAATATAATGGCAAATGTTCCGGAATTTATCAACCTAGGAACCCCTCCTAATGAGAATCCTAGTACTTTTCCTTACTTTGGAAATGTTGGTCCTCCTTATATGGCTACTTTGTCATTACTTGGATTTACAATAGGTTTACCGATATGGTTATTTTCAACTTCGTTGGCCCAAAATACTCCAATCGTTCCATCTCAACCGGATGCTTCACCTCAACAGAGTTCACCATCTCAACATCACCAACCTTCTGTTGACCCTTTACCTTCTTCGCCGAATTTTTCTTCCTCCATTTCTTCCTCTTCGCCTGGGAAAAGCCTTGATGCTAGTAACCAAGAGGCTAAGAAGAAGAAGAAAGGGAAGAAGAAGAAGAAGAAGAAGAAGAAGCAAGATAAGAAAGAAGTCAACCAACCAACCATGGCTGTAAGTGTTAGTTGTGTTGAGGAAAATTCCGACATGCACCGTAAACCCAAATACCCTTGCAGGCTTTGTAAGGGTGGCCACTTCCTTGTCAATTGTCCTGGTATTCCAAAGGTCTTGGAAGTATGGTCAGAAAAATCTCACCAACTTTCTATTGATCCATCAACCAGTGATAGTCAGGTTCCTGGGAGAAAGGGTAAAGTTAGGTTTCCTTGTAAGTTATGCAAAGGGAGTCATCAAACTCACATTTGCCCTCACATGGATGAAGCCTCAACATTGTTGGAAAACCTTACTGTTCCACAGCAAGAATTTCCAACTGGTTACCGTAAACTTTCTCCCAACCTACCGTCAGCTGACGGAGTGATTGATCTAAATTCAAGTGCAGTCGATCATGTCACTCAGGTTGATGATCAATTAGTTGATCAAGTGGTCGATTCAATTTCACATTCAGTCGATCCCACTTTCCATTTAGAGAGTGAACTTCATACCACTCAGGTTCTTCTTGTTACATCAGATTCTTCTATGCCCGGGGGCATTTCACCTGTTTCTACAGAACCCCCTCCAAGCACTGAGGTCTTTTCCTTTGATTGGAATAGACTGACAAAACCTCGTCTTCCTTCCTCCATCCCTTTCCAAATCATTGTGAAGGCTGGTGGTAGGTACATACATCGTACTCAGGTAGATGAAGGTGCTTTTGTTAGTATTTTATCCTCAACTGTTTGGAAATCTTTGGGTTCCCCTCAGCTTGCGCCTATTACGCAGAATCTGAAAGCTTTTAACAAAACCATTAGTGAACCTTTAGGGATCCTTCCTAATTTTTCCATTACCTTGGAAGGTAAAACTGTCTGTATTGATCTTATGGTAGTTCGAGGTCCCTTGGATTTCAATTTACTCCTTGGACGAGACTATGTTTATGCAATGAAAGTTGTCGTATCGACACTCTTTCGCGTGATGTATTTCCCTCACAATGGCAGTATTGTGACTGTAGACCAGCTTTCGTTCCCTGGTCTTGTTTCAACTACCAATAATATGACACCCCTAAATGTTCTTGATTCTAAAGTGGTATCTACCCTGCCACGGGTTAATTATGTGGCAACTGGTCCCATGTTTTCAGTTACCAATGTAAGTGAGCCTCTCATTGATTGCTCATCTTCCTTTGATTTAGATCCGGTAATTGACATGTAGAACTCTATGGGATTACTTGAACATGATGTTCTTATCCCTTTTGAGTCCCTTGACATGTGTTCCTTCCAGAGAGCTATTCTTCCTTCTGATGAAGATCTCTTAGAAGCCATGATCAAGGTGTGTCCATTGACATGTCTTTCTTCTAGTTGGAAGCCATGATCGGTGTGTACGAGGATAGTTTGTTCCTCTCTCAACCTCGTTAAAAAATGAAACTGGATGCTACGAGGATAGTTTTTTCCTGTATCAACCTCGTTAAAAAATGAAACAGGCTAGCGTGAGGAAAGTTCCTTTTACTGTGTCAACCTCATTAAAAAATGAATCAGTGTGTACGAGGAAAGTTCTTTTTACTGAGTCAACCTCATTAAAAAATGAATCAGCTAGATTTTAGGGTATGTAGCTAGATTGTAGAAAGTAGGGTTTTGGAGGATAGTTCCTATTACTGAGTCAACCTCGTTAAAAAATGAATCAGGTATGAGGATAGTTCTTTTCTTGTGTCAACCTCCTTAAAAATGAAACAACTCCCTTTTCAAGTTAAATATTGAAAGTAAACCTTCATTCCCTCCATCTGGTTGAATGCAATGAAGCCTGGGGGGCATGTACCTCACTTTGCATCATTATACTGGGGGCATGCGAACTTTTTGAGCATAGTTCCTTGTCTTGTGTCAAGCTCATTAAAAAATGAAACAAGGGTAAATTAAGTAGGTAGATTGTAGAGAGTAGTCATGAGCATAGTTCCTTGTATTGTGTCAAGCTCATTAAAAAATGAATCAAGGATTTTAGAGCATAGTTCTCTGTCTTGTGTCAAGCTCATTAAAAAATGAATCAAGGATTTTAGAGCATAGTTCCTTGTCTTGTGTCAAGCTCGTTTAAAAAATGAAACAAGGGTTATGAGGATAGTTCTTTTACTGAGTCAACCTCGTTAAAAAATGAATCAGGTATGAGCATAGTTCCTTGTCTTGTGTCAAGCTCGTCAAAAAATGAATCAAGGATTTTAGAGCATAGTTCCTTGTCTTGTGTCAAGCTCGTTAAAAAATGAATCAAGGTTTTTAGAGTAGATTTTTTGTTAGGTAGATTGTAGAGAGTAGTTATGAGCATAGTTCCTTATCTTGTGTCAAGCTCGTTTAAAAAATGAAACAAGGGTTTTGAGGATAGTTCTTTTCCTGTGTCAACCTCAGTAAAAAAATGAAACAAATCCTCCTCTAATTGAGTCGAGAGTTTGACTAGATCTCGTAAATGTTAAGTTGTATATTTAGGTTAGTTATTTCAGTTTTTTACGTAATTTTAGGTCGGGTTTTTCAAATAATCTCGTACTCGAACCTTCATTCCATTCAGCTATTGATTAACCAGATTTGAATGAAATGAAGCTGGGGGGGCATGCGCTCTAGCAGTTACGCTTAGGGGGCATCAAGCACAGTTTTCTCTCTGTTTCAAGCTTGTATAAAAATGAAACTACTTTGAAGCATAGTTTTTCTTTGTTTCCAGCTTTTGTAAAAATGAAACCTATCTTGAGTCAATTTCAGTTATTTTCAAGACTCGTTAAACTCATGAAAATACCGAGATTATTTTGCTATCTTTCATTCTTGTAAAACAAATGAAAATGCCGAGTTCTTTCCGTCTTTTCCTACTCGTAAATTAAAAAGTCGGCCATGAGTACATTTTTATCATTTTTTCGAACTCATTAAAACTTACGAAAAAATGAAAACCATGAGTACATTTTTATCATTTTTTCGAACTCATTAAAACTTACGAAAAAATGAAAACCATGAGTACATTTTTATCATTTTTTCGAACTCATTAAAACTTACGAAAAAATGAAAACCATGAGTACATTTTTATCCCTTTTTCGAACTCGTTAAAACTTACGAAAAAGTGAAACCGCAGAGTCATCTTTTAAGCCCTTTTCTGACTCCTAAAACATGAAAATATTGCCGAGCATTTCTTTTACACTCGTTAAAACGGAATTAGAAGACGGTCCCCTTATAGCCCTTTTCTGATCGTAAAAACAGGAAAAGATTGCCGAGTTTTTGTCGTTTCAAACTCGATACTGGAAATAAAACGACGTGTCCTTGATCGCTTTTTACTTTTCAGGTCAGCGACACTAAACATGAAAGTACTCCTTGGTCGCAAGATCAAGCGGTTCCCCCAGGTATTATTTTATACTTTTTCGGGCTTGAGGGACACAAATTTACGAAAAAGTTCAACTTGGAGTTTTCTTAAGTTTTTCAGACTCTCTAAAATTGAAAAACACCGAGTTTCTCCTATACTGGGCTCGTTAAACATTTCACAGTAAAGGACCTGTTCAATTACAAACAGGAACGAACCACTCCTTCCTAGGGTTCGAATCAAAACTGGGTTGGACTCATCCGAAGGATGAGCTTATAATCAAGCATATGTTATCCTCCTCAATCTTGTTAAAAATAAAGAGGTACTTGCCAGAAATGGTGGGGGAAAAGAGAGAAGAATGAGCCTATTTGTTACCTTTTGTCTCAGAAGAAACTTTATTACCACTCTTGGACACGACACTTTTCATTCACCTGGGTTGGGAAATCTTTTACCTCACAGTTGATCAAACCACTTTTGAAAGTCTTCAACCGGGTTCCGGGGATTAACTTTGAGTTATTTAGCACCAAACCATCTGTCGTGTCGTTATGTGTTCAAGAGGTCTGCAAACAAAACTTTCATCTGCAAAATACTTGTCATCCATTTGACCATCCCTGAGTCAGTCCTTACAGCAACATTTCTTCAACTTGAACAATGATTTCGTGTTGTGGGCTTGCCTGCAACGGGTCACTTTCTATCGACATCAACACATTATCTAGAGAGATGACTTAGAAATCGTCAGTGCCTTGAAGTCTGCATGCATCAATGGCAGGTTTCTCGCCTTTGACGTCAGTTTACATCATTGACTTTCGATCGAAGGATTCCGTGAAATGTTCGACACCAACTCATTCATTCACATCTCATGGATTGTACTGGGTACTTTGAGAACCATTGACATTACTGGTGGTCTCTCTCACGCTTGTTAATAGTTCACATCATCGACTGGTAATCAAGTGGTTTCTACCATGTTCGACATCGACTCATTTATTCGCATGGCTAGAATCGTACCAATTCGAGAAGTAGGAATGAAGACCCTGGATCGAATCTTTACCATCCAGGCTGCGAGGAGTTTTGTATTCATTATCTAAGTAGACTAACCATAAACAGATGGTTGCGCCCATACTGTGTCTACAAAAGTCTATGATTATGATGTACTGAAAAATCATTTATGTATCAGAGTAGTTAGTCAGTTAGTTAAAATTTTAATCTGAGTATGGGAATGCCTACCTCAGTGATGATATAATCTTATACATGTATTTTGTGTTGAAAATTGCAGGTTCTGACCAGGTTCTCCACGAGATAATCCTCGAAATGATAAAGCGCTTCACCCTTCCTAGATAATACAAAACCCTAATCTATTCCAGGCTTCGCACTTTAGGGGGCAATCTGTTACACTAAAAAATGTCACCATGGCTATTTACAGTTGGTATGGCTCTATCAACAGTCATACTACCCTCTTAAGCAAGTCTTATGCCTCTGCTATCCATGTCAAACTCCAAGAAAGAGAGAAAGTCTTTATAAATATGTTGATCTCTGGGTACGCAGGTTCTCTCAAACCTTGCCTGCGGGTACGCACCTATTGTTCATAAGGTCTGCGTCCAAGGACGCTCTGTATCTAAAGGGGCAGGTGTGTCCCTCTGAAAAGGTTAAAATGCGCAAGTTTTATCTTCAAAAACTTACTTGTGGTCATTTCTAGAGAATTCTAGAAGGTTGTTCGACATGTATTGAGCGCCTCCAGATGGTTCATGCACTCCTACCAAAGAGGAACTTATCCCATCAATAAGGGAGTGATCCCATCCAAAGAGGGGACTATCCCATTGATGGTGGACCTAATTAACTTCCTCTTGAGCACTATAAATACAGGCATTGGGCCAGAAGGAGGAGAGGTTGAAAGCTATAGATTTCTAAAGGTAAATGCTGCAGGAATTAGGACTCCCATTTAGAAGCTTGTGAGGAGAGATTGCCATCTTTACTTGTTCTATTTGGAAGTGGGTGAGCTTTGTCAAAGTAGAGGAAGACTCTTGTGGACCCTGGAAGGAGCTTGCACAACACCAAGGCTCAGGTTGTAATGGTTCCTTTTGATTACCTTTAATGCAAATTGGTCCATTCTTCTCAATAACTTGTTGTTTATGGGTTATTTCATGTACTCCTTGGTCTATATGTTGAATATGCTTTGTTTTATGTTATAATCAGGTGCTATTTAATTGTTTGACTGTTGGTGATTGCAGGTTTTGGAGAAAAGGAAGAGCTCATCCAGATCAACAAAGCTTGGACTTCTACAACAGCGTTTGGACAAAGGTAAGAACGAAACACTTGATTTCTCATATCATAATGTATGTTTAGAGAAGGATAGCTCCAGTTTGTTTTGTTTGTCATTAGAACGTCTTAGACTTCTAGGAAGGTCGGTTGTGTCCGCACTTTTGACTGATTCCGTGTGACAATCCCTGAGTCTAGAATAACTTCAAGCGGTGTACCCCTAGAGGCTAAGGGCCCGGCCCTGGAGGACACTTGCTCCTGTACTATTACGTTTGGTTTATGTGTGGTTTGCTTATCAGCGTTATTTGGTAATCTGATGTGTTTCGTTAGTTTACATCACATGCTCCGTTATGTTTACTTTACTGAGACAGAACTATTGCATTGACTCTGCAACGTATCTCTATTCTTCTAAGTGTTGATATAATACTGTCAGTCTTTACATAATATTGTTGATGTTCAATTACAGAGCCTCTGTGTTGTGCCTTATTCATCGATGTTACGGAATTCATCTTAGCGATTATGTTTTTTGCGATTGTTGGATCTATAGACATTGTTGTTCCATTCTGAAACACATTTGTAATCCTTTATAACTGAGAGTGATAACTGGTTTACCAAGATCAGGTTACTATTAAGGTGTGTCATGTGCATATATGGTTTTGAAGTGTTGTTCTATAATTCATCATTAATCAGTGTTGTTCCATTTTGGTGTGTTGTTCAATTCGTACTTAAGAGTGAAGGATTTCCATTGATTCCTATACGTCAGATTCATGCATTTGATCTTGTAGACTAAGGTGTTACTGCTTGCTAGACTTAGTTGCTGTTACAATTTCCTGTTTGTTGTTCTATTTCAGATTTGTTGTTCTATTTCTTATTTCGTTGTTCCATTTCTTATCTGTCGTTCCATTTCCTGTCCTTTGTTATTTTGGTGTGAAGAACGATCCAGGGTTGTAGTGAGCACTGACATTTACTGCCTGGCTCCCAGATCCACGATCTGTTCTCTGATTTACCTTAGTTCCATCAGTTTACAAAGGGATGAGTTACTGCTACTGAACCCTTGACTGATAAATTGCTTAGTTTTTTGAATGTGTAGTTTAATCTTTTGAAGTAGTTTTCTGTAAACAAGCATCCGTTTACTCTTGTATTTCTAAACACTGTACTACTAGCATTACTCTAGCAAATGATAGCCTCAGATTGAGACACTCTTTGAAATAAGAAAACGTTCCTGGATTGACAACTAATGTGAGGTAATTAGAGGTGAAAGAGACCCTTTTTATAGCTCGACATTTTGGCGTCGTTGTCGGGGAAAGAGTGTAGCCATTTGTTTTTTCCAGAGTAGTGTAAGAACCTGTTAGGGAAGAATTGGGTTTTAAAAATGAAAGGTAAGAACCTACGTGTGGAGCATGTAACAGCCCTGCTCCCCTGCCCGCTTTCCTACAGATTTGCTGTTGTTTTGTTTGGGTAGAATCTAGTAGTTGATTTGTGTGCATGACTAAGCAGAAAAAGCCAGAAAAGAATTCCAAACCTCTACCCAAGCCAAAAAAATCTAAGGGGCCGGTGACCCTTGGCCGATCAAAAAAGTAGAATCTCAGCCTTCAGTAGGACCCAGAAAAGTTATTTCTAGATAGCCTACTAGTTCCCTTCAGGTCACAGGATCACCATCTGTAGCCTTTGCTGAGGTGCATAGTCAAACTGAAGAGCAGGACTTTCAAGAAATTGAAAATTCTACTCCAGAACTATTGCAAGAAGGGAATTTCAGCAATATTTGTGAAGGAGGAGGAGAAATAGGGGAAACTGAGGAACCAAGGTCTCCTCTTGGGACAACTCAGCCATTAAACAGCCCAGACAAGGGAAGTGCTGCAAAAATCATTGTTGAAGAAACTCAATCTCCTCAGACATTAGGCACTCTCATTATCCTAGATAGAGGAAGTGTTATTAAAACCATTCCTGTTAAAGTCATTCCTTCTCAACCTAGGAATACCCTCCTAGATATCCCAGAAGGTTATTGGCATATATTCGACCAAATGGCTCAAAACCAGCCAAACACCCAAACCTATACATTGCAATACCCCATAGTGGATACTGCAGCAAATGCGCCCATGAAAGCAATCCCTCTTCAACATATCCCTACATTCCACGGTCTTACATCAGAAGATCTGGATGCATTTCTATTTGAGTTCGATGTGCTGTGTAGGGGATATGACTACACCACCGACCCCCAGAAACTAAAATTATTTCCCTCTACATTAAAAGGGTTTGCCTTAAGATGGTTTATGGGATTAGGTGGTGGGGTTATAAATAAATAGGATCAAATGAAAGAATCTTTTCTAAAGAAATATCAGGACTATTGTAGGTCTAGAGAAGTGAAGGATGAAATATTCCATATGGTAGCTAGACCAAATGAAACATTAGAGGAGTATGTGGAACGTTTTCAGTATAATCTTCAAAGATCTCCTTATGCATCACTACCTTTACCTGATAATGTGTTAAAAACAACATTAATTAGGGGCATGAAGGAACAATGGATTGAAACATTAAATATTTTGGGAAAAGGAGATATTTATCAGGAAAATTTCGCTGACATTATTGACTTATGTATCAGGAGTTCGAGAGGCAGCACAAGATTGAAATTGGCAGAACATGATCGATTTGTAAGAGATAATAAAATTTCGACAGAAGGAGTAACGTGTGCAGAAATTAGAAATCTATTGGAAAATTTTAAAACTGATATACTAGGGATGCTAACTACACAACTTGATGTTATGCAAGCCAAGCAGAAGTAAATGGAGGCAGAACAGAATTTGGCAATCTTCTGTCCCTGATGCAGGAAGAAACATAGCCATAAGGAGTGTCCACTAGATGCAGTCTGAACATGCACCATCTGCACAAAAGATCACCTTACGGAAAGTTGTCCCTCACTTCCTGGATTAAAAGCAGTATATAAGGAAGCAGAAGAAGAGCCAGAATCGGTATATTTTCTCAACCAGTGCCGTCAGTGGCAGCCACGACAATCTGGTATGTTTTCGGACCCGACCTCTTCGTTTCATTCTCTACAGTATAATGCTCAACAATATAATATGTGGCAAAGTCAATCCCAACCCCCACCCCCAAACTGGTCACCTCAGTCGTTTCCTTCATCAACCCCGTGGTTGAATCAGGCAAGCCCATCTGGTTGGCCGAATTTTCCCTATACTCCACCATATTGGCAAAGTAACGCATACCCACCACAATGGACTCTGCCTACTTCACAAAGTTTAGCCTGGCAGACAAACTAGCAAAGGCTGATGCATCAGCCAGTAGGAACCATGCCGCTCCCTCAACCTACACTGTCAGCCTTACAACAAAATCCCCAATCTAATCTGAGACTGCAACTCCCAGCCCAACCCAACCCCAATCCAAATAACAGACCGATCCAATCTGTCCAAATAATAGAAACATCAGAAATAGGAGCTAATCTGAGGGAGTGTAATGATCTTCAGTTAAGATCTGGGCCTATTATTGAAACTGACGGAGAAAAGACAGCCCATGTTGAAAATCAGTTACCCAGAGAACATCAGTCACAAGAAGAGGATGTGAACAAACAACAAACTCATAACCAAACAACCACATCCTCTCCCCCGTTCCCAGAACAATTAATCATACCTCGACCTACACAATATCCTGATTTTGATATTCTGGGAGAATTACAAAATTTGTACATAAAAATTCCATTCCTCCAAGCCATTCAAGGCATTCCGATATATGCAAAGACTATCAAAGAATTGTGTGTAAAGAAACCAAGGAGGAATGCAGCAAACAATCCAAGAGTCCAAGTAGTTGGCACTCTATCTGACTTATTATCAGGAAAAGAAATGCCCATTAAATACGAAGACCCAGGAAATCCAATAGTCACCATACAAATTTATGATCAAACCTTCCCTAATGCGTTAGTTGATCTAGGAGCTGCAATCAACATCTTAACAACTACTACTTGCCAAAATCTAGGCATTACTTCTGTAGAACCCACCTCTACCTTGTTAGAGCTGGCTGACCGATCTGTGTTTAGGCCAGAGGGCACGCTACATGATGTCATGGTATCTGTTGACTCCTGGGAATATCTGACTGATTTTCTGGTATTAAATCCCAAAAGCTGACTTGATGGACACCCATTAATTTTAGGTATACCTTGGCTTGCAACTACCGATGCCTATATTGGCTGTCGACAAGGTAATATGACCATAACGAGGGGAGCGAATATCAAGAACTTAGCCTTATATCCTCCAACACAGCCAAGTGTCACAATGATCAAAAGTAATAAGCACCATGTATCATACCTTACTGACAACATTAGATCTCCATTAACTATACAAGAGGCACTCAATTTTAAAGATCAGACAGAGGACGATGCCATTAATAAATTTATTAGTCAAACTGAATCCAGATCCCGCATACAGTGTCACATGATAGAGGCAGCATTCGATCACGAATTTGAAGAAGATCCTCTTAAAGATACACATGATCAAACGATACATGTTACCTCTGTTGCAAATAGTAAAATCGTGGAAATCAAACTTGGAAAAACCTTAAACATTAATGCCAACCTCACCTCCGAACAAGAAACGAAGCTCATCCATCTGTTGAGGAAATATAAAGAAGCATTTGCATGGGACTATCCTAATATGAAAGGAATTGACCCTCAATTATGTATCCACCACATTTACATAGAAAAAGATGTGAGACTTGTTCGCCAGCCTCAGAGGAGACTTAATCCTCATCTAAAAGATGTGGTAAAAGCTGAACTTCAAAAACTTTTAGATGTCAACTTCATCTATCCTATCTCCGATAGTAAATGGGTCTCTCCGCTTGTGGTAGTACCAAAAAAGAATGGGAAATGGAGAATTTGTGTGGACTACAGAGAACTAAATAAAGCAACACAAAAAGACCACTTCCCTCTCCCATTAATCGACCAAGTATTAGACACTTTGGCGGGAAAGAAATTCTTTTCTTTCCTGGATGGCTTTAGTGGATACAAGCAGATCCAGATTGCCCCTGAAGACCAAGACAAAACCACTTTTACTTGTCCTTGGGGAACATTTGCCTACAGAGTTCTACCTTTTGGCTTATGCAATGCTCCTGCCACATTCCAAAGGGTTATCCTCAGCATTTTTGCAGACTTAATAAATGAAAGGCTTGAAGTATACATGGATGACTTTACACCATCTGGAGACAATTTCGATTCAGCATTGGGTACACTGGAAAAATTCCTACAACGCTGCATTGCTACCAAGCTTTGTTTAAGCCATGAAAAATGTTATATGATGATGACTGAAGGACTTATTCTCGGACACTATATTTCAGCAGCTGGCACTCAGGTAGACCCAGCCAAAATCCAAATAATTTTTCTTATTCCGACTCCTACCGCTCAAACGGAGGTACGCAGTTTTCTTGGATTTTCTGGTTATTATAGGAGGTTTATAGAACATTTTTCGCATATTGCTACACCTCTGTATGCACTAACTAGTAACATTGATTTTCTCTGGACAGAAAAATGTGAACGTGCTTTCCAGGATCTAAAGAAGCTTGTGTCCACAACCCCATTCCTTCAAGGACCAAATTAGGATTTTCCATTTCAGATATCATCTGATGCCTCAGATACAGCCATTGGAGCAGTCCTTGGGCAGGAAGAGGATAAAAAACCATATGCAATTTATTATAGTAGCAAAAATTTATCCCCTGCTGAATTAAATTACACTGTTACTGAGAGAGAATTTTTAGCTGTAATACATGTTGTCAATAAGTTTAGACATTAAATTACTGGATACCCTGTTATCTTGTATACAGATCATTCTGCCATCAAATATTTAGCAAACAAGCCTATCACAAATCGCAGAATAACTAGATGGTTGATTTTATTGCAGGAATTTGATATTACAATCAAGGATTGACCTGGAAAAGAAAATCATGTAGCTGATTTTCTCTCAAGAATTCCAAAGCGAATCAATGCAGCAGCAGTTGAAGATCAATTTCTGGACGAGCATCTGTTTGTTGTTGTTGTTCAAACACCCTGGTATGCTGATGTTGCCAATTACCTAGTAGTAGGTAAACTACCAAAACATCTAACCCCTAATGAGCGGAAACATATTGTTCAAAAGAGTGCTTGATTCTCGTGGGTTGGAGGCTACCTGTTCCACACTGGGGCAGACATGCATATCAGAAGATGCATTCGAGAGGATGAAATCTTCGACATTTTAAAAGCCTGCCATGACGGACCATGTGGCGGACATTTCGCCACCTCAAAATCAAAATCAACAACAACATATGAAAGTAATCTTATAGAAGGTAAATTGGCAATAGGAGAAAAAATATCACCAAAATCAATTCCCCACACTTGGGAATATCCTTTCCTACTAATTAAGTTTTGTATTTCTCTACTTTTCCTTTTGCATTCATCTTCTTCTTAAATACCCATTTATTTCCAATGGGTTTTCTTCTAGCTATTAACTCCACCAGATAATCCCAAGCCTCGTTCTTAGTCAAGGCCACCATTTCTTCAATCATGGCCTTTTACAGAGTTTTCCATCCTCTGAATCCATTGCTTCCTTGATAATTATAGGATTATCATCAGTAATAGATAAATCAAAGTTTGAACAAAAATCAGATGGAGTATACCTATCTTGCTACCTTCTTTCTCAAACTGATATCCTCAAAATGGGAGAGTGTGGTTCTTGTTTTTCTTATTCCTCTTACCTTGTATATTTTAATTCTTCATCCTTCAATTCAAACTATATCTTCTCTGGTTTCTTTTCCTTTGGTAGGACTTCATGTTCCATGACATCCCTCACTTCTCTAAATACCATGTCTCAAATGTACACAAACTTATTTATTTTTCGTATCCAGAGCTTGTAACCTTTTAAACCATCTTTATACCCAATAAATATGCATCTTTCATGTTTACTATCCAACTTGGTTATTTTCTCCTTTGGGACATGCACATATGCATCACAGTCAAATACCATGAGATGTGATAAATAGGGTTTCTTACTAATGCATACCTCATGTGGAGTCATATCCTACAATTCCAATGAAGGTGATCTATTAACTAGGTAACATACAATATCCCCTAATATAGCACCACTAAGCATGCCCCTTGGCTTTTCCATCAACGTCTTGTTCATCCTTTCTGTAACTCCATTTTGTTTGAGGTGTGTATGGAGTATTATTCTACCATACTATACCACACTTCTTACAAAATTCTTCGAATTCCTTCATGCATAACTCTCCACCATTATCAATTCTCAACACCTTAATCTTCTTCTCTATTTGATTTTCCACCAGAGCCTTAAATTCTTTAAACATGTCAAAGACTTCATACTTCTTCTCGAGGAAATATATCCATGTATTCCTGAAGAAGTCGTTTATAAACAAGACATAGTACATAGATTTACCTAGTGATGGAATCAACGCAAGTCCAAACACAACATTGTGCACAAGCTCAAATTTTCTTTCTACCCTCTTAACACTACAGGCAAACCTCACTCGATTTTCCTTCCCATATGCACAATGTTCGCAGAAATCAAAATCAAGAGAGAAATTAGAAATACCTTCTACTATACCATTATCGTGTAGTATTCGAAGGCCTTTCTCTCCAAAATGTCCCAATCTTTGATGCCACAACATAGTATTTTCTCCAAAGACCACAATATTTTTTGCTCCACTTTCAGTAACAACAAAATTGTTGCACCCATAAATAACAGTACTACCCAACATCTTGTATAGAGTTCTAATCTGAACTCCCCTCATATATACCAATGCTCCTCAAACCATCTTGCAGGTATCTTTCTCAAACATTGTTTTTACACCTACATCATCCATCTTGCTTACAAAAAATATATTTTTGGCCAATCCTGGAATGTGAAAAACACTAGGGAGTGTTCTAATACTTCCACTTATAAACTTTAACTTTAATTTTCCTCATCCTATGATTTATGTCTTCTTGTCATCACTTTGGAATACATCACCACCATCACATTTCTCATACTCACATAACCACTCCTTATGGGGATTCATACGAAAGGATGCACCTAAGTCAACCAACCATGCCTCATGATCTAGATGTGTACTTAAAGAAGCCAAGTATAGATCCCCACTTTCTTATGAGGCGGTTTTCACCTCTATAGAAGGAGCATCATCAAATCCCTTTCCTTTCATAGCAGTTTTAGATCTACAATATTTCTTATAGATCTCTACTTTTCTGTATTTCCAACATACCGTTACAAATTTTCTTGCAAATTTAGATCTCCTTCTAGATTTAGATCTCCTGGTCAAGGACTTATTTATATTTATATTATGGGAGCATCCTCACGCAAACAAGGCATCTCCATTTTGGATGTGCATGTATTTTTTTCTCATCTCCTCTGACAACAAGGATGGGGCTATTTCATCAAATTTCAAGGTAGTTGCATTACTACCTATGGTAACAACCAAATTGTCCCATGAGTCTGGTAGAGAACATAGCAGAGAGTGGACTTATCCTCATTTAATATCAATAGATAATAACTAACTTACCACAATATTAATGGCATTCATATGCTCTACCATCGAGTCTCCATCCCTCTTCCTCAGTTTATATAACTTATGTTGCATGAAAAATTTATTCACCAAGGACTTAAACTGATACAAAGTCCCTAACTTATCCCACAAAAAACTTATTGTAGCTTCTCTCGAAACATTCAATAATATTAAATGTGAGACACACAACTGCAATGTGTTATTTTCCTTCCAATCATATCGTCTAGTCTTCTATAGACATTATCGTTGGTTTAGTACCTGGATCCACAATGATCCATTGATATTTATCCACCAACAGATCCTCCATCTTGAGCTTCCAAAGCTAAAAAATATATTTGTTAAATTTCTTGATCTCTATATTTCCCCTATTTTTCATTTCCTTTTACAAAAGAAATTGATCTCGCAAATATCCCACTGTAACGGGGTCTACCACAAGCTCGAGCAAAAATCCCTTAGCTGCAAAGGCATCCCCTTAAATCCAAACCTACATTTGATACCAAATGTAGGTTTTAATATTATATAGATAATACCCACAAAAGAATTCTTAAAAACAGAAAATATACAATGGTGAGAACATAAAATATACATATATATTTATTTCCTTGAACCCAAAACTAGGAAAACCATATTTATTTTTCATTATATTCATTTCAATATTACAATACATTATATACATGTTGAAGAATTTAGAACCCCCAAACCATTAACCTTCAATTAGAAAATAACCGTAGTCCCTTTGAACAGATCTAAAAAATCATGGGAAAAACCACCATGTGTAAAACAATGGGAAAAACCACTATGTGTTAAACAATGGGAAAAACCACCATGAGTAAAACAATGGGAAAAACCACCATGCGTAACACAATGGGAAAAACCACCATGCATAAAACCATGGGAAAAATGACCCATTCTTTTATTTTTATTTTATTATTATTATTATTATTTTCGAGGTACTACCTTGAACCTTGTGTAGGGGGTTAATGACCACTTGCAAATCCCCGGGAAGGGGGTATCACTCCCATTTGTGACCCCTAAAATAAGGGTGGCTATCACCCCCCCACCATCGCACCCAGTGCAACATATCACACGTGGGGCTAGTCGTGCAAAGAATATAACACATACCTAACATTGTAAGTTTGAATTTGTCACTTCTTCCATAAGACTATGATTTTCCTCCTCATTGATGAATATTGGAAAATTTTGTGTCAATCTAACCACCTATACAAAATATATGCCCCCTCCTTAGAATTGAAGAGAGTCCTAAAATGTTTTTTCCCTAATCAAGGTAAATATTCAAAAGTGGTAAACTTCCATATAGTATTGGCCATCTTCCTACCTTTAGCAAAGTTTCTGAAGAATTTGGTATTTTCATCCCCACATTCCAACCATAAAGCCCTGCTCTTTACCCTTCGAGCAGCCTCCCTTTCCTCCAATAGCTATCTTTTCCTAGCTTCTAAAAGATAAGTCTTTGTGTCCTCATTTACAAACCACCATCTTTCATTTCGCCTATAAACATCAACTCCCCTTCCACGTTCTTCAACTCTTACTCATCCCAAACCATCTTCCTAACTACCCATTGAGTGGTGGCTTTCTTGACTTTGGACAAAATGTTTACAAATTGGATTGTTGTGGACGTTTGTACCTAAAGGTTGTACTGAATCCATCTTGATTGGACATGAGCCAAAAAATTACCATCCTTTATCTAGGTTGAATTAAATTTAATGTGGCTTGGTGTCTTTTCCCCCGTCCCTTTTATTTCCAAGAAAATTGTATGATGATCTAATTCTCCCACACTTCCCACCCCTTGGTGCATCAATGGCAGTGTTTCCACTACTGAGAGAAGGAATCGGTCCAACCATTTTACCACCTTGGCCTCCCCATCCTTTTATTCTTCCAGGCATGGTTCACCAAAACTACCTCCACATCAATGAGTTTACATTCCATGAGTAGGTGTTCAAAGAAATCAATGAGAGGATTTTGCCTTGCATGAGGTAGTCATACTTTTGCAGTTCCCAATGAGAAATTCAAATATCCTCCCAAAATCAAGTTCTTTTAATTCAAAAATTGTTTATGAACCAAAGTTTCCCAAAATCATACCCTCTCAATGCATGGACCATAGATAGTAAGCACCCTTAGTTCCACTCCAAATTCCAACGAGAGGACATCTACTCCAATCACATAGTCAAAACCCCACTTGTTTAATGGTTTTATTCTAATAGGATTCCACCTTACAACAAGCCCCCCTGACCTCCCTATAGCATCTAAACAAGGAAAAACCCATCCTCTAAACAAATATTCCAATACTTTACCAATAATGTCCCCTTCTCCCAAAGTTTCATGGAGCATGATAATTTCTTAATGATGCAGATCAACTAAACTCCTCATGTCCAACTTTTTTGATGGGTTGGTCAGGCCTTTGAAGATAAAGGATAATACAACAATGAGGTAACTCCTCCTAATGCCTTCATTGCTCCATATACCCCATCAACGAAGATTTATTTCCCAATAGCCACATCTATATGATATTTTACATGCGCTTTTACAAGATGACATTTCTTGCCCCGACTGTTTCCCTCTAAAACATTTGGATTATGTCCTAGGTTGTGGGGCGTAATCTTATTGGTTGCTTGAGAGCCCATGAACCATAAAAAATATCATGTAGAAGAATCAAACCAAGCACTAGACAACCCCTCTTGAAGAGAAACTATCATTGACTCGGTGTGCAAGGTAATAAGAGGACACCTACAATTAGTAGAGGGAACAACGGAGCTCAAGGTGTAGTGTGGAGAAGAGGCGTCACAACTAGAGGAAACACCACATCCTTTACCCATTTAAACAAAATAATTGACTAAAAATTTTAAAGTGAAAGGGGAAGGAGGTATACCCGATACTAGAGCCTCCCTCTGCTCTAGGCTCGATAGGTCATTGTCTACTAGACATTTACCAATAACCACCTCTTCCTAAATCTACTAAAACTCTTTTTCTATCAATGAAAGTTGAAGTTGTGCGTTGACATGTACCTTCTCCCCTCTTCCTTGTGCCACTTTCGTGAGTGTTATCTTGTTTCCAATCGCCTTCTCATGGGGTAAGCTCCTATTTTTTGAAGAAATGGGAGTCCACTTCCCTTTTTGTCCATGAAAAGGGAGATGGTAGTCCTGTAGTGAACAAGGATAAATTTGCCTTGGAGTTTTTTAATATAATAGTGCTTCCAGGGAATTTATTTTCTCTAAATAATAGTTAACTCAGTGTAAACATTAGCTTCTTCAATGAACAGTTTCAGTTTCCAATAATTGAACATTATCATGCACCACCCATTATTACGCTCTCTTTGGGTAAAATTTTATGTTGTCATGGTTATGGTTGTCATGCATGGAATCATGGTATACATTTGGTATCGTCATGCATGATGTTGTTATATTGATTTGATTATGATTATGTATCTATTAGCACGATACAGGCTAATGTAGATTGATTTTGCAGATGAGATATGCCTCCCCTGAACATCAATGAGGAATGGTTTTAATTTTGGTATATACAAGTTTATCTGACATGGACTACTTGTAGGAAGAATATCATCAAAGATGACGAGAAAAATGGTAGACTACAGTTCCTGTGACTCTCCCTACATATCAGTTGGTCAACAAGGAGATGAGTATTCTCCTGGTATATCAGACACATTGATGAGTTTGAGGGTAGAGATTAGAAGTTGCAAAGCATACAATGACAGGTTGGTTGACGCTCAAGAAATATTTGAAAGGGCTCGGGAAAAGCAGGTGTAAGTCAATGCAACAATTCTTTAGAGCTTGTCAAAATTGCAAAGAAAGGGATAGTTGAGGAACAATCAAGAGTAGGAAGAGAAAACTAATGGAGCCCATGGTAGCAGGTATCGATATAGATACAAGTCAGATAAAGGGGATACAGTCAGAGGTGACAGATCACTGGATACACTTGACAAGAGTACTAGTATGTATGGGCGTCATTCTAGTTCCTCATCCAGGAGACATTATCACCATCATCATTGTCATCATCCTTATAGGAGGAGTGAGTACTTGTGTGAGGAGTTCAACTAGGTCAAGCATCCTACATTTGATGGAGAGATGAAGAAGTTAGAATATGCAGAGGCATGGCTGCTTGGGATGAAGAAATTATTCAAATTGCATAGTTATTCAGAGAACGTGAAAGCCAAAATAGCCACCTTTAGTCTTAAAGGGAAAGAAGATATTTGGTGGGAAGATGTGAAGAATGTTAAGGGCATTCGGGAAGAAGAGTTTATTTGGGCTGATTTTGAGAGACTCTTTAAGAACAAGTACCTATCGGAGAGGTACTATGATGACAAAACTGAGTTCTATGAGATGCAGATGGGTTCTATGTAGGTTCCTGGAGTTGTTGAGGTATGTACCTTACCTCAAGGATGAGAAGACTAAGATTCTTAGATTAATTAGTGGATTTCTAGTAGCATATAGAGACCAGATTGAATTTGATGAGATTATATAGTTGGAGGAGGCCATCTGGAAGTTCAAGCATTGTTCTGAGCGGTCAAAGCACAAAGTTGAGCCTAAATGTGATTTGAATGGGAATGAGCAAGTTAAAGGGAAGTGGTCACCGAAGTGGAGATAACCTTAGGATGTAGGTGAGAACGAAAATGTTTCTCCTTACAAGAAGTTTAATGTAGTTGAGAAGGGACATGGGAGACATTGTGAAGAGAAAAAAATCTGAGGTGATGGTAGGGGACCATTGTAGTGTTGGATATGAGGCAAAGATCATCGCAAGAAGGATTGTCCATTGTACCAGGGTGGTAGGCCTCAGATCTACAGTTCTCAGGAGGTGCAGACAGTTGGGGATGTTAGTCATAACTTTCCTCATATTTATACAGTTGTGGACAACAAGCAAGCAGATCACCAAACATCCATTATTGAGATGGAAGGTAAGCTATGTGGTTAAGTTGATTCTATTTTGATTGAACCTAGATCTAATTATAGTTATGTTAATCCTAACCTGGTGGATAAGTGTGGTTTGAGAGAAGAAGTGCATGTAGAGTATTAGTTGGTGTAGCTGGCTACAGGTACTAAGAAGAGAGTTCATCATTGGGTAAGAGCTTGTGCATTTGAGGAGAATGGTATGCTTACAACAACACATTTCAATGTACTGCCAATGGGATCACATAGTATGTTTTTGGGTATGGATTGGTTATATATTCATAGGACCAAAGTAGATTTTTATGACAATGCTATTGAGTTCTTGGATGATAATGGGGAAAAGAGAATCTTGCAGGCAAAGAAGAAGCCTACAACATTGAGGATGGTCACTGCTATGCAGGCTAAGCGTAGTTTCAGGAAGGGGTGTGTACTATTTGCAGTCCATATTTCTAGTGACAAGGGTAAGGATGTTGAGGATGAAAAAGTATTCAAGAGATACCATGTATTACAGTAGTTTCACGATGTGTTTCCAGTAGAGATTCCAGAATTTCCTCCCCACAAGGAAGTCAACTTTTCTATTGAATTGGTACTAGGGGAAGCACCAACATCAAAGGCACCTTACAGGATGAGCACTCCAGAGTTAGTAAAGTTGAAGTTGAAACTGAAGGAAATGCTTGATAAGGGATACATTAGGCTAAGTGTATTTCCTTGGTGTGAACCAGTGTTGTTCGTGAAGAAGAAGGATGGTACTCTTAGATTGTGCATTGATTACAGGCAGTTGAACAAGGTGATGATCAATAACATGTACCCATTGTCGAGGATTGATGACTTGTTTGATTAGTTGAAGGGAGTAGCAGTGTTCTTGAAGATTGATTTGAGATCAAGATACCATTAGGTACGCATCAAAGAAGAGGACATCTACAAGATTGATTTCACGACCATGTATTGGCACTATGAGTTTGTTGTGGCTCCTTTTGGTTTGACTAATTCCCCAGCTACTTTTATGTGCATGATTAATAGTGTGTTGTGTCCTTATCTGGGCAAGTTTGTGATTATATTCATTGATGATATATTGATATATTTTAAGAGCGAGGAAGAGCATGTCGAACACTTAGCATCAATATTAATATTGCTAAGGGAGCGTTAGTTGTATGCCAAACTTAGGAAGTGCAACTTCTTTCAGACAAAGGTACATTACTTTGGGCATGTTGCCTCCAAGGAAGGCATAAAATTGGATCCATAAAATATAAGGGCTATCATGGAGTGGGAAGCTCCTAAGAATGTGGATGAATTCATATCATTCATGGGACTAATAGGTTATTGCAGGAGGTTCCTCGGGAACTTCTCATGCATTGCATATTCTATTATGTCATTGTAGCAAAAAGGTAAGAAAATTGAATGGACAGAGGAGCGTGTGACCAATTTTGAGCAGTTGAAGTAGTTGTTGACCAATGCTCCAATTCTTAAGGTTGGAAATCCAGACAAAGAGTTCGTGGTGTGTATAGATGCCTCTAAGAGAGGAATTGGTGGGGTCTTGATGCAGAAAGGACAAGTGGTGTGTTATGAGTCTAGGAAGCTAAATGAGCACAAGCAGAACTACGTGACTCATGATCTTGAGTTGGCATCTATTATTTATGCCTTGAAGATGTGAAGGCATTATCTTCTTGGCAAGATTTTTGTATTGATGAGCGATCACAGTGGGTTGAGATATATGTTTGACCAACTGAATCTGAATTCCAGGCAGGCTAGGTGGTTAGCCACAATCAATGAGTTTGAATTTGAGATGTTATACATTAAGGGTAAGGAGAATATGGTTGCAGATGCTCTGAATATGAGAGTGAAGATGACCCATGTTGCAACAGTGAACTCTTACGGGACAAATTTACAAGATCATATCTTATAGGTAGGCCAATAGGATGACAGGTACATGGAGCTTAGGCACAAGTTACAGTGGGGTACAGGTGATCATGATGCATACTATCATCTCATGGAAAATGGTTTGACGAGATTTAGGGACAGGATCTATGTGTCAGATTATAGTGGGCTCAAGAAGCTTATCTTGAGCGAGTTTCATGTCAAGCCATATTCAGGACACCCAAGATATCAAAAGATGTTGATAGCGGTGAAGAAGTTCTACTATTAGTTGAATCTAAAGAAGGAAGTGGCAAATTTTGAGGATATATGTTTATATTTTCAGTGGGTGAAAGAAGAGTGTCAGAATCTAGGTGGGTTGCTTCAACCTATTCTGATTACATAATGGAAATGGGAGGTCATTTCCATGGATTTCATTATAGGTATTCCAAGGAAATCAAGGCAACATGATTATATCATGGTTGTGGTTGATAGGTTGAGAAAGGTAGCTCACTTCATTCCAGTAAAGACTACTTATTTAGCTAGTGAGGTAGCATAGGTCTTCACTAGGGAGATAGTGATATTGCATGGTGTTATGAAGAAGATTGTGTTGGACATGGATGCTAAGTTCACTTCCAAGTTTTGGGAGGAGTTTTTGCAAGTTTGGGCACTGAGTTGGCCTTCAATATAACCTATCATCCACATATAGATGGACAGACAGAGAGGGTCAACAGGGTTCTGGACGATATATTGAGGATTATGTTATGCACTAGCATAGGAGATGGGAGGACTACCTTCCATTGGTTGAGTTTCTTTACAACAATGGTTATCAGGAGTCACTAACGATGAGTCTATATGAGGCACTCTATGGGAAAAGTTGTAATACTCCCATCAGTTGGAGTGATCTAGTGAGTAGGGTACTTATTGGACGAAATATTTTGGTGGAAATGGAATAGGAAATGCACGTGATAAAGAAGAATCTAAAGGCAACACAGGACATGTAGAAAGTCATGCAGACCAACGCAGGGAATTTAAGGAGTTTCACTTATCCAGGTGGATATTGGTGGCCACCCGCCTATTCCACTTGGACCCTCACCATTGTTTCTTTCAGTTTTTCAATTTCCTTAATTGTAGCATAGTTTACTATTTTTGGTAGTTTTTCGAGTCCTAAACTTCCAGAGCCATTTTGAGGCCCTAAACGACATTTTTTTCCTGTGATTACAAAAGTAACCGCATTGGCAGTTGTAATTCTCATAGAGATCTTTTCAACAAGGTATCATATGCATCAAACGAAGATAATATGACCAAGTTACAACCCGGGAAGTTGGCTACCCAACTAACCCCAATGGCGCCCATAAACTCTTGGTGTCACATCTCCTCGGGTAAGGGTTTTGGTTGTTTACGTTTTTCTCTTATTATTCAATAATAAAAAGTCCCTTAAGCCTCATTGTAACTCAGTTCAGAGGCATGTAGCTGCCATATCTCTTCTCAAATATAAGCTACCATCGCCCGAGCTATCTTATTTCCATTATGTTTGTAAGCATAGTTCAATATTTTCCTATTAATTAAATGCAGTGTTTTCTTGTTACATCTCTGTGTTTATGAGTATATTTGTAAGTTGTTGCGTTCTTATTTAAGTTAGGATAAGTGGTATCAGAGCGGTTTCCTCCTTCTCTATTTTTATTTGCATGTCCCCAACAAGGTGAAGGTATAAGGAGTTAGGGCTTGATCTGGTTGAACCATTGCAGGAACAACCTTGCAAAACCAGACAACCTCCCATGGTGGAAGAAAAGAAAGACGAGGGGGCAGGAGATCCTTTCAAAATGTTTCTTGAAGAAGCCCTTGAGCAATAGAGGGATGCGACGATGGATAACTTTGCCCAGAACCTTCGACAGCTACCCACAGGTGATGCATCTTCATCTAACATCCACTATGGATGCACCACTCCTTTTAAAGTACAAGTTAACTTCAATATTCCCATAATCTAAGGCCTCATAGATGCAGACATCGTAGATAAATGGTTAAATCTATTGGAAGGGTATTTTTCAGTTCATGACTTTTCCAATCAAGAAAATATTACATTTTCACTTCTCAAAGCCGCCCTGCATGTCAAGGACTAGTGGGAAGCCTACTGTCAACAAAAGGATGAGAGTGAACCCTCGTTGTTTTCAGCTAAACCCACTTGAAATTCTTTCTGAGATGCCACCAAGGAGCAGTATTACCCTGTCAGGAGTTGTGAAGATAAATACTTAAAGTGGACCATGCTATGGCAGGGAAGGGACCAAGATGTATCGAAGTTCACAAATACTTTCCATACCCTTCGCACGAAGCCAAGCATCAAGGATACTGAGCAACATTTGGTGATCAAGTACCATGATGATCTACACAAGTACATCCAGGAAGAGATGGAGTTCTTAGACATTTCCTCGCTCGGCACGGCGTATCGATACACTGTAAAAATTGAGCAGAAGTTTAAATAGAAGAAGCGAAACTTTGGATATGCGAATCCAAAGCAAGGAAAAGGCACCCCCAAACCACAGAACAAGGGACCAAGCCAAGGCAGAGCTACCCAGGACAACCTACCGAAGGCGCAAGTAAAGAACAACACCATAAAGATAAAGAAGAATACGGAAAATGGTGTGAGTTCCATAAGAGCTCCACTCATAAGACAAGTGAGTGTTGGGCCAAGCAGTCACTAATGGCCAAGCTGAAGGCTTCCGAATCAAAAGCAGTTCTGACTCTGGATCGGAACCTGATAAGGGGACTAACAAAGGGAAGCAGATCATTGATGCGAAGCTCAGTGCCGCGTGGCCACCACAAAGATCCAAAAAATTGAGCTTGAAGATCCAGAGGAGGGGGAACGCCTCTTCCACTCATAGCTGTGGGTTAAGGGTTCTCTGTTGTATTTCATTTTCAACAGTGGGAGCCAAAATAACCTCATTTCAGCAGAAGTCATGAAGCAGTCGGACCTAAAGACTACAACACATCCACGGCCATACACCATTGGGTGGCTTCACAAAGGAAGAGATCTTCGCATCAGCCAGCAGTGTTGCCTTCCCTATAGCATCAAGCCCTTCACGGATGAGGTATTGTCTAACGTTGCTCCTCTTGAAGTTTCTGATGTATTGTTAGGACAACCATACTTGTGGAAGCGACACATTGTATATGAGTCTAGACCTCGCTCTGTGATTATTACTTTGGCTAATAAGTTGTACATGATACCAGAGGTAGCCTTGCCTACCGCCATCTCTTTGATCACTACAAAGCAATGCAGTAAGATCGTTTCCCAGACCAATCAATTTGTTTACCTTATGTTTCTTCCCCAAGGCAAGAAGAAAGTTGTGGGCACGACTTCTAGGCAAGGCTCCTCTGCATAGTAGCAATAGATGTATAAGGTCGTGGAGGAGTACAGGGACATTTTCACCTCACCCACAAGGGTACCTCTGCACTGTCAATTCAAGCACTCCATCGATCTGACCCCAGGCACACCGCTACCCAATGGACCGATCTATCGATGCTCTGTTCTAGAGAACGATGAGATCAAGAAGCAGATTCAGGAACTACTGCAGAAAGGGCACATCAGGCCAAGTTCATCACCCTGTGGGAGCCTGATTCTATTGGTAAAAAAAAAGGATGGGACCTAGAGGATCTATATTGACTATCGGTCGTTGAACAAGATCACTGTTCAGAATAGGTACCCAATCTCACGGATTGATGACCTTATGGACCAGCTCAAGGGGGGGAAATATTTTAGCAAGATTGACTTGAAATCGGGTTATCACTAGGTGCCTATCGAACCCTCCGATGTGTGGAAGACTTCCTTCAAATCCAAGGAGGGACTTTTTGAATGGTTGGTCATGTTGTTTGGATTGACGAACGCCCCTGCAACATGCATGAGATTGATGGACGACATCTTGCGGCCCTTCACCAATGCATTCGTGGTGGTGTATTTAGATAACATCTTGATCTTCAGCCATAGTTGGGAAGAGAACCTCCACCATATTCGATGGCTCCTTCAAACCCTTCAACAACACAAGTTGTGTGCTAACTTGGAGAAATGTACCTTTGTCCTGACCCGGGTTCAATATCTGGGGTACATCATTGATGATCAGGGTGTACATGTGGACCCATTCAAGATACAAGTCATTTGGGATTGGTCAGCCCTAACCACTCTAATAGAGCTCCACAGCTTCTTGGCTCTTGCCAATTTCTACTATAGGTTCGTGTTGGGGTTCTCTCATATCGCTTGGCCTTTAAGTCAAGTCACCAAGGGCAGAGCAAAAGCCGAGTTCTTTTGGTCAGAAACCTAGCAACAAGATTTCTCTGGGTTGAATAATTTCCTCTGTTCTGCACTAGGGTTCACATTACCAGACCTACAACAACCATTTGAGATTGAGACAGATGCCTCCGACTATGTTATTGGTGCAATTCTTACTGAACATGGGAATCCAATGGCTTACCACGGTGAGACACTTTCAGACACAGTACGAAAGTACCCCACCTACGACAAAGAAATGCATTCCATTGTGCAGGTCTGCCGTCAATGGAAGCATTACACTATGGGTAAGGAAACGGTCATCCACACAGACCACCTCCCTCTACAATTCATACAGACACAAGGGAAGTTACAGAACGATCGTCATCAGAAATGGTCCACCTATCTGCAGCATTTCCATTTGAACATTGAGTATAAGAAGGGCAGCACCAATAATGACGCCGATTGCCTCAGCCGACCACTAGTCCTGGAGCTAATCATTGTGCTCGACTCCTATGGGCACGAGACATCGGGGTGTTGCATCTTTACAACATCAATCCAGAATTCAACAGCATATACCAAACACTCCTAGAAGGGAAGAAAGTTCCAAATTTTCACCCTCGGGATGCACTCTTATGCCACTTGGGACACATATGTGTTCCTTCAAGTGAGCATGCCAAGATGATTTGGGAGGTGCACTACAGTCGAATCGCTGGACATTTCAGAGTAGAGAAAACCGTGGCGGTATTGCTGAAGTATTTTTATTGGCCGAAACTTCATCAAGATGTTGGGAAGTACATTAAATCCTACACCGCCTGTGCCATTGCGAAACCAACCATTAAGAAGCAATTGTATACTCCTCTACCTACTCCTAGTCAGCCTTGGGAATCTATCTCCATGGATTATATGTCGGGCCTTCCTTCTACTAAGCACGACAACGATTTCATTTTGTGGTCATCGATAGATTCTCTAAGATGGCCATCATGGCGGCCTGCAAGAAGAGTATCATAGCAGAGGCCACTGCTAAACTCTTCTTTGAGCGAGTGTGGGTACACTTTGGGATCCCATAGTCAATTATCTCAGATTGGGACAACAGATTCTTGAGTGCCTTTTGGTCAAGTCTCTGGTCGATGTTGGATACAAAACTCACTAAGTCCAAAACTTTCCATCCCCAAACTCATGGCCAAAGAGAGGTTGTCAACATGATGATTGTACACATTCTGTGCATGTACAACTTGAAGCATCCACGCACATGGGATGAAAGTATCCCCTATTTCCAACACAGCTACAACAGAGCTCTCCACGGCTCAACGGGCCACATCCCCTTTTAGGTAGGGACGGGATTTCATCCATTATGCCCCATTGATGTGGCCATACCATTTGCAGCCACTCAGGTAGATTCAGCTCATGTGCAATCCAAAGCTAAAAGGGCTAACAACTTCATTTATCACATTCAACACATCTGCCAATAGGTCCATGATATATTGGACAAATCCAATGCTAAGTAAAATAATTCCATGATCAAAATCGAGTGTCGCACAAATTCTAGGTGAGCGACAAAGTTTGGCTACATTTGTAGAAGGAGCGCCTTTCTGGACCCCACCGCAAGCTTCGCCCGCTCCGATATGGGCCATACACCATCACCAAGGTTGTCGGGGACAATGCCTTCGATCTCAGCATCCCACCATTCTTTGGTTTGCACCTAGTGTTCAATGTAGATCTCCTTTGGCCATACTTTCCACCATTGTTGGACACATCTGACATTGCAGAACAACTCACACCAAAAGGGCTCAATCCGGACTGCATGGAACAGGCAACAACTAATTAGATCATGGACACACACATCAAGAACACTCGACAATAGAGGATACAGCTATATTGAGTTGTCAAAGCATGCCAACTCCATCACCAAGGCAAATGGCTCACCAGGGACCAAGTTCAGCAAAAGTTTCCTCATCTCATGGAGGAACTCAACACAATGGGGACCATTGCTTCCTAAGGGGGGAGGACTGATCCAAGTGGATATTGGTGGCCACCCGCCTATTCCACTTGGACCCTCAGCATTTTTTCTTTCAATTTTTCAGTTTCCTTAATTGAAGCAAAGTTTACTGTTTTTGGCAATTTTTTGAGTCCTAAAATTTCGGATCCATTTTTAAGGCCCTAAACGACGTTTTTTTGGGCAAAATTCCTTCGATGATTATTTAGGTAATTGTGTCAGCAGTTTTAGTCCTCAGAGAGATCTTTCCAACGAGGTATCATACGCATCAAATGGAGATAATATGACCAAGTTAGGACCTCGGGAATTTGGTTGCCCAACTAACCCCAACGAGGCCCATAAACTCTTGGTGTTACATCTCCTCGGGTTAGGGTTTTGGTTGTTTAGGTTTTTCTCTTATTGTCCAATAATAAAAAGGCCCTTGAGCCTCATTGTAACTCAGTTTAGAAGCATGTAGCAATCACATCTCTTCTCAAAGATACGCTGCCATCGACCGAGCTATCTTATTTCCATTCTGTTTGTAAGCATAGTTCAGTATTTTTATATTAATGAAATGAAGTGCTTTTCTGTTGCATCTTTGTGTTTATGAGTATGTCTTTAAGTTGTTGCATTCCTGTTTAAGTTCATATCATTCACATTGGGGAGTATGTGTATTTGCGCATCAATGCCAAGAAGAGATCCTTGAGAATTGGATCATGTGACAAGTTGGCACTACGATATTGCGGGCCTTTTGAGATCCTTGATAAGATTGGACCAGTGGCCTACAGAAATGCAATGCCTATGATAGTGAAATTCCATGATGTTTTCCATGTTTCATTGCTTAAGAAATATGCAAAGGATGTTGATCATGTTATTGATTGGTCGGTATTATAGGTGGAACCAAAAGGAGAATTCCAACTGGAACCTTTGTGCATATTATAGTGGAAACAACTCATGCTCCAAAATAGAGCAATCAAGCAAGTTAAAGTGTCGTGGAAGCACTTTGGGCCCGACGAAGCTACATGGAAGATGGCTTATCATATGCGGGCTATGTATCCCTCATTGTTTTCCGATTGAGGCAAAGCAATTTTGGTATATGTATATATGTAAATGGATGTAAATACCACCATGAGTTATGTTTTAAAGTGCCAATAAACGATATGGTTGTCATGGTGTCATGATGGTTTTGCTTTTGAGCAGGTTGTTTATTGTAAATTCTGCAACAATCTGGGTTATAAAGCTCCATGGGCAGTATGTTTTGGTTTTCAATTATCTTGTTGGTTGTAGGTGTCATAGAACATCGAGGATGGTGTTCTCCTAAGGGGGAGGGGTCTATAACAGCCCCGAGTTAAAATTTCATGTAATAAAAATTAATAAACACAAATTAAGACCAAGATCAAGGGACACTTATTCCAAGTTGAATGTTAGGCAAAATATCCTAGTGGGCATCATCTGTTGTGTGTAATGGCTAAGGGGAAATTAGCAAAGGCAATGGAAAGGGCCTTGAAAAGGAAAAAAGGCATGTATTGGCATTTTATTTATGAAAATAATGGAAAATAGGAGAAAAGGGAGTGTCACATGGAATAAGTCAATCTTGCGGACAAGATAGACCTTCCTAGAATCTAAAGAAGACCTAATGACAAGCAAACCAACCATACACTATCTTTCTCTAAATATGCTTTAATAAACAATAGCAAACAAGTGTTTTTAGGGCCTACCTTAGGTCCAACGCTAGCTTGTGGATGCCCTCGCTCCTTTGATCCAAATGAGCTCCTTTTCGTGAATCTACAAATACAAACAAGGCAAACAAATTAAATAGCACCTGAAAAGCCAATTGCATAAAACATATTTAACATGAAAGTCAAGGAGTCCATGAAACAAATAACATAAGATACTTGTTGAGAAAAATGAGTTTGATTGTATTAATTCAAAAGAAGAAGAACCTTACAACCTTTTCCTTGACATTGTACAAGCTCCTCCCAGGGTCCAACAAGAAGTCTCCTCTACTTTGACAAGTTTCACTCACTCCCCAATGAAACCAAAAAAGGTATGTGATCTCTCCTCTTTAGGCTTAACTAGGAAGTCTTGATTTCACCAGCATTTACCCTCAAAAATGTTCAGCTTCTAACCTCTCCAGCAACCAGCCCAATGCCTGTATTTATAGTGCAATGGAGGGAGGTTACTAGGTCCTCCTTCAAAGGGATAAAGCCCTCTTTCAAAGGGATAGCTCCTCTCATCAAGGGATTAGCTCCTTCTCTTTTGGGATGCATGAACCACCTCAGAGCGAACAATCCATGTCAAAATTCCTTCTAGAAACCTCTAGAATTAACCCAAAGTGAGTTTTTAAAGATAAAACTTGCGCCTTTTGACTTTCACAAGGGTCCGCACCTACACCGTTAGGGACAGAGCGGGCAGGTACGCAGCTTTTGTACACAGAAGGTGCGGGACCACAGGTGACTATGAGAGAAAGTGCAGAACCAGAGTTACATTGATTTTTAATATCTTTCTCTCATTTCCAAAGCTTGATTTGAAGAGCTGAGGTCTAATACTTGCTTAGGAGGATAGTACAAGTGATGATAGACCCATACTGACTGCAAATAATCGTGGTGACGATATTTTTGTGTAACAGATTGCCCCCTAAAGTGCGAAGTCTGTAGTAGATGAGAATTTCTAATCATTTAGGAAGAGTGAAGTACTTATTTACATGATCCCAATGCAGCAACGTAAATTTTTGACGTTCTTAGTTACATGATCCTGATGCAAATTTTGATGAAATGCTTCTTTTTATAAATGTTGCGAATGTCTATCTGACACATAGTTTGCCAATGAGTCCGTTAATGTGTTTAAACTTCTAGAAATATGCTGATATTGAATAGAATCAAACTATCTTTCCAAAATCTTGACCCTTAGGAACATGTGATAGATAGCTGGATTTAAGACAGAGTAGATACCAGTGAGTTGTAGGATGACGAGTTGTGAGTCTAGCTTGACGACAAGTCGGCATATGCCATGTGTGATGGCATCAGAGAGGAGTTCTACCAACGCGCTATATTCAGCGATGTTATTTGTTGATCGACCAATACATACCCCTCTGAAACTTACTAACTCGTCGCTTGGATCAGAAATGGCCCAGGCCGCAGAAGATAGGTTCTGCGAACTATCACTCGCTCCATCAGCATATCCAACAAATGCTTGCAATAGGTTCGACATCTGTAGCAAATGTAAGAAGTGGATTACTTGACCAAAATAATTACCCTTAGCGAAAACAAAGATGTAACAAAAGCATAGGGGTTACTACACTGAATCATGCGCAGTAACGCTTAAGGTACAACTCGTTACGGGGTTGCGCCAGCGGAATCCCATCATAATCCATTAACTAGTAGGCCCTTTTGCTAATACACGTTTAACAATATAGGGGCCCGTCCATAAAGACTTGAATTTACCTGCCCCCAATTTATTGGATTCCTGGTCATAAAGTAAGACCAAGTCACCTTCTGAGAAGACACGGGGTTTGACATTCTTGTCAAACTGTGCCTTGACTCGTTTCTTATGGGCTTCATTATCCAAAGAGACATCACGACAGGTTTCATCCAATTATATTAGTTCCAAGAAACAAGCCTCCTCTTCTGAAGTTCCGGGGAGAAGGTCGACTACGAGTTTGAGGGACGAGATTTCACACTGAACTAGTAAGATTGCTTCTAGGCCATACACCAATTGAAATGGTGTAAAACCAGTCGCATTCCTTACCGATGTTCGGTATGCCCACAAGACTGAGTACAGGATCAGGTGCCAACTCCTTTTATGGACTCCAATCATCCTTTGCAGCATCCGCTTCAGGACCTTGTTGATTTCCTCAACTTGTTCGTTGGCTTGCAGGTAATATGGAGTAGAGCTGTCATGGGACAACCCCAATTTGGCAGCTAATTCTACCATCATGTGATTGGGAAAATGCGATCCATGATCTGTGACTATGGCCTGTGGAACGTCGAATCTGGCGACTACATGATTGAAAAAGAAAAGGGCAGCCATTTCACCGGTGTTGTTTAATGTAGGTATCGCCTTAGCCCATTTGGTAAAATAGTCTACTGCGACTATGATATACCCATGCCCCCCGTTGAGGTGGGGTTACATGTCATGAAATCTATGCCCCATTTGGCAAATGGCCCAACAGCGACTAGTGGTTGCAGGAGTGTGGGTGGTGTTCTGGTTTTACTATAGGGTGTGAGATCAATATGTGAGATGAGTTTTCCACTTTGTTGGAGGAGATCATCCTAGAGGAACATCGCAAGTATGTTATCGGGAAATCTAGTGTCGATGGAAAGCTGCTAGTCCCACTAAGACTAGTAGCTATCTTAGAAACAAACAAACTAAAACTACTTTCGTTTTCCTTTATGATAAGTAAATAAGAGGGGAACAAAGGACACCAACCTCAATCTTGCGCTTGGTTCCTCATTTGATTCCTCTCCCTTCTGATAGATCTTTGCCACTCACTTCCTCGTCTACCCAGCTTCAAAGAGCACCTATGGAATCAAAGCAGCATAACACTATCCAAGAACAGAGATCTACAATCATAAACAATATAGGACCAGATGTATATTGACCACAAAAAAGCATATATCATCAAACATACAAGAATGTGGAGGAAAACTTCAATAGCTTTATTAATATCAAGAAAGAGAAAAGAGGATTACAACCAATTGTTGTGACCCAGCATCATCCTCTCAACAAGAAGCCCTTCTTCACCTCATGAAAAGCTTAGATCACCCAACACTATGATGTTATAGCAAGAAACCAACAGCACTTCCTTACAAGATACAAAATTCCAGACTCTGGATCTCTAGGATGAGGGATCCATATATAGATGTTTGCAAGGGGGGTGATTCAGCTTTTGGGATCTGATTAGTGTCCTTTCTCTGATATTTCTTGATTCCACTTGGAGAATGATGATATCTTACTCATCCCTGGGCGAATTCATAGAGGCAAGTGTCACAGGAGAAGTTTCTGGAAGATTCCATGATCTTCCACCTCGCATACTGCCTCTACCATTTGTCCAGTCTCACCCATTGCACCCCATAGAAGGGATTTTTAGTATGCATCACACCTCCCATGTGCATTTAGGTGGGGTGCATCGCACTTTGACCATGGAGTAGGTGAGATGGTCTAGTTTTGACCAGTTCTAAGTAGTTTTTCATGGAGAACTTCTGGTAGATGATGTAATCAACTAACCTTGTTCTTTTAGGGGATAGAACAACACTTTTAGGGACTTAGGAGCCCTTGGTTTATGGACATATATGATTGGGGTTGCAGTGCCCAAAAATGTCTATAACAAAGTAGGAGCTTGGAGGGAAGAGAGGAAGGCTTGTGAGAAGCCAGGATTGCCTGTGAGCATATATGAGGATTGTATTAAGATCTGGCTAGCTATGAGCACTAAGGCTTTATAGAATTCCTATTATTTCCACCTTGTATGATAATACAGATAGTGGGGTTTTTAGTTCAGGCTTTCCCCCAAGTATTTTCATGTGTATTGTGTGATTGATTCTTCTTCTTCTGGTTATATTGTTCAACTTTATCTTTAAGCTTCCGCAAATTGATATAGAATTAGGTTATAGTATTTTTCTTTGATTTATATTGCATTATTGAGTTAACCTACAGAGAAGATTTTCTACATGGTATCAAAGCTTGATTTTTAGAGAATTTTATACATGGTATTAGAGCTGTATTTGTAGAGAATTTCTCTACAGTATGGGTGAAGATGGGGGTGAAGACGGTGAAACTGGTGGTGGTGTGGGTGGGGGTGGTATGCGCAAAATCCTCTACCTTATCAAATTGATCACACTTCTTGGTGAGACCTTCATGAGCTCTTCCCCATCCCCTTACAGAGGTGAAATCAAGGGGATAGTTTCTAGTTCTACACTACCTTCGTTTTTTTAGATTCTCCCACTTCACATAGCCCCAAACATCAATTTATTCACATAACCCACTTTTCACACAGTAGCATTTTATTCTAGGTGTTCAAAGACTTAACGTACTTATCTCGCAGTCCTTTGAGGAAGTGTTGCTCTACCTCACTAAAGCTGATTGAAGTATCTACCGCAAACTCAACGATGAATCCTTCTATAATTCGATCGATCTAGTGATCAACAATGCATACGATCTTATCCTTCGATGCTTCCAATCTACGCACCAATTATGGGGTCCACAGAATAGGTCTATCGAGCTTGCACCTTCCTTGGCTATCTTCTAGCTTCACAATCCACTCGTATAGCTCAGTAGGGAAGGATGCGAAGAAATTTCATGGATCTATCTGTATAAGTAGCAACCTAACCACTCTTCTTTTTATAGTCACAGATTCCTATTCTCCTGTGCCGAGAACTCGTGAATCTTCTTATCCAACCAATCCTCAATTCATTTCTTAGTTTGATTCTAGTGATACAACATCAGACATCTCTATTAAAATCCTGGTCCTGGCAACAGAATCATTTGTTGGCTTGTGGGGGCCTGACCCATGTTCAAAGTTATCTAGCCAAACAAATCCCTGTACTACTGGCCCTTTCGGCAATAGTTCGTAGAGTGTGGACTGAGGTCTCACGCGAAGTAGTATGGGAGGGTGTTGGAACCAGGTTTTTGCACCCTTAAGATGTCTGAGGGTTTGATTGGGTCCAACTGTTAGTCCCTTCATGCAGTCTACTTCGCACACTTCCCTGTTCCTCGTGCCCTGATATACTCGCCTACGCGCAGCCATAACCAGGGGTTGTGGGGCTTCTGCACCACTGGAGCAGCACCCTGCACTATTTCCCTAAGTCACACTCGATATCTACTTATCTTCTTATACCGATTAATTACCTTCACATAAATGGATGCCTTATGTTATATTTACTTATACGTCACATTCATATGAGTTCACATAGCAAATAAACAATAAACTTGCAGTTCATACCAAATAATACCTAAAACAGGAAAAGATACACAGAAATATGATCAAACTTCTCTTTATTGATGCTTCCAACGGTTACATACTTGACCTACCCTGCGCACTTAGCTGCAGGGGTCTGCACACTCAGTTGCGGACTACTAGGCCTCTGTGCACTCAGCTGCAGAGCCTTCTCCTACTCTACGACCCAAAGACACAATTTACACTTCGACTCAGTGCTTCTATCCTTCTATTTTCTTTCTTTGATTACCCTCTTTCTACACTTAGAGCCTTGCTCTATCTATACAATCCCATGGTCTGCAGACCATGGGTAGATCTTTCAAGCCAACATTACATTACAATAACAAGGGCGGACAACCTTGTGATTCTATTATGACTTCGCGCTCTGTGCCCAGAAATCGCGGAGTCTTTACAGTGGACTTGGTCAAACCTTGGGCTTCAAGCCCCAAAGCATGCCTTGGGGGGATTCCATGCCCAACAATCTTTCATCCATTATGTCTGTCTTTAACTTTGATAAGTGTAGAATTCTTGAATTTTCAAGCTCTATATGATGAGTTATTCTATCTTCTTTTCTTCTTTCATTGATCTGCACAAGTTGATTAAATTGTAGGTTGTCGAACTAGTCGGCCTCCACTAGTTCATACATATATTTATGTGAATTGTATATGTGAAAGAGTACCAGAAATAGATGGCTTATATCCTTGGATGAATGAACCAACCCATGCTATTTATTGTATGTATTTACATATGTGTATAAAATTTATATGATGTCCCTTTTTCCTTGAAAATCATTTTAGACACATAAAATATAGATTTTACCAAGCACTGGTCTTGTAAGAAATCCAAGGCTGTCTCTAGAAGTGACAACAATACAAACTTTCAACTACCCAAATTCTCTGTCCAAATGAATGGTGAGGTTATCGATTCTTGGCTCCACACTCTCTCCAATTATTTCAAAACATTTCCAATGACGGAAGAGGAAATGAAACTTCAAATCGTCTCTCTACATTAGGAAGTATTGGCACAAACATGGTGAGATACTCATCTTGAGAATATGTCCTTAGTTGTAGAACTTGGAGAGCCAGTAGAGTCCAGATCAAAACTTATCACATCTTGGGATAAATTTTTCCAGGCCTTAAGAGAATGCTTCTATCCTCTATGATATATCCAAAATCTCCTTCCCAAATGGTTACAAATTTGACAACTACCAAATCAATTAGTGCAAGATTACATTGATGTCTTCTGTAAGTTGCAAACTCAGCTTCATATCTCCGATCCAGAATAGGTACTAATTGTCAAATTCAATTCCGGTTTGCTAATGCTTTTTCTTTGCAAAGTTGAGTTTTTTGATAGTACTTCATTAGAAAAGGAATTTATTGTGGCCCTGGCTTTGGAACACAAAGTGGGTCCTCAAATCCAATCTCCTCAAGCCATAAATTTTACGTCTCCCTCTATTTCTTATAATGCCTCCTCTGCCTCATTCCATCCACCTCACAATACCCCCCAATGTTCATTTCATAAGAACAACTCACATGCTTCTGCAGATTTTCGAGTACTAAAAAATATATGCCCTAACAACACTCTTTTTGTAGAGTTCGAGCAACCAAATACCACTGCCCCACTTGTGGTTGTTTCTCTTGACAACCCTACTGAAGTTGACCCCTCCCTCATCCCCATGAATGCTAATGAAACAAACATCACTATTGCGCTTCTATTTACCCATAATTGTCAAATCAAACATGAGTTGGCCACTCTCATTCTTGACAATGGGAGTTAAAATAATATTGTGGCATAGGACTTGGTTCAACACCTTTTCCTTCCCACCAATCCACACCCACACCCATCTAAGCTCGGTCGGGTAAAAAATGATGGTCCTTGTCTTACCATCTCCCAATGATGGTAATATTGTGGTATGTGATGTTTATGCTCTCAATTTTTCCGATTTATTACTTGGAATTACATACCAATAGGCTCGACATGTTTTTTATCATTCTAGATATCACCAATACTACTTGCAACACGATCAGCACACCTATGTTCTCACATCCTTAGTTAGCACATCAACCCAACCTTCTACTAACATAAATCCCATTACGAGAGTCAATTTAAACCAATGTGTTTCTTTTTGCTTGGTTTTCTCTATCAAGATAGACAACCTCACCAATTCAGTCCCTCTAGCAATGGCTCCTCTACTCCACTAATTTGCAGATGTCTTCACCAAACGCATAGGTATTCCTCCAGCATGTTCTATTGAACACAAAATTGTTCTTATTACTAGTGCTTCCTTACCTAATACTCCATCTTATATCCTTGCTCCTTGTGAGGAAGATGAGATAGAATGCTGAATTGAACAATTGTATACATTGAATCATATTCATCGTTCATACTCACCATGTGCATATACAAATTTTATTATTCCCAAAAAGAATACTTCTGAATGGTGCCTCGTGATAGACTATAGGCGATTAATAAAGCCATTGTTAAAAAACTCTACCCCTTCCCTGCATTGAGGATTTGTTGGACCACTTACACAAGGATTGTTTCTTCACCAATATGGATTTGACTATAAGCTATCATCAAGTTAGCATGCATGTTACTGAAACATAGAAAACTTCTTTCAAAACCAAGTTTTGGGTCTTTTAATGGTTGGTCATGCCATTTGGCCTCACCAATGCACCGACCACCTTTATGAGATTCATTAATGATTTTTTTAGGGAACACATGGGAAAGTTTGTGGTTATTTACCTTGGTGATATTTTGGTATTCAGTAAACCTTAGGAAGACCATATTTATCATGTTCGCAACATACTTGAGTTATTGCGAGCACATCAACTTTAGGTCAAAGAGCTTCATGACCTCAAGACCTCAAGAGCTTCATGGTAAATTATCACAAAGTGATTAATAAATTAATTTTATTTGTTTAATTACTTCAACCACGTTCTAAATAAATATATTTGACCATTTTGAATATCTTTTCCCTCTATAATAATATAATAAAGTGTTCGTAATGGCTAGATTTTGGTTCAGCGAATAATATTTTAATATTTTCTAATTCCTAATTTGGCTCAATAATTTGTTATAAATAGTGTTTCCTATTCATTCTTTACCATGACCATTTTCATCATCACCACTATTGTCTCTTTAGATTTGAGCTCCCACTTGAGTTCAAGCCATCTTTTTGTTTTCCGCCCATAGCAAGTTGAAAGAGAAGCATGTTGATAAAGCACAAGGACAAGAACCCATCCCATGGAGGAGAAATGCAGACCCATGTTGTATTCCTCTTCACTAGATGTTTTAATAAAATTATTATTTTATTAAGTCCTTCATTGGGTTAATGCACTTTAATTCCTTGTTGTTATATGTTTATGTTTGCAAGATCTATTGTGTTGTAGGTTTTTTCTTCATTTTTTATTGCAGTTCTGAAGCATAGAAAACAATATTCTGTTGCTACAGTCACTAGTCACCAGTGACTTAAGTGAAGCATTTGGTACACATACTAAGGATTTTAATACTAACAAGTGACGAATTCACTGGTGTATTAATTCAAAATCTTGGTGAAAATTGGATCAACGATTTTCAGTGTTTCTTCAGAATTTTTATTCCTCCCAATTTCATTTTTAGATCTATTCTATTGTCTAATTTTTTTTTCTTTTTTTGGTGGGTTTCACGTCTTTCCATAGTTCACAGGTACCAGTTGAGCAACAAAAAACACAATCTGGGTCAGATCTGCTGAGTGAGAGAAGAGAGAACATAACAATATTTTTGTCCTAGAAACTGTAGCCAATGCACTTTTCATCCCATAAATTGCACCCAACACACTTTTCAGGTCGTTTTTGCACTGCAATTTTTAGATTTTTTTCAAATTTTACCGTTTTTTCTAAAATTGTTGAATGTGTCTTGGGAAGGGTTTTTGTTACTTCTTGAGTCACCTCTAGGCCTATATCCACTTAGGAGTTTCTCATTGAGGAAGGAAAAATCCCCAGAGGGTTTAGAGTACACCTCCATCATTTAGGTGGAGAATTACTAAGTTGAGGATTCCAGTGTACAACATTTTCAGCCGCTATTTTTCAGTGTTTTTTCCACTGTTTTGTAGTCCTTTTAGATAGGTTTTCAAGACACTTTACTCCCTTTAGAGTCTTGTGTCTCCTTCCCCCTTAGGACCCCCTTATGTATATTTTCTTTTAGAATTTTTTTCCTGACTTTTTCCAACATTTTCACCTCTGTTTCTAGCTAGTTTTATGCTCCATTTTCAATAGACGTTTTCCTTTAGATCCGAGTCCCTTAGACGTTAAATCTTTTGGCCATTTGGTGCATCCTTGAGTTTCTCGTTTTCCCTCTTTTCTTTTGCTGCTTGATTGCCTTCTTTTGGTGGGGGTTATATACCTAGGGGGGATAATATGGGGTACCAAGGGAGGTACCCAAGGTAATAATGTAATAATGGGATGGGCCATAGTAATAAATAAGGTGGTTAACCCATGTCATGTAAGGGACGACAAATAGTTAATAATATTGTAATGGGCCCATGGTATTAGTTGATGGTATGAAGGAACCATGGTAATGACCCATGGTATTGTATGTATGAGGCCTATATAGAAGCTAGAGACTCCACTTGGGAAATAGTGAAGAAATATTGTATGAACAGGCATATGGCTTGTGGAGTGTTCTCCTTCCTTAAGGAGTGAATGTATGGTGTTGCCCCACCTTAAGGGTTTGAGATCAATAAAGAATCATTTCATATTATTTTTGGGTTTATTTGCATTATCTTATATTTTCATATCTGATCTATAATATTCTTGGGTTAGATCTACAACAATTGGTATCAGAACACTTTCTTGGGCACAAAAGTGGAGATTTTTTTTTTTTTTTTTTGCAGGGTTTTGGGGGCGGCGACTTTGCAGGTCAGATCTGTACATTTTGATGCAAGATTTGTAAAACATAATTACAGATCTGGATTCTTTGTGCAAAAATAGTCGAATTCAAAAAAAAAATCAATTAAATCGGAGTCCGGATGAAGGAGATATCACTGATTTAAAAATCAGTGGGGTTGCAGACAATTTTCAAGGCAGCGATTTTGCGGCGCAGATCTAGACGTCTGGGTACAAGATCTGCAAAATCTAATTACAGATCTAGATTCTTTGGGAAAAATACCCAATTTCAAAAAAAAAATCAGTCGAATCGGAGTCCGGATGAGGGAGATATCGCTGACTTAAAATCAGCTCTTTCTGCAGAAATTTTGGTGACGGCAGGAGAGTAGCAGCACAGATGTGAAATTTCAAGTGCCTGGATCAAGATTTCTACCATGTGGGAAGATGCAGAATGATTGTTCCATTTCTAAAAACAGGTTATAATAGAGATTCTGACCAATATTGACGAAACTGTGACAATTTCAAATTTTCGCCAAAGTAAGTGAAATTTTTTCAAACCCTCGTCATGGAAACTTTTACTGAAAAAGATGATAGCCCTACTATTGAAGAATTCATACAAAACCTAAAGAAAATATTTGAGGAGAGATGGAAGTTTATGGTACCACTTTTTTTGCAAGAAGAGGCCACCATATGGTGGAACTCACTGGGCCATATAGCCTTGTCCAAATTCTCGAATGAAGAAATGGAAAAACTCCTTATGGACAAATGGTCTCAGACTAGAAAACAAGATAAGGGGAAACATGTGGTGTTATTTCCTACTGGTATATCTTTATTGCAGGTTCATGGATTGATTCAGAAATAGAAAATCATTGTTTCTATAAATCCGAGTTGCAAGCATAATTTCATCAATGTTAATTTGGCAAAAAAATTGCAAGTTCCAGCGAAACAAATTGAAAGTACACAGGTGAATGATGAGGATGTTCTATTGTACAAGGATTTGAAGATTTCTATGGATAAGTATGTGTTGCATGGTGATTTTTATACGTCAGAGATGGATGATATGGATGTTGTTTTGGGATATCCTTGGATGGAATCTGCGGGTACTATCAATATTAATGTGCAGAAGAAATTCCTGAAGCTATGGTATAAAAAGAAGAAAATTACATTACAGGATATTTCCATCCATAAACAGGTAGAGCACATGGAGGCTGAAGCAGAAGTTGTTCCAGGGGCTCACATATCAGATGATGAGCCTTTGATGATCAACAATCAAACACAAACAGAGGCTGAAGAAGAAAAGGTTACAGGTGATGATACATAAGAGGAGGGCTCAGTGGTTGAAGTCATATTGAAAAAGAAGACACCACAACATCCACCACAGCAGGGTGAAGTAAAGAAAAAGCCATCGTGGATTAAAACTTCAACATATCATCACCCACATCATCCCGCAAGACAACCATCAAGATGGCAACCAATTAGCCACATGGACAACAACCCCCGCATGAAAGATCGAGAGAAGCGAAGATCCACCTACTACACATCCACACAGAAGAGCTACCACAGTCAACTTCCATCTCAAGAGAGCGAGGCACCAGCGAGGTCGAGGGTTCACCTTTCTCTTGGATGGGTAGATGCACGTGCATGGTACCAGTGGACTACTCTTTTGAGTAGATCTTATTATTTGTCTTCTTCCCATGTTTCGGGGACGAAACATGCTTAGGGGGGTGGAATGTTATATACCTAGGGGGATAATATGGGGTACCAAGGGAGGTACCCAAGGTAATAATGTAATAATGGGATGGGCCATAGTAATAAATAAGGTGGTTAACCCATGTCATGTAAGGGACCACAAGTAGTTAATAATAATGTAATGGGCCCATGGTATTAGTTGATGGTATGAGGGAACCATGGTAATGACCCATGGTATTGTATGTATGAGACCTATATAGAGGCTAGAGACTCCACTTGGGAAATAGTGAAGAAATATTGTATGAACAGGCATATGGCTTGTGGAGCGTTCTCATTCCTTAAGGAGTGAATGTATGGTGTTGCCCTACCTTAAGGGTTTGAGATCAATAAAGAATCATTTCATATTATTTTTGGGTTTATTTGTATTATCTTATATTTTCATATCTGATCTATAATATTCTTGGGTTAGATCTACAACATTCACTATGCTATTTATTTACTGTCCATTATTTTCTTATTAAAGTTCAAACCATAATGAAAATAATTGAATAAACCATTATTTATTTAATTTTCTCTATTGTAATTATCTTTGACCTAATCACCTTAGAATAATTAAATAAATTACTATTTATTTATTATTCCCGATTTATTCCATGTTTTCCTTATGTGATAATTATTAAACAACTATTTAATAGTTATGTCCTTCTTAATTCTCACAAAGTGATTAATAACTCAATTTTATTTGTTAATTACTTCAACCACTTTATAAATAAATATATTTGACCATTTTGAATATCTTTTTCCTCTCAAAAAATATAATAAAATATTCTAAACAACTAGATTTTGATTTAGTCAATAATATTTTATTATTTTCTAATACTTAATTTGGCTCAATCATTTGTTATAAATAAAGTATTTCCTATTCATTCTTCACCATGACCATTTTTATCATCACCACTATTGTATCTTTACATTTGAGCTCCCACTTGAGTTCAAGCCATCTTTTTGTTCTCTGCCCATTGCAAGTTGAGAGAGAAACACGTTGTTGAAGCACAAGGACAAGAAAAGGACCCATCCCATGAAAAGGGAAATATAGACCCATGTTGTAATTCATTTTCACCAAGTGTTTTAATAAAGTTATTATTTGATTAATTCCTTAAATGATGATTTCACTTTATTTCCTTGTTTTTATATGTTTATGTTTGCAATATATGTTGTGTTGCAGGGTTTTTATTCGTTTTTTCTTATAGATCTGAAGGATAGACAACCATATTCTATTGTTAGGGTCACTAGTCACAAGTGGCTTAAGTGAAGCATTTTTGGTACACATACTAATAATTTTCATACTTAGAACAAATGACGAATCCAAAGTGTATTAATTCAGAACATTGATGATTGTTGGTTCAACTATTTTCATTGTTTCTTCAAAAAAATTAGTACTCTCAATTTCTATTTTTAGATCTCTTCTATTTTCTGGAAAAGAATTCATTTTGTTCGGGTTTCACATATTTCCATAAGTCGCAGGTACCAACCAAGCAAGAGACAGTAGAATCTCGGCCAAATATGTCGAGCAAGAGAAGTGGTAACATAGCACAATTTTTGGCCTAGAAACTACACCCAATGCACTTTTCAGGTCGTTTCTGCACTCGAATTTTTTTCAAAAAACAATTCATTTTTTTTTATTTTTTCCAAGATTGTTGATGTATCCTTACTTTTAAAGCTTCTTGCTTGTCTTTTTCTAACATTTTCACCTCATTTTTTCGCTGGTTTTCTACTCCATTTTCAACAAACTTTTGCCTTTAGATGAGTCCCTAAGTCATTAGATATTTTTACCATTTTGTGCATCCTTGAGTTTATTTTTCCCTCTTTTCTTTTGTTGCTTGATTGTATTCTTGTGTGGGGGGTTGTGTGCTTCACTATGCTGTCTATTTACTCTCCATTTTTAGTATTATTTATAGGTCATGCACTTTATTTTTAACATCATTAACATAATCAAAACATGCTTAATTAAATAATCCACTTGACACATTTTTCACACAAGCACACCCTAAGCAGATGTGAGTTTGGTTAACACTGCCAAGCCAATACTTGAAGCAATCGACCTTAATAACTTAACTCACATAGATTAAGCCCACATAGGCACCAGGGCCAAAATAATCTTTGTAGTTCGGTGTAAAATAAGTTGGATAGGCTTCCAATAACATCCATTGATTTCTTACATTAAGACATGCAAATTTGACATATTAGGGAGCTTAAAATCCTTCACCATACCATGGTCCAAAGTCGGAGCACGTGAGAAACTCGATTTAAAGGGGGTTATGCTAGATCATAGCGTGAGCGGTTTTCCTCAAGGATGTCGAACTCGTGGTAGGGAATTTTGTGTCATGGTTGATCACCAAGAACCTAAAGACTCAATTTCCCCTATGGGACGAAGGTAACCTTAGTGTCCAATCCTAGGAAAACACCTTCTAGGACTAGTTGTGGGCACGTAGTTGGGAATTACTCATATCATGGAAAAAGCCTACTATTTCACATGGATGTTGTAGTGAATTAATCCAGGTGGATATTGGTGGGCACCCTCCTATTCCATGTAGACCCTAGCCTGTTTCATCAATTTCCTTCATTATAGCAGCATTTACAATTTTTCGCAGTTTTTCGGGTCGTGAACATCCAGAGCTATTTTAACCCTCTAAATGGGATTTTTTTTTAGGTCCACCACAAGCCTACAAAAGAAAATCTTGTAGTACTCAGAGATATATTTCTAATAAGGTATCATACACACAAAACAAAGATCATATGGCTAAGTTAAGACCCCAACAAGTTGGTTGCCCAACCAACTCCAATGGCGACCACAAACTCTTGGCTTTCCATCTCCTAGGGTTAGGTTTTTGTTTGTTTGTTTAGGGTTTCTCTTTTTTGTTCAAAATAAAAAGGCCCTTGAGACTCATTGTAACATAGTTTAGAGGCATGTAGCGACCACATATCTTCTTAGAGATAAGCTACCATCGCTTGAGCTAGTTTATTTCCATTTTGTATGCAAGCATGCTTTAGCTCTCTCATGTTAATGAAATGAAGTTTTATTTCTAACACATCTCTGTGTTTATGTTTATATCTATGTTCTGTTGTGTTCTTGGATAAGTCTGAGTCAAGAATGCTTGCTAATTTTTGTCATTAATATAATGCTTTCATTTCATAAATTCCAATAAGTTTTTTTTTTCTTTCTAGAAACAAATAGAGAAATTCCATAATTATAATTCCCATAAAATATAGAACCACTTGAAATATCCTTAACTGGATACGAATACATGCTATCATGAAAAATATAATATAATATTTTTACAGGATGTGGGAACATTTATAAAAAAGCTTTAGAGGGGAACATGAACTACTTGCTATTGCCTCCTTTGACCAAGTGTTCCTAACTAATCTCTTTACCACAATCATCATGTGTAACTTTATTTGGGAGCTTCACTTCACTATGAAGCATGGGATTTGCATGACTATTATTATTACATTTCTAATTCATATTGGGACAATGTCATTGATGTGCCATCTCTACTCCATAGGATGAACCATGTTATTAGATTTCTAGTTTATGCTCTATACTATAATTTTGTCACCACTATTGAAATTTTGGTCATAACAGGATTCCTTTTACTCAAATTTGTCACTGAGGCTTGTCCCAGATTTAATTCATAATTTCTGGTGTTTTTTTCAACATGTTGATTTGTTAGTTGGAACAACTTAACATTAGAGCTTTCCATGGATTACTTGATATTTTTTAATTCCATGAACTTTTAAAATTTTTCCCATGCCATATCTTACTCTTATTTGGAAATTCTTTCATCTTGATTCCCCTGGAGAATAGTCTCATGTTCATGATAAGTGGAAATCCAACTTGAGTAATGATCTTTAAGTGACGCATTCATAAAAGGAGATAGTTTGGTGACGAACTGAGCATATCAACTGATGTATTTTCATTATAATTAACCGGTGCTTCTATTGTATTCTCTAGATGTGTCTTTCTCTCTGTCGAAATTATTGGCAACATTGTCATTAGCGTTAAGATTGAATAGAAGTAAAAGTGCTACTTTAGTCATGGAATTGTGAACCTGTTGCTTATCGATAACTCCTGTTGCAAGACCCTCCTTGGCTACTTGCTGCTTATATATTTTTTCCTCCATTTTTCCATAAATATCCAAGAAATAAGCATAAACATGATTCTGCTATCCAAATATTCACACAAGAAAAAGAGCATGAAGATCATGTGTTGGATTCCAGGAACCATCAATAATTATGACCTGATTAGTTGTTGGAAGATTTATACCCAATGATCCATCTCTAGTTGATATTAAAACACAACTAACCTTTTTTATTTGAAGGATTACTAATTTTCTCTACTATATTTCTCCTTTGGGTGACACTAGTGTGTCCATCAATATTGCACCATGTTAAAAAATGAAAAATGTGGAGGAAAGTGATCTTCTCAATACTATAAAAAATTAAATAGATTACATTTGAGACAACAATAATTAATGATTGAACTGGACCTCAAGTGTAACTCAACTGAACTCGACTAAATTAAAACTGACTATGACATCTAGATTGAGCTTTATGATGCCTAGTAGGTGGTTGGAATTAGTTTCTCCAACACTCCCCCCTAATTACAACCACAAAAAAATATAAATTAAGATACCTGATGGTTTAAGTCTCAACCAGGCTTACAATTTTGACATCAGATGGATTTCCCTTTTTCTTTTTCCAAATCCTATATCCTCTAAATTGTTTTAACCTTTTTTTTTTGTAGGCTTCAAAATTCAAATTCTTCATTCTCTCGTGCAAATCTTCCATTGTTCTAGGCTATTTAAGCATGTCCTCAATTTCTTCAAAAATTGAATTGTATGGGGACTGCTACCACATGTCATTTTTTGTACTGTGCTTTCGATATTAAATATTTTTCTCATCAATTTTCTACAACATAAGAAGAGAATAGAATTGTGTCTCTTCAAAACTCCAAAATATGGAAATTTCATTATTGTTTTCATTATCCATGCTATCTTCAACATTCATTTCTACAACATTTATGCATACTTTACCAAAACATGGTATTACAATCCATGCTTCAAGAAATGTTAATTCTTATTCCAATTTTGTTGCTCCATCCTGATTGGTGACTTATGGACATTCAAAATCAAGGTTAAGTTTACAAATATTTGTAGAACCAGATTGATTTTGTTCTTTCTGCTTTGTAATGACAGCTTTCTATTGTTGTGCTTCCTTCTTTTCCTTTTATACTTCCACTTCTTTACTAAACTATGTTGCTGCAACAAGTTGTCTTCCACTTGGTTTTCAAACTCAAGTGGGCTTCTTTCACCAAATAACATCATGTCAATATGATTTTTTTGTTGCATCATCTTCAACCACACCTCTGGCTAATTGTTCTTCATCAAAACTAGCATTAGTGATTTTAATTATTGAATTTATCATACCAATGGATACTCCAATGACATTTTCATTGTCATGAGAAAGATCTGTCACTGGAATCACTTGATTTTCATCCACTTGTGTCTATGCATAGTGAGATTTAGGAACATCTATGTGCTCTTTTTCAACTTCTTTAGCAAATTCTTCACAATAATCACCAACTTGTGTCTGACCATAGTGCCATTCACAAGACTTTATGTGATATTTCTCTGCTTCTAGTAACAAACCATCATCAATGTCATCCACTTTCAAGTGGAATTTACCAAACTCTTCATACTCAACTTGATTACTATCCCTTACAACAAAAATCATCTCAAGGATATCCTAGGCTTTCTTGGTTGTCTTTACATCTACAATGAGGGGAAGAATGTTGTTATCTACACATTCTTTTATGCATTTCAATATGAAGGAATTCTTTTACCTTTTGTCTTCCAACCTTTCAAATAGACCTGAAACAAATCTTGTTGTTGCTTCAACTTTCTCATCCTCTTCGTTTTTTCCATAGCTACCTAGCCTATGCTTCACATATAGGTTGAACACTCTTTATAATGATTTCCACTTAAAAAAAAAAAACCTTTGTTTCTCTTATGAATCACTACAGCTTACCCCTCTAGATTTGAATTAAAAGTCATAACTTACTCTCAAATTTATTTTCAAATTTTAATTGAACCCAAATTTTTGTTCAGGGTTCAAATTATGACAAAGGAGGGTCAATAAGATGATTGCAAATTTTTTCTTAAATAAAGAATATGCTCATGGATATCCACATGCTCATGGATATGAGCATAATCGAGCCATTCAAGTATGACACTTCAAATTACTTTCCCCCCTTTTCAAAAACACATGCCATTAAAATGGAATTTCACACCAGTGACATGAAGTTGACTTTTATCATAAGCTCATTTCATAAGAACCAATGCACATTACATAACTACATTTCATAAAATTTTGACCTCACAATATCTCATAACAAAGAGGGCTACAATTTACCTTCACGGCCTTCCCAACATTTGAACGGTCTCTGGCTGGCTCTCTTCGCTTGAGATTTGGAGGGGAAAAATGTTCACACACGGTTCAAATTTCTTGTTGGATTTTAACTTTGAAAAATTCTCACTTTTTGTTCTTTAACGAGGAGAAATTATGGCTAACCCACTTGTGGACATTGTTATGTTTCTCCATGGGAATTAAAGCTGAAACAAAAATTTACATAAACTTTATTTGGACGTTATAACGTTGCTGCTTAGTAGAAGTCAATGCAAACTTCTAACTACTTTTTTCCATTTAATGAATTTTTAGCAGTGGTCTTTCTTGCAACAAGAATGATGACTTTTTAAAATAGAAGAGGCTTCGCATGCTCTTTTCTCTTCTAGCGTGAATGGGATGCGATCTTGTTGCAAATCTCGAGGTTACTTTTCTTTAACTTTTGTTAGGCATTGCCAGTTTTCTCATGCATTCTCCACTATTTTTTCAAAGAATCTTATGCAGGCTCACCCCCTTCTCTCGACTATTCTTAAAGTGTCTTATGGAGACCCAAGTCTGATACCATGTTATCAATAGTTAAATAGATTACTTAGAAAACAATAATAATTAATGACTAAACTAGAACTCAAGTGTAACTCAATCCAACTAGTCTAAATTAGTCTAAATTCAAATTGACTATAACACCTTGACACCTTGATTGACTTTTATGACCCCTAGAAAGTGGTTGGAATTAATTTCTCCAACATACCATTCTTTAACTTGCCTGTAGTATTGATCTTTCTTTCCAACCCAAGGTAATTTTGTGAGGAATGACTCAATAAGATCTAATGTACTTAGCCTTTGGCTGAAAACCAATGCCTTATCATCTTGCTTAAAGTTTAGGGCCCAAAGATCTAGCAACAATACCATCTTACCACTATAATCATTTTTTTCAAAATATTTATCTCGAACAATGTTCTCCCATCACTTATGAGATTGCAGGGGCACCTCTTCCAAATCATTATCTTTGTATTTTATTTTTCAATCCACTCTACCTTTCATCTTATCTCCATTTAAGAGGTCATGATTAACACAGAACATATTTGAAACTCAAAACTTGTTCCTTTCATCACTAAACATTGCAATTTATAGACATATTTAGCTAGAGATGAGTAATAACTGCACCAAATGATATTTATTATCTACTGATTACGCTGATTGCTGAACAATGATCGGTGTTGTCTGAACATTGAGTGGTGTCATTCGTGATTAATACCTAACACCTCCCCTTAATCAAGACCTACATGTTAACTTGTTTTTTGGTCTAAGTCTCAGCTAAGCTTACAACATAATTTGGATTTTCTACAACGCATAACTTACTTCTACACATTTCAAATTTAGCCTTTCCAAGAGGCTTGGTGAATATGTCAGCCACATTTTCATTTGTATTACAACATGATAAGTCAATTTCTTTTGATTACACTTTTTCTCCTACAAAATTATGTTGTGTGTCAATGTGTTTTGTCCTTGCATGATATATAGGATTGTTTTCCAATTTGAGTGCTCTGATTGTCACATACGATTACTGTAGGTGCTTGTTGTGTTTCTCCAAACATCTTCAAGTATCGTTCTAAGCCATATTGCTTCATAGGTAGCATTGCATAATACTTTATACTCAGATTCAGTGAATGACAAGGAAACAGTTGGATATTTCTTATTGCTCCATGATATTGGTCCTGAACTAATATTGAACAAGTATCAAGTAGTAAGATTCCTATAATCAAGATTTCTAGCCTAGTCAGAATCAGAATAACCTAACAACTCAACATCAAATTCATCAGTATACATAATACCAAAATTAAGTGTTCCTTTTAGATATCGAAGGACTTTCTTTGCTGCTTTCTAGTGGCTTTCACAAGGTTTAGCCATGAACTGACTAAGTATGCTGACATAATATGATATATTTGGCCTGGTAGTGGTGAGATAGTTCAGACTTCCCACTAGTTGATGATACAAGGTTCCATTCACCTCTTTGGTTCCATCATTACTGCACAATTTGACATTTTATTCTAAAGGAGTAGATATTTCCTTACATTCAATCAAATCGAACCTTTCAAGGATTCCCCTTGTATATTTTCTTTGTGTGATTATTGTCTTACCAGATTCCCTCCAAACTTCAAGACCTAAACAATAATGCAATTCACCAAGATCCTTCATCTCAAATACATGTGACAACTAAATTTTAATGTCTTCAATAAACTTGCATGCATTTCCTGTTATGATAAGATCATCAACATATACAGATATTAAAGCAACATTCCCACCTTCATCTTCCTTGATGTACAAGTTAGGATCATTTTTGCTTCTCATAAAACCTTTCTTATAAAAGAAATAATCAATTTTCACAAACCAAGATCTTGGTGCTTGTTTCAAAACATATAAAGCTTTCTTTAACTTGCAAGCCAGATGCTCCTGTCCATGTTTTACAAACCCTTCAGGCTGAACCAAATAAACTTCTTCTTTTAACTCACCATTCAAAAATGCAGATTTGACATCTAACTAATGCATTTTCCAATTATATTTTGTCGCTAATGCAATCATGATTCTAATTGTGTTCAATTTAGCTACAAGTGCAAAAGTATCTTCATAATCAATTCCCTCCTTTTGTGAATATCCTTTTGCAACCAATCTAGCTTTATGCTTATCAATACTTCCATCAACATTAAACTTGGATTTATACAGCCATTTGCATCTTATGGGAGCTTTGTTTTTATGAAATTGTGTTAATTCCCATGTGCGATTCTTCATTATAGAGTCATATTCTTCATTCATTGCATCTCTCCATTCTTCATATTCTTTAGCTTCCTCATAGCTTGTAGGTTATACAAAATTCATAACAAGAGACATTAATGCATAATATTTATACCTTATAGGTACCTAACTTTTACATGATGACCTTCTTGGATTTTTACTTCTTTCATGTTTCTTTCTACTTTGCGGAGTCTCCTCTCCTCTTCTTGGAGTGTCATGACTGCTTGATACACCTTTCTCTTGAACTTGTACCTATTCTTGTGCTTGTTCTTGTTCTTGTTCAACACTTGTATCTAATTTGACATAATCATGAGTATCATGCCATACACGAGTATCATTCTTTTTATCACATTCATTTTCATTCTTATGAAACACCACATCCCTACTTGCAAGCAATCTATGAGAACTGGGGTAAAACAACTTGTATGCTTTCTGATAATCACAATAACCAATAAATATGCACTTAATTGACTTTGCATCAAGTTTTCTTCTTTCACCTTTTGGAATATGAGCAAATGCCTTGCAACCAAAAACTCTTAAATGACTCACTTGTGGTTTGTACCTATAAAATGCTTCAAAAGGTGTTTTAAGCTCTAAACTTTTGGTTGGACTCCTATTTTAAATAAACAACAGTATTAATAGATTCAACCCAAAAACCATTAGAAATATTTTTACCTTGAAGCATACTACGTGCAGATTCAATTAGTGTTCTGTTTTTTGTCTCAACAACTCCATTTTGCTGAGGTGTATGTGGTATTGTAAATTATTGTAGAATCCCATTGCTTTTACAATATTGATTAAATTCTCTTGATTTATATTCTCCCCCGTGATCAGATCACAAAATTTCATTGCAATTGCTAGTTTGTTTTTCCACCATACTCTTAAACTCTTTAAAGTACTAAAAAACATTACTCTTCATTCTTATGAAATAAACCCATGTAGATCTAGATCTATCATCCAAAAAAATAAGAAAATATCATGCTCCAACAATAGATCTAGTTTTCATAGATCTACATACATCAGTATGAATTAATTCAAGTATCTTCCTTTGCCTTTTTTCTTTATGTATAGGAAATTCCTCCCTATGTTGCTTGCCAATTACACATGCTTCACGTTCAACATGATCATTCTTCAAGCGAGGAAGACCTTCAACCATTATGTTCCTTTGAAGTAGCATTAAATCATTGTGATTTACATGTCCATACCTTTGATGCCATAACTCTACAGTTGATATTGTTGTATATGCCAACATTGAATGACTTTTCCTAGTCACATCCAACTTATACAAGCCTCCAACTCTCGTACTTGTGGCAATAACCTTGTAGTGATCTTGAATTTCTTTCACTACACACTATGACTTAACAAATTCCACCTTCAAATCTTGGTGAGCAGTAATATAAACAGAAATTAAATTCTTTTTTATACCAAGAACATACATCACATTATGGATCTCTCTCTTGTCCATTAGGCAAATTCACACCTATTACTCCATAACCTTGAACTTTAAGTGACCTATTATCTCCTAGATAAACATATGTTCCATCAATGTTTTCATAATATTCATCAAACCACTCCTTATTACAAGACATATGGAGTGATGCACCATAATCAATGAACCAATCATTCATATCATCATTTTCCACAGAGAATGCAACACCAGAAATAAACAATTTAAGGTTTTTAAATCCATCACAGAATGAGGTGTCTTTGTCCACAAAATTTCCATTATGCCTTCTGTTTCTTTGCATAGAATCATTATATTTCCTTTTATAGCAATCTTTAGAATGATGCTGGGGTTTGCCACAATAATAACAATCATCATTTCTCTTATCATTCATTGGAAACTTAGACCGTGTCATACCTTTCTGTTTTTCTTGAAACTTGCCTCCTTTGTTCCTGTCCCATGGCTTTCCTCTGTATGGATGTTTGCCCTTGGCTACCAACACCAAATCTGAACTACTAGAGCTCAAGTTAAAGCTCTTCATCCTCTCGTCCTCTTATAGAAAAATTCCTGTCAATTCATCAAATGTAGGGGGCTTCTATCTAGCTCAAAGACTTGAAACAAAAATTTGATAATCTTGTACTAAGCCATTTAATGTAATGGTGACTAAGTTAGTACTAGACACCTTTTCACCAATATCTCCTAACTTATCACTTAAATCTTTGACATGAGATATGAAATTGCTTATATTTTCATTTGTTTCCAATTTTTAGAGATAAAAGCTTAGCCTTCAAAAACAAGATCCTATTTGTATTTGTTGTTTCATACAAACCCTTCAACATATCCCATGTTTCCTTTGATGTCTTGCAATCTATGCTATGAGGGATAATGTTGTCCTTTAAGGACATAAGCAATAACATATTTGCTTTCCTATCTCATTTTTCCCAATCTAGAATAGAAGTTACAATAGTGGGTTTTGGCCCATCTCCATACACAATGGACCACAAATTATAACCTTCTAAAATAGTGAACAACTTGAATTTGCAATTAACATAATTTTCTCCATTAAGTTTGGTGGCTTCATTCAAATAAGTATGAAACAACAAATTTGGTATGATAGGAAAAAAACCTTTCTCAAATCAACAAAATGCTACAAAATCTAAATCCAAATGCACCCAAATTCACCACATGAAAAGCAATCTCAAAAAATCCTCATAAAATTTCATAAATTTTTCACATAAAAAAATAAAATCTCTTTATATTAAACTTCACTTAGGAAAAACTCGTTTTTATTTTTAATAATCCTCAAACCACTTATCTTTTTTTTCCTTACGAAAACCTTATCTCTCATTAAATCACACATAGTTTCTCTCCTCTTCCCAATGTCATTTCAAAGCAAGTTATAAAAGCACGTATCACCCTTCTGTCATTACACTTTATAACATCAATCTCAAAAAATGATGTGCTTCATTTTAATATAAAAGGCATATAAAACAAAGGGCTTTAATTTAAAAGGATGTTACCACCGCAAATAGCTTTGAAATGCAGGGGCTGAGCCCCAACCAAATAAGATGAAAACCACTGCTCAATTTTACAGCGACTACAACCGACAGCAACACTATTTCACACTCACCAACTTACAACGGCAGCCTTACTCACACAGCAACTCAACTGACGGTTTCTTTCACACAGCGACACGATTTCAGCGACTACAACTGACAGCAACACTATTTCACACTCACTATGCCTTACTCATCAGCATCTTTCACACAGCAACTCAACTGGCAGCTTCTTTCACACAGCAACACGATTTCAAGTTTGAGGAAATTGATTTTCTCTGCACTGATTCACTAACCTTCCCACGCATCTTTCGCAAATTTGCAACAGCCAGGAATCTTCAATCAAAGGAGAATACATGCTTCAACGCTCACAAAACTTGTTCCTTTCACTACTAAACATTACAATTTATAGACACCTTTAGGTACAGATGAGCAATAACTGCACCTAATGATATTTATTATCTACTGACTACAATAACTGCAACTAATGATATTTATTATCTACTGACTAAGTTGAATGCTGAACAGTGATTAATACCTGACAATCTTCATACAAAATGAAATTTTCGTGTTGAGAGTCTCTGCCCTTTTTGGCTATTTGCAGTAACCCTAAATGATTCCAAATCTGGGCTAAATAATGAAGAAGCATTTCCTATGTGCCCCTTTCACACAATCTTTTCATTCTTCATAAACCCATGTATTTCTAGGAATCCGATGTATAACTGCCACTGTAATGGAGAAAGATGTGTAGATATCACATATACACATTTTGGAGGAAGTTCATTTTTCATCAGATTCAAGCCCATAGGTTGTAAAAAGCCTTTTAGCTTTTCATATATGACATGTGATCTTTGATTCATTATTTTCACATCAGCTGCAACTGAATTAGCATGCTGCCCATTTTCTATGGGATTTTGGGAACGGTTTCTGAACTCTGGTTGTTTTCGAAAGAATCCTTATCTTACAAAGTCTACCATACAATAATATTCAATCAAAGTATTTTGTAAAGGAGAACCTGTCAATGCAATTCGGCTTTAAATTTTCACTTGTTTTAATGCTTGTGTTATATCAGCCTTTGTGTTTTTTTATCATGTGTGCCTCAGCACAAATGAATAAATCAGGGCGACTTTGCAAAGCCCCACAAATATCATCTGCCACATCCTTTTCTTTCACATATTCCTAAAGATAAGTTTCGAAATGCTGCATAGCCTATCAGTAGAATTCCACCTTTTTCCCTCCATTTTGTTAATAACCCTTCTCTCTTTGTGTTCTCCCTGGAAGCATCCTCAAACATAAAAACTGGTAAACGGTCTAAATCAAAAGGTTGCCATTTGCAAAACTGTCTCGAGTAATGTAGTACATTCACTGGTGTTACGATAAGGGCAGTGTTCAAACCTAGATCCAAGGACTGCGTAATAGTGTATAGAAAAGTAATAACCTGCAACGTCTTCCCATGTCCCATACTGTGGGCCAAAATGCAACCAACACTGTTGTCTCCGGACCTGATCTTGCTTACTGATTGAATACAGTTTTCCCACATGAAGTGTATGCCAGCAATCTGGTGAGGTTTGAAGATACATAAGATAGATGGAGATATTCTGACTTCTGCTTCATCTTTTACCAACATCCAAAGCAGGAATTTTGTCATCTGGAGATGCAGAATAGCTATCAAAAGCCGATTGAGAGTGGCTTGCTATCTTTACAACCTTATTATAGTAGTCATATTCCAGTGAAGCTTAGCAGATTATGGTCACAGCAAAAGCAGCGCCATTGTGAGTTAGTTATAATTTTATTTTTTCTTCCTCTCACCAAACACTTTTTCACATAAGAGTCACAGTGGATTAGCGAACCTCCTTTCCCACACCAATAGAAAAAATAGTCTGAAACATCAAGATCTTTGTCAAACGAGGCGCTCCTAGAACAATATTTGCACTCTTCACATATTATAAATCCAAGCGAACCTCCTTTCCCACACCAATAGAAAAAAATTTCTGAAACATCAAGATTTTTGTCAAACTACGCGCTCCTAGAACAATATTTGCACTCTTCACATATTATAAATCCAAGCAATGGAAGGTGAATCACTTAACGTTATTCAACCCTGGGCCGCTTGCCCAGACATGACACTGACTGCTCAGCCACTGAATCCCCAGGGGCGTAAAACACTCAGGATGACTACCAGACACTAAGAACACTGAATCCTCAGACACTGAATCCCCAGGGGCGTAAAACACTCAGTATGACTACCAAAACCCTCAGGGTGATTGTCACAGGTTGCAGCAAACACCAAACCCAGCACCATGCCCACCAAGGGAAGAAACCAGAAAACTCATATCACTATTCAAGAAAATCATCAAAAGAATGACGATAAGAATGTACTTGTGAGGTAGAGAAATTAGATCCCACAAAAGCCAAACTGTGGTCGTTCCGCACTGCAGAAACCTCTTCACACTCGCACTGCATTGAATTACCGTTTACCACAACCACATACAGCATCCAAGGTCCCAAATAACTACGCTATGAACCACCACCTGAGCTTGAGGAAGCACTATATTGCTAGCACATATAGTAACATTTAACAGCCTTCTAGCAAGGAGTGAGGAAAAATATTTTTCTATCATATATTATTCTATTAATTATATATTATTCTATTAATTATATTTAAATTAAATATTTTAATAGTTTTTAGATTAAAATAAAAACAATCAAATTTGATTTGTGGTTTGAGAAATAATTACTTAAAAGTATTTAAGCAGAAGATAATATCAGATTTAAGTCACATTAATTTTTAATATAATTATTTTTGCTCAAAAAATTAATAACTTAACAATAAACCCCATAGCAATTTAACAATAACTTCACATCACTTAACAATACACTCATCACTATCAACAATTAAAACACTAATCATAACTTTTTAATTCAAACACAATTTTTTTTTATCATTTAACAATATATTCATTCACCGAAGATTCCAGATCAGATCTTTCTAGATCTCCAATCTTTAACAATACATTCATTCACCCACGATTCCAGATCAGATCTTTCTAGATCTCCAGGATTCTAGATCTTTCTACACCGCCATTAGTTTCTAGAATCACATGCAGTATTCTAGAACCTCCTACACCGCTAGTGGTTTCTACATCATTTGAGATCTCCATCCAAACCACACAGAGGATTCTAGATCCTTCTTCTGCCTCTATAAATTTGTAATTTCTCTTGCCAAGGAAAGCAAGCCAAGAAAGTGATTTTTGTTCTTCAGTGATTGTTTGTAATTTCTCTGGCCAAGGAAAGCAAGCCAAGGCTCAAGCCTGTAATGTAATGCAAAGTGATTTCTGTTCTCCAGTAATTATTTATCTATTTCGCAATTTCTCGTTAAGTAATCTTGTTGTTTCTGCATTTGTCTGTCTCTGAGTATAAATCCATTGTGTGTTATGTATGCTTTGGTCTAACAACTGGTATCAAAGCATGGTTGGAATATCCACTATGCAAGCTCCTTAGTCCGAGTATAAATCCATTGTGTATTATGTATGTTTTGGTCTAACAACTGGTATCAAAGCATGGTTCGAATATCCACTATGCAAGTTGGTTAGTCCCATGGCCTTGCTCTCGCAGCGTTAGTTAAAGCGTTGGTTGTTACACTTGGAGCTGTTCTAGAATTAAAAGGCAGTTGTTGCAACAAAAACAAGGTCATGGATCTATGTTAAGACGTGTTGCTGGAGTTTGAAAAAGTGGAGATCCCTGGAGATTGGAGTTGAAACGTGGTGTTCGTAAGTTGTTTTTACATCAATTTCGTGAATTTTTTATCAACATGTGTGAAATGTGAAAAGGTTTTTATTTATTATGAAACATATATAATTATATGTTGGAATTTTGGAAAGTATATTTTAAAAAGTAGCAGGAATTTTTTGAAAAGGGTATTTTAAAAGGAGGAAGGTCATTATTAGTAAATTTTAAAGAGTAATAATTAAAGTTTTATTTTTAAGTGGAGTTTTTGTGGGTGAATTTGATTGAAAATGGAGACAACAATGATGGAGGATATACTGATTTTAAAGGATTAGTATTTGCCGATTGAGGGCATAACAAAGAAACCCTCATTGATGACAAATGAAGAGTGACAAATGAAGAGTGGAATAAGCTAGATAAAAAGGCCATTGCAACAATCCGCAAAGATATGCTCATTAAGATTCTACCACAAAACAAACATGAATTATGTAGAGGCATGGTAAGATTTGGTGTGACTTGATGACTTTTATTTGGCTTCAAGTGGGAGAATGTTAAGTGTGAAGCCAAATTCACGGAGGATTCTAGATCAGATCTTTCTAGATCTTAACAATCCGCCAAGATATGCTCACTAAGATTCTACCACAAAACAAACATGAATTATGTAGAGGCATGGTAAGATTTGGTGTGACTTGATGACTTTTATTTGGCTTCAAGTGGGAGAATGTTAAGTGTGAAGCCAAATTCACGGAGGATTCTAGATCAAATCTTTCTAGATCTTAACAATCCACCAAGATATGCTCACTAAGATTCTACCACAAAACAAACATGAATTATATGCTCACTAAGATTCTACCACAAAACAAACATGAATTATGTAGAGGCATGGTAGGACTTGTGTGACTTGATGACTTTTATTTAGCTTCAAGTGGGAGAATGTTAAGTGTGAAACCAAATTCACGGAGGATTCGAGACATTAGTTACTAGAATGACATTGAGGATTCTAGAACCTCCTACACCCCTAGTGGTTTCTAGATCATTTCAGATTTCCATGAGAACCACACACACGATTTCAGATCCTTCTTTTGCCTCTATAAATTTGTAATTTCTCTCGTCAAGGAAAGCAAGCCAAGGCCCAAGCCTATAATGTATTGCAAAGTGATTTCTGTTGTCCAGAGAATTGTTTTATGTATTCCGCTATTTCTGATTAAGTAATCTTGTTGCTTCTCCATTCGTATATCTCTAAGTATAAATTTGTTGTGTTGCTCTCGTCTAACACATCACAATTTAACAATAACTTCATATCACTTAACAACACACTCATCACTATCAACAATCAAAACACTAATCATAACTTTTTAATCCAAACATAATTTTTTTTATCATTTAACAACACACCCATCATCACCATTGACAATCAAAATACTGATCATAACTTTATAATCCAAACACAATTTTTTAACATTTAAATATATTTATTTCAATTTTTTTTAGCATTTAAATATATTTATTTCAATTTTTTTTTAGCATTTAAATATATTTATTCCTTCTTTCACCTATGAAGACATTTTTTAACATTTAAATATATTTATTTCTTCTTTCACCTATGAAGACGTCTTTAAACATTTATTTTTCTCTTCCTCTCGAGCAAAAAAATATAATTACTACCGAAACAATAAGTGCAGTCGGTTGACAACTCCAATGGAAAAGCGTCCCGACTTTCCATATAGATTCTTGAAAAGTTATTTATTAAAGCTATGAAAGGAAAACTAGATTTGGAGCCAGTGGAATTGTTCCGAAAAGTTTTGGAATTTTGGAATTTCAAAAATTTTAAGTGTCTTATTTATCTATTCAAAAATTTAAATATTTTTTGAATTTTTTTACAGAGATTCCCATCACTTTTGGCCTGCCAGCAATTCGTCCCGCTGTACACGTATTTTCTCAGATCCCGTATCATTATAATGGCAGACAACATAAACATCGTAGACTACGTCGATTCACTGGTTCGCTGGATCGCAAACGATATCATCCGCATCCCTCAAGATTCCAGCGCCCTTCGGGAACGTATCATTGTTCTTCGCCGCAATTGCGAGTATAGTAGCGACAACATATCCCTGTTGCATTCTGTGGAAGGATTCGACAGGCTTCTGGGAGTGCTGGGCAGGGATTTTGATGGTAATGGGATTAGAAACTGGCACGGTATAGATGATAGGCGGGAAACCCAAAATTTTTGCCGAGAGATAATTAAACTATTGGAGATTTTACGGTTTGTCCCACGCGAACCGTACTTTCTTTCCCCGACATTGTGTGGCATCATGCGTATGGTTTACTTTGAGGGCAGTCGCCGGAGTGACAAGGATAGAATCGTGCACATCTTGCACTGGATGCTTTTGGTCCATGCCTCTTTCGATGTGCAGATACCTTTGCGGGTGCCTTTGTTCCATGCCTACTACGATATCATCAAACACCACTTGGATGATCCATTATCGCGGACTAGTGAGCTCTCCCTGTGTGCAGATGTTACGGGTTTGCTTCTTTCGCGATATTACTACGATCCCACAAGTACTTCATACCCTTTGTCTCATGCGCTTCGTACAATTGTATCTCGGATTTATGAGGCATGTCGATATGAGGGATTCGAGAATGAAGAATTTGTCGAAGAGTGCGCGGTCCTGGAAAAAGTTATGAAACTTCTGTGTCGGTTCTGCGTGAGATATGGATTCCCGGCAGTTTTGGAACTTGGTAGCAACGAATGTGGGGTGATGGCGCAAATCACAAAGATTTTAAAGCATGCCCTCTTGCATCGGCGACCGGGTAACCGATCGTTCAATGCCAGGCACCTGCTGTATGCGTTGGTGATGGCTAAATACATTTACGAGTGTCCAGGCGGGGACACTGTTGCAGGTCCCGAAGACGTGAAAGTTGTGTTGGATTTCTGCATGAGCGATTTGCCCAATCGTTACCTCTTCAATGGTCGTAGGAGGTTGAAGGATTTAGTCGATCAAATGGTGCCCAGTGTCCTAAACAGTTTCCATGCTGAGTATGTACTCAATAATTGGAATAGGATGGCGGGTGTCCATTCAAACCAATAAGATAAAGCGATTACTTGACATATTTTAATATTTATTTTTATGTTTTGGGAAAATTACAGAAGCATTTCGGGATTATCATAGTTATGTGGGCTTAATCAGTCAAGGTATAAGTATTGCTGGATTCTCATTTTTATGCTAGTTTAATCAATTAAAGAGATGAGTACCGTTATAAATATTTTCAAATTTATAATGATTAAATATATTAAAATTTATAAGGGTGGTGAGTAATAATGGAATAATTTAAGAGTAAATGTTTTTTTAGAAATATATATATATTTTTTTATAGAATTTTGAGAATTATCAATTTTATTTTAAAACTCATGAAAATTAGAGATTATTTTAGAAATATTTATTTTTTTATTCACATTACTTATTAGTCAAAACACATAAATAATTCTAATTTCCAATATTTAAAAATGAGTGATATATCACTTTGTTGACTGTTGATTCATCACATCTGGAAGTCTAGTCTGAACTTTGGGCATAAGATTTGGTATTGGGCAGCTTATTACTCAAACTAATGCTGGGAAACCCGTTCAAGTATGCTATCTCACATGGATATGGAATCTTGGTTGGATTCCATTCTAAATACCATGATGAAGGCTTCCTCCTCGTGCACCAGTCTGCAGTCCTCCACACGGAGTTGGACATGCTTCTCCTACAGCACTCGATGTGCAATAGCCCAAATATGAAAGATAAGCATTAAATGTCTTGAGGTCTTTATGTGCATTAACTTACATTGATTCTAGCATTGTGTTCCTACATTGGTTTGAAAATTGGTTTGTATTAAATTGATGTTGGAACATGGGTTTGAAATCATGTTTTCAACTCAATGTAGAAGAATTTGAAAGTAAATGTTAATGTAGAAGAATTTGAAAGTAAATGTGTTGATTTGGTGTTTGTTCTATGATGGAGGTTACGTCAAATTTCCTTATTCTTATTTGGTTTCCTATGAGTGATTTAAGTATTAAGTCAAATATGAATTATGTAACTTCCACACCATGATTTAAGTATTGAGTCAAATATGAATTATGTAACCTCCACACCATGTCATGAAGCCTATAAAAGGAAGCCCATCTAATTCATTTGGAGCATCATTCTCTCACACAAGTTTGTAATCTCTTGTAGCTAGGAAAAAGTGTGAAGTTCCCTTGTAGCTGAGCTCGGAAAGAGTGTGAAGTCTCTTGCAGGGAACCAAGTGAGTGGGAGTTAGGGGAAGTCTAAGGAGATACAAAAATTTAGGATTTTGGTGTCTCTCTCTCTTTAATGGTATGGATTGAGAGATCAAAATATCCTAAGGTTTAGTTGTTGAAGCTGCCTATTGTCCAAAGATGCTGCCTAGTCGAAGTTGCTGGAAGGAGGTTGATTGGTGTGGAGGGAAAGTATGGTCTTATTTTAGGGTAAAGAGTCTCAAAGAACCATTGAAATGAAGAATTAACTTGACTCGGTTTTCCCTGAGGGGAGTTTTTCCATGTGTCTCTTATTTTGTGAACTTCATACACATTATATGGTAATTTCTTCATGAAAAATAATATAATAAAGAAGTAAAAGAAGTGAACACACTCGCAAGTAATTATCAAGAAAGAAAAATCAAACCCTAATATAATTTCTTTGACTTTCCAACATGGTATCAAAGGTAAGGTTAAGAAGAGTCAAATATCACCTTGTTGACATGGATTCTCCCTATATGATGAACTACATAAGAATGGGTTCAACATTGCTCGAAGTTGGATCAAGAAGGTCATCTACTACTTGTTCAAGATGGTCAAGACTCAAAGATTATTGGCTTCTCTTAAGAGGCATGGGATCAACATCATTGAAACTGGATAATGGATCGAAGTTGCATTCTATATGTTAGAGATTTAAAAAATAATTTGCTTTTTATTATTTAGAAGATAAAAGGGAAATATATATATATATATATATATATATTATGGAAAAGTATTGGTTTGGGAAAAATACTTTAGTTTAGATAATGCTAGGGTTATTGGAGTTGATGAAACTGGGTAAAGAGACATTAGACCTCATCCATTCTGATGTGTGTGGGCCTATGTCTAACAAATCACTTGGAGTTCATCTCTACTGCATGACATTCAATGATGACCGTTCTAGTATGACATGGCTTTACCTCCTCAATACAAAAGATGAAGTATTTGATAAGTTAAAGGAGTTTAGGGTTGAACTCAAAACGAAAACTCTAGCAAAAAAACCAAAAAAAAACATGAACAATCAACTGAAAAATGAAAAGTGTCAATGCTGGAATAACCCTTTTTTTTTCTAAGGTAAATTTTCAACATGTTTTAAAAATAGCAGTGAAAAGCAATTTTCTTTTGTGTAAAAAACACCATGAAAATGAAAAGTGTTGATGTTGAAAAAACATTTTTTGTTTTTTTTTTGTTTTTTTCTTCTTGGAGTATAAATTTTCAACATTTTGAAATAATGGCGTAAAACATTTTATCATGACTTAGAAAAACATTAAAATTTCAAAAGAATAATGAAAACATAAATTTAAAAATAAAAACAAAATGAAAAAGAACAAAAAAAAATTAAAAAACAAAATAATAAAAAGTAAATAAAAATATATATTAAAGAAAAACATAAATTTAAAAAAATGACAAAAAGAAATCAAACATATTAAAAGACAAAAAAACTAAATTAAAAAGAAAAATGTAATAAAACAAAAAAACAAATTAATGGAAAAAAGAAAAAAAATCAATCATAAAAATGTTAAAAAGTAAAACAAAATTAACTTGTAAGTGATTTTATATATATATATATATATAATGGCCACTTGGGGTAGCTCAAGTGGTGATGGTCGTGGAATGAAGACTCACGGAACCAGAGATCTTGGGTTCGAAACTTGTGCTACCCTCCCATATATATATATAACAAAAACATAATTTTGAAAAACATGATGAAAGAAAAAAAGTGAAAGAAACAAAATAAAAAAATACATCATTGGACAATTAGAGAAAAAAATAAACTTAATAAAAAAATTAAAATAAAAATTCAAAAAAGAAAATATGAAAAAACATTACAAAAATAAAATAAAATTTTAATATACAAACAAAATTAAAATAACAAAAAACTCAATTAAAATTTTAAATAAAACCAATAAAACAAACAAATGATAACTATTATAGAAACAAATTAAAAAAACAAATAAAAGAAATTGTGATTGATCCCGTCGAGGGGGCGAGGGGTCGTGACCCTAGGTGGGAGGAGCTATGTGAAGCTCCGCCCACCTAGGTTCACGCAGCACTGCCCACCTAGGGCCACAACCCCTTGGGCCCTTGGTCCTAGGCGGGTGAAGCTACACGTAACTCCACCAACCTATAGCCGAGGGCCCTCGGGCCCCTAGGCAGGCTCACCGATTGCGTGTCTGCCCATAGGAACTACCTATGGGCGGGTGCTCCCAACTGTGGGCCTACCTGCCTTGGGAAAAATGCAAAAACGTCACCTGGAGTATCTGGGGACTGATTTCCCAAGTCGGCCCCTCGCAGACCATGGGCCCGATTCCCAGAATCATCCCCAACAAGACAGGGGGACAATTCTCAGAATTGCCCCCTGGGCCAATTCTTAGAATCACCTCCGGTCTACTAGGGGGCCGATTCGGAGGATCACCACGGGGAGGCCATGGGGGCGATTCTGGGAATCTTCCCTCCGATGATTCTCACAATTGATACATTGGCCTCATAGGGGACTGATTCTCAGAATCATCCTCGATAGGCCATGGGGGTGATTCCAGCTGAGGCAGGAAACTATGAGAATCACCTCTAGCAAGCATTCCTAGCCATGGGTCTGCCCATCCATAGGCACATGCTTATAGGCGGGCAGGCTTAAACGTGGGCCTACCTGTCCTGGGAAAAACGTATCCCTAGCCTGCCTAGGGGTTGATGCTTAGAATCGATCCCTAGTAGGCTAGGGGGTCGATTCTCAAAATCAACATCTTAGCATGTGAGGGGGCCGATTCCTAGAATCGCCCTGGTCACAAGCCACCTGACCGATTATGAGAATCGTCGCCCTCGCAAGCCAGGGGGCCAATTTTGCGAATCGGCCCCCAGGTAGGCTAGGGGTACGTTTTTCGTTTTGTCTAGGGTGGGCAGGCCCAGCACTAGGTGTGCGTGCCCATAGGCATATGCCTCTGGTCGGACAGACTTGGCCGTTGGCGTGCCTCCTCATGGCTATGCGCCTGCCTACCTTGGGCAAAACGCAAAACGACCTGCTAGCTTACCCTGGGGACATTTTCCCATAATCATTCCCAACAGGCCATGGGGGTGATTCTGGGAATCGCTCCCCTAGCCACCTCTCAGAATATACCCCCTAACCTACTAGGGGGATGATTCCTGGAATCGCACCAAGTAGGATAGGGGGCTAACTCTGAGAATCCCCCGAGAGCGATTTTTAGAATCGCCCCCTTGGCTTGCCGGGGGTGGTTCTCAGAATCAGACTCCTTGCCTGCCAAGGAGATGATTCCTTGAATCACCCACGATAGGCCAAGGGGTGATTCTGGCAATCGCCCCCTTGGCATACCGAGGGCGAATTTTGGAATCGCTCCTCGTGGCCTGTCAAGGACAATTCTTGGAATCGATCCCATGCCAAGAAAGGGGGCCAATTTTGAGAATCGACCGATGGGGGCGATTCTAGGAATTGGCCCCCTCGTAAGCCAAGGGACTCATTGTGAGAATTTTCCTAGGGGGTGATTCCTAGAATTAGCCCATGGGGGCGATTCCCTGACCTACTAGGGGGCCAATTCTCATAATCGACCTCGTGGCAAGCTAAGGGGCTGATTCTCATAATAGCCCACGGTAAGCCCCGGGGGACATTTTGGAAATCACCCCCTTAGCTTGTTGGTGACAACTCTAAGAATTGTCGCACTTGGACGATTCTTAGAATCGATCCCCTGGCATGTCGGGGGCGATTCTGAGAATGAGCCTATGGGGGTGATTATGAGATTCAGCATAGGGGGTGACTTTGAGAATCGCCCTTGGCAGGCAAGGGAGGTGATTCTGAATCGAACCCCTCGTAGGCCAGTGGATTGATTCTAAGAATCAACCCCCTGGTCAGTCGAGGGACGATTTTAGGAATCAGCCCCTATGCAAGTGAGCAGGTCGTTTTGCATTTTACTCATAGCGAGAAAGCGCTCAGTCAGGCATGCTCGGCCAAACACCTGTGCTTATGGGAGGGTGCGTTCAGCTATGGGTGTGCATGCCTGCATCATGACGGCATGATGCACACTGCCATGCTGCGAGCGGGTATGCCCACAAAATGGTGACATGCTACAGTCCACCATGCTCTAGGCGGGCATGCCCACCAAGGGGCATTCCTTCCCATAGGACTACAAGTGGGTGGGTGTTCCCACCCATGACACGACGGTGTGTAGCACTATGTCATACGATGGGTGGGCACCTCCATGGCTCGGCATGACTGTGGGCATGCCTGCCTACGACACAACAACGTGAGTCACATTGCCATGACATGTGTGGGCAAGCCCCTAGTAGGGTGAGCCCGCCTACAGAAACTACACGTAGGTAGGCACACGTGACCGTGAGCCTACCCGTCTAGGGCAAAACATGCTAGGGGGTGATTCTCAAAATCGGCACCCTCGCTTGCCAAGGGGCCGATTCTGGGAATTGACTACCTTGCCTGCCAAGGGGGCGATTCCTAGAATTGAGCACTATAGGCTAGGAGGGAGATTCTGAGAATAACCCCCCTTTCCTACTAGGGGCGATTCTCAGACTCACCCCCTTGGGATGATTCCTAGAATCGCCCCCCTGGATTGCCGGTGGTGTTTCTCAGAATCGGCCCCTTGGGCTGATTCCTAGAATCAAACCCTTGGCCTTCTAGTGGGTCGATTCCTAAAATTACCCCCAGCAGGTCGGGGGGCGATTCTCTGAATTGCCTCCCTAGCCTGCTGGGGGTGATTTTTGGAATTTCTCCCCTTGTGTGTTGGGGGCGATTATGGGAATCAACCCAGGGGGTGAATTCTTGGAATTGGCCCACGGGGGCGATTCTAGGAATCGACCCTGCGAGCGATGCAGGAATCGATTATGGGGTGATTCTGGGAATTGGCCCTCGGGGATGATTCAAGAAATTAGCCCTCGGGGTTAATTCTGGGAATTGGCCCTCGGGGACAATTCAGGAAATTGGCCCTGGGGTTGATTATGGGAATCGACCCTATGGGGTGATTCTAGGAATCAGCCCTAGGAGGCGATTGTGAGAATTGGTCCTCGGGGGTGATTATGAGAATCGTCCCCCTAGCCTGCCAGGGGAGATTCTTGGAATCAACCCCCTAACCTACCAAGGGTGGATTCTAGGAGTTGGCCCTCAAGTAGGCCACGGGGCCATTTTGTGTTTTTTCTAGGGCGGGCAAGCCCATGGCCAGGTGCGACACGACACTAAGGCACAACGAGCCCCTACTAGGGGACCTACGAAGTGATCGAGGATAAATAAAAAATATTTTTTTTTGTAAGGAATGTATTTTTTTTGTTCCGTGTATGAATCTATCATCCAGCTTGTCATGGGGGTCGATGTGCATATTTTTGGTCTTTTTTGTTTTCGAATCGACCCACTGGGCCGAATCCTAGAATCGCCCTCGGAAGGCCACGGGGTTGAATCCCAGAATCACCCTTCGCAGGTCAGTGGGGCGGTTCACAGAATTGCCCCCGTAGGCTAAGGGGGTGATTTTAGGAATCATCTTCTCAGCCTATCAGTGGCGATTCTGGGAATCACCCCTTGGCCTACTAGGGGTGATTCTAGGAATTGGCCCAAGGGGCGACTTTGAAAATGACCCTTAGCAAGCGAGGGGGCAATTCCTAGAATTGCCCCTTGGTCTGTGGAGGGTGATTTTGGGAATCATCCTAGGGGGGAATTCTAAGAATCGCCCCCCTGACTTACCATGGGCGATTCTTTGAATCGCTCCTCAAGCCTACCCTGGGGCCGATTCTGGGAATCAGCCCTCGGGCAAGCCATGGGGCCATTTACATTTTTCCCAAGGTGTATAGGCCCAGGGCCAGGCACGACACAACATGATGGCACAACGACCCCCTAGTAGGGGGCCTACTAAAGGACCAGGTACAAATGAAAAAATAAATAATATTTTTCTTAGGAACGGATGTTTTTTTATGTTCCATATACGAATCTAACATCCAACTTATCATGGGGGTCGATGTGCATGTTTCTGGTCCTTTTTCATCTTTAGAGCTTGTTTTGTTTTGTTTAAGTTACATGATCCTGATGCAGCGGGGGAGGATTGAAAAGTTACTATTTGCAAAGTAAGGGGAGAAAGTTCGATTGTGACCTGAGATAAGACATATTCCATGGAGGTGGGTGTTTTAATGGAACTTACCTTTGTAATAGGTCGATCTCTTTTTATACCACTTGTGTGTGTGGAAATGTTGGCTTGAGGGGACCTAACCCAGGTTTAGTGTTAATTAGCTAGACAAATCCCTACACTATTGGCCCTTTTAGCATCAGCCAGGAGCGCAGACTAAAATCTCACTCAAAGTAGTATGGGGGGATGTTGGAACCAAGCTTGGAGACCCTGAGATGGTTATGACGTCGGTTATTTCCCTATATTCCTATCTGCGCACACATCACTTCACTCTAGGGCTTGCCAGACGAGCCCTCTATTCCATCCTTCAATACCTCCGCGGAAGGGTAGGGCCGACCTTCGCACAACCCTAACCCTTGATATAAACACTTTCGTGCTGCTAAGGCAGGGTACCATGCAGATTCCTTAACTAGTCTGTTTATCTTACTTATCTTATTAGATACTCACAGTTAGCACTCCGTAAATAGATATTCTTATATGCGTTCATTTTTCCACCATAATCATACACATTCACGCATCACATAAGTATTGTAAAGGAAATTCATACATAAAATGATAAGATGCATTAATCAGAACAAAGACATAGAAATTGCAAAATACTTCTCTTTATTGATATATTCCAAGTGGTTATAGACTCTAACCACCCTGCGCACACAACAGCAAGGGTCTGCACACTCAACTACAGACTTCGACCCTAGGCCTCTATGCCATCAGGTGCAGAGCCTCTATCTACACTATGACCCAAAACTTAGACTTCTAATTCGGAGCTACAAATCTCTTACATCGTGTGTCTCTAAACTACTTAGAGCTTAGCTCTTTTTATAGAATCCCATGGTCCATGGACCATGGGTAGATCTCTTACAACCGACTTTACTTTACAAAACTAAGGGTAGAAAACCCTTTATGACTTATGAAACCTTCAGAATCTACGACAATAAAATGTGGGGTCTTTACAAGTTTATTACAAAATTTGACCAAAATATGGCTTTTAGCCCCAAACTTTCCTTTGTGGGATCCCGTTCCTATCAATCCCCCATCAAAAACATCATGACTCACCCTCGAGTCACTCGGTAGGCATAGAGATCTTTTCAGAAAGCCCTTCCAGCTCCACCTATATGACCACAACCTCGATCGTGCACTGAGATTCCGCCCACTTAGCGTATTCCATTGTCTTCTTGGTCACTGCTCCTGCACTATCAGCCTAAAGCTTTTGTTGCATTTTCTGCAAAGTTGCAAGCTTGCCTTCGATGTTTCCTATCACTACGTAAGCCTCATCCAACCAGGGCTTTAATCTCCCCATGAGCACTGATTCCTTGTGCAGTGTTGCATCCACCTACTCCCTCAGTTGCCTGCCATCCTATAGCTTGGTTAGTGTCAATGTCAACGGGATGGTTCACGCTATGCCCTTAACCTCATCATAACATTGTTGTAGCTCACGCACTTCCATCTCTAGCCTCTGTATATTGGGGTCCTTTGGAAAGCTGGTCAGGACCTCAAATGACTACTAAAACAATTATGTGCAGTGTGCTACTACACCGTCCACCACCACTACTACTCCTGTGATAGCAGTCACCCATTGTTCCTTCACTTATGGCTGAGTCGAAGGCTAGGCCCTCAACTGTAACTCTCTAATTTGCAGGTTCAACTCGAACTGAACCAATGCCATCTCAGTTTGAGTGATGTGCACCCCTGTGCCCAACTTGCAGATGCATACCTCGACTAGCTAGCTCCTCCTCTGAAATGTCCAACTTTGGGACCATTCGGCATGCCTCCGCAACGACCTACATAATCCCCTTGCTCTGATTGGTCACCTCGGTCTTAATGGCGATGGAAGCATTTCTATGTAGGGCCATATGCTCGTTGTTGATCTATTATTCACTGATCACCTGGAGGGTGTGGTGCTCTCAAGCCCTCAGTTCTACAATTACTTCATCCTATAATAGGTGGAGTGCTTCTCGTTGGAGCACTACCAAGTTCAACCCTACTTCCTTTAGGGCACTGACAGTGGGCTTGCTAGCCTCAGTCTTGGTGGTCAGTGCTCTATCAAGCATCGTTATTGCACTGGAGGCCTTCATGAGTAGCGTATTGGTAGCTACTGGTGTGTCGATGGCCAAGTTGGTAGATATCGTGCTAGTCTGCGACGCGTGGGTCTGTAACTCCTGCAACCCTGTTTTGATAGCCTCCAGGATGATTTGTTGCTATTGTTCAAATTATTGCAAGGCCTTCGTGGTGACATCCTTGACTATGTCACTGATATCATGTAAATCATCGTTTGTTAATGTGATAGGGTTGAGTGAGGTCTTGGTTGCCTTTGACTTCTTCCTAGGCCCTCCCTTACCCAGCTTTCTTGGGAGCTTAGTGCGGGCGAACATCTCTTAAGGGTCTATGTCGTCTAGTTATATTTCTTCCTCAATCTCAGGTGATGGTAACCTTGCGCCTTTGTCAGAGCCCCACTCTGTCCCACCTGTTTGCTTCCCTAACTGCTTCGCAACCTCGCACTCTACTTGAGCCTTATCAGTGGCCTCCTTTTTCCTCTTCTCCAGCAGCTCTGTCATCTTCAACTTGGCCTCCTTTTTCTTCTATTTCATAGAATTGCTTCCGCCCACCGCCAAATCTATTGTAGAGCACCACTCTGTTGGCCGTTAATCAAGCACTGCACCAATGGCATCGTCTGTTGCTAGGTATGGCAAGTCATACCATTTCTGTGTAGGGTCCTTCCATGCACTAGTGGATACTTGATGAAAGTCTGCATTAAATTCGGCATAGCCCTGCAGGTTGGAATACACCGTAGGTGACAATCACAGTTTTCGATTGATGGCCATCCGAATATTCATCTCCATCAACATCCAAAAGATCCTGTCGTTCCTGACTTACTTTGCATCCATGGTCACCCACACTAGAGCGTACTTTACTACTTAAGGGAGGTTTGGCACGATCGAAGGGAACTGGTTGTCCTTTGGCATCTCCCACACTACCAGCACAATCAACAGTAAGATCCACACACAGTGGAATGTCTTGTTGAGTTCTTGGTCTTCACAACAATTCGCCAGGAACTCTCTGACAAGGTAGTGTGACTAGTTGAACTAGACTCCTTCAGCACATTGTGCTGCTAGCACGATGACAGGCGTAGGCACCTCAATGATGCGACACATCCTCATCACCTTCCTTGCGAGGATCTGTGTGGCTACCTTCATAGCGGGGTCACAGATACAGGATATAGCATATCTGCCTGGCTTCTTCACTAGTCTAAATTTTTCTTTCATCGATTCTGCGAGAGCTTGCTAGCCAGATTATCCCGTGTATATGGTAGCCATGTTATCCTATGAATCAACCTATCTGAGATGGGTATCGACTCCTCCAACCATAGACACCCATTATGCACTAAACACAACAACTGCTTAATGACCAAAATTGTCATCGGGGTGCAGTTTTAGTGCAGCACCGAGAGAAGGTTGAGCAACCCCGCTTTGAACCACCTCTACGGCACTAATTCATTCATTCCCATATTCGTAGCAATGATGTAGTGCATCAGCTACTTGGTCTCTAGTTGTGGGAACTTCTCATGGTCTTCCAAGTCCCAATCTTCAAGTTTCAATAGCGACACTCATGCCACGTGTGGACCGTCGAAAAAAATTTCATCTGGCAGTAGAGAGGTTTGTAGGGGTCCTTTGGCACCTTGGTCTTAGGCTTTTGTGGAGGGACATACTCTGACAACCGAGTAATAGGGCTTGTACCCTAGGTTTAAACCTCCTCTACTTCGACTCCCACATCCTCATCATCCATCAGGACATCTTCGATTTCCACTTATTCTAGTTCCAAATTTATAGCTTTTACCTTCTCTTGAGTTGTGAGTTTTGGTGAGTTTCTCCTTGGTGATGCGCACACCAGTATAGTAGGCTACTTGCCCTTCTTATCTTTCACGGTTTCTTTGGTGGGAGTCGACTTTGGTCTTAGTGTTCTTGGTGATTTAGGGACTTTAACGAGCACCTTGGCAACCTATGGAGCAGCTACTTTTGCCTCCATCTCAACTTCCGGTACTGACTCCTCTACTTCGGTATCTCTAACTTCTATGGGGGGTGACATGATTTTATGTAAGAAATCCTATGTTTCCATCAGAAAAGTCTCAAATATTTTAGTACAGATCAAAATTTTGTAGTGCTCACAGATTTTCATGGATCTAAGCCACAAATTTCATCCTAAATTCCAGTCACCCACTCCATTTGGTTTCATTTCAACTGTTAAATCATAAAAAATCAATTTAATGGTCACCTTCGAGCCGACCTACGTGATTTTTCCATGGGTAGCAGAGATCCCTTTGTGTTGTCGCAAACCCTGTGACACTTCCTTACTTCACACAATTCTCCAAATGCACAGCTCCCCAACCCGGGAAGTGTAGTTTATAGCCCCGCACCTCTTTTCAACTACCTGGAGCGCTAAGACTATGCTTCCTTCATCTCGTCACATGGCCGACCATCAGTGTATGGCTTCAATCGACTGTCATTCACCTTTCCTGGGAAGGGATCTCCATTGAATTTGACCAGTTATACGCTCCTTTGTCAGTAATTTCCTTAATGACATAGGGCCCTAACCAGTGCATTCTGAACATCCTTGGAAATTTATCTAACTTATTATCATATAACAAAACCATGTCATTTACCTTAAAGGTGTGATGCTTAATATGTCGATCATGCTAGGCTTTTTTGCACTGCTTTTGGACTTGTTGGTGAAATCCAGCGAGAAATATCTCTATTGTGAGCTCATCGAGTTATGCGATCCTTTCCTCCAGGGCTCCATGATGCGTCATACCTGTGAGCGTCGTTATGCACAGACTAGGCACAATATATTCCAAAGGCATTACCATTTCAACACCATAAATAGCCCTAAAGGGGGTTTGTAGAGTCAACTTCTTGCATGTCGTTCGATAAGCCCATAATACTGCAGGTATGAGTAGGTCCCAATCACTTTGTTGAGCATTGAAAACCTTGGTTAATGCATTTTTGAGCAATTTTTTAAATGATTCCATGTCCCATTAGCCTGCAGGTGATAAGGCATGCTCTTCTGGTGATATGCCTGAAATTCCTCCGTTAGCATGCTGATCATCTCATTTAGAAAGTGCATACCATGACCACTCATCAGATCTTTGGACAGCCAAATCTTGTTAGTACATTCTCAAAGTGTAACTTCACAGTAGTCACACCTGTGCAATCCTTCGTAGGCTGTGCCTCCACCCAATGAGTAAAATATTCCATCGCGGTGATAATGTACCTTGCTCCCATCTTTCCTTAGCACTGAATTGGTCCCACAAAATCTATCCCCCATTTCTCAAAGGGTTTCAATGTCATTTGTGGATTCAATGGCATCTCATCCCCTCGCAATGGCCTGGTATCCCTTTGACATACATCACACGCTTTGCAGAACAGTTTGGAGTCCTAATGGAGGGTTGGCCACCATAACCATGCACATAGAATCTTATGTATAGTTGCTCCTCCTGCATAATGCCCTCTTATGGTGCCCACATGAGTGTTCGTGAGGATGCTACTTCTTTCAAACTTAGGTACATATCATCACAATATCTCATAAAACCCTATTTTGTATAGATTCCCAGCAATGACAGAGAAATATGCCACGCACACCACTAGTTCCTTCTTCTACTAGATAGTGTATCCTTTCGGGGTAGTTCTTGTCATTAGCAAGTGTATTATATCCTCAAAATTACCATCCGCGACATGCACTGCAAATAGCTATGCATCAGGCAATCCTTCCTCCAAATTAGTGGGCTCTTCCCTATTTCAATGCACAACAAATGGTTTGGTCCCACATTTAGTCATCTAGGCTTCATAATAACCTCAAAATCATGTTACTGGAACAATAACATCGATCTACAGATTCTCCACCTCAATGCAGTCATATTGACCAGGTATTTTAACGCAGAATGATATGTGTACATCTTAAAATTTCTTCCCAACAAGTAATGTCTAAACTTCTAGAGCGCATACATAAAGGATAACCCTTCGTACTCGGTGGTGGAATAGTTCTTCTCTCAATAAGCCTCGGCCCATTTAGCCATGTGTGCATGTGGATCATCCTACCCATCATACTTTTCTATTGTTTGCATCTTTGGATTCCCAAAGAGAGTTCTCATCATTCCCATACATTCAAACCAATCATTAAAGCTTCCCTTATGCATAGCCCACCACATTGCGGGCATAGCACACAGTACCCAGTCCAACACCTGGAAGTGCTACTTTTCTGGTACCTCCCTCTCAACTGCATCCAACAAAATATCTACATCATTCAGGCCATCATAAGTAGGAAAATTTCTTTCCTTTGATGACACATGGCACAACGACCGGGTCATCATGTTACAGCTTAGCGTGGTTACTTCGTGTAACTGATTTTTCCAGCGCTCTAGTTCTTCATCAAAGTCTGAGGTGCATGAGCTCTCGTTGGATTTACCCAATCTTGGTCTTGCGTTGTTATCTTATATATACATTTCAGATCATCATTGCTCTCATAATCATGGACTAGTTTAGTAAAGTATGATCCCTTAGTAGGATATAGGGGTACTATTACGTGGAATTATTTCTTCTCAAATATCATTTAAATTTCTTTAGGTTGATTACCCCATTCATATCAGTAGCCCATCCAATTCCTAGGAGAATAACGTAGGGGGTTATTGTCATCCACAATTTCTATTACTTCAAATTTAGCTAGCACGCTCACACCTTCAATATCCATAGTCACCCCCTGCAGTAGCCCCATGGGGATGATCTTCTATTTATTCACCATCCCTTCCCAAGTCTACTTTGGCATGACATTCGCATTTGACCCCAGGTCCAAAATAACCTGATCCATTTCATACTCTCCTATCTGCGTGGTGAGTCTGATCTCCCGTCCTGTCCTTATTTTATGCTCAGCCAGACTATTTCTAGCGTATCTATTTATGTTCTCTTGGAACCCCTTCATTTCCTTGCTATCGCATAATAACTTCATGTAGGTCTCTAGGAAGGTTATAACTAGCATTTGCACCTAATGTTGCAAAGGAAACGCCGTAAGGCATAGTGTGTGGAAGAATATTGAAATGTGAATGGGCATTTTTGAAAGCAAGGGTCGATGATAATGAATTTGAATTGAGGAAGCCATGCCAAAAACCCTATTCAGGGGTTAAAGTGCCTATGAAATGGAATAAAAGTAGTCATACATATCCATTGAACTTGTTTAGATACCTTAAAGATTGCCTAGTTGAAGGTGAAGTTAAACAAATGAATTCACGCGAACAACAACTGGGTATCCATATCGATATACAAAATTTTAAGGAGAGGCATGTTAATCTTTTCAAACAACATTCTAATGTATTTGCCTAGAAATATGAAGACCTTAAACCATGTCACATTGTGATGAACTAAATCCCTGCCAGGATATATTCCTTATGATGCAATGCGCTTAGGAAGTTTTGTTGTTGGAAAGTTTGATTGGGCTGCATTGAATTAAGCAAGGCTAAAACATTAATGTTGACGTTGTAGCTATAGTTGTTTTGCATGTTGTTGAATCTCTTTGCAAGTTTGGTTTCATCGTGCCCATATGCTAAGGAGAGGGTCCTCTTGAGAGAATTGAATTTGTTGTCATTATCCACTGCTAATTCTTCTTGTTTTGGGACAACTTTATAACGACAATCGCTATTGTTGTCATTGTTATTGCTGAAATTGTTGTGAGAGAGGTTGGAGAACTGGACTTGAGGTAGTTTGCTGCTGTTTCCATTGCCATCCATGGCTTCATCGTTTAAAAAACCATCTATGAAAGGATCGTCACTCTCCAACAACCCACTGAAAGAGGCAATGTTGGGCAGTTACAGTTTGTTTTGCTGATAAATATCAGGAAAAGAAGCCATCACTTCATCTGCACTTGGTGATTCATCTTGTTCTACCCCTTGTACTCCCTGAGAATGACCATTTTTCTTGTAAATTCGGCACAACACCCAATCATCAAGCTGGAGAACAGAAGTACCATCAAAATCAACAATACCAATTTTAGTTGAATGAATCAATTCCTATTCATAAAGAATCAAAACACAAGAACTGTGAAAGGAAAATCATTCATATTGATCAATATTCAAGAAGACATCATTTTGTAGGGTGTGTTATTTGTATTTACACAATTGATTTTTTTATCCAATCAACTATGCTATTCTCTATGCTTTTGCTAGGTTCCTTCATCACCACCATCATTGGAAAATTCATTTCCCTCTTGAAGTATGAAACGAGTAGCAATTCCGAATTGATCTCACACTATCACCACAAAGAAGCTAGCAATCCTAATATACAAATCAAACCAGCCATCCTATCAAGCGATCCATGTAGTTCACAATCTATAGCTTTGATAACCCAAAACTCAAATCTTTTATATTTAATATGCACAGAAATTTTCACTTTAATATGTCTGGATCTCATTCTAAGATCTTTACAGATCTGATACAGAGGTAAACCAGATTTTTCATACTACGACAAGCAATATTAGCAAGTCTTTGAGTCTCTCTTATGTAATGTCTCCTCCTTATTTGATAGAGTTGACGTTGTATGAGTATCGACTGCATTGAAGGGATCATCCAATAGACAAATGTCAACATCGTTATATACTGCTCTAGCCAACTGAATCCTTTGTTTTTGTCTCCACTCATATTCAATCTCTCTCCCCAATCTCAGTGATATCTCCATGAGCAATACTCTCTATATCCTTGTCTAATGCACAAGCTTTTATTGCCTTCTTGTATTGAATTTTGTCTATTGGTTTCCCATAGAGTATGTTATCTCTGACAGTACCACTCTGAATCCAAGTTGTTTGTGCCACGTAGGCAACATTGCCATATACTTCAACCTGCACGTAGTCCAATCAAAAAGTTTATGGAAGAATTTATGTATATAGAAAGCAAAAAAGCAGCATCTACAATCTTGTTGAACTATGAAATGGTTACTTTTGCTCAAGAAGAGTAGTTAATGCTCAACTTACATCTGAAATTTTTGGGATTTCTCCAAGAACTGTATATAGCATAGTAGATTTCCCTGATCCCACTGAGCCACAAATTGCTACCTTTTCTCCAGTTTTAATGTGCAGATTTATTCCCTTCAAATGTTGGCTTTGTCAATGAAGATTCTGGATCCCAGCTGAGTATGGCTTGATGAATTTCGATGGTATACTAGGATCCGGAAAGTGCTTTCCTCACAACAAAATCTAGTCTCAGCTCATCATATTGTAAGAACTTGTCCAAAACGATCTAAGGAGACTTTAACCTGAATTAATATAGCCAAAACTTCAGGTAGTATTCTCACTGGATCTTGTATCACAAGGAATGTTGCAAGCACTGTAAATATGGTTGTGGCAGTTAACGGTGGATCCCCTATGATAGGACACCCGGCAAAAACTATAGATGCAGTAATGATGGGTGACATCCAGTAGAGTATGGTACCATATGTTCTATTAAATTGTGCTGAAGACAACCATTTGAACTCCACAGCTCGGAGATTTTCTATCAGCTCTTTAAATTTTTCTTCCCATGCTTGTAGTTTGATTATTTTCATACTATTAAGAATTTCAGATGTTATTCTGAGTCTTTCATCCTGTGCAGTCATGAACACAACTTGGCACTTCTTGAGGGTTTTGGCCTTGGAAATTTGAGTGTTAACTTAAATTTGTAACATTATTCAATCATCATTATACATCATTTTACAATTTAATTAATTTAATTGCACCAGATGTTGCAATGGAAACGACGTAAGGCAATAGCATATAACATTAATTAATGTTTTTTTGACAATTTTTGAAAGTCAGAAAAATATCAAGAAAAGGAATTTGGAGGAGATGAATGTGATGGCAAGGCAAATCTGTTAAACTTCAACGATCAAATATGTTGAATAAATCTGCCACTAATGAAAGAGGAACATCTAATCCCATGACGCCACTGATGCATTGGGCTGAAGGTCCCTCACCAATTTGAAGAATATACGGCTCTCTAATGATATTGCTCAAAGGAAACCAAGAAAACAATGTTCTGACACCACAGGGCATTTATTATTAGCTCCATATTTGCTAAAATTTGCATTTTCTCTCTTACAAACATTCTGAAGCTAAGTCGTCTTCTTGCATAGATGAAGATGAACAATTTGCAAATGATGAGGAGAATTAGGGATTTAAAAATATAAATTTCCATGCCTGCTAGTTCCTAAATAATATCCCAATAACTACAACACATATAAAGAGCAATTTCTTTGTAGGAAAAGAAAAGGCAAATATGTTAAACTTAAACGATCAAATATGTTGCATAAATCTGCCACCAATGATGTTGAAATAGTACATTTATATTGGTCTCACGAAGAAGCATGAACCTGCCAAGTTCCAACGCAAAAATATTTCTTAAAATGTATATATGGAAATGTGTTCATCTCTTTATTGGATGCATTGTGCATTTGATATTCATGAGTTCTCTTCGTGGGCGCACCTCTTCTTTCTTGGCACACACTTAATGTTTGATTCTTGGTGACATGCTTGGATTTTTCAACACCTGGATATTTGCTTGTTGGCTCTCTCGGTCTGCTGGCTGAGATTTGAAAAGTGGAATGACAAAAACCAAAAGTGGAATTGCGTGGGGGTGGTTCCCTGGGAGTGAGCTTCACCAATGCACAATATACACCTAGTAGACTTGAAACCCAAATAAACCATTCCTAAGAGATCTTTGATATGACCAATGAGGAAGTTTAATCTTGTTGCCACCGACAATATCAAAATCATAAAACGAAGTGCAAATAGAGCATTGCTTACCCATCCAACAGTGCCGTATTTTTCCCAGCTATGTAAACTGCTTTTAGCAACTTTACCTTCTTGGAAATCTTGTGCCCATTTAGTGCAGTTATCCACTAACGCGTTCCCCACACTCTCTATGCAACCACCGACAATGTCTACTAAAGCACTCTGTAATTCATCGACCACTTCCATAAAATTCCCTGTTGAACTGCAATCAATGTTCTTGCATAATCTGTATAAGGCGTTCCCTGCCCCTGCCTTCTTCCAAACCAGAGAGTCTCCTCCATGTTCAATCACCGTAACTTTCCTTTTACTTTCTTCTGCAAGATTATCGATTGTAGCCGCTGCATCTTCCATGTATACAACACTTGTAGTATCCAGAGCATTCTCTGCAGTTTGTTCCTGTAATGTTTTGAATACACTATCTGCCGCTTTACTCAGCAAGCTATCGGTTGCAGGATCTGAGTCCTCCACCAAATCCATCAGTTCACATGCCTCAGAGTATGCTTTTAAAGCATTTCTCCCACAATCAGGTGACAACCGAATGATTATATTGACCAATGAAACCGCTGTTAGCTTCAATGACAGTTTTCTCACGTATATGTAATGCTCTTCCACATCTAATACAGGGCCAGGATCTCTTTTCCACAAGAACTTCAAACCCGCTTTATTTTGTAATTTTGCAGGATCCAAACTCCGTATACCCACACATCCTGTTGATTTTCTATAGTTTCTCAGAAACCAGATTAGGGTATCGCATTCTATACCATCCATGTTGCCCTCTTTCACAAGTTCCTTTGCTTTCTTGATGGAATTTCGGTTTGTTACAAACACGGTCCAAGGAGCCCCCCACAGAAGGTCCACGTTCTCCAAAAGTGGCCTGTATTCTGAAAAATCCCCGTCCTCTGTTTCACCCGGCTTTGATAAAAACTTTGAGGATATTTTCAGCGTACACCTATTATCCAACACGAACTCTGCCATAAACCAACAGAGTTTACTAGTATAAACCATAAAAGATTGCAGCCAATACACACATCGCAACAAACCCCATAAAAAGGCCCATAAGAAACGTATTTCTATTCCTTCCGAGCCAATCGTTTTATTTACCTTTTCATCAACAATACTTTTCTGCTTCTTGGATGCTGCTTCCTGCAACTCAATGATGTACCTGGTCCAAAAGTCCTCTACCTGGAAATAGGTATACCATCTTTCATTTGGATTCCAGCTTTGCCATCTTCCATAGTACGCTACAGAGGTAAGACATCTCCAGCCGATGATTGCCCAACCTATCAGGATGAATACGACTTCCATGTTTGTTGTGATGAATTTTAACCGAGATTTGACACCAGGAAACACGTCTATAATTGGGCCCTGAACAAGCCATCCGACGATTGAACTTAAAATACAAATTGTGACTGCTACTGCGGCCAACGCGTCTAACACTGATCTTGCAATTATGTTTTCAAGATAACATGCACGGGAGACAATCCAAGATTTGAGTACCAGGTCTTCTACTGCTGCGAGGAGTTCTCTGTAGCGTTACCTTGATTTGCTAAAATAATGGGAAGTTTTTGAGCGATGATATCCCGGATGCTTTTATTGGCTATTGTTGCAGAGCTGGAAGAAAGACATGAAGAGTCTCTGCGAAGAGTCTCATCGCCAGCCGGCAGTCTCTGCGAAGAGTCTCATCGCCAGCAGAAGAGTCTCATCGCCAGCAGGCGAGGCCTGGCCTTTCATTGGCCCATTACCATGGAAAAAAACTATTTTTCTATGAAAAAACAGATTAAACGGACGGCAGAAAACACCCCAATCATCTAACACACAAAATCAATGACTCAGGATCGCACACGTCACATTTTAGGGATGTCTTTCTCAGAGGGAACGCCTTACGGCGTAAAAATTAAAAAATTATATATAAGTAAAAATGAAAAAACATTAACAAAAATTATTTTTATTTATTATATTAGCCTTGGAGTGTTGTTTTCGTATTTCCAAAAAGGTTTTCCAGTTATTTTTTTAATTATTAAACATAAACCTACAATCACCCCTAATGTTATTACTTTCAGTTTGTGACTTGTTTCTTAATCATAAGGTCAGTTTGTGACTTGTTTCTTAATCATAAGGTCTATTCGATAAGTAGGAACGTGTAAACTTCTGAGGGAATTCGATAATTAGAGATAACACAGAACGCTCTTCATTTTCCTGGAAATTCTGACAGGAATTCTGCGAATATTTCCACAGCGATAACAGTTTCGCTTGTATAATGGAGAATTAGATTATTGTTTTATCTTTCATTTTTATTGTGTCAAATTTTTGTTGTGTTAAATTTAATGAAGTGAAATGATATTTTAGGGTTTATGTGTGATTAAAAATAGTTTATGAGATTATTTATTTTTTATTTTTTTGTAATTCAATTTTTTTCCCAATTTAAATTGATGATGAGTTGGTCCAACTTTCTAACAATTTTCTCTAAACAAATAATGCCAAGAAACTTATGAGAACATGTTCTCATAACTTTCTATGATGTCTTTGAATGCATCACATTCCAAAATGAAATGTTTTTTCAATTCCACTGCTCCAGACGTGCAAAATATACATACCCATTCTTCCCAAGCTTCTTTAGGCCTTTTCCACCGCCCTGTGTCACAGCGAAATTGATGTGAGTTGGTCCTTAATTGAGCAATAAGGACCTTTGCCCTCCACGAAATGCTAGCTCCATTGAACTATTTTTGTTGTAGATTACAAGTAGGGTTGAATTCCTCAATGTAGTACTTCTTTTTACTCCTCTTTTCCCCATACCTTTTAAAGAAACTTCTCCATAACAAACTCCTTTAGCTCCTTGCTATTTGTGAGACATGCATTGAAGTAGATATTCCATTTTTGCATCCATGTGTAGTTTTGTTTCATCCATGTTTTCTTTTTTTACAAACTCCTTTAGCTCCTTGCTATTTGTGAGACATGCGTTGAGGTAGTCCATTTTTGCATCCATGTGTAGTTTTGTTTCATCCATATTTTTTCACTCGTTCCTTGCTATTTGAGAGACATGCATTGAGGTAGATATTATTTTTTTGCATCCATATATAATTTTGTTTCATCCATATTTTTTTTTCACTAATTCTAGCCGAGTCCTCTCCCTTAGACCCAGCAGGGTCCTCTCCCTTGGACCCAGTGTAGTGTTGAATGACATTTTTCCGTTACTTTTTGTTACTATGAACAATTTACATACCCAATGTAGTGTTGAATGACATTTTTCCGTTACTTTTTGTTACTGTGAACAATTTACATACATAAGTCTGAGTGTGACTATATTTCAGAATTCAAATGATCGAGCTTCTGATTAAGTGCCAATTCCTTAATCAATCGTCTTAGATTTATGAAGTCTCTTGACTCTACATGGAGCAGCATGTATAAAAATCACTTTTGTTAATTTACATACTCAATGATCTTTTACAGTTGTTTTTTCATGTTCGTATATTTGTTTTTTTCCTACCGAGTGTAGCGAATTTACTTGTAAGTGCAGAGCACAGAGAACACAAAGCGAGCAGCTAACAGAATTTAGGTAATGTGAATAATAATGGAACTGTGTTGGGTTAATAGATTTATAATTGTTTATTTATACCATTAGCTAATGTGAATAATAATGATGGAACTGTGTTGGGTTAATAGATTTATAATTGTTTATTTATATCATTATTTAAAGTTTTTTATGAGCTGACACTAAATTTTTATTTATACAATTATTTAATTTTTTTTATGAGCCAATATTAAATATTATTTTGGCCACGGACAAACAGCTTTACACATCATACTAAGCTGTAAAATGCTCAGCGCAATAATTTAAGAGTATTTTAACTGCTGTTATGGTTGTTGAATTCTCTAAAGACTCTCTGAATTATGTTGTCAAGCTACTCATAATTAGTGCTGAATTTACTGCTATAGTGATGAATTTGTTAATGTTGATCTAATGCTATGGCTAATTGTTCAGTACTCATGCACACACCCCCACTCTTGTCATGAAGTTCTTGTTGCTACAATGTTCTTAAAAAGAGAACAAGACATATTTGTAGTACATTCAACGAGATACTAGACATGTCAGTTAGGCAGATTCTTGGTGATATTTGGTGATACATGATGATCTCAAACATATCTACCTAGATTGACATTTGCATCTGCGTGCTTTAAACAAATAATGCATGAAACACGATGTTAACTACGATATACAAGCAAGCCATTGATTCAAAACATAATCACATTCAGTACTGAGTGAGTGCCCTCGTTATTCCAACAGCTTAATCCATGCACAGCTAATCTTAGTAAAATAACTGGTTCAAAAACTCTTCTTACAACACAATTTAAAAATACTAGGCAATGAAAAATTTATCAACTAATAACAGAAGCATCATCCAAAATACTAGTCATTGAATATGGAATACAGATGGAACATGGTACTCTTTAACGGGGAGCTTGTTTACGTACAAGAATCCTTCAAACCCAATTCTATATTACAGCAACTTTGGGGGGCAATGCATAAATTATATGACCCTAAAGTTAAAAGCTAGGGTCAGCAAGTTACAATTAACCTGATGATTCCCATGCCTGGACCCAATTCAAATCCAAGGTGGGCCAATTCCTTTACCAGAAGAACGCTCATCATCGTATATCTGGATGAAGTACTTTCTAAGCAGCCATTCATTATTATCTTTTTCCTGGGTATTAGATCCTACTCTAGAAGAAAGTTCATGTGAAGCAGTTACAGAGATATGAGGATAGCTCAAAACAAACAAAACGGTTTGGTATACACAAACTGTCATCTAACATAACCTACAAACTAGGATCTCTCTTTAACCTGCAGCCACTCTATCAGATCGAACATTTGCTTCCAATACGGCATGACATTTACCAGTTGAATCGCTCATCTCACTCTCCCTTTGCTCATCTCTTTGGCTAGAACTCAAATTGCTTATTTTAGATAGAACTTGAGGATAGCCATTGCCTCCTTGCTGCATAAACTGTGACTGTGTCTCTCTAGGACCATTTCTTTCTGAATCTCCTACTCTATCCTTTCTTTGAAAATTCCTCAACATTACCTGTTTCACATAATCCAACAATGTCAAAAAAGTTTCATATCCTAAGGCCAATAAACCACACTGACTTGTCTACGCTACCACGAAAGATATGTTACCTTTAGTGATTCATTCTCAGAAGCAAGCTTTTCAGATTCCTCTGCTATAAGATTTATTTCATTTCTGAGTGCCATGTTCTCAGAAGTCAGTGTCTCAACTTTTGCAGACAACTCTTCGCATTCCATCTGTTTCATGGAAGTCGTTGTTAGCACAGCACAGCACAGCAGACAGGGTATCAATTGAACAGTATTTACTGCTTTCATAAAACAATGACAACAGACTTTGTCTGTTCATGTCTCACGATTTTACCTCTCTATCTCTGCAAGCCTCTGATAAAAATACTAAGAACAAGTCTATACCTGTTTCTTCATTCGAGAGCGTTTAGCTGACTCCCGATTAGATTGTTTATGCTTCTGTCGTTTTAATTCCCGTTCATCCTGTTTCACAGGCTCGTTTAGGACATGTACAAGCTTATTTAGTTCAACATATTTAAAGCTCATCAATATATTGGAAATAATTCACAATAAAAAGGTCACACTGTAGGTGAATGCAAAAAAAAAAATACAAAACCCTAAGTTGTAAGTAATGGGGATACACACGGAAGTTTCAGAAATATGAAAGGAAAACTTTCCCAAGAAATAGGAAATGACAAATTGATGTGTTGGGGTAAACACCAGAGTGCCCACCTATTACATAGATACAGCCAGGAAATATTCCCTGCTTCTGAATCTCTTCTGGTCTATATCATCAAACTATGCTGCCCTCATATCAGATAAAACTGTTATTATGCATTAAACCATCTATTACTTAAAGAGCCCTACAAATGAGATTTAGCTTATTCGAGTTATAATTGACTGTGGACCACTTCTATCTAAATCTTCTTAAGAAATGCACTTATGTTCAAAGGACTTGTAAGAACAAGATGGATATGAGAATATAATGATAGTGTGATCAAATCATATTTCATGGATTGTGCATAACCAGAAAAGATGAAAGAAGGGTTGTCATCCCACAAAACAGTTGATAAAGATCACAGTTTGAACCCACTATAAGAGAACTTGAGTCTGTTTTGTTTTCAAAGGACCAAGATATTCAAGATATGAATGTTAAGTTAGTTGAGCTATCTCAGAAATGTGCCCAACTTGAAGAGATTAGTGGTAAGTGCACAGTACTGGATGAAAAATGCACTAAAATGGCTTTTCAAGCAGCCCAAAATGCAAATGAAAGAGATTCCTTACATTTGGAGGTAGATGCCCTTAGAAAATCTCTTTCAGAAAAGGAAACATTAATGAAAGCTTCTTCAGAATTTTATTCTGACTTGAAACACCAGTTTGACACTACCATAGAGAAGTTAATAGCTGCCATTGAGGAAGTCATTCAAGATGAGACTTTGGCATCTGTTCCTTGCTCGGAGAGAATGTCTTATCTGGAGACAAGCCTCCTTTTTCTTATTGAGGAGTATAAGGTAGCTTTTTCACAAGTGAACCTGGTTCATAAATGCTTACTTGAGCTTGCTTCTAATTATGGAAACTTGTTGGAAAAAAAACCTACACTTTCTTTGGATGTGTTCCTCAGAGAAGTCTTCAGTTACAAAGAAAAGGAAGTAGACCAGTTAAATGAAGAAGTAAACGTAATGAATTCAATTAAAACTCAGCATGAAGAAGAAATTAAGGAACTGAAGGACCGTTTATGTAAATTTGACGAGAATCTTAAAGAAATGAGCATGGATAACAGCAAAATGAGAACTGAGCTTGAGCAGACAGAAAGCAAATTGTCATCAGTGAGAGAAAAGCTTAGTCTGGCCATCGCTAAAGGAAAAGGATTGGTTCAGGAACGCAATACACTAAGACAATCATTAGTGGACAAGTCCAATGAGCTAGAAAAATGTTTGCAGGAATTGCAGAAGAAAAATGATACATTGCATGAAACTGAAATGAAAGCTTCTAAGCGTGTTAAAGCACTGGAATTAGAGCTAGAAGATATTCAGAATTCTGCAAGTGCTTTTCGGGAATCAGTTTCTAACAAGGACTCACTTCTTCAGAAAATTGAAAATGTCTTTGGGGAGATGAATTTGCCAGAGGCAATCCACTCCAAAGAAATAATTGATAAAGTTGAGTGGCTTGCAAAATCATCTCTTGGAGTAAATAACACTATGTCTGAAACAAGTGTGGATGATGACAAAACTGGGAAGAGTCATCTTGAAGATCTAAAAGAAGAGTACGAGGAACTACAAAATAAATACCGTAGTGTAGTTGAGCAGTCAGATATACTGGAGAAGACTTTGTTGGAAAGGAACCATCTTATTCAAAGATGGGAACAAATCCTTGAGAATGTTGATATGCCAACATCTATGCGAAATACTGATCCAGAATTTCAGATTGAATGGCTCAGCAGAGCACTAACGCAGGCCCAACAAGATGCAGCTTGTTTTAAGCATGAAATTGAGAATGCTCAAAGAATTGCTGACTTATCTGCCTTTGAAGTGGAGGACTCGAAGAGGAGAATAGAAAGCCTAGAGGAAAATCTCTTGAAAGTAAACTATGAAAAACAGGAATATGTGAAAAGCCTCGAGGAGCTTAATTCTAAATTTGAATCTCTAAACGAGCAAGCAGTTCAAGATGCATCCCGGAAAGAGAGTTTATGCAATGATCTTGTTGATCAACCTATGAGTGAGTCCCCTGTGGAATCAAGCATTGCTGATAGGAATTTAATTGCAGAAGACTGCATGAAGAGACTATTGGATATGGTTATTGAAACATTGAAAGATCAAGATCTACAGGAGTTATCTTTATTCTGCAATAATGGGGAGCATCTCGAAGGATGTATCAAGAAACTCATAGAAAAGCTAAATGAATTATCTGAAGAAGTTGAAAAGCTCAAGGAAAGTGGTGATGCAAAGATGATGGAGCTTCAGGGTCTTCAGGCTGCAATGACCACAAAAACTACAGAACTTGAGGAAATGACTAAAAAGCAAGAAGAAGTCTATTTAGCAGTGGCATCACATACAGTAGAGATAGAAAGTCATATACAACAAAATAGAATAATGGCTGAAGAGCTAGAGACAGTGAAAAAACAAAAGGATGCTTTACAGGTACAGCTTGAGGAGGCAGAAGAGAGGTCATCAGTAATAAGGGAGAAACTGACTATGGCAGTGAAAAAAGGAAAAGGGTTAGCTCAACAACGAGAAAATTTGAAACAATCTCTGGATGAAAAAATAGTAGAACATGAGCAGCTAAAAACGGAGTTGCAATTACGTGACTCTGTGATTAATGAACATAAGCAGAGAATCAGCGAGTTGTCAAGTGAGCTGGAGCGCTTTGAAAGTCTAGAAACAGATGTATTTTCCTTAAAAAGTCATTGTGCCGAGCTAGAGAAGAAGTTACTTGATAGCAACAATACAAGACAGAGTATAATGAAGACATTAAACACTATTGACTTTACAGGTGAAGTTTTATACCAGGATCCGGTCAAGAAAATTGATTGGCTTGGTAAATCAGTGAATGAACTACAGCAAAAGATAGGTTTTGCTGAACAAGAAGCTACAAAATTCAAAGGAGAAGCTAACATACTAGCCACTAAGTTGGATAAGGTTTTTGAAAGGGTGCACTCCCTTGAGAGTGAGCTAGCAGATGCAGAAAACAAAATCTCAGCACTTTCAAATGCAAAAAAGGCAGTAGAAACAGAAAGTGACCATGAGATACAAAAAATCAAGGATGATCTGGCTGCACGCACTGAAGAGTTAAGAGAAGCTCATTCAAGGGCAGATGACCAGATTTCCAAATTGTTGAAACAACACGCTCAGTTGAAGCACTTAAAGGAAGAATATGGCTGCTTGCTCTCTCTTTTAGCACATGATTCTTCCAGGACGCAAGAGGTCTTGAGAAGTGTGGAGCTCTCTTTTCAAGATATATTAAGTCAACTTGATGCTTCAAAAGGGTTAGAGTTGCCTAGTATTGATCTTATGAGTGGATGGACTTATCCTAAAATTAAACAACCCAAGGAGGTAATGCCAGAGTGCCATTGATTGTTGAAATTGGTGTGATATATCATATAAAACCTGTTTTATAAAGTTTATTATTTTGTTTGTTGCGGGTTTTATCATATCACTTTAGAGTAACACTAGATGGGTTATGCTTCATGAACCTGCAGTCTGACCAAAATAAACTCCTTCATCCATAGGATTCACTATTCAGTAGTAGACCATTAAGGAAATGAGAGACATCCATAGATATGCAGAATACAAACGAGATTCAAAATATGCCCATAGTAATATTTAGAGGTCAACTATTACGATTGACAACTCTGCAATCTTTGTAGTTGGCCATGCCCTATTGGTTTTCGTCTAATACTTACCCATTAAATGTCCAGGTCAAGAAATTCTCAGAAGCAAGCTTTAAGATTCCTCTGCTTCAAGCTTTCAGATTCCTCTGCTATAAGATTTATTTCATTTCTGAGTGCCATGTTCTCAGAAGTCAGTGTCTCAACTTTTGCAGACAACTCTTCGCATTCCATCTGTTTCATGGAAGTCGGTGTTAGCACAGCACAGCACAGCAGACAGGGTATCAATTGAACAGTATTTACTGCTTTCATAAAACAATGACAACAGACTTTGTCTGTTCATGTCTCACGATTTTACCTCTCTATCTCTGCAAGCCTCTGATAAAAATACTAAGAACAAGTCTATACCTGTTTCTTCATTCGAGAGCGTTTAGCTGACTCCCGATTAGATTGTTTACGCTTCTGTCGTTTTAATTCCCGTTCATCCTGTTTCACAGGCTCGTTTAGGACATGTACAAGCTTATTTAGTTCAACATATTTAAAGCTCATCAATATATTGGAAATAATTCACAATAAAAAGGTCACACTGTAGGTGAATGCAAAAAAAAAATACAAAACCCTAAGTTGTATGTAATGGGGATACACACGGAAGTTTCAGAAATATGAAAGGAAAACTTTCCCAAGAAATAGGAAATGACAAATTGATGTGTTGGGGTAAACACCAGAGTGCCCACCTATTACATAGATACAGCCAGGAAATATTCCCTGCTTCTGAATCTCTTCTGGTCTATATCATCAAACTATGCTGCCCTCATATCAGATAAAACTGTTATTATGCATTAAACCATCTATTACTTAAAGAGCCCTACAAATGAGATTTAGCTTATTCGAGTTATAATTGACTGTGGACCACTGTTAGTTGTTCCCCGTCTTCCTTTTACAGGAGTTACAGATCCTTGGGCAGGCACATTATAGATGCCCATTCCAATATTTAGATTTGTAGTAGGTAGACTAACTGTTGACATTCCTGGAACAGGTGCTGGTGGAACCAAAGCCATTGTGCTTTAGCTTCTCCAGCCTGGGCATTATATGCTAGAGTATTGGCATCAGTAGCACTGGTTCCTGTCATTGTCGTGAAAATCAAATACCTACCTCTGTGGGAATGCACCATTTGTAGAACTGGACAATGCTTTCCCCTACCTACCTCTGCAGGTCCGCCGCCCCCTCAACACCCGCATGCAGGTCCGCCTCTGCAGGTCCGCCGGCGCCCCCTCAACACCTTCTAAACCCTAAAAAACTTTAACCTCTTAATCAACGGTTTATTTTTCTCCAATCGTCTAACACTAGATCTAAGGGCTACGATTACGACACGAAGACATTTTGGGAGGTTGATTTCAGAGGGGAACGCCTTACGGCGTAAACATAGAAGGGTCCATCCTCAGATTAGGCTTATCCTTGCTTCCTCGGGTGGAGGCCTCAGCAAAGCTCTTCTTCTACTCCATGAATGTTTCTCATGCGTGCTCCAAATCAAACTCAACCTCCTTCATTGGAGCTTCGCACACCCATGAACTGTCTCTGGGCTTCTTCCCATTGTCGTCTCTGGTTACGACTCCACTTTAGAGAACTATATTAACATTCAAATCCTCTTTGCATGGCTCATATCTCATCATTTGCAGGTTATAAGTACGTTGCGGTGGTAGTGCCCCTTTGTCGCATATCGTTGCTATCAGCGTAGGATAGTCTTCCGTTTCATGATCAAACAGCATGCAATACTTTCATGACGGATGTGTCGAGTTAGTACAATCACAGGCATAATATTCTGGTCCTCCGTAATTGTAGTAGATCAACTACCCTCGACCTCTTCTAGGTCCTCCTTTGCTCGCGCCTCATCTGCACCACTGAAAACCTATCCGTTCCATCACCGCGCTTTAGTCAGCGGGCATCATTTTTACTTGAACCCTATAGGTGGGAGTTCTATCCATTATCAACTCATAACTCCTACAATTACAGTCATCACGCCTTACCGACCTATAAAAGTTGCAGAATAGTTGTTGCGGTGCCTATACAAACTTCTGCAACAAATGATAATTATTCGTGGCATGTTTTCTTGCCACCTGACATATAGCACACCAAAGTGCAGGCCCCATGCTTGGTCCTGCTTGAGCTTCTATCCTTAAAGGCATTAATCCTGCTCCTACAATGTAGTTCCCAAAGACTTGGCAGTGGTCTTTGTCATGTCCCTGACTCTTGCATTTCAGGCACCATACCAGTTCGCACACCTCTGGTCGAACCGTTTTGTCCTGCTTCAGACTTGGTATCTCGAGGCAAATATTTTCAACTACGTATGGATCTTTTGAACCCTCCATATTTGAATGCTTCATCGAGGTTTCATGCAACCTCATTGCAACCTCGAAGGCCTCTGCCTGAGTCGATATATTCTATTATGATAGTGCAACCCTTAAGTGTTGCAGTAGCGAAGCCACAAACCACTCGCAATGTTGTCCGTCTGTTAGGTTCATGTTAGCTTCACGGATGGTACACTTCAACCTCTAATCGAGTTCTCAAGGTGTCTCGCCTAGTTGCATCGTGATACCTTTGAACCCTAAAGTCGACTGTGCTTCAGATTTAGGCCTACTGAATTGTCTATTTAGTGTTGTCTAGATGTCTACTACTACACCATTGGGGTCATCATTAGCATACATGATATACCAGGTTAATGCACAATCCTACAAATCACTAACCAATGTCTCCTTCCTCATTTTATCATTTGTAATGCCTTGATATTCCCATAAAACTTTTACAATGAACTAGAATTGGTCCGGGTCCTAATTCCCCAAGCCTTTGAATAAAGGAAGCTTCACTGAATTTTCCATACTAAACTGCGGTGGAGGCGGAGGTGGTACAGGTGAAGTCACAAGCGATGGAGGTGAAGTTGGAGGTGGTATTCACGGCAATCCTTGTTTGATTAACTGAATAGCACTTCATGGAGAAACCTGTGCTATTCCCTCTTCATCAACTCGTGGAGGTGAAAAAAATGAACTATATTTAGGACCCTTTTTTCCTTCGTTTCTGTAAGCTTTTCTACTTCACATATCTCCAAACATCAAGGTAGTTGCACAACCCATTTTTTGCACAAGAAAATTTTAATCTAAGTATTCAAAGATTTTGCATACTTACCTCGCGGTCCTTTGAAAAAGTGCCACTCTGCTTTGTTGTAGATGAGTAAGGTATCAATCACAAATTCAGTTACAAATCCTCTTATGATGTGATCGAGCCAATGATCAATAGCATGGGCCATCTTATCCTCTGATGCTTCCAACCTTCGCACTAGCTCTGTGGTGCACATAATAGGACCGTCAAGTTTCCACCTTCCTTGGCTATTTGCTAGCTTCACAATCCACTTGTATAGCTCAATCCAAAAGGAGTAGAAAAAGATATCATGGATCTCTATATATAGGTACCTGTCTAGACATTGTTCCTTGGTTACTCACAGGTTTCTGTTCACCTTCGTTGGGAATTCATGGATCTTCCTATCCAACCAGTCTCGATCTCTTTCTTAGTTGGGTTCCAGTGATACAACATCACAAATCTCTTATGCAGATTCTGGTCTGGAAAGGGAACCATTTGTTGGCTTGAGGGGGCGTAACCCAGGTTCAGTGTTAATTAGGAAAACAAATCCCTACATTACTGGCCCTTTCGGCATCATCTTGCGGACCGCGAACCGAAGTCTCACCTAAGGTAGTATGGGGGGGTGTTGGAACCAAGCTTCCGCACCCTGAGATGGTTGTGATGTCGGTTAATTTCCTCTATTATTGTCTTCGTGTAGGTCTCTTTGCTTAGGGCTTGGTATATGAGCCCTCTATTCCATCCTTCAATACCTCCACGAAAGGGTACGGTTGACCTTCGCATGGCCCTAACCCTCGATATTAATACTTTCTCTCTACTAAGGCAGCGTACCATGCAGATTTGTTAACTAGTCTAAGTGTCTTACTTATCTTATTAGATACTCATAGTTAGCACCACGTAAACAGATATTCGTATATGCATTCAGTTATCCACCATAATCATACAAATTCATGCATCACATAAGTATTATAAAATAAATTCATACATAAAATGATAAGATGCATTAACTGGAACAAAGACATAGAAATTCATAATACTTCTCTATATTGACATCTTCCAAGTGATTACAGACTCTATCCACCCTGTGCACATAGTTGTAAAGATCTGTGCACTCAACTTTGGACTTCCACCCTAGGCCTCTGCGCACTCTATTGTAGAGCCTCTACCTACGCTATGACCCAAAACTTAGACTTCTACTTAAGAGCTATGACCCTCTTACATCATGTGTCTCTAAACTACTTAGAGCTTAGCTCATTTATACAATCCCATGGTCCGTGGACCATTGTTAGATCTCTTACAGCCAACATTACTTTACAGAACTAAGGGTAGAGGACTTTATGACATATGACACCTTCACACTCCGCGACCATAAAATGTAGAGTCTTTACAAGCTTATTACAAAATTTGACCAAAACATGGGCTTTTAGCCCCAAAACTGTCCTTTGGGGGACCCCGTTCCCAACAGGAAAATATGGTGAAGAATATTGTTGCAATATCTTAAACCTCAACTCATAGTCCTATCTATAGATCTTTTGTAATAATAAGGGACATTACCGCTAAATCAGAATGCATTTGTAACCTTGCCGATTTTCTAGGAACGTATCTTGCAATACCATTACTATGGGAAAAAAGATTTGGAATTGAAAAAATAGAAGCCCATCGTTAGTCCTTTGGGCATGCCTTATATCTTGTAACTAGATTATTAAATGCACTCAAACCACATACTTTTGTTATGTACAATGGTAATCATTTTCAGCACTATGCAATCTACTTAGGCTTAATAGAAATAGAGCCATGTAGATTGGAGGAAGCTAGAAACGATGTCTATGAGGGCCCAAATATTGTAGGTATTTAATTTGAATTTTTGGGAAATTTGGATACAGTTAATTTGGCAAAATATCTAAATTTTGTTGTGGGATTGATTGATATCTTGTTACGTTGCATTGATACAAAAAATAGCATAGGTCAAGAAGTTAGGATTTCTTATTTCCCTTTTAGAAAGTCATGATATATCAGTACATACTACAAAAATCGATGCTAATGACTTGATGAAAGGATGATCTTATGTTGAGGACATTAAAGTTGAACTACACATGTTACCCATTTATGTTGTCTTCAAGGTTCAGAACCAATTTCGGCATCTCCTTTGACTCCAGATGGACTACTCGAATGACTATTCATTAACAACTAAAGAATATCAACAAGGGAATCTAAAGACTACTGATGCTCAGGGATGGAGGTATAGTGACTTTACAAAAAATCCATCATTGTTTAAAGAATATGAGTCTCCCTTCTCACTATTGTTGCAATAATTCCATATTCTCAAAGCTATCGCATGGAATCTATGCTCTTAATTCTTCAGGAAGGAGTATAACATGTTATCACTATTGCAATCAGTGTATCTTCTTAATGCCATCGCAAGGAATTATGTGATGATGTGCACTAAGAAATGATGCACCACAACACAAACGAATTGGATAATTACACACCAATGAAAGGGAATTAACTAATGATGTGCCATAACATAGGTGGATGGGTGAAGGAATATGTAATTGAATGAGTTAGGGAAGTGTAGATCAATTAGTTAATCTAGTGCCGCAACAGAAAAAAATGTAACTGAAGTGTTTCAAATTGTTTTTACCACTTAATTCAGGCAAGAAAGAAGGGAAATAAAGTAATGAGGTCAAAGCTTTAATGTTATAAAGTGACATTAGGAAACATTACCTTGCACTCTATTCTAATTAACTTGATCAGGTGACTTTTATTTCCAGTCTTGAATATTAAAATTTGATAACTAAATCTGAATCAATACTCTGGCGTTAGTTTCTATTGAAAAGCACTCAAATTTGATCAAAAAAAGGAATAGTAGCAAAAGGGATGATGTGAAAGAAAATATCGTTTGCTTTACCATTTCCATACTTTATGGGATCTTCACATGTTAACAGAAATGACTTTGAGCCTTAATTAGATGCTTATACTGTGGTGTATCTTTTTGTTATTGGAAAATGGGATACTTTGAATTCTTACCTTGTCGAAAAATACATTAGACGCTCCAATGACAGGAAGGCAGTTAGACACTCCAGTGACAGGAAGGTCAGCTTGGAGAACTCAGGTTTAATACCAACCAAGAAATACTTAAAAAGTTGGTGATGAAGACAAAATCAGACATTAGAAGCCACATTATCTTTGTGGAGAATTTGTTGAAAGGGAAGGAAGGATATGATCACTAGAAATAGATTATAGTCATCGTTTTCACACAAGGACAACACAATAGTGAAATTGAGGCTTATAAGTGTCTTCTTCTATGGAGAATTTAGAGCAACTTGATAAGTATGGTCTCAATGGAGGTTTTCTTTGCAATTTCTATTATAAATCAGTTTCTTCTAAGGAAGTCGCTACTTTAGAGATCTTGAAAATGTTGTATAGTATAAATATTGCAAATCACATTGGCTTAAATCTAGAGACATTATGAGTCCACTTGAGATTCAGGAGTTTCTACACTAGTGCAATGATGAAAATGCATTTTTCAATGATAAAACTACATCACAAGTAGTGATGGAAAGATAAATTGTTGAATCTCTCAACAAAACATACATTGCAATGGCCCATAATGGGGATCATGCTTATTTTAATTTGTTGGCATGTTAATCCTAGGAGATGTTAAGGTTTAGGGATATTGACTCACAAAAATTTCAAGAAAGGTCACACAAATCATAAGATGGGTGACATACAAAGATAATTTCCTTTGAAAATCTATCAAGTCACATTTTACCACAAGGAAATGAATGTGAGGTGTTTACAAGTACGCTACCATTGAAGAAATAGAAGTTCAAAATATGTTGATGGAAGAATGTGTTATGGGTATTCTTCATAGAATTTCACTTGGATTAACAATTTATGAAGTGGTAAATTAAAGGTTTATACATTCAGAGGATGGCGAAAACTTTGGAGAAGATCATTAGAAACTATAATTCAATTATTACAAGAATATCATGTCCAAAATAGCTAGATTGAGTTGAGTTTGAATCTCTATCAACTCTAAGAGACATGTGTAATTCAAATAGTTGAATGAAATTACTCTTCTTTCGCATGCGTATGATAAATCAAACTTGAAACCAATTCGAAAATTTATTAGTAATTCTAATCTTGTTTTGACTCCCAAACAAACTAATGGAGATGCTACATGATTGAATATAATGTAGCTAGAATTTAAATAAGGAACAAACCACTAAAATTAGTAGCAAATATTGAGAAAAAATGCAAGATTTCTACTGAGAACATAAGGAAGGATGGGTATTACTCAATTTTTTTTATGGGAAAGCCCTTAAATTCCAGGGAAAATCATTGCAAGATTGAAATGAATTGAATTTTGCAAGAAATGAAGCCTCTCCCTTTCTCTCTTATGATAATGGAACTCATAATTCCAATGAGGCTTGTGGCATGAAGAAAGAACATGGTTTTGGGTGAGTATTTGGTTCTTGTTTTACTTTTATGACACTTTGATGTCCCCAAGCTCTTTGGATATAATATGTAATGTAAGCTTTTAAGCATGTTTTCTTAGGCTCGTTAATCAAGAAGTGTTCTAGTTCCTAAATCACAAGATTATGGGGGAGGATTTAACACATAAATATGAAAGCAACTCCAATGTCACAAAATATTATGGGTATGCTATACAATATTTCCATACAGCTTGGGTTGTAGGACACCAATATGAACTCTCTCACTTATTAAAGGATATGGATCATATTAGGATGTTTACATCAATTTGAAAAAGTTTGTAGGTAGAATCACACTTATGAACACTTTAGATATCCTACTAAAATAAAACCAACCCTTTTACATCATTATTTTAAGCCACTTTAGGAACATAGTCTCATTTATCTTTTAAATGTTGTATATTGCACTACATTTGTGATCTATGTTCATCAAGCATTATAGGTCACTAGAGTAGTTGAAATTGAATAAGAATTGTAAGTTGAGACAAAATACACCAATGTATTTGTTCCAATAAAATTTATAGCCTCGAAAGAAAGCATCAAATTCTAGTGAGTTCTCAAATTCCTGTCCTCAAAAGGGGAAGGCATAACTTTTCATAGATGGACTTCCAAGTCAATAGAGTGATGTAAAGAAGTCTCCATAAAAAACATAGATATTCCTCATGCTAGTGAATGTGGGGGGTCAAAATATTATTTAGATAGATGTATGTGCAAGCTATTAAAGAGGCAGCAAGAAGAAAGGAATCCAGAACTTGAGGTCGGGCTAAAGTCATTTGAGATTAAGCTACATCCTAAAGAAAGATAACTTCAACAATGGAAGGAACAAGTTAAATATCTAACTATGCTTTCATTCAAGCCCAATTTCTTTAACCTCACTCATGAAGGCATGCCAAATTATTTTCTTGTTGTACTTTTTTCCATTGTTCTAAATATTATTTTGTCATGAGAATAGAGAGATGCGAAAGAATATGAAAGTTAAAATTCACTAGAATTAAAATAATTGATGAGGCAGAAAAAAAAATCATGTTGAAGTGGAAGGATCACCTATCCATCTATATAAACGTATCCTCATTCCCCTAAGGGAGGGGATTTTAGCACAAGTATTTTTGCGCTTAGGTAGTTGTGAGCGCTATTACTCATGGAAATTGTAGACTAACTTATCGTGAGGCTGGGGAATTATTTTGGAGATGATATGAGTAACTCACCTTCTCCTATTCTCCACTCTTGGCATATATTCTCCTATTCTTTCACGGTGATTGTAATGGATATCCAAAATTTCTATTATGTGTGTGTGTGTTTTCTTTAACATGAGTTATATTTTTATGAAGTAATTCATAAATTATTGCTCATATATCAGTTGAATATTTTCTCTTTCATTCTATGGATAACACTATATATTAACTATGAACTACTTTGCAATTAATTGCTAGTACTCTTTACCCTTGTATGTAGTTTTAGCTAGTTGAATCCTCTTGAGATGTAATTATTATTATTGTGATATTATATTCCTGTCCCTTTCAGTTTAATTTTATCATTTGTAGGCTAAACCATCCCCACCCTTCAGGTATTTCACAACTATCTCAGATTAACGTCCCTCCATTTGAAACCCAAGAAGAAAGAAGCAAATATGGTGGAAATTATGCCCACATATTGAATGGGGCTCTTACACCAAATGATTTGAAGTGTAATTGGGACTTCACACTTGTGAGATCCCCGTATTGTTGGAATTCCATTTTCCCTTGTCAATAGTTTTGGTGCTAGAAAGTGGGCATATGAGAGGTTGACTTGTGGAGCTTGCATCCTAAAGTTTTATTTTAAAATGGTTCTTTCCCGTATCCATATTTGGAGTTTTGTTTATGGAAGATTATATTTCATAAATTCTATCAAGATAGTTACTGTATCTCCAAAAAACAAGTTTGATGACAAGGGTGATATCTTTGCATCTGAATATATCTTTAATTTTCTTGAAATTTGTATCAATAATGGTGTGCATAAAGAAAGTTTCATAGTCGAATTTTCACGGTCACCTTTGAAGTTTATGTCAAAGCACGGTGTCAAACATTAGCAACCATATCCATTTCTTCATTAGAGAAATCCATTGGTGAGTTTAAATATTATTTTGAAAGGTAAACTCTAGAGAAATTATTTAAAAAGATGGATGAACTTAGAATGAAAACAGATGAATCACTTGAATATTTTCCATATATATTTCTTAATCCTTGTTATACATTTCTTGTAACATATGTGAATTAGGATCATTTGCACTTTGATTATTGGTTTACCTTTATATGGAAGAATGTAAGTGTGAATAAAGAATTGAAAATCAATCACAAGGTGATTCCAACAATATAAATTTTACCAATCAATGAAACCTTATGACTACATTTGTCACGCCAACTCTTTTCTCTCTGTTAGTTGTGAAACAAGGAAAGCCTTAAGGCTCAGAGGGGGAAATTTTCACCTATAACATTTCTCATCCTATTTCATCTTCATCACCAAATGAAGCGAGTACTTGTGTGAACAATAAAGTACTAGTTATCAATGAATAAGATAATGAAGAAATTTTAAATGATGAAGAGTAAACTGTCTTATTTCATAAATTGTAATACATTTCTCAGAAGTAGGTAAACTTGAAAATAAATTAGTAAATCATCTCTTTATTATCATATTGATGAGATTCTAGAGGATCCTATTAATCATCTATTAGAAACCATCCTTTGATGCAGGGAGGAAGGCCTCTATGCTACCATGTTGAAGTATTCCTTGGGGCATTTCTTAAATACCCTACCTATGATAAGGATATTTATGCCCTAGTGCAATCTATGAAGAAGTGGAAGCACTATCTGATGTGAAAGAAGACAATGATCCACACTGATAAATAGATAATATAGTACGTATAGGCTTAGAGTAAGCTATATCATAAATGAATTATAAGCAGATGGGAATTGTATAATAATTTCATGTGGTAATTAAGAATAAGAATGGAAGCACAAACAAGTTGGCCAACATTATTTTAAGGCTACTCACATCAAAGATCATCATTTCAAGAACTTTGAGGCACATATATCGTTTCAACCTTGATGAATATAGATATGCATATTTACAAGATGTGGACTTTAGGGAGATGTTTCAATAATTGTAGAGCTAGAGTAATCTACATGATGGTGACAAAATCATTGACTACCATCTCCATGATGCATTACTCTATGGGATAGATAAGTTATGTCTTCCTAAAACTCAGTGATTGCAGATGGTTAAAGAGGCCCACATCCCAAAGGTTGGAGGGAACTTTGGTGTAGAGAAAACAATGGCCAACTTGAAAAGGTATATATATTGGCCAAAGGTTCAAGGATAGGTATATAGGTTCATAATAGGAAGCAAGATTTGGTGGACTAACAATACTAGTAACACGAAACAAGGCCTATATCATTCGTTACCTGTACCCACTTGGTGTGAAGAACGATCCAGGGTTGTAGTGAGCACTGACGATAAGGCATTGTTTTGTTTAAGTTACATGATCCTGATGCAGCAACGTAAATTTTTTACGTCAAGTATTTTTGAGTTACGGTGTAACAGCAACGGGGATTTTTGACGTCAAGTATTTTTCGACTTACAGTGTAACAACAACAGGCAAAAAGAAACTTCTATTTATGAACAATAAACTAACTGATAAAATAAGTCTTCCTCACGTAGAGGGATCTTCACAAAATATTATGCTAAAGAGCATCTTCCTCTTGACAGAGGGATTACAACAGGAACGCTTCAGTTCCACAAAACAACTATCTCAGAAAATTTCAGCACTGTTGTGCAATACAAAAAAAACTCTCTTGTTCTACATTGTTGTGTGTTACAAAAGGACTTTCAATCTATGTATTTCTACACTGCTGTGTCTGCATTTTATAGTGCGGGAAAGGGTCTTCACTGCTTTAACTTGCTGATGAAGTCTCTGCTGCTCATGATTAACAGATTTGATCTTTTGTTGTATTTCTTGAGTCGGTGGTGATGAAATCTATGACTGATAAATGCTGCTACGGCTCGAGAATGGTTCTTTTTCTGTTTCAGCCGTTATGCCCATTAATACGGTTGTTGAAAAGTAATGGTGTAGCGCTGGATCTGATCTTCTTCCTTCTGGAAACACAAAAATAATTAAAGAGTGAAAAGATGGTAATGGCGGTGATTTAAAAGATCGGGAAAAAATGTGGGGCGCCGGATCACGACAAATGAATAAAGTAGTTGCTGCTGTTCTGTTCACTGCAGTTGAAATTATAATTTCAACACTCCCCTTTAATTTCAACTGCTGGGTTATCAGTCATACCCAGAAGTTTCCTTAAAAACTCAAAACTTTTCTGGTCCAATGGCTTAGTCAGAATATCCGCAACTTGTTCCTGAGTCCTGCAATGTTGTAAAATGATTTCTCCATTGTTCACCAATTCTCTAATGTAGTGAAACTTTGTGTCTATGTGTTTCGTTCTCTTGTGGAATATAGAGTTCTTGGATAATGCAATAGCTGAGCTATTGTCACAAAAAATAATTGTTGTTGTTGCCTGCTTGTCAACATTCTCCTCATCCAAACCGCTTGACATGCTGTTGTTGTAGCTGCCACATACTCTGCTTTTGCTGTAGACAATGCCACAATTGGTTGTTTCTTGAAAGCCCATGAAATGGCTCCTGAACCTATGTGAAAAATGTAACCATATGTGCTTTTCCGGTCATCTACACTTCCAGCCCAATCACTATCTGTGTATCCAACTAAATCTAAACATTTTGAAACAGTATAAAATATGCCATACCTTTTTGTACCTTTAACATGCCTCAGAATTCTCTTTGCTGCCTGCCAATGTGTTTCTTTTGGCTTTTCCATGAATCTGGAAATTAAACTAACAACATACATTATGTCTGGCCTAGTTGCAGTCAAATACATGAGGCTGCCAACTATGCTCTTGTACACACTAGGGTCAAAATCTTTGTTGCTGTCCACTTTGCTGAGTTTTAATCCCATCACTGTGGGAGTGATTGCTGCCTTGTTGTCCTGCATGTTAAATCTGCTCAACACTTCATTTACATATTTTGCCTGTGAAATAAAAATTCCATTTTCATTTTGATCTACTTCTATTCCTAAGAAGTATCTCAGCAAACCCATGTCAGTCATCTCAAATTCTTCTTTCATGACTGATTTGAAATTTTCAATGAGGTAGTCATCATTACCTGTAAAAATCACATCATCAACATATAACACAACAATTAAAATTTTACAGTCCTTTTCTTTGATGTAAACAGTGGGTTCTCCCTCACACTTCTCAAATCCGTTTTCCAGTAGATAGGAATCTATCCTACTGTACCATGCTCTTGGCGCTTGCTTTATCCCATAAAGAGCTTTCTTCAATCTGCAGACTTTGTGCTCTTGGCCTTTCTTTTCATAGCCTAGAGGTTGCTCAATGTAAACCTCTTCCATTAATACTCCATTCAAGAATGTTGACTTCACGTCCATTTGGTAAACTTTCCATTTGTTCTGTGCTGCTATAGACAGCACTGTTCTTACTGTTTCCATTCTTGCAACCGGTGCAAAAGTCTCCTCATAATCTCTCCCATACTGCTGCTTGTATCCCTTGACAACAAGTCTTGCCTTATACCTTTCTATCTTTCCTTCAGCATTACTCTCGGTCTTGTAGACCCATTTAACTCCAATGACTTCTTTACCTTTTGGTAGATCAACTAAATCCCATGTCTTATTTCTTTCTATTGCATTCATCTCCTCATCCATAGCTTCTATCCATTTCTTATCTTTAATTGCATCTTCGAAATGAACAGGGTCATCAACGTGACAATACAAAGCAAACAAAGAATTCATTCCTTCATCATAAATATCACTTAAATTTCTGAATTTCTTACCTCTTTCATTCGGTGTGCAAGTGCTTGTAGATGCACTTGAATTTCCTCCTTGTGGTGTGCTTGGAGAAGCACTCTCATTTCTCCTCAAGGGTGTCTCTTTCTGTTCTGTTGTTGGCGCTGCCATTTGGGGATGTGTTTCAGCCAACTCCTCATCATCATCATCATGAGACAAACAGTTTTTAACATTAACTGTTTTCTCTATGCTTCCATCCCAAGCTTCCTCTTCAATAAATTGAACATCTCTGCTCACAAAAAACTTCTTGGTGGATGGGATATATAATCTGTAAGCTTTGGATTCTTCACTGTATCCAATGAAAATACATTTCTCCCCTTTGTTGTCCAATTTCTTCCTTAGCTGATCTGGAATGTGTGCATAAGCCACACAACCAAAAAATTTCATGTGGGTGACTCCTTGTTTTCTCCTACTCCATGCTTCTTCTGGCACTTTGTTCATCACTGCTTTTGTAGGACATCTATTCAAAATATATACTGCACAGTGTACATCAATATGATATGCCAGAAGAAGCATATCATTCGTTACCTGTACCCACTTGGTGTGAAGAACGATCCAGGGTTGTAGTGAGCACTGACATTTACTGCCTGGCTCCCAGATCCACGATCTGTTCTCTGATTTACCTTAGTTCCATCAGTTTACAAAGGGATGAGTTACTGCTACTGAACCCTTGACTGATAAATTGCTTAGTTTTTTGAATGTGTAGTTTAATCTTTTGAAGTAGTTTTCTGTAAACAAGCATCCGTTTACTCTTGTATTTCTGAACACTGTACTACTAGCATTACTCTGTGTTATAGACATTTTTGTGCCTTACAGCATAGAGCATGAAATGTCAATAATCTAAGGGATCCAAAGTCCCTAAACATGTTGTTCTTACCCTTAGAGGAACAAGGTCAGCAAACCACAGCACTGCAAATCAGTTCTCCACTGAAAAACACTCAAAAACAGGTCAATTTTGGATCAAAGCAGCTGCTCCACTAGGCATCTGCGCTGAAAGTCAAAAGCTCTGTGGTGTACCTGCGCTGCATAGCAAGTGCAACAAAGGCTACCTACGCTGGGCGTACTTTGAAATGTGGAGGAATCTTTTCTCAATGTGCCAGTGCCTAGGAAGCTTCCAAAATGACACTTGGATCAGAAGATTCGCCTAATGATGAGTTAAGAGCTTCTAAAACTCCAAGTGGAAGGGAGAAACTCCGAGTGAAGGACTAAAGAACAACTAGAGTTGAAGAGGACAACAAGTCACACATCAAGCTGACTTATCTTCACTCCAAAACTCTATATAAGGATCTCATCCCATGGGATCTAGAGGGCAGAATTCGGTGCAAAGAATTGTTGTTGGTTTACAGTTGAGAGTATTGGGTGATTGATTGAGGGAGGTGAAGAAGAGATTTCTCTCCGTCGGGAAGGTGATGCTGGATTGGACCTTTCATGGTTGTATCACCGCCTGAACCTTACTTCCATATATTAATAAAGCATTTGAGGTCCTTCTATTCGCATGTGTTTCAATGATGTATTGTCTTACTTGCGTATTTGATTTATGCTAATCCTTGAATCAGTTATGAATGCATGCTTCTTGTAGTTTCCTTTCTTTGTCTTGTTTGCAGGATCTCGTGTAGCTGGGCCCGTGAAAATACTTGGAGCTGGGAGCAAGCGGCAAATAGAGGAGATTGGATCGACCATTTGCGCAAGACATCGGTAACTGGATCTCTTCCTTTTATCTCTTGCATGTCATAAAGAAGTAACTTTAGATAGCTTTGCTTTCAGCTGTTGCTAAGGAACTGTCACCCTTAGAGTGGGTTAGGGTCATTCCGAGTTGGATACTTTCCCCCACAACAGACTGGCGACTCCGCTGGGGATCGTGTCTTGTTGGTAGCTTGTGTTTCTTGCAATTCATTTCTTAAACAAAGGGAGTACCGAATCGAACTGCATTCGAGTCCTTCGAATGAAAAGTAGAGGGCAGCTACTCTAGCCCAGTGCTGGGCATGTTTATGATTTGAAGAGCTGATCCACAAGGACTCTTTTTAGCTCTTTGTGATAGTGTTCATCTTCCTTTAATCATCCTCTAGTGTATACTTGACTGACAGCCTCTGATTTGGCCAAAAACCATTGATTTTTGAGCAAACTGTGACCCGGAATCTGAGAGAGACGAGAGTTGTCTCTTCAGTGCAGCTGCAGCAAAGGCTACCTGCGCTGCAACGCAGGTCCCGAAGGGGCTACCTGCGCTGCATCTCAGATTGACAGTGCAGCACCTGCGCTGATCCAGTTTTGCCTTGTGCAACTGGGATTCCCCACTGTCTGTTGCCCAGTTTTCAGTATTGTTTTTGCAGCCTGTTGTCAACCTGTATACCCAGCTGAAACTACCTTTCTTTGCCTTCATTCCGCCTCAGTTGTATGAAGAAACCATGATTGTTCTTATTGTATTTCTTGCTGTCATTCACAGTTTCCCATAGCGAAAGTGAACTAATCTTGCTATGACCTCTTGGATCTAGACCTGTGAGAAAGTGTTGTTGTGATTCTAAGAGCTAGTTTATTGTTGTTCATAGCTGCTTGAGCATTTTCTTTCGTTATATGGTTCGAATTTCAGTATTTCTTGTGTTGAAATGAGTGAATCTTAAGGTGTTCTTTTGATTATTGGACAAAAACTTGTTTGCTTTCGCTTGAAATTGAATTCGAAATTATACAACAGCTTTCTTTTTGTAATACATCAACATTAAGGAAGAAGAAAAGAAATACTTGCATTGTGCATGTGCATTTTGACAATTTGCATGTCGATTTAGGAAAAGTGCATCAGTGTGTGCTCTATGATCTGTTTGAGAAGATGATGTCTTTCTTTTCCTTCAGTAGTTAAGATTTTCATAAGTTGAAAGAATTGAAAAAGCTTGCTTATCATTCTTAGACTGCATTTAGGAGTTGTATCATACATCACGTGGTGATCCATAAAGGCAAACTGCTAAGCAAGATGAACCTAAAAAGAACTGAATTTATCTAACAACGCTTTGAAACATAACGAAACACAGTAGAGGTCTAGGTAGAGACGTGAACCGGCATCGTTAAACATAGTGACTGTCGATCTCTACGAAGGTGGGTGATTCCTCCTGAGGGACGATAGCACTAATACGGACTTGTGCCCCCGCATACCGTCGCGTATATTGGGGGACCCCTATAGGAACAAAGCCTTTATCCATAGGAAGCCGTGTCGGCCGCCCTACTGATCGCGATGCAGTGAACACAGCATTCATGAAGATCGACCACTCGTACCGTAAAACGTATTCTGTGGTTTCGCGAAAGGTTTGGCACACCCTCTGCCTAGAACTCCAGAGTAGTTTCTTTTGGCCTTTTTCAAACTCTATAACTGAAAAAGTCCATCCGAGCATTTGTCACTTCGGGCTCGTTAATACATCGAAGGAGACTAGAGTCATCTTTAGCTTTTTCTCGACTCTTAAAAAGTGAAAAAGCAAGTTGTGTCTTAAAAAGCGTCTGAAATTGATTCAATTCGAAAACACATTTTACCCTGTGCATTGTTGGTTGATCAAGTAATCCGCAACCGTGGAAGAAAGTCAATCGATGGACCGTCGTTCGCGGAGGCGTACGAGTCAACCGTCTTTGTCTCCGGAATCAAAAACAACCCGGGCAAAGCGATCTCGTTCAACTGGTTCCAAATCTCCTGTCAAAGTTAGAACAAGTGTTCCGACGACATCTGAGGTTCCGGTTACTCCAAACATTTCTGGAAACCCTACCCCTATTAAAGAAGTTCAACAGCCCCAGAAGGACAATAACATTGATCCTATTCTGAGAGCAAATACTTGTGTTACTGAATCAGTTCCATCAGTGATCGGTTCAGAGAGTCTTGCTCCTCAAAGAACTGTCGCTGTCGAAACGACCCCTTCTTCGGCACCAGAAATATTCTACGGACCTGACAGTCTTCCTCTTCCACCCGGTCTGATCGCAATAGAAGAAATTGTAGAAGATCCGCAAGCAACTACTCCAACACATTTTGGAGCAGGGATCACTCTACTTCCTACTGCATCAGAAGCTAGCCTATCACCCAGAGAAGTTCCTGAAGAATCTCTAGGCAATCTATTGGATAGACTCAAAATGTCTGAACAACCGTCGACATCTAGGACTGTGCCGAATGACACAGCGACAGCAGAACTCCCTGCAGTCATTCCGACAATGTTCGCCGGCATACCATCTGTCCCTAACCCTCAACAGCTGGAGGGGGTCCCTTCGGGGGCCATGACGACAGTATGGTCTGTTCCTGTTTGTTCTCCCGGGATAATACCCGGTAACTCCTATGTTGGAACTCAACAGATTGATCCTTTCGGAAATCAGTTTGGCCAATCCGATCCTCAAGGTGTAATAAATCCTCTCGGTTCCGGACCACCACCGTATGGGGGGAAATATGCTTTTTCTTTACCCCCTCCGGGAGGTTACCCATACGGGAGCTCACAACCATACTCAGGTTATACTGGAATAACTACAAGTGGTTGGATACCTATGCTACACCAGCAACCAAGAGTTGTGTATTCTATGCAACAACAGATGCCTGTGACGAACATCCCGACGACACCAGCAATTGTGACTGTGTCGCAAGTTCAAACGATACTTGTTGCCTGTCAACCTCAGTTTTCTCAGGTTGTAAAGCAACAACCCTTTGACCCTGCAACCCAACCACAATCGCCGACTGGCGGGGCGACACAAGCACAAACGGGTACCCTTACCCCTCATCTTGGCCCAGTGGTGAGCATCGCACAACAACCAATGGTATCACAACCATGGTTGGTGCAATATCAACAACCGCAGTTCTAGCAAGTGTACCAAGGTACCGAGCAGCAAATTTTTGCGCACAATGGACAGTCGTACCTACAATACGGTCAAAACCAACCACTCTATGGTGGAGTAGTCCATCAACCGTATCAATCATATCAGCATCAATTACATTATGCTGGTATGCAAAAACCAACTGCTCAGGCGATTCCATCGTATCCTGGGTACGCTTCACCTAACCTGAGTCAACAGCTGCCATTCGTGGCGACTTTGGAGTTACCCGATTTACATCGGTTAACAAACGATCTGATTGCCTACGCCCCTTGGTGGCCAGCGATTCCTCACAAACTTCCCTCCGACATTCCTAAATTCAATGGAAATCCAGGTGAAGACCCATCGAATCACGTCATGACCTTTCATCTATGGTGTTCATCGAACACTCTGAACGATGATTCGATAAGACTTCGCCTCTTCCAGAGGACATTGACAGGTCCAGCGGCCAAATGGTATATAGAATTGCCAAGAGCCTCTTTCGACAATTTCAGCTCCTTAGCCACGACTTTCTTAACCCATTTTCAATTACCTATTAGGTATGAAACAGGAACCGAGATACTGACCAACTTCAAACAGACGACAGCTACTCACATATCTGATCATATACATGAGTGGCGTCGCCATCGAAGGATGGTGAAAACATACGTTCCTGATCAGCTATTAGCTGAATGGTTTATAAAGTCATTACTTCCGGCTATAACGGAAGATGTGGCCAAGGGGGGAGTCGTAACAGAGGAGCAAGTCATCGCTCGTGCTCAATATTTAGACTTAGTGTATACTCAGTCTGGCACGCTCTACGAAAAAATACCTGACGCCCCTAGACCTGAATTTTCAATTCCTCCCCCTCCTAAATCGAATATTGACTCTCATGCCGGAGATGGCGTGATTGGCACTGCAAGCGCGAAGTCGAAAAAGGCTTCACCTCAAAAAGCCCGTAAGACTTCAGATTGAAATGCCCATGAAGAGATTCTTGCTTCGGAAGTAAATGCCATATCAGCAGATAAAGGCAAAGAAACCAATCAACCAGGAAGCAAGAAGAAGCAAAACAAAGGGAAGAAGAAGCAACAGGATGGTCCGTCACCTGAAAAAACTTCTTCGAACTCTCCTGAGAAAGGGAAAAAGAAATGGTCCTGTATGATATGTGACGAAGATCACAAGACAATAGATTGTCCATACAAAGTTGAGCTCAAGAGATTCTTTAAAAGTCCAAAGAACCCAGCTGTGCTGACTAATCCATTTCCCAATCCAGGTCAAAATATGGTTGATAGTGGAAATGCTTCCCCGTCGCAAGTGCTGATGTTGTCAATCTCTAAGCAGGAAAACGATGCTTTGATTTCGACAAGGAACAAAGATTATGGGAATCCACAACTGACAAACGAAAAAGGTAAAGATCAACCTAGTAGTTCGACAACAACTTCGACAGAAGTTGTCCCACCCATAATGCCAGAATTAACGATAAAACCACCTAAGGGTGTAGTACACAAGTCGACGTTTAATCCTCGTGCCAGGGCGGCGCAGCATTATAACATAGTAGAAGATTTGGCTCAATCGCCATCCGCTATGTCGACTCTAGAAGTACTACAAAATTGTCCATCCCAAAGGCAGGCATTGTTATCGGCAATAGGGGGGGTTGATCCTAAGGATTCCAATCTTGTGTCCTTTGATCACAAAGGGTATGACCCTCAGTTACCAGCTCAACTAGCTTTCCTTATTCAAGTGAAGGCCCTCAACAAAACTGTTCACAGAACAATTATTGACGAGGGGGCATCGACATGTATTATGTCAATGAGCTACTGGAAAACGCTAGGGTTACCAACCTTATCGAGATCTTTGACAACACTAAAGGCTTTCGACGATAGGACATATACCCCTTACGGTATCCTAAGTAACTTGAAAGTTGAACTAGGTGGAAAAACAGTAGAGATTGATGTTGAAGTCATAGATGGAAATCTGGATTACAACATCCTACTGGGAAGACCATGGATTTATGCCATGGCAGCTGTCGTGTCGACTTATTTTAGGAAGATCGCTTTCCCGTTTGAAGGAGGGATTACGGTCGTCGACCAACAGAACTTCCTCCTTAATGGTTCACAAGTTACGGGAAGAATTCCCATGATCCATGAAAGCGACCATTCAATTCGAGATATAGGAGTAGGCCTGTTGAAAGACCCCACGATGATGGGGACTTTCTCGCTACCAAATCATATGTACATAGGAAATGTACCATTGGTGGTTACCTGCAACATGATATCTTCCACGAAGTTCGCAAAAGACAAAGTCGTCATGGATCGGGCAATGGTGTTGCACCCGAGCCCAATCGAAATATTGTAGCAATCAATGTTTCAGGCATGGGAGGCGAGCCCAAATCAATGCTCGTCAAGCGTTTGGGTAGATAGGTCAGGAGAATGTGGTACCCCTTTGGATCCTTGGTCACGAGTGCATGCAAGTGACGAAGGAATCCTGCAATCAATTTGGATTGAGGGGGCACCATGGGATGATAACCACCATCGTTCCCTTCCTAAGGAAGATACTCAAGGCGACCTGTATCACCCTTCAGTATTTGAGTTCCTAACAAATACTGTAAATACGGTGGACTCCGAGAGAAACCTATCCAATATAGAAGAAACTATAGCCATAAATATCTCGACCAAAACAGACATTGTAGAGAATATTTATGTCGGCAAAGGTTGTTCCCCTTCAGAACAAGAAATATATAAAGCTCTTTTCCGCGAATTTAGAGATGTCTTTGCTTGGTCATATGATGAAATGCCAGGCATTGACTCGAGTATCGTTGAACATGAAATTAAGATGTATCCTGATGTCAAACCAGTAAGACAACGGCTTCGGCAGGTACACCCCAAGAAAGCCGCTGCCATTAAGGCAGAAGTTGAAAAACTCCTCCATGCTGGTTTCGTCTACCCGGTTCCTCTAACCGATTGGGTATCGAATATTGTCCCTGTTATGAAAAAACAAGGAACAATACGAGTGTGCGTCGATTATAGGGATGTAAATCAAGCTTGTCCAAAGGACAACTACCCTACACCCTTCATCGACCAGATAATTGATGAATGCGCCGGATGTGAAATATTTTCGTTTATGGACGGATTTTCCGGGTATAATCAAATTAATATCCGCCCACAGGACCAGTCAAAGACTGCATTTATTTGTCCGTGGGGCACATTCGCTTATCGAAAATTACCCTTTGGTTTAAAGAACGCAGGCGCGACCTTTCAGAGAGCAATGAATTATGCTTTCCATGACATCAAGAACATCGTTCAACCTTATCTCGACGATCTTCCGGCTCATTCGCAAAAGCGGACTGATCATCCGCATCATTTAAGAGCGATATTTCTACGTTGCCGACACTACAAGATAAAACTCAATCCGCACAAATGTGTGTTTTGCGTCGGTTCTGGTCGTTTACTTGGCTTTATAGTCTCCAAGGATGGGATTCGTCTCGACCCTTGCAAGGTGCAGGCAATCATTAATTTGCCTCCACCTTCGAACTTGCTTTAGATTCAGAAACTCCAAGGGAAAGCAAACTTTCTGAGGAGGTTCATTCCGAATTACGCAAAACTTGCTAAAGGTTATACCCGTCTCTTGAAAAAGGATGTACCTTTCGTCTGGGACCAGGTTGCGCAAGCTTCCTTTGATGCTCTGAAAGAAGCGCTAGTCAAAGCATCATTAATGTACGCCCCGGACTATCAAAGAGACTTTAACCTGTATCTGGCTGCAGCAGATACGACCATTGCAATGGTTTTAGTTCAGGAAGTCGACGGAATAGAACACCCTATATATTATTTAAGTAAAAACTTAAATGATACAGAAAGGAAATATTCTCATGTTGAAAAGCTAGCACTTGCTGCTGTTCAAGCAATACAAAGATTTCGGCATTATGTCCTCTTCAGGAAGACCACCGTATTGTCAGATTGCAACCCCATGACTTATATATTGTCGCGACAGTTGCTTGGGGGCAAATATTCAAAGTGGATAGCTATCCTTCAAGAGTTTGATCTAGAATTTGTGAAATCCAAATCAAAGAAAGCTTTAGTTTTCGCAGAATTATTATGCGATCTCCCGTCATCGTACAACGATGAAACGTCCAAAGAATCGATCGTGGACGAAAGTTTGTTTCTGATATTAGCAAGTGATGAGTGGTATGGAGATATAATAGTTTATCTCCAAACCCAAAAGTTTCGGCCAGACACCTCTCACTCAGATCAAAAACGCATTCGATACCAAGCAAAAGACTACATGATCGTCGGTGATACGCTTTACCATCGTGGTGTCGATACGGTCCTGAGAAGGTGTCTAACCCATGAGGAGGCTGAAAAAGCCCTGAATGAATGTCATTCAGGCACCTGTGGGGGGCATCAATCTGGATATGCTACAGCACAAAGAATCTTACGAGCAGGGTACTTCTGGCCAACCATGTTCAAAGATTGCATAACCGCGGTTAGAAGTTGCCATGCATGTCAGATTTTTGATAGCAAAACCAGAAGACCCCCCGCTCCTTTACAGCCAATAATAGCTATGGGGCCTTTCGCCAAGTGGGGCATCGATTTCATGCAATGTAACCCCACCTCGACCGGGGGGCATGGGTATATTATAGTCGCAGTTGACTATTTTACCAAATGGGCCGAGGCGATGCCTACATTGGATAACACTGGTGAAACAGCAGCCCTATTCTTTTTTAATCATGTGGTCGCTAGATTCGGCATACCACAGGCCATAGTAATAGATCATGGATCGCATTTTCGCAATCACATGATGATTGAATTAACTGCCAAACTAGGATTGTCTCACGACAGCTCTACTCCGTACTATCCGCAAACTAACGGACAAGTTGAAGCGATCAACAAAGTCCTGAAGCGCATGCTGCAAAGGATGGTGGGGGTTCACAAAAGAAGATGGCATTTGATCCTGTACTCGGCTTTGTGGGCCTACCGAACATCGGTAAGGAATGCCACTGGGTTCACACCGTTTCAACTGGTGTATGGCCTGGAGGTGATCCTACCAATCCAGTGTGAAATTTCGTCCCTTAAACTCGCAATTGATCTCCTCCCCGGGACCTCAGAAGAAGAAGCTCGTTTCTTGGAGTTAATCCAGTTGGATGAAACCCGTCGTGATGCCGCCTTGGCCAACGAAGCCCATAAGAAACGAGTCAAAACGCAGTTCGACAAAAATGTCAAACCCCGTGTCTTCTCGGAAGGTGATTTGGTCTTGCTTTATGACCAAGAATCCGATAAATTGGGAGCTGGGAAATTCAAGTCCTTATGGATGGGCCCTTATATTGTTAAAAGGGTGTTAGCAAAAGGTGCCTACGAGTTGGTAGATTATGACGGAATTCCACTGGCGCAACCCCGCAACGGGTTGTACCTTAAGCGTTACTATGCCTAATAGTAACCTGTATGCTTTTGTTACATTTTTGTTTTCGCTAAAGCGTTTGTTCCGGTTTAAGTAATCCACTTTTTACACTTATTGCAGATGTCAAATCCATTGGAACCGTGGGTTGGATATGCTGACGGAGCAAGTCGTAGTACGAGGAACCTATCCTCAGCAGCATGGGCCATTTTTAACCCAAGCGGCGAGTTAATGAGTTTCAGGGGGGTATGTATTGGTCAATCAACAAATAATATCGCTGAGTATAGCGCGTTGATAGAGCTCCTCTCTGATGCCATCACCCATGGCATACGCCGGCTAGTCGTCAGGCTAGACTCACAGCTCGTGGTACTACAGCTCAATGGTACCTACTCTGTCCGAAATCCAGCTATTTATCGCAAGTTCCTAAGAGTTAAAATCTTGGAAAGAGAGTTTGATTTTATCCAATATCAACACATTTCCAGAAACTTAAACACATTAACCGACTCATTAGCAAACTATGTGTTAGATAGACATTTGCAAACTTGATAAAAAGAGAAGCATCATCGATGTTTCATACATGGATCACATAAAAACTGGAATAAACCCCGAAAATCAAAAATATATATAATTGTTTACGGTTTACATATAATGTTCTGTAACCAAGACAAAATCGGTCATACGACCCCAAAACTCAAAAATGGCAGGGGGGGCACCCTAGCCTAGTGGTGCTCATGATAACATGCCACGGCCTGTGCGATCATGCGCAGAAGACGAGACCATCGTCTGGGAACACCAGCAGTATGTCGCTGCAATCGCAGAGGCAACTCGTCAATCCGTACATCCGGAATCCCAAAGGTAAGACCCTCGACCTGTTCCTGCACAGCTGCAAGAGTCTCGGCCAAGTCAAGGTCACGGAGAATAGCTCTCCCTGGAGCCTCCCCTGCTGGGGCAGCGGCCGGAACTCTCGGACGAACTGCTGGACGGACGCGGCCCACATCTGCATGCACACATGAGTTTGATTAGAGTCTTGATAGAGTAAAGCACAAGGACATTATAAATAAAAAACAGTAAATAGTGATAAGGTCAAAATATTTACCAAGATCACCCCACTGCTCGCCATCCGGTAGTACCAAATCCGGATCACCTCGGAAATCCATGCCAATATATGGATACTCGGAAAAAGCCATATCCTGCCGCTCGAACCACCTAAAGAAGGCATCAGTAAAAGTAATCTGAGATTGACCCGCATGTCTAGCCATGTGGTCGACCCACCTCTGCATGCGTGGCTCAGTAGGAGATGGCAAGTCGAGGACAATGTACTGAGGTTGCATCAGGGGTATCTTCTCCAGAGCGAAGGCAGTCAAAACTGAACCAAAGCCAAAATTCTTCAGTCTCCTGTCCTTTACTTTGGTCAACTGGTTTTTCATCTGAACCAGTACAGCATCACACCAGTTATAAACTTTCGGCTGAAGACACTCCAGGGCGTGCTGCACATATGACCTGTTGGCAACATGAGGGGATGCACTGCCGGCCATCCTACAAATCGTGTACAGAATAGACCTGAGGGACCTGTCAGTGACATCACGAATAGAAACCTTGCCGTCTCTGCTCGGCTGGGATCCCTCCCTACAATACTGACGAATATAATCTTTCACGGAATCGCTCCCTCGGGCCGAACCGGACAAGGAAATGGGGGCACCCCGCCTTGACAACCCAGTCAAGAAGTAACATTATATATGTTAATGAATGTAATATAAAGGACCTGAACAAAAAATGGCGCTCGCTCCTGCTAGGGTTTCGCACTCCTTCCCCCGGCAGCTCGGCTCCATCGCCTGGGCTCTTTCCTCTGTCTCGGCCTATGGCGGCAGGGGATTCCTGGGCTTCGATTTCTCAAATAAGATCAGCTGCCGCTGCGGCCTCAGTTCGAGCTCACTGACGGAGGGCATTTTGGATACAGGGCATACGGCTTCGAGTCTTTCTCATGAAGGAGGGGAGCGTATGGATGAACTCTGTTTTGCGGCCTGTCAAAAATCCGAGAAGGGTCTTTGTGCTTTTGCTCAAAGATGCGAGCCAATAGTTGTGAAAGGTCTTTTTCATCTGCTGTTGGGGGCGTCGAACGATGAAGCCGTAGATGCGTGGGTATCTTTCCTTCCGCGTTTTGTCCTTTGTCGTTGTCTATTTTTTAGATTTCCCCGAATGGGTCTGCTCGTAGCAGTGGGACAATACGAAGTTTTCTTCCTTCTGCAGCATACTCGTGGGGTTTTTTCTCACTTAGATGTTGTTTCAAGTTTTGTTTTGGGGAGGGAAAATCGATCTGGTTTTCTCCGACATTTTTCCAAGAGAAAGACCGGTATTCAAGGTTGGGGCAGGGGCTGTGCTTTGTGGTTCTTGTGCTACGCTGCTCCCCTGTTCACATCCAAACAGATGCGTGAGCAAGTTTCCCAGGTGGAGAAGACTTCCAGGCTATGGGTCATCCCCACCAAAATCGATTCATGTCCAGAGAACAGGAGTCCCCTGTTACGCACAGGACCTGTGGATTTTTTTGAATCCAGGAGAAATAGTCTTGAGGATCCTGCCCCCCTTTTCGCATCTATGATCCATACAGCAATAGTTTCAGGGGGAAAATCATCTAAGCCAGCCCTCAAGGACCCAGAACAGGATCGAATGCAAATCTTCATCAGAACCCTGACAGGGAAAACCATCTGCAAACAGATCTGGACAGGACTGCTGATAAAAAATATAAAGGATGAAATACAAGCAGATATGGGCATCCCGTCAAATTTGCAAAGTTTGATACATGAAGGTAAAATCTTGCAGGACAATTTCTCAGTACAGCACTATGGCATTGGCAGAGACTCAACTATCATTATAAGCACAAGGTTGAGAGGAGGGAGCTCTGGTTCAGGCCCTAAAGGCTCTGGTTCTTTCAAAGATGCTGTCAAAGGGAAGGGGGAAGTCAAAAACAAGCCTTCACCATCTCCAGATCTTCCTGGTCCCTACATCGTGGAACAAAGAACTCAGACCCCTGCTCTGCAAATCGACTTGCCTGAGGTAAAAAAATTTCACTCTGATCTTGCTTCATTGGCTGTTATATGCAGATTCAACGGGTTTTGGCCCAAAACAGATGCTTTAAGACAGTGGATTTTCTCCACATGGACCACAAATTGTGATATACATTTGTGCTCCAAGGGGTTCTTTATTGTAAAATTTGACACAGCAAAGGAAAAAGATTATGCCCTCCATGAGGGGCCATGGTTCTGGGGCAATGCTGGTCTTTTCATGACCCCCTGGTTTCCGGGTTTTGACCCTACCACAATGGTGGTTTCCAAAATGCCGGTTTGGGTCAGGCTCCACAATCTACCATTACATTTCTGGTTCCCTAATGTTTTTGCAGCGATAGGGAACGCCATAGGTTCATTCATCAAGCAGGATGTTGAAAGAATAGACAGATGCATTCATACCTTCGCCAGAATCTGCGTGGAGGTTGATCTCAGTGAAGGGCTTCCTGACAATATAATTTTGATTCACAACAACTCTCAGTGGAAACAGCCTCTGGACTATGAAAACACGGCCTTCAGATGTCGAGGCTGTCAACAAACAGGACATCTACAAAATAATTGTCCGCAAAATAAAAGAGAAATCAAAAGGAACAAGAAACAAGTACATAAACCAAGAGGCTGGCAATGTACAGTGAACCCAGAAGAAGAAATAGAGGAAGAGGGGGAGCTTAATGTTCCACCTGAACAACACGATGATCCTATTGGGGAAAATAACGCAGCAGCGACCCAAACGGTAAACAATCAGGAACATATGTCCTCAGATTCCCGGAAAATTACTACATCAACCTACACGAGCACAAAGATTCATCAAAATCATGCAGAGATGACAACCATGGATCCAAGTGTGGGAGGCATCAAACGGCACCACCATTCAGAAACCTCAGACTCAGACAAAGAAACAGGGCCACAGAATGCAGAAACACAGTTAGTTATTGCTTCGATCGAGCCCTCTCAAGGAGAATGGCGCAAGGTTGAAAAGAAAAAGGGGAGAAAAGCTTGAAGCGTGAGACTTTCAGCTTTTCTTGCCTCTCCTTCTCTCTCCTCTCTTTTTCCTATTCTTTGCACGTTAGTCTTCTAACGTTGCGTGGAGTGCGAAGGCACTCGGGCCCATGTGGCAACTTACGGAATGCTTAATTGCATCTGCTTTGTGTAACTTTTCATTAATTTATTAATAAAAGGTTACCGTTTTTTTTCTTGGAAAAAAAAAACCCAGTCAAGAAGTAAATGTCCACTATGGTCAAAGGGATGGACCTGCCCCTAATCTGGAACACTTGGTTAACAGGATCCCAAGCATCAAGCAGGTACTGCAGTAAACGTATCTGTGCCCTCATGCTAGATATACGGAAGAATTTTAGCAAGCCACAGTTCCGCAACGCGCTCACGGTAACAGGATCATGGAGGGAAATCATGTCCTCCTCTTCATGCTCTCGTTCTTGCCACGTGAGAGTCATTCTGCTCCAATAAACTCTGCAAAACAAACAAGAGGAGGAGTAAGATCCCTGACTCAGTAAAGAAAATGGCAAAATTCTCATGAAAAAATATGCAACCAAAAAGTTTTCTGCGCCCAACGCAGGTGGGGAAGGGTCTCACCTGCGTTGGGAGACAAACTGCCTTTGGAAATGAGAACCCCCAACGCAGGTTTCGATATAGGGCACCTGCGCTGATGGCAGAGCGCCCTAGAGAAACCCCAGGGGCTCATGGGGGCAGGAAAACAAGCATAAAACTGAGAAATAAGACCATGAAAAGATAGAGCTAGGGTTTAGCTCCTACCTGGTGGAAATGGCACTGAAAATCGTCCACAGAATCTCCCGAAATCAGCTGGTGAAAAATCAAGAGGAAGAGGCACCTCCAAAGCTCCAACAAACCAAATGCACATGAAATGGTAAAATGAGAGGTAAAAACATCTTTTAAATTGTTTTTTACGTAGTTCAAAGTAAAATATTAGTATTTTTACTTCATGTTATCCGTTTCTAACAAGTTTGTTGCAGCAATTGATGAAAACAGTACTATCTCTGGAAAAGAAAAACTAGTCATGGTAAAATATGAATTTGACCTTATCAAACGAGCAGTTTTGGAAAAGTTCATGCTCGTTAAAAAATAAACGCAAGATCCGAGCAGTTTTAATGCGGAAATTCATGCTCGTTAAAAAATAAACATAAGCATGTGAGCAAGCTTCCCCAGAGTTCAAGCTCATCCAGAAAAATGAACCGGTAAATAACCATTTGAGACCATAAATTCATCAGCCATAAAAGCCTTGGTCGTGTTTGTGCACCGTCACCTCCACTTTTCATTTGGCCGATCATTCACATCCACTTGATTGTTTACCTATTTTGAGGAACAGCTGCGAAGAGTGATCCCACCTAGCCATCCTTGTAATACTGCCGTGATTGGAAAATTCCAACCTGTACCTGGAATCTGCTGCTATCCCTGTTTATCACTCGTTCCTCAAAATACGAGTCTTCTTCGAGCTCTTTTCACTGACTCGTAAAAAATGAAAAGTTTGCCGAGTTTTGGCCTTCCAGCTCGTTAAAAGGACCGGAAGAGCTATCCCTCCTCTAGATTTTAATCTTTTTGGACCTGAGGGATTATTGCACAAAAAGATCGAGTGCTTGTCTAGTTCGGCTCGATAAAGATATCGAACATTCATCCCTTCTGTATTGTTTTATACTTTTTCGGACTTAAGGGATTAGATGACGAAAAAAGGACCCCTAGAGTCTACTTTATGTACACTTTTCAGACTCTCTAAAAATGAAAAGGACCGAGTTGTTTTTGTCGTTGGGCTCGTTAAAAATATTAGATAGCGACAAACTTGTCTTTAGACGAGAACGAGTTTCCCTATCGCTAGGCTCGTTAAAACATAGCGATGGGCTTGCCCGAAGGGCAGGTTATAGAACAAGCATATGTTATCCTCCTCAAGCTTGACAAAAATAAAGAGGTACTGGTCAGAAATGACTGGGGAAAAATTGGGAGAACCTCAAAGCTTAATGGTAGCAAGTCGCTCTTGAACATGACACTTTTGCCTCCGTAAATATCGGGTTGGGTTATTATCATTCACCGGTCCCTTCACCATGGTCTCGCCATACCATCCATACATGGGGTAATGCTACCGATCCATCACATCAGTGTCGTTATATGTTCAAGAGATGTCATTCAGAAAGTGTCAACCGGGTCCCATCCACTACCGTACATCATCTTTCATCCTTCCATGACCGCCACCCTGAATCATATTTCACAGATCGTTTTCACCAATCATCACTAGCTCCGTTCCGTGTCACTGATGTGGGATTCATTAAGGCCCTCCTTTGACGGATCACTTCTTGTCGACATCAGCTCATTATCCAAGAAGTTGATCTAGGAACACCCCCTTAGTACTTTGAAGCTTGCATGCCTCACTGGCAAGTTTCTCACTTCCGGCGATAGGTATACATTAATGACCTTCGACCGGGAGACTTTGTGTGGTGTTCGACGTCAGATCCTATATTCACGCCACGTGAATTGTGCTGCAGTACCTTGAGGGTCATCATCATTATCGGTGATTCCTCTCGCGCTTGTTAACAGTTTACATTATTGACTGGTAATCAAGCGATGTCTTTCCATGTTCGACTTCAAGAAATTCTCACATGGATCGACTTGTACTAGAGTGAAGATCGAACAAGTTTGAAGACCCCGGATCTAGTTTCATCCATCCGGGCTGCGATATATATTCAGGAGATAAAAACATAGACATGTGCAGCAGATGATCATCCTACTAAAAGGATGATAATTAAAAGCAGAGAATTATCAGTCTATTATCAGACGATCGTCTGTTTATGTACAGCAAATGTATTTATAAAGCTGAGCATGGGAAATGCCCGCATCAGCTAGATCATGAAAAGAAAGTATGAAAAGATAATGTATTGTATTGTATTTTGTTACAAGTCACCTCCCGACGATTGAATGAACTTCGGATCCTCCTAATAAAGCATTTCACCCGATAAACGACCTCATACTTTAGGGGGCAACTGTTATAGACATTTTTGTGCCTTACAGCATAGAGCATGAAATGTCAATAATCTAAGGGATCAAAAGTCCCTAAACATGTTGTTCTTACCCTTAGAGGAACAAGGTCAGCAAACCACAGCACTGCAAATCAGTTCTCCACTGAAAAACACTCAAAAACAGGTCAATTTTGGATCGAAGCAGCTGCTCCACTAGGCATCTGCGCTGAAAGTCAAAAGCTCTGTGGTGTACCTGCGCTGCATAGCAAGTGCAACAAAGGCTACCTGCGCTGGGCGTACTTTGACATGTGGAGGAATCTTTTCTCAATGTGCCAGTGCCCAGGAAGCTTCCAAAATGACACTTGGATCAGAAGATTCGCCTAATGATGAGTTAAGAGCTTCTAAAACTCCAAGTGGAAGGGAGAAACTCCGAGTGAAGGACTGAAGAACAACTGGAGTTGAAGAGGACAACAAGTCACACATCAAGCTGACTTATCTTCACTCCAAAACTCTATATAAGGATCTCATCCCATGGGATCTAGAGGGCGGAATTCGGTGCAAAGAATTGTTGTTGGTTTACAGTTGAGAGTATTGGGTGATTGCTTGAGGGAGGTGAAGAAGAGATTTCTCTCCGTCGGGAAGGTGATGCTGGATTGGACCTTTCATGGTTGTATCACCGCCTGAACCTTACTTCCATATATTAATAAAGCATTTGAGGTTCTTCTATTCGCATGTGTTTCAATGATGTATTGTCTTACTTGCGTATTTGATTTATGCTAATCCTTGAATCAGTTATGAATGCATGCTTCTTGTAGTTTCCTTTCTTTGTCTTGTTTGCAGGATCTCATGTAGCTGGGCCCGTGAAAAGACTTGGAGCTGGGAGAAAGCGGCAAATAGAGGAGATTGGATCGACCATTTGCGCAAGACATCGGTAAGTGGATCTCTTCCTTTTATCTCTTGCATGTCATAAAGAAGTAACTTTAGATAGCTTTGCTTTCAGCTGTTGCTAAGGAACTGTCACCCTTAGAGTGGGTTAGGGTCATTCCGAGTTGGATACTTTCCCCCACAACACTCTGGCAAATGATAGCCTCAGATTGAGAAACTCTTTGAAATAAGAAAACGTTCCTGGATTGACAACTAATGTGAGGTAATTAGAGATGAAAGAGACCCTTTTTATAGCTCGACATTTTGGCGTCGTTGTTGGGGAAAGAGTGTAGCCATTTGTTTTTTCCAGAGTAGTGTAAGAACCTGTTAGGGAAGAATTGGGTTTTAAAAACGAAAGGTAAGAACCTACGTGTGGAGCATGTAACAGCCCTGCTCCCCTGCCCGCTTTCCTACAGATTTTATGTTGTTTTGTTTGGGTAGAATCTAGTAGTTGATTTGTGTGCATGACTAAGCAGAAAAAGCCAGAAAAGAATTCCAAACCTCTACCCAAGCCAAAAAAATCTAAGGGGCCGGTGACCCTTGGCCGATCAAAAAAGTAGAATCTCAGCCTTCAGTAGGACCCAGAAAAGTTATTTCTAGACAGCTTACTAGTTCCCTTCAGGCCACAAGATCACCATCTGTAGCCTTTGCTGAGGTGCATAGTCAAACTGAAGAGCAGGACTTTCAAGAAATTGAAAATTCTACTCCATAACTATTGCAAGAAGGGAATTTAAGCAATCTTTGTGAAGGAGGAGGAGAAATAGGGGAAACTGAGGAACCAAGGTCTCCTCTTGGGACAACTCAGCCATTAAATAGCCCAGACAAGCGAAGTGCTGCAAAAATCATTGTTGAAGAAACTCAATCTCCTCAGACATTAGGCACTCTCATTATCCTAGATAGAGGAAGTGTTATTAAAACCATTCCTATTAAAGTCATTCCTTCTCAACCTAGGAATACCCTCCTGGATATCCCAGAAGGTTATTGGCATATATTCGACCAAATGGCTCAAAACCAGCCAAACACCCAAACCTATACATTGCAATACCCCATAGTGGATACTGCAGCAAATGCTCCCATGAAAGCAATCCCTCTTCAACATATCCCTACATTCCACGATCTTACATCAGAAGATCCGGATGCATTTCTATTTGAGTTCGATGTGCTGTGTAGGGGATATGACTACACCACCGACCCCCAGAAACTAAAATTATTTCCCTCTACATTAAAAGGGGTTGCCTTAAGATGGTTTATGGGATTAGGTGGCGGGGTTATAAATAACTAGGATCAAATGAAAGAATCTTTTCTAAAGAAATATCAGGACTATTGTAGGTCTAGAGAAGTAAAAGATGAAATATTCCATATGGTAGCTAGACCAAATGAAACATTAGAGGAGTATGTGGAACGTTTTCAGTATAATCTTCAAAGATCTCCTTATGCATCACTACCTTTACCTGATAATGTGTTAAAAACAACATTAATTAGGGGCATGAAGGAACAATGGATTGAAACATTAAGTATTTTGGGAAAAGGAGATATTTATCAGGAAAATTTCTGACATTATTGACTTATGTATCAGGAGTTCGAGAGGTAGCACAAGATTGAAACTGGCAGAACATGATCGATTTGTAAGAGATAATAAAATTTCGACAGAAGGAGTAACATGTGCAGAAATTAGAAATCTATTGGAAAAATTTAAAACTGATATACTAGGGATGCTAACTACACAACTTGATGTTATGCAAGCCAAGCAGAAGCAAATGGAGGCAGAACAGAATTTGGCAATCTTCTGTCCCCGATGCAGGAAGAAACATAGCCATAAGGAGTGTCCACTAGATGCAATCTGAACATGCACCATCTTCACAAAAGATCACCTTACGGAAAGTTGTCCCTCACTTCCTGGATTAAAAGAAGTATATAAGGAAGCAGAAGAAGAGCCAGAATCGATATATTTTCTCAACCAGTGTCGTCAGTGGCAGCCACGACAATCTGGTACGTTTTCGGACCCGACCTCTTCGTTTCAGTCTCCGCAGTATAATGCTCAACAATATAATATGTGGCAAAGTCAATCCCAACCCCCACCCCCAAACTGGTCACCTCAGTCGTTTCCTTCATCAACCCCGTGGTTGAATCGGGCAAGCCCATCTGGTTGGCCAAATTTTCCCTATACTCCACCATATTGGCAAAGTAACGCATACCCACCACAATGGACTCTGCCTACTTCACAAAGTTTAGCCTGGCAGACAAACTGGCAAAGGTTGATGCATCAGCCAGTAGGAACCATGCCGCTCCCTCAACCTACACTGTCAGCCTTACAACAAAATCCCCAATCTAAACTGAGACCGCAACTCCCAACCCAACCCAACACCAATCCAAATAACAGACCGATCCAATCTGTCCAAATAATAGAAACATCAGAAATAGGAGCTAATCTGAGGGAGTGTAATGATCTTCAGTTAAGATCTGGGCGTATTATTGAAACTGAGGGAGAAAAGACAGCCCATGTTGAAAATCAGTTACCCAGAGAACATCTGTCACAAGAAGAGGATGTGAACAAACAACAAACTCATAACCAAACAACCACATCCTCTCCCCCGTTCCCAGAACGATTAATCATACCTCGACCTACACAATATCCTGATTTTGACATTCTGGGAGAATTACAAAATTTGTACATAAAAATTCCATTCCTCCAAGCCATTCAAGACATTCCGATATATGCAAAGACTATCAAAGAATTGTGTGTAAAGAAACCAAGGAGGAATGCAGCAAACAATCCAAGAGTCCAAGTAGTTGGCACTCTATCTGACTTATTATCAGGAAAAGAAACGCCCATTAAATACGAAGACCCAGGAAATCCAATAGTCACCATACAAATTTATGATCAAACCTTCCCTAATGCCTTAGTTGATCTAGGAGTTGCAATCAACATCTTAACAACTACTACTTGCCAAAAGTTAGGCATTACATCTGTAGAACCCACCTCTACCTTGTTAGAGCTGGCTGACCGATCTGTGGTTAGGCCAGAGGGCACGCTACATGATGTCATGGTATCTGTTGACTCCTGGGAATATCCGACTGATTTTCTGGTAATAAATCCCAAAAGCCGACTTGATGGACACCCATTGATTTTAGGTAGACCTTGGCTTGCAACTGCCGATGCCTATATTGGCTATCGACAAGGCAATATGACCATAACGAGGGGAGCGAATATCAAGAACTTAGCCTTATATCCTCCAGCACATCCAAGTGTCACAATGATCAAAACTAATAAGCACCATGTATCATACCTTACTGACAACATTAGATCTCCATTAACTATACAAGAGGCACTTGATTTTAAAGATCAGACAGAGGACGATGCCATTAATAAATTTATTAGTCAAACTGAATCCAGATCCCGCACACAGTGTCACATGATAGAGGCAGCATTCGATAACGAATTAGAAGAAGATCCTCTTAAAGATACACATGATCAAACGATACATGTTACCTCTGTTGCAAATAGTAAAATTGTGGAAATCGAACTGGGAAAAACCTTAAACATTAATGCCAACCTCACCTCCGAACAAGAAACGAAGCTCATCCATCTGTTGAGGAAATATAAAGAAGCATTTGCATGGGACTATCCTGATATGAAAGGAATTGACCCTCAATTATGTACCCACCACATTTACATAGAAAAAGATGCGAGACCTGTTCGCCAGCCTCAGAGGAGACTTAATCCTCATCTAAAAGATGTGGTAAAAGCTAAACTTCAAAAACTTTTAGATGTCAACTTCATCTATCCTATCTCCGATAGTAAATGGGTCTCTCCGCTTGTGGTGGTACCAAAAAAGAATGGGAAATGGAGAATTTGTGTGGACTACAGAGAACTAAATAAAGCAACACAAAAAGACCACTTCCCTCTCCCATTAATCGACCAAGTATTAGACACTTTGGCAGGAAAGAAATTATTTTCTTTCCTGGATGGCTTTAGTGGATACAATCAGATCCAGATTGCCCCTAAAGACCAAGACAAAACCACTTTTACTTGTCCTTGGGGAACATTTGCCTACAGAGTTCTACCTTTTGGCTTATGCAATGCTCCTGCCACATTCCAAAGGGCTATCCTCAGCATTTTTGCAGACTTAATAAATGAAAGACTTGAAGTATACATGGATGACTTTACACCATCTGGAGACAATTTCGATTCAGCATTGGGTACACTGGAAAAAGTCCTACAACGCTGCATTTCTACCAGGCTTTGTTTAAGCCATGAAAAATGCTATATGATGATGACTGAAGGACTTATTCTCGGACACTATATTTCAGCAGCTGGCACTCAGGTAGACCCAACCAAAATCCAAATAATTTTTCTTATTCCGACTCCTACCACTCAAACGGAGGTACGCAGTTTTCTTGGATTTTCTGGTTATTATAGGAGGTTTATAGAACATTTTTCGCATATTGTTGCACCTCTGTATGCACTAACTAGTAACATTGATTTTCTATGGACAGAAAAATGTGAACGTGCTTTCCAGGATCTAAAGAAGCTTGTGTCCACAGCCCCATTCCTTCAAGGACCAAATTAGGATTTGCCATTTCAGATATCATTTGATGCCTCAGATACAGCCATTGGAGCAGTCCTTGGGCAGGAAGAGGATAAAAAACCATATGCAATTTATTATAGTAGCAAAAATTTATCCCCTGCTGAATTAAATTACACTGTTACTGAGAAAGAATTTTTAGCTGTAATACATGCTGTCAATAAGTTTAGACATTAAATTACTAGATACCCTGTTATCTTGTATACAGATCATTCTGCCATCAAATATTTAGCAAACAAGCCTACCAAAAATCGCAGAATAACTAGATGGCTGATTTTATTGCAGGAATTTGATATTACAATCAAGGATCGACCTGGAAAAGAAAATCATGTAGCTGATTTTCTCTCAAGAATGCCAAAGCCAATCGATGCAGCAGCAGTTGAAGATCAATTTCTGGATGAGCATCTGTTTGTTGTTGTTGTTCAAACACCCTGGTATGCTGATGTTGCCAATTACCTAGTAGTAGGTAAACTACCAAAACATCTAACCCCTAATGAGCGGAAACATATTGTTCAAAAGAGTGCTCGATTCTCGTGGGTTGGAGGCTACCTGTTCCACACTGGGGCAGACATGCATATCAGAAGATGCATTCGAGAGGATGAAATCTTCGACATTTTAAAAGCCTGCCATGACGGACCATGTGGCAGACATTTCGCCACCTCAAAATCAAAATCAACAACAACATATGAAAGTAATCTTATAGAAGGTAAATTGGCAATAGGAGAAAAAATATCACCAAAATCAATTCCCCACACTTGGGAATATCCTTTGCTACTAATTAAGTTTTGTATTTCTCTACTTTTCCTTTTGCATTCATCTTCTTCTTAAATACCCATTTATTTCCAATGGGTTTTCTTCTAGCTAGTAACTCCACCAGATAATCCCAAGCCTCGTTCTTAGTCAAGGCCACCATTTCTTCAATCATGGCCTTTTACAGAGTTTTCCATCCTCTGAATCCACTGCTTCCTTGATAATTATAGGATTATCATCAGTAATAGATAAATCAAAGTTTGAACAAAAATCAGATGGAGTATACCTATCTTTCTACCTTCTTTCTCAAACTGATATCCTCAAAATGGGAGAGTGTGGTTCTTGTTTTTCTTATTCCTCTTACCTTGTATATTTTAATTCTTCATCCTTCAATTCAAACTATATCTTCTCTGGTTTCTTTTCCTTTGGTAGGACTTCGTGTTCCATGACATCCTTCACTTCTCTAAATACCATGTCTCAAATGTACACAAACTTATTTATTTTTCGTATCCGGATCTTGTAACCTTTTAAACCATCTTTATACGCAATAAATATGCATCTTTCATGTTTACTATCCAACTTGGTTATTTTCTCCTTTGGGACATGCACATATGCATCACAGTCAAATACCATGAGATGTGATAAATAGGGTTTCTTACTAATGCATACCTCATGTGGAGTCATATCCTACAATTCCAATGAAGGTGATCTATTAACCAGGTAACATACAATATCCCCTAATATAGCACCACTAAGCATGCCCCTTGGCTTTTCCATCAACGTCTTGTTCATCCTTTCTGTAACACCATTTTGTTTGAGGTGTGTATGGAGTATTATTCTACCATACTATACCACACTTCTTACAAAATTCTTCGAATTCCTTCATGCATAACTCTCCACCATTATCAATTCTCAACACCTTAATCTTCTTCTCTATTTGATTTTCCACCAGAGCCTTAAATTCTTTAAACATGTCAAAGACTTCATACTTCTCCTCGAGGAAATATATCCATGTATTCCTTAAGAAGTCGTTTATAAACAAGACATAGTACATAGATTTACCTAGTGATGGAATCAACGCAAGTCCAAACACAACATTGTGCACAAGCTCAAATTTTCTTTCTACCCTCTTAACACTACAGGCAAACCTCACTCGATTTTCCTTCCCATATGCACAATGTTCGCAGAAATCAAAATCAAGAGAGAAATTAGAAATACCTTCTACTATACCATTACCGTGTAGTATTCGAAGGCCTTTCTCTCCAATATGTCCCAATCTTTGATGCCACAACATAGTATTTTCTCCAAAGACCACAATATTTTTTGCTCCACTTTCAATAACAACAAAATTGTTGCACCCATAAATAACAGTACTACCCAACATCTTGTATAGAGTTCTAATCTGAACTCCCCTCATATATACCAATGCTCCTCAAACCATCTTGCAGGTATCTTTCTCAAACATTGTTTTTACACCTACATCATCCATCTTGCTTACAAAAAATATATTTTTGGCCAATCCTGGAATGTGAAAAACACTAGGGAGTGTTCTAATACTTCCACTTATAAACTTTAACTTGAGTTTTCCTCATCCTATGATTTTGGTCTTCTTGTCATCACTTTGGAATACATCACCAACATCACATTTCTCATACTCACATAACCACTCCTTATGGGGAGTCATACGAAAGGATGCACCTGAGTCAACCAACCATGCCTCATGATCTAGATGTGTACTTAAAGAAGCCAAGTATAGATCCCCACTTTCTTATGAGGCGGTTTTCACCTCTATAAAAGGAGCATCATCAAATCCCTTTCCTTTCATAGCAGTTTTAGATCTACAATATTTCTTATAGATCTCTACTTTTCTGTATTTCGAACATACCTTTACAAATTTTCTTACAGATTTAGATCTCCTTCTAGATTTAGATCTCCTGCTCAAGGACTTATTTATATTTATATTATGGGAGCATCCTCACGCAAACAAGGAATCTCCATTTTGGATGTGCATGTATTTTTTTCTCATCTCCTCTGACAACAAGGATGGGGCTATTTCATCAAATTTCAAGGTAGTTGCGTTACTACCTATGGTAACAACCAAATTGTCCCATGAGTCTGGTAGAGAACATAGCAGACAGTGGACTTATCCTCATTTAATATCAATAGATAATAACTAACTTACCACAATATTAATGGCATTCAGATGCTCTACCATCGAGTCTCCATCCCTCTTCCTCAGTTTATATAACTTATGTTGCATGAAAAATTTATTCACCAAGGACTTAAACTGATACAAAGTCCCTAACTTATCCCACAAAAAAATTATTGTAGCTTCTCTCGAAACATTCAATAATATTAAATGTGAGACACACAACCGCAATGTGTTATTTTCCTTCCAATCATATCGTCTAGTCTTCTATAGACATTCTCGTTGGTTTAATACCTGGATCCACAATGATCCATTGATATTTATCCACCAACAGATCCTCCATCTTGAGCTTCCAAAGCTAAAAAACATATTTGTTAAATTTCTTGATCTCTATATTTCCCCTATTTTTCATTTCCTTTTACAAAAGAAATTGATCTCGCAAATATCCCACTGTAACGGGGTCTACCAAAAGCTCGAGCAAAAATCCCTTAGCTGCAAAGGCATCCCCTTAAATCCAAACCTACATTTGATACCAAATGTAGGTTTTAATATTATATAGATAATACCCACAAAAGAATTCTTAAAAACAGAAAATATACAATGGTGAGAACATAAAATATACATATATATTTATTTCCTTGAACCCAAAACTAGGAAAACCATATTTATTTTTCATTATATTCATTTCAATATTACAATACATTATATACATGTTGAAGAATTTAGAAACCCCAAACCGTTAACCTTCGATTAGAAAATAACCGTAATCCCTTTGAACAGATCTAAAAAATCATGGGACAAACCACCATGTGTAAAACAATGGGAAAAACCACTATGTGTTAAACAATGGGAAAAACCACCATGTGTAAAAAAATGGGAAAAACCACCATGCGTAACACAATGGGAAAAACCACCATGCATAAAACCATGGGAAAAATGACCCATTCTTTTATTTTTATTTTATTATTATTATTATTTTCAAGGCACTACCTTGAACCTTGTGTAGGGGGTTAATGACCACTTGCAAATCCCCCGGAAGGGGGTATCACTCCCATTTGTGACCCCTAAAATAAGGGTGGCTATCACCCCCCCACCATCGCACCCAGTGCAACATATCACACATGGGGCTAGTCGTGCAAAGAATATAACACATACTGTTGTTGGGAAAATTATCCAATACGGAATGACCCTATCCCACTCTAAGGGTGATAGTACCTCAGCAACAACTAAATGCAAAGCTATTCAAGATTACTTCTTTATGAGATGAGAGAGAGAAGAGAAGGATGATCCACTAACCGTTATCTTGTGCTAATGGTTGATCCAATCTTCACTCCTTGCTGCTTGCCCCTAGCTCCTTGCTCTTTCACCGGCCCAGCTACACAAAGATCCTGTAAAAGCACAAGAAAAGGAAACTACAAGAAGCATACATCCATAATCGATTCAGGGATTAGCATAAATCAAATATAAAAGCATCAATTCACCATAGAGACACATGCATATAGAAGAACCTCAAATACTTTATTAATGGAAGATGTAAAGTTCTGAGAGAGTTACAACCATAATAGGCCCAATCCAGCAACACCTCCCAGCAGAAAGAAATCTCCTCTTCACCTCCTTCAAGCAAATCACCCAATAGTTCTATACTCAAACCAACAGCACTTCCTTACTTACACAAAATTCCAGCCCCCTTTAGACCTCATGAGAGAGCTCTATATATAGGAGATTTGGAGAAAGGATGAGTCAGCTTGAGGTTGGCATGAAGCTAACTAGTGTCCTCTCCCACTTTAGTTAATCTTCAGTTCTTGAGTCCACTTGGAGATTCTTGCTTCCACTTGGAGATCAAGACCCTCTTACTCATCACAAGGCAAATTCCTTGACCCAAGTGTCAGTTTGGAAGCTTCCTGGGCAATTGACACCTTGCAGAATGACTGTGCCACTTGGCCAATCTCGCCCAGCGCAGGCAGCCTTCATTAGATTTGACATTCAGCGCAGGTACAGAGTGGAGCAGTTGACATTCAGCGCAGATGCTCAGTGGAGCAGCTCACATGATCCCGAAATGGCTTGTTTTTGAGTGTTTTCAGGTGGAGAACTGATTTTCAGTGCTGTGGTTTGCTGACCTTGTTCCTCCAGGGGTAAGAACAACATGTTTAGGGACTTTGGATCCCTCAGATTATTGGCATTTCATGCTTCATGCTGTTAGGCACAAAAATGTCTATAACAGTTGCCCCCTAAAGTATGAGGTCGTTTATCGGGTGAAATGCTTTATCAGGAGGATCCGAAGTTCATTCAATCGCTGAGAGGTGCCCTGCAATAAAATACAATACAATACATTATTTTTCATTCTGCTTTCATGATCTAGCTGAGGCGAGCATTCCCATGCTCAGCTTTATAAATTCATTTTGGTACATATAACAGACGACCGTCTGATGATAGACTGATAATTCTCTGCTGAAATTATCATCCTTTGATTAGGATGATCATCTGCTGCAATGATGTACATATCAAATGTCTTTATATTTCCTGAATATATATCGCAGCCCGGATGGATGAAACTAGATACGGGGTCTTCAAACGCGTTCGATCTTCACTCTAATTACAAGTCGATCCATGTGAGAATTACGCTGAAGTCGAACATGGAAAGACATCGCTTGATTACCGGTCAATAATGTAAACCGTTAACAAGCGCGAGAGGAATCACTGATAATGATAATCACCCTCAAGGTACTGCAGTACAATTCGCGTGGTGTGAATAAAGGACTTGGCGTCGAACACCACGCAAAATCTTCTGGTCGAAGGTCATTGATGTATACCTGTCGCCGGAAGTGAGAAACTTGCCATTGAGGCATGCAAGCTTCAAAGTACTGAGGGGGGTGTTCCTAGATCAACTTCTCGGATAATGAGCTGAAGTCGACAAGAAGCGATCTGTCAAAGGAGGGCCTTAATGAATCCCACATCAGTGACACGGAATGGAGCTAATGATTTTAGTGGAGGTGAAAACAGTCTGTGACATATGATTCAGGGTGGTGATCATGGGTGGATGAAGGATAATGTATGGCAGTGGATGGGACACGGTTGACTCTTTCTGAACAACATCTCTTGAACATATAACGACACTGATGCGATGGATCGGTAGCATTACCCCAAATGTGGATGGTTTGGCGAAGACCATGGTGATGAGACCGGTGAATGAAACAACCCAACCCGATGTGATACGGAGGAAAAGTGTCATGTTCAAGAGCGACTTGCTACCATTAAAGCTTTGAGGTTCTCCCAATTTTTCCCTAGTCATTTCTGACCAGTACCTCTTTATTTTTGTCAAGCTTGAGGAGGATAACATATGCTTGTTCTATAACCTGCCCTTCGGGCAAGCCCATCGCTATGTTTTAACGAGCCTAGCGATAGGGAAACTCGTTCTCGTCTAAAGACAAGTTTGTCGCTATTTAATCATTTTAACGAGTCTAACGACAAGGAAAACTCGGTCCTTTTCATTTTTAGAGAGTCTGAAAAGGTACAGAAAGTTAACTCCAAAATTCCTTTTTCGTCATCTAATCCCTTAAGTCCGAAAAAGTATAAAACAATACAGAAGGGATGAGTTTTCGATAGTTTTAACGAGCCGAACAAAACAAGCGCTCGATCTTTTTGTGCAATAATCCCTCAGGTCCAAAAAGATTAAAATCTAGAGGAGGGATAGCTCTTCCGGTCGTTTAACGAGCTGGAAGGCCAAAACTCGGCAATCTTTTCATATTTTACGAGTTAGTTGAAAAAAGCTTAAAGAAGACTCGTCTTTTGAGGAACGAGTGATGAACAGGGATAACAGCTGATTCCAGGTACAGGTTGGAATTTTCCAATCACGGCAGTGTCACAAGGATGGCTAGGTGAAATCACTCTTCGCAGTTGTTCCTCAAAATGGGTAAACAATCATATGGAGGTGAACGATCGGCCAAATGAAAGTGGAGGTGGCAGGTGCAAAACACGACCAAGGCTTTTATGGTTGATCAGGTTACATACTTAATGGTTATTTACCGAGATGGGTTCATTTTTTAACGAGCTTGAATGCGCCAAAACACTGCTCAATCTTATGTTTATTTTTTAACGAGCATGAACTATGTGCTAAAACTGCTCGGTGATAAGTTCGCATGCCCCTAGCATAATAACGCAAATCGAGGTGCATGCCCCCCAAGCTTCATTGCATTCAACTCGGTGGTTGGAATGAAGGTTTACCTCTGAGAAAGGGGATTTGTTTCATTTTTTAATGAGGTTGACACAAGATAAGAACCGTCCTCTGACTCCTTGTTTCATTTTTTAACGAGGTTGACATGAGATAAGAACCGTCCTCGGAGTCCAAATCCATCAGACATAGAAGGTTTCATATTCCACTGTGGCCACTTCCGCCAGATTACTTGGAGGCGGTAGGGCAAAAGTACCCATTAAGGCAGGGTCTTTCAGGAGACCTACTCCGATATTTTGGAGCGAATGATTCCTTCCATGGATCATTGGAATGCTTCACGTAACTTGTGAACTGTTGGGGAGAAAAGTTTGTTGGTCGACGATTGTAATTCCTCCTTGGAAGGGAAATGCAATCTTCCTGAAGTAGGTCGACACAACTGCGGCCATGGCATAGATCCATGGTCTTCCGAGTAGGATGTTGTAATCGAGGTTTCCATCAATTACTTCAACATCAATTCCTACTGTTTTGCCCCCCAGTTCAACTTGCAAGTTACTTAAAATCCCGTATGGAGTGTATGATCGTCCATCAAATGCTTTTAACATCGTTGACGATTTCGACAAGGGTGGTGAGCCTAAATCTTTCCAGAAACTCATCGACATAAGACATGTAGATGCCCCCTCATCAATAATTGTTCGATGAACAGTTTTGTTGAGGGCTTTCACTTGAATAAGGAAAGCTAGTTGAGTTGGTAACTAAGGGTCATATCCTTTATGATCAAAGGCGACAAGATTGGAATCCATTGGGTCAATTCCACCTATTGTTGATAATAAAGCTTGTTCTTGGGAGAAGCAATTTTGTGGTACCTCAAGTGTCGACATAACGGACGGCGATTGGGCCAGGTCCTCTATCTGTGCTATTTTCGCACAAGGATTAAATGTCGATTTGTGTACTGCTCCCTTTCGCGACTTTATTATTGGCTCAGGGACGATGGGTGGCACAACTTCGGTCAAAGTTGTTGTCGAACTACTAGGTTGTTCATTAGCCTTGTTGTTCGACAGCTTTGGATTCCTGTAATCTTTATTCCTCGTCAAAGCATTAGTTTGTTGTTTTGAGGTAGACAACATAAGCACTTGGGATCGGGAAGCATTTTGATTAGCAACCAGATTTTGACCTGGATTAGGAAACGGATCAGTCAATACTGCTGGGGTTTTTGAACTCTTAAAGAGTTTCTTAACTTCAGCTATATGTGGACAATCTTTCGTCCAATGATCCTCATCGCATATATGACACCCTGCTGGGGGTTTCCTTTTTCTCCCTTTCTTTTTCTTCTTGCCCTCTGGTTGCTTTAGTTGTTTGCCCTTGTCGGTCGACATGGCATTTACTTCTAAGGCAAGAAGTTCTTCATTTGCATTTTGACTATAAATTTTGTGCTTTCCAATCACGCCATCGCCAGCGTGAGAGTCATTGTTTGATTTAGGAGGAGGAGGAATTGAAAATTCCAGTCTAGGAGCGTCGGGTATTTTATCGTAGAGCGTGCCGGACTGAGTATAAACTAAGTCCAAATATTGTGCACGAGCGATAACTTGCTCCTCTGTTACGACTCCCCCCTTGGCCACATCTTCCGTTATAGCAGGAAGTAACGACTTTATAAACCATTCAGCTAACACCTTATCGGGAACATATGTTTTCACCATCCTACGACGACAACGCCACTCATGTATATGATCAGATATGTGGGTGGCAGTCGTCTGTTTGAAGTTGGTAAGGAGTTCTGTTCCCGTTTCATACCTTATCGGTAATTGAAAATGGGTTAAAAAGGTTGTGGCTAAGGTACTGAAGTTGTCGAACGAAGCTCTAGGCAATTCAATGTACCATTTTGCCGCTGGACCCGTTAACGTCCTCTGAAAGAGGCGAAGTCTTATCGAATCATCATTCAGGGTGTTCGATGAACACCATAGATGGAATGTCATCACATGATTCGATGGATCTTCACCCGGATTTCCATTAAATTTAGGAATATCTGACGGAATTTTATGTGGAATCGCTGGCCACCAAGGGGCATAAGCAATTGGATCATTCGTTGGCCGGTTTAGATCTGGTAATTCTAGAGTTGCTACAAAGGGCAACTGTTGGTTCAGGTTAGGCGAAGCATATCCAGGATAAGATGGTATCGCCTGAGCAATGGGTCTTTGTAGACCAGCATAATGCTGGCAACTTTGACAAGGTTGATGGGCATAACCATTATAGCATGGTTGCCCGTTACTTACAAAAACTTGTTGCTCAGGTCCTTGATATGATTGTTGGAATGGCGGTTGTTGAGATTGAACCAGCTCTGGTTGTTGGACCATTTGTTGTTGACCAATACTGGATGATTGACCAGGATGAGGAGTCACAGTACTTGTTTGAGCCTGAGTCGCTCCAGATAAGGAGGCACTACCCTGAGATTGTGATTAAGTCGTTGAGACAAGAGGTTGTTGTATTGCAGCCTGAGAAACTTGGGGTTGACATACAACAGGTGGAGCTTGTACTTGCGACACATTCACTACAGCAGGTATGGTGGGAATATTCGACACAGGGTGTACTGGTTGCATTGAATATACAACCCCCGGTTGTTGAGGCAGTATTGGTACCCAACCGCTGGATGTAATTCCAGTTTGACCTGAACTTTGTTGTAAACTCCCATATGGTTGTTCTCTGGGAGGGAACAATGAAAGAGCATACTGCCCTCCATATGGTGGAAATCCAGTACTTAAAGGATAAATTGGCCTTTGAAGACACATTGGATCAATTTGTTGAGTTTCAACATAAGAAATACCAGATGATAATCCGGATGAAGAAATAGGAACTAACCATGTCGTTGTCCCTGATTGGACTCCGGCTTGTTGTTGACAATTTGCCGGGACAGATGGTATACCAGCGAACATCGTTGGAGTAGCAGCAGGAGGCTCTGCTGCTGCTGTGTCGGACGACACAGTCCTAGATGTCGACGGTTGTTCAGACATATCTAGTCTATCCAAAATATTTCTTAGCGATTCTACAGGAACTTCCACTTGTGGTGGAATAACTTCGAAGATCAACGAGGGAAAGGTGATGATTATTCTGCTTAAAATAAATTTTATAACGACGCTTTAGACACAACTTGCTTTTTCAGTTTTAAAGAGTCGAGAAAAAGCTAAAGATGACTCTAGTCTCCTTCGATGTTTTAACGAGCCCGAAGTGACAAATGCTCGGATGGACTTTTTCAGTTATAGAGTTTGAAAAAGGCCAAAAGAAACTGCTCTGGAGATCTAGGCAGAGGGTGTGCCAAACCTTTCGCAAAACCACAGAATACGTTTTACGGTACGAGTGGTCGATCTTCGTGAATGTTGTGTTCACTGCATTGCGATCAGTAGGGCGGCCGACATGGCTTCCTATGGATAAAAGCTTTGTTCCTATAGGGGTCTCCCAATATATACGCGACGGTACGTGGGAGCACAAGTCCGTATTAGTGCCACCGACTCTCAGGAGGAATCACCCACCTTCGTCGAGATCGACAGTCACTACGTTTAACGACGCCGGAACACGTCTCTAGCTTAGACCTCTATGTGTTTGCGTTATGTTTCAAAGCGTTTTTAGGTTCATTCAATATATTTTAAGTTGATCTTTTTAAAGTTTGCCTTTCAAGGTTCACCACGAGATGTTTTTATACAAATTCCTAAATGCAGTCTAAGATGAGAAGCAAGCTTTTCCAATCTTTTCGACTTATGAAAATCTTAACTACTGAGGGAAAATAGAGACAAAATCTTTTCACACAGATCAAAGAGCACTCACTAATGCACTTTTTCCTAAATCAACATGCAAGCTGTCAAAATGCACATGCACAATGCAGGTATTTCTTTTCTCTTTCTTAATGTTGATGTAATACAAAAAGAAAGCTGTTGTATAACGTTGAATTCAATTTCAAGTGAAAGCAAACAAGCTTGTCCAAAATCAAAAGACACCTTAAGATTTACTTGTCTCGACACTAGAAATATATAAATTCAAACCATATGACGAAAGCAAAAGCTCAATCAGCTATGAACAGCAAACAAACTAACTCTTAAGATCAAAATGACACTTATCACAGGTCTAGATCTAAGAGGCCACAGCAAGACTAGTTCACTTTCGTTATGGGAAACTGCAAATGATGTAAGAAATACACAAAGAACAAATACAGTTTCTTTATACGACCGAGGTGGAATAGTGGCAAGGAAAGGTGGTTTTAGATAGGTACATTGACTGACAACAGGCTGCAAAAACAAGGATGAAAACAGGGCAATAAACAGCAGGGAACCCCAGTAGCACAATGCAAAACTGGTTCAGTGCAGGTGATACACTGTCAGTTTGACATTCAGCGCAGGTAGCCCCTTCGGGACCTGCGCTGAAATGCAGACTGCCTTCACAGTGCCTGCACTAAAGATTCAAACTTTCGTTTTTCTCAGTTTCCAGGTCACAGATTGCTCAAAAATTCACAGTTTTTCGCCAAATCAGAAGCTATCAGTCAAGTACACACTAAGGGATGAAAAGGAGGATGAAAAGCTATCACTAAGAGCTTATTAGAGTCCTTGTGAATCAGCTCTTCAAATCATAAACTTGCCCAGAAACTGAGCTAGAGTAGTTGCCCTCTACTTTGCATTTGAAAGATCCAAATGCAGTTCGATTCGGTACTCCCTTTGTTTATGAAATGAATAGCAAAAAACACAAACAACCAACAAGATACGATCCCCAGCGGAGTCGCCAATTTGTTGTTGGGAAAAGTATCCAATACGGAATGACCCTATCCCACTCTAAGGGTGATAGTACCTCAGCAACAACTGAATGCAAAGCTATTCAAGATTACTTCTTTATGAGATGAGAGAGAGAAGAGAAGGATGATCCACTAACCGTTATCTTGCGCTAATGGTTGATCCAATCTTCACTCCTTGCTGCTTGCTCCTAGCTCCTTGCTCTTTCACCGGCCCAGCTACACAAAGATCCTGTAAAAGAACAAGAAAAGGAAACTACAAGAAGCATACATCCATAATCGATTCAGGGATTAGCATAAATCAAATATACAAGCATCAATTCACCATAGAGACACATGCATATAGAAGAACCTCAAATACTTTATTAATGGAAGAAGTAAAGTTCTGAGAGAGTTACAACCATAATAGGCCCAATCCAGCAACACCTCCCAGCAGAAAGAAATCTCCTCTTCACCTCCTTCAAGCAAATCACCCAATAGTTCTATACTCAAACCAACAGCACTTCCTTACTTACACAAAATTCCAGCCCCCTTTAGACCTCATGAGAGAGCTCTATATATAGGAGATTTGGAGAAAGGATGAGTCAGCTTGAGGTTGGCATGAAGCTGACTAGTGTCCTCTCCCACTTTAGTTAATCTTCAGTTCTTGAGTCCACTTGGAGATTCTTGCTTCCACTTGGATATCAAGACCCTCTTACTCATCACAAGGCGAATTCCTTGACCCATGTGTCAGTTTGGAAGCTTCCTGGGCAATTGACACCTTGCAGAATGACTGTGCCACTTGGCCAATCTCGCCCAGCGCAGGTAGCCTTCATTAGATTTGACATTCAGCGCAGGTACAGAGTGGAGCAGTTGACATTCAGCGCAGATGCTCAGTGGAGCAGCTGACATGATCCCGAAATGGCTTGTTTTTTAGTGTTTTCAGGTGGAGAACTGATTTTCAGTGCTGTGGTTTGCTAACCTTGTTCCTCCAGGGGTAAGAACAACATGTTTAGGGACTTTGGATCCCTCAGATTATTGACAATTCATGCTTCATGTTGTTAGGCACAAAAATGTCTATAACACATACCTAACATTGTAAGTTTGAATTTGTCACTTCTTCCATAAGACTATGATTTTCCTCCTCATTGATGAATATTGGAAAATTTTGTGTCAATCTAACCACCTATACAAAATATATGCCCCCTCCTTAGAATTGAAGAGAGTCCTAAAATGTTTTTTCCCTAATCAAGGTAAATATTCAAAAGTGGTAAACTTCCATATAGTATTGGCCATCTTCCTACCTTTAGCAAAGTTTCTGAAGAATTTGGTATTTTCATCCCCACATTCCAACCATAAAGCCCTGCTCTTTACCCTTCGAGCAGCCTCCCTTTCCTCCAATAGCTATCTTTTCCTAGCTTCTAAAAGATAAGTCTTTGTGTCCTCGTTTACAAACCACCATCTTTCATTTCGCCTATAAACTTCAACTCCCCTTCCACATTCTTCAACTCTTACTCATCCCAAACCATCTTCCTAACTACCCATTGAGTGGTGGCTTTCTTGACTTTGGACAAAATGTTTACAAATTGGACTGTTGTGGAGGTTTGTACCTGAAGGTTGTAATGAATCCATCTCGATTGGACATGAGCCAAAAAATTACCATCCTTTATCTAGGTTGAATTAAATTTAATGTGGCTTGGTGTCTTTTTCCCCGTCCCTTTTATTTCCAAGAAAATTGTATGATGATCTAATTCTCCCACACTTCCCACCCCTTGGTGCATCAATGGCAGTGTTTCCACTAGTTTTTCTGAGAGAAGGAATCGGTCCAACCATTTTACCACCCTAGCCTCCCCATCCTTTTATTCTGCCAGACATGGTTCACCAAAACTACCTCCACATCAACAAGTTTACATTCCATGAGTAGGTGTTCAAAGAAATCAATGAGAGGATTTGGCCTTGCATGAGGTAGTCATACTTTTGCAGTTCCCAATGAGAAATTCAAATCTCCTCCCAAAATCAAGTTCTTTTAATTCAAAAATTGTTTATGAACCAAAGTTTCCCAAAATCATACCCTCTCAATGCATGGACCATAGACAGTAAGCACCCTTAGTTCCACTCCAAATTCCAACGAGAGGAAATCTACTCCAATCACATAGTCAAAACCCCACTTGTTTAATGGTTTTATTCTAATAGGATTCCACCTTACAACAAGCCCCCCTGACCTCCCTATAGCATCTAAACAAGGAAAAACCCATCCTCTAAACAAATATTCCAATACTTTACCAATAATGTCCCCTTCTCCCAAAGTTTCATGGAGCATGATAATTTCTTAATGATGCAGATCAACTAAACTCCTCATGTCCAATTTTTTTGATGGGTTGGCCAGGCCTTTGAAGACAAAGGATAATACAACAACAAGGTAACTCCTCCTAATGCCTTCATTGCTCCATATACCCCATCAACGAAGATTTATTTCCCAATAGCCACATCTATACGATATTTTACATGCGCTTTTACAAGATGACATTTCTTGCCCCGACTGTTTCCCTCTAAAACATTTGGATTATGTCCTAGGTTGTGGGGCGTAATCTTATTGGTTGCTTGAGATCCCATGAGCCATAAAAAATATCATGTAGAAGAATCAAACCAAGCACTAGACAACCCCTCTTGAAGAGAAACTATCGTTGACTCGGTGTGCAAGGTAATAAGAGGACACCTACAATTAGTAGAGGGAACAACGGAGCTCAAGGTGTAGTGTGGAGAAGAGGCGTCACAACTAGAGGAAACACCACATCCTTTACCCATTTAAACAAAATAATTGACTAAAAATTTTAAAGTGAAAGGGGAAGGAGGTATACCCGATACTAGAGCCTCCCTCTGCTCTAGGCTAGATAGGTCATTGTCTACTAGACATTTACCAATAACCACCTCTTCCTAAATCTATTGAAACTCTTTGTCTATCAATGAAAGTTGAAGTTGTGCGTTGACTAGTACCTTCTCCCCTCTTCCTTGTGCCAATTTCGTGGGTGTTATCTTGTTTCCAATCGCCTTCTCATGGGGTAAGCTCCTATTTTTTGAAGAAATGGGAGTCCAATTCCCTTTTTGTCAATGAAAAGGGAGATGGTAGTCCTGTAGTGAACAAGGATAAATTTGCCTTAGAGTTTTTTAAGATAATAGTGCTTCCAGGGAATTTATTTTCTCTAAATAATAGTTAACTCAGTGTAAACATTAGCTTCTTCAATGAACAATTTCAGTTTCCAATAATCGAACATTATCATGCACCACCCATTATTACGCTCTCTTTGGGTAAAATTTTATGTTGTCATGGTTATGGTTGTCATGCATGGAATCATGGTATACATTTGGTATCGTCATGCATGATGTTGTTATATTGATTTGATTATGATTATGTATCTATTAGCACGATACAGGCTAATGTAGACTAATTTTGCAGATGAGATAAGCCTCCCCTGAACATCAATGAGGAATGGTTTTAATTTTGGTATATACACGTTTATCTGACATGGACTACTTGTAGGAAGAATATCATCAAAGATGACGAGAAAAATGGTAGACTACAGTTCCCGTGACTCTCCCTACATATCAGTTGGTCAACAAGGAGATGAGTATTCTCCTGGTATAGCAGACACATTGATGAGTTTGAGGGTAGAGATTAGAAGTTGCAAAGCATACAATGACAGGTTGGTTGACGCTCAAGAAATATTTGAAAGGGCTCGGGAAAAGCAGGTGTAAGTCAATGCAACAATTCTTTAGAGCTTGTCAGAATTGCAAAGAAAGGGATAGTTGAGGAACAATCAAGAGTAGGAAGAGAAAACTAATGGAGCCCATGGTAGCAGGTATCGATCTAGATACAAGTCAGATAAAGGGGATACAGTCATAGGTGACAGATCACTGGATACACTTGACAAGAGTACTAGTATGTATGGGCATCATTCTAGTTCCTCATCCAGGAGACATTATCACCATCATCATTGTCATCATCCTTATAGGAGGAGTGAGTAATTGTGTGAGGAGTTCAACTAGGTCAAGCATCCTACATTTGATGGAGAGATGAAGAAGTTATAGTATGCAGAGGCATGGTTGCTTGGGATGAAGAAATTATTCAAATTGCATAGTTATTCAAAGAACGTGAAAGCCAAAATAGCCACCTTTAGTCTTAAAGGGAAAGAAGATATTTGGTGGGAAGATGTGAAGAACGTTAAGGGCATTCTGGAAGAAGAGTTTATTTGGGCTGATTTTGAGAGACTCTTTAAGAACAAGTACCTATCGGAGAGGTACTATGATGACAAAACTAAGGAGTTATATGAGATGCAGATGGGTTCTATGTAGGTTCCTAGAGTTGTTGAGGTATGTACCTTACCTCAAGGATGAGAAGACTAAGATTCTTAGATTAATTAGTGGATTTCTAGTAGCATATAGAGACCAGATTGAATTTGATGAGATTATATAGTTTGAGGAGGCCATCTGGAAGTTCAAGCATTGTTCTGAGCGGTCAAAGCACAAAGTTGAGCCTAAATGTGATTTGAATGGGAATGAGCAAGTTAAAGGGAAGTGGCCACCGAAGTGGAGATGACCTTAGGATGTAGGTGAGAACGAAAATGTTGCTCCTTACAAGAAGTTTAATGTAGTTGAGAAGGGACATGGGAGACATTTTGAAGAGCAAAAAATCTGAGGTGATGGTAGGGGACCATTCTAGTGTTGGATATGAGGCAAAGATCATCGCAAGAAGGATTGTCCATTGTACCAGGGTGGTAGGCCTCAGATCTACAGTTCTCAGGAGGTGCAGACAGTTGGGGATGTTAGTCATAACATTCCTCATATTTATACAGTTGTGGACAACAAGAAAGCAGATCACCAAACATCCATTATTGAGATGGAAGGTAAGCTATGTGGTTAAGTTGATTCTATTTTGATTGACCCTAGATCTAATTATAGTTATGTTAATCCTGACCTGGTGGATAAGTGTGGTTTGAGAGAAGAAGTGCATGTAGAGTATTAGTTGGTGTAGCTGGCTACAGGTACTAAGAAGAGAGTTCATCATTGGGTAAGAGCTTGTGCATTTGAGAAGAATGGTATGCTTACAACAACACATTTCAATGTACTGCCAATGGGATCACATAGTATGTTTTTGGGTATGGATTGGTTATATCTTCATAGGACCAAAGTAGATTTTTATGACAATGCTATTGAGTGCTTGGATGATAATGGGGAAAAGAGAATCTTGCAGGCAAAGGAGAAGCCTACAACATTGAGGATGGTCACTGCTATGCAGGCTAAGCATAGTTTCAGGAAGGGGTGTGTACTATTTGCAGTCCATATTTCTAGTGACAAGGGTAAGGATGTTGAGGATGAAAAAGTATTCAAGAGATACCCTGTATTACAGTAGTTTCACGATGTGTTTCCAGTAGAGATTCCAGAATTTCCTCCCCACAAGGAAGTCAAATTTTCTATTAAATTATTACTAGGGGAAGCACCAACATCAAAGGCACCTTACAGGATGAGCACTCCAGAGTTAGTAAAGTTGAAGTTGAAACTGAAGGAAATGCTTGATAAGGGATACATTAGGCTAAGTGTATTTCCTTGGTGTGAACCAGTGTTGTTCGTGAAGAAGAAGGATGGTACTCTTAGATTGTGCATTGATTACAGGCAGTTGAACAAGGTGATGATCAATAACATGTACCCATTGTCGAGGATTGATGACTTGTTTGATTAGTTGAAGGGAGTAGCAGTGTTCTTGAACATTGATTTGAGATCAAGATACCATTAGGTACGCATCAAAGAAGAGGACATCTACAAGATTGATTTCACGACCATGTATTGGCACTATGAGTTTGTTGTGGCTCCTTTTGGTTTGACTAATTCCCCAGTTACTTTTATGTGCATGATTAATAGTGTGTTGTGTCCTTATCTGGGCAAGTTTGTGATTATATTCATTGATGATATATTGATATATTTTAAGAGCGAGGAAGAGCATGTCGAACACTTAGCATCAATATTAATATTGCTAAGGGAGCGTTAGTTGTATGCCAAACTTAGGAAGTGCAACTTCTTTCAGACAAAGGTACATTACTTTGGGCATGTTGCCTCCAAGGAAGGCATAAAATTGGATCCATAAAATATAAGGGCTATCATGGAGTGGGAAGCTCCTAAGAATGTGGATGAATTCATATCATTCATGGGACTAATAGGTTATTGCAGGAGGTTCCTCAGGAACTTCTCATGCATTGCATATCCTATTACGTCATTGTAGCAAAAAGGTAAGAAAATTGAATGGACAGAGGAGCGTGTGACCAATTTTGAGCAGTTGAAGTAGTTGTTGACCAATGCTCCAATTCTTAAGGTTGGAAATCCAGACAAAGAGTTCGTGGTGTGTATAGATGCCTCTAAGAGAGGACTTGGTGGGGTCTTGATGCAGAAAGGACAAGTGGTGTGTTATGAGTCCAGGAAGCTAAATGAGCACAAGCAGAACTACGTGACTCATGATCTTGAGTTGGCATCTATTATTTATGCCTTGAAGATGTGAAGGCATTATCTTCTTGGCAAGATTTTTGTATTGATGAGCGATCACAGTGGGTTGAGATATATGTTTGACCAACTGAATCTGAATTCCAGGCAGGCTAGGTGGTTGGCCACAATCAATGAGTTTGAATTTGAGATGCTATACATTAAGGGTAAGGAGAATATGGTTGCAGATGCTCTGAATATGAGAGTGAAGATGAACCATGTTGCAACAGTGAACTCTTACGGGACAAATTTACAAGATCATATCTTATAGGTAGGCCAATAGGATGACAGGTACATGGAGCTTAGGCACAAGTTACAGCGGGGTACAGGTGATCATGATGCATACTATCATCTCATGGAAAATGGTTTGATGAGATTTAGGGACAGGATCTATGTGTCAGATGATAGTGGGCTCAAGAAGCTTATCTTGAGCGAGTTTCATGTCAAGCCATATTCAGGACACCCAAGATATCAAAAGATGTTGATAGCGGTGAAGAAGTTCTACTATTAGTTGAATCTAAAGAAGGAAGTGGCAAATTTTGAGGATAGATGTTTATATTTTTAGTGGGTGAAAGAAGAGTGTCAGAATCTAGGTGGGTTGCTTCAACCTACTCTGATTCCATAATGAAATGGGAGGTCATTTCCATGGATTTCATTATAGGTATTCCAAGGAAATCAAGGCAACATGATTATATCATGGTTGTGGTTGATAGGTTGAGCAAGGTAGGTCACTTCATTCCAGTAAAGACTACTTATTTAGCTAGTGAGGTAGCATAGGTCTTCACTAGGGAGATAGTGATATTGCATGGTGTTATGAAGAAGATTGTGTTGGACATGGATGCTAAGTTCACTTCCAAGTTTTGGGAGGAGTTTTTGCAAGTTTGGGCACTGAGTTGGCCTTCAATATAACCTATCATCCACATATAGATGGACAGACAGAGAGGGTCAACAGGGTTTTGGACGATACATTGAGGATTATGTTATGCACTAGCATAGGAGATGGGAGGAGTACCTTCCATTGGTTGAGTTTCTTTACAACAATGGTTATCAGGAGTCACTAACGATGAGTCTATATGAGGCACTCTATGGGAAAAGTTGTAATACTCCCATCAGTTGGAGTGATCTAGTGAGTAGGGTACTTATTGGACGAAATATGTTGGTGGAAATGGAACAGGAAATGCACGTGATAAAGAAGAATCTAAAGGCAACACAGGACATGTAGAAAGTCATGCAGACCAACGCAGGGAATTTAAGGAGTTTCACTTATCCAGGTGGATATTGGTGGCCACCCACCTATTCCACTTGGACTCTCACCATTGTTTCTTTAGTTTTTCAGTTTCCTTAATTGTAGCATAGTTTACTATTTTTGGTAGTTTTTTGAGTCCTAAACTTCCAGAGCCATTTTGAGGCCCTAAACGACATTTTTTTCCTGTGATTACAAAAGTAATCGCATTGGCAGTTGTAATTCTCATAGAGATCTTTTCAACAAGGTATCATATGCATCAAACGAAGATAATATGACCAAGTTACAACCCCGGGAAGTTGGCTGCCCAACTAACCCCAACGGGGCCCATAAACTCTTGGTGTCACATCTCCTCGGGTTAGGGTTTTGGTTGTTTAGGTTTTTCTCTTATTATTCAATAATAAAAAGTCCCTTAAGCCTCATTGTAACTCAGTTCAGAGGCATGTAGCTGCCATATCTCTTCTCAAATATAAGCTACCATCGCCCGAGCTATCTTATTTCCATTCTGTTTGTAAGCATAGTTCAATATTTTTCTATTAATTAATTGCAGTGTTTTCTTGTTACATCTCTGTGTTTATGAGTATATTTGTAAGTTGTTGCGTTCTTGTTTAAGTTCGGATAAGTGGTATCAGAGCGGTTTCCTCCTTCTCTATTTTTATTTGCATGTCCCCAACAAGGTGAAGGTATAAGGAGTTAGGGCTTGATCTGGTTGAACCATTGCAGGAACAACCTCGCAAAACCAGACAACCTCCCATGGTGGAATAAAAGAAAGACGAGGTGGCAGGAGATCCTTTCAAAATGTTGCTTGAAGAAGCCCTTGAGCAATAGAGGGATGCGACGATGGATAACTTTGCCCAGAACCTTCGACAGCTACCCACAGGTGATGCATCTTCATCTAACATCCACTATGGAGGCACCACTCCTTTTAAAGTACAAGTTAACTTCAATATTCCCATAATCTAAGGCCTCATAGATGTAGACATCGTAGATAAATGGTTAAATCTATTGGAAGGGTATTTTTTAGTTCATGAATTTTCCAATCAAGAAAATATTACATTTTCACTTCTCAAAGTCGCCCTGCATGTCAAGGACTAGTGGGAAACCTACTGTCAACAAAAGGATGAGAGTGAACCCTCGTTGTTTTCAGCTAAACCCACTTGAAATTCTTTCTGAGATGCCAACAAGGAGCAGTATTACCCTGTCAGGAGCTATGAAGATAAATACTTAAAGTGGACCATGCTATGGCAGGGAAGGGACCAAGATGTATCGAAGTTCACAAATACTTTCCATACCCTTCGCACGAAGCCAAGCATCAAGGATACTGAGCAACATTTGGTGATCAAGTACCATGATGATCTACACAAGTACATCCAGGACGAGACGGAGTTCTTAGACATTTCCTCGCTCGGCACGGCGCATCGATACACTGTAAAAATTGAGCAGAAGTTTAAATAGAAGAAAAGAAACTTTGGATCTGCGAATCCAAAGCAAGGAAAAGGCACCCCCAAACCACAGAACAAGGGACCAAGCCAAGGCGGAGCTACCCAGGACAACCTACCGAAGGCGCAAGTAAAGAACAACGCCATAAAGATAAAGAAGGATACGGAAAATGGTGTGAGTTCCATAAGAGCTCCACTCATAATACAAGTGAGTGTTGGGCCAAGCAGTCACTGATGGCCGAGCTGAAGGCTTCCGAATCAAAAGCAGTTCTGACTCTGAATCGGAACCTGATAAGGGGACTAACAAAGGGAAGCAGATCATTGATGCGAAGCTCAGTGCCGCGTGGCCACCACAAAGATCCAAAAAATTGAGCTTGAAGATCCAGAGGAGGGGGAACGCCTCTTCCACTCATAGCTATGGGTTAAGGGTTCTCTGTTGTATTTCATTTTCAACAGTGGGAGCCAAAATAACCTCATTTCAGCAGAAGTCATGAAGCAGTCGAACCTAAAGACTACAACACATCCATGGCCATACACCATTGGGTGGCTTCACAAAGGAAGAGATCTTCGCATCAGCCAGCAGTGTTGCCTTCCCTATAGCATCAAGCCCTTCACGGATGAGGTAAATTCTACCGTTGCTCCTCTTGAAGTTTCTGATGTATTTTTAGGACAACCATACTTGTGGAAGCGACACATTGTATATGATTCTAGACCTCGCTCTGTGATTATTACTTTGGCTAATAAGTTGTACATGATACCAGAGGTAGCCTTGCCTACTGCCATCTCTTTGATCACTACAAACCAATGCATTAAGATCGTTTCCTAGACCAATCAATTTGTTTACCTTATGTTTCTTCCCCAAGGCAAGAAGAAGGTTGTGGGCGCGACTTCTAGGCAGGGCTCCTCTGCATAGTAGCAATAGATGTATAAGGTCGTGGAGGAGTACAGGTACATTTTCACCTCACCCACAGGGGTACCTCTGCACTGTCAATTCAAGCACTCCATCGATCTGACCCCAGGCACGCCGCTACCCAGTGGACCGATCTATCGATGCCCTGTTCTAGAGAACGATGAGATCAAGAAGCAGATTCAGGAACTACTGCAGAAAGGGCACATCAGGCCAAGTTCATCACCCTGTGGGAGCCTGATTGTATTGGTAAAAAAAAAGGATGGGACCTAGAGGATCTATATTGACTATCGGGCGTTGAACAAGATCACTGTCCAGAATAGGTACCCAATCTCGCGGATTGATGAGCTTATGGACCAGCTCAAGGGGGCCAAATATTTTAGCAAGATTGACTTGAAATCAGGTTATCACTAGGTGCCTATCGAACCCTCCGATGTGTGGAAGACTTCCTTCAAATCCAAGGAGGGACTTTTTGAATGGTTGGTCATGTTGTTCGGATTGACGAACGCCCCTACAACCTTCATGAGATTGACGGACGACATCTTGCGGCCCTTCACCAATGCATTCGTGGTGGTGTATTTAGATAACATCCTGATCTTCAGCCAGAGTTGGGAAGAGAACCTCCACCATATTCGATGGCTCCTTCAAACCCTTCAACAACACAAGTTGTGTGCTAACTTGGAGAAATGTACCTTTGTCCTGACCCGGGTTCAATATCTGGGGTACATCATTGATGATCAGGGTGTACATGTGGACCTATTCAAGATACAAGTCATTTGGGATTGGTCAACCCTAACCACTCTAATAGAGCTCCACAGCTTCTTGGCTCTTGCCAATTTCTACTATAGGTTCGTGTTGGGGTTCTCTCATATCACTTGGCCTTTAAGTCAAGTCACCAAGGGCAGAGCAAAAGCCGAGTTCTTTTGGTCAGAAACCTAGCAACAAGATTTCTCTGGGTTGAAGAATTTCCTATGTTCTGCACTAGGGTTCACATTACCAGACCTACAACAACCATTTGAGATTGAGACAGATGCCTCCGACTATGTTATTGGTGCAACTCTTACTGAACATGGGCATCCAATGGCTTACCACGGTGAGACACTTTCAGACACAGTACGAAAGTACCCCACTTATGACAAAGAAATGTATTCCATTATGCAGGCCTGCCGTCAATGGAATCATTACATTCTGGGAAAGGAAACGGTCATCCACATAGACCACATGCCTCTATAGTTCATACAAACATAAGGGAAGTTGCAGAATGATCGTCATCAGAAATGGTCCACCTATCTGCAACAGTTCCATTTGAAAATTAATTATAAGAAGGGCAACACTAATAATGTCATTGATTGCCTCAGCCAACCACTAGTCATGGCGCTAATCACAGTGCTCGACTCCTATGAGCACGAGACATCAGGGTGTTGCATCTTTACAACATCAATCCAGAATTCAACAGCATATACCAAACACTCCTAGAAGGGAAGAAAGTTCTAAATTTTCACCCTCAGGATGCACTCTTATGCCACTTGGGACACATATGTGTTCCTTCAAGTGAGCATGCCAAGATGATTTGGGAGGTGCACTACAGTCGAATCGCTGGACATTTCGGAGTAGAGAAAACCGTGGCAGTATTGCTGAAGTATTTTTATTGGCCGAAACTTCATCAAGATGTTGGGAAGTACATTAGATCCTACACCGCCTGTGCCATTGCGAAACCAACCATTAAGAAGCAATTGTATACTCCTCTACCTACTCCTAGTCAGCCTTGGGAATCTATCTCCATGGATTATATGTCGGGCCTTCCTTCTACTAAGCATGACAATGATTTCATTTTGTGGTCATCGATAGATTCTCTAAGATGGCCATCATGGCGGCCTGCAAGAAGAGTATCATAGCAGAGGCCACTGCTAAGCTCTTCTTTGAGCGAGTGTGGGTACACTTTGGGATCCCATAGTCCATTATCTCAGATTGGGACAACAGATTCTTGAGTGCATTTTGGTCAAGTCTCTGGTCGATGTTGGATACAAAACTCACTAAGTCCACAACTTTCCATCCCCAAACTGATGGCCAAACAGAGGTTGTCAACATGATGATTGTACACATTATGTGCATGTACAACTTGAAGCATCCACGCACATGGGATGAAAGTATCCCCTATGTCCAACACAGCTACAACAGAGCTCTCCATGGCTCAACGGGCCACATCCCCTTTTAGGTAGGGACGAGATTTCAGCCATTATGCCCCATTGATGTGGCCATACCATTTGCAGCCACTCAGGTAGATTCAGCTCATGTGCAATCCAAACCTAAAAGGGCTAACAGCTTCATTTATCACATTCAACACATCTGCCAATAGGTCCATGATATATTGGACAAATCCAATGCTAAGTAAAATAGTGCCATGATCAGAATCGAGTGTCGCACAAATTCTAGGTGAGCGACAAAGTTTGGCTACATTTGTAGAAGGAGCGTCTTTCTGGACCCCACCGCAAGCTTCGCCCGCTCCGATATGGGCCATACACCATCACCAAGGCTGTCAAGGACAATGCCTTCGATCTCAGCATCCCACCATTCTTTGGTTTGCACCTAGTGTTCAATGTTGATCGCCTTTGGCCATACTTTCCACCATTGTTGGACACATCTGACATTGCAGAACAACTCACACCAAAAGGGCTCAATCCGGACTGCATGGAACAAGCAACAACTAATTAGATCATGGACACACACATCAAGAACAATCGACAATAGAGGATACAGCTATATTGAGTTGTCAAAGCATGCCAACTCCATCACCAAGGCAAATGGCTCACCAGGGACCAAGTTCAGCAAAAGTTTCCTCATCTCATGGAGGAACTCAACACAATGGGGACCATTGCTTCCTAGGGGGGAGGATTGATCCAAGTGGATATTGGTGGCCACCCGCCTATTCCACTTGGACCCTCAGCATTGTTTCTTTCAATTTTTCAGTTTCCTTAATTGAAGCAAAGTTTACTGTTTTTGGCAGTTTTTTGAGTCCTAAAATTTCGGATCCATTTTTAAGGCCCTAAACGACGTTTTTTTTGGAAAAATTCCTTCGATGATTATTTAGGTAATTGTGTCGGCAGTTTTAGTCCTCGGAGAGATCTTTCCAACAAGGTATCATACGCATCAAATGGAGATAATATGACCAAGTTACGATCTCAGGAATTTGGTTGCCCAATTAACCCCAACGAGGCCCATAAACTCTTGGTGTTACATCTCCTCGGGTTAGGGTTTTGGTTGTTTAGGTTTTTCTCTTATTGTTCAATAATAAAAAGGCCCTTGAGCCTCATTGTAACTCAGTTTATAAGCATGTAGCGATCACATCTCTTCTCAAAGATATGCTGCCATCGACCGAGCTATCTTATTTCCATTCTGTTTGTAAGCATAGTTCAGTATTTTTATATTAATGAAATGAAGTGCTTTTCTGTTGCATCTTTGTGTTTATGAGTATGTCTTTAAGTTGTCGCATTCCTGTTTAAGTTCATATCATTCACGTTGGGGAGTATGTGTATTTGCACATCAATGCCAAGAAGAGATCCTTGAGAATTGGATCATGTGACAAGTTGGCACTACGATATTGCGGGCCTTTTGAGATCCTTGATAAGATTGGACCAGTGGCCTACAGAAATGCAATGCCTATGATAGTGAAATTCCATGATGTTTTCCATGTTTTATTGCTTAAGAAATATGCAAAGGATGTTGATCATGTTATTGATTGGTCGGTATTATAGGTGGAACCAAAAGGAGAATTCCAACTGGAACCTTTGTGCATATTATAGTGGAAACAACTCATGCTCCAAAATAGAGCAATCAAGCAAGTTAAAGTGTCGTGGAAGCACTTTGGGCCCGATGAAGCTACATGGAAGATGGCTTATCATATGCGGGCTATGTATCCCTCATTGTTTTCCGATTGAGGCAAAGCAATTTTGGTATATGTATATATGTAAATGGATGTAAATACCACCATGAGTTATGTTATAAAGTGTCAATAAACGATATGGTTGTCATGGTGTCATGATGGTTTTGCTTTTGAGCAGGTTGTTTATTGTAAATTCTGCAACAATCTGGGTTATAAAGCTCCATGGGCAGTATGTTTTGGTTTTCAATTATCTTGTTGGTTGTAGGTGTCATAGAACATCGAGGACGGTGTTCTCCTAAGGGGGAGGGGTCTATAACAGCCCCGAGTTAAAATTTCATGTAATAAAAATTAATAAACACAAATTAAGACCAAGGTCAAGGGACACTTATTCCAAGTTGAATGTTAGGCAAAATATCCTAGTGGGCATCATCTGTTGTGTGTAATGGCTAAGGGGAAATTAGCAAAGGCAATGGAAAGGGCCTTGAAAAGGAAAAAAGGCATGTATTGGCATTTTATTTATGAAAATAATGGAAAATAGGAGAAAAGGGAGTGTCACATGGAATAAGTCAATCTTGCGGACAAGATAGACCTTCCTAGAATCTAAAGAAGACCTAATGACAAGCAAACCAACCATACACTATCTTTCTCTAAATATGCTTTAATAAACAATAGAAAACAAGTGTTTTTAGGGCCTACCTTAGGTCCAACGCTAGCTTGTGGATGCCCTCGCTCCTTTGATCCAAATGAGCTCCTTTTCGCGAATCTACAAACACAAACAAGGCAAACAAATTAAATAGCACCTGAAAAGCCAATTGGATAAAACATATTTAACATGAAATTCAAGGATTCCATGAAACAAATAACATAAGATACTTGTTGAGAAAAATGAGTTTGATTGTATTAATTCAAAAGAAGAAGAACCTTACAACCTTTTCCTTGACATTGTACAAGCTCCTCCCAGGGTCCAACAAGAAGTCTCCTCTACTTTGACAAGTTTCACTCACTCCCCAATGAAACCAAAAAAGGTATGTGATCTCTCCTCTTTAGGCTTAACTAGGAAGTCTTGATTTCACCAGCATTTACCCTCAAAAATGTTCAGCTTCTAACCTCTCCAGCAACCAACCCAATGCCTGTATTTATAGTGCAATGGAGGGAGGTTACTAGGTCCTCCTTCAAAGGGATAAAGCCCTCTTTCAAAGGGGTAGCTCCTCTCATCAAGGGATTAGCTCCTTCTCTTTTGGGATGCATGAACCACCTCAGAGTGAACAATCCATGTCAAAATTCTTTCTATAAACCTCTAGAATTAACCCAAAGTGAGTTTTTAAAGATAAAACTTGCGCCTTTTGACTTTCACAAGGGTCCGCACCTACACCATTAGGGACAGAGCGGGCAGGTACGCAGCTTTTGTACACAGAAGGTGCGGGACCACAGGTGACTATGAGAGAAAGTGCGGAACCAGAGTTACATTGATTTTTAATATCTTTCTCTCATTTCCAAAGCTTGATTTGAAGAGCTGAGGTCTGAGACTTGCTTAGGAGGATAGTACAAGTGATGATAGACCCATACTGACTGCAAATAATCGTGGTGACGATATTTTTGTGTAACAGATTGCCCCCTAAAGTGCGAAGTCTGTAGTAGATGAGAATTTCTTATCATTTAGGAAGAGTGAAGTACTTTATCATTTCGAGGATCATCTTGTGGAGAACCCAGTTGGAACTTGTAAAAACATTCAATGCAAGATATATATATGAGATCATATCATCGCTGAGGTAGGCATTCCCATACTCAGATAAAAACTGACTAGAAACTAACTATTGTTCTGATACATGAATGATCTTGTAAAACATCACAAGTATAGACTCATGTGGACACAGTATGGGCGCAGCCATCTGTTTATGAATAGTCCATTATATAATGAATACAAAATTCCTCGCAGCCTGGATTGTGGAAACTAGATCCAGGGTCTTCATTTCTACTTCACGAAACAGTACGATTCTATCCATGCGAATGAACGTGTTGTTGTCGAACATGGTAGAAACCACTTAATTACTAGTCAATGATGTAAACTATTAACAAGTGTGAGAGAAACCACCAGTAATGTCAATGGCTCTCAAAGTACCCAGTACAGTCCATGAGATGCGAATAAATGTGTTGATGTCGAGCATGTCACGGAATCCTTTGATCGAAAGTCAATGATGTAAACTGTTGTCAAAGGCGAGAAACCTGCCATTGATGCATGCAGATCTCAAGGTACTGACAATTCCTAGATCATCTTTCTAGATAATGAGCTGATGTCGATAGAAAGCGATCCGTCGTAGGCAAGCCCACAACACGAAATCATAAATCAAGTTGAAGAAATTTAGTTGCAAGGACTTACTCAGGGATGGTCAAGATGGATGACAGATATTTTACAAATGAATGGCTTATTGGCAGTGACCTCTTGAACACATAATGACACGACAGAGGGCTTGGTGACAATTGACCCAAAGTTAATACCCAAAAACCGGCTGAAGACTTTCAATGTGGTTTAATCAACTGTTAGGCAAAGGATTTCCCAACCCAGTTGAATAAAAATGTCGTGTTCAAGAGTGGTTACAAAGTATGACAAACAGGCTCATTTTTCTCTCTTTTCCCCCACCATTGCTGGCAAGTACCTCTTTATTTTTGACAAGCTTGAGGAGGATAACATTTGCTTGATTATAAGCTCATCCTTCGGATGAGTCCAGCTTAGTTTAAATTTGAACCCTAAGAAGGAGTGGTTCGTTCCTGTTTGTAATTGAACAGGTCCTTTACTGTGAAATTTTAACGAGTCCAGTATAGGAGAAACTCAGCGTTTTTCAATTTTAGAGAGTCTGAAAAAACTTAAGAAGACTCCAGGGTTGACCTTTTTCGTAAATTTGTGTCTCCCAAGCCCGAAAAAGTATAAAATAATACTTGAGAGAACCGCTTGATCTTTTACGACCAAGGAGTACTTTTCGTTATTAGTGCCCTTGACCCGAAAAAGTAAAAAAGCGATCAATGACACGTCATTTTTATAACCAATATCGAATTTGAAACGACAAAAATCCGGCAATCTTTTCATGTTTTTACGGTCAGAAAAGATTTGTAAGTGGATTGTCTTTTAATTTCATTTTAACGAGTTTAAAAGAAACACTCGGCAACCTTTTCATGTTTTAGGAGTCAGCAAAGAGCTTAAAGATGACTCTACATGTTTTTCTGTTGAAAATGATATATTTTGCCTGAATAATCCTTTATTCTGCACAAAAACACAAACATTACTCATACCTATTTGAAATGGATAAAAACGTCGCAAAATACCTTTTCAAAGTGAAACATAAACAAATTTGCGATTTATTTACTCAAAAAACTTATAAAAAGGGCCTTTGTCAATTCATTTTTACTGTTTGAGTTTGGGTGAGAAAATAGTGATTTTGCTCAGAAAACTTCCCGTGAAGATTGCGGAAAATCCAACCGTCAGAATCGAGCGTCGTCTTCTCCAGGTAATCCACATCATCCTACTCTTCATTTTTAACCGTTCAGTTTTTTGTTTTAGTCTTTTATTTCATTTTTGGGAGGGTTTTAAGGCGCAAAACCCACGCGCAGGGGCCCGCACGTTTACCATTGCGGGCCTGCGGACCCCGACTTTTCTCTATTGGGAAAAAGCTCGGGGTCCGCACCTTCCGTGTAGATAAAGTGTGGTCCCACACACTGTGTCTAACCCGGAGGGTGCATACCCCGCCGCAACGGTTTTGAACCCAAAAATTCTCAAAAATGGACCACACAAAATATTTTCTAGCATTTTAATTTGTCTTTATTCTTGATGCAGAGAGTACATCATGCTAGATTGGCGTGAACGAGAGCACGAGGACGTGGATGCTGCCACATGGAATCATCAGCCTTCACTTGATGCTTTGAGGGCGTGCGGACTGTACAAACTCTGGGCCATTCCTGGCATGAGGGCTCAGGTGGATTTCTTACAGTGGCTGGTTGACAGATGGAGCATACAGGACCAGTGTTTCTTCATTGGCGGCCACCAACTCGAAATCAAGCCGGTGGACATATATTTCTTGACTAGTTTTCCTAAGAGAGGCGAAGACTTGACTCTGCATGGGACTAGGCCAGGTGGCCAGTCTGTCGATAGCCTCCGGCTAGAGTACTGCAACAGCCAGGCTAGAGACATAGGGATAGATATAAAGACAATATCTCGTCCTGAGCTCATGGTGATTCATTCACTGTCACCAGACTTTGCGGAGTTGCCGCATTACATATTGCCACCGGGTCCCAGATGCGTATGGCAGTTGATTGCTTTCGAGGCACCATCTTCAACTGGTGCGATGTCGTGTTGGCCAATATGAAAGGCCAACTGACCAGGGCCAAGAACGGACGAGTAAAGACCTTTGGTTATGGGGCTTTGGTCGTGAGCTTTGGCCTAGAGAGGGTTCCTATGCTGATTCCACAGCACCTTACTGTTGGAGCTGGGCTTCCTCGAGAGCCCAAGCAGATGCGATGGGTCACAGTCATGGCCCGTCACCCGGACGAGAGGACAAAGGTTGCTCGCTTCAAACCTGAGTATTTCTAATGGCTGGAAAACCAGGTCTTTTCCATTCAGGACTTCCCTTACGCTGGGATAGATTTTCGTGGTGACCCAGACATGGTTCTTCCACCAGGAGAGCAGTGGGACGAGTCAGGTAAAATCCTTTTCAACATTTTTCCTATTTTATTTTTTTTTTATTTTTCCATCGTCTCAAAACTGATAGTAAAAATTTTAAAATGCAGATGTGGGTCCACAACGACCAGCCGCTCTCCGGCCTTTCGAGAGGAGGCAACCAGTTGCACCCGCGCCAGCCCCACAGGACGAGTCAGCAGAGGTTTTGGCCGAGTTGGAGGGTCATCTCGAGCGCTTGACAGGAGATATTCCTGAGACCACTATAGACGACATTCCTCATCGACTTCAGTGCTATGTGATTGGAGTCCCGGGACCTTTTAGGAGGTTCCTTTGCAAGGTGGCCCGTGCAGTGGTTTCTTATAGAGATCATCACCAGTGATAGGATGATCGCCTATTGTGGGCACATGTGACATTTTGTTTTTTTTACTTATCATTTTTGCCGATCATAAGGTGTTTTTCAACCTATGATCGAAGACGATGTATTTTTTGACACACTTCTATATATATATATATATATATATCACTATTACCGGCTTATCTTGTAAATCATGTTATGGAATGATTTTAAATTTACATGTATGATTATTTCAAATGTCTATTTAACATTTGGGAAGAAATTGCATCTGCTAATGTATTTAAAGACCTTGGAATATGCTGATATTCAATGTAATCAAATTCACGTTCCAAGAGACGCACTCTCAAAAATAATCTTAATAACACTGCATTTCTAATGGCATACACTCTATTAAGCTGTAACACAACGAGTTCAGAATCTAACCTCACTATCAAACTCTGAATCCCAAATGAAATAGATTCAGATAATAACTCAATCATTGCACTATATTCAGCAATGTTGTTCGTTGTTTGACCGAGGTTTACCCCATGCATAGATACTAACTTGTCAGAGGGCGAATAGATAACCCAAGCTGCGGAAGAGATGTTCTGTGTATCACGACAAGCACCATCAGCGAAACCAATGTATGTTTGGAGAGGCATCGACATCAGCAATATCAAGAGTAAAACCAAGATAAGTAGGAATAATGACGAAAAAATACTCTCTAAGCTAAGCACATTGTTTAAACTAAAACACACCAGCTAGAAAGAAAAACTATCCTAACTAAAAATCTCCATACCCATTCTTTTAAGCATAATACCTCTTCAAGTAAAGGCCATTTCTGGGTTTACCCAAAGAGTCCCCATCAAAGTCTACCAATTCATAAGCCCCTTTGGCTAGCTTTTACTTGACAACATAGGGACCATGCCACATAGGAACGAATTTTCCAGCGCCTAATTTATCATTAGCTTGATCATAAACTAAGACTAGATCTCCTTCCGAAAAATTACGAGGGGTCACATTTCGATCATACTGAGCTTTCATGCGTTTTGCGTGAGTCTCGATCGCCAATGCAGCATCACGTTGATTCTCATCTAATTGAGCCAAGTATAACAAACGCTTTTCCTCTTCGGAAGTGGCTGGAAGTAACTCGATGGCCATTTGCAGTGACGGATTTCGCATTCAATGGGTAACACAACTTCCAAACCATAGACTAGTTGGAAAGGAGTGAACCCTGTTGAAGTTTTTACTGAAGTTCGGTACGCCCAAAGCGCTGAAAATAGCATGTTGTGCCAATTCGACCGATGAATCCCAATGATTCGTCGGATCATGATAACTAAAACTTTGTTGATGGACTCAACCAGACCATTCGCTTGTGGATAATAAGGGGTTGGACTATCATGACGTAAACCAAGCTGGCCTGTAAGTTTGGTCATCATAACGTTTCGAAAATGACGCCCATGATCAGTGATTATCGCTTGCGGGACACCAAACCTAGCAATTATATGATTGAACATGAAAATTGCAGTTGTCTTGCCCTCTGCCTCGAATGTTGGCATCGCCTCGGCCCACTTAGTAAAATAATCTACCGCAAGGATAATAAACGCATGCCCACTGGCTGAGTGAGGGTTACATGTAATAAAATCGATACCCCATTTGGCAAAAGGACCAACGGCAATTATAGGGTGGAGAGGAGCAGGTGGAGCGCGCATCTTACGATAAAAAATCTGGCAATTGTGGCATTTTCGGACCACCGTAATCCAATCTTTAAATAAAGACGGCCAGAAGTAGCCAGCGCGCAATATCTTTTGGGTTGTGGCATACCCAGACATATGACTGCCACACGCTCCAGAGTGACAGTCATTTAAAACCCTTTCAGCTTCCTCGTGAGTTAAGCAACGTCGAAAAATAGAATCCGCCAACAGCGATAAAGAGTATCTCCAATAATTCTGAATTGTTGGGATTGGAATCGAATTTTCCGACGTTCTGACCTTGAAATTTCCGGCCAAAAGGATTGGGTCTAAAGATAAACGATGATATCCCCATACCACGGATCTAAAGTGTTGATTAGAAACAAGGATTTATCCGCAATGGGCTCCTCCGCCACAGTTTCCGTGTCACCACGCGGGAAGTCACACATTAACTCCGCAAAAACTAAAGATTTCTTAGACTTAGATTTTTCAAATTCCAAGTCGAACTCTTGCAGGATAACGATCCATTTAGAGTACTTGCCCCCTAGCAATTGCTTGGTCAAAATGTATATCATAGGGTTGCAATCCGAAATTACTGTAGTTTTACGTAGTAGAATGTAGTGACGAAAACGTTGGACAGCGTGCACAGCTTCCAATGCCAATTTCTCCACATGTGAGTATTTTAACTCAGTTGGATTTAGCGTGCGACTGAGGTAATATATCACATGTTCCGTTGTGAAATCATCTTCCTGAACTAAGACCATTCCGATGGTGGAATGAGAGGCGGCGAGATACAAGAAGTAATCCTGGTTGTAATTGGGAGGATGCAACAACGGTGCATGGGTCAACGCGTGCTTGAGTGCATCAAAAGATTTCTAAGCTATCTCATCCCAATAGAATTGAGTATTTTGCTTCAACAACCGAGTAAAACCCTATGTAACCTCGGCGTATTTAGGAATGAATCGTCGTAAAAAGTTTGCTTTCCCCTACAAACTTTGGAGTTGGCGAAGACTCGAAGGAGGAGGCAATTTGATGATAGCTTCGACCTTCGAGGGATCAATGCGAATGACGGCTTTCGAAACTACAAATCCCAGCAATCGACCCGTTTCTATACAGAAGACACATTTGTGTGGGTTCAACCGAATACGATAATGCCTACACCTCATAAAGATTGCTCGTAAATGGACAAGGTGATCAGCTCGATGTAATGAATGAGCAGGCAAATCATCGAGATACGGTTGCACAATGTGCTTGATGTCATGAAACGCATAAGACATCGCCCTTTGAAAAGTTGCTCCGGCATTCTTAAGCCCAAAAGGTAATTTGCAATAAGCAAATGTCCCCCATGGACAAATGAAAGTCGTTTTTGGTTGATCGGCAGGTAGAATTTTGATTTGATTGTATCCAGAAAAACCGTCCATAAAGGAAAATATTTCACTGTCGGCACAATCATCAATGATTTGATCGATATAGGGGGTTGGGTATCTGTCCTTTGGACAGGCTCGATTAATGTCCCTATAGTCGATGCATATTCTTATTGTTCCCTGCTTTCTGTTAACCAGAACAATATTCGATACCCAATCCGTTAACGGGATCGGATAAATGAAACTTGCTTTCAACAATTTTTCAACTTCTGCTTTAATTGCAACAGCTTTCCGTGGGTGAATCTGACACAAACGTTGTCGGACGGGTTTAGCATCCGAGTAAGTCTTGATCTCATGAACAACAATCGCGGGATCAATTCTTGGAATTTCCTCATAGGACCAGGCAAACACGTCGTGGAATTCTTGAAATAGGGTCTTATATAATTGAATTTCGTCATTTGTACACAAGGCACCTATATGAATGTTCTCAACAATTCCGGGCTTAACCGAAATGTCAATAGGAATAGTTCTAGAGATGTTTCCCAAATTTAACTCTGAATCGAGATGTTTCATTGGATTCTGAGGTTCCTTGACATATTCAGTTGTAAAAATTGATGAGAAATCATTTTCAAAATGATCATCCTCAGGTAAAAACGAAGATCTGTGATGGAGATCTTCCCATGGTAAATCATCTACACATAGGATTTCACGAATTTTCTCATCAGAGTGAACAAGTTCAGAAAACGTGGTTAAATACGAGGCTGATGTGAAAAGTGATTCTTCACGGACCACATTCATTAAGTCATTTTTGGTTGAACACGGGTCAGCAAAAGACTGCACGGCTTCATAGGCAATTTCATATGGACTCAAAGGCATGGAATTGCCAAATGAGTCTATCTCAGATTCAAAAGGGACGAGCCAAGGATCATCATAAACAATGGTGTCTGATGTAATCATATGAATGGTTGCGAATGAAGATGATGCGTTGATTGGAGGAAAAGGAAAAGTTCTCATTAAACCGGCATCTTTAACTAGTCCTACTCCAATATCCTTATATGGGATAGTCGTTTTACCAACATGCTGAATACTCTCCAAAGAGGCTGGGTCGGATGAAAAATAAGCCAACTGGTCTATTGTTACGATCTTTCCATTGTGTGGAAACTTTATTACTCGAAAGACCGATGAAACGACCACTGTCATAGCGTAAGACCAACTTCGACCCAAGAGAAGGTTGTAATCTAGAGGGGCATCAACCACCTCCACATCTAGACTAACGGTTTTTCCTTCAACCCCTATAGGAAAATCCTGTAAAATGCCAAAAGGATGAAACCCACGGCCATCAAAGGCCTTTAGAATTGTCGGGGATTGATTTAGCGAAGGAGAACCAAGTGATCTCCAACACTGTATCGACATAATACACGTTAAGGCTCCCTCATCAATTACAGTCCGATGAATAGGCCTGTTTTTTACTATCACTGGAATCTGGAAAGCCATTTGATGAGGCAAACGTGGTGTACTATTTTCTAGATCAAAAATTATTAGGTTCGGGTCTTGAACATCAACAGCTCCTATACCCGACAAAAGTAATTTACGTTGTGATGGGCATGATTGCAGCGCTTCCAAAGCCGACATTGCCGAGGGTGAAACAGCTAAATCCTCAACAATGTTATAATTCTGAGCCGCTCTCGCATGTGGATTGAAAGCTGATTTTCGAAGTACGGGCAGTTTGATTACCAAGTCTGGATTAGGTTTCTCGATCTGTAGTGGATCGGAACTGGGAGCTGAGGTTGATGGATGAGAATGAAAAGATTCTGCTTCTTTACCATCAACAGGACTCTTACTACCATATTCTTGCGATTGAGTCGCAATCCTAACATGGGACATCATCAATATGGGTTCTTCATTGGCACTCGAGGTTGAACCTATCATCTTACTGTCTTGAGCCGGAAAAGGATCCTTCAAAACAGCAGGAGTTTGGGAACCCTTGACAATTTTCGCAACCTCTGCACGATGAGGGCAGTCTCCTGTAAAATGTTCATTGTCACAAATGAGACAAGGATAACGAGGTTTGCGCTTTTCGTCATTGGATTTCACTTTTTCAGGTTTCTCCTTTGAACTTTTGTCTGTTTTATTCTTCTTCTTTCCTTTCTTCTTCCCACTGGATTTTGATTTGGCTGTAGATGATTCTACAACGTGAATATCGGCGGAAATCTCTAAAGAAGAATCTCCTGTTGGGGAATCATGAAAGGTTATGATAGGGGAAGAATTCTTGGAAGACTTCTTCTTACTTTTAGTGTTAACCGTGCCAATCATACCATCGGCGGCATGAGATCCCAAAGGAGCTGCAGCGATTTGATTTTGCTTGGGAAGATCGGGGATTTTTTCGTGTAACATACCCGATTGAGTATACACCAAGTCAAGATACTGTGCTTGAGCAATGACTTGCTCCTCAGTAACCACTCCGGCTTTAGCAACATCTTCAGTGATCTTTGGCAACAAAGATTTTACAAACCATTCAGCCAAGATCTGATCCGGAATAAATACCTTCACTAAACGTCGTCGACGTCTCCACTCGTGAATATGATCTGAAATGTAAGTGGATGTCGATTGTTTTAGCGAAGTTAACAATTCTGTGCCATTGCCATATCGGACTGGCAACTGAAAATGAGTTAAAAACGAGGTAGCTAACTGACTAAAATTATAAAAAGTGCCTCGCGGTAACTCGATGTACCACTTGGCCGCGAGACCAATTAGAGTGCGCTGGAAAAGTCTAAGACGGATCGAATCATCTGTGATGGAGTTAGACGCACACCAGAGATGGTAAGTCATCACATGGTTTGACGGGTCCTCTCCTGATTTACCTTCAAACTTGGGAATTTCACTGGGCAACTTATTCGGCATTGGCTGCGAAAACGGAAGATAATTAATGGGATCGTTCGTTGGGCGCGACAAGTCAAGCAAGTCCAAACTTGCGATAAATGGTAACTACCGATTAGGATCCCTAAAACTCTGGGTCATGAGACCAACCCCAGGAGGAGGATATCCAGGATAACTAGGAATAGGAATCGCGTTCGGGATATTGTATCCTCCCGAAAAACCAAGATTAACCGGACCGTACTGGGGTTGTTGAGGTTGTTGATAAGTGTACCCAGGATACGGTTGATACTGATAAACTGGCTGCTGGACAGCAGGACCGAATTGGTACTGTCCCTGGTATGGTTGATAGGTGAATTGTGGTTGACTTGTGACAACCGTACTTAAACCAGGTTGTCCTACAGGCATCTGAACCGAAGTTTGAATCGTAGATCCAGACGGTGGTAAAGATGTCTGAGGAGTAGATACAGGAACAGTAGAAACCGGAGTTGTCGATACTCCAGAAGTAGGTGGGCTAGATTGAACAGATGTAGCGGCAGTTGTAGTAGTCGTTTGAGGTGGAGTACGAGGTGTACTGGGCCCAGGCTGAGAAACTACCGAAGGTACAGAAGTTTGAATGTTAGACTGGACTGGTTGCTGGGGTGTACCAGAAACTAGGGGTTTCCCAGTTTGAGATGACAACTGTACACTTGGCTGCAACACCTATTTGGTTTGCAATGGATCCCACACTATATTCATTCCAGGGTACTGACACTTAACATGTTGAGAATACTGAATACCATAACCGGGTTGAGGGTAGGATTGATAATTGAAAGGTACATTTCCCGTTCCTTGAACATACGTTTGACCTTGGGGTGGTTGGAAACCTTGGTTCGAGTATTGACCTTGGGGTTGATACCCTTGAGGCACATACTGATACTGGGGTTGACCTTGGGGTATAAATTGATACTGAGGTTGAGCTTGGGGTACATATTGAGTCTCGGTTTGACCTTGAGGAATGTATTGTCCCGTAGGTATGTACTGTCCTTGAGGTTGCCCCCCAGATGCAAATTGTGTACCTTGAGGTTGCCCCCTAGGCGTTAATTAAGGCTGCCCCCCAGGCGGTAACTGGCCACCTTGAGGTTGAGGGTTGGGAATAGAACCTGACATCAAAAGAATGTCTTCTACGCTCAACGGCTTTGTACCATTGCTTCCAGTTAATAACCCTTGTTCAATGGGTTGAGGAGATGCTCCCAAAAAAGTACCAGAAAGAGACTGATACCCAGAGGGAACAGAAGGACCGCCGTACAAAAAGGATTCGGCGATTGAGTAAACATGGATGACTGTCCTGCCATATTGACGGGAGTGTAAAAACCTGTAGGTGTTGGGTGATAAGGAGCACGAGGTGGTGAAAAACTTAACCCTGAGTTTTCTAAATAATTAGTCAAAGAAAGATACCAAGAACTACTCCTAGGTGGACTGTAAAAAATTGATTCACACTCCCTTCATTCAATAACAGGTTGATTTTCAGGGATAGGGATGCCTACTTCTTCTTCTTCTAGAGCAAGTTCTTCAATAGAAATAAGTCCAGAAGGAAGATCTTGAGTGATTACTCTTTCTACCCTAGGTGAACCAGGACCACTAAAAGTTGGAGAAACAAACCCCGATGTCGGAGTAGCAGCAAATTCACTTTCAGGCTCGGATATTTCGGGTTCTTCACCTATATCACTAGTAGATGAAAAGCTACCAACGATTTCGGAGACAGACACTGACTGTGGATTATATTCTGCTACTGGCATTTGAAAATCAGGATGTACTATCAAAGAAGATTCTCCTTCTTCCGGTGACCCAACTCTACTGTCTCTAGGAGTTACAAGGACTTTTAAGCCTTCAAGCTGGCTTGGTACTTCCTCAGGAGGTTGGCCCCGAAGTCTACGGGACTTCCTCAGTAACTCAGCCACGTTTACAATCTCAAGAGACTGGCCCCGAAGTCTACGGGACTGTCTTGGTAATTCAGCCACAGCTAAAAACTTTTAACTACTTCACACACAAACAAAGTAAAATCTCAATAAAAAGCACCTGAGGTCTCTAAAGAACCAAACAAATTTGAATCAAACGCCTAAAGAATCTAGGAGATCAAACACACACAAACAGTAACTTTCCGGACTGAAAACACTAGTTGGTGATGAAATCCAACGTCGCAGAGTTCAGTACAGAAATGGTGGTTGGAACAGTTACCCCGGCAACTTGCTTAATGAATAGACTGGCACAAGTTCCTCCACTTAACCGTCTCGAGTGAAGTGAACCCCCCAGAAAATCCAAGTGAGTCTAGCCGACATCTGCTCCAGGTACAGTGGGATCTTCCCACCACTGTCACCTCAGGAAGAGTCCTAAAGAATATGGCCACTAAGGTTACCAACTGAGACAAATACACCTGGGGGAACAGTCTACGATCTGATACGCACGCAAGGGCAGAGTAGCAAGCTCAATCCCCTTGAAGGCTCCTTAACATAATCCAAGGTTTACCAACAAGTGACCCCAGGCTCCACGACAATGGTTAAGCTGAGGTTTACCGTTTTTAATACGTGAATATCTGGCGTCGTTCCCAATGAGGAAGGATTGATTCCCACACTGGTTCGGACACGGTCTCGTGCTTCTCCTTTAAGAGGAGCTTTCCCAGAGCATAAATGCAACAATTGGATTTCTTCCCTACCAGAAGATACAGCTACTTGTTTTTTTTTATCGTCTTGGAGAATTAATTACTCTCCTACTCCAAGACACTAGCCTAAGCTAAGTTGGTGTATCAGAGCCCTAAATAAAAATGTTACTAGGTGAATTTTACTTTAAGCGTTAATTTTAGTGGTTTTCGTTTAAGTCCAAAGGTGCGAAGATGAAACTTGTGGTATGAAGACTCTACTCAAAATCACTAAAAATGCACTTAAGATGATCTAAACAATCTTTTTCTATTCGATGAACTTCTAAACTAAGAAAGAGTTTGAGAATGCAAAAACTTTGTAAAGACAAATCTTTCCCAATTAAACAAATTAAAAGAAAAGATTTTCCTTTCCAAAGCACTCAAAACGAGACAACTAATTATTTCACAAAAATTTCCCTTTTTCGTTTCAAAGCATTCAATCACTAAAAAAAACAAACTTTTTCCAAAAGAGATTTTTTTATATATTTTTTGCAAAACACTCAAAACTAATGAAAATGACTAACTTTGAGATCTACAAATTATAAAAACCTATTTGAAGTCAAAGCCTACTAAAAGTCTTTTTTGAGGATGTTTTACTCAACTAGATGCAAGCTAAGGACTAATTTATGCAGAATCACAAATCAGTCAAGAACAACCAATTTCGTTTTCTTTTTGAAAATGAAAATCCAAACTTTCAAATACAAGCTTTTCGAAGTTTTGAAATGAGAAAATATAAAGCGTATTCCTCAAACAAGGGGAGATTTCTTTAATGGTCAGACTCATAAGAAAGCTGGTAGACACTAAGGTGATCTGAAGTCCCTACAGCCTCTAAGCTCAGAGCCACTACACAACCAAAATGAAAAACAAACCCAACAAACAAAACTCCTAGGAATTTCACCTAAAACCCTAACACTAGTGAAATTAAACCAAGGAAAGTTTTTGACAGGGTACACGCAGGTCTAGGCAATGGCTAAAACCTATAAACAAATTCTAAACTGATAAAAAAGAGAAAAATTTAAAATTTCTCAAAATTTTGACAGGGTACGCAGGCATCCTGTTTACACAGGTGCGTTCACGCTCTGTGCACAAAGCAAAAGCACGTACAGGTACACACTGTGCTTAACTCAGAGGGTGCGTACTTCTCCCAAAACTATGAAAAATAAAAACTAACTAAAAATTAACTAAATTCACCCAATCCCACAATCATCAAGTCAAAAACAGAAACAAAAATACAGTTTCTCAGGTCAAAGTAAAAACAAGGAAAACAATCAATTCCCTAACGGAGTCGCCATTTTGTCACACGGAATAAGTCGATCTTGCGGACAAGATAGACCTTCCTAGAATCTAAATAAGACCTAATGACAAGCAAACCAACCAGACACTATCTTTCTCTAAATATGCTTTAATAAACAATAGCAAACAAGTGTTTTTAGGGCCTACCTTAGGTCCAACGCTAGCTTGTGGATGCCCTAACTCCTTTGATCCAAATGAGCTCCTTTTCGCGAATCTGCAAACACAAACAAGGCAAACAAATTAAATAGCACCTGAAAAGCCAATTGCATAAAACATATTTAACATGAAAGTCAAGGAGTCCATGAAACAAATAACATAAGATACTTGTTGAGAAAAATGAGTTTGATTGTATTAATTCAAAAGAAGAAGAACCTTACAACCTTTGCCTTGACACTGTACAAGCTCCTCCCAGGGTCTAGCAAGAAGTCTCCTCTACTTTGACAAGTTTCACTCACTCCCCAATGAAACCAAAAAAGGTATGTGATCTCTCCTCTTTAGGCTTAACTAGGAAGTCTTGATTTCACCAGCATTTACCCTAAAAAATGTTCAGTTTCTAACCTCTCCAGCAACCAGCCCAATGCCTGTATTTATAGTGCAATGGAGGTAGGTTACTAGGTCCTCCTTCAAAGGGATAAAGCCCTCTTTCAAAGGGATAGCTCCTCTCATCAAGGGATTAGCTCCTTCTCTTTTGGGATGCATGAACCACCTCAGAGTGAACAATCCACGTCAAAATTCCTTCTAGAAACCTCTAGAATTAACCCAAAGTGAGTTTTTAAAGATAAAACTTGCGCATTTTGACTTTCACAGGGGTCTGCACCTACACCGTTAGGGACAGAGCGGGCAGGTCCGCAGCTTTTGTACACAAAAGGTGCGGGACCGCAGGTGACTATGAGAGAAAGTGCGGAACTAGAGTTACATTGATTTTTAATATCTTTCTCTCATTTCCAAAGCTTGATTTGAAGAGCTGAGGTCTGAGACTTGCTTAGGAGGATAGTACAAGTGATGATAGACCCATACTGACTGCAAATAATCGTGGTGACGATATTTTTGTGTAACAGGGAGGTGAAAGGTAACATGTTACATGTGAGGAGGAAATTGAAGGAAAATTAAGGTAAAATGAAGAAATTAGAGGCATCAATAATAGAAATACATCAGAGCATAAGTTGGTAACCTTTTGTCAGTTCATTTTTAGAATTAGTTTCAGTGAGGAGAAGAGCACCAAGAGGAGAAGGAAAGCAAGCAAGCAAAGGAAGGACAATAAAAGAAAAGGAAAGCAAGGATCAAGAGGGGAAAGGTTGGATCAAGCAACTTCAACAATAATACTTGTAGATAACAGGTTGCATGTATGATTCCTAGTTGGTTTTGGCATTCATGGTATGTGCATGTGTGTATTTGGTTTCATTGTTGTTGGTGCCATAGATTTTGTCGAGTTTTGACATTTTTTTTAGCCTTACCTTGCCATTTCTGGATAGTTATGGTGTGATGGGATTCTTTCTCGGTTGAGCTTTGGATTGCTAGAATGTTTTGGATCTAGGTGAGGTGGTCTCAAGAAAATGCCAAGGGTTGAGGGCGAGGATGGTCTTCTCCGAGAAGTCCTCAGCAAGGGGGTGGAAACAAGAAAATTCCTCAAGGGATGGTGAAATAATTCTGAGGCATCCAACCTTGGTTTGGTTTTGTGATATAAGAGCTGGTTTAGGTGATATCATGGTATGGTGAGGGTGGAAGTGGTTTAGCCTCTGGATTCCCTTGGTTGTTTATGGATTGGTTTATCCCATAAGATCCCGCATTCATTCTTGGAATATGGCACGAGGGTGATTGGTTGAAAGAAATATTTGGTTCAGCCCAATCTATGGTCGAGTGGTATGTGGAATTCCCTAACTTTGTTGGCTTTTTCATATGGTTAATAAGAGCTAAGTTTCTCTTGTCTTTGATAAGTAAATGTACTTGTTATTAAGTGGCTTTCATTGTTGTTCTATCATTGTTATCTATATGGTTATATGCTGGTTATAAGCATGGTTATATGACAGATCTAAGTATGGCTATTATCACATTTAATTCAATGAATGTATGGTTAATGAATGCATGACCTAATTGGTGTTATGACAACTATTGTGAGAAGGCATAAATCCTTCTTGTTAAACCTCATATAAGTTTTCATATCCTTATGTTCATATATGCATTCATGACCTGTAGGTTGCATGTTTACCATGTGTTTGACGGAATGTTAATCCTAGTTGGGAGAGGTCAAGTCAAATCTTGGTTTTAGTTTGGAAGCCTTGTTACTATGTGATTCAAATTTTCTGAAAGTTTCACTGAGTTCTGGGCAAGGACCAGAGTCTTAACCCTGAAAATGTGGCTCAAAATTCAAGGTCGTTGGCATAGAACTGACTGAAAAAGTCCACAATCACTAGGAAGAAAGCCTACGGGAGCCACTAGAGGGTTACAGTCGCTTGGAGGCCTTGGCAAGGGAGTGACTAAGGCTCTAGGTCAATGAAACAAAGAGTTAACTTAGGGGTTGGACACCTGGAGGGGTTGGGTTGCTCCTGGAAGTTCCATGGCACCTGAGGTAGGTCAATAAAGTCTTAAGTTGTCAACTAGATTTCCTTAAGGTCATATAGGAGGTTGATTTTTATCATACTAACCCTCAACTCATGTTTACCCAAGGCAAATTGGAGAAAGCCAGTGAGTGTGGGAGGAGGTAGTTACACTTAACAATCACAAGCCAAGAGACGTTAATGAACCAATCGATGGGCATATGTGAGTTAATTTTTTGCATGTGATCGTCTTGGAGGGGGCAGACCACACCATCCCCCTCCATTAGTTGCCCATGGAGACGACACAGTGGTGGATGCCTCTCCCTGTCCAACACAATCTTCTTCGTAACACCATGCAATATCATTATCTCCCTAGTGAATACCTATGCTACCTCACTAGCTAAATAAGTAGTCTTTACTAGAATGAACTGAGCTACCTTACTCAACCTATCAACCACAACCACAATATAATCATGTTGCCTTAATTCCTTAGAATACCTGTAATGAAATCCATGGAAATGACCTCCCATTTCCATTATGGACTCAAAATAGGTTGAAGCAACCCACCTAGATTCTGACACTCTGCTTTCACCCTCTTGGAGTGCATTTGTTTAAGGTCTCAACAATTGGAAGGAAGCTCCCACCTTTGAAGAATTACGGACCGCGTGTAGTCAAGAAGAATTAAGGACCTCAATGGTTGCCAATCCTAGAGTATCAATTGCTTATGTTTCTCATCATAAAGAAAAGAGATAAAAGGGGACTCAAAAAAAGTCAAGCTTGAAGATTCTGACATTAGGGACTTGCACTATTAAGTCTTTTATCTTGTTTTATATGTTTTAAGATTTATAGGTCTTTAACTTATTTTGGAAAATACATTTTTGTATTAAGTTTGTAGGTTTCCCTCAAGTTTTTGAGGGAGATCCAAACAACTCTTACAGATAAGTATCTCATGTCTTTTCAGTTTTGGGTTCATGTACTCATTTAGTTTTGATTATATTAAAGTACTAATCACCTTTCTCCCTCTATTGTCTTGATTAGGAAAACATCTGCAAGAAGGAGGAACTCTCAAGACAAGGTTAGTCAAGAAACAAAGGTATGCTTTGAATTCATTGATTGAAAGGATTATTCATTTGATGATCTATTACTAACCTTGTTATGACTAGTAGTATTGAATCCTAGTGATTCTTGTTTGGGTGATTCATCTCTTGATAAATCTACCCACCCCACTCTTATATGATTTGGTAGAACCCTAGATAGGTTCTAGAAAACCCTAATTGAAGGGTATGCTAATGTGAATGTATGAAATCCTAAGTTGCTTAGGGTGATTGTGAAATGCTAGTTGAAGTTTTTATGATGATGTCTTGTTTGGGATTTTGGTGTGATCTGGAAATCCTAACTAGTTAGGATTCAATGATAAGGTCTGAAATCTTGGAACCTTTGAAGTTTTGGTAATGTTGGGTTTGCTATGTTTCTACATTGGAACCATAACTCATTAGGGTTTGGTGGAATGTGTAAGGAATACCCTTACATTTGTAGAAATTCTTACTGTAGATTAACCTGATAATGCAATATAACTAAAGCAAAATACTTTCATCTACTTCTACAATCAAACTTGCGAAAGCTTAATAGATTTGAGCAAGAACAAGTGGAACACATATAACCAGAAGAAGAATCAATACACATGAAACATAGAAGAGTACTTAGGGGAAAGCCTTAGCTAAAAACCCCACTATCTGTATTATCATACAAGGTGGAAATATCTCATAATTATGTAAAGCCTTAGCTCTCACAACTAGCCAGCTCTCCGTACAAGCCTCCTGGATGCTCACAGGCAAACAAGGCTTCTCACAAACCTTCTCCTCTGCCCTCCAAGCCTCATATTTCCTTGCGCAGTTACTCCTGGTTGATCCTATTGTTACCAAGTGTAACACTGATCACTCACACTGATCTCACACCCTGTAAAACTGCGCAATCCTCAAGGAACATCTACCTTGACTGCAAGGACGAGTTTCCTTTATATGAAAACATATGCAACTGATAGTAACCTGTCCTTGATATTTAGCTCAGCTGGGTGTTTCTCTGAATAGACATGCATGAGTTATTCATGAGAGAATCTTCAGTTATCTGGAGTACACTAGTTTGATGCATGCATGCATTAATTGACTAAACTCACAATTAGTTCCTCAAACAGTTTGGAACTAATTTAGCTGGACTTAACTCAGTAAACTAAGTTAACTAATTACAACTCAAGTATAACTCAATCTTATCTCCTTAATTTAAGGGATAATTGTTGCATGACTTCAGAAAGACTTCTAACTTGAATTTCTCAAAATAATTAATCCAAAATGAATTAATTAATTTTTTTCCAAGCAACTGGTGAGACTAAATTCGAATTTTAATTCACAATTTGATTCAAGGAAAAATTAAATTGGAATATTCTAGATTCTATTTTATCATTTCTTGCTGTTATTTTCAACACTCCCTCTCAACAAGAAAGGAATTCAACTCGATCCCGATCCTGAACCTTTGCAATGTTTTGCATGCAACACTTCTCTCTAGTGTTGTTGCTCCAGCAACTCCAGAAACAAAAAAAAAACATCCAACTTGAATCAGAATGATGCCTCTATCATCAAAGTTTCTCACTGTTATTGCCTCTATCGACTGAAAACTCTATGCTTCGATTGACTATGCCTTTCTGCACTGTTGTCAATCCTTCTCTATGCTCTTTAGTATCTAACTACTCTAGCCTCTGTCACTTTAATCTTTGACTGCATCAATCTCACTAATTCCTCTCGCTACTATGTACTTTGGGCTCACGTAGCAAGGTACGATCCATGAGATAAAACCTCTCAATGGACCCTGCCTAATTTTGGCCTTCTTAGGACGATCACTCCACATTGCTCCACCTCACAGCTAGAGGTATGGCTGCATGTGATCCCTCTGCCCACCTGGCTCGAAATTTCCCCCTATTGGAGGTCTCCGCATGACTGGATGTCTCCACCTGGTCTCCTCTCAACTTCTCTAGATGTGGCTGCTCCACAACTTCATGAAGTTGCTTCTCCAATTGTGGCTTCTCCACAATTGTCTAAGACTTCTTCTGGGTGAGCATGTTAAGAGGTAATTTACTCTCCCTCTCAACCACCAAGTCTCTAACATTTGCCTTTCTCCTCAAGGCTTTGCATGCATCTTGAACCTCAAGAGCATACGGGTTCTTAACCCGTGAACCGGTCTGTTTCACCTGTTTCGTGGTGATGTGTCTAAGGAAAAACTTTCCCTTACTAAAAAACACATCATAGCCTTGGTCTTCCGATATTGTGACTGATACCAAGTTCTTCTTCAATCCAGGTGTTGGGTGATAAAAGGTGCCTTAAAACTCCTAATTATCCTCACATTAGTTATCAATCTAGGCAAGTCTTCTTATTTCAAGAGTGTACACAGTATGTGCCTACCATTTAATTCAGAGAGTAATGTTTCCTATATTGCATGTGCCTATCATTTAATTCAGAGAGTAATGTTTCCTATATTGCAGTATAGATCTTTCAATACAAGAGTAAACAGATGCATTTAGTAAATTCCAATTGCAATTAAAGAACTCAATCTTCTAACAAACCCAAATCTTACATTCATTAAAATAACAGCAGCATCGGTTGAGAGTACAGTAGTGATAACTCATCTCTCTTTAACTGATTTAATCTAACTCAAACCCAATCTTCAATAAATAATCTAAACAGCAAATGATATCAATCTGAGAGTTTCAATAGCGATAGTTAATACTCTTTATAGTTGATTAAATCCAGTGGAATATTTGTCTAAATAACTCAATCCGAAATGAAAAAACTAAATCAATGACAATATTGTAAATTATATAAAGCAAAGATATTCTCTCAACACTGGAAAACAATAAATAGTGAAAGCGATAAAATCACAGAAAGCAAGAATACTATCAAACCATCACACTTGCGAGAATTGGAAATGTATGACACAAGGAAAGTAGTTGAATCCACCAGAGGTCGAGCCCTTAGCCGCCAGCGAACACTGCTAAGTTACTTTAGATAACACAAGGGAACAACAAATTCACTTATATATTAATCATCAAACTGAATGATATATTCATGTTCTTCTCGACAGCGAGAGTCTATAATTAAAATTACAATTTCAATAATAACAGAGATTCCTCCCCTTCCTTCTTACAAACATCTCCTTTTATAATAGGAAAGGGTAAAAGATAAATGATAAACGCGATCCCTCAGGATCTCTCGATCCTGAGGGATTTGCAACAGATTTCCAACTTCAAACATCCTTTCCTTTCTCGCGTTGATTCTTCTGATTTGCTTTGGCCTTATCTACAACCACTGCGTTCCTTCCTTAGCTTGCCGATTTTTGTTGTTCCTTCATAGGGAACAACATTTGTCCCTTTTGTTGTTTTCCTACATAAAGAAGGGTAATAATTAGTTAAGTCATAACTGCAGATAATTCCTTCATTTCTCATCGTAATTCCTTAATAGATTAACACATTGGGATATAGAAAAGATAAGAATAAAGGAAAAGGAAGATGAAATTAATAGTAAACACATACCCTTTCCATGACTCAACATACTCACCTGCTTACCCTGTTTCATGGCCTCATGAAAAGCAAGTAGTTTGTATCCAGAGCAGTTAAAGAATAAACTGGAGAATGAATGTTGTAAAGTGGTCTAAAGCCTTGATTCTTGGCCAAAATCTCAAAGATGGGCCCTGTCTATCCTTCAAGCAATTCATATATAGCATGATAACCTTCAGCAGGATACCAAACGATAAGTTTATGGAACTTACATCCTAGCCAATAAGGACCTTCTCTTAAAATGAGATTGTTATAAGTGACAAAACACTCTACAACTAGTTTAAAATTTTTATAATTAAATGGCTCTCTATTCTGTACATTACTAGTGGAGATTTTCCACCTGAGCTTGGCTGCAACCAAGGAGCTTTCCTGAATGGAGAGGAAGTATTCTACTCCCTTCTGTACAATCTTTTTCTGAATAGGCCCCAAAATTTTGATTACTCCTTCCCTTGTCATTAGACTCTTGTGATTGGCCAGCATTTGCAAAGGGTGTTTGGGTTCACCTCTGACCCAAAGGTCCAGTCCATGCTCTTGCCTTTGGAACGCGTTATGAGCCTTGAACCATTTCAGTTGATTGACAACAAATGAGATAAAAGCTTGGAATTGCACATCCCCCACAAAAGGGTTGGGGTTCTTTTCCACTTCTTCCTCTAATACAAAATTATGTAGGTAAAATTCACAAAGTAATCTTTGAACTTTTACCCCATGTTGTTTGCAACAGTTTATGAAATCCTCAATTGTTTTTAATTCTATCGGTTTTCCAGCCCTGACGGCTTTGATTTTCAACTACAAGTATCTTTCTAGCAAAAATAAGGCATAATTGTTGGCAGGAGATCTGCATGCCAAGACATCAGTGTACAATGAGCAGATAGTGTCTGTTTGACCCATGACCTTCTCTAATCTGAGCTTCATTTTCTCAATTCTCTCTTCTGCCTTTTGGTATTTATCGAAGGTCTTGCTTTCTGATGTATTCATGTCCCGAAGTTGCCTATGTAATTCTTGATATTTTTGTTGGGAGACAGTTTCCAGCTCAAGTCGTTCTATGGTAAGCCGAGCCTGTGCTAAATCTTCTTGAAGATTCAATATACTGGGGTCATTGCTCGTCATGATATCTTTGGCTTGAATGGTTGTCTGCATACTCCTGCTATGAGAAGGAATGCCTATTGTCTGTGTTCCTTTATTATGGGAGGTCCAAGCCTCCATCTAGGTCGCCACTCTGTAGGAGGGTACCACCTCCATCTAGGTCGCCACTCTGTAGGAGGGTACCACCTCCATCTGAATAGCTAAGTCATAAGATGGTACAACCTCTGTCTGGGTAGCTACTTCTGCAAAAATTGCATGTTGTTCCTTAACAGGTTGAGTGAGTATTGGCTCAGTTTGAGTCTCTGTAGCTTTTATTTCATATAATTCAGTTTGAACTGCTACGTTTATTGTCTTTGGGGTTTTGTCTGGAGTCTTCCCTGCTGATAATTTTCTTATCTTTCGTCTGAGCCTTTTTACCGTTTTCCGCAGCCTCTATTGTTCCTTCCTAAGCTTTTTAATTTTGTCTCTCTGATTTTTAGGAGGAGCCACTGTTCTGTTAATCGTCTCTGCTCCTAACAAGCCCAGTTGCTCATCTTGGCTCTGTTCTAAAAGAACCGTGTCCCTAGATTGGTAGTCCTCTTCCTGGTTTATTTCTATTTCTTCTGTTTGGCCTATATTCTCTGTATTTAGGCCTACCTGGCTGGGTTCTCCTGGAGGCATATCACCAGGTTGGTTCACCTCTTCTTGAGTGGCCTCTGCCCTTGTTTTTGCTTTGCAGCTTACATTTTCTGATATAATTCTATCGTGGCCAGAGTTCTCTACAGATTGGGTTGCTCCAATGTTAAAATTGAGCGGGCTTTCAGGCTGTATGAAATCATCCATATTGGCCAGGATCTGGGCCAATTCAATATCATGTAATAAATCTCTTGGGGGATTTGTATTTGATGTTGAGGGGAGTTTTGATTCATTTCTTTCCTCATCTCTAGAATGCCCTGATTCTTCCTCATGGTCCGATTCGGGGTTATCCTAGCCTTCTATCTGCAAGTGTTGTTCACTTCCTGGGCTAGACAATTCTATGGGCTTGTTGATACTGCCCTGGGGGTTTTCGGCCGCTCTTAAGGTTGTCCTCAGCCTGGCAAAATGTCAGCGCTTTCGAGAATGTTTGTTGTAAGGGTAGTCATTTTCCTTTTCGGAACAGGGCAAGGCGTAAGCAGAGCTAAACCCCCTTCAATAGCAAATATTAATTCCTCCCAACTTGATTGTTGTTAGGCGAGGTTGTAACTAACTATCAACCTAATCAAACAGTGGTGGCTTACGACGGTTTCTATGTGTTGGGACTTTTTTATTCTTTCAGCAGTATCATGCAGTAGAAAATTCAAATATGCAGGTAAATTCACAACACACTTTTGTTTCAGGACTACTAAGAGTTTAATTTGACGCGGCCTTACCATGACTTTTTTCCCATCACATGTGATGTAATTCTGAACGAATCTAGCTAGTTCTCCCCACGGTTCTCCAAGGGATGATGGTCAAACTCCTTTGCCTTTGATGATCAGCTCATGTCCTTCATCTTTAAACACATAATAGCATCTTGCAACTTCAATCTTTTGTTAGTCCATACTGGTCCTTCAGCTAGCAACCAGGATACTACTACTATCACAGCGTCTAACACTATGATTTGTCTGCCCCTTACCATGGATTGTTCGTTCTGTAAATTTTGTAGGAATTCATTGGCAATTGCTTCGTTGGGTTGTTGAAATCATGTGAAGTATGTTATCCACCCAGCTCTGGCTAGAATTTCTCTGGATGCAATAAAAACATCCAGTATTAGGGGCTCGCTGCACACTGTTCTTCCTCCCATACTGCCTGAATTCTATAAACAGTTAGTGTAGCAGAAATATCCCAACAATAGATAGAGCCGAGCGATGGAACAACAAGTTGTTATAGTGGTTATATCGGATGATACTTTTGAGGCATAAATATCGTTATCTAGGACTCACTATTATACCATATACTACGTAATCATGGAATGTCACATTTCCCTGCAAAATCAAATAAAGAGCTGACAGCATGCATAGTATACTAGAGGTTGCTCCTCGCCCCCCTTTGAAATAATAGGTCGCCTTTGACCGAATGGGTGAAGGAATAACGTGCTGGCGGCGACGTACTGAGGTGATGAAAGTGGCAAGGTACGCATATTAATGAAAGGATCGCAAAAGATATCGGAGTGTTGAAATCAATGCATATAACGAGAATTATCAATAAATGAAGAGATTCCATGAGGTGATTCGAAAAGGAAAAAGGACAATTGACGCAGGAAAGATACTTTGTTGTCATCATTCCACTTAAAGCTATTATGATTGATTTTTAAAAGATATCGCATGCATAAAGGTTCAAAATAAATTAGGGACGTAGTCTCTCTGTAGTAAAGATACACAATAAGAAAAGGGAATTATAATAACTATTGATGCTAAAAATATGACTTCAATACCATCAACAGAGTTTTTGTTGCCTGCAGGTGTCTATAGCCTCAACAGAGTTGCTTTTTCACCCTTTGAAACCATGATCCTCTTATGTATAATTGGGAGAGTGCATTATGATATCAGAGTAGAGACCAATGTGTTGGCATGGTGACCAGATGAAGACATTGCCATTCACTGGGAAGGAGCGAAAAGTGGACAGGTCGGCTCGTGATGAGACCTCCTGTTCGAAGGATTTTATTTCTAGATGCATCCATTAGATCATATCCCTGGTGTGGTGGTCATAGTGGGAATGCCACTTCACTGCTTCCTTATGATCATGGTAAGCTGGCTTGTGATGAGACCCCCTATCCTCCATCTGAAAAATCATAGAATTTTTAGTATATATATATATATATATATATATTAACAACACTTCCTATTTATATATAGAGGGTGGCTCAACACTCCTTAGGAGTAGGGATGGTGGAAGAAGTCTGAACATATCAATAGAAAAAAAGTATGCCCTTAACCTTATTTGATGATAATGAACAGAGAGAATTATAGGGGTTAGGGAAGAACCAACATGGTACAAATAATCAATCAATTCGATTTATAATGGAAATGAGGACAATGAAGTGATATAGATGGTTGTGTCCTTTCTTTCTCGATCACTACAAAGCAATCTTGTTAAAGATGATAATATTCAATATATTTGTTTGTTCCAGTAAACTTCAGATTTGTATCCTTACACATATATTTGTACACTTGTGCCTTATAGAGGATCATAAAGAGTGAGCAAAGGCAAGAAAGGATGTTCTCAAACAAATATTCACAAAGTGTTATTTCCTTAATGAAACAGCAAAAGAAAACCTCACACAAAAAATGTTGTTCCTTATAGGGAACAGTAGGGAAAAACACACTAAAAGGGTGTTGTTCCTTAGAGGGAATAGTAGTTGTTCCCTGTAGGGAACAACAGCTGTTCCCTGTAGGGAAAACCAAAGAAAATACATACGAAAATTGTTGTTCCTTAGAGGGAATAACAGTTGTTCCCTATAGGGAACAACAGTTGTTCCTTAGAGGGAATAACAGTTGTTCCTTAGAGGGAATAACAGTTGTTCCCTATAGGGAACAACAGTTGTTCCCTATAAGGAACAGCAAGGGAAATTCACACCAAAAAAATTGTTGTTCCCTGCGGGGAACAGCGAAGAAAATACACACAAAAATTGTTGCTCCTTACAGGGAACAACAGTTGTTCCTTAGAGGGAGCAGCAAAAGAAGAAAAAAAATGGACGCGAAATTGATGTTCCTTACAGGGAACAACAGTTGTTCCTTAGAGGGAACAACAGTTGTTCCTTAGAGGTAACAACAGTTGTTCCTTAGATGGAACAACAAGAAAACAAATACGCACGAAATTGTTGTTCCTTAGAGGGAACAACTCCTGTTCCTTAGTGGGAACATCATGAAAAGAAAAAATAAAAAATTGTTTGCAAAATTGTTGTTCCTTAGAGTGAACGACCGTTGTTCCTTAGATGGAACGGCAGTTGTTCCTTAGAGGGAACAACAAAAAGCAAAAATTGCACATGAAATTTTTGTTCCTTAGAGGGAACAACTAGAGAAAAAAAAAAAAAAGTAGAATAGTGCACTCGAAATTGTTGTTCCTTAGAGGGAACAACAATTGTTCCTGAGAGGGAACAACAAGAAAAAAGAAAAAATTGCACACATAATTGTTGTTCCTTAAAGGGAGTATCGGTTGTTCCTTAGAGGGAACAACAGTTGTTCCTTAAAGGGAATAGCAAGAAAAGTTACATACAAAATTGATGTTCCTTAGAGGGAACAACGACTGTTCCTTAGAGGGAACAACAGATGTTCCTTAGAGGGAACAACAAGAAAATTTACACACAAAATTATTGTTCCTTAGAGGGAACAACAAGAAAATTTACACATGAAATTGTTGTTCCTTAGAGGGAATAATAAAAAAATTTACACACAAAATTGTTGTTCCATAGAGGGAACAACGCCTGTTCCTTAGAGGGAATAGCAGTTGTTCCTTAGAGGGAACAGCAAGAAAATTTACACACAAAATTGTTGTTCCTTAGAGGGAACAACAAGAAAATTTACACACGAAATTGTTGTTCCTTAAAGGGAACAACGACTGTTCCTTAGAGGGAACAACAACTGTTCCTTAGAGGGAACAACAAAGGAAAAATAGAAAAAAAACAACTTATATACAATTTATACAAGCAAATTCAATCAAATAGAAAGAAAAAATTATGTACCAATTTCAAAAACAAATAAATTCTTCATTAGACCGATGTTGTGGATGGGTTGCCCTCCTCAGCAAGAATTTGTATAGTGGAATCTTCCCATAACTGTTGGAAAAAGGACTCCCTGGTAAGAGGTTTGTGGTAGAGTCGTACTCGATGTCCATTCGCTTTAAGAGAGTAGCCAAATCCATCAATGGTGGCTAATGTGAGGGTGTCATTGTCATGCACCTCTTGTATCTCATAGGGGCCTAACCATCTAGTCTGGAGTTTTCCTAGGAAATCCTGGAACCTAGAATCATACAGAAGTGCCCAATCACCTTCGTGGAATATCTTCTTCTTGATAAGGGCATCATGCCATTTCGCTCTTTGTTGTTGGATCAGTGCAGTATGTTGAAGAGCTGATAGCCAGATTTCATCCAATTCATTGATTTGATGTAGCCTATTAATTTGTGCTTCATTTAAGTCCAAGCCTACCTCCTGAGCTATCCTCAATGTCTGAATTTCAAATTCGATTGGGAAGATAGGTTCTTTGCCAAACACTAGCTGATATGGGGAATATCCCGTGGTATTTCTCCATGTCATGCGGTATGCCCACAGGGCTTCTGGCAATCGGGTAGCCTAGTCACGTCTATGTGATGCAACTGTCTTTGTGAGTATTGCCTCGATTACTTTATTGGTACTTTCTGCATGGCCATTTTCCTACAGGTGGTATGGAGTTGTGATTTTATGCATGCTATGATGATCTTTTAATGTTGTAGTAATCTTATGGCCTATAAATTGTGGCCCTCCATCCGTGATTATTTCTCTAGGCAAGCCATATTGCAGGAATAGTTGGAAAAGGAAGTGGATTACTGAGTCCTCCATTGCCCTTGGTAATGCCTCTACCTCCACCCATTTAGTCACATATTCTGTTGTGACTAGTATGTATGTCTTTTGATTAGATGATGGGTTTATTGGACCAATGAAATCTAACGCCCATCGTTCAAAAGGTTCAATGACTAACTGCGGATGTAGGGGCATCTCATCAGACTGCCCAAGGCATCCCATTCTTTGGCAACTGTCGCATGCCTAGACAAACTTCTTGGCATCTTTAAAAATGGTGGGCCAATAATAGCCCATCTGTAAGACTTTGTGACCAGTCCTGCGGTCTGCAAAATGTCCACCGCAAGGCCCATCATGGCAAGCTTTCAGGATGTCGAAGACTTCGTCTTCCCTGACACATCTTTGAATGTGCATATCGGCCCCTGTATGAAATAAATATCCTCCGATCTAGGAGAACCGAGTGCTACATTGTACTATTTGTTTTCTTTCATTGGGCGTCAGGTGCTTGGGTAATTTTCCCACTGCTAGGTAGTTTGCGACATCCACGTACCATGGTGTTTTCATAGTGACAGCGAAGTGTTCATCAAGGAACCGGTCTTCTACTATTGCCGAGTCGTCTGTCTTTGGCATACATGAAAGGAAGTTTGCTACTGGATTTTCTTTTCCTGGTCGATCTTTGATTGTTATGTCGAATTCCTACAAAAGGATCAACCATCTTGTCACTCTTCCATTTGTAATAGGTTTATTAGCTAGATATTTAATAGTAGAGTGATCAGTATACAAAACCACAGGGTATCCTATTATATAATGTCTGAATTTATTAATAGCATAAATTACAGCCAAAAATTCCTTTTCGGTCACAGTGTAATTCAACTCAGCGAGAGATAGATTCTTGCTAATGTAATATATTGCATAAGGTTTCTTATCTGCCTCCTGGTCGAGAACTGCTCCAATGGCAGTATCTGAGGCGTCAAATGAAATTTGGAATAGCAAATCCAAGTTTGGGCCCCGTAATACTGGGGTTGTTGATACAAACCATTTTAAATCTTCAAAAGTAATGTCACATTTGTTAGTCCAAATGAAATCGATATTTCCTGTTAATGCATATAATGGTGTAGCAATTTGAGAGATTTTTTTTATAAATCTCCTATAATATCCAAAAAATCCCAAGAAACTACGTACCTCAATTTGTGTGGAAGGAGTAGGTATTAAAAGAATTATCTGAATTTTTTCTAGGTCTACCTGAATTCCAGCTACTGAGATGTAGTGACCCAGGATGAGGCCCTCGGTCATCATCATGTGGCATTTTTCATGGCTTAAACAGAGCCTAGTAGCAATGCATCTTTGTAGAACTTTCTCTAGTGTTTGTAATGTCGGCTCGAAGTCATCTCTGTAAGGTGTAAAGTCATCCATGTACACCTCGAACCCTTCATTTATCAAGTCTGAAAAATGTCGAGTATAGCCCTCTGGAATGTGGCAGGTGCATTGCACAGCTCAAAAGGTAAGACCCTGTAAGCAAATGTCCCCCAAGGGCAGGTAAAGGTAGTCTTATCCTAGTCTTCAGGGGCAATTTGAATTTGATTGTAGCCATTGAAGCTGTCTAGGAAAGAAAATATTTTTTTTCCTGCCAATGTGTCCAAGAATTGGTCCATGAACGGAAGGGGAAAATGGTCTTTTTGGGTTGCTTTATTAAGCTCTCTATAGTCAACACATATACGCCACTTTCCATTCTATTTAGGCACCACTAATAATGGAGAGACCCATTTGCTATCAGATATAGGATAGATGAAATTGACATCTAATAGTTTTTGTAGCTCATCTTTAAAAATATCTTTAAGGTGAGGGTTTAACCTCTGTTGAGGTTGTCGAATGGGCCTGGCATCTTTCTCTATATAGATGTGGTGCATGCATAATTGGGGATCAATCCGTTTCATGTCTGGGTAATCCCATGCGAAATCCTCTTTATATTTTCTCAGAAGTTGAACAAGCTTCTGCTCCTAATAAGCAATCAGGTTTTTGTTGATATTTAAGGTTTTCCCTGGCTCTATTTCTATGGTTCTGTTGTTATAAACAGAAGTTGTTGGTATTGACTGGTTGTTAATATCCTTTAAGGGATCTTCTTCAATTTCGTTATCCCAAGCTGCTTCAATCATGTGACATTTTTGATGGGATACAACATTTGGTTGGTTAATGTAAGTGTTAATGATGTCGCCTTCTGTTTGATCCTTGAATTCGAGAGCATCTTCTATAGTTAGTGGTGATCTAATGTTTTCAGTTAGATATGATACAGGTTGTTTTCTAGTTTTTATTATTGTTAGACTTGGCTGAGCTGGAGGATATAAGGCTAAATTCTTCACATTACTTCCTCTTGTTATAGTCATGCTGCCTATTCGACAGCTTATGTAAGCATCTGTGGTTGCTAGCCAAGGTCTTCCTAGAATTAGGGGATGTCTATCTAGCCGGTTTCTAGGATTGATGATCAGAAAATCCATTGGGTATTCCCAAGAATCTACAGACACCATTACATCCTATAATGTGCCTTCTGGTTTGACTACCGATCGATCAACCAATTCCAGCAAGGTCGTGGTTGGATCCAAGGATGTAATGCCAAGCTTTTGATATGTTGTTGTTGTGATAATATTGATTGTTGCTCCTAGGTCAACTAATGCATTGGAGAAGGAGCATCCATTTATTTGCACCGTGACTATAGAGTTTCTTGGGTCCTCATATTTTACCGGTGTTTCTCTACCTGATAATAAATCAGACAAAGTACGGACTACATGGACAGTTAGGGTTGTTTTTATTTTCCTCTTCGGTTTTTTCATACACAATTCCTTTAATAGTTTTTGCATAAATCGGAATGTCCTAAATAGCCTGGAGGAGAGGTACTTTTACACACAAATTTTTCAATTCTCCTAGAATATCAAATTCGGGATATTCGATTGAGCAGGGTATAATTAATCTTTCTAGGAATGGTGGAGAAGCGGTGATAGTTTGATCATGAGTTTTTTGTTTAACCGGATTCTCCACTTGTGGTACTTGTTCTACAGGTAACGAATCTTCAATTTGTATATTTTTATCCCCCTCTGAGTCTATTATCCGTCCAAACCTTAATTTAAGCTCATTACACTCCATCAACTCGGTTTTTGGCTCTGGTCCTTCAATAGTTTGCAAAGATTGGACCGGTCTATTATTAGGGTTCGGGTTGGGCTGGGTTGGGAGCTATGGTCGTAGATTGGTCTAAGGGTTCTGTTGCAATGTGTAGGGTGTTGGTAGTGTAGGTTAAGGTAGGGGGATTGTTCTTACTGGCTGGTTTGTAGGTCTTTGCCAGCTTTACTGCCAACTCTGGTTTTGTGAAGTGGAGGGTGGCCATTGAGATTGATATGCCTTATTCTACCAGAATGGTGGGAAGCAAGAGGAATTTGGCCAATTGTTATTTTGATTTGATTGGTTGGGCCAAGGTGGAATAGAGAATGGTTGTTGTGACCAATTGGAAAAAGGTGGTTGGTTCTTCCACATAGCTCCTGGGTATTGTTGTGAATTATATTGCGAGGGTTGAAAGAAAGATGGGTCACTAGGCATACCTATTTGTCGTGGTTGCCATTGGCGATGCTGATTTAGCAGGTAGACTAGTTCTGTTTCTTTCTCTACCTCCTTATAGACTACTTTTAACCCTGGGAGTGATGGGCAGCTTTCTGTGGTGTGATCCTTAGTACATATGGCATAGGGCTGCACCATATCCAACAGGCACTTTTTGTGATTATGCTTCTTCCTGCATCTAGGACAAAATATCACCAAGTTTTGTTTTGCTTCAGCCTACTTCTATTTGGCTTGCATGATGTCTAATTGCATCGTCAAAGTTCCCAAGATATCTTTTTTGAAATCCTCTAGCAGGTTGCCAATTTCTGCAAGAGTTGTACTTCTGCCAGAGATTTTGTTGTCCTTGGTGGTCATGTCGTGTTTTGCTGGTTTCAATCTCGTACTGCCTCTTGAGCACCTGATACACAATTTAATGATATCAGCATAGTCCTCTTGATATATATCACTTTTACCCATAATATTAATGTCTTTATCCATTGCTCTTTCATCCCTTTAATCAGTGTAGTTTTTAGCACATTATCAGTGTAGTACTCTTGATGTATATCACCTTTACCCATAATATTTAATGTCTTTATCCATTGCTCTTTCATCCCTTTAATCAGTGTAGCTTTTAGCACATTATCAGGCAAAGGCAGAGTTGCATAGGGAGACCGTTGGAGGTTATATTGAAAACGTTCCACATATTCTTTCAACATTTCACTAGGTCTTGCTACCATTTGGAATATTTCGTCTTTCAATTCCCTAGATCTGCAATAGTCCTGATAATTTTTAAGGAAAGTGGTTTTCATTTGATCCTAATCATTTATTGCGCCCCCACCTAGTCCCATAAACCAACGTAGGGCTGCTCCTTTTAATGTAGAGGAAAACAACTTTAGTTTTTGGGGGTCGGTGGTATAATCATAACCCCGACATAATACATCAAATTCAAACAGAAATGCATTTGGATCCTCTGATGTAAGTCCATGAAAGGTGGGAATATTTTGGAGAGGGATAGCTTTCATGGGTGCGTTGACAGCTGTGTCAACGATGGGATACTGCAATGTAGAGGTTTGGGGTGCTTGTGGGTTGTTGGCCATTTGATCAAATATATGCCAGTACCCTTCTGGGATCTCTAGAGAGTTATTCCTATGGTGATTAGAAAGGGTGGGAATGATCTTAACAGCACTCCCTCGGTCTGGGATACTGGGTGTTCCTTGTTGAATTACTACCTGAGGGGATCTTGGCTCCTTTGTTTCCCCTGTTTCTCCTCCTCCTTCATGAATATTACAAGAATTCCCTTCTTGTGAGGAAATTGGGCATGAATTTTCAATTTCTTGAAAACTCTGCTCAGTTCCTACCATTTTGTTGTGGACCTCAACGTAGGCTACAGATGGTGAGCCTGTGGCCAAAAGGGAGACAGTAGGTTGTCTGGAGGCAACGTTTCGAGGACCCATTGATGGATGAGATTCAACTTTTTTTAAGATGTCATCTATGAAATTTGATCATCCAAGGGTCATCGGTCCCTTATATTTGTCGGGTTTGGGTAGTGGAATTGGATTATTTTCAGGTTTTTTCTTCTTAGGCATTCATGTAAACAATTCAAATGTTTATCTCTACCCTAAGTTACTAACAATTCTGCTGGAAAGTGGGTGGGGGAGCAGGCATTTTACATGCTCCATACGTAGGTTCTTACCTTTCATTTTTAATACCTAGTTCTCTCTCAACAGACAAGCATCAAACACCTACCTTAGTTTTCTGTAATTGTGCTGAAAAGCGGGCAGAGGAGCAAGCACTTTACTTACTCTTCACGTAGGTTCTTACCTTCCATTTTAAATACCCAATTCTTCTTCAACAACAATTATCAGATGCACATCACTCTTTGTAAATGGCTACGCTCTCCCTGGCAACGACGCCAAAATGTTGGGTGATAAAAGGTGCCTTAAAACTCCTAATGATCCTCACATTAATTATCAATCTGGGCAAGTCTTCTTATTTCAAGAGTGTACACAGTATGTGGCTACTATTTAATTCACAGAGTAATGTTTCCTATATTGCAGTATAGATCTTTAAATACAAGAGTAAACGGATGCATCTAGTAAATTCCAATTGCAATTAAAGAACTCAATCTTCTAACAAACTCAAATCTTACATTCATTAAAATAACAACAACATCAGTTGAGAGTACAGTAGTGATAACTCATCTCTCTTTAACTGATTTAATCTAACTCAAACCTAGTCTTCAATAAATAATCTAAACAATAAATGATATCAATATGAGAGTTTCAACAGCGATAGTTAATACTCTTTACAGTTGATTAAATCCAGCGGAATATTTGTCTAAATAACTCAATCCGAAATGAAAGTAAATTGAATCAACAACAATACTGTAAATTATATAAAGCAAAGATATTCTGTCAACACTGGAAAACAATAAACAGTGAAAGAGATAAAATCACATAAAGCAAGAATACTATCAAACCATCACACTTGCGAGAATTGGAAATGTATGACACAAGGAAAGTAGTTGAATCCACCAGAGACCGAGCCCTTAGCCACCAACGAAAACTACTTACTTCAGATAACAAGAGGGAACAACAACTTCACTTATATATTAATTATCAAACTGAATGAGCATTACAATATATTTGTGTTCTTCTCGACAATGAGAGTCTATAATTAAAATTACAATTTCAATAATAACAAATATTCCTCCCCTTCCTTCTTACAAACATCTCCTTTTATAATAGGAAAGGGTAAAAGATAAATGATAAACGTGATCCTTCAAGATCTCTCGATCCTGAGGGATTCGCAACAAATTTCCAATTCCAGACATCCTTTCCTTTCTCGCGCTGATTCCTCTGATTTGCTTTGGCCTTATATGCAACCGTCGTGTTCCTTCCTTAGCTTGCCGATTTTTGTTATTCCTTCATAGGGAACAATATTTGTCCCTTTTGTTGTTTTCCTGCATAAAGAAGGGTAATAATTAGCTAAGTCATAACTACAGATAATTCCTTCATTTCTCACCGTACTTCCTCAATAGATTAACACATTAGGATATAGAAAAGATAAGAATAAAGGAAAAGGAAGATGAAATTAATATTAAACACATACCCTTTCCATGACTCAACACCAGGCACATACTTCACATCTGTCAAGGTGATAGGAGCTCCATGCTCCCTCTGAAAAGCAATCGTACCCACTCTTGAAACACTATACCTTTCATCATCACCCATCTCTATGTGCATCGTGAGGTCTTTCTCCTCCAAAGTACCGAATAAATTTTTATCACTGGTCATGTGAAATGAGGCTCCACTGTCAAGATACCAACCACAACCCATCATTAATGACACCATTCAAGCGATGAGGGTGAAGTCCATCTCAAACTGAGAGGCTAATGCCTCAGCTTCAGATCCTACCGAGGATCCCTTCTTGGACTTCTTCAATGGGAAATTAGTAGCATAATGACCCATCTCGTGACAATTAAAGCATCTCACTTTAGACTTGTCACCCTTCTTCCCTCCATGAGAAGAATTCGATTCAGAAAAAGAATCCTTCTCTTTGCTTTTCCTTGCCTTACTTGCTAAGGCCATATTTTCTTCATCATCAACCTTGGTTGAAGAACCATCTCGTGTGCTCCTCCTAATCTCCTCCTACATGAGATCTGACAATAGTCATTCCCAATCTAGCAGTTTCACCCTTCCATTCGCAAATTCCTGGTAGTTGTTCCAGCTCCTTGGAAGGCCAAGGAGAGCGAGGCTCACCATATCATCATCAACAATAGTTATTCCCACACTACTAAGCTCATCTCCGCAAGTGGTGAGCTTGTTTAGATATGTGGAAATAGTATTGACATTCTCCATCTTGATTCTTCGAAGCTTATCCTTGAGCGCCAATTTCCTCTAGTCGCTACTATTCTGGTAAAGGTCCTTCAATGTCTTCCACATTGAATATGGAGTATCCTTCCCATGGAGACTCGAGACAATATGGTCTCGAACTCCCTCAAGGATGATCCGTCTCGCCCTCGCCACACCCTTCTTCCACTCAGCCAATTCTTGTGCATTAGTTGAAGTTGGATTTGGGTTTCTTGATCAATGAAATCCTTCAAGGCATTGTCTTCTAATCAAACCTCCATGCGATCTTTCCATGCTATGTAATTCGAGCTACCTTCCAAGGCATACTCGAGTCTCAAGCCATAGAACAACATTGACCAACCTTGAAGTATGAGATGAATTCGACTTGCCCCTGCAACCCCGAACTTCAAACTTTGAATTCTCTTCTCTGTGTATTGTTCACAACTCTGATAAACTTGGCTCTAATACCATGTAGAAATGCTTACTGTAGATTAAATTGATAATGCAATATAACTAAAGCAAAATACTTTAATCTACTTCTACAATCAAACTTGTGGAAGCTTAATAGATTTGAGCAAGATCAAGCGAAACACATATAACCAGAAGAAGAATCAATGCACATGAAACACAGAAGAGTACTCAGGGGAAAGCCTCAGCTAAAAACCCCACTATCTGTATTATCATACAAGGTGGAAATATCTCAGAATTACACAAAGCCTTAGCTCTCACAGCTAGCCAACTCTCAATACAATCCCCTTTGGATTCTCATAGGTAAACAAGGGTTCTCACAAACCTTCTCCTCTGCCCTCCAAGCCTCCTATTTCCTTGCGCAATTACTTCTAGGTGATCCTGTTGTTACCACTGCGCTTTGATTGACATTTCCTTTCTGCACTGTTGTCAATCCTTCTCTACACTCTTCAGTATCTGACTACTCTAGCCTCTGTCACTTTGATTTTTGACTGCATCAATCCCACTAATTCCTCCCGCTACTATGTACTTTCGGCTCCCGTAGCAAGGAACGATCCATGAGATAAAACCTCTCAATGGACCTTGCTCAATTTCGGCCTTCTTTGGACAATCACTCCACATCGCCCCACCTCACACCTAGAGGTATGGTTGCATGTGATCCCTCTCCCCACCTGGCACGAAATTTCCCACTACTGGAGGTCTCCACATGACTGGATGTCTCCACCTGGTCTCCTCTCAACTTCTCTAGTTGTGGCTACTCCACAACTCCCTGAAGCTGCTTCTCCAATTGTGGCTCCTCCACAATTGTCCGAGACTTCTTCTAGTTGAGCATGTTGAGAGGTAATTTACTCTCCCTCCCAACCACCAAGTCTCTAACATTTTCCTTGCTCCTTAAGGCTTTGCATGCATCTTGAACCTCAAGAACATACAGGTTCTTAACCCCTGAACCGATCTGTTTCACCTGTCTCGTGGTGATGTGTCTAAGGAAAACCTTTCCCTTACTAAAAAACACATCATAGCCTCAGTTTTCCAATTCCGCGACTAATACCAAGTTTTTCTTCAGTCTAGGCACATACTTCACATCTGTCAAGGTGATAGGAGCTCCATGCTCCCTCTGAAAAGCAACTGTGCCCACTCTTGAAAGACTATACCTTTCGTCATCACCCATCTCTATGTGCATCTTGAGGTCTTTCTCCTCCAAGGTATTGAATAAACTTTTATCACCATTCATGTGGAATGAGGCTCCACTATGAAGATACCAACCAAAACCCATCATTGATGACACCATGCAAGTGATGAGGGTGAAGTCCATCTCAAACTAAGAGGCTAATGCCTCACCTTCAGATCCTACCGAGGATCCCTTCTTGGACTTCTTCGATGGGAAATTAGCCGCATAATGACCCATCTCTTGAAAATTAAATCATCTCACTTTAGACTTGTCACCCTTCTTTCCTCCATGAGAATAATTCGATTCAGAAAGAGAATCCTTCTCCTTCCCTTTCCTTGCCTTACTTGCTAAGGCCAGATTTTCTTCATCGTCATCCTTGGATGAAGAACCATGTCGTGTGCTCCTCCTGATCTCCTCCTACATGAGATCCAACCACAGTCGTTCCCAATCCGACAGTTTCTCCCTTCCATTCACAGAGTCCTGGTAGTTGTTCCGGCTCTTTAGAATGCCAAGGAGAGTGAGGCTCACCATATCATCATTAGCAATAGTTATTCCCACACTGCTAAGCTAATCTTTGCAATTGGTGAGCTTGTTCAGATATGTGGAAATAATATCAATGTTCTCCATCTTGATTCTTCAAAGCTTATCCTTGAGCGCCAATCTCCTCTCGTCGCTACTATTCTAGTAGAGGTCCTTTAATGTCTTCCACATTGAATATTGAGTATCCTTCCCATGGAGACTAAAGACAATATGGTCTCGAACTCCCTCAAGGATGATCCATCTCGCCCTCGCCAGACGCTTCTTCCATTCAACCAATACTTGTGCATTAGTTGAAGCTGGCTTTTGGATTCCTTGATCAATGAAATCCTTCAAGCCGCTGTCTTCTAATACAACCTCCACGCAATCATTCCATGCTATGAAATTCGAGCTACCTTCCAAGGCATACTCGAGTCTCAAGCCACAGAACGCCATTGACCAACCTTGAAGTATGAGATGAATCCGATTTTCACCTGCAACCCTGACCTTCAAACTTCGAATTCTCTTCTTTGTATATTGTTCTAAGCTTCGATAAACTTGGCTCTGATACCATGTAGAAATTCTTACTGTAGATTAACCCGATAATGCAATATAACTAAAGCAAAATACTTTAATATACTTCTACAATCAAACTTACAGAAGCTTAATAGATTTGAGCAAGATCAAGAGGAACACATATAACCAAAAGAAAAATTAATGCACATGAAATACAGAACAATACTCAGGGGAAAGCCTCAGCTAAAAACCCCACTATCTATATTATCATACAAGGTGGAAATATCTCAAAATTACACAAAGCCTTAGCTCTCACAGCTAGCCAACTCTTAGTACAATCCTCCTGGATACTCATAGGCAAACAAGGCTTCTCAAAAACCTTCTCCTCTGCCCTCCACACCTCCTATTTCCTTGCGCAGTTACTCCTAGGCGATCCTGTTGTTACCAAGTGTAATATTGATCACTCACACTGATCTCACACCCTGTAAAACTGCGGAATCCTTAAGGAAATTCTACCTTGATTGCATGCATGAGTTTCCTTTATAGGAAAACACATGCAACTGATAATAACTTGTCCTTGATATTTAGCTCAACTGGGTCTTTCTCTAAATAGACATGCATGAGTTATTCATGAGAAAATCTTCAGTTATCTGGAGTACACTAGTTTGATGCATGCATGCATTAACTGACTGAACTCACAATTAGTTCCTCAAACAGTGTGGAACTAATTTAACTGGACTTAACTCAGTAAATTGAGTTAACTAATTACAACTCAAATATAACTCAATATCATCTCCTTAATTAAGCAATAATCTCCATAATTTAAGGGATAACTGTTGCATGTCTTGAGAAAGACTTCTAACTTGAATTTATCCAACTAATTAATCCAATATGAATTAATTAATTATTTTCCAAGTAGTTGGTGAGACTAAATTCGAATTTTAATTCACAATTTAATTCAAGGACAATTTAAATTGCAATATTCTAGATTCTATTTTTATCATTTCTTGTTGCTATTTTCAACACTCCCTCTCAACAAGAAAGGAATTCAACTCGATCTCGATCCTGAACCTTTGGAATGTTCTGCATGCAACACTTCTCTCTAGTGTTGTTGCTCTAGCAACTCCAGAAACAAAAAAAACATCCAACTTGAATCAGAATGATGCCTCTATCATCAAAGTCTCTAACTGTTATTGCCTCTGTCGACTGAAAACTCTGCGCTTCAATTGACTTAGCTTTTCTGCACTGTTGTCAATCCTTCTCTATGCTCTTCAGTATCTGACTACTCTAGCCTCTGTCACTTTGATCTCTGACTGCATCAATCCCACTAATTCCTCCCACTACTATGTACTTTGGGCTCTCGTAGCAAGGTATGATCCATGAGATAAAACCTCTCAATGGACCTTGCCCAATTTCGGCCTTCTTGGGAAAATCACCCCACATTGCCCCACCTCACACCTAGAGGTATGGTTGCATGTGATCCATCTGCCCACCTGGCTCAAAATTTCCCCCTACTGGAGGTCTCCGCATGACTGGATGTCTCCACCTGATCTCCTCTCAACTTCTCTAGTTGTGGCTACTCCACAACTTCCTAAAGCTGCTTCTCCAATTGTGGTTGCTCCACAATTGTCAGAGACTTCTTCTTGGTGAACATGTTGAGAGGTAATTTACTCTCCCTCTCAATGACCAAGTCTCTAGCATTTGCCTTGCTCCTTAAGGCTTTAGATGCATCTTGAACCTCAAGAGCATACATGTTCTTAACCCGTGAACCAATCTGTTTCACCTGTCTCGTGGTTATGTGTCTAAGGAAAACCTTTCCCTTACTAAAAAACACATCATAGCCTCGGTCTTCCAATATTGCGACTGATACCAAGTTCTTCTTTAGTCTAGGCACTTACTTCACATCTGTTAGTATGATAGGAGCTCCATGCTCCCTTTGAAAAGAAACCGTGCCCACTCCTGAAACACTATACCTTTCGTCGTTACCCATCTTTATGCCCATCTTGAGGTCTTTTTCCTCCAAGGTACTGAATAAAATTTTATCGTCGGTCATGTGAAATGATGCTCCACTGTCAAGATACCAACCACAACCCATCATTAATGACACCATTCAAGCGATGAGGGTGAAGTCCATCTCAAACTGAGAGGCTAATGCCTCAGCTTCAACTCCTACTGAGGATCCCTTCTTGGACTTCTTTGATGGGCAATTAGTCACATGATGACCCATATCGTGAAAAATAAAGCATCTCACTTTAGACTTGTCACCCTTCTTCCCTCCATGAGAAGAATTCTATTTGGAAAGAGAATCCTTCTCCTTCCCTTTCCTTGCCTTACTTGCTAAGTCCAGATTTTCTTCATCATCATCCTTGGATGAAGAACCATCTTGTGTGCTCCTCTTGATCTCCTCTCGCATGAGATCCGACCACAGTCATTCCCAATCCGGTAGTTTCTCCCTTCCATTCACAAAGTCCTAGTAGTTGTTCCAGCTCTTTGGAAGGCCAAGGAGAGCGAGGCTCACCATATCATCATCAACAATAGTTATTCCCACACTACTAAGCTCATATCCGCAAGTGGTGAGCTTGTTTAGATATGTGGAAATAGTATCGACATTCTCCATCTTGATTCTTCGAAGCTTATCCTTGAGCGCCAATTTCCTCTGGTCGCTACTATTTTGGTAGAGGTCCTTCAATGTCTTCCACATTAAATATGGAGTATCCTTCCCATGGAGACTCGAGACAATATGGTCTCGAACTCCCTCAAAGATGATCCGTCTCGCCCTCGCCACACCCTTCTTACACTCAGCCAATTCTTGTGCATTAGTTGAAGTTGGATTTGGATTTCTTGATCAATGAAATCCTTCAAGGCATTGTCTTCTAATACAACCTCCATGCGATCTTTCCATGCTATGTAATTAGAGCTGCCTTCCAAGGCATACTCGAGTCTCAAGCCATAGAACAACATTGACCAACCTTGAAGTATGAGATGAATTCAATTTTCACCTGCAACCCCGAACTTCAAACTTCGAATTCTCTTCTTTGTATATTGTTCACAGCTCCGATAAACTTGGCTCTGATACCATGTAGAAATTCTTACTGTAGATTAACCTGATAATGCAATATAACTAAAGCAAAATACTTTAATCTACTTCTACAATCAAACTTGCGGAAGCTTAATAGATTTGAGCAGGATCAAGCGGAACACATATAACCAGAAGAAGAATCAATGCACATGAAACATGGAAGAGTACTTAGGGGAAAGCCTAAGCTAAAAAACCCCACTATCTGTATTATCATACAAGGTGGAAATATCTCAAAATTACACAAAGCCTTAGCTCTCACAGCTAGCTAGCTCTCAATACAATCCTCCTGGATGCTCACAAGCAAACAAGGCTTCTCACAAACCTTCTCCCCTGCCCTCCAAGCCTCCTATTTCCTTGCGCAGTTACTCCTGGGTGATCTTGCTATTACCAAGTGTAACACTAATCACTCACACTGATCTCACACCATGTAAAACTGCGCAATCCTCAAGGAACCTCTGCCTTGATTGCATGGATGAGTTTCCTTTATAGGAAAACTCATGTAATTGATAATAACTTGTCCTTGATATTTAGCTCAACTGGGTCTTTCTCTGAATAGACATGCATGAGTTATTCATGAGAGAATCTTCAGTTATCTGGAGTACACTAGTTTGATGCATGCATGCATTAATTGATTGAAATCACAATTAGTTCCTCAAACAGTTTGGAACTAATTTAACTAGACTTAACTCAATAAACTGAGTTAACTAATTACAACTCAAATATAACTCAATCTTATCTCCTTAATTAAGGGATAATCTCCTTAATTTAAGGGATAACTGTTGCATGACTTCAGAAAGACTTCTAACTTGAATTTCTCCAACTAATTAATCCAAGATGAATTAATTAATTATTTTCCAAGCAGCTAGTGAGACTAAATTCAAATTTTAATTCACAATTTAATTTAAGGACAAATTAAATTGGAATATTGTGGATTCTATTTTTATCATTTTTTGTTGTTATTTTCAACACTCCCTCTCAACAAAAAAGGAATTGAACTTGATCTCGATCCTGAACCTTTGGAATGTTCTGCATGCAACACTTCTCTCTAGTGTTGTTGCTCCAACAACGCTAGAAACAAAAAAAACATCCAACGTGAATCAGAATGATGCCTCTGTCATCAAAGTCTTTGACTGTTATTGCCTCTATCAACTGAAAACTCTTCGATTTGATTGACCCTGCCTTTCCACACTGTTGTCAATCTTTCTCTATACTCTTCAGTATCTGAGTGCTCTAGCCTCTATCACTTTGATCTCTGACTGCATCAATCCCACTAATTCCTCCTGCTACTATGTACTTTGGGCTTCCGTAGATCCATGAGATAAAAGCTCTTAATGGACCCTGCCCAATTTTGGCCTTCTTGGGATGATCACTCCACATCGCCCCACCTCACACCTAGAAGTATGGCTGCATGTGATCCCTCTGCCCACATGGCTTGAAATTTCCCCCTACTAGAGGTCTCCGCATGACTGGATATCTCCACCTGATCTCCTCTTAGCTTCTTTGGTTGTGGCTGCTCCACAACTTACTGAAGGTACTTCTCCAATTGTGGCTCCTCCACAATCGTCAGAGACTTCTTCTGGGTTAGCATGTTGAGAGGTAATTTACTCTCCTTCTCAACCACCAAGTCTCTAACATTTGCCTTACTCCTCAAGGCTTTGCATGCATCTTGAACCTCAAGAGCATACAGGTTCTTAACCCGTGAACCGATCTGTTTCACCTGTCTCGTGGTGATGTGTCTAAGGAAAACTTTTCCCTTAATAAAAAACACATCATAGCCTCGGTCTCACAATACCGCGATTAATACCAAGTTCTTCTTCAGTCCAGGCACATACTTCACATCTGTCAAGGTGATAAGAGCTCCATGCTCCCTCTGAAAAGCAACTGTGCCCACTCCTGAAACACTATACCTTTTGTCATCACCCATCTCTATGTGCATCTTGAGGTCTTTCTCCTACAAGGTACTGAATAAATTTTTATCGCCAATCATGTGGAATGAGGCTCCACTGTCAAGATACCAATCGCAACACATCATTGATGACACCATGCAAGAGATGAGGGTGAAGTCCATCTCAAACTAAGAGGCTAATGCCTCGCCTTCAGATCCTACGAGGATCCCTTCTTGGACTTCTTCAATGGGAAATTAGTCGCATAATGACCCATCTCGTGACAATTAAAGCATCTCACTTTAGACTTGTGACCCTTCTTTCCTCCATGAGAAGAATTCGATTTGGAAAGAGAATCCTTCTCCTTCCCTTTCCTTGCCTTACTTACTAAGGCTAGATTTTCTTCACCATCATCCTTGGATGAAGAACCATCTTGTGTGCTCCTCCGAATCTCCTCTTGCATGAGACCTGACCACAATCGTTCCCAATCCGGCAGTTTCTCCCTTCCATTCACATAGTCATGGTAGTTGTTCCAGCGCTTTGGAAGGCCAAGATGAGCGAGGCTTGCCATATCATCATCGATAATAGTTATTCCCACACTGCTAAGCTCATCTCTGCAAGTGGTGAGCTTGTTTAGATATGTGGAAATAGTATTGATGTTCTCCATGGAGACTTGAGACAATATGGTCTCAAACTCCCTCAAGGATGATCTGTCTCGGCCTTGCCACACACTTCTTCCACTCAACCAATTCTTGTTCATTAGTTGAAGCTGGCTTTTGGATTTCTTGATCAATGAAATCCTTCAAGGCGTTGTCTTTTAATACAACCTCCATGCGATCTTTCCATGCTATGTAATTTGAGCTGCCTTCCAAGGCATACTTGAGTCTCAAGCCATAGAATGCCATTGACCAACCTTGAAGTATGAGATGAATTCGATTTGCACCTGCAACCCCGAACTTCAAACTTCGAATTCTCTTATCTGTATATTGTTCACAGCTCCGATAAACTTGGCTCTAATACCATGTAGAAATTATTACTATAGATTAACCTGATAATGCAATATAACTAAAGAAAAATAGTCTAATCTACTTCTACAATCAAACTTGTGGAAGCTTGTTAGATTTGAGCAAGATCAAGCGGAACACATATAACCAGAAGAAGAATCAATGCACATGAAACACAAAAGAGTACTCATGGGAAAGCCTCAACTAAAAACCCCACTATCTGTATTATCATACAAGGTGGAAATATCTCAAAATTACACAAATCCTTAGCTCTCACAGCTAGCCAGCTCTCGGTACAATCCTCCTGGATGCTCACAGGCAAACAAGGCTTCTCACAAACCTTCTCCTCTGCCCTCCATGCCTCCTATTTCCTTGCGCAATTACTCCTGGGTGATCCTGTTGTTACCAAATGTAACACTGATCACTCACATTGATCTCACACCCTGTAAAACTGTGCAATCCTCAAGGAACCTCTGCCTTGACTACATGGATGAGTTTCCTTTATAGGAAAACACATGTAACTGATAATAACATGTCCTTGATATTTAGCTCAACTGGGTCTTTCTCTGAATAGACATGCATGAGTTATTCATGAGAGAATCTTCAATTATCTAGAGTACATTAGTTTGATGCATGCATGCATTAATTGACTGAACTCACAATTAGTTCCTCAAACAGTTTGGAACTAATTTCACTAGACTTAACTCAGTAAACTGAGTTAACTAATTACAACTCAAATATAACTCAATCTTATCTCCTTAATTAAGGGATAATCTCCTTATAACTGTTGCATGACTTCAGAAAGACTTCTAACTTGAATTTCTCCAACTAATTAATCCAAGATGAATTAATTAATTATTTTCCAAGCAGCTGGTGAGACTAAATTCGAATTTTAATTCACAATTTAATTCAAGGACAAATTAAATTGGGATATTCTGGATTCTATTTTTATCATTGTCTTAAAAATGCTTATCTGTGGTATGAGTGTGTTTGTCTGATCAAACCCTAGTGTAATCAAAGTGATTGTGTGTCTAACTTTTATTTGATATTGTTGGTGAAGTTGGGTTTGACTAACACATGATATGATATATTTGAATGATGATAAAATCTAGGAATATCTATCCTTTTGGTTGAATTCCTTGGTTGGTTTGGGAGAAGATGTATTAATATTGTTGGACATATGATATGCTTATGTATGGTTATGAATTCCTAGATATGCGTTGACCTAGTCATTAATGCTCATAGTTCTTGTCTGATATTCTAGGATGTTAATGTTTGAAAATCTAGGGTATTATAGCTAAACCATAGTGAAGTTAAAAGTTGTTTTGTATGTGTGACATGACAATCTGAAAGCAAGTTTTATGTGAAAGGTCTGTTTGATGTCTGGGGAGGTAACCAACACAGGTGAGACAGTGTTAACAACATATACAACACATTTTCATTAACATATATGTATTACAACAAGTGAATGAGTTCAAGTGTTAAACACAGGTCAAAGAAACATGCATTACAAGTGTTCAAGATTAGTCTTACAATAGTTACAATACATGTGTTAAAACGTGTTGGCCTGTTAGCAGGCTTTTGAATTAAGCGAAAGTTCCAAGAAACATCGTTACACCATACATCACTAACCCCGTGGGTAGGGCGTTGGAGCCACTACTTACTCCTCAAAGAAAATATTACAGACTCTCGAGGCTATGTGGGAGGAGTTGAGGTGAAAATTCCTTTGCATGTACAAATGAGGGGTTTTTTTATAGCCAAGGGTGAAACTAACCCTTGTGGTTGTTCAACTACCCTCATGATTGTTTGACTTCCATGACTTTTCATACAACAAGTCGTTCTCTTCGACTTCCATGTTACATTACATTGATTGACAGCATGGCCCACAGTAGAGATGTGGACGACATGACTCATGACATAACTCGACATGACAGTGTTGATACATTCTTGTTGCTGCTGGTGTGCATGTCGAGCAGTGATGTTGGGTGATGAATGTCCTCATGGTGTGTCCCAGCTTCACCTCCGCATGGCAAAGTGCGTGGAGTCTTCGACGGTCGTTGGTTCGTTTGATGTTGTATTCACACATTGCTCCTTCCTTGTATGTTGGTAAGCTTGACAGGTTCATCTGTTCGCGAAAGGTGCATGTTCGTCCATCCGTCATATCTTGCATGTTTGCTTGTTCGTTCCTTCACGAACACATCTTTTCATGATCCTCATTTGCGAGCATATCTCTTTACTTGCATTGTCTGTTTGTCTGTTGGTGAACCTGTCCTTCTACATGTGCTCCCTTCTTTATTAGATGATTGTTGGAAAATGAAAATCTAGGGTTTTGCAGTTAAATCCTAGTAGTGACATTGTCTAGTGTGAAATATAACAATCTGAGATTTATGCATGTAATGATTGTTGAGATTGGAAATCTAAGGTTTTGGAATTAAACCTTAGTCAAAGTTAAATACTTGGAATATGACGATTTGAGATTTATATAAGATTGATGTATTTGAAAATGGAATTCTAAAAATCTCTTATGAATATTGACTATATGATAATTTGAGATTTGTGAAGAAATCGTTTTATTTTTTTTTCTATTATTTATTTTTATTTTTATTTTTTGTTTTTATTTATTTGTTATTGTTATTATTATTATTATTATTTTCTTTTGCAGTTGAGTATGATGATTGTTCGGAAATCTAGGGTTTGCAACTAACCTTAGTAGTAGTTGGTCATGTTAGTGATTGATTGATGTTTAATTGAAAATCAATCTATGGGTTTGAAACTAACCCTAGTGGAAGCTAGCCAGGCTAATGACTATGTTGTGATTAACATTGATTGATTCTTTTGAAATCTAGGATTTGTATGCAGCCCTAGTGAGAATTCTAACACAAGTATTTTGGAAGGTTGTTAGATGATTTGTAGATCCATATTTGTGTGAATGGTTTCTAGGGTTTGCTATATGTTGTAGTAATTTATGTCATACCTTTGGAAGACATATTGAAACCCTAGATGGAACACATTATTATAAAGTAGTCTAGGGTGTATGACAAAGTCCTTAGCAAGATGTTGAAGAGTATATGTCTCTTGCTTTTAAGTCTAGGTATCTGATATATATATATATGAAATGCTTTTGTGATTCTTATATGACTAACATCATGCTTCTATAGTTTTGGTTGTACTTTCTATCTAAGCTATGTAGGTACACAATCTTAACCTTGGTGAAGATGCTCAATGTGACAAGCAAGCTGTGCAGGTACACAATCTTCAACTTGGTGAAGATGCTCGATGTGACAAGAAAGTTGTGTTGGTACACAATCTTCAACTTTGTGAAGATGTTCATTGATGTGATAAGCATGACGAGGATGATAATAATTATGATGAAATGGTTGGAAGCCACGAAAGATTCTCCGATGTCGAAAAGGAAGAAGTTGATCTCCCAAAGGAAGCATGAATAAAAGAAATCTCCCTAAGATTAAGAGGGAGTCTGGATAAAGAGGTGCTTCTTGGTTGAGAGGGAGTGACAAATATGGTTCTCTGCTTCATGTGTCATGCACTAGACCAGAACTAACAACTGTAAGTCTGAGTGAAGGCCATGAGCAGGATAAGGAAATTAGAGAATGCATTTTGAAGTGTTGCTGAAAGAAGAAAAACAAGATTCGATTGAAGAAGATGTTGTTGCATGTAAAGTAGGAAGAAAAATGTATGATTGAGGAATATTCTGTCAAAGATTCAATTGATAGTCCTACTGTGGAGAACTGAAAAGCAACATCTATTTCCTGGAAGACCCCGAAGGTTTATATTTATATACTTGTTAAAGTATGTTATTGATTGGGGTTGTGTTTGTACAGGTGAATCTCTCGAAGGAAAGCATGTTGGTTACCAATGAGTTTGATTGTGAGAGATTGGTTATTCTTGATCTGCTGGATCAAGGGGTGTTGAGGCTTTGCAAGTGAAGCATTGCCTGGGGAGATATCTGGCTAACACTTTGAGTTGATGTCTGAGTCCTTGAAGTTGGAAAGGTGGCGTTGGTCATTGACTTTGACATGTACTTGGATTTTTGGGTTGGTGGTTAGAAAGTAAGCTTGATGGTACCTAGAGGGGATGAAAGCTTGAGTCCACCTTAGTCCCACTTGGATAGATTCCCTTGGTCAGGAATATAGTCCATGGCATTGCATGCCTAAATTTTTGAATGACTAGTTGGATAGATTGCCCTGGTCAGGAAACTAGTCCATGGCATTGAAATTCCTAAACTGTTGAATGACTGATTGGATAGATTGCCTTGGGCAGGAATCTAGTCCATGGCATTGCGGTGTCTAAAGTTCTTCAAGGTTCATATAGTTTGAGATCTCCCATTCTATATGTACATTATGAATACCTTCCTAGTTAAGAGGGAGCGTTGGAAAAAATAACCACGTTTGGTCTTCAATAATGTACTTGAGTCATTATGTAATGTACTTGTCAAAAGAATAAAAAGATAATTAATATTATTATTATTATGACTTATTAAAGCATGGGTTTCATGCTTGGGTCACCATGTTTTAGGTAAAAGTCCCCATTGAGGACTTATAGGATTTATTCTGACTCTATAGAGTTATTGTACATTTAAAGAGACCCTTTCTTAGGCTTTTGAATCATGTAAATCGGTTAAGTATTGAGTCAAATATGAATTATGGAACCTCCACACCATGTCGGCCTAAGGACCCATTATACCCCACAAGAAGCCTATAAAAGGAAGGACTATGAATTCATTTGGGGCATCACTTCTCATTCTCTCTCTTCTGGGCAGAAGTGCTAAAATCTATTTACCACGTAGAAGTGAGAAGTAGGAGGCTGGGAAATTCTGTTGTTGGGAAGACAAAGTGAATGCGAGTTTGGGGGAGTATAGGGAGTCAAGGAAAATAGAAAATTTGGTGGTGGGCTCTCTCTGTTTTGTGTTCTAGATTGGGAGAACGAAGTCTCCTAAGTTGGATTGTTGGAAGTCGTGAGCTGCCGCAAGTTGCTGGAAAGAGATCAACCTTCTGGAGGCTGACTTGGTGTGGAGGGAAGGTCTGGTCAAGGTCTAGGGTGAAGAGTCTCAAAGAATATTATTGAAAGGAATAATTACTTTGACTGGGTTTTCCCCTCAAGGGGGGTTTTGCCCTGGCATGTGCCTACATCTTGTGTTCATTGTTTTATGTGTTGTTTCTTTGTGTAATTACTTGATGAACTAAATAAAGAAGATATAAAGAATTGTAATAGCAAGTAACATCACAAGTAATTATCAAGATCAAGAAAATATTTATTGCATCTATGATTTTCCAAAATCTCCTAGCTTGAAGGGTTAATTGAATCAATTATTGCCAATGCTGTGGAGCATTTATCCCATTTTGTGCTAACAAGTTCTCTATTAAAATCTCATTGTGTTAGATGCATTAGTTTACATAGATATGTATCCTATTGGAGTTTAGGATTCTGGCTCTAGTTTTCGGTGGCCTTCAAACATCTTGGTCCTAGGCTGAACTATGAGTTTCTGATATATGTGGCTTGCAGATTGTTGCACATATCTAGGGAGGTTTGTAGTTGCTCATCAACCATTTTTCATTTGAAAAATAACTCATTATTCTTGCTAATAGATCCAACTCCTGTAAGCTCTACTTAAAGGACACGGAGTGGGTTTTTATCCACTCATGCATGTATGTTTCTTGAGATCATGTAATATAGTCTCGCTAGGTTCCACCACAAGTTTGACCACTACCTGAAAGTGGCTCCATGACTCTAGGAAAAACCCTCATTCGAATTGAATCTCACACAGAGAGGAATTTTTTTTTTCCCATAAGGAAAAAGTCGTAATTTCTATTAATATGGAGAAATTACATTTTGCAGATGCTGATGCATATTCATATTGTGGTCCAGAGGCCTGCCTTGTACAAAAAAACCATGTATGTCTTGACCTCCACGCAGGGAGTCCTTGTAACTGTAACTAGATATGTCCAAAACTTAGAAGAAACATGATGTAAACACATTACATTTCGGCTCTACGCAGAGAGCACTGCTGTAACTGGTTCATATATAATGATGTATATACATGTAAATACATATGTCAAAATCCACATAAAACAGAAACTGATTATATGAGGGTCTGAGACCCATTCCTAGTAAGGTCATCAAAAGGTCTGTGGTAGTGCTGATGGAAGGTTCCATCAATCTCCTCCTGGATCAGCCAGTCGTCTCGTTGTCTGTGCGCTGCTTCTTTGGATAGCTGGTCCGCATCGGTGTTCTGTTCCCTGTAGATATGGCGACAGACAAAGGATTCAAAAGATGTGATCAATCTTTTTGCCTCATCAAGAATATGTCTCAAAGAGAATGCATAGCAATGAGATGCATCGTTCAGCCAGTTGCAAACAATTTGTGAATCACCAAATAGTTGTAGGTGGCTGCAATGTTTTTGTAATGCAAAGTGTATGATATGTTTTGCTGTGCTTAATTCAGCAAAATTGTTGGTGCCTCTGCCAAGCTTAATATGGATCTTATAACAATGTGCATCGTTGAGGTATAGTATCGCTCCTCCACCACAGCCTGCTTCTTGAGCAGAGCCATCAAAAAAAGCCCAAGGCTTCGATTTGTCAATACTTATAGGCCTGTTAGTGCGGGGGGGGGGGGGGTAATAGAAACTACCTCAGGTAGTAAGTCATAATCAGCAATAGTGTGACTCAGTATTACAGGCCAATGAGGTGCCTTGTTATGAAAAATAATCTGGTTCCGAGCTATCCATATTGCCCAGCAAACAAGCAATGGCATGTTGATGGATTTTCCAGTATGATCTCGGCACCAACAGCTCCAAGCCTCCATTATATTCGGACCCTGCCAGTCTTTGAGGGAAGGATAGTGAGCAGAAATATTTTGCCAAAAGTCTTTAGTAACATTGCATTTTAAAAAAAGATGTTCAGTGCTTTCCTCTTCTATACAACAGAGATGGCATCTGAATGGTCCATGAAATGATCGCTTCATAAGATTGGTTCCAGTAGGGATTTTGTCGAAGAGTATATTCCACATTAAAAGGCGAGTGCGTGGGGCAGCTCCAAGCTTCCAGAGATCTTTCCAGATGGGGAGGATATTCGGGGGCTTGAAAGATTTACAAAAGATTTTTTGGTGAAAATCACATGAAATATCATTTGCCGACATGTTTCGAACCAACTAGTGTGGTTCATCGGCTTGAAAGATTCCATGAGCTTTAAGTATCCCAATCTAGGGGACTATATACCGTGTTTTGCAATGGCCCAGATAATCTCATCAGGGCCTTCAATGAGTCTGATATGAGCCTGTGTGTGAGTACACAGAGAGGAAATACACCTAACTCTTCACCAATAAATCCAACACCTTTATGCTTTAAAATCCAATAATATAAAATAACCTTTATTCAATTTATATTTCAAAAAAAAAGTTTATAAAATCCTCTCCCCTTTCTTGAAACATGTAAATGAAGCTATCTTAAATCCAACTACTAATAATCCATACATATAACTTCCATGTAAATCCATGGATAGAACACATGATACAATTAATAATTATTCTATCCTTTAAAACTAAACTTTAGTCATTTCATGTATATACTTAGTCACTTCGCTCTACAACCCAATATAGAGTAGATGTGTAGGTGTAATGTAAGTATGTAAACAATTCTAAATGTCGGGTTAATTAAAAAATAATTAAAGACTCAAAAGTGATTGGGATGAGTGCAAACATCTAAATATTAGCTCAATTAATAATAAAAAATTAAAGTAATAAGAATAATAAAATTCAATTTGTTATATTTTGATTTGTTATTAACTTGTGAATATGTTTTGTTACAATACCATGACTTATCAATATTGCAAGCCCAAAAAACATAACGTATTTCACAACCAAAATATTTTATAACAATATGACAAGATTTTTAACCATGGATCTTCATCCCCACTTTACAATGGATATTATTAACTTGTACAGATTTGGCTTTGTTACAATACCATGAGCCAATGCCATGGCTTATCAATACCACATGCCCAAAAAACATAACTTATTTCACAACTAAAATATTTTGTAACAATATGAAAATATTCTTAACCATGGATATTCATCCCCACTTTACCATAGATATTATTAACTTGTAAATATGTTTTGTTACAATACCATTAGTTATCAATACCACACGTCCAAAAAAACATAACTTATTTCAGAATCAAAATATTTTATAACAATACGACAAGATTCTTAGTCATGGATATTCACTTTCACTTTGTCATTAATATTATGAACTTTTGAATAGGCTTTGTTACAATAACATGGACTAATACTATGACTTATCAATACCACATGCCAAAAAATCATAACCTATTTCACAATCAAAATATTTTATAACAATATAACTTAACCATCCATATTCATTCCCACTTTACTATGAATATTATTAACTTGTAAATAGTTTTTTTATAATACCGCGGGCCAATACCATGACTTATCAATACCACATGCCCAAAAACCATAACTTATTTCACAATAAAAATATTTTATTTCAATTTAATTTTATAACATTTTTTTAGTTGAAGCTTAATATGAAAAGAGATAATTAGTTTGGAGATATATCTAAACCCTCTATCCTCACGACTACTAAAAATATTCCCATAGAAATTAAATTAAGGTTATAATAAAATTAAAAATGAGAATACTTTTATATTTAAGGATGTGAAATTTATATAATACAAATAGTATTAGTAAGAACCAACATAGATCCATCCTAACTAAGGATGCAAGTGATGACAACAAGCAAAGTGAAGGGAAAATAGGGGGAGCAAGAGAGAGGGAGGGAGATAGTGACTAAGTTGAAGGGCAGAGAGAGAGACAAAGAGAGGGAGGTGGGAGAGAGTGGAAGGAAGAGAGAGAGGAGGGGAGAGAGAGAACAAGGGAGTGGGGGAGAGAGATGGAATTGGAGGGGGAGAGAGAAGGAGGGAGGGAGGGAGAGAGAGGGAGGAAAGAACAAAGACAAAGGGAGATAGAGGTGGAGAGAGACAGAGGGAGTGATAAGGGAGAGATGGAGAGAGAGGGAGGGAAGAGAGAGAAGAGGTGGGGATAGATATTGGGAGAGAAGGGAAAGAGAGAGAGAGAGGGAGGCATAAAGATGGAGGGGAGAGAGAGTGATGGGGGCGGGGACATAGGGAAGTGGGAGAGAAAGGGAGAGAGAGGACTCAAGAGAGAGAAGGAGAGAGAGATGGAGTTGGAGGGGAGAGTGAGAGAAGGAAGAAGAAAGACATAGAGGGAGAAAGGTAGAGAGAGAGAGGGAGTGACAAGGGAGCGATAGAGAGAGAGTGAGGGAGAGAGGAGAGCAAGAGGGAAGAGAGAGAGGCAAAGAGGAAGAGAGATAGATAGATATGAGGAGAGAGTGTGTATGTTTGGGGGTGAGATAGAGAGAAGAAATAAGAAAGAGACACATAGATACAAATATAGATATTATATAACCAACCTAGATCCACCTTAATTGAGATCTATCAAGCGTTGAGAGGGATCCTCAAATTTTACACTCAAAAAAGAAATTTACAGTCAGAAAGGTTAAATCCTTCTATGCACTTAATAGATTTGGTTTAAAATGAAACTAGACTTTGATATTTAAAAACAAATCTTTCTTCATGATAAATATATCAAAATGAAATATATATGTACTCTTTTATTAATCAAATATTCAAAAAAAGAAGAAGGAGATAATCCCTTTTAAAATTTAGTAACACAAAGTTCCACCGTAAATATTCGATTCCAACTCCAGTGTTAAACAAATCTCCCCATCATTATTATTTTTCAAAAGAAAAAAGCACACTGTTGAACACGTCATATCGGCGACAGGCAAAGACGTTAATTATAGGGGATTGGTTTGCGTAAAAACAATGATACTGTATTTTTAATTGTTTTTGGTTTTAAAACAATGACGCCTGAGTCTGCTTTTTTCAGTTTTGCAATTTACAGGCCAAAGCAAAAGCCTCCGTACATTAATCGGATGCTGTAAAATCCTTTCAATCTTCTGTGATGGATTCATCAAAGCTCCGGCAAGCGCCATCAATGGAAGGAAGTGGCGAAAAATTGAAGGAATTCTTCGCACAGCTTGTCATGCTATGGTGGGCGGGTGTCAGAGAGGCCTGCTGCCTCCACAGGGTTCTTTTCTTCTGCAAAAGGTCGTAATTTTTATTTATCACTAGAATTCTCATTTTTTGTTTCGGTTTCAGTATCGTGTGAATTCCTTTATGATTTTTCATGTTTGAATTCCAGGTCAAGGATTCTGCTTAAAAGAACCGGGCAGTGCTTCCTTCTGAACGGCTGTATTTTTCTTGGCAGGTATTTATATATTTTCTTTTGCAAATTTCCCTAATTTTCATTTTATTTAATCGCTCTTTGTGCTTACTTAGTTTATACGAACTCTTTTCCGGTCTCGAAATCAAATTTAATCAAACTCAACGGGGCTTGGTTGGTTAGTAAAGGGGCTGTTGTGATATCCAACCACGTTCAAATCCCCAACACGTTTTCTCCTGTGGTCGCTGTCTGGCAGACTGTTTACTGCGGTTGGGCGTTCTGGGTGAATTTGGTGGAAGAGATATTCTCTGTTGATCGGTAAAGCGGGGAATGCACTAAGTTCAAGTCTGCTAGACATGTCCATTCCTCATGGTCCGCTGTCTCGAGTGCCGTCTTACATTGTTAGGGCCAGGTACAAGTCTTGGCGAATATGGTGGAATAGATACTCCAATAACAACATCCTAAATGAAGGATAGCTTCCACGAGTTGTGAGATATATCTACGTCAGTGTGTTATTCCATGTTGAAAGATCTGGTTTGCACATGTCAAATGGAAACATCTATTAAACTCCGTTGTTTAAGAGTTCCTCTCTGATTGTATGGAGGTAACCCTGGGAGAAGTTTTATAATTGTAAAAACATGAAAATAGAATCTAATCAAAATTTTGATGAAAGGATTCATTAAAAAACTAATTAAAAATGACTAGTTATTAAGAGTTCGTTTCTGAATGCATGGACGCAGCCTTGGGAGAACCAAAATTGTATAATTGTCAAAGAATGAAACCGAATCTAATGAGAGGTTAGTGAAGGAATGCCGTAAAAAAATCAAAATTACTGGTTTTTAAGAGTTCGTTCATTTACACTGCATGGCAGGCAGCCTTGAGAGTACTAAAATTTTCATAAAAAATAAAAAAAAGAAAAGAGGGAAAAAAACAAATCCAAATTGAAGTTGAATGTAATTAGATTCAATGATTTTAATCAAAGTATTAATAAGATTTGGACAGTTTTTAATAGTTATTTTCTTTGCCCTTAATGTGTGTATGGCAGGCAGCCTTGCAAGATAGCAAAGATATCATAATTGTCAAAAAAAGGAGAGACCACCTTCTGGGCTCAGTATCTCTGTGTGTGCATGGAAGTGTGGAAGTGAAATGACTCGATTGGCTTTGAACTTGTGAACTCTGTCTGGTGCAAATTGGAATAAAAAACTTTTGGCCATGGTTGCTGTACTGAATTAAAAGGAAATTATGATCAGACAAAACCCAATTATTCTACACTGAACTGTATGAGAAGAACTCATCAGGCCAACCCAGTTATTCATTCTAAAAATGGTATACTTGTTATGATTGCATAGTCACAATCAAAACGGTCAACTGATCAAGACCAAAATCCAATAGATAGGGAAAAGAAAAAAGTAAAAGTGGTCAGTTACACCATTTTAAAAATATAAAAATTTATAATAATTTTACTCATAATTTAAGATTCCTCATAAAACACATGTTTATAACGAACACAATCACTATATGGAATAAATGTTGAGAAAAAAAATCAATTATTTTAAACCTTGAAGGCTCAGTTTGAAGTCTGTTCTGGTCAACAGAACTGATGTCTGACTTGGCTGTTGGTAGTTTTATTATGTGGAGCATAAAAATCGGCAGTAGGAAGCAAAGCAACTAATTTTTGTTACTATTTATGCTTGTAATGTCTGACGTTGACCAGAAATATGACGATAAATATTTTATTGCCCTCTTGCTTTAAATGGAGAAAGGTTGCTGATTAGGCAGAATTCTTAGAGAGATTTGTTTGGAACTCAGACAATCTTCAGTAAAATATACTAAATAGGAGAAAGAAACAGAGGAAGAAAAAGTAAGTAACATTTATGCACACAAAATTGAAACAATACTTGTGGAGTTTGCTGCATACCTGGAAAGTCTGCTCGGCTTAGTTCTGGAACGAGTTGAGCCTGTTGGTTTGTGCCAAACTTAGTGACATCAGGTCAAACTTGCCAAGAATTGGTGAGCTTGATTGATTGTGACCAAGTTTCTCAGCAGGTTTGATCGAGTTTATAACCATTTTTGCAGAGTGACATATGTTTGCCTATTTTTAAGTTTTTTGATTTTACAGAGTTTTATGTATGAGTTCTTTCCAAGTCTGAGTCATACTCTTACTCTTTGGCTTTGAGGAATTGTTCCGAAGTCTGAGAAATATGACTATGAGAGGACTAGAAGTTAACAAAGCATGATGATATAGGCAGGGAACTTTTAACGCATCTCCAATATTACCCTATGTGAGAAATAAATTCTGTAAAAATAAAGCAGGATAATACAGTTTTGAAACAGTTGAAGAGTCTAATCATCCTCACCAATTATTCTAGAGTACCTTGAATGTCAAAGGAAGTCATATTGCTCAATCCCAGGTGATAAATTAGTGGAGCTTAATGAGGAAGCTGGAGAAGTAGCTGTGTCAGATGGTAAATCTCTTCTGTTTGAGCCCAATCCTTCGCTATACCATTGTAGAAACTGCAATGCCGGCCCTAGTAGGCCATTTGAATCATGCCCTCTTGAGGATGCCTAGGAGTCAAATATTACCATTCAATAGTGTTACAGCAAAATCTAGCAGCCTAGTATAAAGCCTCACTAATCTTGCAGCCTAGTATAAATCCTCACTAATCTAGCAGCCTAGTATAAAGCCTCACTAGTCACTCTAGGCTAAGGGCAACAATGAGATCAGTGACCACTGCCACCTTAGTGGTTGTTCCACTGTTGTTTTGTGGATGAATGTTATTGCCACAAGGGAGGCTTCACCAACAGGTCTAGGAGATTAAGTAACCCAAAGATTCCCAGGCTAAATACCCTCTAAGGAACATGTTAATTAAATACTCTAGAATAATATTCAATAAGTTAGGGCTCCGGGTGAAGTGAGGTAGCGAGTACAGAGAACCTATGGCTAAGCCTAGGGGCTTGAGATAAGGCCCAGAGATGCTCAATTAGATTCCAAACACGTGCTACCTTGATTAAATGGATTGCTGTTGTAAATTAGGGCTTATAATAAATGCAGTTTACACAATGCAAAATTTATGACAGCAATATAAAATAATAGCCCACAATTGATGAGACAATAGACTATGAAAGGCTATTTAATGAGGCAACAAGAGAAAAGATTACAATGACAAGAGAAAAGATTACTTCTATTGCTGAAAATGCACAAAACAGCTATGAAACCCTAGACATCAGCCCTAGAATTATGGCTGAAAAATGCATAAAAATGACATTTCCCTTTTTTCAATACAAGAGATGCAAAGCCTAGCCCTAAGACAATGAAATTCAGGGTATTTTATGTTATTTATTGTAGATCTTGCTGTAACCTAACCCTAGTTTACAATGAAAGAAGAAAAAGTTTTAAATTTTTTAAATGATCAACACCCAAAGACTGGTGCCTTTTATCAATTGGATATATGCAGTCAAAATGGTGAGGTCAAAGGTGGAAGATCTTGAATGGAGTGAGCAAGAGAGAGAGGAAAACCTCTCAATCTAACCCTAATGGATTTCACAAAAGAGGAGATTTAAGGTCAATGAATGCTATTCTAAGTTTCCTTGATGGATACTTGGTGAGAAATCTTGCAAAGGTAGATTTGAGTCATAAAATATTCGACATATCATGAAGACTTTATGATACTCTAATTCTACAACATTTGCAAAATGGAAGAAAAATACTCACAATAGGATAGCACAATTCATCATAGCATCACTTCATTAATCCAAGAGAAAGTCCATGCATGCGATATTACCTTCCCCTTGACAATTTGCTATCCTAGTGATCCATTGCATCCAAGAGAAAAAGAGGAGCTAGTGTGCATTCTCTTACAAGAGAAATAATGGGTCTGTGATAATGATCCTCCCAAATTCACTTCCCTATATTTATATAAGGGCAACCAAGTTGATTTAGGGCTTTAATAACTAAAATCCCTAAAAATAATGTTTTAAGTGATTACAAGTTAATTAGTTCATAAGACGATCTATAAGATAGCTTTCTCAAAGATCAAACATAACAATTAGCCTCTTTTTAACCCACATGTGTGAGTAAAAAGGCCTCAAGGGTGACATCATTCTCTAAAAGTGAAGATCTCTATCAAATTGTGCAAAGGATGGGTCACATGAATGCTCCTAAATTAAATCCATCTCCTCATTAACAAGGTGTTCAAACTCCAATCATTAAGAAAAATCCTCCTCATGAAGATATCACCATCAACTAAACCCACATCATCATGCTGGACCTTATGAGGGCGATGTCATAAGTCTAGGGCATGATGTCGTCATCACGATAGGTGAACTATCCCTTCCAGAGGGATCTCCAGTGCTCATCATCATCCAACTAGTCGATGAACAAGGCAACGTCCATCAAGAAGGTCCAAGGTCAACTTGGGGGCATCCTAAGCTCTCTAGGTTACATCATCCGTCTAGGCAATGTCCTAGATTCATTTTTCAACATTTCAGTGTTTTGAGGGAGAGGAGAGGGTCATCATCAATGCTATATCAATCCCAAGGTCAATGCTTATCTCAAAATGGTCAACGTCTTGCCTATGGTGCCTTGAAGGGTCATCAAGTGGGGTTGGACATCCTCTTTGATGTGTTGGAGAAGTCTTAATCGATCACTCAAAGGATAATAGATGTATCTGGGAGAAGACATCTGAAACATACCCTTAAAATCAAGCGAGATTATCATCCTAGGTAAAGAAACCATAAAAGTATCACATTGGACCATATTTAATGCAAAAGGCATGAGATTATTTCACACAATCATCATCTACAAATGTCTTTCTAGCTTAGGGTTTGTAAACAAGTTACCATGCTTAGAGATGGGACGGTTATCTAGAGGCCCTATTAGGTGCTTCCAACCTCAAGGGAGGAATAGTTCCTAGGCTAATCCATTATTCAATAGGTGCCAGTGAATAGTGGTATGGTGGGGGTTTACTTCATGGAGGATGTCACTATCTGTGTACCAATTATGAGATACCATCATTCTTGAGTGTTATAATGTGAAGAGGGAGAAACCCCTTTCCTCGCCGATTTTACCACCCCTCTTGTGCACCTTTTTCTTCAATGTTTTTTCTTTTTCTTGCATAGCTTGGGTTACAAGATTTATTTATGCATTCTGTTAAATTTCTTTGAACCCAATAACCTGGCAATTTATTACCTAACAAATTACAGATCTATGAATAAAAGCACAACTGGGATCTCAACAAAACTCAAACAATGGAAGCAAATTAAAGGACCAATCTCAATCAAGCAAACAAATATTCTATCTAATCAATAGTTCTTCATTAAAAATAACTTTAGAACCTACTTGGCCTCCCTTACTAGGAAAATGGCTCTCTAAGGAAATTATAAATTCAATAATGAACCTGGATCTGATCTAGCCAATCAAGCCCTAGATCTGTCCTTCGATTTGTCTTGGTTGATTTGGATCTCCCTTCTTACTCCTTACACCTTCCTTAGACCTGACACACTTGAATGGAAGTCCTTCTCCACCCAATTACTGAGATTTCATTCTCACTGTGTCTTGTGCATGTCCTTTGTGTCTTCTCCCTTAACCTAACATTCCTTTTATAAGCTTGAGTTATGACCGAATTGATAGCCTTCGTCTCCAAAATGATTGACGGTTGAGATTAGATCTCACCTCACTTGAGATTGACGGCTGAGATTCATCTAGTTATCTAATGCAAAAACCTTTGCATTTCATTAAATTTCACTCTTATCCTATAAAAGGAATTACTTTAATCACAAAAGGAATTTTTAAGGTTGAGTGTGTATTAGGCAACTTCCGCACACCTAGACACTTAGGCTTATCCTTGTTCAAGCTACAAACATCAACACATTCATTACCATTTAATGGTGAGGTAGTTTATCGCTCAATAGGGTTGGGATATCAAAGTTCCCTTCATTCTTGATTTGCTTATGCATTAGCTAGAACTAGGTGAGGGCTAAAGGGTAGAGTGGAGCTTAGACTTGTGAAAATTTATGAATCTAACAAATCAGGAATCCTACTGCAGTAAGTTGATTTGCATTACCTACTTGTGTTCTTCAATTTAACAAGTTATTTTCAGAATTATTCAGAAAATATTAATGCAAATACACTGTATCCTACACCTATATATAGATCAAGTACTGAAAAATAAATGAGACAACCACACAAAGGACATACTTATTTTTTGGACTAAATGTCCCCGGAAAAATCCAATGCAGGAAAACCGGTGCAATAGATATGACGGTTTTATTATTAAGTAGATTTCTGAATACAACTAGGGTGCCAAATCTGGCTCACCCGACAGAGAATAAACTCGACAGAAGTACCTCTATTTGGAGAGAGATATTTTGGCGAATCCAACAATTGGATGAACAAACCCCATAGGTGACTGCATTGTCCCTAGTGCTGTGCAACGATGGATGCTCCGAGCTCTGCACTGGAACTGCATCACCTCCTCTAGGGGCTGCGTCACCCTCCTAGTGAGCCTTCCTAGTTCAGAAATTGATTTGCTGAACTGCTGCTTGATCTGCCTCACAGAAACCTTAGCACTGCCTCTAAGTGGCTGCGTTAGCTCCTCTAGCCTCCGCGTCACCCTTTTGCAGTTGTGCTGTCTCTCCCTAGTGCTATGCTACCTCTTTGCTATGTATTCTCAGCCTTGGAATGAAGTCCCTCTGTCGAACTGCCCCTCTCTGCACTAGAAACTTACTCCGAAATTCTCAGCAAACCACACCGCAGAATTTTGAACTAGCTCAAGTGCTGCTCTGTGTGTGTGTGTTCTCCAACTGACCCCAAGCCTTCCTTTATACTTTTCCTGTTGAGAAATCGACGGCCGAGATTAAGTCTCTAATCAATGGCTAAGATTAAATTAGACTTGATCCTTGTCTCTTAGAAGCTTCTCACCCATATTTTCATTAATACCCATTAATATTTTAATTTTCCTAAGTTTAGACTTAGGAACCCCATTAAAAATATTAATTATTTTAATAAAATACAATCCGGGTGGAATTTCTCCAAACAATTTCTGGGACTTGGAGATCTCATGTGTTCTAGCACCTCCACAAAATTTTGGAGCTAAAGCACATCCGATGCTACCCAAAAATCAACATTCCCTCTTAGTGAGGAATGTGCTGTAGCAATACTTCCTAGTAGAAGTATCACACTAATCCACAACATCGGTCCTCTGCGCTACTGATGCTCAGCCTGCTGCCCTTCATCAGTTGCGCTGCTGCAATTTGTATTACTGCCCATGACACTACCACCGTCACTGCTACATCTATACTGCAACTCCGTCACTGCTACATCTATACTGCAACTCCCTCTCGATATGCTACATCATGCTGCCCATAGCACTGCCACTGCTAACTGCTTTACTGCAACTCAGTTGCTGAGAAGTAAGCAACTGAAAATCCACCCAAAAGCTAACATGCTAGTCAGCCTGGATGCTCCTTGACACCGAAGCTACCTCTGCCGCTAATCTGTGCTGACCCTCTGATGCTATTGTGCCGCTGTTGTATCTGCTCTGTGCCTTCCGCACTGCTGCAGCAATCCACTGTGGTGCTTCAAACTTTGGCACTCTAGCTCTGCCACTGGTGCTCCATCATCTCTCACCAACTGACTCTTGTCATTCTGCTACTGTCATTAAGGGCTCCTGTAGCCGTATGTGATCCAAGAGTTTGGGCACCTCAAGGATCCTGCCCTTGTCTATAGTCCTCCTACCTACTGCTGAATATCACCCCACCTCTTCTCTAGAGGTGCATGAGCACTCATGGCGCAATCCTCAGCGTCCTCCTTGTCAGCTTGTGCTGGAACAACCTTTGAGTCAGACTTGTCTTCTTTGCCCTTCTTCTGAGGGCACTACGTGGCGAAATAACCCATTTCTCCACATCTGAAGCATCTGACTTTGGATATGTCATTTTTCTTTCTCTTTTGCTGCCCTTGCTGTCCCGCTGATGCGAGAGCCGCATCCTCCTCTTCCTCCTTCTTGACTTTGATCCCTTTGTTGCTGCTTCCCGCCTTGGTCAACCGTCTGATCTCTTCCTGTTGAAGAGATGCCCACATCTCCTCCCAACTGGGAAGAGAAGCTCTGCCCAAGATGCTTTGGACAAAGGTTTCCCAGTCTTTAGTGACTGCATTCAGGGCAGTCTTGACCATAAATTCAGGATGTGGTGTAGCCCCTATGGAAGTTAGCTAGTCACGATCCCTTGCAACCTGAGAAGGAAGATATCAATTTCTTCTCCCTTCTGCATTTGAAACTGTCTCAACTGACTCTCTAGCAACATCTTCCATTGAACGGAAGTTCCCTCGTACAAAGTGGTCAAGGCCTCCCACATTTCCCTTGTCGTGTCTTTCTCAGTGATATGTGGGATGACATGATCTTTGACCCTGTCCAAGATCATGCACTTTGCTTTTGCTTGAGCCTCCTTGTACTTCTTGAGAGGATCAACATCAACCAGAACAACAATTGTCTTTAAAGCATAATCCTTGATGTGATTTTTATCCAAAATTGCCAGGATCCTGGCCTTCCAAATGACGAAGTTGGATGCTCCATCCAACCTGTCCTGATCCCTCAGTCCGTTAACTGCCATCTCTGTTCAAATGAATGTCGAACTGGTTCTCTTCTCCCTCTTTTGCTACTGCCCCAACAAAACTCGGATTTGGATTTCTTTAGCGCTAGAAATCCTTTAAGGAACAAGCTCCCTTTGAGTTTGATTTCCTTCACGAAAATCCTTCTTCCAACCACTGTCGAACCACTCCTCTCTGATCTCTCTTTGTTGCTGCTCAGCACTGGATCTAGATTTCTTGACAAGAAATCTTCTGAGAAACTGATTCCCTCTACTTTGCTTCTGCCCCACTAGGTACTGTTCTGCACCAACAAAATCAACACCCCACCAGCAACTCCATAAAAAATCTGCGCTACACCCCTAGCAACTGGAAAACCGAGACTCAGCAGTCTCTGCGTTGGCCTAGTGACCACTGCGCTGCCCTCTGCAGCAACAACGTTACCCAATCAGGCTGACGTAAGCTCTCCGTGAGCCTCCCTTGGTGACTGCGTCACCCCTCCTCTGCTCTCTTGGCCTGAAGGCTGAAACTACGATGTCTCTTGGGACCACTGTCTTCACACACGGATTTTCCTCTATCCTTTTGTCGATGGCTTCAGTCCTCCTTGATCTGCAATCACTCTGGTACCATGTGAAACTTTCTGAATCTAACAAATTAGAAATCCTACTGCAGTAAGCTGATTTGCATTATCAACTTGTGTTCTTCATTTTAACCAGTTATTTGCAAAATTATTTAGAAAATATTAATGCAAATACACTGCAACCTACACCAATATACAAATCAAGTAATGAAAAATAAATGAGAGACAACCACACAAAGGACACACTCGAAATGTCCCCGGAAAAACCCAATGTGGGAAAACCAATGCAACAGATATGAGAGTTTTATTATTAAGTAGATTTTTGAATACAAGCCAACAACTAAGTGGGAAGAATCTGGGACAATCTACCTATGAGAAGGAGATGATGGCCATCTTACATGCAGTAGATTCCTGGTGACCTTACTTATTGGGGCGACGTTTCCAAACCCGCACAGACCATCAAATTCTTAAATATTTTTTGGAGCAACGTCTATCCTCACCACAACAAAATAAATGGCTCGCCAAAATGCTAGGATATGATTATGAGATCATTTACAAGAAAGGGCGCGAAAATATTGTGGCAGATGCATTATCTCGCCAATTTGAGGAGGAAAGTACCCTCCTCGCATTTTCCCTTCCCATTCCAGAATGGATTGAAGAGGCTCACAGGGAATGGTTTTCACATCCCTGGCTCTCCCAACTCATTACTCAATTGCAGGCGGATCCAAATTCCACCAAGGGCTACTCGTGGCAGGATGAGATTCTTCGCTACAAGGACAGAGTCATAATATCACCAACATCCACCCTCAAAAGCCGCATTTTGGCGGAGTGTCACTCATCCCCCACTGTCGGACATTCAGGGTTTTAGAAGACGTATGCTCGCACTAGAAGATCATTTTTTTGGACAGGCATGAAAAAGGACATTCTTACTTTTGTAGCGGAATGTGACGTCTGTCAGCACCACAAAGGAGAGACAGTCAAAACACCAGGCACATTACAACCATTTCCCATCCCGGCATCAATATGGATGAAGGTTTCTATGGATTTCATTATAGGTCTTCCAAAGTCAGGAAACAAGTCAGTCGTCATGGTGGTTGTGGACAGACTTTCTAAGTATGCTCATTTTTGCACCCTACCCCACCCTTTTACACCGACTTTGGTCACTCAATCTTTCATGGATTAGATCTTCAAATTGCATGGCATGCCCACTTCCATTGTGTCTGATCGTGACCTGATCTTCACCAGTAATTTTTGGCAGGAACTCTTCAGGCTACAAGGTACCCAGTTAAAACTCAGTACTTCCTATCATCCACAAACGGATGGTCAAACTAAAGCAGTCAACAAATGTCTAGAAACCTACCTTAGGTGTTTCACTTCAGAAAAGCAACATCTTTGGGTACAGTGGTTACCTTTAGTTGAATGGTGGTATAACACCAACTATCATGCCACCACCAAAGTGACTCCCTATGAAGCAGTTTATGGTCAACTCCCTCCATCCCCTACTTCTTATATCAAGGGGTGCTCAAAGGCACAAGCAGTGGATCAACTCCTACAGAGTCGCACAACCATGCTCGCCCATCTCAGAGAGAATCTTCATCAAGCTCAAAATTGCATGAAGCAACAGGTAGATCAGCATCGCTTAGAACGCCAATTTCAAGAAGGGGATCAAGTATTTTTGAGGCTGCAACCATATAAGCAAACATCACTCAAAGACAAGGGTTGTCAGAAATTATCTCCAAAATTCTACGGACCATATCAAGTACTTCAATGCATTGGAGAAGTGGCCTACAAGCTAGCTTTGCCACCCACTGCAAAAATCGATCCAGTTTTCCATGTCTCATGCCTCAAGAAAGTGATTGGGAACAATTGCACAATTCAAACCAGTCTACCTGAACTGGATGAAGAAGGGTCAATTTGGCTCCAACCTGAACAGGTCCTGGACACACGAGAATGGCACCTGCGTGGCCGCATGATCAAGGAAGTCCTCGTCAAGTGGAAAGACACCTCTCCGGAAGATGCAACCTAGGAACCAACCACTATTCTTCAGTAGTTTTCACAGCTTCAGCCTGGAGGACAAGGCTATTCTTATGGGGGGGGGCATGTTAGGGTCCCACCCTAACCCCCTTATTTATGTAGTAGGATCGAGTCATAGTTATAGTTAAGTAAAGAGTCAATAAAACCCATATTAATAATTGTAAATGGTTAACCCGCATTTAATGACGGGACCACAGTTAGTTGCAAATAGGCCATGGTATTAGATAGATGGTATTAATAAGAACCATGGTATTGCTCCATGGTATTGCATGTATGAGTCATATATAAATGATAGAGACTCCCTGGGAGGAGCATTGCGTCTTATTTTGTAATCGAGCTTTGGTCTATTGGAGGTTGCCCCCTCGAAGAGGCAAGTGAACATTGCTTTCTAAATAATAAAATACTTGCTGTTATTTCTCAGTGTTCTATGTTCTGGGTATATTTCTGCGCATATTTGGTATTCTTGTATCGTCTTGCAGGTTAAGAGCATAACAAGGATTGCCCCAATAGCATAGTCAGAGGCATCTGTCTCGACCTCAAATGGTTTTTGCAAGTCTGGTAATGCGAGCACTGGTGCCGAGTAGAGGCGATCTTTCAACTCTGTGAATGCCTTCTGTTGAGATTTAGACCAAAAGAATTTTGCTTTCGCTCCTCCCTTGGGGACTTGGTCAAGGGCCAAGTGATGAGAAAATCCCAACACAAACCTGTGGTAGAAGTTGGCAAGACCTAGAAAGTTGCGAAGCTCTGTCAGAGTGGTTGGAGATGGCCAATCCCGAATGACTTGGATCTTGGTTGGATCCACATGCACCCCCCGTTCATCAATAATGTATCCCAGATACTAAACCTGGGTCATGCCAAAAGTGCATTTCTCCAAATTGACACATAGCTTGTGTTGCTGCAGTGCTTGGAGAACCTGCCGGATGTGGTGGAGGTGCTCTTCCCAACTCTGGCTGAAGATCAGGATGTCATCCAAGTATACCACTACAAATGAGTTGGTGAATGGTCGCAAGATGTCATCCATTAGCCTCATGAACATTGCAGGAGCATTTGTCAATCCGAAAGGCATAACCAACCATTCGAAAAGGCCTTCCTTGGCTTTGAAGGCAGTCTTCCACACATCGGAGGGTTCAATTGGTACCTTGTGATATCATGACTTCAAATCGATCTTGCTGAAATATTTTGCCCCCTTTAGTTGGTCCAGGTGGTCATCAATCTGTGGGATCGGGTACCTATTACGAACAGTGATCTTGTTCAGCGCTCGATAGTCAATATAGAGTCTCCAAGTCCCATCTTTCTTTTGTACCAACACGATCGGGCTCCCACAGGGCGATGAACTCGGACAAATGTGACCTTTCTGCAGCAACGCTTGAATCTGCCTCTTGATTTCATCGTTCTCCAGAACGGAGCGTCGATAGATTGGGCCATTGGGCAACGATGCACGTGGGGTCAGATCGATGGAGTGCTTGACCTGACAGTGCAGAGGAACCCCTGCGGGGGAAGTGAAGATGTCCTCGTACTTCTCCATGACCTTCTCCATCTGTAGTTGTCGTGCGGAGGGGCCTTGTTTGGAGGTCGTGGCCACTGTCTTTTTCTTTCCTTGAGGGCATATCATCAGGAAAACAAATTTCCCGGTTTTGGAAATGAGCTTACTGCATTGTTTTGCAGTAACCAAAGAGATGGCAGTAAGCGGTGCTACCTCCGATATCCTGTACAGCTTATTTCCCAAAGTAACAATAACAACATGGGGCCTTGATTCATACACAACATGTTGCTTCCACAAGTATGGTTGTCCTAATAATACATAACAAACGTTAAGGGGAACAATGTCACATAATACCTCATCCGCGAAGGGCTTGATGTTGTATGGAAGCCGACACTGCTGAGTCATGCGAAGATCCTGTCCTTGGTGAAGCCACCCTATGGTGTACGATTGTGGATGTGTTGTGGTTGGTGAGCCTAACCGCTTCACGACATCTGCCGAAATGAGGTTCTTTTGGCTCTCGTTGTCGACAATGAATTGTAGCGGGGAGCCCTTTACCCACGTCTGGGAGTGGAAGAGATGCTCCTCCTCCTCTGGATCTTCGGGTTCCTCCTTCTGGATCTTCGTGGTTGCAACGGTGGCGTTGGGCTTCGCATCGATAATCTGCTTCCCTTTGTCATTCCTCTTGTCGGGTTCTGACTCAGAGTTGGAATATGCATCTGATTCTGAAACCTTTAGCTCGGCCACCAATGACTGCTTGGTGTGACACTCACTTGTGTTGTGCGTGGAGGTCTTATGGAACTCACACCACTTTCCCGTGTACTTTTTCGGCTTTGCGGCGCTGTTCTTTGCTTGCAGCTTTGGCGGGTTGTCTTGGGTCGCCCCGCCTTGGCTTTGTCCTTTGTTCTGCGGTTTGGGGGCACCTTTCCTCTGCTTCAGATTTGCAGATCCAAAGTCTCGCTTCTTCTGTTTAAACTTTTGCTCGATCTTGACGGCATATTGGTATGCGTGCCAAGCAAGGAGATGTTTAGGAATTCTATTTCTTCCTGGATGTACCTGTGCAGGCAACCGCGGTATTTGAGTACCAAACGCTGCTCCGAATCCTTGATACCCAACTTTGTGCGAAGGGTATGGAAAATATTGGTAAACTTCGGCACGTCTTGGTCCCTTCCCTGCCGCAGCGTGGTCCACTTTATGTATTGATCCTCATAGCTTCCGACAGGGTAGTACTGCTCCTTGATGGCAGTCCGGAATGAATTCCAAGTGGGTGCAGCTGAAAACAGTGAGGCCATACTTTCATCCTTCTGCTTGCAGTAGGTTTCCCACTAGTCCTTGACGTGGGGGGCGGCTTTGAGAAGAGTGAAAGTAATCTTTTCCCAGCCAGAAAAATCATGAACAAAAAAATACCCTTCTAGCAGATTTAACCATTTATCTACGACGTCTGCATCTATCTGACCCTCAAATATGGGAATGTCAAAGTTAACTTGTACCTTAAAGGGTGTGGTGCTTCCAGAGTAGCTGCTAGAAGTAGATGTGTCGCCCCTGGGTAGTCGCTGAAGGATCTGGGCAAAGTTGTCCATCATTGCGTTCCTTTGTTGCTCGAGGGCCTCTTCGAGCAAGATTTTGATAGGATCTCTTGCCCCCTCGTCTTTCTTTTCATCTGCCATGGGAGGCCGTCGGGATTTGCAAGGTTGGTTTTGCAAAGGTTTGACTAGTTCAAGCCCTAACTCCTTATATCCCGACCTCGTTGGGGACATGCAAAGAAAGACAGAGAAAGAGCAGACCGCTCTGATACCACTGATCCAGATTTAAACAGAAACACAACAAATTACAGATATAACCATACATATAGAGGTGCAACAAAAATAATACTTCATTTCATTACTGTAAAATACTGAAATATGCTTACAAACAGAAATGAAAATAAAATAGCTAGGGCGATGGTAGCTTATCTCTGAGAAGAGATGTGGCGGCTACATGCCTTTGAATTGTGTTACAATGAGGCTCGAAGGTTTATTTATTGTTGAGAAACAATGTAAAACCCTAAACATCCAAAAAAACTAACCTTAGAAGATGAAACGCCAAACTGTGGGCCCCATTTGGGTAAATTGGTACATCAACTTCCCGGGGTCGTAACTTTGGCATACAATCTCCGTTTGACGCGCACAATATCTCGTTAGAAAGATCTATTCGAGAACTACAACTTTGGGAAGAGCAACATCGGTCCATGGACCCCATGTTGCTCCCAATTTTCCCAAAAAACATCGTTTAGGGCCTCAAAATGGCTCCGGAAGTTCAGGACTCGAAAAAGTGTGAAAAATAGTAAACTGTGCTACAATTAAGGAAACTGAAAAGCTGAAAGAAACAATGGTGGGGGTCCAAGTGGACTTGGCGGGTGGCCACCAATATCCACCTGGATCATTCGAAGTTCAAGATCGTAACTCACATGTATGCAGGTTCAGGAAAGCCATCTATGGGTTGAAGCAAGCTCCCTGGGCTTGGTATGAGAGGATCGAAAGCTATCTGACGAAGTTGGGATTTGCAAGGAGTGAAGCTAATCCTAACTTTTACTTTAAGGTTGAGAATGATAGACCTCTCGTCTTGGTACTCTATGTGGACGATCTCTTTCTGACAGGTGTAGATCCTCTTATTCATCAATGCAAGAGGGAGTTGGCTTCCGAGTTTGAAATGAAGGACCTAGGACTGATGCACTATTTCCTAGGGCTAGAGGTTTGGCAAAAGCCAGGTGAGATTTTCCTTTCTTAAGGAAAATACATTGTGAAGCTACTTGAAAGATTTGGGATGGTGGATTGCAAGTCCGTGATTACTCTGATGGAACTTAACTTAAAGAAGTTATGTGGAAGTGTTGCTAGGCACGATTTGGGAAATCCTTCTGAGTACTGTCTACTCGTGGGGGCCCTGATGTTCTTAGTGAACTCCCGTCCGAACATATGTTTTGCAGTGAATACATTGAGTCAGTTTATGGTCGAGCCTCATCACACACATTGGATTGCTGCCAAGAATCTCTTGAGATATCTCCGGGGCTCAATCACCTATGGACTGAGTTACACTGTTGGGAATGTGAAGCTCCATGGTTATTCTAATGCTCACTGGGTTGGCAATGTGGTGGATCGTAAAAGCACATTGGGATGTTGCTTTTCTCTAGGTTCTGCTTCAATATCTTAGTTGAGTAGGGAGCATAAGTTGGTTGCTTTTAGCATTGCCGAGGCTGAATATATCGATGCTAATATGGCTTCCTGTGAAGCTGTTTGGTTGATGAAGCTCTTTAGTGAGTTGTTTGGACATGTGTTAGATACCACTGTGATCTATTGGTACAACCAAAGTGGGATTCGTCTTTCTGAGAATCCTGTGTTTCATGATCGCTCCAAGCATATTGATATCAGGTGCCACTTTATCCAGGATATGGTAAAATGAGGAGCAATAAGGCTCCGTCACATTGGGACTGATGATCAGGTTGCAGATATTCTTACGAAGCCCATGGGGAAGGTCAAATTCTTAACCTTCCGTGAACGACTTGGAGTCATGGAGAGACCCTCTTATGAGGGTCTTGTTTGATTTGGATATTGAGCTCTGGGAGCTCCGGGGGGCTTGGGGTACTTCTTGGAGCGATGAATGGCCATAGGGTGAGTGGTTCACCTTCCCCTGTGATACCCCGTGATGGTTGAGATATGCATAGGATGAGTGGTTCACCTTCTCCTATGGCATATGAGCAGGATGAGTGGTTCACCTTCTCCTGCTGATACATCCTACCCATGCAGTCTGGGACTCATGGTAAGTACCTCTCATCTGGCCAATGAGTAGGAAAATGAGGATAGAGACCATAGTATTACCGATGGACGCGTCGTGTACTACCATACTCCCTATGCTAGGATGTTTGATATTGATCTGGGATCAATGGAGACTGACTTCGGGTCAATGGAGAATGGTATGATACATTCTCGATCATTTCTTCTTCATTACTTCATGGTTCAGCAGAGCAGATCAGAGCAGAGATGATAGGGATGGTACTAGTTGTCAGATGGTTTGATAGGTGGAGTTCTTCCTAGTTGAGAGGGAGTGTTAAATTTGGCAACTAGGGCCAAACTCCACCTTGGATAGCTCATATGATGCAGCTGATATTTTTATTGGATTCCTCTTTCCGAGAGGTGTAGGATTGATCTAAAGATCATCTCATTCTGACATGTACAAATGGAATTATGAATTTATTTCGTTTATGGACAAATTGTCAAGGTCGGCTAGCAAACTAATGTACGCTCAGAAGCCCAAAAGTCACACCCCTTTATCATCAACGTTGCATGTAAATAGAAGATGCATCTACTTCATTTGAACATCATTCATCTCTAGGCTCAGAAGCCCAAAAGTCACATCCCTTTATTGTCAACGTTGCATGTAAATAGAAGATGCATCTTACTTCATTTGAACATCATTCATCTCACACATCTCTCTCTCTCCTCATCTGATTGGGTCTACAGATTTCTGGGCAGCCTCTCTCCTCCACAAGTGTGAAGGACAAGTTTGTAATTTTCTGTTTTATGCATTGACTGAATTGCAGAAGAGTTGACCAGCGTTGACCGGGCAGCAGTTGACCTTGTTTGACTGCGTTTTTCCTTGGAGAAATTCTGTTTGGGCAGGCCTCATTTCTGGGCACAGAAATCGAGGCATTCTGAGCTGTTTGACCAGTGTTGACCTTGCATTGACCGAGTTTGACTGGATATTTTCGAGCTGTTTTTGGGTTGATTTGGCTTGCTGTTGGAGGCCGAGTTGACTGAGTTTGACTGAGCTGTTTTGGAGGTCAACAGGGCTGTTGACCAACGTTGACTTTCTGGTTAGGGCTTTCTGTTTCTGCTGTTTGACTGATCAGAGTTCACTGTGAATGGGCAAGTGAATATTGTATATTGTACTCTCTTTCTGTGCTGAACTTTTGAAGAATTATAAGAAAAATTGATCAAAGGTTTACCCACATTGGGGTTTGTCTTTGGCTGGTGCCATATCTTGTGTCCTCTTGTCTTCTACTGTTATTGTTTATGTTCTATCTGCATTTTACTATCATGATGATGTGATTGCTAAACTGGATATTGATATTGGGCTGATAAAGAAATTGAAGTAAAATTGCTCTAAGCATAGAACGTACCATTGTTATCTAAAATTAAGTTTTAACATTTGGTGAACAAATTTGTGGTGCTGTTGATCATGAGAAATATAGTGTTTTACTTAAATTATAATCAAGTATACAGCCACAAAAGACAAACATTTAACGGCCCTTGTGGAAATTACAAATTGCAAGACCAACTATGTTCAAGATAGTCAGTGGGTATAATTGTGCCATTTCAAATCTTTCAACAATGCTTATGATGGAAAAAAAGGTTTGATCTAATCAAAGAAGGCGGAGAGATTTAAATTTCAAATGGATTAAATGTAGTTCTAATAGGTTTTATTATGAATGGAGTAATTATTTTCTTTTTGATAATTTCAAGGTGGCATTATCTTTGAATAGAATTTGTGTGATGACAAGTGGTCAGTTGATCGTTGAAGTAGACTAGTCACATATTGATATAGTTTTGGCTATATGTACATTGTATTGCAAAGTAACTTGGATGTACAACATATATATATGCTCCCTAATCACTTGGTTAAAACCAAGTTTAGAGGGTAGGAGGTGACCAAGAGCATCCAAAGGGTAGTTGAAAGGGGGAAGTCAATTGGTATAAATGGCCACAAGTTGAAGTAACGTGGAAGCCTTCAAAAACTGGCAACAACTTTGTTTTTGGGGGGAGGGGGTGCTGTGGAGTAGTATCCACTAAGGAATGTAGAGCACTCAAGTAATAGGTAGGGGTGTCTATCTATATTAGATACAGTCCATAGAGGCTCCTGAGATTTGTACTTTGTGAAGGACGGAGACAAATCAAAGGGTGGTCTTGAAATGCAAAGGATGAGCCCTAAACTTTGCATGGATGATGGATTGGGGAGTTGTTCATTTACAATGGATGATGCACTGTAACAGAAAGGCTTGGATTCTCTTTTTCTTGGCCAACTGGCTTGAAGCAAGCTAGGTCCCTAGACCTCGAGCCATAGAGGACAATGGATCTTGTAATCGTATCAAAAAAGTCGTGTCTTGGACAAGCTGTCCTAGAAGAGTAATAGGAAGCACTATCTTTTGAGTTGGGAAAAGTGTTGATGTTTTATGCAGAATTTTTTTAAGTGCTGTAGCCCTCACAGTTTCAATTTATTTTGCATCAGTTTATTGCCCACAGCCCCAAACTAGTACGCTCTGATATAATTTTTTTACAAAGTTAAAGGGAACATTATAGAGCTACCTCTACCATTTTGTTTTCAGCTGATACAAGAAATAATTTGCATGCACACACACAAGAAATAACATGATATTTTTTGGTCTAATGACCCTAGAAAAACCCACAAGGGGGAACCAGTTCTAAGGGAGGATCTTATTTGCTTCTTAAATAAATTAGTACACAGAGAAAGGACGACTTATCTCTTCCCTTTAGGAGTATCTCTGAGGTCTTCTTTCACAGAATTTAGGACTGATATTTTTGCACACACAGCCAGCTCTCCTTCAGTGAAGATTTCAGCCTCTTGACAGGTCCTAGTACTCAGGAAATCGACCCACAGGTCAGACACTGTTTGCCTTATAACTCGGGCTTCTCAAACTATTCCTTACATACTGGAATTCTTGTCTCTTGTCTGACTGTTGATTCCCTGGAAAGTTGTGCTGGAGAAGGTCATAAAAAACATGCTGACAGGTCCTTAAATTCTGAGCATACACACCCAGAAAATAAAGGCTGACTCCTCCCTCTGTTTCAGCCAGACTGTTCCACAGGTCTTGGCTTATACTTGCCCAAGAATCAGTCTATACTGCCTGCAAATGAGACTGATACGCTGCCTGTACATTTGGCCCTAAACTTGGGCTTCTATACTTCTGCAAACACGACTGGAATAATGGCCCAAAATTTTTGAGTCTCGTGTAAAATTTTGGGACTTGTTTCTGCTGGAATTTCAGCCTGTTCTCAGCCTAGAAGCCGCCACCACACTTGGCCTGGATTCAGTCTGCAACCAGCATAAATTTTGTCCTTAACTCAGTCTTAAAGCAACCACAAACAAAGCTTGAACTCCTTGAATGAGAACCTGGAAATTCATGCCTGTATTCTCTTCTAGAAATTCGTGCTGGTATCTTCTCTTGAAGATTGAGCCCTCCTCCTTGTGCTGAGCAAATCTCTGCCTCCCTTCAAGCTTGCTCTCTTTCTTCAGAGCTGCAATAAGAACCTCCCTCCTTGCCCCTACATGAACTCTCCTTCTCTGCCTCCTACACTCTCCTTGAGCTTCCCAATATCACACACGAGAATCATAAGCAAAAACCATTTTCCTTTTCCTTTTGTCATTTGTGAGGAAAACCTAACCCTAGAGTTCTAATGGCTGAGATTAAACCTCAGCTCATTATATCGAGGGTAGAGATCAAGTCCCCCACTTGACCTCTTTCTTATGTTGACCCCCTCACTTAAAACACTTCTAGGCAACTTTTTAATATAATGTACCTTGAGGACTTTTTCTCTCATAAAGTGTCTTTTAAAACATAAAAGCCACTTTAATAATATTAAGTGCATTTTGGTACTTTTCACATAAAGTCACTTTATAACCCATGTGACTTTAATAAATTAAAATACATTGTACACAATTCATGAAAAATACTTTAGCTCCTTGACATTAATAAAACACATAATGTCACTTAGACAAAAGGTCATTAATGTGTCCCCTAGGCCAAAATGATAAATGCTTAGGAAACACTCCCTTGGTACCATTTTTCTCAACATTTTAGGTAGCATTGAGAGTATTCTCATGTGTGGGGCAAGTGGGCTAAGTGATGGGGCTTTGCAACCATAGATCCATGGTATTACCCATAATATTCTGATCACCCATGGTATTACTCTTGGTAATTTGAGGACCCATGGTATTAACCATAGTATTTTGATAACCCATGGTATTGCACCCTTTGGAAAAGTATAAGTGCGAGGGTGAGTGATTCATTCATGTGGCTTAGCACGAGAGCATCTTGTGAAAGAGAAGGTTGAGTAGGCCTCAGATCCCTTGAGGGTTGAGAGGGCCTATGGAGTGGTTGGCAAGAGAGCATCTTATGGAGGAGAAGGCTGAGTCCTTAGACCCCTTGAGGGCTAAGAGGGCTTGTGGAAGGTGGTTTGCAAGAGAGCATCTTGTGGAGGAGAAGGCTGAGTAGGCCTCAAACTTGTGGAGGCCTGAGAGGGCCTATGGTGGTCAACAAGTAGGCCTCATATTTGTGGAGGGCTAAGAGGGCTTGTGGTAGGCTTGAAACCTGTGGAGGATTGAGAGGGCTTGTGATAGGCCTTAGATCTGTGGAGGGCCAAGAGGGCCTGTGGTAGGCCTCAGATTTGTGGAGGGTTGAGAGGGATTAAAGGGCCTGTGGTAGGCCTCAGTTCTATGGAAGGGTTGAGTAGACATTAGATTAGTGGCTTGGTCAGGAGGACCAAGAGGGTCCAACGGGTTGAGTGAGCCAACAAGGACAGAGGATTAGGAGCAAGAGGCTCCTAAGGTTGAGTGTGGACCAACAACACTAGCAGTACGGACAACCTGTAGATCTAGAGGAAGAGTGAGATGTTCCTGTGAGCTCTACCAGGAGGAGGTCGAGATGGGTCCGAGGAGGACATACACCATACAATGACACTAGCCTACTCCAGTGTGCTGGGTCCAAGGAGGGTCCTAGGAGTAGCAAGGGAGACAAATCTAGATCAACTAAGGAAGATCGAAGGACAAATATAGGGTTTGATTAGGTGGATATCTCCATGTTTATTGTCGTATATGTAATTCCTTAGTCGGGCCATTATCCCAGTAAGGGAGCCCAAGTAGGTTCTGAAAAGAATTTAATGAAGAATTGTTGATTCGACATAATGTGCTTGTAACACGTTTACTATGCATAATCTAATTGTTGGTTTTATAAGTTATGCAGTACATAATTTATTTTGTTGGAAGAAATTGTCATTGATGTCAAAGGATGAATAAGCCAACATTTGTTTGGTAATTTGCATGCATAAGTTAGTGATTTTAGATGCAAGGACTATCTAGTTTGGTAACCCTTGTCATGCCGTTTCGTTTGATAGGTGGCATGTCTTGTGGGTCCTATTGGTTGGAGAGATATTGATTTTTGAAGTTTGATGCCCCAAGGATGGGTTTAGCACCAGGTGACCAGCCCCTTTGACGCAAAGGTTTATGACTTTAACTCTTCATTGCAACCCCTAAAAGAAGGTCAAAACTATGATTAGCTTATGTCCATGTGTCCAATCAACCTTGAAAGAATTTTTTATGGAAGACTATTTTTTTAAAGAAGCCTAAGCTTCCTCGTGTAGATCAGCTTGATAAAGGTTCAGGTTGGCTTCAGGTTGGCTCCAGGAATAGTCATGCCTTTTCAAAAGGAAAATTCTCTTTTTTTGCTCAGGTCGGCCTCTATTAGGGCTCTTCCAAAATCACTTATATATATGCCCTAGTCGTGGCATCTAAAGAACACAAGTCAGACATTGAATTAGTCACAAGATCTTCTTTTCTGAGGCTCAGCCCTAAAAGGCATATCTGAAGGAGGCCAAGACATCTGAATTTTGGAGTATTGGTTATGTTTTGAAGCTGACTCGAGCAGATTGAGCTCTACATTTGATAAGATTTCTTAAGCCTGTTCTATCCTTTGTTTGAGGCATTGTTAGCAAAATTTTGTGCTTCCATTTGAAGACTGTTTTGAGGAGAAAAAAGGATTTGTTTTGGTGCCCTGTCGACTCTATTTAGGGCAAGTTCCTGAGGCCCAATTTGGCCTGCCTGAGGCCCAATTTGGGCTGCCTAAAGCCCCATATGAGGCTTTTTGTGGCAGTGAATTTCAGCCCTCCTGAGGTCCCTTCCTGTAGCATACTGCAGCTGTCTCAAAGGCCGAATTTTGGCCCCCTTAATTTGGTTATCTTTGATAAGAATTTGAGGGAGTTCAAGCATTTGAAGAAGGCCGATTTTGTGGTAATTCGTAGACCTGTAACAAACTTTCTTAGGCAGCGTTCTGAGACAAATTTCAGGTCTATACGAGGCTCTTTTGAAGCAGATCTGTGTCTGAGATTTCTGACGTATTTTGGGGACAAAACTAAGTTGTCTGAAGGCTGATATTAAGGATATTTTCTGTGTTACTTCAAGCAGAACTGAAGCAAGTTCTTGAAGATTATTTGTGAGTTGTTATTGTGAAATTGTGTTCTTTGCTTAGAGCAAATCTGACTCCTATTTGATCTAGGTCTGAGGGAACATAAGTCTCTGAAGAAGCCCGAATCTCTAAGGTAGATTACAGCCTTGTGTTTCGTGGCAGATTCTCCCAAGGCGAGAAATTTGAAATAGACTTGAAGCAACCTTTGATAACGTGTTCAGAAGCAGACCTTAATATCAGTCTTGGAGAAGTTTGGATGCAGATTGTTGAAGCAGATCCAAGTTACCTTTTGAGCCACATCAACAGTCTTCTCCGAGGGAGAATTTCTGAGGGAGATTTGAGCCATCCACAAGGTCTATCCTAAGTCACATCTGGAGCAACTGATTAGAAGGTAGCAACTGTTTTTTAGAACAATCATGATCATATATGACAAGACATTGGGTTGGCAAGAGGTTGAGTTTGAGGCAGTTAGAAGCTGGTCAAAGGGCAGACCAAAGGCACGTTGAGTTGTGTTTGAAAAAGCAGCATGAGGACGTGAATTTGCGTGGGTACAAGTTCATTGACGATGATACAGTGAAACAACAGTTGATGAGCAACAATGGTTGAGTAAGAGGACAATGACTAGATTGTTTGATTATTGAAATTGTTGAGTATTGTTGTAATTGGGTCATTGTCCCTAGTATGAGAGCCCAAGAGTTTTGTTTTATCTTTTATTGTTAAGGGTGGTAGGGTGGTGCTAGGGAAGGAAGTTGTAGCTTCCTTTCAGGAGGTTGTTGCCTCCTTCCAATGGATGCTGGTAAACCAGGGGTTGTAGCTCCTTCCCGTAGTGGCTGGTAAATAACTGGGGGTTGTAGTCCTTCTAGTTGTAGGTGGTAAACCAAAAGTTGTAGCTTCCCTTGTAATATACATAAATTGTTCATATAATTTTTGTGTATCTCTTGATGTGATGTTATTGGTTAATGCTTTTGATACTAAATTGTGAAGAATGAAACACTGATTCACCCCTCCTCAGTATTTCCAACAGTTGGTATCAGAGCAGGTTCCTTCATCACAGTCTAATAGCTAGAAGGCAAATCTCAGGAATAAAGCTGAGAAAGGCAAAAAGGCTAGCCTCCAAATGCTCGAAGGAAAAGGTTTCAAGTCTCCTCCCTTGCAATTATGCCAAAACATACTGAAGTCATTAATGAAGATCGAGTTGACCCAACTGTCGTGTCTTTGCCACCTCCCGTGTTTGATGGATCAAACTATGAGTTATGGAACATGTCTATGGAGATCTATTTGAAAACCCTAGATTATATATGGTTCACAATTGTCACTGGAGATACAACCACACAGGAGTCAAAAGAAGATGATGTAAGAGCAATGGATACCATTCTAAGAGGCTTATCAAATTCTGTAAAAGACTAGGTGGGGCAATGCTGCTCAGCTAAAGATCTTTAGGAAAGACAAGAAGAACTTTATGCAAGATAAGCTGAAAAGGAGGCTGCTTGCTTAAAGATTGAGGTTCAAGAGGCAAAAAGGAGAGAATAAATTTTGACAAATCATCTTAAAGAAAAACCCAGAACTTGATCAAACTACAAACTTAATTTGATCAACAAAAGAGAAGGCTCAAAGAAGAAATTATCTCCTTGTAGGCCTACATTGAAGAAGCAAGAAAAATTTAAGAAGTGACCAATTGTCAGCTAAAGAAGAAGGAAGAATATTGCGAGAAGTGCGAAGAAGAAGTTGTATCATTAAGGGTTGAAGTTGATAACCTCAATACAAACTTGAACAACTCGTTAGTGTTGGATAACATTGTAAGTTGCAACAAATCAAGTCCAGGTGATCCTTCATGCAAAGAAGATGCATGCACCAAGTCCCCAAAGGAGAAATTTGAGGAAAAATTTAAAAGGAGAATCTTTGTCTTCAAAGGGCCAAGCAAGAACAATAAGAAGCATGAAGTTGCCAATGCAAGAAGTTATGCTAATGTTCTCAAGAAGACATCTTATCAAGAAGAGCAACAAAAGGCTGGACCTCCTCCAATGCAGAACAATTTCAGCAGACCATCATGGCAATCCAACTCACCAAGGTACCCAAGTATATTTCTTGGTTATTGTTATTCATGTACAAATTTTGGGCATAAGGCTAGGGATTGCAAAGTTTATAGTAGGATTAACTACAAAGGATATCATCAAAACCCTAGAAGCATGTTTACAAGTAGACAAGTCAATGGATTCTCCAGCAAATGGTACACAACATTTTCTCCATCATTCATGTACAACATAGAATGCTTTAAATGCCATAATTTTGGACATATTGTAGGAGACAATAAATGTGAAATGAAGTGATTTCCTAGGCAAGTTAGGTAAGAAATCAATTCCACTAAGGTTTGGAGAAGTAAACATGTTGAGCAAGAAGAAGAAACATTGTCAGGGGGAGCAACCTCGCAAAAGCAAGACACCCTTTGCCATTGATGTCAAAGGGGGAGAGGAAAGGAAGTGCAACATGGAGACAAAGGAAGTGAAGCATGATGACAGGGGGAGCACGAGTGTTGACATCGATGACAAAGGGGGAGATTGTTGGAAGAAATTGTCATTGATGTCAAAGGATGAATAAACCAACATTTGTTTGGTAATTTACATGCATTACTGAATTTGGATGCAAGGACTCCCTAGTTTGGTAGCCCTTGTCACGAGATTTTGTTTGATAGGTGGCACACCTTGTGGGTCCTCTTGGTTGGAGAGAGATTGATTTTTGAAGTTTGATGCCTCAAGGATGGGTTTAGCACCAAACTGTTTGCCCAAAAGGTTTATGACCCTAACTCTTCATTGCAACCCCTAAAAGAAGGTCAAAACTATGATTTGATTTCGCCTAAGTCCATGTGTCGAATCAGCCTTGAAAGAAGATTTCATGGAACACAATTTCTTTCTTTTAAAAGAAGCCTATGCCTCCTTGTACAAGTTAGCGCTAGGAATAGTCGTGCCTTTTCAAAAGGAAAATCCTTATTTTTTGCTGAGGTCGACCTCTTTTAGGGCTCCTCCAAAATCACGTATATGCTAGTTTTTGGTAGCATCAGATGTGCTCTAACCATGACAATTGGTGGAAAGGCTAAGGCATATGAGTTCTAAAGAACCCATAAACCATTTGGTGAAATTCCACCCAGATTGCATTTTATTAAAATAATTAATATTTTTAATGGAGTTCCTAAGTCTAAACTTAGGAAAATTAAAGTATTAATGGCTATTAATCAAAATATGGGCGAGAATAATCTAGAAGGCGGATTAAGTCAAGTTTTAATCTTAGCCGTTGATTAGAGACTTAATCTCGGCCGTTGAAGTCTCAACTAGAAAAGTATAAGGAGGCTTGGGGTTCATTTAGAAACACACAAGGGGAGAATGAATTGATCTGGAGTTTGATTTCTGGGGCTAGGAAGCTGAGAATTCAAACTGAGTGATTATTCTGCAGTAGAGGGGTAGGGATAGTTCGGGAATACTGGACAAAGAGGCCGAGAGACAGTAGTGAGGCAACGCAACGACTAGAAGGACTAATGTTGGGCCAATCTGGGCCCACACAGGCCTGACGTAGAGCTAGAAGGGCCAGCGCAGAAGTGAGGCTGCCCTCACGTAGAAAGCCGAAAATTGTTGGGGAGCTGTTGGAACAATCGAGAGAGGTTGACGCAAAAGTTACAGAGGCAGAAGAGGCAATGCAGAAGTTGATGCAAGCCTGTAAGGCTGACATAGGGTCTACGCAGGGCCAGCGCAGAGATAGCTGGGGTTAGCCAGTTCTGCGGCTGGATTAGCCAGAATCTGCCGGATGGAGTGAGGTAAAACTCACTTGGTTTTCGCCATTATATTTTCTCTGTCACTTTTTTGCCGGGAGGGCAAACAACATTGTATTCAGAATTACTGCTTAATAATAGAAAACCCTAAGAGATGCTGCACTGGTTTTCCTGCATTTGGTTTTTTCGGGGATTATTTTGTCCAAAAATAACTGTCCTATGTATCTTGTTCTCTGCTTAGTTTTTTGTTTCATGTAATCAAATTTAAAGTAGTGTAGGATGCAGAAGTAATTTACTTCAGTATTTAGAAAATAACTTGATAATTAAAATAAGTAGGAGAAGTAAATTCAATTTTGCTATGGTAGGGGTTCATTGGAGTAGGAATTCTCATAGTATATATATGCCGTAGTCGTGGCAACTAAAGAACACAAGTGAGACATTGAGTTAGTCACAAGATCTTCTGTTATGAGGCTGAGCCCTAAAATACATATTTGAAGGAGGCCGAGACATTTGAAGCTTGGAGTATTGGTTATGTTTTGAAGTTGAGTCAAGCAAATCGAGCTCTACATTTGGTAAGATTTCTTAAGCTTGTTCTAACTTCTATCCTTTGTTTGAGGCATTGCTAGCAGAATTTCGTGCTTCCATTTGAAGATTGGTTTAAGGAGAAAACAAGGATCTGTTTTGATGCCCTACTTGAACTTGATTGAGGCCTGAATTCAACTTGTTTGAGGCCTAATTCGACCTTTCTTTGAGGTTAATTTTTCGGCCCTGTTTAGGGTAGTTCTGGAGCAAACTTTGGTTTTGTTTAGGGCAAGTTCCTGAGGTCCAATTCGGGTTTCCTGAGGCCCCATCTGAGGCTCTCAGTGGTAGCGAATTTTGGCCCTCCTGAGGCCTCTTCCTGTAGCATATTGCGACTATCCCAAATGCTGAATTTCGGTCCCCTTCCTTAGGCTATCTCTGATCAGAATCTGAAGCAGTTCAAGCATTTGAAGAAGGCAAATTTGTGGTAATTCGTAGGCTTGTAGCGTACTTTCTGAGACAACCTTTTGAGATGGATTTCAAGTCTATATGAGGCTATTTTGAAGTAGATTTGTGCCTAGTATTTTTGAGGTATTTTGGGGTCAAAACTAAGTTGTCTTAAGGCTATTTTATGCGTTACTTCAACTAGACTTGAAGCAAGTTCTTGAAGGTCATTTGTGGGCCGTTCTTGTGAAATTGTGTTCTTTGCTTAGGGAAAATCTGACACTCTTGTTTCATCCAAGTTTAAAGGAACATAAGTCCTTGAAGCAACCCAAATTTCTTAGGTAGATTGTAGCCTTGTGTTTGTGGCAGATTGTCCTAAGGCAAGAAATTTGAAGTAGACCTGAAGTAACTTTTGATAACGTGTTTTGAAGTAGACCTTGATATCGGTCTTGTAGAAGTTTGGAAGCAGATTGTTGAAGTAGATCCAAGTTACCTTTTGAGCTAGATCAACAGTCTTCTTTGATGGAGATCTGAGCCATCCAAGGTCTATTCTAAGGCACATCTGGAGCAATTGATTAGAGGGATATATGTTGTTTGTTAGAACAATCATGATCATATATGACAGGGCATTCGATTAGTAAGAGGTTGAGTTTGAAGTAGTTAGAAGTTGGTAAAAGGGTAGACCAAAGGCACATTGAGTTGTGTTTGAAAAACCAGCCCGATGACGTGAATTTGCATGGGTACAAGTTCATTGACGATGATATAGTGAAACAATAGTTGATGAGCAACAATGGCTGAGTAAGAGGACACTGACTATATTGTTTGATTATTGAAATTGTTGAGTACTGTTGTAATTGGGTCATTGTCCCTGATATTTTTGAGGTATTTTGGGGTCAAAACTAAGTTAAAGGATATTCTCTGTGTTACTTCAACTAGACTTGAAGCAAGTTCTTGAAGGTCATTTGTGAGTCGTTCTTGTGAAATTGTGTTCTGTGCTCGGGGAAAATCTAAGACTCTTGTTTCATCCAAGTTTGAAGGAACATAAGTCCTTGAAGCAACCCGAATTTCTAAGGTAGATTGTAGCCATGTGTTTGTGAACGTGTTTGAAGTAGACCTTGATATCGGTCTTGTAGAAGTTTGGAAGTAGATTGTTGAAGTAGATCCAAGCTACCTTTTGAGGCTAATCAACAATCTTCTTTGAGGGAGATCTGAGCCAACCAAGGTCTATTCTAAGGAACATCTGGAGCAATTGATTAGAGGGATATATGTTGTTTGTTAGAACAATCATGATCATATATGGCAGGGCATTCAATTGGTAAGAGGTTGAGTTTGAAGTAGTTAGAAGTTGGTTAAAGGGTAGACCAAAGGCACATTGAGTTGTGTTTGAAAAACCAACCCAACGACGTGAATTTGCATGGGTACAAGTTCATTGATGATGATATAGTGAAACAACAGTTGATGAGCAATAGTGGCTGAGTAAGAGGACATTGACTATATTGTTTGATTATTGAAATTGTTGAGTATTATTGTAATTGCGTCATTGTCCCTGGTATAGGAGCCCAAGAGTTTTGTTTTATCTTTTATTTTTAAGGGTGGCAGGGAGTTTCTAGGGAAGGAAGTTGTAGCTTCCTTTCAGGAGGTTGTTGCCTCATTCTAGTGGATGTTGGTAAATCAGGGGTTGTAGCTCCTTCCAGTAGTGGCTGGTAAATAATTTGGGTTGTGGCCCTTCCAATTGTAGTTGGTAAACCAGAAGTTGTAGCTTCCCTTGTAATATAATGAAATTGTTCATATAATTGTTGTGTATCTCTTGATGTGATGTTATTGGTTAATGCTTTTGATACTATATTGTAAAGAAAAGTGAAATATTGATTCACCCCACCTCTTAGTATTTCCAACATGTTTTTGATTAGGCACATTAGTGTATTTTGGTTAATTAGCCGGTTTAAAGTGAATTTGAGATTGTTATGATATTTGGTGTGTGTGTGTGCATTGAGTCTAGTGCCCACAAAAATCTAACATGGTATCAAAGCATGGTCTTTGAGAAGAGCAGCCGGATCTTGAGATTTGCATAGGTGACAACTTTGAGAGGGAGATGTAGGAATTGTTGCAGGCAGTGGCAGTGTTTTGAAGACCCATGCCAAGAGCATTAGCTAGGTATGGTAGACTGTTTGTATGGGCCATGAAGGCTAGGATGAACAGGCGTAGTGAGACATGGAGTAGAATCAACAGATAGAGTAATTATTGAGCATGGGACATGATTTGAAGTTTGCAAGGGCTGCAACTTGGGCCAACTGTAAGTTTGAGTAAGAGATTGAGGGAAAGAGTGGTTGTCGAGTAGTAGCCATTGGGCACATGTAACACTGACAGGTTTGCTAACGCGTGGGTATTGTGAACAACCAGGTTGTGAGTGTCAGTAAGACTCAACTATATTGTAATAGTAAAGAAGGAAGAGTGCAAGTGGATTTGAGAGCATTTTTGGGAGGTTGAATTGTGGAAGCGAGGAGGTCGATTTGCCAGGGCCGAAATTCTCGTAACAGCAGAGGTTTTGCAAGGGGAAAACACGGGGCAGAGTTGTTGGTGAATAGGTGTGTCGAAATTCTCTAGGCCGAATTTCTTTAGAAGCTGATTTCTACTGTGCCAAAATTCTTAGGGCTGAATTCTTCCAGTGGGGTTGAGTTGCAGGTTCCAGTTAATGCATATTTCCTTGGCTGTGATAGGAGGTTCTGGTGTAAATATAGTGAGGATTGGCAGGGCTACACCCATTGTAGGAGAAAACAACCAGATGTGTGGGTGTAGTAGCACACAGGCTGCAGAGAGTTCATGCTGAGACTATGAGTAATATTGCTAACAAGGCTAGGTGAGGTAGTCGTTAGAATTAGCCTATGGAAGCAATGCCATGGGGCAGCGTGAAGGATCGTGTTGTGGGCAGAGTGTCGTTTGGGCATGATCAAGTGGTTGCAAGGTGCAGTGGCCAGTAGGTGTCACAAGGCAGAGTATTTGTCATGACAAGCACAAGCCGATAGAGCTAGTAGCAGAGACCATACAAAATGTACAAAGGTTTTCCAACAGGATTGGTGAAGGTTAGCCCTCAGTGGGAGATGGGGTAATCCAGGATTTTGCAGCAATGCTAGAGAGACCTAACACTAGGAGATACATGATGGAGAATGAGGCTTAGGATGTTGTGCAAGAACCAAAGGGTTAGCCAGCTCCAGGTGGTTCTTCTAGAAGTACCTTCCTCACTAAGAGGGAGCGTTAGAGATTGTAGCTTAGGTAGATCCTTTAGAGGGCTGAGATAGCCATTGGAGATCCAAGTGAAAAAGTTGGAGTGTAGATCAAGCAGAGACCTTGAGGGACGAGAAGGCTTGCGGTCTAGAGTCAGAGGGAGTTAGGCTTTAGAGGGAGTGAGCAGATTCACTAGAGAGTCAATCTTTAGAGGGAGTCAACAGACTTCGAGAGAGTAGCTTAGAGGAAGACAACCTTTAGATTCAGGAAATCATTGTACAAGATGGCCATGCAGGATGCTCAAAAGAGGGATGCTTCTAGGAGTAGGATGTATTCGAAGAAGGGTCCTTGTCATACAATGAGATTTGCTTATGTGTCATATGGAGTAGTTGTGGTAGTGGATCAAGGGTGGAAATGTGTTCTAGGTTTGAAGGTAGAGCCATTTGCAGGTGGTGTTGTGAGAATACATCCCTTGCTAAGAGGGAGTGTTGATGTTTTTGGTTTCACTGGGAATATTCTCATGTGTGGGGCAAGTTGGATAAGTGATGGGGCTTTGCGCCCATAGACCTATGGTATTACCCATTGTATTTTGATGACCCATGGTACAAAACCATGGTATTACACCCTATGGAAAAGTATAAGTACAAGGTGAGTGGTTCATTTGTGTGGATTGGCAAGAAAGCATCTTGTGAAGGAGAAGGCTAGGTAGGCCTCAAACCCCTTGAGGACTGAGAGGCCCTATGGAGTGGTTAGTAAGAGAGCATCTTATGGAGGAGAAGGTTGAGTCCTTAGACCCCTCGAGGGCTTGTGGAAGGTGGTCAACAAGAAAGCATCTTGTGGAGGAGAAGGCCGAGTAGGCCTCAGACCTGTGGAGGGTTGAGAGGGTCGAAGGTGGTCGACAAGTAGGCCTTAGATTTGTAGAAGGCCAAGAGGGTGTGTGGTAGGCCTTAGATATGTGGAGGGTTGAGAGGGCCTGTGATAGTCCTTAGATTTGTGGAGGTCGTGAGGGTGTGTGGTAGGTCTAAGTTTGTAGAGGGCTGAGAGGGCCTGTGGTTGGCCTTAGATCTATGGAAGGGCTAAGTAGGCCTCAGATTTGTGGAATGGTTGAGTATGCCTTAGATCAACGGATTTGCTAGGAGTTCGAGAGGGCTAGAAGGGCTAAGGAAGGTCGAGAGGGTCGAGCATGGCTGAGAAGGTCCAAAGGCCTGAGCAAGGTCGAGTGAGCCAACAAGTGTAGAGGATCAAGAGCAAGAGTCTCCTAAGGTTGAGTATGGACCAAAAGTACTAGTAGTAGGGGCACAACTTGTACATCTGGACAAGGAGTGAGATGTTCCTTCAAGTTCTACCTAGAGGAGGCTGTGGTGGGTCCAAGGAGAAGACACACCATACAACGACACTAGCTTCAAGAGGAGTGTGATACTCCAGTGTGCCAAGTTCAAGGAAGGTGCAAGTAGTAGCGAGGGAGATAGATCCAAATCAACCAAGGAATATCGAAGGATAGATTGACACACCATACAATGGCACTAGCCTCAAGAGCAGGGGGAGCGTGATACTCCAGTGTGCCGAGTTCAAGGAAGGTGCAAGCAACAACAAGGGAGATAGATGCAGATCAACCAAGGAAGATCGAAGGATAGATCTAGGGCTTGATTAGGTGGATAACTTCGAGTTTATTGTTGTATATGTAATTCCTTAGTTGGGCCATTATCCCAATAAGGGAGCTCGAGTAGGTTCTAAAAAGAATTTAATGAAGAATTGTTGATTGGGAATAATGTGTGTGTAATACTTTTACTGTGCATGATCTAATTGTTCGTTTTATAAGTTGCATTTTGCATAATTTGTTTTTGGTTAGGCACATCAGCGTATTTCATTTAATTAACAGGGTTAAAGTTAATTTGAGGCTGTTACCAGATATGGTGTTTGTGTTTGTGCATTGAGTCTAGTTCCCACAAAAATCTAACAAAAAACAACTATATTCCTTGTTAAGATGAGCTTGGAAAACATGTCTTAGACTAAATTAAGGCTGAGGGATCTGAATCCCTAGGTATGACTTGTAACCTTAGTTTTGTTCCCGTGGAAGCAGAACTTATAGTTAGAGAGAGCTTGATGAGGTACATTAGTTTTAGTAAGGTTGATCAGCCATTATCGAAGGTCCTAGAAGTGGGATAGGGCATCAATCTATGTTTGCAACTCCTTGAGTGAGGAGGCCAAGGGGATTATGTTGTCGACAAAAAGAAAGTAGGGAGGCCAAGACACAATGTAGAGGACAATTGTCAACCTCTTGTATGTGCTTTTTGATAAAGGTGTAATGTATCATGTTATTGACAAAAAGAAAGTAGGTAGGCCAAGACACAATGTAGAGGACAATTGTCAACCTCTTGTATGTGCTTTTTGATAAAGGTGTAATGTACCTTTTTATTATTTTCGTTAGAAATAACTCGACAAAATTACTTTGTGAAATACAACCAAAAACACCATACAAATTTGCAAAATTTAACACGATAGATCAAACTTGCAAATATACCCAGAAACAAATAACATGCTACAACTCAAATAACGTGAGGAATGACAACAACTCAACTTTATTATATTAACTAGAATCAGGTTTTACATGTCAATACAAACTGGAAAATAACTAGGATACAAAAATGCGACGTCCAAAATATCTGTTGAAATGTTGAACCTGGCCTCCAAAATGACGACTGAAAATGACGCCCAATTTAGAGATTTGAATGATCCCCACTCCAATCCTCAAATCTGCTCCAGATTTGATCTCCAACTGATACCGTTGAAGCTTCGTGAGTTTTTTGGATGAAATCTCCTCAACATTGGGTTGGGTTTTCGTCCAACTCACAATAGGAAACCCAAGGGCTTTTGTCCTGGGGTTTATGAAAGTTGAGAATCACGTTCCCAAAAGCTCTCCAACAAGAAAATATCACAACTCCAAGATGTCACAAATGATTTGCTTCCCCTCCTTTTAAAGATCTAATGGATCCCTCTCTAACCTTCTAGAAGTACTTTATTTTATTATTTTATTTCCATTCTAGAATTTTGTCCCCTTTATTTTATTTTATATAAGTCACTTTTCCTTTCTGGCCTTTTTCTTCAAGTAAGCATTTTCCCCTTTTTATTTAATTGACTAATTAAAGTCATTTCTAATCTAAGAAAAGGGTAAATCTTCCTCAATGATCTCTTTGACCACTGAAAGTCACTTTTCACCATCCCATCTTGTAGATCTCTTCGCTCCGGTTCCAACGAGCTATTACACTAAGGTGTTCCTCCAAGTATCTTCTCCCAACAACACCTTTAGTGTTTTTAGTTAAAATATGTTTATTATATCCGTTTTATGGGAATTATCGAAATGCAACAGAACCAAGAATAAGTTGTGCGAAACTGACCTTGATGATGAAATACAACGAGTGATCCTTGTCGGCCCCCATAAAACTCCTCAAAACCCCTTCGTGACCTTTGACGATGTAATCTAGTTCCTGTGACCTGGCCATCACACACCTTGGAAATCCATCCTAGTTGTATTATAAAGGAAACTGAAAATGGGGACATTACAAAAGGCCTCTAGCGCATCAATGTAGATCCCAAACAAAATCAGTGAGAGGGGGTCGTTCTTTTTAATCCCAATGGTGCTCCTAACGAAGTTGGAGAGGTTGCTAGTAGAGTAAAGTTGCCTATGTTCCAACTCATATAGTCTCATGATGGCCACTAGAAAGTTCTCTAAAATATCAATGTTACATATCCTCTAGAACATTAATAACTAGTGAAGAAAGCAAGAGAGTAACGAAGGAACTATGGAAGGTGGAGGCAAGATGCATCTTTACAGCACTAGGGAAACATGTGTGGGGAATATTCCAATTTATCTAGTTGTTTCTTCAGTTCCACTACTTTAGCTAGTGAATTGTGTTTGAAGCTTGTGTGCTTTGTAGTGCTAACCTTTAGAAGTTAGGAAAATGGTGGAAAGTAGGGCAAATTAGTTGCTGGTGAGTTGTGTGAGTTATGCATTCCTAAGGAGGCCTTGTATCCGTTTTCACAATTTTAGTCAATAGTTTTAAAGCGCTGACAGTTTTAGTGTTAGCGCCGATCTATAAAAAATAATTTTAAAGCGCTGACAATTTCAGTGTCAACGTTGATTTGTAAAAACAGGCTTAAAATGCTGACAGATAGAATATCAATGTTATTGTAAGTTCTAAAAATAAAAATGCATTGACATTCAGAGTAGCAACACATGTGTAAAAATGGTCAGTTAAAACTCTAAAAACTGGAGGATCAATGCGAAAGGGAAAAATTCAAAATTTTTATGTCCAAAGGAATGCACTGATGGAGCACACGTCAGTGAATGAACGATAATCTATCAAGTGAGCACCGATCAATTAGTTGAGTCCTATCTTGGTGAATTTGGCCCGAGCTTCACGTCAAGGTTACTATTTCAAACATAGTGACACAAAATCAACAGTGAAAGGGAAAATGTGCCAAAGCATGTTTTGTTTTTACTTGACAAAAATCTGTTTTTCTACTCTATTTTTCCTGTAAAAGACAGTAACTTTGGGCGCAAATTCTGTTATGAAACCAGCTTAAGAAAAGATAGAAAAGATAGATCAATGCCTTAGAATTCAGCCTCTTCGAGGGGGCAACCTCCTTTACATTACATGAATGAACAATTCTTGGATGATACAAATGAAAAGACCTCCTTTCTATATATAGGAGTCTAAGGGGTCATAACATAATCAGAGCCGACATAACAATAATAATGTAAGGGCACAATAATAACAATAGTGGGTTTCTATGGGGCACATTAGTAACAATATGGGCACTACATGGGTACATCAATATAATAAGTGGGTTGTACTAATAACAATAAGGGGTTACACTAGAAGTATAGGGGCCTAACATGCCCCTCTCCTTCAAAAAGCGTTGTCCTCAACACTTGAGTAGTTCTTGATGCTTCTGTATAAAATTCTTGTCCTCCCATGCGGAATCTTCAGCGGGTAAGTTCTTCCACTTGATGAGATACTCTGAAATTGATTGATTTCGTAGCTGTCGAGTTCTTGTTTCTGTGACTGCTCCAGGTTCCAATATGATTTTTCCTTCCTCTTCAATTTCTGGCAATATTGTTTGAATTGGGATCTTTTGCAACTTTTGAATAAGTGGCCATACTTCTTCGTCCTTCTTCCATTCATCCCTTGCTTCGTTTATCCAATCTGGTTGGATAATAGAAATAGCACAAAACAATGCTTCCACATCCTCATCCTCATCCTTGAAGAGTCTTCCCATTCGGTAAGGTCGCCATTTTTTAAGTGCATGTAGTATTGCCAACATTTCCTTCTCATAAATAGCTTGCTTGAGATGTAGTAGTAAAAATACCCAATCAAAACATTTTTCACTACGACGTTGATCTACCTGTTGTTTCGTTTGATTTTTCACTGAAGTGGCATTATCCTTTAAAAGTTGGAGAACATGTTGTTGATGCTCGATGTGATATTTCACTGCTTGAACCTTTCTCTTCTTGATATGTCCTTCTATCTCTAGAGTTTGAGGAGTGTAATTTCTTCCAATCCTTTACAAGATATGGTCGGATTCATTTCTTGATGCTCGATGTGATCTTTCACTTCTTGAACATTTTTCTTCTTGATATGTCCTTCTATCTTGATAGTTTGAGGAGTGGTAATTTTGACCAATGAATTACAAGATATGGTTGGATTCATTTCTTCTTTCTTGATGTGATCTTTCACTTCTTGCACCTTCTTCTTCTTGATATGTCCTTCTATCTTGAGATTTTGAGGAGTGGTAATTTTTGCCAATATTTTACAAGATATGATCTGATTCATTTCTTCTTTCTCTGGGGTGGGGTCTTGGCGTATATCCTCTTCTTTTGATGTTTCTTGATCCTTTTCTTCCTCCTCTTCATATTCTATGTAAAATAATTTCTTCTCAGCACACTTATGACCTTTAGTGCATTTGCTATCACAATTGTAACAAAGCCCTTTTTCTCTTTTTTCTTCCAATTGTTGTGGTGTAACCCTTGTAGGTTGTGGAAGGCTAGGAGAAACAACACTTCCATCTTTATAGTTGTGAGGGGTATGTTTCCTGGTTTCTATAATTTTTCTTTCCAGTATGTCACAAAGCCCTTTTACTCTTTCCAATTGTTGTGGTGTTGCTCTAAAGAAGGTGTTGCTCTTTGTATCCTCATAATGTGCTATCATTTCCTCCGTGAAAATTGACCATGTAACAAGTTGTTTACGAGAACAAAGCCCTTCATATCATAAAAATTGATCCGGTTCTAAATATGAAGATAAAATACATACCTTTTGTAATAGTGGTACACCATGTAGATCAAAATATTTCTCCATCTGAAGTATCCAATTTACCGGATCCTTGCCATCAAACTTCCTCATCTTGCTTTTTCTTGATTTTAGGAGCTCGATCTTGAAAAAACTGTAACTATGTACTTTCAGATCCTTAAGTTATGAAATTGTGACCTGTAGTAGCCCTCTGTGTCCTCTTTCCAATGCCACCAGTCTGATCCAAATTGGATTCTCCAAGGAAGAGTTATTCCAAATCTCCCACAGTGACCTGATTATAGACTAGTTCAGTAGAGCGAACTTGTACGATGTGCCACGAGTCACTGTTTCGACCTTTGGCTTTGAAAAATATATACAAGAAACTACAATCCGTCCTCTTTCTGTACCTTTTTACGAAATTTCAATCCGATGCTCAGAGAGAACGTTATGGCGATTTTCCCTAGGTCACCTGTTTGGAAAGTAATTCAGGAGTCTACAAAAAGATCAAGTTCCTCAGATCATATCTCCGCAAATATAGTGCGAAAAGCTTTGAAATTCGGACTTGAGATTTAGTGCGATTTCTTCTCAAATGGGTTTTTTTTTTAGCTTCTGAAACATCGCAGAAAAAAAGTTATAGCGAAAATGCCACGATGACCTGTTTGGAGCAGCGAAACCCTAGAATCCAAAGCTCTGATACCAAATGTTATGAAACCAGCTCAAGAAAAGATAGAAAATATAGGTCAACGCCTTAGAATTCAGCCTCTTCGAGGGGGCAACCTCCTTTACATTACATGAATGAACAATTCTTGGATGATACAAATGAAAAGACCTCCTTTCTATATATAGGAGTCTAAGGGGTCATAACATAATCAGAGCCGACATAACAATAATAATGTAAGGGCACAATAATAACAATAGTGGGTTTCTATGGGGCACAATAGTAACAATATGGGCACTACATGGGTACATCAATATAATAAGTGGATTGTACTAATAACAATAAGGGGTTACACTAGAAGTATAGGGGCCTAACAAATTCCAAACAGGTGGAAACAAAATTAAAAAGAAGAAGAGGTTTTTGTTGGTAACAGGCTCATTTAAAAAAAACCTCCTTCAGTTTTTACACAGGTGTAATGGTTTGAGAGATTCGAAGGAATCTTTGAATCCTATTTTTTCAGAGTTTGCAAATTGTTTTTTTCTTGTTTTAACTATTGTTTTAAAAGCGGTTTCCGAACAAATGGGAACTAATTTTTGAAAACGAAAAGAGGTTTTTGTCAGGAACATACCTATTAACAAAAACCTCTCATTTTTTACACAGGTGTCACGGTTTAAGAGATTCGAATTGATTTTAGAAGCCTATTTTCCAGGAATTCACCAGAATTATTTTTTCTATTTTTAGAAAAAATGCCCTATCAGTTGGAGAGCCACCTCATCAATTCGAGTTGGTGTTAGTTCTTATCTCCTTGATTATTTGATTTAGTAAGCTATAAATAGATGAAGAGGTTTGAGATCCATTATTTTTGGATCTTGAACAATTTGTAAGTAGTCTAAAAAGACACTCATTTATGTAATATAAAAGGTTGGTTTTTGATTAGAAGACTTATATGTTGTATATTTCTTAAAGTTTAATGAAGGAAGTCTAATTTTGCAACAAAGATTCTTGTGTTGGGAAACTTTTTATATGTGTTGTCTTGTTTCTGTTTCATTTTACGTTGTCCTATGTATGCTCTTCTATGACTGATAAGAGTGAATGAACAAAATTCATAAGTACTGTGCTTTGTTTATATTTTCAGTTAGCTATATCTTTCCGACTTATGTTTTGTAGAATTCATCCTTGCGACGCTCTTATAAATATACTATTGCCTTCATATTTTGCATTTCATCTCATCAATTTAAGATCTCAAAGTATCTTAGCTACCCTCCCTCTGTGTGAGTTTTGGTTTCTTTTCTTGTTAAGCCAAATATTTGACTCCATGCCTAATGGAATTCTATCAAACCCTACCACATTTTTGAAACCTTGTACAACAAACCTAGTCATTGTTTTAGGTACATAACCAATTACATTTGACTGAGTTATAGAAGGGATTCTCCTTCGAATTGGAAGGGCTAGCTTTCAATTCAAAAGATTGGTTAGAGGTTACCTTAGAGTTTTTCCCTTAGAGCGAAGGTTTTATCTGAGTGATAACGTTTTGGGGCCGTTGCTGGGGAGCGAAGGTGAAATATTCCGTCGGAGAATGACAAGATCTAGATCTGATTGCTGATGGTGAACAATAATTAGACACCATTGATCTGTACATCATTCATTTGGCAACTCCATTGTCAAACAATCCAGAGTTCAAAATTTTCATGGCGACTCCACTGTCCAAAGATTCAGTAGCCTGAAGACTTTCTTGGTGACTCCACTGGATCAAGATGGATCACGGATCTGCAAGGTATGCTCTAATGAATCACTCACATTACTGGTTTTCCAAATCATATTCCTCACATAGATTGGCAGACATATCTGCCAAGATTTAAAAGTCATGACGATGATGCTGCTCTAGATTTGATTAGATTTCATATGCATGTACAAAAGCTTGGAGTTAAGTTGCATGAAGATTCTTCTTTGAAAATGTTTACGGCTACTTTGGAGGGAAAGGCAAGATCATGGTATGAAAAATTACCAGCTGCTAGTTTATACTCTTTAAACGATTTTGATACAATGTTTTTTGAAAATTATAAAGAATCCTATTCATCTTTGTTGTTAGTTCAAAATTGTTGTGATCATTTCGAGAATTTCATTCAACATTTGGAAAATATATATGAAGATGAAATTTTAGAAGCCCTTCATGAAAATCATTTTCAACATCAAGAGGAAATGTTAGAAGCTAGCTGCTATAATATTCAACAAAATTTTCAGCAGGCCCTAATTTCTCCCATAGCTAAAAATAAAACTGATAAAGATCTAGAGCTAGACATTCATATACCTTCTCCTGAGTTTGATGAAGATATTCAACAGTCTTGTCACATCTTAGGTGACCAAGAGAAAGTTTATGATAGTCAATCAATTTTTTTCCGCAGTTCTCTTATCTCCTGAATTACTCTTGGAAGAACAGGTTGTTTTAGATTCATTGGAAAATGTGGAAAGTATTCAGGATTTTACACCTTTTCAAGTGAAAAATTCTGAAATTCTTGAAAAGCTAGATGACATTCTAATTGAATCACATGAAGAGTCACTCTTAGACAATCTTGTTATATATGGGAGGTTTGTTAGATCTGAAAATTTTCAAGGAAAGTCATTTTCTCTCCGATGAGAATGAAAGCAAAAATGAACAAATTGTTGTTTTTCGTTTGAGAATGATATTGAACTTCAGAACATAGAACAAGAAGTTATAAATGAAGAATATCCTTCTCTTTTCGGTTACCAAGAAAGAATCGTTTCTAATGTTCTTGAAGATTCTTTTACCTGTCTATTGGAAACATCAGTGCAGACAAATTTTCTGTTGTGTATTGACCATAGGTTTCGGTTTCAGCTGGAGGTTGAGTTGCCATTTTCCTAGTTTTTTTTTTTTCAGAACAGTGAAAAAAGTACAGTCATTAAGACAACTACTGCATGGTTGCATTGGGTTTTTGATTTCACCTGATTTGAAAGTTCATTCAGCACTTATAGTAGGTAGGTGTGATGAATAAGCTCAACACTCTGAGCATCCCTTTCAAAAGTGCGTGTTTTCAGATTTCAGGAATGACAACTTTCAGCATTTAATTTTCAGTTTCTAGTTTGTTTTCAGTGGCACAATAAGTTGGTTTGGGTTACAGTTTGGTTTCAGTTGGAGATGGTCACAGGTCAGTTTGCAGTTTGCAGGATTCAAAGGGAGAATTACTGCTTGGAGGTCCACTAAATGGGAGGTTTTCGAAACATTATATTTCTTGAGAAAACAACATTCCACTATTTCATTGTATATATCCATGGTATTTGAAAATTTGCAGTCGTGGATAAACATGTTGAAGGACTTGAAGCCCGAGGAGAAGGCCCTAAGAATCTGATTAATGGTTATTAGAGAATAAAATCTGCTTTATTTATTTTATTTTCCAGTTCCAAAAGAATCTGCAAATGAATAGGTTTGAGAAAATGATTTTCTTATCAAATAGAGTCAGTGAAAGTGTTTCTTTAAGCAAATTCATTGTAATAAATAGGCTTCGGGTCTATGGGTTTCTTGCTGCCATCTATGATCGACAATATCCCTTTGGAGCCAGCTGTTATCACAATTTTAGTCAATAGTTTTAAAGCTCCGACAGTTTCAATGTCAAAACCGATCTGTAAAAAATAATTTTAAAGCGCCGACAGTTTTAATGTCAGCACTGATTTGTAAAAAACAGGGTTAAAACCCTGACAAATATAATATCAACATTATTGTAAGTTATGAAAATAAAAGTGCACTGACATTCAAAGTAGCAATGCATATGTGTAAAAATGGTCAGTTAAAACTCTAACAACCAGAGGATCAATGCCAAAGGGAAAAATTCAAAATTTTTTATGTCGAAAGGAATGCGCTGATGGAGCACATGTCAGCGAATGAACAATAATCTATCAAGCGAGTGCCGATCAATTATTTGACTCCCATCTTGGTGAATTTGGCCCGAGCTTCACAGCAATGTTACTATTTCAAACATAATGACACAAACTCAACAATCAAAGGGAAAATGTGCCAAAGCATGTTTTGTTTTTACTTGACAAAACTCTATTTTTTTTACTCTATTTTTCCTGTAAAAGGCAATAACTTTGGGCATAGATTTCGAACAGTTGGAAAAGAAATTTTAAAAAACATAAGAGGTTTTTGTTAGTAACAGTCTCATTAAAAAAAACCACTTTCAATTTTTACACAGGTGTAATGGCTTTAGAGATTCGAAGGAATCTTTGAGGCCTATTTTTCCAAATTTTGCAAATCGATTTTTTCCTATTTTAGTCATTGTTTTTAAAGAACGGTTTCCGAACAAATGGAAACAAATTTTTGAAAACCAAAAGCGGTTTTTGTCAGGAACAGACCTATTAACAAAAACCTCTCTCAGTTTTGACATAGATGTCATGGTTTGAGAGATTCGAATTGATTTTTGAAGTCTATTTTTTCGGAATTCGCCAGAACTAATTTTTTCTATTTTTTGAAAAAAACGCCCAATCAATTGTAGAGCCGCCTCATCAATTCGACTTGGGGTCAATTCTTATCTCTTTGATTATTTGATTTAGTAAGCTATAGATAGATGAAGAGGTTTGAGATCCATTATTTTTGGATCTTGAACAATTTGTAAGTAGTCTATAAAGACTATCATTTATGTAATATAGAGGGTTGGTTTTTGATTAGAAGACTTATACGTTGTATATTTCTGAAAGTTTAATGAAGGAAGCCTCATTCTGCAACAAAGATTATTTTGTTGGGAAACTTTGGATATGTGTTCTCTTGTTTTTGTTTTCTTTTCTACGTTGTCATATGTATGCTTTTCCATGAATGAACAAAATTCATAAGTACTGTGCTTTGTTTACATTTCTAGTCAGGTATATCTTTCCGACTTATGTTTTGTAGAATTCATCCTTGCGATGCTCTTATAACTATCCTATTGCCTTCATATTCTACATTCCATCTCATCAATTTAAGATCTCAAAGTATCTCAGCTACCCTGCCTCTGTGTGAGTTTTGGTTTCTTTTCTTGTTAAGCCAAATATTTGACTCCATGCCCAATGGAATTCTATCAAACCCTACCACATTTTTGAAACCTTATACAATAGACCTAGCCATTGTTTTAAGTACATAACTAGTCACATTTGACTGAATTATAGAAGGGATCCCCCTTCGAATTGAAGGGGCTAGCTTTCAATTCAAAAGATTGGTTAGAGGTTACCTTAGAGTTTTCCCCTTACAACCAGGGTTTCCTTTGAGTGATAACCACTGTTATCATCTTAAAAAAATTCAATTACAGTCTAATCTATTATATCAATGAATTGATACAATTGGCGGAAGATTTGTATTTAGGACATTTTGCTAGATTGTTTACTGTGTTGCATTTCATGATGGGAATGACTGTGAGAAAGAAGTTCCCTTATTGTTGGTGTTTGAGTTGTCAGGAATCCCATTTTTGGTTAGCAGTGTAATTCCCCAAATTATCCTCAACAAAATCATATTTTTCGTCACTTTATTTACATATTGGTGGGAATTGTAGCATATGAAAGGTTTAATTGAATATTTTCTCCTAAAGTTTCCCACCTTTGTTCCAATAACAACCCTCAGGCCTTGACAACATCTATGACCACAACATCCATGCATATAATCCTGCGATTTGGTGTCACTCCTTGGAAAAGGTGCTTTCACAAACTTCCCCAACACACATCCTTTGCAAATATTGTCATGCTCTCTGCTCACCTCCAGAACACTTGTCACTGACTCACAAAGCAAACTAAGTGGTCCATGATGTATATGGCCCATCCTCCTATTCCATAGCTCCCCTTGATCCCTTGGATTACTGCTTCTAACCAGTGCCTTAGGAGTGCCAATTTGCAACCTGTACAACCGGATACTCCTAATTCCAATCGCTAAAGGAGATCTCCAATCGTTGTGCTTCAATAACGCTTGTGCCCCTCTAACAAGTACATCGTACGCCTTATCTTGAAGGATAGATACAGAGATCAAGTTCATCTCCAAGCTTGGCACATGCAACATGTCATGAATCAGAATCGGCTTGCCATTCTCCCTCTGAAATAGAACAATCCCTCTTGCAACTGGGTTGCACTTGGACTTGTTCCCCATTTGGATCTGAAATTTGATGTCCTCCTCCTTATAGCTAGAGAAGTACTCTCTAACTCTTGTCATATGAAATGACGCTCCACTGTCTATATACCAAGCTCCCTGTGAATTCGAGCTAGTGCTTGGAGTCTTGCTTCAGTGCTTTGCTGGTAACAACTCGTCCTTGTGATCAAGAGAAACCTGCCTGAGGATAGAAAATTTGTCCCTTGCTGAGTATGCTCCAGGTCTTTGGTGAATTCGGCCTACTGAAAAAGATTGATTTGAAGGAGAAACAATGACAATCCACAGCCCAAATACCAGAGATTAATTTTCAGGAAATTCGGCCCTTGGAGGAGATAATTTTGACCTAAGAAATAGACTCAACTTCTATTGAAAGAAGGAAACTCGGCCCATAGGATAAGTTGGTGCCAAAACACCTGTGACAAAGCCAAATTTGCACCCCTGTATAAGCTTCAGATTGTTGACAGCTTAACTCAAGAGAGGTGGACTCAATTGGTGAAGAATATTTCTGAGGTTTGAAAGAAATTCAGCCCTCTATATGAACCTCAGAATTTGGCCCTCTCATATATCAGTTTCTCAGCTCCAAAGACAATATACTCGTTGAGAAATCGGCCCCTCTCGTCCTGTGTAAGTGATCTGGAAAATGCTGACTATCAAACAGAGCGAATGGCACTAAAGGATCCAACTCGGCCTCTGAAATTCATATGTATCTTCTGGCATAAATTGACCTCTTGGCAAAGGACAATATTAGCTTCAGATTTCAGCCTTCTTGTGGAGAGAACTCAGCCTCTTGCAGAAATTAACACGGCCCCTTAATAGTAATCAAATTCGGCCTCTGATTTGGGGTGAACTTTGACCCCTTCTCATAGGCAAATACGACCTCTATGACAAAAATATAAATCTTGTCCTCCTTAATAACAAATATGCTCCTTAGTGCTGAAGTTGCCTGCAATGAAACTTGATTAGATCTTTAGAATAATCCTTGGAGATTGTCCAACTAGGGTGGCAATATTGTCCACTGAAATTGGAGAGATACTAGCTAGGGTGGCAATATTGTCCACTGAAATTGGAGAGATACTAGCTAGGGTGGCAACGAGATCCATCGAAACTAGTGTGAGGTTCTCGCTTGAAACCCTTGGTCTGAAACTCTCTTGTACTTTTCTTCAGTGACAATGAGAGATCATGAGATAGAATGGCTTCCTCTTCCCCTTTATATAAGACTTTGTTGAACCTTCTCCATCCTTCTAGAACTACCTTTTTTTTTTTTAATCGATGAGCCACTTATTTTCTCTAAGTGACTTTTGCCCCTTTCTATTAATAATTATTTGCCCCTTTTTATTAATACTAATAATATCAAAATGGAGAAAATTTCTCTTGGTCCCTTCGATAATTTTTCCCTCTCACTAGCCTAAAGAAGATAGTTAGGCAAGAGGAATTAATAGCTCTGTGCTCAAGAAACGGGGGACATTACAATATCTAGTGGAGAGTAAGGCTTTTTAGTGCTTACCTTTTTAGTCTGTGCATTCCTACTCATTTTTCTTGCATTTTCACTTGTATCTTTTTGTCTTTCAGCTTTTAGGAGTAGCCTTGGCACTCCTACATTTTGCATGTGACTTGCTGTATTTGCTGGTTCCGTTGATCTATGCTTTGGGCCACATGTGGACATCAATAAAATTATTTTATCTTATCTATAACAAATAATTCTTTTTAGCTAGAAATACTATCAGTAAATGCACACTTGCAATGATGCTTCGACATTGAAACCACATACCATTTTCTTTAAACCGATATAGGGACAATTGTTCAAGAAAACATTACAAGGACAGCTAGAAGAAAAAGTCTTAAGACCTTGATGCTATATTGTGGTAAGGTTGCCTCTTCCCATATTCCATATCTCAGGTTGACCCAATTTTTGTTATCCCAAGCTACCATTCTGTATGGTACCCCATAGAGCTATTAAACAATGCTTTATGCTTTTCTAGCCTCCCTGAACTAAAATTTATTTGATAAAAGCAGTTCTTCATGATATCTATTTGAGTGGATATTTATGCAGTTATTTGGAATGCTAATAACACCTTAATCTTAGATGAATCTAGCTATGATAAAGCACATAGGCTATATGCAATTTCATTAACAGAAGTCTTGGTTCAGTATTTTATCCATTTCAAAACAAGGCGTCCAGAGAATTTCTCATACAATGTTATACATTTATTTATGAAATGTCCATGCATTTGATATCCGAGTCATCTAAATCTTCAAGATGATCCACATGCCCTGTTATTACAATGTCCAGTTCTGTCAGGCCTTGTCATTTAATCACTTTAAAATCAGGATGCTGTATTAGATTAATAGTATGGATGAAAAACACTGGATGTAATTGAATCAACTAAATGGGGTTTGCCATGTATGTCTTTATTGCAGCATATTTCTTCTCAAATTTGTGATAACTCCTGTACTACAGTGGATTCTGCCTGTCAATTCCCAGCATCAAGCTGCGACAGATGTACAGTATTGTGACTATTGTCCAATCACAGAAGCAGGCGAAAGGTTTTACTTATTGCTTCAGACTATCCTCTTTACTCTCTTCTACGTAAGCCTGTGCTCAACCCTTTTAAATCTGAAAAAGAATCTTGTATATGTCACTTAATGCATGTTTGTTGTCACCTTGAACTAATGTAGAGATTATCAAAGATAGGTTGTCGTTCTATTTCTCCCACCTATTGTGTTCTATGCATTTCTATTGCCATCTAATACAAACTATATTGTTTGACAAGTCATAAGAATAAGATGTTATTTTCGAGGACAACACATAATCAGAATTTTGGCATGAACATTATGTAAGCATTCCATATTGATATACATTATTATGATTTGGAGATGACTGCGGCATTATTTTTGATGTTTTACTGTTTGCATTTGTTAATTTTAGGTATGTTCTATGCTTAGAGCAATTTATTTCAATTTTCACAGCTAGCTCAATATCTTTTCCAGATTAGCAATCACATCAGCATTAAAATAAACTGCAGATAGAACATAAACATAAATCGCAGAAGACAAGCCAAGACAAGAGGACACAAGATGTGGCACTAGACAGGGACAAACCCCAATGTGGGGAAACCCTTGATCAATTCTTCTTATATGTTCTTCAATAGTTCAACACAGAGAGAGAGAGATAGTACGTTTACAACGGAAGTCAACACTTTGAGTTTGAATTATCTAGATAAGACCATAGATCATCTCTAAGAAGATTATACATGAGATTAGTTGAAGACATGCTGCTTCAACGGATTCTCCAAGGTGACTCCTTCATCTATCGTTGCATTGCATTTCGACATCATGCTGCACCTCACCATGCTGCACCCATCATCACTATGCTGCACCCATCATCACTATGCTGCATCTCATCGTGCTGCACCATGCTGCACCCATCATCACTATGTTGCATCTCATCATGACTGTACCCATCACTGTACTGCCTTATGTGCCATTGCTGCACCATGTTGCCATATGGACCTATGTGTTCGCTGCATCTTGCTTGCTTGTTGTCCCTAGCTTGCTTGTTGTCCCTAACATGCTTGTTGTCCTTTGCATGCTTGCAGTTGTATGCTAGCTGTCCCTTGCATGCTAGCTGTAACATTGCATGCTTGGTGTATTTGCTGCTAAGTACCATACAATTGTCCTAATGTTAGTTAGTTGTCCCTTGCATGCTGCTCTCCTTCGGAGATAGGTGCTCAGGTTGTTCCCGTAGTTTCGGCAATTCCGGCTGTTTTTGGCAGTTCCAACAATTCCGGCTATTCCCTGCAGTTCCGGCTTTTCCCGGCAGTTTCGGCTTCTGCCCTCTACGTCATCTTTCCCAGTTATTTCGGCAGTTTCGGCTGTTCCCAACAGTTTCAGCTATTCCCGGCAGTTCTGACAGTTTCGGCAATTCCCGACGGTTTCGGCAGTTCCTGGCAGTTTCGGCAGTTCTAGCAATTCCGGCTATTCCCGGTATTTCCTGTAGTGCCAGCTTTTCCCGGCAGTTCTGGCTTTTCACGGCAGTTCTGTCTTTTCCGACAGTTTTGACTTTTCTCGGTAGTTCTGACAGTTCCGGCTTTTCCCAATAGTTTCGGCAATTCCCGACAGTTCCGGCAATTTCAGTTATTCCGGGCAGTTTCGACAGTTCTGGCTTTTCCCGACAGTTTCAGCAGTTTCGGCAATTCTGGCTATTCTTGGCAGTTCTGGCTTCTGCCCTCTGGATTAGAGCAGCGTTATCCCTTAGGATCTCTCTTCCTACTAAAACCCAAAGACAAGTAGAGAGGAAGAGATCCCAAGTGTTGAAATGACTTGAAGGCCACCTCTATTTATACTAAAATGTTGAGCACAAGTGGGATTTATTTGGTTGTTGGTCGACCTTGATGAATTGTCCCATAACACAAATAAATTCATATCTCCATGAATGCTTATCGGAATTGGATGATCTTTAGATCAATCCTACACCTCTCGATGAGAGGGATCCAAGAAAAATATTAGCTTCCATTAATAAGATGACCCGCATGGAGTTTGGCCCTAGTTGACAATTTCAACAACATTCCTCATGTTGATGTTTGTAGCTCGAGCAAGTATTTTTGCACAGGCCTAAGTGTTTAGGTGTGTAAAAGTTATCCAAAGTCTCTTTAGGATATTTCTTCAATTATTGAAGGGCAGATCTAGATCCAAATCAAGATCCAAGATCCAAGATCAGTCAAGTAGATTGAAGGGCAGATCTAGATCTGATCAGCTGGATCAAATTTAGGGTATGTTGTATTTGTAAATTCCTCCTAGGGTCATTTTCGCCAGAACAGAGCCCAAATAACTTAATAAGTTCTGATATTATTTTAATGAATAATCGTTAATTGGGTAGAATATTTGTGTGTAATGTGTTATTGAGATTGGTTGTCATTTTTGCTTCCGCTGAATGTTTATGTTAAGACCCTAGTTGTGCTTTTATGTAGTAGATCTCTAATTTGCTAGGAATTAATTCTTAAATAGCTAGGTTGTTGGTTTTAGGGAAATTTAATATGGTATCATAGCTTAAACTCTAAAATATGATCTCAAAATTGTGTACCGGTGCTAGGTTTGTAGAGACATGTAAGGGGCTAGGTTCGGCTAACAATCATATAGGGCACAATTTTATTTCCTAGGGGTTGAAGAAATTAGAGCCAAGACATAAAATTTTTTGGGCTGAAATTCAGCCATATGGTGACAAAATCAGATCGGTATAGTGATGGGCTGAAGTTGAAACATTTTTTTTTTTCAAAGTGGCCGACATGCCATATTGAACTTGGGTAGAAAACAAATAAAAAAAGGGTTTCTTTGAGTGGCTGCCAATTGCAAGCATCCACACAATCCAACTGAGTCGAGAAAGTGCTACAAAGGAATTGACATCGGAGATGAGTGGTTGTTGGACCTGCCAACAAACATGCCATCAACTAGGTAGAGATCAAGGGCCGCGAGTCTAGCTGACAGGGCGTTAGGTCAATAGGAATGATTGGGTTAGCTGCACGAAGGAAAGAAGCAGTTGACACTACATGAAAGGAGCAGTTTGGGCTGTGGGGTTGAGTTATAGTCAATAACTTTGCTAGTAGTCGACAAATAGTGTGGGGATGTGCGTAGGTTGAGAAGGAACCAAGGCTGTGGGGGAGCACCCCCACTTGAATCCACTACCGAAGCGTGCTTCGCTCGGAAGCGATCCTAAGAGCGCGATTCTGAAATTCGTTCCCTGCGAGATTGAATTTCGGGAGCACGCTCCCTATAAAAATTTGTGCTCCTTGCTTTGTCGTGAGCGATCACTCGGGGAGCGACTTTTAAGGTTGGGGAGCGATATAGGAGTGATCCCTGCTCTAAAAAATTTGCTCCAGTGGCAAGAGAAATCGGGTGGGATTTTTTTGGAGGGAAGGAAGGGACCAAAAAAATAAAAGGCCTCCTCCCCTCCCACAATGTGTCATTTTCATGAGATTGAGAGAGGTTGAGAGGGCTTGAGGAGCTTGAGCTGAGGAAGATTGAGAGGGTTTGAGCTTGACGAGCTTGCAAGGGAGACTGAAGGCTTCCATTTGAGAGAGCTTGGGAGATTGAAGGCTGCCATTTGAGAGAGCTTAGGAGATTGAAGGCACCATCATTAGAGAGCCAAAGAGGTAGGATCTAATCCAATTCTTTTTTTTTCCATGTATCATTTGTGTTTTTTATATGTTGAATGAAAGATGTTCTCGTCTTAGTTTTTCCCAAATCCCATTCCTCCTTCATTTGATTGTAGACAAGTAACTATAACTCCAACAAACATTATGGCTATATGGCTTGTCATTCCCTTGTTGGTTCCTTTTTTTGTTGTGATGGTGTTGTGGAGCAGAAGGAGTGATGAAGATGATGAAGAAGTGGGTAGTGGTGGATTAAGAAACCCTGGAGAAGAGGAGTACCAAGAGGAAGAGGAGGAGGATTATAATGAGAGTGGAGATGATGATGGAAAGAAAACCAAGGTAGACCAAACCCCCTTGTGGAAATATGTTACTAGGCTTTCAGGAGGGAAAGGGGGTGGAACCACTAAATTTACATGCCCCCATTGCAAAATCACTTACACAAGTTCATATACCTGTGCCAGAAAGCATCTTTGTGGGAAAATGGCATGGGATGGAACTAAGCAAATAGGAATCAAAACCTGTGGAAGTGTGTCAGCACAACAAAGAGCCAAATACATAAGGGAAGAGGAGGAAGCCTAATACAAATCTAAAAGATCAAAGGGTGACTTTGAACATGACACCACTAGCCCACAATCACATAGACTAAGAACTCCATCAACATCCACCCATGGTAGTGGATACGTAGGCATAGGCAAATACATCCCTTTAAGGCGTAGAACCATATCAGATTTCCTTTATCAATGGTGTAGGGATGATGTGGATGCAAATTTTTTCTAGTTTCTCTATGCATGTGACATACCATTCAATGTTCGTCGCTTACCTTATTGGAATGAAATGGTTTCCACCATCAATGATGCTCCTAAAGAATACTAGAGCCCTGGGTATGAGTCATGACTAAGCTAGAACTGTGGGACTTGATCGTGAAAAAGCCAAATTAACAAATGCTTTGGGTAAATTCACAAATGGTTGGAGTGACTATGGGGTATCCATTCTATCTGATGGCTAGACAAATGTAAAAGGCAAGCCATTGATAAGTGTTCTTGGTGTGTCTGCTACTGGTGCATGATTACTCAGAAAAGTTCAAGATCGCCATCAACATTGCATAACCATTAATTCAAACAATTGAAGATATTGGGCCATACAATGTCATCCAAGTCATCACTGATAATGCTTCTGGTTGTTTGGCTCACAAAATGAACCTTTTTATGCATGACATTATTAAGATCAAGGAACCTCAATATAAATGGATTGGTGAATTGTACAAGAGAGGCGAGAGAATGATAAAATTCTATTACTAGTCATAACAATACCCATGGGATTTTCTACAGTCACTCAAGGTTGGAGCTATTGAAGCTTGGGAAGACTATATTTGCTAGCTATTACTTCACCTTCAGGCGCCTTTTGAAGGTAAGAGAGTCATTGGCTAGCTTGGTATTAAAGGACATGGCTCCAACTGCAACTAACAAGGAGGCTTTTGAAGATGTGGAGGAGAGTCGAGACTGCTTTTGATGGTCTGTTTTGGGCACGTGTGAGGGATGTTTTGCAATACACCAAGCCCATTTATAACATGATTCATTTTGCAGATATAGATGCACTAGCGATTGGGGAGTGTATGAGCAAATGGATAAGTTATAACATGTTGGGGCAAATAAAAGATATTATTCAACAAAAAGATCCCAGCTTGTGTGACCATATTTACAAATATGTGTGTGCATGGTGGGATAAACTTAATGTTCCACTACATGCTATGTAGTGGAAATACTACTTTCCATGCCAAAATACTACTCTCCATTTTGGTTGGGCAAACCTGCACTGGGGGTGGGGTTAGGACCAAACCCCATATAGATCCAGAGGTACAAGTTGGGTATATGGCAACATTAGTCAAGTTGGTCCTTGACAGGGAGGAATGTGCTAGGTTGCGTGGAGAATTACGCAAATACTTCAGTCAAACTGGTTTGTTTGGTTCTTTGCATGCAATGGAAGATAGTGAAAAAATGAATGCTGTCACATGGTGGGACATGCATGGTGGTGGGGACCTTGGGCAAAATTGGCAATAAAAGTGCTTTCATCCATAATGTGAGAAGAAACCGCCTCAATGAAAACTGGGCAGAAAACTTGGCTTTTGTGCACTACAACTTGAGGTTGTTGACAAATTATTGAGCGGGCTCGTGCTGATACATCATATATGACTTGGGACAACAACCTAAAGGAAGATAATTTGGAGGATGGAGATATACATTTAGAAGAATTGGAAGAAAAACTTTTGAAAGATGATGATGAAGCAATAGCCATGCCACCCCATCATCCAGTAGCATTGCTCGAGTTCCACGAGCTTTGCTGCCACCTCCATTTGTAGCCTCATGTGGAGGTCATGTGCCTTCTGGTTCTGGACAGGGCCGTCCGACTATGCAGGAGATGATGCCCAATAGACCATGAGAAAAGAAATTAGAAATTTCTCATTGCATGAGCCAGAAGAAGCAGTAGATAATATATTTACTTGTCTTTTCTAGTTTCTAGTAGTTTTTATAGTTGTTGACTCTTTCATGTTTATTATGATATTTTTTGTAAACAATATATGACAATTTATGTTTGAAGTTGGCAATTATAACTCATTGGTAATCAATAATGAATTTGATGCTTCGTGAAAGTTGAAACATTTCATTTCATGTTTGATATTCTTTGTTATAGTTTAGTAACGACAATGGTTACAAGTACAATGTTTGTGATGACAAATGCTATATATTGAATTTTGAAAGCTTGAAAACTTAAGATTGATGAATCATGAGACTTGATATGTTGTGACATGTAACTTGTGGACATGTGGTTGATGAAAATTATAACTTCTAGATGATGATGTTATATAGTTTAATCCATGTTTTTATGCTTTTTATATCTATTTCATCATTCTACATGCTTTTGTTGACATATATGCATCAAAATATATAAACATAAAAATATATATTATATAATAATTCGCTCTCGACCCAGGTGCTTTTGAAAATGTCGCTCCTCGCTCCTTCTCCCGCTCTTGCTTCTTGCTTCCGCTCCCGCTCCCAAGCAGCCTTGGGAGTAACCATACGTTGAGTGGCAGGAGTGTGGAGCCGTGACATAGCTGTCGAGAAATCTAGGGCATTAGCATTAGGTGATTTCTCTAGGATTAGTGATTGCTTGTGAATTCTTTATACTTCTTTAGATTAGGATCTTCTTATTCTTAGTTTATTAATGTTCTTCATCAAACTGTAACCAATGCATGAACATAAATAGACAAGAGACACAGAATGTAGGTTATCAGCCAGTGCCAAAACCTCTCACTCTTTGAGAGGAAAAACCGCACAAATTCTTCTTATAGATATTCCAATTGACGAATACGTAGACCAAGACCCTTGACCTAGTAGCCTCTCCAAGACCAAGACACAAGTCCTCTTCCATCTTCTTGTTCACTCTTTCTTGGTTCCTTCTACTTCAAATTTTGCATCATATGTGATGACACCCAATTGTGATTACTATGGATATCAATATTCTCCTCCAGCAGTAACACCGAATCTTGAAGACATATTGCTGAAACATAGTTGCTGCCCTTTGAGACACCACCGAGATCTTCTTCCTTGTAACAACAACGAGATTTTGTCACAGACATGTGACCTCCTTCTTGTGCATCACCGAACTTAAGATACCCTTGTCACTATAATCAGAACTTTTGTTCCTATTTTTGTCACTACAACATCCATCCAACTTAGACAAAGATCCAAACTACTGTTGACTATGATCATCCCTAAACAAAACCTCGCAGTCCCTTCTCCTTCCTGTGATTGCATCGAACTTATCATTGCCATTGTCTACTCGAAATCATAGAGATATCTGAATTATACTCTTCCACTGTCCATGCAAAATTTTGTCTCTATCACCCAAAAAACTCAGAGAAAGATATCCGAAATTCTGTCTCTGTGGACTGGGCCGAGGTTGCTATTTATAGTGGTCTGTCCGTCATATTAAGCCGACATGAACTTATGAATAGGTGTGTCTCCATAATGAGAAGCTGACATGAGTTAGTTGCTTTGAATTGAAGCCGACATGAAGAGGAGGACTTTGTGCTTGTCGTTGGAGGGCTATTATAGACTCATATATATTTGACATATCCCAAGAAGGGTTCTTCATACATGACATTGAATCTTTGACTCTAATGATAAATCTGAAGGCTCTCAATGGGAGCCAACTAAACAAAAAATCTTGCTCATGAAACCCATGATGCAAGTCATTGCAAAAATAATGCTATTCTCTTCTTTTCGTCATTGACAAAGATCATAATTACATGTCATTATGAAGACCGAACCTAGTTACATTTTACAACAATAGCCACTAGTGTTGGCCGCCATAAGAAGCCATGAACATTGGGAAGGGGGTAGCTAGATGGATCGCTGTAGCTAAAGGCGCGTAAGGATAAGTTGTTGGAGAGGGTGTTGCAATTAGGCTAAGAGAGTCAACAGGAGGTGCAAGGGACGATAAACAAGTTTGCAGTAAGGTCAATCCATTGAAGGAAATATATAGCCACAAGAGAATCGCAAGTGTGCCATATGAGGTTGTACAATGTCAGCTAGCAGTCGAAGGTGCCGCGAGGCAGAGGACAACATCAACAACACTAGTTATAAAATTTCCGGCCACGAAATTTTCAGTGAAATTTTTTATTTAGGAGATGGCTATAATCGGTTTGAGGACAGGTTGGAGGGCACATCTAACTTCAACCCTTGGAAGGTGTGGGTTGCATTAGTCCTTATGGAGAATAGTTTATGGGAGTTTGCTAGTAGCATGCTCACCAAGTCATCCCGCCTACAGATGTTGTAGATCTCGAATCTCACCTATCTGAGAAGCAGACAACAAGGAAGATGTGGGAGGTTGTGACAAAGATTTATTAGAGTGATAACACCAACAAGAAGACGGTGTTGAGAGAGAAGCCTAGGAGCACCAAGATGACTGGATTAGATACTATGACTTGTTATATCACCACGATCACTCAAGAACGTGATGAGTTGGTAGTAGTTGGGGAGGTTTTGACAGATGTAAAAATGGTGAGGATCCTTGAACTGTTAATTTTGCATCAATTGTTCTATGCTGCGACTATTACTTCAACAACATCCAATAGCATCCATTTTAACAATTTTACTTCTTTGATTAACCAATGACAATAGAGAAATAGTGGATAGAACAATTATACAAATGCATAATGAAAGGCAACCAAGAGACAATAGACACAATATTTGGTCAATGACTAGGGAAAAACCCCACAAGGGGGAAAACCCTTTACAAATATTCTTCTATTAAGCAATATCAGAGTACAATCTGGGTGCCGTAATTGGCCTACTCAACAGAGAATTTCCTTAGCAGCTATACCTTACAGTTTGAGAGAAATTTCCTGGCTGAAGCCCCAGAAAATTCTTCCTGCAACTCCTCAGCACAAAACTGCTCCTGCAACCCCTGCGTCTGTCCCTCTCCGTCTCACGCTGGCCCTGCGTCTGTCCCTCTCTGTCTCACGTTGGCCCTGAATCAGCGCCAGGAGGCCCTGTGTCAGCTCTAGGAGCCTCTATGTCAGCTACGCTAGCCCCTCTGGTGCTCTGTGCAACACTTGGCTGCCTCTACGTGGCCCTGTGTGAGCCCTTGCTGGCTATGCGTCACCCTTCTTGGCTGCTGCGCTGCTTTCCCGACACAATATCTGACTTCTTTGTACTCAATGCCCCTCAGCTGCTTTCTCGATCACTGATTCTATCTCTCTTAGCAAACCCCGCTCTAGAGAATAAAATGACTGATCATTTGGTGTATCTTCTCCAAGTGATCCTCAAGCCTCTTCTTATAATTTTCCTGTTAACATCTCAACGGCCGAGATTAAATCCCTAATCAACGGCTAAGATTAGATCTGGCTTGATCCATGTCTTTTGGACCACTTTAACACAGATTCATATTAATACACATTAATATTTTATTTTCCCTAAGTTTAGACTTAGTGACTCCATTAAAAATATTAATTATTTTAATATCTCCTGATCTGTTTAGAATATGCCCAAACCCTTTCTGGTATTGGAGATCTCATGTGCCCCAACCTCTCCACCAAATTTCGTGGCTAGAGCACATCCGATGCTGCCCCAAATCAACACTCCCTCTTAGCGAGGACTGTGCTCTAGCAATACTCCTCACTCAGTATTACTCTGATCATCCGGCATCGGTACCTGTGCTGATGCTAGGCCTTGCTGCATCTGTACGACAACTCCCTCTGCATCCGTGCTGCTGTTGGTCCTTTCTCCCAGCACTGCATCCACACTGCTCCTCTAATCATGTTGCATCGGGCTGCTCACTGCTGCACTGCAACTCAGTTACTGAGAAGTAAGTAACTGATCCTCCAATTGACCTCCCTGTTGGGCTAGAAACACCCACTGATGTTGAAGCTTCCTCTGCTGCTGACAAGTGCTCCCTCTCTGACCTCTGCGCTGCTGCAACAACTCCCTGCATCTCGCACCGTTGCACACATCTTTGTGCCTTCCTGCACTGGTGCAACACTCTCGTGCCTCTTGCACTGATGCAGCCTACTAGCTCTGCGCTTTCTCGGGACTCCTGCACTGTAGCTCTCTCTGCCGCTCCATCCGCATCTGTCTCTGCCCAACCAGCCAGTCCTCCTACTCCTCATCGGGGCTCCTGTAGCAAGGTATAATCCAAGAGGCTGGGTACCTCAAGGATCCTGCCCCTCATCATCTGTAGTCCGTCTGACTACAACTCGATGTCTCCACACTTCCGCTCAAGTGGTGCGTGTGCACTCATGGCACAATCATCGTCTGTCAAAACTTCCTTCTCTGCCCATGCTGGCGCTGCCTTAGTCTCGGAAGACTTCCCTTACTCTTCTTTCTTCGGCTCTTGGTCGCATAATGACCCATCTCCCCATAGTGGAAGTACTTGATCTTGGAGAGATCTTTCTTCTTCTGCTTCTTTTGCTTTCCCTCAGATGCTAGGGCCACATCTTCCTCCTCCTGCTTGACCTTGATCCCTTTGCTGCTGCTACCTGTCTTCCACTGCCATCTGATCTCTTCCTGGAAGAGCTGCCCACATCTCGTCCCAAGGTAGGAGAGTCCCTCTGCCCAGGATACTCTGGACAAACACTTCCCACTGTTCTGAGACAACATTCAGGGTTGTCCTCACCATAAGCTCCTGATTCGGTGTCGCTCCTATAGCAGTCAACTGGTCTTGGATTTGATTCAGTCCTCCGAGGAAGTTGTCAATCGATTGACCTTCTTCATCTGATACGACCTCAACTGATTCTCAAGTAGCATTCTTCTCTGCACAGAAGTATGCTGGTACAGGTTCTTGAGAGCCTCCCACATCTCAACTGCTGTTTCCTTCTCAGCTATATGTGGTACCACATGATTCTTGACCCCGTCAAGGATAATGCACTTGGCCCTTGCCATTGCCTCCTCGTACTTGTCGTTATTATTGGGGTCGACTGGGATAGCTATAACCTTCAAGGCGAAGTTCTTGACACGATTCCTGTCAAGCACTGATAAGATTCTGGCCTTCCAAACTGCAAAGTTCGATGCTCTGTCCAGTCTATCCTGGTCTCTTACCCCATGTAGTGCCATGACGCTCCTCTACTTCCCTCCTGGAAGTTCTCTGTTTGACTCCGAGTCTCTACTTCTCGTCTGGAAGTTCTCTTCTGGACTCCCTCTGAGTCTTGATTTCGCCCTGGAAATCCTTCTGCCGCTTGTCGAGATGCCCCTACTCTGATCGTCTTGTGCAACTGCACTGCTGATCCAGGTTCCTCAGCTAGAAACCCTCGGTAACAACTCCTCTGGCCTTGCTCTGTCAGGTAATGTTTTGACTACAATACCTCACCAGCTCCACTCTGAAATATCACTGCAACCTTCTAGACCCCAACAACTGTCTCTTTGTGAACTGTGTCAACCCTTCTCTGCCCCACGCTGGCTCTGCGTCACCCCGGATGGGTCTGCTTCAGCACTGGGATGCCCTGCGTTAGTCCTCTGGCCCTCTACGTTAGCAACGCTGGCCTCTCTGAGGCTCTGCGCAGTTCCCGACTTCTTCTACGTGGCTCTAGTTGGCTCCGCGTCACACTTCCTTGGCTTCTGCTCTGCTAGAAACAACTTCTGTCACCTTAGGACAATTGTTTTCTGCTACTATTTTTCCGCTCGACTGATGTCTTTTAGTCCTCCTGTGATCTGCAATCACGCTTTGATACCATGTTGAAGTTTCTAATTTTCCTTAGTTAGAAACCCTTCATGCACTTTTTCTAATTTATTCCTACCCACTTGTTATTTTTCCTTTAACAAGTTATTTACGAAGTAAATATTGAAAATAAACACCAGTGCATGCTCAACATATTACATATCAACAACTAAAAGAAACAAGAACAAACACACCACATGACACCATTATTTTTGGATCAATGCCTCTGGAAAAACCCAATGCAACTATCTGAGGGTTTTCTTATTAAGCAATATCAGAGTACAATATGGGTGCCATAACTGGCCTACCCAACAGAGAATTTCCTTAGCAACTATACCTCACAGTTTGAGAGAAATCTCTTGGTTGAAACCCCAAAAAACTCTTCCGGCAGCTCAGCACAAAATTGCTCCCGCAACCCCAGCGTCTGCCCAATCTGGACTGTGACTGCCTCTCTCTCTCTCACGTTGGCCCTGCGTCAGCCTTTCTTGGCCTGTGTCAGCTCCGGGAGCCTCTGCGTCGACTACGCTGGCCCCTCTGGTGCTCTGTGCAACACTTGGCTGCCTCTGCGTGGCCCTGCATGAGCCCTTGCTGGCTCTCTGTTACCCTCCTTGGCTGCTGCGTTGCTTTCCCGGCACAATCTCTGCCTTCTCTTTTTCTCTGTACTCAATGCCCCTCAGTTGTTCTCTTGATCACTGATTCTATCTCTCTTAGCAAACCCCGCTCTAGAGAATAGAATGACTGATCATCTGGTGTATTTTCTCCAAGTGACCCTCAAGCCTCCTCTTATACTTTCCCTGTTGACATCTCAACGACCGAGATTAAGTCCCTAATCAACGGCTAAGATTAGATCTGGCTTGATCCATGTCTTTTGGACCACTCTAACACAAATTCATATTAATACACATTAATACTTTATTTTCCCTAAGTTTAGACTTAGGGACTCCATTAAAAATATTAATTATTTTAATATCTCCCGATTTGTTTAGAATCTGCCCAAACCCTTTCTGGGTATTGGAGATCTCATGTGCCCCAACCCTTCCACCAAATTTCATGGCTAGAGCACATTCAATGCTACCCCAAATCAACACTCGTTGGACATAATCTTTGACAAAGTGACACCGAATATCAATGTGCTTTGACCAATCATGAAATACTGGATTCTCAGAGAGCTTGATGTGACTTTGATTATCCCACATGATCCCGGTCGCTTCCATCCTTCTTTTGAATAGGTTCACAAGCAATTTTCTAAGCCATATGGCTTCGCATGAAGTTGTGCTAGTGGCCATATATTCTGCTTCAGCTGAGCTCAGAGTTACGAATTTCTGTTTCCTACTGCACCAGGAGGTCATCCCCAATCCAATGTTGAAACAATACCCAGAAGTAGTTTTCTGATCTATTGAACTTCCAGCCCAATCTGCATTAGTAAACCCACCCAATTTGATATCATTACTTCTGATGTATAAGAGTCCATAATCGACTGTTCCTTGTATATATCTGAGAAAATGTTTGGCTGCTGCCCAATGAGCCCTCTTTGGTTCCACCATGAACTGACTAAGGGTGTTGACAGCGTAACAAATGACTGGCCTGGTATTGATCAGATACATCTGGGACCCTATGAGCTGCCTGCATAAGGTGGGATCAACATCTTTGTCTTCTGATGCATCAATTTTCTTATAGTTGGTGATCATTGGAGTAGCCACCGGCCTACAGTCCTACATCCTGAATCTCTGTAGCATATCTCCCTTGTCCAAGGAAGATTTTACTATTCTGCTGCCAAACTTCCAACCTAGGAAATAATGCATCTGTCCTAAATCCTTCATGTCAAAGTCTGTGGCTAGATTCTTCTTGTAGTCCTCGATGAGCCTGGATGATCCTGTCAGGAAGAGATCATTCACATATAATACTAGGACTAGAGGCTCATTCTCTACAACTAGATAGTAGAGATTGGGATCGATATCACTCTTGACGAACACCATCTTCTGCAAGTAGCCATCAGTTCGACCATACCATGCTCTAGGTGCCTATTTCAGCCCATACAAGGCTTTCTTCAATTTGCATACATGAGATTCCTTCTCATGTGTCTCAAAGCCTTTTGGCTGTTCAATGTATCACCCCGTTCAAGAATGTCGTTTTGACATCCATCTGATGATCTCCCATCCCATCTCTGCTGTTGGCTACTGGGGCGAAGGTCTCTACGTAGTCTATTCCTTCTTTTTGAGCATACCCCTTAGCCACAAACCTGGCTTTGTATTTTTCCACAATGCCGTCTGCAACGTATTTAATCTTGTAGATCCATTTCGAACCTACCACTACTCTGTCCTGAGGCCTAGGCACTACTTCCCAGACATCATTCACCATTATAGAGCTGTATTCCTCTACCATCGCATCCATCGAAACTTGATGTTGAGCGGCCTCTTGAAAATTGGAAGGCTCTCCATCCTGAGCGACTAAGGCCTGATATCTATTTGGTTGTCTTCGCTCCCTTTTATTGTTCCTGGGTGCACCGATGAAATCTTCTGCATCCTACAAAATCTATCAAAGTTCCCGACTCGTTCTTCCCCTGGTAGTAGGTGCATCTATTAGCTCCTCCTCTTCCTGTGATTCCTCCTATTCTGAAGGAGAATTCCTGGTACTGGCTTCCGCTGGTTGAAGTGGTTTGACCAACGGCTCATCTTTTGACTGCTCCTCGGAAGACATTTCTCGAGATTTTCTGAAGGCCCTATCTTCGATGAACTTCACATCTCGTCGAACTACTACCTTCCTGCTCCGTGTTAGATAGATTCTATATGCCTTAGGGTTCTCGCTGTATCCCACTAGGTATCCTTTCTCTGTAGTTTGACCTAACCTCTTCCTCTTCTCCGTGGGTATATGACAATATGCGAAACTCCCAAATATCCTGAAATGACTAACTTCAGGTGTCTTCTCGGTGAAGACTTCCTCTTGAGTAATCTTGCTCAATGCGCTATGAGGAGTTCTATTTTGGACATAGACTGCCGTGCTGCATGCTTCTACCCACAGGAATTTTGGCAGATTCTGATCATACATCATGGCCTTAGCTGCTTCCATGATAGTCCCGTTCTTCCTTTCTGCTACTCCATTCTGCTCTGGATTGTAAGGAGCTGTCCACTCTCTTCTGATGCCCTCCCTAGCACAAAAATCGGTGAAGTTCTTGTCGACATATTCTTCACCATTGTCTGAGCGCAAAACTTTTATTTTCTTTCCTGTCAGATTCTCCACTAGAGCCTTGAACTCTTTGAATCGACAAAAACCTCGTCCTTGGTTTTCAGAAGATAAATCCAAGTTTTCTTGAAATGGTCATTGATGAAGGTGACGAAGTATTCGGCACCACTAAGAGCTTTTGTGGACATCGGTTCGCAGATATTTGAGTGTATCAATCCTTGTACACTCTTGGCCCTATTTTTACTTCCATGAAACGCTGCTTTGGCATACTCGCCCAGAGCACATCCTCTGCATACATCATTTCGTTTTGTACGAAGATTTGGAACTTCTGTTACAGTTTTCCTGAGAATGCTGAGAGCCCCACGGTTCAAATGTCCCATCCTTCTGTGCCATAATTCATTCAAATCCTTGTCTCCATTACTGCCTATCAGTGCCATTGGTGATTCTAGCTGCAACCTGTACAACTTGTTACTTCTGATTCCGATCTGTACTTTCTTTTTCCAGCTCGGATGTTTAACGTATACTTTCTCCTTAATGAAGAAAACATCATAGCCCTTGCTTTGAAGTTGTGATACAGAAAGTAAGTTCATCCCCAATCCTGGCACATGCAGTACATTGGTAGCTCAGAACCGCTCTCTCGTTTCTGTTTGAAAAACTATGGAACCGTTCCCTACTGGAGTACACTTTGCCGTATTCCCCATGGTGATCTGAAAATTCATTCTTTCCCCCTGATAATCTGAGAAACATTCCCGGATTCCTATCATATGCCAGGAGGCTCCACTGTCTATATATCATACCTCTGATGATGCAAAGCTTGTTACGCAAGCAACTTCTTCTTCCAATCTGGAAGCCAACATAGGGAAATCGAAATTTCTCTCTCTTGTGCAATTTTTTGAAAATCTGCACGGGTCTCCTGACGTGGATGCCTCTGCATTATGATTTTGACCCATAATTGATTTTCCCATAATGTACTTGCTGCCTCTCACTGCAATCCAGACCACTAATTCGAATTTCTCAGCAAACTCCGCTCCAGAAATCGAACCGATTGGTTTCCCTTGGTGTGTCTCCAATTGACCTTCAAGCCTCTTATATTTTTTCTGTTGAGTCTTCAATGACCGAGATTTGGCTTGATCCATGTTATTTAGAACCTTCTCACCCAGTTTTATATTAATGCCCATTAATATTTTTATTTTCCTAAGTTTAGACTTAGGTACCCATTAAAAATATTAATTGTTTTAATATCTTTCTAACTGGGTGGAATTTCCCCAAACCGTTTCTGAGTCTTGGAGATCTCATGTGCTTTAGCCTCTACACCAATTTTCATGGCTAGAGCACATCCGATGCTACCCCAAATCAACATTCAGTAGAGAGAGTGCATCATCCAAAAGTCAAAGTTAAACTTTGACTAGCCAATGTCCAGTATCAATATCCAATATCCAAGTATGACAATATGCCAAGCAACTTATCCAAATCAGATACAAGAGAGAGAGAGAGATGAAGTCAACAAAGTTCAAATATGATCCTTCTGCAAATCTGTCCATGTTAGCAGGAGTCAACAACAGCGATGTGTGACCGGTCAAGTCAACAACATTCAAATCATGGACACATCTGCTTCAATTTATTTCGGTCAAAGCTAAGTCAATGCGGCCTCTTTTGCTGGTTAAGGATCAGTCGAAACAACTCCAAAAACCTCGGTCAAACTTGGTCAATGGAGAGAGAAAATGTACAACTCTGTTCTGCGGTCAATCCTGTGATCAACAACAGTCAAACTCCTCAAAATGCCTCGGTCTTAGTGTCCAAAAATGCGGCCTGATGGGACAGACCTCCAAGAAAATTGAAGTCAAAAGGCTCCTTTTGACCCTTGGTCAATGCTGGTCAAACTTCAACTGCAAAAAGTCAACACAGGTCAAAGGTGGTCTAGCTGCTTTAGAATTCGTTTCCTTCCTCACTGAATTCTGCCTCCTTAATCAGATCCAAAACCCAAGAAAACCAAGCCAAACCAAATGCCCAATCATTAAAAATCAAAGATGCCAAAGAGAGGAGTCAAAGATGCCTCCAAACCATGTGAGAAGAATAGGCTGCTCCAGACCTATACGAACCAACCAAATAAAGGAGAGAGAAGAAGTGATTGTGTTGATGATGTCCAAATGAGGCATGAACCAAATAAAGGAGAGAGAAGAAGTGATTGTGTTAATGATGTCCAAATGAGGCGTGAGGTCACTTGTATTTATATGCAACTTGAGGGGTGCCATCTTGTCCTTGAGAGGTGCCATTTGATCCAAGGCCAACCTTGACAATTTTGTACTTGTGGGCTTGACTTCAAAAATCCACTTTCCCTTGTCCGAATTGAGTGCTTCAAAAGTGAATGTTGGTCGTCTCGGAAAGAGGAATTTAATGCAATGGTTGGAATTTGTCACTGAGTTGCCAAATTAACACTCCCTCTTAGCTTGGAAGAAATTCCAACAGAATCATGTGATCATCATATGTCTCTTGTCATCATGTCATGTACATCTCTGCTCATCTCTACTTGTCTTTGCTCATCTCATGCCGAACACTCGCGAATCTAAAGAAGAAGAAATGCTGCAGGGGAGCTCCAGCTACCACCTTGACTCTATCACCATTGAGGAGACTCTGCACTCTTGCTATATAAATGAGAGCTTTTTCATATTTGTGTATAAATGGTTTGGATTTATATGGATGCACATGACTATATATGCTTTTCTTTAAAACTTGAATATTTTATGTGTTTCTGGTTGACTGGTTTTTTGGTCTGGTTCTGACCGGTTCCCAGTCTTGGTGGGGGGGGGGGGGGGGTCTACCGGTTCAATGACCAGTCCAGTTTTGAGAAAATTGATCTAGACAAGATCCATATCCAATACATATCCAATTGAAGCAGGGTGGAAGGGGATCCCAGAACATATCCTTGTTTGCATTATAAAATTGTCTGGTAATATGTAAAGGGGGAATAATATATAAGAAGTGGTTACAATAGGATCCAACCCTATGTAATGGTCTAAATCCTGCTGTAATCACCAGTGTTAAGTTTTACAATCAGCTAGCACTAGACAGCTGCAGCTGGAATGAAGGTTGGCACAACAAGTTTTGCATGTGGATTGCTCTCATGCAAAATAAAATAAATCAGTTACTGTGTAGTTCCACCATATTAGCAAGATTTGAATAGGATTTGGTGCGAAAAAAATACGTAATGAAAAATCTGGTATTGATCCACTATGGAAGTATACATCTCATGTTACAAACATATGCATTTTTTTTTCCAAATTTGAGAAGAATTTCAGCCTCATTAGTGGCCATTAAATAAAAAACAATAATCCATTCCTTGAAAAATTGATGACTAGCTTTATATTTATAGTTTTTTTTTACCCCTTTTCAAAAATTGATTTTTCTAAGTTTAAAAGACATCTTATATTATCAAAGACATAAAAAAGTAAATTGACCATCCTGCATCTGTACCATACCAAAAGTTTACTGAAGTTTGTATTGCTGCCAAATTTGCATACAGCAAAGGATAATATGGCTGAATATTGCTACGACAAGTTCCACAACATTGTTGCTAGGAGGTGCAATTATAGTATGCTTGCCCCATTCTATATACACCATTTGTGTCTTCAGGGATGTTCATATAATTCATGAAAGAGCTTTGTAAGGTTTGTCTAGGAGTGCCAAAATTTAGTGGCTCTCGAGGAAGGGAGTTGCTAACTTGCAAGCTAGTATTTGGAGTTTTTCTATAACTGAGTAGCAAGTTAAGAGTTATAGTTTTTCTAGAAATGAATAGTAAATTGAGAACTGCATAGAAAGTTAGAAGTTGATGTTTTTCTAGAACTGAGTAGTAAAGTAATCTGTGTACACATTCTATGAAGGTGTGTGGCGTTCATGTATTTTTGTCATGTTAAATTTTTCATATTTTAATGTTTACCTTATGAATGCATCTGTGTATGGGATAAACTATTTTTCCAACTTAATTTTTGGATGATTGTGTAGATAGAGAGAGAATGAAGGAACAAATTTCACAAAAAAGAAGAAATAAATCCTTTTAATGTTGATATTTTTGTTGCTTATTACTGATACTAGATTATCTTAGGTAGTGCTTGATTTCGTGACTTCATGTCTACTACAATATGTCTGATGGTATTTTAATTGTGTACATCTTGCAGGTGCTTTGGTTTTATCCCATGTATGTTTTCAGCTTTATTATTAGCAGCATATGGTAAACCCCTCTTTACATTATTAAACAATGTTTATTATATTATGAGTCATGACTCATAACTGCATGGAACTGCTTCTTGGTTGATTTGTAGACATGGACATTTATGGTATTTGGATAGTCATCTATGCTTTTAATGGTATGGGTGAGAAATGGCAATATAGAACTGAAAGATGATGTCATTTACTTATGCAAACAATTTTGTTTTTGAATCTCACATGACTATGATCTTTGCAAATGTCACTTAATGCCATACCATAGTTTTTCTTTATCATTTTATATCTCTATTTAGGTGTTATTTGGGAATTTGTCACGAACATGGACGCTTTATATGAGAAAGGGTACTTTTCTCTTTTTCTTACTCATGATTGTGTTGCCTCAAAATTTAGTAGGTCTTGTGTGAGGGTTCACAAGACCAAACCTAGACCAAGGGACAACACCATGAGGTGGAGGCCCACTACCACCACAGCCAAAACCTCCTACTCTAGTGGATTTTCATCACGAGGGAGGCTTCCCTATGTAGGTCACCTAATGGATATTCTAAGTCTAACGCTTGGAGGTGATAAGGATAGGCTAAGGAAATACACTTAGCTTAAGGACAACACTTAAACTAGCAAGGACAAGCCAAAGCGTGCCCTTCAAAGACCTATCCAGGGCACAAGTGACCTAGGGTTTAGTGACTAAGCAAGGATGAAAGGCTTACCAAGGTACACAAGGCCAAGAAAAGGCTTGACAAGATCAATATGATTAATATTTGGGACAAAAAGCCTTCAAAAGGCCCCAAGTTGAAGCATAGGGTTAGATTAGGGCTTACCCTAGGGCAGAATTGCCTAGGGCTTGTGACGACACTCCTAAAATGGAAGAATTCATTGTGGAAAATGAACTATTTTGAGGTAATGAGTTACAAGCCACACGTAGAAACCTCCCAAAAGCAAACACAGTTGTCCTAGTTGAATTCAACCCCAACCCTAGCCTAGCGACTTGCCTTAAAGGGCAAAAATTAATGGAGAGGGAGAAAATTTAGCTTTAAGCGAGTTTTTATGGTATGATCACATATGTGGAAAGCATAGTGCTTGATCTTGGGTGATGGAGTTGTTGTCGCCCAAAGTGTACACCAAGGGCCACAACGCTCATGGCAGGGGTTGTCACTCTGATCCCTGCCCACTCCGTTCTAACTCTCCTAGGCAAGCTAAGGAGGGTAGTCCCTGTAGAATGAAACTAAAGGATTTAACTTGTTGGAATAACAAGTCTACGAGATATGAGGGTAAGACGTTTGTTATCTAAGTAGTTTGAATTAAGATTAGAAGGCAAGTTACGTTATTAAAGTGAGCAATGTGAGAGATAACTTTACTTAGATCACTATGACACTTAAGATGAAACAATAAGAAACCAATGCCTTGATAAAATGCTCAAAGAAATTTAAAAGTGCTTGCACAACAATATATGATATCTCAAGCTACCAAGTAAGCAATGTTGCAAGGAAAGGTTAGCAAAAATATGAGACTGATATATGAGCAAAACACAACTTGAAAATTAAATGAAATGAGTACTTTCACTTTAAAGAGATACCAATATTATAATGTAAGAAGGAGTGAATAGTACAAGATAAATGCAACCTGCAAGTAGGTTAGGAATGCTCATAAAATCAATGATGAGAGATGAAAAAAACTAGAATTAAAGAAAACAATTGCTTCAAGGAGATGCAATTATAGCCAAATGATTCAAAGTGAGAACTATAAACCCATTTTAACCAAGGTTATAAAATATCACTTTAGAACACAAGGTTACAATATTCCAATAAAAATCCAATGGAGAAACTTTAGGATTATCCAATGAGGCAATGCCAACAGGGACAACACACTCAATTTCTTTAATATTTGTGCTTGTTTAGTTAATCTTCACTTCTATGATATATCAATCAGAAACCGGTGAACTTTAAATATTACAAGCACAAGTATTAGGTGAGATTGCTAAGAAGGAAATCACTACTCAAATCTTAGATTAGAAAGACTCGGTAATAATCTCAGAGCATTTTAGAAATGTAAGTTGGTGAATGTGTGATTAGGTTCTTGGACTAGCAGAAAAAGAGTGCAACTTTCTTTTGTCAAATACTAGTTGTAAGATGCTTGATATGTTAATGCTAACTGCCTTTGCAAAACAAAAATATCAGTCCTAAAATATGCTTACAATTGGGAGGTAAATAAGCAAAAATCCCAATATATACAAAAATAAAAAAAAATAATTCAAACCCCAAAAACCCTAGTTTCAAAACCAAGATTAGAGAAATAAAATAATTGACAAGATTTATTTCACAAATATAATCAAATCTATACAAATAATATACAAATCTATTGGATCTGAGGAGTATGAGTCCAAATCCGCTCTCAGATCAGTAGAAATAAACTCTTCCTAGCTAGATTTATCTATTTAGCACAAATTATAAAAAAATTAATTAAAAAAATGAGGTACTAGCCCCAAGGATCATGCAAAAAGAAAATCGTATGATTTAAATTATCAAGGCTTTTCAGATCTTATGCCTTGGGAGTCCGTTGGTCTGACTGAGGACTTCCCCAAACACCCAAATTTTTAAATCCAAATGATTTCTGCACACTTCAGATTAAACTGTCAGATTAATAGAGACTTAAAATAACAATGTAATTTAGTATTGGGGGCTTTCACAGTGCATTATATTAGAAATCATTTTTTGGGATTCAACTGCGTTAAGTAAGTCATTCATCTATGACCATTTCCATGAGAGGTAGTCGTAACTGACTAATTTCTCATGAATTTTGAAGAGTCCACTAAGCACTCATTGCATTGGGTGATGCTCACAGCGGTGAAGAAGTTGGATTGAAACTAGTGAAATAAATCACATAGTGTTAATCATCACTTCCGGGGCTTGCACCCAGTAACCAAGACTTCCCGGGAGGTCACCCATCCCAGATCGCCTCTGGCTCAAGCACGCTTAACTGTGGAGTTTTCCCCACAATCAAGCCCACTTAGCTTGCTACCCCATTTGCAAAACCTTAGCAAGTATTGTGCCTCATGAACCATTCAAGTAGAGTTCCCTTCACTCTTTTGAATTAAGTATTGCGGGATTTTGCAATGCATTATATTAGATATCTTTTTTTTGGGATTCAACTGCGTTAAGGAAGTCATTCATCTATGACCATTTCCATGAGAGGTAGTCATAACTAATTAATTTCTCATGAGTTTTGAATAGTCCACTTAGCACTCATTGCATTGGGTGATGCTCACACAGGTGAAGAAGTTGGATTGAAACTAGTGAAATAAATCACATAGCATCAATCATCACTTCCGGGGCTTGCACTCGGTAACCAAGGCTTCCCAGGAGATCACCCATCCCAGATCGTCTCTGGCTCAAGCACGCTTAACTGTGGAGTTTTCCCCACAATCAAGCCTCCTTAGCTTGCTACCCCATTTGCAAAACCTTAGCAAGTATTGTGCCTCCTCATGAACCATTCAAGTAGAGTTCCTTTCACTCCTTTGAATTAAGTATTGGGGGCTTTTGCAGTGCATTATATTAGATATAATTTTTTGGGATTCAACTGCGTTAAGTCATTCATTTATTATAATTTCCATGAGAGTTAGTCGTAACTGACTAATTTCTCATGAATTTTGAATAGTCCACTTAGCACTCATTGCATCGGGTGATGCTCACAGGGGTGAAGAAGTTGGATTGAAACTAGTGAAATAAATCACATAGCGTCAATCATCACTTCCGGGGCTTGCACCCGGTAACCAAGACTTCCCAGGAGGTTATCCATCCCAAATCGCCTCTGGCTCAAGCGCGCTTAACTGTGGAGTTTTCCCCACAATCAAGCCCACTTAGCTTGCTACCCCATTTGCAAAATCTTAACAAGTATTATGCCTCATGAACCATTCAAGTAGAGTTCTCTTCACTCTTTTGAATTAAGTATTGGGGGCTTTTGCAGTGCATTATATTAGATATCATTTTTTGGGATTCAACTGCGTTAAGTAAGTCATTCATCTATGACCATTCCCATGAGAGGTAGTCGTAACTGACTAATTTCTCATGAATTTTGAATAGTCCACTTAGCACTCATTGCATCTGGTGATGCTCACAAGGGTCAAGAAGTTGGATTGAAACCAGTGAAATAAATCACATAGCGTCAATCATCACTTCCGGGGCTTGCACCCGGTAACCAGGACTTCTCAGGAGGTCACCCATCCCAGATCGCCTCTGGCTCAAGCGCGCTTAACTGTGGAGTTTTCCCCACAATCAAGCCCACTTAGCTTGCTACCCCATTTGCAAAATCTTAGCAAATATTGTGCCTCATGAACCATTCAAGTAGAGTTCCCTTAACTCTTTTGAGTATTGGGGGCTTTCGCAGTGCATTATATTAGATATCATTTTTGGGATTCAACTGCGTTAAGGAAGTCATTCATCTATGACCATTTCCATGAGAGGTAGTCGTAACTGGTTAATTTCTCATGAATTTTGAATAGTCCACTTAGCACTCATTGCATCGGGTGATGCTCACACGGGTGAAGAAATTGGATTGAAACTAGGAAATAACTCAAATAGCGTCAATCATCACTTCCGGGACTTGCACCTGGTAACCAAGACTTCCCGGGAGGTCACCCATCCCAGATTGCCTATGGTTCAAGCGCGCTTAAATGATATCTAACAATGTAATTTTTCAAAAATTAGAGATACCTGCTAATTCAATTTAAATTAAAATGCTATATTAGATCCAATAACTTATGCAAGATATTTGTGCAATAATTTATTCCATGAAGACTAATAATCAAAAACTTATAAAAATATTAATCAACAGAACATTAAGAACAATATTACTATAAGAAGCCGAAGAGGAACACCACCATCAATGAAAACCCCAAAGACTTTGCATTATTATTATTCCAAAAAAATTACAAGAGAGCATCGAGAGCTAATACACGATTCAAAGATCGGATCCTTTGTGAGACAAATGACCTCTAATTTATAGATAAATTCTCCAAACAGCTAGTTGGCTTGATGCTCGTCAAAGTAATCTTGACCGTTGATAAAGATTTGATTATTTTTTAATCTCCACTGTCGAAATATTTAGTTTTTGAGGGATTTTTGAATTTATCTTTTAATTTATTTTTAATTAGCTCAAAATTAATTATTTTGAGCTAATTTTCTCAAAAAACTGACTTTGACTTAACCACCAAGGCCCAAAGGTCCAAAATTTATTGAAATTTTCAATATTCCCTTGGTGGCGGACCTCCAAAAATAATTTCTTTAGAACCCACGAATTAATTATTTGGAAAATTTATTTTCCCTAAGACTTAACTTTGACTCTAATTAATTAAATTTTTGGCTTATCATTTTTAATTTATTTTTGCTAGAAAATTTAATCAATTAACACATGAGGGGATTAATTATTTTTTCCAACTCTATAATATTTTAGCATCATGGCTAAAATATTATTTACATAAGATAATTACATTTAATCTATGAAGGGGGAACACCCGTTCGTTTTAGACCCTCAATTATTTACTCAATTCCGCGACTTAAAATATGATCTATTAGACCAAGTGATTTGTAATAAAATAAGCTAGACAAATTAGCTAAAACTATTCCCAAATCACTTTACAGAAGATTTGATTAGAACACTAGGACTTACCTAAGAGATTGATGACAAAATCCAACCTAGCTTTGGGGTGAGGCTGGAAGGAAAAACTCTGCCGATCATCCGTATTTAGAAACACACATGGATCAGTAAAAGGAAAAACCTCTTAGGATAGAAATTTTCATCAAAACGATAGGCTTACCTAGGTTGTTACATACATAGGCGGTCTTACTAAGATCATTTACATTACAAACATGCAGAATGGGTCTACAAATTTGACAAACTATCGACTGATGATGAATCCTGGATGATCTGGACAATGGAACATAATGAAATCCCTTTTGCGAAAAAATGGGTGTACTGCTATAGGGTAGTTGACGTGGAGTGGTCAACAAGAGTCTAGAGGGAGATCTACTTATGGAAGAGTCAAACCCTAGAATGGAGTAAGGGATAATAAAAAACCCTAGTTTTCAAAACCTTAACTATCATTTTATGAGGGGATAAAATCATTAAGGAGAGCTTAACATGAAGATTCACTTAAGGGATTGTCACACACTCTTAAGGGTAATGCATATAATACTTTGCTAAGATTTCATAGAAGAATATTCAATAAAAAACTTGAGCATAGAAACGCTAACAACAACCATTCCATGCAATAACCATAAATGATATTCAACAATTAGAATAGTTACAAGAAATGCATGAATCAATCCTTTATTATCCGAAAATGATGTCTCCGAAAGAAAATACTCCACAAAAATCACCTATCCACAAAGATACAAGTCTTTTTTAGCTAGGCCAAAGTCCTTCAAAGAGGCCGAATTGATCCAAAAGTGATAATGATAAATGAAAATGAGGTGACCTCTATTTATATGAGGTCTACCTTAATGAATTCTAACTCATGAAGCCCCTAAAACAAGTTTGACATGAATTAGACCTTTTAGTTACAAGCCAACCCACTAGCTTAGTGATTAAATGAGCCATAAATTCCTACACGTGTGAGCCATAACCTCCAAAAATGTTGACGTCATGCCCTTTTAGGGCTCCAAATGCCATGCCATGGTGAAGTGAGGTTTGACAAAGTGTCATAGTGCCAAGATCATCCAAGATTTGAGGAGTGTCATAGTGGCAAGATAGTTTTGGGCAATGCAAGTTACAGGCTGTGCAGAGAGCGTAGATGCCTGTGTAGGGGTATTCTGGGGCCAAATTCTATGGGCAGTTTGTTGCAGGATTGCTTGTGGAGAAGGGAAAAATTCCCTTAATAATTTTGCTAGTGATTCCTTTGGAGAGGATTGCCAATCTGGCATCCAGATTTGTACTCAGAAATTTTTCTACTGAAGAATAATATAAAACCCTCATCTGTTGCACTGGTTTTCCCACATTTGGTTTTTCTGGGGACTTTTGTCCAAAAATAATGGTGTCAATTTTTATTTTGTGTGTGCTCTATTTTTTTCAGTTCCAATTTTTATTTTCCTCAGTATTTTTATGGTGAAGAAATTGTAGTGTGATTTATTCGTTATTTTGTCGTAACGAAATAAATCGCATAATTAATCAGTTAGAAGAATAAATTCCAGTTGCTGCATTTCAAGGAATTTTCACATGGTATTGGAACAATTTTGATTAGATCAGGAGCTCAGTAGCGACAGGGAGAGAATTTCGTAGTTCAGAGGGGGATTTGAGTGAATTTCTCCCAGGTCAGCGCAGAGGCCAGCCAGGAATGTGAATTAGCAGATCAAGGGTTTGATTGTTCAGTTTGCAGGCAATAAAAAAATTGAATTTCCTCAGTTGTAGAGATTTGCAGGGAGTGGTGTTCCGGGGAGCAGTTCTGATGAGTAGATAAGAGATTTTGCTGAGCAGATCTTGGCGCAGTGATTTTGCATTAGTTTTTGTAGTAGCAAATCAACGCTAGGTGGAAGAGAAAAGCACACACAGGAAGGAATTTCCAGTTTTTCCTTGAGGGTTTCCAGATTCAGTTTTCTGGAGGAAACCTGAGATTTGCAGTAGCAGAGGGCAGCGACAGGGAAAAATGCGCATTCTAGGAGGGAGTGTGAGTAGCAGGGAAAACATCCGAACAAGAAAAGGGCGGAGATTCATATTTATTTTCCATATTTGAGTTTTGCAGAAATGGCCTCAAGAGGACTTCGAGATCAGCATAGGCTAGATGGAGCCTCAAACTATTGTATCTAGAAAGCCAGAATGTCTTCCCTGCTAGATGAGCATGGTTTGAAAACATATGCAGAGAGAGTTGTTGCTGTACCTACAGACCCACAACAACTATAGAATTATAATAAGGAGCTGGCCAAGGCAAAGCGGTTGATTCTTGGTGGAGTTCAAGATCATATAGTCTTACACTTAGCAACCAAGAATATGAACAAAGAAATGTGGGATGCATTTGCTATGCTTTTCCAAAATCCTTCCGAGAACTGAAAGATGTTCTTGAAAGAGAAGTTGAGGACCACTAGGATGCATAAGGGTGAAGGAGTCACTCCTTATCTCACTAGAATTCAGAATGTCCGAGATGAGCTTGCAACAGTTGGTGAGACTCCTCTTGGGAGTGAGCTAGTGCGTACAACTCTCAACAATTTCACCAAGGAGTGGGCTACTTTCGTCCAAGGTATCACTGTACGAGATCAACTACCTAGATGGGATCGATAGTGGGATGATTTTACTCAGGAAGAGATGAGGCTTGCTCTAGTCGAGAGTAATATCAACGACAACAATAGCAAAGGACTGAGGAGTGTGAAAGAGGAGGCTAATGTAGCCCTTGCATCAAAGTGGAAGGCAATGAAAGGTCCCAGTCAGGGACAAGGCTTAAAGGGAGAAGAAATGAAGAAGCAAGATATGTTGAAGTTCAAGTGCTTCAAATGTGGCGAGTTTGGTCGCTACAGTACTTAGTGTCCCAAGAAGAAGAAGGACAAGAAGGAGAAGCAGGAGCAGACAATAGATTTGGCAAAGATCGATAATTTGTCCAACAGGTTGGAGGACGAATTCACTTTGTATGCAACTATACCTCCAGGGGAGAGGTGGGGAGATCTTGAACTCTAGTTTCCAGAAGTTGCAGAGATTTGGGCAGGATCCTAGGAGGATGGAATTAGACAGATGTTTCGTCACAGATTATTACCTCAGCTACAAGGGCCCACATTGATTTAGTATCAGATGGATCAATGTCAGCATGGTGCAGTCAGATCTTGAGGGACAATTGCGATACTAGTTGCAGTGAGTGATTGAGGGGCGCAAAACCAGTTAGGGCGCAGACAAATACTTAATAGAAAGTGCAAAGGCTAGTTGCAGCCAGAGACTTGAGAGACAGTTGCAGAGCTAGTCCAAGGACATAATTAATTTAGTGTTTTGTTCTCAGCTCCATTTTTTATTTTCTGAAATATTTTTATGGTGAAGAAATTGTAGTATGATTTATTTTTTTATTTTGCTGTAACAAAATAAACTACATAATTAATCAGTTAGAAGAATAAATTCTAGTTGCTGCATTTCAAGGAATTTTGACAGATCTGTGCAAGCCAAGAAGAATAGAGACAAGTATATGCAAGGAGATAAAATTATATACATTGAGAGTTAGAAAATATTCCCAAAATATTTACAAAATTTACAAGTGCTAATCCAAAGGGTGTGAAGACACCTTTGCCCTTTAGTAAGCAAAAATAAGCTCTTAAAATAGCAAATTTATTTAGTTAAAGCGCATTAAAATAAGAGAGAAATTTAGATATAAATAATTTGCTCAAGTAGATGGCAAGGAAACTCCCTTTGAAATAATTCTTATGATAAAGCCCTTTGAGAGAAACCATAGTGGGTTCTTCCACTTCTATCCTTGAGAGTTGGTTATTTCAACCAAAAACGTCCCTGGACTTTCAATATCTGATATAGAAAAAAGATCTCTACATAGATGAAATATTCTTTTAGATCACAAGGAGATAGATAGCACAATTAAAGAGACGACTGTTGGAAAATGTAGTTAGGGGCGGTCTTCATAATTGTCATTGTACTTATGTCATTATATATCATGTAAAATGCAAAAGAAGAAAAATAAATTTATTTATTTTTTAAGCATGGGTTACATGCTCAAGAATTATTATTTTATTTAGATAAGCATGTTCTTCATGCTTCTAGGTTTTGTTGAGTCAAAGAGTCAAAGTCCTATTTGGACATATTGTAAAGAAAAAGAAAAAGAAAAAAAATAATTTTTAATATGTAATTTGGGTCAAAAACCCCTCTAGATGCCAAGTCGGCCCTGCCCCAATGGACATGTCTATTCGCACCCCTCTGGACAATATAAATAGAGGGAAGATGGAGCTCATTTGGACACACACACTTGGATGTTTTTGGTCTGAAATATCACAAAATGGACAGAGATGAAGAGGAGGGCCGAAGTATGAGAGAGAGTTTCTTCTTGAGCTTAAAGTTTGTGGAAGTTCTGCCTTGATACATCTCTTGTTTCTAGTCTCTTGATGATGGATTTGTTGTGCTAAAGGAGGATCTGACTTGGCATCTAGAGGGTGGAATTTTCTGTGGTCATGGGTCTTGGATACCTCACTTGATCGGATTCCATAAGAAGATAATTTTTTGAGTTTTCCCCTTGGAAGTAGTTTTGCCTTGGCTTGGAGCCTATATCTTGTGTTCTTTTGTTTTTCAATGATCTTCATGTTCTTGTATTATGGTAATTGCTTGATGAAAGAAGAAAAACACACTAATAATAATGGCAACCAATTTCACTAGTAATTATCATGAAGGAAAATCAGTCTTAATCTACAATTTTCTTGATTTTCCAACAAGGACTAGGGGTTCAACCAAAAACCCACTAGCACCTCTAATTCTAAAGTGTTTCTTTAAACTCAAATACTAATGTAAGATACCTCACAAATAATAGATCCACATCTGGCAAGTGAAATAACAAAAAAATTGATTTGCACCAGTAGAGTATTAAGAGCAAGAAAATCAGAATTCTTTTGCCATAGAAGCCGAAAGAAAAATACCACAATTTATTAGCCCCAAAGTCTTTTCTTTATTATTCAGAAAATATTGAGTAAATAATTCAACAAAGCTTCACTTAGCCAAAGGCTCAATTTTCATCCGATGATACAATGAGAGAGCAAGAGTTCAATTTATAGAAAAATATGAGAGGGAGGAGCCTCTCGAAGTGGAAAATGGCTAGGCCCAATTCATTACTCATCTTTGACCCCGAGAGGAATAAATCCCTCTAGAAACCTTGCGCAGATTTGGAGAGATAGAGACGTTTGCCTTGAAGGAGGAGCCGGGTGGAGAAGAAACTTGATCCTGAAGTAGTTTGGAGTCTGGACCACTAAATATTATTGTCCAATTTTTCTCCTCAAAAAATTCTCATTCTATTCAACCAATTTGGACCATTCTCTTTAAAAAAATCGATTTTCTGGACCATTAGTTGTTGAAGAGGACCATTGAATTTTCCTTGGTAATTTCTTGCTTGATTTGTGGAGATTCCTTTACTTTTTGACTTGACTTCTTTCTTGGGAAAGTCCGCTTCAATTTTAAATCATTTTTCCACTTAGAGATAATTTTTATTTTCTCTCATTTTATTTTCTGGGTCATTTATGGCTAATTAATTGCCAATTTTTGCCAAAAAATCAGAAAAATGGAAAATGAGGGGTAGATACACATTTTTTGACTCTCAAAGCATTTCTAATAGAAAGTCTAGGTGTTGAGGTCTAATTTTGAGTACTCATACCCCCCTACAACTTCTATAGACAACACATTTTACATTTTACATCAAATAATTATTAAAAATCCTGTTTAGTGGGGAATTTTTAATAATTAAAAATTGACACTTTGACACAATCAAATTCTACAAAACTTTAGACATGATCTAATATGGTAATATACATCGACTCTGTACACTAGGACTCACCTAAGACTTTACCATCAAGCCTTACTCTAGCTTTGGGGGATATTTGAGAGAAAAACTTAACTAATTATTTAGTGTTGAGAAACAAAAATAATTAGCTAAGGAAAAAAACTTCCTAGAGTGAAAATTCTCTAGCAAAATCCTAAGCTACCTTGGTGTGTTACATGATTCTATTTTCAATCATACTAGGATCATTTTACACCATCCCTGCAGGGCTGCAGACCAGAAGTTGCATGATGACGTCTGAAATTCTGACTGTTGTGACCATGATGGAATGCTCTGAAATATATTCTGACATGGATTCTTTGACAATTCATCAGTTGACACTTCAGTGGTCAACATGACTCATGTTTTGGAGGGCACACTAGTGGATAAGGATGTATCTTGCTATTTTTGGGGCCTAGACATGGTCAATCCTGAAACAAAGAAGGTACCCAACTACTTGCTCCTAGTTTTAGATTGTTGTTGTATCTAACTCCATCTTCATTCATTGATCATTTGTCTACTGGAGTTAGTTAGATGAGGATAATCTTATATTAGTTTCCTAGAATATTTTATTGCAATAAGATGGGGATATCAATAAGCTTCTTGCTGCTTTTTCTAAGCATGTTCTTGATTACTATTTTATTGTTATTTCTTGGAGTGAAAAGTGGATCTAGGAAAACGAATATTATTTTATTGTATGAGAGTTGAGCTAAAATATACTTGCTATCCCCATTTGGAGCTTGGGGATTGATTGAGTGGAAGAACTTGTGAGCAAGACAGTTCCAAGCTTGTGGAGAGTAAGGTATTTTTATTTGTTTGAGTTATGATGTAGTGTATGGCCAATTTTATTGTGTAGCAAATGTTCTTGGCAGTGCATTAGTAGAATTTTCATTGTACATTTGGATTTTCAGAACTAATCTAGAAGCCGCTTTGTCCCAAAGAGGATGAATTATTGCCCTAGATATCCTTTGTGAGTGAATGCTTAAATACTTCTAGGTTGGCTTGGTTGTGGAGCTTCCACTTGGTCCTTTACTGCAAGCACCATTGTCCTTTACTGGAATGTTCAAAAATCCCATTTCAATAGTTTGATCCTGATATTATAACTGCTACGAAATGTGTTTGAAAAGTTAATATTCACCTATTTCATGCCTTCGTTTTTGCTCTTTTATCTTAAGGCTGTACCTTGAAGAGAAAAAATTGCTCCTAAAACAGGTACAATGAAATTGCAAAGCAAGCTTGTATTATAATGAAGCAATCTGACGAAGTTCCACAGAAGTTGAATTCAGGGAAGGACAAAGTATTAAGTACAGAAGCTGCCATCAACCATGACGGCCTTGAGGGGTAAGTTTGAAATTTTAGTAATATGTTAGCCAGTACTTAATTTTGTTGTGTACGTTATTTATTAATACCTGTCCATTTTCTTGATTTGCCTTTATGCAGGATGATGCTTATGATTGGGGAGCAGATATATTCAATTCTTATGATTACCATATTTTTCATAGAGGTCAATTGATCTTATGCCATGCATGTCAGTCTAAACAATTTTGAAGTTTGTCATAGTATGGGAGTTCTTGTTTCAGGAGTTGTGAACATCGTTTCACTATTTATTTTTATTTTGAATATCTACGATACACTTTTGTTGCTATTTGTCAGTTAACTTCTTTCATCCTTTGCCAATGAAAGTAGAGTTGTAACATGTAAACTTTGCTTCATATTGCAGGTCTCTGCAGTTGGTTATATTCCTTATATTGGAAAGTTATTGAATTTTATTCTTCAATCTTGGATTTATGCTTATTACTGTTTTGAGTAAGTTCACTGGTCTTTATAGTTTGACGATGGTTAGAGAGCCTTCTACTTTCCTTGAATTATTGGAATCTACTAGATAAATAAATTTGATCACATCTTGTTATATGCAGGTACAAATGGAACTTCATTGAATGGAGTCTTTCTAAGAGAATCTACTTCTTTGAAACAAATTGGGCTTTTTTTGCTGGTTTTGGTATGGCATTTGCTTCTTCTTGATTAGATGTTATTTTCTCCTATTATGTTTCATGTATGAAACTTGCCGTGCATTTGTCTCATTCCGTTTTGTTTTCTTGCTTCAAATTGAAGTTTGTAAGAGTCAAACTTTGGAGGCAAATACAGGAGGTAGTTAATAAAAAAAGAGAGTACACGTTGAGGTAATGGATCAAGAGTGTTAAGAAATCAATGCTAGTAGAGTTAGGGTTAGATTTCTCTTTCTTGATAATTACTTGTGAATTATGTTGGCTTCTTTTACTTCTTTGTTATATTATCTTTCATCAAGCAATTACCAAATTATGTGTGTATGAAGATCATAAAAACACAATACACAAGACACAAGACACAAGATGTAGGCAATCTGCCAAGGAAAAACCCTATCTAGGGGAAAACCCAGTCAAAATCTCTTCCTTCAATATTTTTCTTGAGACTCTTCAACCTAGACATAGACCTCCTCCAACCACCAAGTCAACCTCCTCTTCCAACAACTTTGACCTTGAAGCAGCAGCACTTCGACCCAACAAATGGCAGCAGCAACAACAACAACAACTTTGACTTGACAAGAAAGACTTCGATCTCGTAGAGGAATCCACACGAGAGAGAGAGATGGACAGCCCAAATTTCAATCTTGCCTTTTTCTCCCTTCTTCTCCAACTTCGTACTCCTTTTAGCCTCCTTTCTTACTTCACGCTTTTCCAACATTTTTTTCTGGATATCGAACTTGTGTGAGAGAGAGTGAATCTAAATGAATTCGAACTGCTCCAATATATAGGCTTCTGGTGAGGTTGAATTACCCAGTTTGAGGTTGACTTGGAGTGGAGGTGTCAAATACCTAATTTAACTCAATAATTATTATTATTATCCAATTTTAATGTCATAGCCAAGCCATACACCAAATTGGTGTATGAGACCCCCTTGTTTGTGGGACAAGGGACCCACCTCCGCGCAACGATTTGGCTGCTAGGTCTACGAAGACATACATACTCTACCCCCCTTTCGTTTTGAGCCTGTGACCTCTTAGGAGGAAACACATGCTCTTAACCATTAGGCCCACTCGAGTTGTCTTAATAAATCCTTTTACATAATTCAAAAGCGCAAGAAGGGTCTCATAAAATGTACAATGACTCTAATGACTCAATATAAATCCTAGGAGTCCACAATGGGGACTTTGACTAATAAAAGATAACCCAAGCATGAAACCCATGCTTTAATAAGTCATTGTAGTAATAATAAAAAAATTATTTTTCATTCTTTTGACAAATACATTGCATAATGACTCAAATACATTTATGAAGAGCAGACCTAGTTACATTCGTCAACACTCCCTCTTCACTAGGGAGGTATTCATAACAACATATACAAGTACAAGGAAGATCTCAAAACATATGAACTATGAAGAGTTTAGGCACCGCAATGCCATGCACTAGATTCCTGACTAGGGCAATCTATCCAAGTGGGACTAAGATGGACTAAATCTTTCAACCTCTCTAGGTACTGTTACTGCTCAAACTAGCAGGGGACCTAAAGGGGATTCCTAAAGGGTCAAATGCTAGACGAAGGGCAACAAGTGGAGACTTAGTCCACTGTCACCTCAGCTAAGGCTCCCTACTATTTACGGACTTTCACCGATGGGAGGAGACCCGGTATATACGGAGTCACAAAATGAAGGATAAGTCAACAAGTGGATATAAATTGATCCAAATAATCCCTTTCCAGAAGAGGTTTAAGAATGGAGCTTGCTTGCTTTCTAAGCAAGGTACAATGTCTTTTAGGAGAAGAATGTGGGGCTCTAGGGGTAGATTTATGGGATATGACTTGTGAAAGAGTTTCCCAATCCTTAAAATAATTATTGAAATTGGTATCCTAGATGGTTCTTGAAGAATTGTCTTTTCAAAGGAGTGGGACCACATGGGACCAGGTGGGCCCAACTTAGGTCATGACGCAAGGATTCATCAACCAATAATGTTCTTAACCCATATAAGGAGGGGGAAGGATCAAAGAAAGAATTTTCACTTAAATGTGTTGAATTGATCCCATGAGGCACTAACCTTGGGATACTAGGGCAAAGTTTGATCTCAGAGCTAGGCCTTGGCATTTCTCACAACTCTTCTATCGGAATGGCTTCAAAATTGGAAGAGGCCTTGAGGAGACACCAAAGCAAGAGATGCTAGGAGATCGAACTTTTTGTAAGGCTATTTTGTCGGGAAAATGATGCCCTAGGTGAGCCAACTTGGCTAGACCTAGGAGAAGATGAGAAAGATTTGATTTTGGGTGACCACCTCTTGGTAGATTAGTGCCTTAGTCTTGGGAGAATGGAGTCTACGATAAATATGAATGAGGACCTTGTTTCTTAGTCAAGGAGGCTTTAAGACTACCTCGCTAGCCTTCTAGGGCAAAGGGAAGCAACCTTACAAATTTATACTTTGACTTGCAAAAGGTGGTGGCTTATCAAGATGAATTCATTGATAGAGTTATCCTTATGAAATTTCATTCAAATTAAATGGCCCATACATTGAGAGATGCTATATAGAGTCAAAATTCCACAATTTAAGCAGTAAATGCATGCAACAATTAGCCCTAAAAAGAGCGAAAATCCCAATCCAATGTGTATGACAAAGTAAAACAAGAATAACATTAATAACATGTACGTACATGTAATAGAACATATCCAACCATCCATAATTTGACAATAGAGAAGCTCCAAGATAAGATAAACTAAATCCAAACATCAAAATTCATCCATCAAGCTCCAGTTCATCCTCCAAGAAAGTGTGAAATTCTCAAGAGAGAGAAGAGATCCAATCCAAAGTGATGATGAGCAAATGAACTCATCTCGCTTGTATTTATACACTAATAAGGAGTTCGAATTAGTCTCGTAGGCCCACATAAGCCCCAAAAATAAAATAATATGCTAATAATATAACTTTTGGAGACAAGCCCACCAAAGTAGCTCACAAATGGAATAATAAGACTCTTAAGAGGTCAGATGATGAATAATACATGTCGTAGGACCCTCTAAGAGGCCTGGTGAGGTCAATAGGTGCCATAATGAAGAATAGGACCCTCAAAAGTGATGGGCAAGGGATTGACCCCTTGTTCTCCAAACGATAAGCCCCTGGTGCTCCCAGTGGATGTGGGGCCACAATAATAATCTCATGGGTCTCCAAATGAATCAAAGATGCCTGTAGATCATCTGCAAGGGCTCTGATGATGGTGTAGGTGATGCCGCATCATCCTACAAGTCCTGGTCAACTGCCAAGTGATTGGTACGTCTGTGGGGCCGACTGGGAAAAGGTAAACTAGGTGCATCTTCCTTGTCCAACAAGTGAATCTCGAGCAACCTCTGAACATCCTCGGGGATCCATGGAGTGCTGTCTACTGTTGTGGAGGCCCATGGCTCTCAACACACACACTATGTGCCAAGCCCTTTGGAGAGTTAGGACCCCGTATAGGGAGACCAAATCCAAGATGGAGACCATCTGCAATCCTGCATAAGATCCAATGCGTACCCTAGCCTTCCAGTACAACAAGTCATTAGAGAAATCGAGTAAATGAACTTACCAACCATGGACCACAAGTGGAGACTTATAATGGCTTTCCCTTCCATAACGGGATTCGAGATGTGCCAATGTCTCCTAAACTCCAAATGGGGTTAATCAAGTATCCTATTAGGTGGTTTCTACTTCTAAAGGGGATAGTATGTTCAAGGTACATCCTTTGAAAGCTGGTGGTATGGTACAGATAGGTGAATGATGTAGTGGATGAGAAGGGGCAGCCCTGGGCCACATGCTGGGGTACAAGCATAGTTTTAAAAACCGGCCACAAAAACCGGTAACCGGTCTAACTGGCCGGTTGGAGGCTTGGCCGGTCCGAACCGGCCTAACAAACCCGGTTTATTACCTTATGTGCCCAAAAACAGGCCCTAACCGGTCAAAACCGGTCGGTTTAGGGCGGAACCGGCTGGTTTGTAGCAAACCGGCCGGTTCCGTCCTAAACCGGCCGGTTTATGGACAGTTTGGTTTTGAATCTGTATGCAGGCTATTGAAGGCATTCCTGAGGCTGAATCAAACCTTAATCTGCGCAACAGTATGTAGACAAGGCTAAAGTCCGAGCTGAGGCATTCCTTGATTAGCTTACTAATTATCCTTGGTTTGAGTTTAACCTGAAACTTCTTTCACATAAGATCTGGAGAAAGGTTTGATTGTTTGTCATTGATTTTGCCGTTGATCTGAAGCTTGTGATCAAACCTAGATCAAGCTCACTTCAAGCCTCCACACCAGTTGCAAATTCTCTGAAATGTTTGCAGTGAATCAAGATCAAACAATGGTTAATTTTTGCAAGGAACAACAGTACATTGTGGTGGATTGTCCTTGTTAGACATATTCAGTCCTTTCTAGAAACTAAACTGAAGCAAAATTCCGTGGCATCATTGAAGAAGAATTTGTGATCCTTGAAGTTTGAGGTACAATACTCCTGAGATCATTTAAAAATCATATTGAAATTGTACTTGTGGGTGAGGTCATGAAGTGCAACATTGATGAATCCTCTGGATGTTTTGACAAGCCCAAACTTGTGACCAAAAAGCTGCAGCAAATTCCCTTCAGATCTGTGATATAAATAGTTGGTCACTGTAGGACAAGTTCCTTGATCAGATTCACCTCTAGGAGTGAAGTAGAAGGGCATATGTATCAGCATTGATAATCAATATTGATTGATATCTTCAGGATACTTTCATCAGTAACATCTATGATTCCAGCAATGGTCTGAGTCTAAACATCAAGCTAATTTTCTATCTATGATCCTTGGCTGGTAGTTAACATGACTAAGTATGCAAAGTTTCTAATATTGCAAGGGTTTGTGTATTAACCTTCATTGATGCCATATTACTGTGCCAACCATTTATGGATGTTAGCTAAGATGATCACAGTGACATGTATTATTGAGTTTATTGGCAAGCTTGTTAAGACAGAATATGCTCGTTAGATTCTAATGATGATGTTGAATTGATGGGCTAGTTGTTACACTGCTTGATGTTATTAATGAGTAGAAGTTTCTTATTGTTGAATACCTAATCACTGTCAAGAATCTACTAGGGTTTTCATATGTTGATCAGATTTGAAGTCTATGGCAATGGAAATATCATCTCATTGATCAAAGTTGCAAGATACGACTAAGACTGCTAAGCTGGGTTGATCGTGTGGTTGGACAAAGTGCAGCTGAGGCCTGCAACTAAGTTTTGACAGTGACATACAATTGTTGGGAAAAGACAGAGTTTGTTGATGGTCTGTATCAGTCTCCAGTGTGTGTTTGTTTGGCTTAGTGCACATGATGATATGTACCTTCAGCAGAACTATTGAGGTGCTAGGGTTTCATGCTTGATGTTGTTGTAGCAGAGTTATAGTTGAGCTGTTGGTATATAAATGAGCAAACTTTGCATATTTTGTCTCTATTGGCTTGGAATCATGGTTTTACATCTTAAAAATAGTTTTGTTTCATTAAAAATTAATTATTTAATGTATTTTTTAAAAACCGGTTCGTTTAGACCAAACCAGTCCTGGTTAGACCGGTTCCGGTCGGTAAACCGGTTCATTAGGTGGACCGGTCCGGTCACCGGTTCCGGTTTTAAAAACACTGGGTACAAGGTTAGCTAATAAAAGGGAAGCCCCACTTGGGTTTATAATGTATAGGAGGGAGCAATCGTGGTACATGAGGTGCCCCGACCTTGATTTTCCACCCTTCTTTGTATGCCTTTTGCCTTTTTATGATTTTCTTTGACCAATTGCTCGGGGTTTAAGGGGTAAGATCATGATGCATAAGGTATAGCATTGAACACCCCTTTTTAAGGTAGGGCAGTTCATTGCGCACCAGGGGTTGGAACAATCATGTGTTCCTATATGATGAAGGAGGCTCATAGAACCTGTAGGAACTAGGGTGATGGCCATGATGATGGGGTAGATCTCATGTATTGGCTTTCGCCCTCGTGCTAAATGTGTTTGTCCCAACCATCTTTTGCATTTTATCTTTAGATTTTCCTGTTGAATGTGGCAAAATATGCTTTTATCTTTCTTTTTATTTGCATCAACTTCCGGGGCATCATTCCAGGCCTAACCCAAGGTGTGGGTAAGGGAAAGGGGCGAGCTAACCCTATGTGGACCAAATGGTGAAATGTGGACCCAAGTGGGAGAAATAATGAATGGGGTAGCAGTGAGTGGAAAAGGGGTAATATATGCGGACCAGGGAGCGAGACCATGTAACCAGAATTAGGGTTTCCCGTGAAATACCATCCCTAAAGCCAAATGGTCAGTAAAAGAGATCCCACGAGACTAGAATCCAAGGTTAATATCCAAAAGGGGTCTAGGGGACAAGAGCACAAACCTAACCATTCTTTTCTCCAAATCCCCCCATTAATCCATGCCTAGAAGTGTCCATGATAAGGAAACTATACCAAATTACAAGGGATACCTTTAGGTTTGGGAGGCCCACCTTGAAACATATGATCATGGCAGATGGGTGAGTGACTACATGTTTGGCCCAGGTGGCGGAGAAATGGCATAATGAGCTAGCTGGTGGCTGCAAGGGGCTACTGGCTGCCGGCTAAGGACCATCTTGGAGAAAAAAATTCTCCTAGGGATATCACCCACAAAATGGTTGGTAACATCTGGCTCCAACTGGGACGTGATCTCTCGAAGAGGTGAACGAAGCTACTTGAACGGGAGGTCACGAGAACTCCAACAATCTCTTTGTTACCTTAGACCTGTCACCTGCACATATAATAGATGAAAAACACAAGGCAACACGCTTTCATGACATCTCATGATCGCACATGCTAAATTTTAGGCTATAAAATCAACAAAAAAATAAAATATGCAAAGATGCATCTATGTACTATGAGGAATCGGGGCTGATGAGGACGAGAGCAAAGGCAATTCTTTCCTTATTTCTTCAAAGGCCTCATTTTTCATTTGGCTCCATAAGTAGGGAGTACCCTTCTTTAGGAGGTCATTCATAGGTTTGATGATTTCAACAAAATTTGGCACAAATCTTCTTACAAAGTTTATTTTGCTGAAAAAGGATCTTAAGGCGCTTTGATCCTTAGGAGGAGGGATGCTTTTGATGGCTTGAATTCTTTCAGGGTCAATGCTAATCCCATCCTTAGAGACCATGTGCCCTAATAGTTTACCTTTGTCAACATCGAATATCGACTTCTTAGGATTCAGGGAGATGCTGTATTGCCTACACTTCTCAAATACCTTTCTCAGGTGCTTGCAATGATCATGTCTTTGTTTAGAGGCGATAGTCAAATCATCTTGATAGATCTCCATGATCTTTCCAATGAGGTCTCTAAAAGCAAAATCCATAGCTCTTTGGAAGGTGGATCCAACATTGAGGAGGCCAAATGACATCCTAAGATACATGTATGTTCCCCATGGTGTGGTGAAGGCAGTTTTCAGGCGATTTTCTTCCTTTACAATGACTTGGTTATATCCCAAAAAACCATCAAGGAATGACATCATTTGGGACCCCATTATTCTTTTGCAGGAGATTCTCCATATTGGGCAAGGGGTAATTGTCCTTTAGACACACACAATTGAGATCCCTAAAGTCAATACACATCCTAATGTTACCAATCTTTTTATGGTTGATCGTAGGATTACAGATCCAAGACGAATGTCGTATAGGGGCTATTATCCCTGCATCGAACATTCTTTGAAGCTCTTCCTTGACCAAAGGTGCGTTGGAAAATCAGAAAGGCAGTAAAGATTTTCTCGATCTTGATAATAAAAGAATATTGAATGAATTAATTCAGAATGAGCAAGAAGCTCAATGATAATACAGAGATATTTACAATAATAGAAACATCAAGTTTCTATGTAGAATAAGGAAACACTCAGTTTCATCTAAGAAACTGCTTAAACGAATAAAAATAGCAACAGCTAACAGAATGAGTATTAAATACTAAATAGGAATATTATAATACCCTCCCTTAATACTCAATCTATTTACAACACCAATAGACCCTCTGAATTTTACAAATTTATCAGGACCAAGAGGCTTGGTGAAGATGTCGGCGGGCTGCTCTGTTGTGGGAACATATTGCAACTGAACTGAGCCGTCTTCAACAAGCTGGCGAATGTAGTGGCAATGAGTTTCCACATGCTTTGTTCGTTCATGAAAGACCGGATTTTTGGCAAGTTTGAGAACTCCCTGATTATCACAAAACAAAGAAGTAGGCCTGGTCTGGGAAACATGCATATCTGCAAGCATACGTCGAAGCCAAACTGCCTCACAGGATGCCTTAACTGCTCCCCGATACTCTGCTTCTGTTGAGGAGAGAGCCACTGCTTGTTGCTTCTTACTAGTCCAAGTAACAACACCAGATCCTAGACTAAACACATACCCAGCTGTAGATTTACGGTCATCAACCGAACCGGCCCAGTCAGAGTCAGTGTAACCATTGAGAATAGGATTGGAACTGCGAGTATATAAGAGGCCATAATCATAAGTACCACGCACATATCGTAGCACACGCTTTTCTGCTATCCAATGATCAGCTTTAGGAGCTGACATAAAGCGGGAGATATAGCTTACTGCAAAACTGATGTCAGGCCTGATGGCAGTAAGATAGATGAGACTGCCCACTAGTTGCCTGAATAAAGTTTCATCCACAAGGGGAGAGGATGAATGAGATGAAAGTTTGAGCCCTGGTTCCATAGGAGTCGTGGCTGGTTTGCAATCCTGCATTCTGAACTTGTCCACAAGATTTTTTGCATACTTGGACTGAGAGAGAAAGATATGATTTTCAGTCTGCTAAACTTCAACCCCCAGACAGTAATGAAGAAGTCCCAAGTCTGTCATCTCAAAAGTTCTGCATAAATCTTGTTTGATCCCATGGATCAAATGTGCAGAGCTGCCAGTAATGATAAGGTCATCCACATAGACAACCACAAGCAAGATATCATCAGCAATATGCTTGATATACAGGTTTGCATCAGATGGGCTCCGCTGAAAACCCTGATCTGTCAGGTACTGATCAATTTTCATGTACCAAGCCCGAGGAGCTTGCTTCAATCCATAAATGGCTTTAGCTAATCGACACACTTTCTGTTCTTGACCAGCAACCTTGAATCCTGAAGGCTGCGTCATGTAGACTTCTTCTTGGAGATCACCATTTAGGAAAGCACTCTTTACATCCATCTGATGAACTTTCCAATTGAACTGAGCTGCTAGGGCAAGGACAAGCCTTATGGTACTCATCTTCGCTGTAGGAGCAAAAGTCACTTCATAGTCGATGCCTTCCTTCTGTGAGAACCCTCGAGCCACAAGACGAGCTTTATACTTGTCTATGGTTCCATCAGCTTTGTATTTCACTTTATACACCCATTTGCAGCCTATGGGCTTTTTCCCTGCAGGAAGATCAAAAAGTGTCCAGGTGTGATTCTTCTGAAGACTTTGGAATTCGGCTTCCATAGCCTGTTCCCACTCAGATGTACCCTTAGCCTCTGAATAGGTTTGAGGCTCAAAAATACTGTGAAGGTTAGCCATAAGAGCAAAATTGACTGTAGACTGTTGTTTGTTCTTATGTCTAGAAGTTCTACCTTCAAGAAGCTCATCATCTCGGAGATCACCAATAGTTTTAGCCCACCATTTAGGCCGAAGAGTAGAGGAACCAATATCAGGAGGAGGTGGAGAAGACTCATGAGCAATAGGGGCATCAAGAGGAGGGTTGTTTTCTGGAGGAAGCTCAGATAGAGTATTATCAAATACTGATGCTATATCATCCCTCCCATCAGGTGGACCGACCGGAAGAAGAACACTGTGAGGCTGATCCTCAGAACACTGCTCAGAAGAAGAAGACTGAAAGAATCCTCTGTCTTCATCAAATACTACATCACGACTGAAGCTAAGACGACCGGTGGCTATATCTATCAGCCTATAGGCCTTGTGATGATCACTGTAACCTGTCATCATGAGTTTCTGGCTTTTGGAATCCAACTTAGAGCGCTTAGCAGGTGGAATCCAAACATATGCAACTGAGCCAAATACTTTGAGGTGACTGATCTTAGGTTTACGGCCAGACCAAACCTCTTCAGGAGTCTTCCCTTTAACAGCCTGAGTAGGTGATCGGTTAAGAAGATAAACAGCAGTAAATACTGCTTCAGCCCAGAATTTTTTTGGAACACTCCTGTGTTGTAGCATGGAACGAGCCATTTCAACAACCGTGCGGTTGCGACGCTCGACAACACTGTTCTGCTGAGGAGTGTAGGGGGTGGTTAACTGACGTTTGATGCCATGAATATCACAGAAGTTGGCAAAAGCTGAAGAACAAAATTCCCCCCCATTGTCGGTCCTAAGGGTCATGATGTTACAGCCAGACTCTTTTTCAACTATGGTTTTAAACTTCTGAAATGTACTAAGTGCATCAGATTTATTTTTTAAAAAATACACCCACATCTTACTACTGAAATCATCAACAATAAGTAAAAAATATTTGCAAGCAGTGATAGAAGCTGTATTCATAGGACCACAAATATCAGCATGAAGTAACTGGAGTACCTTAGATGCGCGCCAAGATTCTCCATCCTTGAATGAAGACCGATGTTGCTTTCCCGCTTGACAGGCGCTGCATACCCCCAACTGCTGAGTCTGAATATCAGGTAATCCTGACACAAGTCCCTCCCGAGAGAGCAGAGAGAGATACTGCATATTTAGATGCCCATATCGCTGATGCCAGAGAGTGCTGATGGGAGAGACACGTGCTGCTAGAGCCACTTCTGAAGAGTCACCAGTGTCAAGTAGTCTGTATAGAGTGATAGACCATGGTCTTCGAGGCCAACAACAACTGTTAGACTAGTCTCCTTGTCAATAATAGAGCACTTGTGTGCACTGAATACTACATCAAGCTGAGGAGAATTCCTCATAATCTGACTGACAGACAACAGATTGATTTCCATACCAGGGACATAGTATACATTCAGAAAGATGAGTGTGCGCCCACCAGACTGGATTTGAACTGTACCTCTGCCAACTACTGTGTACTTTTCACCTCCGCCAAATACCACGGAATCACTGAAAGGTGAGAAGTCAATAAACTAGTCACGCCTGTGAGAGAAATGGCGTGATGCACCAGAATCAATGTACCAGGCAGAGGAAGGAACATGATCTGAAGACCTTTTAGCCATAAAGGCGTAAAAGGCAGAATCTGTCTGCTCAGAATGTTCTGCAACATTTGCTGTCTGATGGGGCCCTCCCTGTTTCTTCTGTTCAGAAGCAATCCTCTGTCGGCAATCTTTCTTCATGTGGCCGAACCTGTGACAGTAATTACACTGCACACTTTTCTTCCTAGCAGGATCAAAAGGCTGAGAAGAGCCTTTCTGCTGAAAGGACTGAGAGGACTGATATTTTGCAGCAAATGCATTTTCCGAAGACACTGATGAAGCACCACTACCAAACTGTTGTTTCCACCGATCCTGCTGCAGGAGTTTGGTGCATAGCTCTGGAAACTTCAGATCAACATTTGTGGTGGTAATGTTGAGTGTTTCTATGAAATGTTCATAAGTTTTCGATAGACTTTTCAAAGTAATGAATACCATATCTTCTTCCTCCATGGTCCTACCAATAGCTTCGAGCTGATCTCGAATGTCTTTAATTTTGTTGAGATGTTCCTGTAAAGACATATGTTCGTCCATCATGATGGAGAACAACTGATTTTTGAGGAAAAAAGCTCTGCTTTTGTCAGATGTTTCGTGCAGTTCTTTCAACTGTTCCCAAATCTCGGCAGCTGTCTTGCCAGAAGGAATCTGCGGTAACTGATCATCAGCGACAGAGAGCTTGAGAAGCATAACAGCCTCTCGATTTCGATCATCAAATTTATCTTGATCGGTACCAACTGTACCGGGACGAAGCTCTTTGCCCAAAATGAGCTGATCAAGACGCCTGTATTCAAAAATGGTCAGCATTCTTTGTTTCCAAATGTTATAGTTGCTGCCATTAAAACATTGATTTCCTTCTAACATCAGATTGGTGAGCGTGGCCATTTTCAAAACAGAAGTCTGACACAGATTTTAATGAAGCTGCCCGCTTATCCTGGTGCAAATAAAAAAAACATAATTTGTTCTGTAAGATAGGTTTTTAAAATATATATATATATATACCCAACAGAAATAAATCTCCACAAAAAATTGCAAACCTTCGTTTTACACTGCAACGTCAAACTAATACAGAGGCAGCTTGAGAACAGTAGCACCGACACACTGTTTTTGAATTTCTGCTATATATTTTTTTTCTTGCTACTGTCGTAAACAATGGAGAACCCACGTTTGAATCCCTGATGACTGCCGCTACTATACGGGAAATTCAAATATCAGTTCTAAAGAAGCCGCTGATAGTAATGACTGCCGCTGAGTCCAAGCCGACAGTGCCAGACGATTCCGTTCAAAAAGCTTCCAACACGCAGAATCACTGAGATCTGCGGTGATCCGAGAGCTTCCGGATTGGAATCAGGTCGATTTAGCTCTAAAATCGATCGATTGACCCTTGGCAAAACAGAACTCCGCAGAGCGAAACCCAAAGAAAAACGATGATACGAGGGCAAGGTCGATATAAAAATAAAATAATGCCCGACACGCAAAAAACGATTATACGTGGGCGAGAACGATATAAAAAATAATACCCGACACGCTGACGCCAATTCCGTCTCCCTCGTCTAATCAGAAGTCGTAAGTGCCCTTTTCAACACACAGGTGCCACGGCAAAAAATTCTACGTTTGACCACGATCCCATCAAATGGACTAAGCGGATGACGCGCAAGGCTCTGCGGAATTTCTCGATGCCACCGTTTGATCAAAGAGAATGTGAATATGGCTGCACGCCCTGTCCCTTCTTTAAAACCCTGTGGAGATCCGACTTCTGACACCAAGATCTTGCTGCCCTATGAGAACACGACAGAGATGCAGGAAGAACCGACTGCGATTATCCAAATAGAATCGGCAATTTTGTTCTAAACCAGATCCTAGAGTTTCTCAAAAAAATGCTTAGACATGAAGAAATGATAATGCAGGAGAAGAATCCATTTCTGTATCGAGATAGACGACTGTAAGCTTTTATCACAGTGAGCAAAGCCGAGGCTAAGACTCAGTGAAGGCTACCTGGCTTACAGAGGGCTCGACCTTAGAAAGGAATGAAAGAACTCAAGAGATTAGGATGCGAAGAGAATAACTATTCAAGAAATCTCTTTTTGTTTCTGGCTCCAATACCATAAAAGAATATTGAATGAATTAATTCAGAATGAGCAAGAAGCTCAATGATAATACAGAGATATTTACAATAATAGAAACATCAAGTTTCTATGTAGAATATGGAAACACTCAGTTTCATCTAAGAAACTGCTTAAACGAATAAAAATAGCAACAACTAACAGAATGAGTATTAAATACTAAATAGGAATATTCTAATAGATAATTACTTGTGATGTTTCTTATTATTGCGATTCTTTATAAGTTCTTTATTTAGTTCATCAAGCAATTACCAAATGCAGCAGTACATAAAGCAATGGGCACAAGATGTAGGCACATGCCAGGGCAAAACCCCACTTGAGGGGAAAACCTAGTCAAAGTAATTCTTCCTTTCAATAGTATTCTTTGAGACTCTTCACCCTAGCTCAAGAACAAACCTCCCCTCCACACTAAGTTAGCCTCCAGAAGATTGACCTCTTCCCCGTGACTTCGACTATGCAGCAACTTGCAGCAGCTAACAACTTTCGGCAGCAGTCCAACTTGGAAGATTTCAATCTCCCAATCCAGAGCACGAAATAGAGAGAGGCCACCACCAAAATTTCGATTTTCCGTGCCTCCTTAGACTCACCCAAACTCGCATTCACTTCGGCTTCTCGACAACAGACTTTCCGAGCTACCCACTTCGCACTTCTGCCCAATAAAGAGAATTTGAACTTGATGAGAAGTGATGCTCCAAATGAATTTGATGTCCTTCCTTTTATAGGCTTCTTGTGGGGTCGAATAGGGTCTTAGGCCGACTTGATCTTCCCTTAGGCCAACATGGTGTGGAGGTTACATAATTCATATTTGACTCAATACTTAACCATTTTACATGATTTAAAAGCCCAAGAAGGGTCTTTTTAAATGTACAATAATTCTACAAACCCTGAATAAATCCTAGAAGTCCTCAATGGGGACTTTGACCTAAAACATGGTGACCCAAGCATGAAACCCATGCTTTAATAAGTCACAATAATAATAATAATAAAAATTCTTTTCAAGAGAAAACCTCCAAGCAAAGTCAAGTCTCCTCTCCTAAGCTAAGGCATCATCATGGCACCATCAAGAAGCTCTTTCAAGTGTGCCGCACCACCATGAAACTATCCGAAATCTACTCTTCCAGTCGGCCCTCAAAACAATCAACTAGTTGGCCTACATGTCGTCCTAGAGGAGGGAAAATCCTCTATATATAGAGGCTGTCCACTCCCTCATAAAGAGGACAACGCAGGCTCTGAAATAAGCGAAGAAGCCAAGCTGAGAAAGAAGGTAAGGGAGCCTCTATTACAACGAGGAAAGTAAGACAAAATCGAAGATTGGAAGGCTGTTCTTAGGGTCATATACAACCACACATGCAAAGGAAGGTGGTCTATTTGCGGCTACAACAACAATAATACTTCAGTTCAATCCTTATCACTATTTGGGTTAAAAGTTGAGGTCTAAAAGGCCTCCCTTTAAGAGCGAAGGAGAAGCCCTCACAAACGAAGGAAGAAGGGACAAGACCTATGTTGCGGGGGAGTGCCCCCCCCCCCCCTCGAACCCGCTCTCGAATCCCGCTCCGGGCGGGAACGGCTCGAGAGCGTGCTCCCTCAAAAAAATTTGTGCTCCTTGGTCTTTTAGGAATCGATTTAAGGAGCGATCGCTCCGGCGCTCCTGGAGCGATTCGTGCGGGGCCGGGAGCGGGTCGGTGGAAAAAAATTCCGCGGACTCGAAAAAAAATAAATTTAAATTTTTTTTTTGGTTTTAAAAGGCCAATGGGCCAAAAAATATCCATTGTTACTTCATTGAGCTTGAGTTTGGAGCTGGAGCAAGAGCAAAGGAGCGAGGAGCAAGTGCTGAGGAGCGAGGAGCAAGTGCCAAGGAGCGAGGAGCAAGCCTGCAGAGGTAAGTAACTTAGTAATTTAGTTAGTTTAGCTGGTTAGGTAGTAATTTAGTTAATTTAATTTAGCTTATTGAGTTTAAAAATCATGTATTTAAATTAAATTAATAAATTAAATTAATTAATTCCAATAAATTAAATTAATTTGCAGATTTAAGAATCAAAACCCTACAAACATCAAACACCATGGACCTGGCTATATTTCTTGGCATTTTCTTCTTCCTGGTCCCTTTTATGGTTATTATGGTGCTGGAGAGTAGGAAACGGAGGGGCCAGCCCCAAACTGAAGAGGGGGATGAAGAAGCCGGAGAAAGTCAAATGGGTGAAAACCCCGGTGAGGAGGGGCTGGAGGAGGGTGAACATGACCCTCAAAAAATTAAACAAGACCAAACTCCATTGTGGAAATATGTTAACAGGGCTGAAACAGGGAGAGGGGGTGGAACCACTAAATTTAATTGCCCCCATTGCAACATTGATTACACAGGTTCATACACCCATGCTAGAAGACAGCTCTGTGGGAAAAGGCCATGGGATGGAGAGAAACAAATAGGAATCAAAACTTGTACAGCGGTGTCAACAGCGGAGAGAGCCAAATACATAAGGGAAGAGGAGGAAGCCCAATAAAGAACAAAAAAATCAAGGGGTTTCTTTGAACCAAGCTCACAATCACAAAGAACTCCTTCAGCATCCTCCCAAGGCAGTGGATATGGACATGGAGGCACAGGGTCATCATCTTTAAGGCGTAGAACCATATCAGATTTCCTTGATGAGGGGTGTAGGAATGATGTGGATTCAAAAGTTTACATGTTTCTCTATGCATGTGGGATACCATTCAATGTTCTTCGCTCACCTTATTGGCACGAAATGGTTTCTGCCATAAATGATGCCCCTAAAGGATACAAGAGCCCTGGGTATGACAAGGCAAGAACCGTTGGCCTTGATCATGAAAAAGCAAAAATATCACATTCTTTGAATAAAATGACAAGTTCTTGGACTGACCATGGGGTGTCCATTGTATCTGATGGATGGACAAATGTAAAAGGCAAGCCATTGATAAGTGTTCTTACTGTGTCTGTTAGTGGTCCCATCTTTCTAGCTGCACATGATTACTCAGACAAGTTCAAGACCGCCATCAACATTGCAGAAGCATTAATTGAAACAATTGAGCGTATTGGCCCATATAATGTCATCCAAGTCATCGCTGATAATGCTCCTAATTGTAAGGCAACAGGAGCAATTATTGAGGATAAATACCCCAACATATTTTGGTCTAGATGTTTGGTTCACACATTGAACCTTCTGTTGCATGATATTGTCAAAAACAAAAATGAACAATACCAATGGATTGGTAATTTGTACAAGAAAGGCAAACAAATGATAAAATTTATTACAAATCATAGCAATACCCATGGCCTTTTCCGCAGTCACTCGAGATTGGAGTTGCTGAAGATTGCGAAGACTAGATTTGGTAGCTATTACCTCACCTTCAGGCGCCTTTTGAAGGTAAGAGAGGCATTAGCTAGCATGGTATCAAGTCCACATTGGCAGGTATTAAAGGAAAGGGCTACAAATGTAGCTGACATGGCAGGTTTTGAAATGGTGCAGGAGGCCGCTCTTGATGGGCAGTTTTGGACAAGTGTGAGGCAGGTATTGGCTTTCACCAAGCCAATTTATCACATGATTCGGTTTGCAGATACAGACAAACCAGTGATTGGCGAGGTGTATGAGCAAATGGATACCATGTTGGGGGAAATAAAAGACATTGTTCATAATAGAGATCCCAACTTGTACAAACTGATTCATGATTGTGTGTGTGAACGGTGGAATAGGCTTAACCTTCCACTACATTGCTTGGCGTATATCCTTACGCCAAAATACTACTCTACATCTTGGTTGGGCCAACCTGCAGCAGGGGTGGGGTTAGGACCAAACCCCATTTAGATCTAGAGGTAACTAAAGGATATTTGGAAGCATTAGAAAAGTTGGTACCTGACAGGGAGGAATGTGCAGCTGTGCGCCTTGAAATACGCAGATACTTCAGTGGCACTGGTTTGTATGGTAACTTCCATGCAATGGACGACAAAGATAAATTTGAATCTCTCACATGGTGGGAAACATATGGCGGCCACGGACTTTTGCCAAAATTGTCCAAAAAAGTTCTTTCATAGGTTGTAAATTCTTTTTCTGCAGCGAGGTGTTGGAGCACCTACAGCTACATACATAATGTGAAAATAAACAGACTCAATGAAAACCGAGCAGAAAGCTTGGTTTATGTGCACTACAACTTGAGGTTGTTGAGTCATTATTGTGATTGGGCTAATGAGGATCCCACATATAAAATTTGGGACAATCACCCAGAGGATGACAATCTGGAGGATGGCATTGTACATATTGAAGAACTAGAAGAGGAACTTGTAAGGGATGAAAATGAAGCAGCTGCAACAGCCATGCCACCTCCACCTCCACCTCCACCATCCAGTAGCAGTGCTCGAGGTCCGAGTCTTGTTCCTTTGCTGTCGCCACCTCCATCTACACCCTCGCGTGGAGGTTCTAGTTCTGGTCGTCGGTCTGTGCGGGAGACTCCTAGAAGACCACCACGACCAGCTTATACTCCTAGAGACTCTCGTGGCAAGGGCCACATCTAGATTTACAGTTTACTTGTCTTTTTTAGTTTCTATTAGACTTTAGTTTTCATAACTATTGAGTTTTGAGTCCTTGACTCTTGACTCTTGACTCTTTCATATCATAATGATATTTTTTGTAAACATTATATCACTGTGACAATGAAAATTTGACGTTTGAAGTTGGGCCTTGGCAATTATAACTCATTGGTAATGATTGTGAATTATGAATATGATGCTTTGTGAAAGACTAAAGTTGTTTCATTTCATTTCATTATTCATGTTTCATTTTATAAATTTTTAACATTTCATATCATGTTAACAGTTAGAAGTTAGGACTTAGAAATATCTTCGATATTACTTCTTGTAATGGTTAAACTTAGCTTACAAGTACAACTTTGGTGATCAATGATGATAAATGTTATTGAATTTTCAATTCTGAAAGCTTGAAGTTGAAACTTTAAGATTGAATTTGATGAATCATGATTTATAGGACTCAATATGTTGCAGTTGTAATATGTATTTTTCTAACTTGTGGACATGGTTGATGACGATTATAATTTCTAGATGATTGATGTGATATGGTTCAATGATCAATCTATGTTTTTTTATGTTTTTTATGTCTAATTCATCATTCTACATGTTTTTGTTGACATATATGTATCAAAAATTAAAAAATATAAAAAATATATATATTTTTAAAAAATCGCTCCCGGATCCGCTCCCAAATCGGGAGCTTTTGAAAATGGTCGCTCCCGCTCCCGCTCCCCGCTCCCGCTCCCGCTCCCGAGTAACATTGGACAAGACCAAATTTTAAGGGAATGTTTTCTAGGGTAGAAAACAATCACACGTGCAAGAATCAGATCCCTTTATGCAGTAATAATGACCCTACATTACAGTCATCCAAGTTAGTTGATTCATGGATAAAATAAAGGAACCATCATAAGAAGGGTCTCATCAATAATATCTTCTCTAGAGAAAGAGCAACAAGGTTACTAACAAGTTGAAAGAAGAACGAAGTGCCAAAGGAAGGAGGACGAAGTGTCGGAGTATATGGTGCAGAAAGGAGTGAAGACTTGGCTTGTGCTTGGAGGATCTCCTTGTCAGCGGTCTAGAGTTTGGCATTGATCAATAGAAGCTTCAATAAGAGAAATTCATCAAAGGGTTTTCCTCTCAAGAGAAGAGAGTTTTGGTCCTCGCTGAGAGCCAACATCTTGTGTTTTTGTTTTTATGTTTTGGTAGCAGTTTGATGAAGCACACACATATGCACTAATAAGAAGAAGAAGAAGCATAAGCTAACAAGATAAGTAAAAAGACTCCACAAATTGTTATCAAGTAACGAAGAATCACACTACATTACTTTGCCCTAGATTCTTCAACATGGTATTAGAGCGTAGGTGACACATCAAGGATAGGGCAACTCAAGAACACTCATCAAGTGGAAGCATCTACAAAGTTGAAGCATCAAGCCTAGAAGTCTCAATTACTTCAAGGTCAAGAAGGGTATACAGTCCATCACTCATCAAGAAGGTCTACAAAGCTAGAAAAAGAGGCTTATATAAAGGCACCTACAAAGAACAGCAGATTGAAGCAGGACCTACATCAAGCTACAAGTCTTCAAGCAAACATCATCACGAAGCAAGTCCACTTGAAGATCATCAAGATCTCGGGAAGACAAGCCGCAAGCCTTTGAAGAGGAAGCGAATCCATTACATCTCAAAATCTATCAAGTAAGTACATGTCCCCTTTTGAATATACATCAATGTCTTTTTGCAAGGAAAGCAATAAATTGGTAGGTACTAATAACTTTCTTGCATGGAAGAAGAGCACTGATCTACTGCTCAAGGAGAATGAACTCCTAGAGCATTACAAAGGGAATATCACTATCCCTGCTAAGGAACAGACTCAAGCCCTAGCCAAGTACAATAAGGATGAGACAAGAGCTCAAATGATTTTGATAGAGTCAATCAAAGATTCTCTCATTCCCTATGTCTCCAAGTTTGAGACATCGAAAGAAATCTATGACAAGCTAGTAGAGCTATTCTCGGTATCTACACCGGAGAAGTAATATCTCTAAGGAATGAATTATACAAGATGAGGATAACAAAGGAAGGAATAGCTCCCTACTTCATGAAAATATCTGAAATGAGAGATCAACTTCAAGAGCTTGGGGAAGTCATGTCTGACAGAGAGATGACAACTGTAGTACTCAATGCTATACCTAAGGAGTGGGGAAACTTCACATCTGGCGTATATGCCAAGAAGGAAGCAACTACTCTCAGTGAAATGTAGTCTCTATGCAGAACAAAGGAAACCAGACTTAAGTCAAAAGAAGATGTGGGATCAAAGGAGCAAGCATTTGCTACCATAGCCAAAAGAAAGGGTAAATTTGGCAAGTTTGGTCCACGAAGAACAAACAACAAAATGTCCAAGATCCAATGTTTTGGATGCCAAGAATATGGACATTACAAAAGGAATTGCCCTAAGCTTAAGAAGGACAACAACAACAAAAGAAAGAGGGAAGAAGCTCACTTGACTCAAGAGATGAAAGAAGAATGAAAGAAGCAAAAGAAGGAAGATCCTTCGGATCTTTGCTATGATCATTCGGATCTTTGCTATGATCCTCCGGATCTTTGCTATGACTAGGTCAAACTCTTTACTTCTAGACTTCTTTCAAGGTTTTGAGTAGAATAGGAGCATGTAGGAATAAATAAAAATTGCATGGCTAGAAACATCCTCTAGAATCTAGCAGCATGATGTACATAGAGTTCTAGATACTCATGTTACATGTAGATGTAGTGATGCGGGAGCATGTGACTCAGAGGGGAAAAATCTTCCAAATTAGTCCAAAAATCCAAAAAAAATTTACAGGCAAGGGAGTGGGGTCTTTTAGCCTGCAATTTCTATGCTTTCTTAGTTAAAAATAGAATAAATTCTAGCAATAAATCATGCTATTTGTAATAGAGCTTATCAAGCTTTAAATCATCCTGTAAAGCATGCTTTTCTTTGTATCGGATAAGGACTGAGAGGGCCTATCCTTAGTTATAAATAAAGAGGCAGCAAAGCTCTCATCAGACAGAAGAGAGGGGCGAGCGCCATAGTATTATTTTGGAAAAATTTGTTCTCTCGGTGTCTCTTATTAAACGACTCTGTGATATGCATGTGTAGAGTAATATGTACTTGTCGATTATTGGATAGTGCGACGGTGTTGAAAGGTTCCTATTTCCTCACACTGCAAATGTTGTATGTTAATCATTGAATCGTTTCCCTTTTCATTTTATGGTTTATACAGGCTCGATTTTATAATAGCGCATATGTCTCTGCTTATAGCAAGAACTCTTGCATAATTTCATTAAGTGGCCGTGGTATATTTGAAATCTTATAACTGTAATTTCTTACCCACGTTGATCCGAGACCATATCGGCGTCAAGAGGTTCGTTGGAACTGATAGTTGAATGCCCGATTTACAAAGCCTTCTGGTCCGAAAGGAGCCATAGCGTGACAAAGGGCCGAGTTCCGAATTTGGAGCCGAATTAATATAAATTGCAACATATATGTATCGCTAGGTCCGTTATCTCGGAGGTAGAAGAGTTGTTAAGTGAGTCGACTGCCGAAAAGCGGAACCACCGATTTATTAAAGGCCGTGTATTAGTGCATCGGATCCGCTGATTCGAAGGGAAGAAGACCATCGCTTTGGCGATTGCGACTTATATATATATATTGGCGAAACTAGCATAGAGGGCGGCGATACATAACTATCACCGATGCGATACATATACACAAGCCTTTGCCCATGGTAAAATTCTGTCTATAAACGTCGCCGATGCAAGAGGAATATATAACGTGAATATATATTTGTTGTATGCGTAAGTCCACAAAAAGGGATATTTCTTTTAAGAATTCCCGAAAGCCACTGTTTGATAATAAAACATGACCGTGGTGTTTTTTTTAAAAGAAATGAAATATCAGTTTAATGACTGATGCACCAAGAACTGAAGAAAGGGAAATTGATCAAGATATAGAAGAACTTGCAGGTAGATTAGGGAGATTGTCTTTAACGCCTGCACCCAAGCCATCATTAGTGGTATCAGAGCCAACAACTGACATTGAATTGAATCTCAGGAGCAGAAGAAGGATGGCTTTCAGAGTTGGAAGAGGACGAGGACGTGGTGGAAGAGGACGACCTGCTGCAAATGCTGAACTAATGGAAACAGTAGAAGAGCTGCGAGCTAGAGTGGATGCATTAACTTCAGATAGAAATATAGATGATGGAGATGTCAGTGAGCCCGAAATTGAAGCTGCTGAAGAGGAGGAAGTTGTACATGTTACTCCTGAGATGAGATTCTTTCAGTCAGTATTGAAATCCACAACGAGGCCATGGAACCAATTAGTACTGATATATCAAGGAGGACTGAATCCAGAAGAATTGATCGACTGGATTAACAGCATGGAGAAATTCTTCGATTACGAGGAAATAGAGGATGAGAAGAAAGTAAAGTTTGCTGTCATCAAGTTAAAAGGCCATGCAGCACTCTGGTGGGATGGTGTGCAGGCGGAAAGGAAGAGACTTGGTAAACAGCCTATCAAGAACTAGAGCCGAATGATAGCAAAGTTAAGAGGTAAGTTCTTGCCAAGTAATTATCAGCAAACATTTTTTAGACAAATGAAAAATCTTAGACAAAGAGCTTTAACAGTAAAAGAATATACAAAAGAGTTTTATAAAGTAAGCATAAGAGCTGGAGAAGCCCAAGACACAGATGAGAAGGTAGCTAGATATATGAATGGCCTCAGGATGGACATTCAGGATGAGATAAGTCTGCTGTCTCCTAAAACAGTAGAGGAAGCTTATCAGATAGCGCTGAAAGTTGAGGACAAACTCATAAGGAAGCAGTCTGCCAAAGGGAGAGGGACTTTCAGAGGAAAAGGAAGTCAAGGTGGTAGAGGAAGATCTACAACACCTAGAGATGGAGCTAGCAGTAGCTCAACCCAGCATGCACCCAGAGAAGGTGATGCAAGAGGCAGAGGGAGTTTTTCCAGAGGAAGAGGAGGCAGAGAAATAAGATGTTACAGATGTAACAAGCTGGGACACAGAGCTTTTGAGTGCCCAAAGAATGCAGACATAAAGCAGAGGAATGCAATTGTTGCTCTAGCTGAAGAAGAAGCACCAGCGGCAGCGGTAGCAGAAGAAGAAAATACACTAGAAAGAGGAGAATCTCTGGTGGTTAATAAAGTCTTACTTAAGCCAATGAAGGAGGTGGCTGCTGAACCGCCACAAAGAAAAACTTTATTCAGGACAGTGTGCAAAGTCCAAGGAAAATGTTGCCAGATGATCATTGATAGTGGCAACACTGATAATTTGGTCTCTACAGAAGTAGTGGAGAAATTGAAGCTGAAGACAATGAAGCATCCAACACCTTATAAGGTGTCATGGTTACAAAAGGGACATCAACTGTTGGTAAGTGAACAGTGTGAAGTGGAATTTCAAGTGGGCAAGTATAAAGATAAAATTGTTTGTGTTGTGATGCCTATGGATGTGTGTCACATATTGCTTGGGAGGCCTTGGCAATATGACAGAGGAGCCATACATGACAGGAAGAGAAACACCTACAAGTTTGGAAAAGATGGTGTTAATCATACATTGTTGCCTTTGCAAGAAGAAGATGTACCGGGACAGAAGACTGATCCAAAAACTCTGTTACTTGGAGGGAAGGAATACTTGAAGCAGATTGAAGAAAATGAGGTAAATTTTGCTGTAATTTGCAAGCCCAAGGTAATATTGACTTCTACTAAAATTTCTGAATTACCCATTGAAATTCAAGAAATGCTGGAGAATTATTATGATATTATTGTTGATGATTTGCCTAATGAATTACCGCCAATTCGAAAAATCAGTCATCATATAGACTTGATTCCTGGAGCAAGTCTACCTAACAAAGCAGCGTATAGAATGACTCCTGCAGAAAATGAAGAAGTTAAGAAACAGGTGCAAGAATTGCTTGACAAGGGGTTAATCAAAGAAAGCCTGAGTCCTTGTGCAGTGCCAACAGTGCTGAGCCCGAAGAAAGATGGAGGCTGGAGAATGTGTACAGATTCAAGAGCCATCAATAAGATTACAATCAGGGACAAATTTCCATTACCCAGAATTGAAGATTTAATGGATTGCTTGTCTGGCGCAAAATATTTTTCAAAGTTAGATCTTAAAAGTGGCTATCATCAGATAAGGGTAAGAGAAGGGGATGAATGGAAAACCGCTTTTAAGACCAATGAAGGATTATATGAATGGAGAGTGATGCCTTTTGGGTTGTCCAATGCACCAAGTACATTCATGAGGCTTATGAATGAAGTTCTTAAAGAATTCATTGGTAAATTTGTAATAGTATATCTGGACGACATATTAGTTTATAGCAGATCCAAGGAGGAACACTTGAGGCATTTAAATTATGTTCTACAGAAGCTGCAGCAAGAAAAATTATTGTTGAATCTGAAGAAGTGTTTATTTATGAAAGAGGAGCTGGTGTACTTGGGATTTGTTATCTCAGCTGAAGGATTGAAGATGGATCCAGAAAAGATCAAAGCAATTGTGGAGTGGCCTTCACCCAAGAGTATTTTTGAGGTAAGGAGTTTTCATGGTCTTGCTAGTTTTTACAGAAAATTCATTAAGAATTTTAGTAAGATTAATGCACCTATAATTGAGACCATAAAGAAAGATAAACAACAATTTAAGTGGACTGCTGAAGCAGAGAGGAATTTTCAATTTTTAAAGAAGAAAATAACTGAAAAGCCTGTTTTGGTTCTTCATGATTTTAACAAAACTTTTCAAGTTAAGTGTGATGCCAGCGCAGAAGCAATTGGAGGAGTTTTAAGCCAAGAAGATAGACCAATAGCTTATTTCAGTGAAAAGCTAAATGATGCAAAAAGGAAGTATTCTTCTTATGATAAGGAGTTTTATGCAGTTGTGCAGGCACTAAAGAAGTGGAGGCATTATTTAATGTCGAAAGAATTTATTCTTTATTCAGATAACCATGCATTGCAGTTTATAATGCAGCAGCCAAAACTCAGCCAGAGACATGCTAAATGGGTAGAATATCTTCAAGGCTTTCATTTTGTGTTAAAGCATATAACTGGACAGTCAAACAAAGTCGCAGATGCCTTGAGTAGGAGAAGTGTATTGCTGCAAGAAAGTCAAATCCACGTGCTGGGGTTTGATTTTCTTAAGGAATTATATGAGACCGATTCAGATTTTAAGGAGGCATTTGAGGCTTGTAAAAATCCTGTTTTGGCGGACAGGAGCAAGTGGTTGGATTATTTTATACAAGATGGACTGTTATTTAAGAAAAATCAGCTGTGCATACCCAACTGTTCAATGAGAGAGAATTTAATCAAAGAGAAGCATAGTGGAGGACTTGCAGGACATTTTGGTAGAGAGAAGACCTTTGAACAGCTCAACAGATTTTACTTCTGGCCGAAAATGAAATCTGAAGTAGAGAAATATGTAAGAAATTGTAAAGTCTGCCAGTATGCAAAGGGAAGGAGCCAGAACACAGGGTTGTATAATCCATTGCCAATTCCAGATAGGCCTTGGGATATGGTAAGTATGGATTTTGTGCTAGGATTGCCAAAGACTCAAAGAGGCTATGATTCAATTTTTGTGGTAGTAGATAGGTTTTCAAAAATGGCACACTTTATTCCATGTTATAAAACTAGTGATGCTTCTCACATTGCTAACTTGTTTTTTAGAGAAATTGTAAGATTACATGGATTGCCCAAAAGTATTGTTTCAGACAGGGATTCAAAGTTCGTTGGACATTTCTGGAGAACACTATGGAAGAAGCTGGGAACTAAATTAAGTTTCAGTTCTGCCTATCATCCACAAACTGATGGACAGACTGAAGTTGTGAATAGAAGTTTAGGCAATCTTTTGAGGAGCTTTACTGCAGAACATCCAAAGCAATGGGATCAAGTGTTACCACAAGTTGAATATGCATATAATGACTCACCAAACAGGAGCACAGGACAGAGCCCATTCCATATTGTTTATGGAATGCACCCAAGGGGAATATCTGAATTAAGGAATTTGGGAAAAGAAGAAATGAGAAGTGCAGAAGGTGAAGACTTTGCTTCAAGAATGCAGGCGATACATGAACAGGTGAAACAACAGCTACAGGACAACAACATTCAATATAAAACCAGAGCAGACATGAGGAGAAGAGAAATGAACTTTGAAGTTGGAGACCTGGTTTTAGCACACCTCAGAAAGGAGAGATTTCCAAAGGGAAAGTATAATAAGTTAAAATCCAAGAAAATTGGACCATGTAGGATACTGAGGAAATTCTCTGCAAATGCCTATGAAATTGAATTACCACCTGGTGTGGGAATATCACCAATTTTTAATGTTGCAGACCTGTACAAGTATGAGAATGAAGCTGCAGATGATACAACACAGGATCAAGAGACTCCAGAGATTGACTGGGTAAAACAGTTACCCACAACCAAGAATTTACAGCCAGAAAGAATTCTGGACAAGAAAGTGTATAAGAAGACAAGGGCACGAGAGTATTTCCAGTATCTGGTGAAATGGAAGGGACAGCCGATCGCTGAAGCTACTTGGGTTACAGAAGACATTCTACAGAAATTGGGCAAAACTGTAGATGAGCTCAGGGACAGGAGCCCATGAAGAATTTTGTCCTCAGGAGTCTGATGCGGGAGCATGTGACTCAGAGGGGAAAAATCTTCCAAATTATTCCAAAAATCCAAAAAAAATTTACAGGCAAGGGAGTGGGGTCCTTTAGCCTGCAATTTCTATGCTTTCTTAGTTAAGAATAGAATAAATTCTAGCAATAAATCATGCTATTTGTAACAGAGCTTATCAAGCTTTAAATCATCCTGTAAAGCATGCTTTTCTTTGTATCAGATAAGGACCGAGAGGGCCTATCCTTAGTTATAAATAAAGAGGCAGCAAAGCTCTCATCAGACAGAAGAGAGGGGCGAGCGCCATAGTATTATTTTGGAAATTTTTTTTCTCTCGGTGTCTCTTATTAAACGACTCTGTGATATGCATGTGTAGAGTAATATGTACTTGTCGATTATTGGATAGTGTGACGGTGTTGAAAGGTTCTTATTTCCTCACACTGCAAATGTTGTATGTTAATCATTGAATCGTTTCCCTTTTCATTTTATGGTTTATACATGCTCGATTTTATAATAGCGCATATGTCTCTGCTTATAGCAAGAACTCTTGCATAATTTCATTAAGTGGCCGTGGTATATTTGAAATCTTATAACTGTAATTTCTTACCCACGTTGATCCGAGACCATATCGGCGTCAAGAGGTTCATTGGAACTGATAGTTGAATGCCCGATTTACAAAGCCTTCTGGTCCGAAAGGAGCCATAGCGTGACAAAGGGCCAAGTTCCGAATTTGGAGCTGAATTAATATAAATTGCAACATATATGTATCGCTAGGTCCGTTATCTCGGAGGTAGAAGAGTTGTTAGGTGAGTCGACTGCCTAAAAGCGGAACCACCGATTTATTAAAGGCCGTGTATTAGTGCATCGGATCCGCTGATTCGAAGGGAAGAAGACTATCGCTTTGGCGATTGCGACTTATATATATATCGGCGAAACTAGCATAGAGGGCGGCGATACATAACTATCACCGATGCGATACATATACACAAGCCTTTGCCATGGTAAAATTCTGTCTATAAACGTCACCGATGCAAGAGGAATATATAACGTGAATATATATTTGTTGTATGCGTAAGTCCACAAAAAGGGATATTTCTTTTAAGAATTCCCGAAAGCCGCTGTTTGATAATAAAACATGACCGTGGTGTTTTTTTTAGAAGAAATGAAATATCAGTTTAATGACTGATGCGCCAAGAACTGAAGAAAGGGAAATTGATCAAGATATAGAAGAACTTGCAGGTAGATTAGGGAGATTGTCTTTAACACCTGCACCCAAGCCATCATTAGTGGTATCAGAGTCAACAACTGACATTGAATTGAATCTCAGGAGCAGAAGAAGGATGGCTTTCAGAGTTGGAAGAGGACGAGGACGTGGTGGAAGAGGACGACCTATTGCAAATGCTGAACTAATGGAAACAGTAGAAGAGCTGCGAGCTAGAGTGGATGCATTAACTTCGGATAGAAATATAGATGATGGAGATGTCAGTGAGCCCGAAATTGAAGCTGCTGAAGAGGAGGAAGTTGTACAGGTTACTCCTGAGATGAGATTCTTTCAGTCAGTGTTGAAATCCACAGCCAGGCCATGGAACCAATTAGTACCGATATATCAAGGAGGATTGAATCCAGAAGAATTGATCGACTGGATTAACAACATGGAGAAATTCTTCGATTACGAGGAAATAGAGGATGAGAAGAAAGTAAAGTTTGCTGTCACCAAGTTAAAAGGCCATGCAGCACTCTGGTGGGATGGTGTGCAGGTGGAAAGGAAGAGACTTGGTAAACAACCTATCAAGAATTGGAGCTGAATGGTAGCAAAGTTAAGAGGTAAGTTCTTGCCAAGTAATTATCAGCAAACATTGTTTAGAGTCTAGACAAATGCAAAATCTTAGACAGAGAGCTTTAACAGTAAAAGAATATACAAAAGAGTTTTATAAAGTAAGCATAAGAGCTGGAGAAGCCCAAGACATGGATGAGAAGGTAGCTAGATATATGAATGGCCTCAGGATGGACATTTAGGATGAGATAAGTCTGCTGTCTCCTAAAACAGTAGAGGAAGCTTATCAGATAGCGCTGAAAGTTGAGGAAAAACTCATAAGGAAGCAGTCTGCCAAAGGGAGAGGGACTTTCAGAGGAAAAGGAAGTCAAGGTGGTAGAGGAAGATCTACAACACCTAGAGATTGAGCTAGCAGTAGCTCAACCCAGCATGCACTCAGAGAAGGTGATGCAAGAGGCAGAGGGAGTTTTTCCAGAGGAAGAGGAAGAGGAGTTTTTCCAGAGGAAGAAGCATATCTAGTATAGACCTCATACATAATGAAAGAAAATTGATCATGATAAGAATCATAGAAGACCTACATCATCAAAAGAAAGGAAACATTTGCAAGGCAAGGATCTTTAAGATCCTATGATGGAATCTTCAAAAGAAGGTTCATGGACCAAAGCAGATGTCTCATTGGGAATCCCATTCATGGGTTTCAAGAAAAGAATGATATGCAGGTAAGCTAAGATGAAGCAAGAAGGGCCACACCAAAGGATGATCAAAGGGGAATCAAGATGAGGTATGTATGCATCAAAGTTTAAGTCATGTTATCATTTGTATATTATTGAGTCATGTGTATAGTTCTATAACATGATCAAGGATGAACGAATCTCTTTCACCAAGAACATGCTTAAAGACATGTACCACAATGCAATGAAGGTCAACAAAATAATATACTCACATAAGGAACATAAAGATTGCTGACCAAGAAGCAAGAAGAAATGCTGACAAGTCCAGAAAGAAAGCAATGAAGGAATGCTCTCACAAGAAGCATTAGATGGTTGACCTATCTATCTGAGAAGAAGTAAATGGAGAAAGAGATCAAGCATTTGAAGAACACCATGATCACCGAGAATCACTATCTGACAAAATTCCTTGAAGATATCTCTTGTAAGAAGGTAGGACAACTCTGATAAAGGAAGAAAGGATCCTTAACACCTATGAAGGCCTTGGAGATACAAAAGGTGCAAATAATTGATTCTAATCTACAAAGATGTCGTGATGAAGAAGCCATCCAACAAAAGAAAAAGAAATGTTGAAGCAACATCAGGATGAAGTCATGATGGGCTACTAGGTCAAAGCATGTAACCTGGCAAGTACATCAAAGCATCCATGAGAAAAATATTCTGAAGCGTGGACAAGATAACAAAATGTAATATCCCTTTCCAGGAATATGTCTCAAATACCAACAAACCCCAACCAGAAAAACATACAAGTGGTATAATAGCCGGAAAAACTCACAGAGATGAAATAACAATAGTGCAACAAACAACAATGTATACATGAAACAAACAAATACTCAAGAAATGCAGCAAGAAATGCTAAGCCATTTTATTATACTGAGCAATAGAATGGTTACAGGAGGTGATCAGAAAGATGGCACCTCGACTTGCACAAGGCAAGTGAAGAAATACACTCAGAATAACAAAGGAATGGCCTCACACTGATCTGCGTCCCAACTGCTGGAAAACTGCCGTGTTGTTGCTGCTGCTGGAAATCGAATGAGGATTTGGGGCTGTTCCCCTCCTTAGAAAAGGCTAAAACTCTGGAATCGGGCTCTACTCAAGAAACCCAGAAAAACACAGGAAGCTTTCCTGGAATGGCCAACCCCCGAAAATCACCCCCTTGGGGTTCTCTGCTGTCTCTCAAGGCTCTGCGCTGCCACTGAATGAAACCCTCCAGAAATCTACCTGAAACCTCTGCAAAAACCCTCCAATATGCAAGGGCTGATCCCCTGCTCAATCTCCCAGCACAAATCCTACTGCAAACCCTCAAGCCAGAACTCCTGCCAGAAAGAACTGCGTCATCCCTCTTAGTGCTGTGCAGTCCTCCAAGATGCTCAATCCTCCTGCTAGAAATGCTGATGAAACTACTGCCAAAATGCTGATGGAAATACCTTGCCCGTGCAGGCACTCGAAGTCCCCCGGGGCTAAGGGTGAGATCTTCGAATGGAGACACTCGATCCACTAAACAGTGCTGCAGACTAGCTAAACAACCAGCGTGCTCTAAGTCGAAGTGACTAGCTCAAATGCACATAACCGAATGCCAAAATGAGGAAGCTTCTCTCTCCTCTATAGCCTTTGCCTCTTTCAATCCCAAGGCCCACCTTGTCCAACGCATTCCCTCTCTTGCCACGTGTTTTTTCCCTACTACGCAGTCCCTCCAAGTGTCTGCGTGAGCTCCATTTCTGCTTCCCCCTTTTGGCCCCCTTGGCTCCCCTTTAAGTCACAACGTTGTGCTACTAGGAAGTGACTTTTATTCTAAAAGTGAGTCATGTCCCCTTTCCCTCACCTTTTTATTCATAAATAACTATAGAAGGCAAAAATTAAGCAAAATCGAATATTCCAATTAGCCATGGCTAATTAGGAATATTACAGTCTCCCCCAGCAAAATGTTGCTTGTCCTCAAGCAACTGAAGTGATGGATGCTGCAAGATTTTCTCACTCTCCCAAGTGGCATCCTCATCTGGCAAATTCTTCCACCTCACCAAGAATTCCCGGACCGTCTTGCTCCGCAGCTGCCTTTCCCTGGTATCAATAATAGCCTCTAGCTGCAACACTAAATTCCCCTCATCATCCATGGGTGGTAGCTCATCTGTCACTATCACCTGCTACCCTAATGCCTTCTTCAGGCATGATACATGAAAAACGTTATGAATCTTGCTGCATTGGGGCAACTCCAACTCATATGCAACTTGTCCAATCCTGCGTATCACCCTGTGTGGCCCATAAAAGCGGGGCTTGAGCTTCTCAACCCCCTTCTGCTTCAGTGATGGTTGTCGGTATGGCTGTAATCGTAGGTAGACCATGTCCCCTACCTCAAACTGTCTCTCCACCCGACCCTTGTCAGCATACAACTTCTGCTGGTTCTTTGCTGTAGCCATGTTATCCTTGAGAGCTCGGAGGATATCCTGACTCTCTTGGATCCAAATCTTGGCTCTCGGAGCCTTGCTATCACCAAACATCATGTTAACAAAAGAAAAAGGATGATACCCATACAAAGCATAGAATGGTGACATACCAATGGACATGTGATGTGTAGTGTTGTAGCAGTACTCCCCTAGATGCAGCCACTTCAGCCATGCTCTTTGCTGCCCACTGACGTAGTTACGCAAGTATCCCTCTAGCCACTTGTTAACTATCTCTGTCTGTCCGTCTGTCTGTGGGTGATAACTTGTGCTCGTTGTCAACTCCGTCCCCACTAGCCGAGAAAGCTCCTGCCAAAACCCGCCCATGAAGCGGCTATCTCTGTCACTAACGATGGTCTTAGGAAGACCATGTAGCCTAAAGACCTCTTTGAAGAATATCTCGACCACCTGTGCTGCTGTGTAGTGTGCGGATATGGCAAAGAAATGTGCGTACTTCGTCAGCCAGTCAATGACGACAAAGATACAACCCTTGCCCTGTACCATGGGCAATCCTGTGATGAAGTCCATCGAAATGCTCTCCCATTTTCCCTCCAGAATGGGAAGAGGCTGCAATAAACCCGTGGGATGGCTCATCTCCCCCTTGTTCCTCTGGCAAATGTCGCACTCCCGGATATGTTGGAGTACGTCCTCCTTGAGGCCCTTCCATGAGAACCTCTCTCTGATGGCCCTGTAGGTTTTGGTAAACCCCTGATGGCCTGCCAATGGTGAATCATGTGATGCCTGTAGTATCTTCTTCTTGAGCTAAGACCCCTCAGTCAAGAAGATTTGGTCCCTGTAATAGATGATCTGATCGACCACCCTGTACCTGTCATCCGCCACCTGCCCGTCCAAAACCTCACATGCAAACCTGTCCTTGGAGTACTCTACTAAAAGTCGAGCCCTCCAATCTGTGTCCAAGCTCATAAGAGACAACGTGGCTGGTCTACGTGAAAGGGCATCTGCTACCACGTTGTTCTTACCCTTGACATACTCAATGTCAAAGTCATATGCTTGGATCTTACTGATCCACTTCTGCTGCCTCTCCCGTAGCTGCTTCTGCTCCAAAAAGAACCTGAGGCTGTTGTGATCAGTCCTCACCCTGAACCTGTTACCCACTAAATATTGTCGGAACTTGGCCAAAGCATGCATGATAGCGAACATCTCCTTGTCGTATATAGGATACAATCTCTCGTGCAAAAGGAGCTTCCGGCTCTCATAGGCTATAGGGTGACCTCCCTGCATCGATACTACTTTGATCCCCTCTCCCGATGCATCACACTGCAAAACAAATGGCTGTGTGAAATTTGGCAATGCAAGCACTGGGCTGCTGCTCATAACCTCCTTGAGCATGTCAAAGGCTCGTTGCGCTGTATCCGACCAACTGAAAGCCCCCTTCCTCGTCAAATTTGTCAGGGGTGCAGCAAGCTGTGAGAAACTCTTGACGAACTTCCGGTAGTAAGTACAAATGCCAATGAACCCTCAAAGTTCTGTCACGTTCCTCGGCTCTGGCCACTCTCTAATGGCCCTGATCTTCTCCCCGTGGACTCTCACTCTGTCCACCCTTATGATGTGCCCCAAATACAACATCTTTGTCAACCCAAACTCACACTGGAGAGTTTGGCATAGGACTGCTGCTCCTGCAAGATACGCAGTACTGTCTCAATGTGCTGGAGATGCTCCTCCCAAGTCCTGCTGTAAATGAGAATGTCATCAAAGAATACCAACACAAACTTCCTCAAGTGACTGCGGAAGATGTGATTCATGCAAGACTGAAATGTGGCGGGGGCATTGGTTAGCCCAAAGGGCATCACCAAGAACTCAAAGTGCCCATAGTGACACCTGAAGGCGGTCTTGGGAATGTCCTGCTCCCTCACGCGAATCTGATGGTACCCAGATCTCAAATCAATCTTTGAGAAGAACCGTGCTCCTCTCAACTCATCCATCAACTCGTCAATCCTGGGTATGGGGTACCTGTTCTTCAGCGTCTTCTTGTTCAGGGCCCTGTAGTTAATGCACATTCTCAATGTGCTGTCCTTCTTCTTCACCAACATCACGGAAGAAGCGAAAGGACTCGTGCTCGGCCGAATGTGCCCAAGAGCCAACAACTCCTGGATAGCTCGCTCAATCTCATCCCGATAGGCCTTGGGGTGCCTATAGGGGGTGGTAATCACTTGCCTGTATGCCCTGCTCAAGCTCGATGGTGTGCTCAAACCCCCGGTTCGGTGGCTGTCCTGGCGGAATCTCCGCAAACACTATGGCATACTGTTCAAGGATGGACTATATCTCTGGATGTACCGTCTGCCCTGTAGTCCCTGCCTCTGATGCACGCAGCTCCACTGCCCACTTTATGTCTCCCTTCCGGAAGACTGCCTCCATCCGATGAGCCGAAATAGTCTGGGGCGGATATGTGTGTTGACCCGTATCTTCTCATGCCTCCCTGTCTTCTCATCATCCCACTCCATCTCTAGGGTCTTCCAATCTGTCGTGACCTTCCCTAGAGTGATAAGCCACTGAACACTCAGTATCACATTGGTGTCCGGAATATCGACCACGAAAAAGTGGTCAGTCAATGTGTAGGTGCCTATCGTCACTGATAGCTCTGGAACATAACGAGCACACATCATGGTTTGATCTCCTGGGACCAAAACTGAAAACCCATCGAAGCTCTTTGTCTGTATACCTCTCCGCTCAACCATCTGTGCATCGATGAAGTTGTGGGTTGCCCCACTGTCAACCAAAACTGATACTCGCTCGCCACGTACTGTCCCCCGTACACGTAGCGTCAGATACTCGGGAACTCCTCGCAATGCTGCAAGGGCCCCTCTGGTAGGTGCAAAAGATGCACCACCTGCTGCTGGTGGAGGTGGCAAAGGTCCCTGCACGACACGACTATCTTCTGCCTCCACATCATCCACATCATCCTCTTCCCCACTGCTCTCGGAGAAGACCTCTATAAAATGTGCTTTGCTAGCATCACATCTATGCCCTGGTGCCCACGGCTCCTGAAAGGTGAAGCACAACCGCTTCTTCTTCAGCGCCCTCTTGGCATCATCGTCAATCTGTGCTCGTCCTGGATTCCCCTTTGGATGTGGAATCCTCACATCCTTTCCCTTAGACTGGAAAGTCTGTCTCTGGGGGTAAGGTGTCCGGGTCCTGGGTAAGACATCTTGTAAGTACCGGGTCCTGCTAATGGTGTCCTGGAGTGTGGCTGGTCTAGTGGATCAGACTAAACCCCTCAACATACATATAGATCCTCCGTGCCGCGGATAGATTTGGCACCATCACTGAGACCCTCAAGAAATCTGCAATGTAGGTCTCTGGGCTCCCTGTCTGCTTGAGCCTCGTTAGCTCAACAAAATGCTGCTCTGGATCCCTCTGATCAAATCGCTCCATCAATCTCCTGGTGAACTCGACATATGTCGTCACTGTGGAGTGTTCGAGTGTAACCATCCCATGAAACCACCAATCCTGAGCCTCACCATCCAAATGCAACGTTGCCACCTTGATGGCCTTTGTCTCCGACATCTGGTTAAGCTGGAAATAAATGTCCAGCTTCTCCACCCAAGACTTTGCCGAACTGTGGGATGAACCATCAAACGTAGGCAAGTGGAATCTACTCGCTGCACGGTGGGTGTTGCCGTCATGGTAATGTCGGTTCCCTCTATGATGGTCGCAAGGTCTACTGTCCAGTTGGAGCTGAACAAAGTCTCTGAATGAAAGATTGTCCTTGAACTCCTGCCCATAGGGCTGATACTCTACAAAATAATCGCCCATATGACCGGGCTCTGCCTCCTGCTGGGCTCCGACCCCCGTGTCTGCTCTTAAGAAGGTGGGCATGGTAGAGCGTGTAGGGGCATGCGAGGCCAGCAATATCACATTGCTCTGGCAAATGATGGGATGCACCTTATCCCTCACCAATCTGAAAAACCTGTGGGTTCTCACGCTCTCTGGCCTCTACTGCTGTGAATCTCTGCCCCATCACCTCAATCTGCTTGACAAATCCTGCATTGATTTGAGGAGCATATCCGCAAATCTCTTCCCGTCCTCATTTGCCATCGGATCCTTCTGCTCTGTGTCCACCACAGACTCTTCCAGTTTTGCGTCCACCACCGGAACACAGTCTCCCTCTCCGTAGGTATTCTCCAACCTACCCCTAGTGTCTCTTTATCTCCTACCTCTGTAACAGATGTAGGGTTTTTCCCCTGGTGTCATAGATTGCTACCTCCACAGGCTAAGCCAAATCTATGCTCTGATACCACTGTAATATCCCTTTCCAGGAATATTTCTCAAATACTAGCAAACCCCAACCAAAAAAACGTACAAGTGGTATAATAGCCGGAAAAACTCACAGAGATGAAATAACGATAGTGCAGCAAACAACAATGTATACATGAAACGTAAACAAATACTCAAGAAATGCAACAAGAAATGCTAAGCCATTTTATTATACTGAGCAATAGAATGAGTACAGGAGGTGATCAGAAAGATGGCACCTCGACTTGCACAAGGCAAGTGAAGAAATACACTCAGAATAACAAAGGAATGGCCTCACACTGATCTGTGTCCCAGCTGCTGGAAAACTGTTGTGTTGCTGTTGCTGCTAGAAATCGAATGAGGATTTGGGGCTGTTCCCTTCCTCAGAAAAGGCTGAAAGTCTGGAATCGGACTCTACTCAAGAAACCTAGAAAAACCCGGGAAGCTTTCCCGGAATGGCCAACCCCCGAAAATCACCCCCTTGGGGTTCTGCGCAGTCTCTCAAGGCTCTGCGCTACCACTGAATGAAACCCTCCAGAAATCTACCTGAAACCTCTGCAAAAACCCTCCAATATGCAAGGGTTGATCCCTTGCTCAATCTCCTAGCACAAATCCTACTGCAAACCCTCAAGCCAGAACTCCTGCCAGAAAGAACTGCGTCATCCCTCTTAGTGCTGTGCAGTCCTCCAAGATGCTCAATCCTCCCGCTAGAAATGTTGATGAAACTACTGCCAAAATGCTGATGGAAATACCTTGCTCGAGTAGGCACTCGAAGTCCCCTGGGGCTAAGGGTGAGATCTCCGAATGGAGACACTTGATGCACTAAATAGTGCTGCAGACTAGCTAAACAACCAACGTGCTTCTAAGTCGAAGTGACTAGCTCAAATGCACATAACCGAATGCCAAAATGAGGAAGCTCCTCTCTCCTTTATATCCTTTGCCTCTCTCAATCCCAAGGCCCACCTTCTCTAGCGCAGTCCCTCTCTTGCCACATGTTTCTTCCCTACTGCGCAGTCCCTCCAAGTGTCTGCATGGGCTCCATTTCTGCATCCCCCTTTTGGCCCCCTTGGCTCCCCTTTAAGTCACAACGTTGTGCTACTAGGAAGTGACTTTTATTCTAAAAGTGAGTCATGTCCCCTTTCCCTCACCTTTTTATTCATAAATAACTATAGAAGGCAAAAATAAAGCAAAATCGAATATTCCAATTAGCCATGGCTAATTAGGAATATTACACAAAAGAGTAGCCAAGACGACAAGAAAACCTGATGAATGACAAGAAAGCCACTTTCCACGAAGGAAGCAAGACATGACAATCCAGGAAGGAAAGTGATCGATGGATGGTGCCCTACATAGAAGAAGTTCGAACAAAGACTTCATGACATCAAGAAAGGAAGGGGATCAAGCAAAGAAGAAGTTGCTAATGAAGAAAAGAGTTCCCAGTTAAGAGGGAGCTCTGACAGATTCCTGATCAAGAGGGAGTTTTGGATCACCCCTGATTACAAAGGAGTGACAATTGTGTTTTCCATTCATGGGTCATGCACTAGACTAGGACTAACAGCCGTAAGTCTAGATGAAGGCCATGAATGGAAATGTAGACACAAGATAGACACAACATTCTTGTTTTCACTTGGGAAGAAAGAATGGGAGGATTAGGTAATCATCTGGCACCTGATACTCTTTGAGGATTGGTAGGGCATCCAAGACAAGAGTAGGCAAAAGGATCGATATTCTTTGAGGGCTGGGAACCCAAGATAAGAATAGTCCTAGAAGGTCATACTCGGAAAACACCCGGGTGGGTATGTACTTTGAGAGACAATGATGAAGGTGTTTATAAATCATTGGCCTTGCCAGCGTTGTAGCTCATGGTCTTGAAAAGAGATGGAGCCATAAGTCAAGGCCTTGCACTATGACAATGTTGATGAATATGATGCTATAACAGATGGATTGCAAATCCAATTTCTCTTATGTGAATTCTTGAAGATTGATAATAGCCAAACGCCTTGTAATATTATATGAATACCTCCTTAGTTAAGAGGGGGTGTTGAAGGAAAGGTAACTAGGTTCGGTCTTCATAAATGCTCTTTTGATATTTGTATTTATTCAAGAAAAGAAATATTATTTTTATAATATATCTCAATGAGTTTCTTGCTCATTGAAATAGGTCTAGCACTATTTAAAGTGCTATAGGAAAGTCAGATAGTCAAAAGAAAAAGGTTGAATACCTTAAAGGCATGTTACACCTTGTATAAATATGTATTAAAGTCAAGAGAAAACCTCCAAGCAAAGTCAAGTCTCCTAAGCTAAGGCATCATCATGGCACCATCAAGAAGCTCTTTCAAGCATGCTGCACCACCATGAAACTATATGAAATCTACTCTTCCAGTCGGCCTAGAGGAGGGATAGTCCTCTATATATAGAGGCTGCCCACTCCCTCATAATGATGACAATGCAAGCTTTGAAATAAGCGAAGAAGCCAAGTCGAGAAAGAAGGTAAGAGAGCCTCTAATACAACGAGGAAGGCAAGACAAAATTGAAGATTGGAACGCTGTTCTTAGGGTCATATACTTCCACACGTGCGAAGGAAGAAGGTCTATATGCGACTACAACAATAGTGATACTTCAGTTCAATCCTTATCACTGTTTGGGTTAAAAGTTGAGGTCTACAAGGCCTCCCTCTAAGAGCAAAGGAGAAGCCCTCACAAACAAAGGAAGAAGGGACAAGAATGAAGTTGAAGGCACTGTTTTCCAGGTAGAAAATAGTCACACGTGTGAGAATCAGATCCATTTATGCAGTCATAACAACCCTACATTACAATCATTCAAGTTAGTTGATTCGTGGATAGAAGAAAGGAACCATCATAAGAAGAAGGGTCTCATCAATAGCATCTTCTCTAGAGCAAGAGAAACAAGGTTACTAACAAGTTGAAAGAAGAACAAAGTGCTAGAGGAAGGAGGACGAAGTGTCGGAGTATATGGTGCAGAAAGGAGTGAAGACTTGACTTGTTCTTGGAGGATCTCCTTGTCAGGGGTCTAGGGTTTGGCATTGATCAATAGAAGCTTCAATAAGAGAAATTCATCAAAGGGTTTTCCTCTCAAGAGAAGAGATGTTTTGGCTCTGACAGAGAGCCAACATCTTGTGTTCTTGTTTTTATGTTTTGGTAGCAGTTTGATGAAGCACACACATATGCATTAATAATAATAAGAAGAATCATAAGCTAACAAGATAAGTAAAAAGACTCCACAAATTGCTATCAAGTAACAAAGAATCACACTACACTACTTTGCCCTACATTCTTCAACATTGCCCACACATTCCACCAAACCCTAATGAGCTAGGGTTCCAATGTGGAAACATAGCAAACCCTGTATTACCAAAATTTCAAAGGTTCCAGGATTTTAGACCTTATCAGTGACTCCTAACAAGTTAGGATTTCCTGATCATACCAAAATCCTAGACATGACTTCATCAATAAGGCTTCAACTAACATTTCACAATATCCCTAAACAACTTAGGATTTCAAACATTCATATTAGCATACCCTTCGATTCAGCCTTTCTAGAACCTATCTAGGGTTCTACATAGTCAATTAAGAACATGAGTGGGGTGGGTTGATTTATCAAGAGATGAATCACCAAGTTAGTAATAGATCATCAAATGAATAATCAATGTATTCAAAGCTACCTTTGTTTCTTGACTAACCTTGCCTTGAGAGATCTTCCTTCTTGCAGTTGTTTTCCTAATCAAGACAACAAAGGGAGAAAGGTGATTAGTATTTAATATAATCAAAACTAAATGAGTACATGAATCCAAAACTGAAAAGACATGAGATACTTATCTTTGAGAGTTGTTGGGAGCTCCCTCCAAAACTTGAGGGAAACCTATAAAGGATACATAAATGTCTTTTCCAAAAATATGTTAAAAACCTATAAATTCTAAAACATATAAAACAAGCTATATAATGCACATGACTTAACAGTGTAAGTCCCTAATGTTGGATTCTTCAGGCTTGACTTTCTTTGAGTCTCCTTCTTCATCAAAGTTGGCTTGATCTCTTCTTCTCTTCTTATTCTTTGGATTCTCAGGACAATCACTTTTGTAGTGACCCTTCTTATGACATTGATAGCACTGTATCTTAGATATGTCAACTTTCTTCCTCAGCCTCTTCGAGCTCTTTCCTTTATGATGAGCAACATAAGCATTTGATACTCCTTCAGGATTGGCAATCGTTGAGATCCTTAATTCTTCTTGACTACATGCAGTCCATAATTCTTCAAAGGTGGGAGCTACTTTCCAATTGTTGAGACGTAAAGTAAATGCACTCCAAGAGGGTGGTAATCCTAATATAGCTGTGATCGCTAATTCTTTGTCTGGAGCAATCTCATCAATGGTCAAAAGATCATCCCTGAGTCTAGCTATCTTCACAAAGAAGGTTGACACAGTATCTTCCTTTGTCATCTTTGTATTCCTCAGCTCATTCTTCAAACTTGCTACTTGACCGATGTTCTTAATAGTGAACAGCTTCGACAAGGCTTCATACATCTCCTGAGCACGATTGATGTTAGCTATGAATGGGAGAAGATTGTCTTTTATCCCTTCTACCATCAGAGTCATAGCTACCAATTTTAGATCCCTGAATTTCGCTTTGTCGGCATCATTGGCTTCTTCTATAGGTTTCTTTACATTTCCTTTAACCAAGTCTATCACCTTTTTCTTCTGAAGGATTAGGTCAATCCTCTTCTTCTAGGATCTGAAGTTAGATGCTTCTTCAAGTTTGTTCTCACCCTTGATTGAGTTAGACATTCTCCTTGAATATAATAGACTCCTTCCCTGAGATAGTGCCCATGAATGGATTGGCCGTTTTCTTCTTTCTTCACCAAAGCTCTGATACCATGTTGGAAAATCAGAAAGGTAGTAAAGATTTTCTCAATCTTGATAATTACTTGTGATGTTTCTTATTATTATGATTCTTTATATCTTCTTTCTTTAGTTCATCAAGCAATTACCAGATGCAGCAGTACATAAAACAATGGACACAAGATGTAGGCATATTCTAGGGAAAAACCCTCCTCGAGGGGAAAACCTAGTCAAAGTAATTCTTCCTTTCAATAGTATTCTTTGAGACTCTTCACGCTAGACCAAGACCAAACCATCCCTCCACACCAAGTTAGCCTACAGAAGTTTGACCTCTTCCCAACAACTTCGACTATGCAACAACTTGCAACAACTAATAACTTTTGGCAGCAGTCCAACTTGGAAGACTTAGATCTCCTAATCTCGAGCACGAAATAGAGAGAGACTACCACCAAAATTTCAATTTTCCTTGACTCCTTAGACTCATCCAAACTCACATTCACTTCAGCTTCCGGGCAACAAACTTTCCCAGCTACCCACTTCGTACTTCTGCCCAACAAACAAATTTTCACACTTTTGCCCAATAGAGAGAATTCGAACTTGATGAGAAGTGATGCTCCAAATGAATTCGATGTCCTTCCTTTTATAGGCTTCTTGTGGGGTCGAATAGGGTCTTAGGCCAACTTGATCTTCCCTTAGGATGACATAGTGTGGAGGTTACATAATTATTTGACTCAATACTTAACCTTTTTACATGATTCAAAAGCCCAAGAAGGGTCTCTTTAAATGTACAATAATTCTATAGACCCAGAGTAAATCCTAGAAGTCCTCAATGGGGACTTTGACCTAAAACATGGTGACCCAAGCATGAAACCCATGCATTAATAAGTCATAATAATAATAATAAAAATTCTTTTCTTTATTCTTTTGACAAGTACATTACATAATGGCTCAAGTACATTATTGAAGACGGAACATAGTTACTTTTTCCAATAAGGTGCAAGCTTGGGGTTTATTCTTCTTAGTTTTTGCTTAACAGGCTTGGCACCCTCCTTGAAAGGAATAGTAAGTTGGATGACCTCAGGGATATAGGATTTCAAATCGTCATAAGACCAAGCAAACACATCTTAGAATTCTCTTAATAATTTCTCAAGCTCATTCCTTTCTTCTTTGGATAAGTTTTTCCCAATTTTGACCATTTGAGGAGAGGTTTCGGATCCAAGGTTGAGGTCTAACGTGTCAGGCGATTGTTGATCGTCATTTTTAGTTGTAGTAACGTCATTCCTATCAAAGTGCTTTTCATTTACTGTTAGAAAATTATATATTACAGAGTAATGGAACACATAGAATATTGCATAAATATAAACACATAAAACGCATAAAACCAGAGAGACACAGATATATGTGGTTCACCCAGTTTGGGCTACGTCTATCCCGAACAGCCAGTCCTTCCTTTCTATTATTCAGCAAAATGAAGAGACACAACCTACAACAGATCCGCTGTAATATCCTCTGTTTTCTCTCACAGTCTCACCTCTTTGTTTCTCGCTCAAAAAATACATGTCTATATCACAGCCTCAATACAATGCCCTCATACAAAGAGAGGGGTTGCCTTCTAGGGCAAAAAACCCTAAACTAAACATAAGTTATACCGTCAGATCATCCACCTAATGAACGGCCCAGATTGACTAGAAATTACTATACTTTTACATCCGCTTAATGATTGGCCCCCCTGAACCCCCGCGGGGGGGACAAGTCCCCCCCGCACCCCCCCGCGTGGAGGGGTGTACAAACTTCCTAGGGTATACATCTGGCTGAAACAAATACCTCTAAATAATCATGCTCCACACCCAACATTTACCAAATATTTACTTTTCCTATTGGGATCTTCATGGTCTTGAAGGAAATTGGTTGTCTTGATCATCTTAAAAAACAGGCCAATGTTCCTCATAGTCAGGGATGGAGGGTCGGTGGATTGTGTCAACTATACACTTCCCTCTCTTGGCGATATCATTGCGAATGATCGAGGATGTGGATGCAGCTATGGCTAGGGCATTGGCCATGTCATTGAGACATCGATCAAGGGTTGAAAGTGTAGCTCTTTAAAGCCTTTGATCATGCTAATGATTCTTTCCCTATAAGGTTTCAATTTTTCATCCTTTGTTTCGAAAGTCCCCCTTATTTGTGAGATGACAAGGTCAGAGTCTCCAATTATGATTAATTGTTGAATCTCCCTTGATTGGGCCACCTCAAGTCCTAATAGGAGGGCCTCATATTCAACTATGTTATTGGTGCAAGTGAATTGGAGTCTTAAAGAAAATAACAAGTACTCCTCAGAAGGGGATATGATGACAATGCCAGCCCCCGATCCAACCCTAGAGTGAGCTCCATCAAAATACATTACCCATAGCCCAGGGAGAGGGGAGGTCTTGATATGCTCACTTTTGAAAATCCTCCATTCCCCAAGTTTATTATCTTCTTCTTCTAAGTCATTATCAGATTCTTGAGAGGTAGCAATCATTGGGGCAGAGAACTCTTGCCTAGGGATGGATACATAGGAGTTTTCTTTCCAAGGGAGGTATATAGTGGAACTATCCTCACTGATGGACAAGTTAAGATCTTCAATGAGTTGTTTTGATAGAATCATACCCCATGTTGGATTTGTTTTGATAATGATAATGTTTATAGAGAATTCTTTCTCAGGTATGTATGGAAAAAGATCCTTCTACCTTCTACCAGCCCACATACCCTGAATTCTTCATAGTTTAGAATCACCTTGCCCTGACACTTCTTTGATAAGGTAAACCCAAGCTTTTTCATAATACTCAAGGGAATGATATGGATAGGGCTCTTGGAGTTTAGGATGCAATTTCTCAAAATATGCTTATTTATCCCCATAATTACATAGAAAAGGTCAATCATGCTTAAAATCAATCTTAGGGGAATTCTTGTAGTGGGGTCAGGAGGTTCCTTTGCCTTATTGTTGATTTCTTGCAACATGATTCCTTTGTGAGGGGGTATACTTTCACTTGAGAGGGGAGGCTCATCTTCGATTTGTAGCATATTGATGGAATTATGCCTCATGGCTTCGTCAAGGTCAAACATCATGTTTTGAGCTTGGAAGAGACTAGAGGGGTTTTTATTTTGAACATCGAAGACTAACTTCCCTTTGAAGGCATTGAGGTAAGCAGCTATGGCTACTTCCTTTGGGGGAGACATTTCTTGAGGGATAGAATGGATAATCATATTGAATCTTTGGTTGAACTCAACAATGGTTTCATCCTCTCTTCTTTCACTAGACAAGAGCCCTTTGTATATTTGGACCACGTCCTTTTTGGGAAACCACCTTCTTCTAAAGATTTGGACAAATCCTTCCCATGTAGAGATGGAAGATGAAGGAAGGTTAAAATACCAATCTTGGGCGTTTCCTATCAAGGTCGTAGCAAAGGCAATCATTCGGCTATACTCATTATATAATTCATCACATGTTCGATATTCAAATTTTAGAAGATGTTCTTCGGGGTCTTCTTCCCTTCTGAACATAGGCCTTTTGGGGTCTTCGAGCACTGCACAAAAGCGAGCCCCAGTAATGGAGGAAAGGTCTAATGGTCTAAAGATCTTGTGTTTCTTTCTCAACTAATTGACCTTTTTGTTAAGAAATGGAATATGGGGTTCATCATCTATTTTTCGATACTAAAATCATAATCTCAGGTTTTTCCATCTAGGAAAGAGAACGTGGAGTCGCTAGAGGAATTCTTTATAGATGTCGTCAATGAATCAATTCCTCAATGATTCACTAGGGAGATAGGCCTTCTTCCTCCCTAGCAACGATGCCAAAATGTTACCGCTCAAACTAGTAGGGGATTCCTAAAAGGTCAAATGCTAGACCAAGGGCAACAAGTGGAGACTTAGCCCACTGACCTCGTATATATGGAGTCACAAAATGAAGGATAAATCAACCAGTGGATATAAAGTGACCCAAATAATCCTTTTCAAGGAGAGGTTCAAGGATGGAGCTTGGTTGCTTTCTAAGTAAGGTACAATGTCTTCTAGGAGAAGGATGTGGTGATTTGAGGGGTAGGTTTATGGGATATGACTTGTAAAAGAGTTTTCCAAGCCCAACTTAGGTCAAGAGGCAAGGATTTAGCAACCAATGCTGTTCTTAACCCAGATAAGGAGGGGAAAGGATGAAAGAAAGAATTTTCACTTAAAGGTGTTGAATTGATCCTATGAGGCACTAACATTGGGTATACTAGGGCAAAGTTTGATCTCCAAGCTAGGGCTTGGATTTTCTCACAACTCCACTGTCGGAATAGGTTCAAAATTGGAGGAGTCTATTTTGTCGGGAAAATGATGCCCTAGGTGACCCAACTTGGCTAGACCTAGGAAAAGGTGAAAAATAAATGATTTTGGGTGACCACCTCTTGGTATATTAGTGCCTTAGTCTTGGGAGAATGGAGTCTATGATAAATATCAATGAAGACCTTGTTTCTTAGTCAAGGAGGCCTTTAGACTACCTCGCTAGCCTTCTAGGGCAAAGGGAAGTAACCTTACAACTTTTATACTTCGACTTGCAAAAGGTGATGACTTATCAAGATGAACTCGTTGATAGAATTATCCCTAGGAAATTTCATTTAAATTACATGGCCCATACATCGAGAGATGCTATATAGAGACAAAATTCCACAATTTAAGTAGTAGGTGCATGCAACAATTAGTCCTAAAAATAGCAAAAATCCCAACCAATGTATATGACAAAGTAAAACAAGAATAACAGTAAAAGCATGTAGTTACATGTAATAGAACATATCCAACCATCTACAATTTGACAATAGAGAAGCTCCAACATAAGAAAGGATCAAAGACAAAATTTTCACTTAAAGGTGTTGAATTGATCCTTTGAGGCACTAGCCTTGGGGATAATAGGGCAAAGTTTGATCTCCGAGCTAGGGCTTGGCTTTTCTCACAACTCCTCCATTGGAATGGGTTCAAAATTGGAGGAGGCCTTGAGGAGACACCACCACAGGAGAGGTTAAGAGATCAAACTTTTTGGAGGGCTATTTTGTTGGGAAAATGATGCCCTAGGTGATCCAACTTGGCTAGACCTAGGAAAAGGTGAAAATGATTTGCTTTTGGGTGACCACCTCTTGGTAGATTAGTGCCTTAGTCTTGGGAGAATGGAGTCTATGATAATATGAATGAGGACCTTGTTTCTTAGTCAAGGAGGGCTTAGACTTCTAGGGCAACGGGAAGTAACCTTACAACTTTTATACTTCGATTTTCAAAAGGTGATGGCTTATCATGATGAATTCGTTGATAGAATTATCCCTAGGAAATTTCATTCAAATTACATGGCCCATACATTGAGAGATGCTATATAGAGACAAAATTCCACAATTTAAGCAGTAGATGCATGCAACAATTAGTCCTAAAAATAGCAAAAATCCCAACCAATGTATATGACAAAGTAAAACAAGAATAACATTAAAATCATGTAGTTACATGTAATAGAAGTTAGAACATGTCCAACCCTCAACAATTTGACAATAGAGAAGCTCCAACATAAGAAAGAATTTTCACTTAATCCTATGAGGCACTAGCCTTGGGGATACTAGGGAAAAGTTTGATCTCTGAGCTAGGGCTTGGAATTTCTCACAACTCCACCGTCGGAATGGGTTCAAAATTGGAGGAGGCCTTGAGGAGATACCAATGCAGGAGAGGCTAAGAGATCAAACTTTTTGGAGGGTTATTTTGTTGGGAAAATGATGCCCTAGGTGACCCAACTTGGCTAGACCTAGGAAAAGGTGAAAAAGATTTGATTTTGGGTGACCACCTCTTGGTAGATTAGTGCCTTAGTCTTGGGAGAATGGAGTCTATGATAAATATGAATGAGGACCTTGTTTCTTAGTCAAGGAGGCCTTAAGATTACCTTGCTAGCCTTCTAGGGCAAAGGGAAGCAACCTTACAACTTTTATACTTCGACTTGCAAAAGGTGATGGCTTATCAAGATGAATTCATTGATAGAATTATCCCTAGGAAATTTCATTCAAATTACATGGCCCATACATTGAGAGATGTTATATAGAGACAAAATTCCACAATTTAAGCAGTAGATGCATGCAACAATTAGTCCTAAAAATAGCAAAAATCCCAATCTGATGTATATGACAAAGTAAAACAAGAATAACATTAAAATCATGTAGTTACATGTAATAGAACATATCCAACCATCCACAATTTGACAATAAAGAAGCTCCAAGATATGATAAACCAAATCCAAACATCAAAATTCATCCATAAAGCTCCAATTCATCTTCCAAGAAAAAGTGTGAAATTCTCAAGAGAGAGAGAAGAGATCCAATCCAAAGTGATGATGAGCAAATAAACTCATCTCACATGTATTTATAACTAATGAGGAGTTCGAATTAGTCTCCTAGGCCTACATAAGCCCCAAAAATAAAATAATGTGCTAATAATATAACTTTTGGTGACAAACCCACCAAACTAACTCACAAATGGAATAATAAGCCTCTTAAGAGGTCAAATGATGAATAATACATGTCCTAGGGCCCTCCAAGAGGCCTGATGAGGTCCATATATGCCATAATGAAGAATAGGACCCTCAAAAGTCATGGACAATGGGTTGGCCCCTTGTTCTCCAAACGATAAACCTCTGGTGCTCCCAGTGGGTGTGGGGGCACAATAATAACCTCATGGGTCTCCAAATGAGTCGAAGATCGCTATAGGTCATTTGCAAGGGCTTTGATGATGGTGTAGCTGATGCCTGTTGATTTGGGGTAGCATCGGATGTGCTCTAGCCACGAAATTTGGTGGAGAGGTTGGGGCACATGAGATCTCCAATACCCAGAAAGAGTTTGGGCAGATTCTAAACAGATCAGGAGATATTAAAATAATTAATATTTTTAATGGAGTCCCTAAGTCTAAACTTAGGGAAAATAAAATATTAATGTGTATTAATATGAATCTGTGTTAGAGTGGTCCAAAAGACATGGATCAAGCCAGATCTAATCTTAGCTGTTGATTAGGGACTTAATCTCGACCGTTGATATGTCAACAGGAAAAGTATAAGAGGAGGCTTGAGGGTCACTTGGAGAATATACCAGAGTGATCAGTCATTCTATTCTCTAGAGCGGGGTTTGCTAAGAGAGATAGAATCAGTGATCGAAGAGCAGCTGAGGGGCATTGAGTATAGAGAGACAGAGAGGTAGAGATAGTGCCGGGAGAGCAGCAGAGCAGCCAGAGAGAGTGACATAGGAGCAACCAGTGCTCATGCAGGGCCACGCAGAGGTAGCTAAGTGCTGCGCAAAGCACTAGAGAGGCCAGCGTAGCTGACGCAGAGGCTCAGAGAGCTGACCTTGGGCCTCCTGGGGCTGACGCAGGCCCAATGCTGGGCTAGGAGAGGTTGACGCAGTCCAGATTGGGCAGACGCTGGGGTTTCCGGGGCAGATTGGTGTTGAATCATTGCCGGAAGGATTATCTGGGGTTTTAGCCAGTAGATTTGTTAGAAACCGAGAGGTATTAATACTAAGGAAATTCTCTATTGGGTAGGCCAGTTTCGGCACCCAGATTGTACTCTGATATTGCTTAATAAGAAAACCCTCAGATAGCTGCACCGGTTTTCCCACATTGGGTTTTTCCGAGGACATTAGTCCAAAAATAATGGTGTCATATGGTGTGTTTGTTTCTGTTTCTTTTTAGTTGCTGATCTGTAATATGTTGAGCATGCACTAGTGTTTATTGTCAGTATTTACATTGTAAATAACTTGTTAAGGAAAATAACAAGTAGGTAGGAATAAATCAGATAAGGTGCATGGAGGGTTTCTAAGTAAACTTAGAAACTTCAACAATGCCACATCATCTTACAAGTCCTGGTTAGTTGCCAAGTGTATGGAACGTTTGTGGGGCAGACTGGGCAAAGGTGAACCAGGTGCATCTTCCTCATCCAACAGGTAAATCTCGAGCAACCTATGAACATCCTTGGGGATCCATGGAGTGTTGTCTATTGCTGTGGAGGCCCATGGCTCTCAATGCACACCCTACATGTGCCAATGTAGCCCTCTAGAGGGTTAGGACCCTGTATAGGTAGACCAAATCTAAGATGGAGACCATTTGCAATCCTGCATAAGATCCAATGCGTCCCCTAGCCTTCCAGTACAAGAAGCTATCAGAGAAATCAAATAAATGAACTTACCAACCATGGACCACAAGTGGTGACTTCATAATGGCCTGCCCTTACATAATGGGCTTCGGGATGTGCCAATGTCTCCTAAACTCCAAATGGGGTTAACCAAGTATCCTATTAGGTGGTTTCTACTTCTAAAAGGGATAATATATTCAAGGTACATCCTTGAAATGGTGGTGGCATGGTATAGATAGGTGAATGAAGTAGGGGATGCGAAGGGGTAGCCCTGGGCCACATGCTGGGGTACAAGGGTAGCTATTAAAAGGGAAGCCCACACTTGGGTTTATAATGTATAGGAGGGAGAAATTGTGGTACATGAGGTGCCTTGACCTTGATTTTTCCACCGTTCTTTGTATGCCTTTTGCTTTTTTATGATTTTCTTTGATCAACTGCTTGGGGTTCAAGGGGTAAGAGCATGATGCATAAGATATAACATCGAACACCCCTTTTTATGGTAGGGCGGTTCATTGCCCACAAGGGGTTGGAACAATCATGGGTTCCTATATGATGACGGAGGCTCATAGAACTTGTATGAACGGGGGTGATGGCCATGATGATGGGGTAGAGCTCATGTATTGGATTTTGCCCATGTGCTAAATGTGTTTGTTCCGACCATCTTTTGCATTTTGTGGTACATTTTCCTGTTGAATGTGGCCAAATATGCTTTTATTTTTCTTTTTAGCTGCATCAACCTCCGAGGCATCATTCCGGGCCTGACCCAAGGTGTGGGCAAGGGGAAGGGGCTGTTGGAAATAATACTGAGAGGGGGGGGTGAATCAGTATTATCAGATCAGTAAAACCTTTTAAATTTCATGCTCAGAAACATATACGCGACTTCAGTTAAGTGAACCCGCGTGTACACGCGACTGTGTCTAAAGCAACTAGCGTATATGCAGAGATCTTATGATTCAGTTAATCTTATCTTCAGTAAATGCATCAGAATATTATTAAGCATATTAACAGTAAACAGGTGCAGTATAACAGAACAGATCATCACACAAAAGCCACACACATGAACACCATGATATAAGGTGGAAACCCAATGTGGGTGAAAACCACCTGCTGCAATTTGTCTCTTTCTTCTTTAATGAGAAACTTCTTTTACAATGTACTGGTGCAGTCCTTTACCAGCGCGCAGGCTACAACCTGCAGAGGGCTACAACCCTCTTAGCTTTTGTACTAGCCGATCCATTTACTAGTACGTAGGTGCCTACCTACAGAATGCTTCTTTACTCGTTTTCCAGCTGCTAGTGGAAGGGAGCTACAACCCCCTGGCTCTTGTACTGGCTAATATGTTTACCAGTACGTAGGTGCCGACCTACGATCTATTCGGGACCACGTTTCATACATTTTCATACTGGATCCATAAGACAATCATCATTGTAGTACAACCTGCATCATCAATCACTGAAACACCCAATTCTGAATCACTGTAACCCTGTCAACAACAACCAGACAACATAGCAATAACCAGATCCAGCTCCATATTCAAATATCATACTTCACATTGTATACGCTACTTGGATGAACCCAACCTGCGTGTATACGCTCTTTTACCAAAACCAACCCGCGTACAGATCTGTAAATTCAACCTTAAAACTCTGTAGCTATATCAGACATCAAAACATACCCAGATCATAATAATAAACATGCGTCAGTAGATCTAGTCTATCCAGAGTCAAACCATATGAAGATAATCATTCCAACCCTTGAGATCTCGTTCCATCATTCATCATCCTCCACATGAGTGAAACCTTGGTTCAGATCACCAACCCATAACCAGCACTTGGATCTCACACTTCCTCAGATCTTCATCACTCATACTCATTCCATACATCTTTGCCTAGTGATCTTCTCCTTATATAGCCTTAGGCCCTTCACAATACCATGAGCCAAAACCATAGCAACACAATACTATCAACTTCAAAACTAGGGATCGACACGCCCGTCGAGACACAATGGTCCGAAACCATAGGCACAACTTCCAAGGACTAACCGCCATGGACCAAAGGTACTTTTCCACATACACGCGCTTTTGCTGAAGCCAACCTGCGTGTACACGCGACTTGGGCTTAACGAACCTGCGTGTATGAACTTTCTTGCCATGCTGTACTAAGATCTGTCCTCTGATTAAGTTGCCATCACCTGTACCAACCTCTGAGCACCTGTACCAACCTCTGAGTGAGTTGCCATCAAGGACAACACTTGAATCATAATGCCAACAGGGGCGAGCTAACCTTATGTGGACCCAGTGGAGAAATGTGGACCCGGGTGGGAGAAATGATGAATAGGGTAATAGTGAGTGGAAAGGGGGTAATATATGCGAATAAGGGAGCGGGACCACGCAACCAAAATCAGGGTTTCCTGTGAAATACCATCCCTAAAGCCAAATGGTTAGTAAAAGAGATCCCAGGGACTAGAATCCATGGTTAATATCTAAAAGGGGTCTAGGGGACAAGAGCACAAACCTAGCCCATTCTTTTCGCTGAATCCCCTGATTATTCCATGCCCAGAAGTGTCCATGATGAGAAAAGCACAATACCCAATCACCAAATGACAAGGCATACCTTTAGGTTCGAGAGACCCACCTTCAAACATACAATCATGGTAGATGGGTGAGGGACCACATAACTGGCTCAGGGGGCGGAGAAATGGCACAATGAGCTAGCTGGTGGCTGCAAGGGGTTTCTAGAGGTCGACTAAGGACCATCTTGGAGAAAAAAATTCTCCTAGGGATATTAACCACAAAATGGTGGGTTACATATACCATTAGGCTTACTTGCTAACCATCAACACAGGGAGCTAGGTGTGTATCCGAGGTCAAAGCTCCATGACCAATGCCAGCATCCCCACTTTGGGATCTAGACATAAACACATAGTGCCAACTAGATGTCCTCCCAGGAAATGTGTTTCACATACAACGCCTCAACAAATCTCTTCCAAACTTCTATCATCATCAACAAGATCAACAATATCAACCAAACAAATCATGCTTTTAAGCTATTCAAACTTTATTAGGAAGAGACTTTGTTAGTATATCAACTACCTGATCATCTGTCGGAACATACTGTAGCTTCACGATCCCATCTTGCACCAAGTTCCTAATGTAGTGGAACTTATTGTTGATATGCTTTGTCCTAACATGAAACACGAGATCTTTAGATATCTTGATGCAACTTTGATTATCATAGTAGGACCCAGAGGCTTCTCGAACAAATTTGTTAGAAGCTTCCTCAACTATAGAGCCTCCTTTCTTACTTCACATGCAACCACATACTCTGCTTCAACACTACTTAGAGCAACGAGATCTTGCTTTCTACCTAAGTCACCTGACACGGGGATTCGGGACACGTAGGATTCGAGATTCGTGGTGTCGGATTTGGACACGCTAACCCCACGAAATAGGACACGTTATATATTATTTTATATATATATATATTTAAAATATATATATTAAAAATTAGATATTATCATATTTCTTACACAAATTTTAATTAATGATACAAATTTATTGATTTCAAACATAGATCTTCTTGGCATTTTGACTGGAATATTCTGATGTACACTTTGATGAATTGAACACTCTCTCATAAGGAAAGATTACCGGGTTTTCCCCTCGTGGAGTTTTGTCCCAAGAAATTTTGGTGTCTCTTGTTTCATTGTTTTTATTGTGATCTCTATTGCTCTAATGAAGTTAATGGTTGAAATTTTCAAGTGTAACTGCTTTAGTATTAGAATGCTCTAAAAGAAGTCAAATTGTATCATTGGAAGCAATGTTGCTTGGGAGCGGGAGTACCATTTTCAGAAGCTCCCGGTTTGGGAGTGAAGCCGGGAGCGATTTTTTAAAAAAAAATATATTTTTTTTTATATTTTTAAATTTTTGATATATATATGTCAACAAAAACATGTAGAATGATGAATTAGACATAAAAAACATAAAAAAACATAGATTGATAATTGAACCATATCACATCAATCATCTAGAAATTATAATCGTCATCAACCATGTCCATAAGTTAGTAAAATACATATTACAACTGCAACATATCGAGTCTCGTGAATCATGATTCATCAAATTCAATCTTAAAGTTTCAACTTCAAGCTTTCAAAATTGAAAATTCAATAACGTTTATCATCATTGATCACCAAAGTTGTACTTGTAAGCTAAGTTTAACCATTACAAGAAGTAATATCTTAGATATTTCTAAGTCCTAACTTCTAACTGTTAACATGATATGAAATGTTATAAATTTATAAAATGAAACATGAACAATGAAATGAAATGAAACAACTTTAGTCTTTGACTCTTTCACGAAGCATCATATTCATAATTCACAATCATTACCAATGAGTTATAATTGCCAAGGCCCAACTTCAAACTCCATATTTACATTGTCACAGTGATATATTGTTTACAAAAAATATCATTATGATATGAAAGAGTCAAGAGTCAAGAGTCAAGGACTCGAAACTCAACAGTTATGAAAACTGAAGTCTAATAGAAACTAAAAAATACAAGTAAACTGTAAATCTACATGTGGCCCTTGCCATGAGAGTCTCCAGGAGTATAAGCAGGTCGTGGTGGTCTTCTAGGAGTCTCCCGCACAGACCGACGACCAGAACTAGAACCTCCACGTGAGGGTGTAGATGGAGGTGGCGACAGCAAAGGAACAAGACTCAGACCTCTAGCACTGCTACTGGATGGTGGAGGTGGAGGTGGAATGGCTGCTGCAACTGCTTCATCTCATCCCTTACAAGTTCCTCTTCCAGTTCTTTAATATGTACAATGCCATCCTCCAAATTGTCATCCTCTGGGTGATTGTCCCAAATTTTATATGTGGGATCCTCATAAGCCCGATCACAGTAATGACTCAACAACCTCAAGTTGTAGTGCACATAAACCAAGCTTTCTGCTTGGTTTTCATTGAGTCTGTTTCTTTTCACATTATGTATGTAGCTGTAGGTGCTCCAACACCTCTCTGCAGAAGAAGTATTTACAACCTGTGAAAGAACTTTTTTTGCCAATTTTGGCAAAAGTCCCTGGCCGCCATATGTTTCCCACCATGTGAGAGTATCAAATCTATCTCTGTCGTCCATTGCATGGAAGTTACCATACAAACCAGTGCCACTGAAGTATTTGCCTATTTCAAGGCGCACAGCTGCACATTCCTCCCTGTCAGGTACCAACTTTTCTAATGCTTCCAAATGTCCTCTAGTTACCTCTGCATCTAAATGGGGTTTGGTCCTAATCCTACCCCCTGCTGCAGGTTGGCCCAACCAAGATGTAGAGTAGTATTTTGGCGTAAGGATATACGCCAAAGTCTATTCCACCGTTCATACACACAATCGTGAATCAATTTGTACAAGTCGTGATCTCTGTTATGAACAATATCTTTTATTTGCCCCAACATGGTATCCATCTGCTCATACACCTCACCAATCACTGGTTTGTCTGTATCTGCAAACTGAATCATGTGATAAATGGGCTTGGTGAAATCCAATACTTGCCTCACACTTGTCCAAAACTGACCATCAAGAGCGGCCTCCTCCACCAGTTCAAAACCTCACCTGTCAGCTGCATTTGTAGCCCTTTCCTTTAATACCTACCAATGTGGACTTGATACCATGCTAGCCAATGACTCTCTTACCTTCAAAAGGCGCCTGAAGGTGAGGTAATAGCTACCAAATCTGGTCTTCGCAATCTTCAACAACTCCAATCTCGAGTGACTGCGGAAAAGGCCATGGGTATTGCTATGATTTGTAATAAATTTTATCATTTGTTTGCCTTTCTTGTACAAATCACCAATCCATTGGTATTGTTCATTTTTGTTCTTGACAACATCATGCAACAGAAGGTTCAATGTGTGAACCAAACATCCAGACCAAAATATGTTGGGGTATTTATCCTCAATAATTGCTCCCACTGCCTTACAATTAGGAGCATTATCAGTGATGACTTGGATGACATTGTATGGCCCAATACGGTCAATTGTTTCAAGTAATGCTTCTGCAATGTTGATGGTGGTCTTGAACTTGTCTGAGTAATCATGTGCAGTTAGAAAGATGGGACCACTAACAGACACAACAAGAACACTTATCAATGGCTTGCCTTTTACATTTGTCCATCCATCAGATACAGTGGACACCCCATGGTCAGTCCAAGAACTTGTCATTCTATTCAAAGAATGTGATATTTTTGCTTTTTCATGATTAAGGCCAACGGTTCTTGCCTTATCATACCCAGGGCTCTTGCATCCTTTAGGGGCATCATTTATGGCAGAAACCATTTGGTGCCAATAAGGTGAGCGAAGAACATTGAATGGTATCCCACATGCATAGAGAAACCTGTAAACCTTTGAATCCACATCATTCCTACACCCCTCATCAAGGAAATTTGATATGGTTCTACGCCTTAAAGATGATGACCTTGTGCCTCCATATCCACTGCCTTGGGAGGATGCTGAAGGAGTTCTTTGTGATTGTGAGCTTGGTTCAAAAAAACCCCTTGATTTTTTTGATTTGTATTGGGCTTCTTCCTCTTCCCTTATGTATTTGGCTCTATCCGCTGCTGACACCGATGTACAAATTTTGATTCCTATTTGTTTGTCTCCACCCCATGTCCTTTTACCGCAGAGGTGTCTTCTAGCATGGGTGTATGACCCTGTGTAATCATTGTTGCAATGGGGACAATGAAATTTAGTGGTTCCACCCCCTCTCCTTGTTTCAGTCCTGTTAACATATTTCCATAATGGGGTTTGGTCTTGTTTAGTTTTTTGAGGGTCTTGTTCACCCTCCTCCAGCTCCTCCTCATCGGGTTTTCATCAATTCGACTTTCTCCAGCTTCTTCATCCCCCTCTTCAGTTTGGCCCCTCCGTTTCCTACTCTCCAGCACCATAATAACCATAAAAGGGACCAAGAAGAGGAAAATGCCAAGAAATATAGCCAGGTCCATGGTGTTTGATGTTTGTAGGGTTTTAAATATGCAAATTAATTTAATTTACTGGGATTAATTAATTTAATTTAAATTCATGATTTTTAAACTAAATAAACTAAATAAAGTTTAAACTAAATTAAATTAACTAAATTACTACCTAACTAAATTAAACTAACTAAACTAACTAAATTACTAAGTTACTTACCTCTTTGCAGGCTTGCTCCTCGCTCCTCGGCGCTTGCTCCTCGCTTCTCCTTGCTCCTTTGCTCTTGCTCTCCAAGAAACTCAACTCAATGAAGTGATAATGAATTTTTTTAGGCCCATTGGGCTTTTAAAACATTTTTTTTTTTTTTTAATTTAATTTTTTTTTGAGGTCTGCGGAATTTTTTTTTCTGTCGGATCGCTCCCGGCGCCGCCCGAAACGCTCCCGGAGCGATTTTTTAATGCTCGGGAGTGATCGGGAGCGATCGCTCCCCGATCGCTCCCGGGATTAAAATTTCGCTCTAGGAGCGATCGCTCCCTACAACGCTCTGGAAAATGGTAGGGAGCGCAAATTTTTTCGGGAGCGCGCTCCCGTGCTCCGGAGCCGCTCCCGCCTGGAGTGTGATTCGGGAGCGGGTTCGAGGGGCGGGGGGCGCTCCCCCGCAACTATGATTGGAAGTAGTTATCAGTTTGAAAATTGTTCTAGTCTCGTCTGCTACTAGAAAATCAACAGGAACAAGATGTACTACAATATCATCTCATTTTGATCCCTATTCATATTAAGGGTGGGTGCTAGGAGTATATGTTTGATCTTCACTTTGGCTATGTGCCAGCCCACTATGTAATTAGTTGAGTCCCTTAATTGGCTGACCTTTGGGAAGTTAAACCCACTTATTCAAACTTGATATCTAAACTTAATAACCCTCTGTGGGTATGTGCCCATAACCCCTCTTGAAGGGTCACCTTTCTTGAGTTGTGTAAACATAAACATCTCAAGCTCTCATTTGTATCATCTCGTTCAAGTGAATTCATTTCTACTTTTGCTTAAGGGCACCTATACTATTTCTCTCTACTTGTAGTGGCTCTCCCTTGGTTATGGTCAAATTATCTTGATGATCTCATGCTATGTGAACGTCCTCTTGTGATCCATGTTAGGCATTTTTACATTTCTTTTTGTTGGAATAGGTTTTGCTAATGATATAAACTCTGATCTAGTATCTCTCATGATCTCAACGTATTCAACAAATTTTTTTCTTGATTTCCCATGGAATACGAAATTTGGTTAATTTCTGTGGATCCTTGCTTTGTATGAATGGTTATTATAAATATTTTTATTGTCAATGGAGCTGAGAGATGAAAGAAAGGAAGTACAACCTAAAAGATGGGTCATGGATTCTGTTCTTATCATGCTTATTTTTTTTAATGATTTTGTGGTTGGTGAGGTGTAGCTCTTTATTCTTTACTTCATTTGTGCAGGAAGTCCATGTGTTCTAGCAACTTTCTTTTCGTCCCAACTCATCAGCTCTGGAATTATGGCCATACTTTTCCCGTTGGTAAGACGGTGAAGTTATGCATTGGAAATTCAATGTCTTTTTTAGGATTCATTTATGTTGATTGAAGAAAATATGATGGAAACTGCCCTACAGTCTACTTTTGGATTTTAAGTTGATACTTGATTCTTATCATTTGATGGTAATTCATACAAAACCTTGTCTTAAGGGGTTTACGGCTATGACCATAGTATTCAAATGCTGTTTAGATCAAATATGAATAAATAGAAGTGTTTGTATTTGGTATGTTAAGTAACAAGACAATACTTTGGTCTATCCCTTTTTAATCAGTCGAGGAGAGGATCATTATATCACAAAAAATACAAACTTGCTAGCTGACATAAAAAAGAGAAAACACAACCCTGGATGTGGATTTATACCATCTGTACGAGTAAATGCTATGATAATTTCACGTGCATTTGCTTTCCTGCTTAAGTTGCTATATTGGTTAAAACACTGTCTCTCTTAGGTTCTTGGCTTTATCTTACCTACAGACTAAAGTAGAGCTAATAATACATAGAGGATTTGTGGAGTCACGCACTTATCTACAAATCATAACATTGAGACTGACTGATTTTAAACTACAGGAGTATAGATCCTGTAAACTATCTGGAATCAATGCAGAATGCAATTATGGATTCTAAAATATGTCACAATGTCTGAATGGACCTCCGAGAAGTTTCTGGATGGCTGAGAATAGCTCAGTAGTTTCCTGGCATTCAAGAAATTGCTGAAACAATCTCTTGGCATTTCTGGAAACTGCTGGGAATGGCCCCACTAACCCTAGCCAAAGGAAATAAACCTCCACTATTTTAAAAGGCTTCTCAAAAAAGATAGATTATGTTTTTCCACATTCCATCTTCCGGTTGATTGCTATTTGTCACTATTATTGGTTCCCTGTTTTCCTCATCCTTGAGGTAGGGGCTTGGAAATTTTTTCTTAAGAAGTTGATGCAACAAAAGAAAGGAAAAATGCATGTGCCATAATGTTAAATTGCAAAAAGTTGGCAGGGATAAATGAAAGTGCATGGACAAAAGCCTAGCTTGAGCTATATCCCCCTCATTAGCCCTCACCCAGTGCGCGGCTAATGCATGAGCCATCTAAATAGGAGGAACTTTTGAGTATCTGTGATGAGCAATAAAACACTTCATCTTTAAGGGGTCAATGATGAATCAATAAAAGCTTGTAACATAAGTTATATCTGCAAAAGAAAAGAAAATCAATGAAGAAAGAGGCACACAAAACTCAGGTTCCAAGATTGCTCCCTGTTCACATCATAATGCTCAAGGATACTGGAATTTCATAGCTCTAGAAGAGCATGGCATCTTCCATGAAGTAAACCACATACTATGTCATTGACCACTTGCACCTGTTGATTGATTGTTGATTGATGGGTTGGCCTAGGAATTGTTCTTACCCATATGGTTGGAAGTGTCTAATAAGGCCTTGTGATAACTCTCCCATATCTAAGCATGGTAACTTCTTTACAAATCATAAGCTAGGATGACATGTGATGATGGTGCTCCTGTAAAGTACTATTATGCCTTTTTCATTAAATATGGCTCACCCCGATATTCATAATGTAAATTTTCATTTTTACTAGCATGCTCTTTTTCATGCTAAGATTTATTTATTTTCCAGAGCATGGGTTTCATGCTCAAGCCAAATTATTATTTTGTTCAAGCATACTCTTCATGCTCATTATTATTTGTATTAGTCAAAGTCAAAGGCTTATTCATAGCCTAGAAAGAGAAAATTTCAAAGATGTAATTTGGGTCAAATTCACGTCAAGAAGCCAAGTTGGTCCTGCCAAGGAAGAGACATCTATTCGAACCCCTTTGGACAAGTATAAATAAAGGATGAGTTGAGCTCATTTGGAGACATGAATTCGTATCATTTGATCATTTATTCCTCTGCAACAGAGATAAGAGGAAGAGCAAAGTCAAGGAAAGAGAGGGGAGGACAAAATCTGATCTATAAAGTTTGCACGTGTAAAGGAGAAGGTTTTCTTGTGCTTGCACATGTGGAAATTTTGCTATGACAATCTCTTGTTGAATTTTGTTCTTGTTGCTGTACATGTTGCTGTTGATGAACTTGTTGCTGAAAGAATATTTGGAAGGAAGGCTTGACTTGGTATCTTGAAGGTTGGAGTCTTCTCTTGGTCTTGGGTCTTGGATATCTCACTTTGATTTGATTCTATAAGAAGAGGATGTTTTGGGATTTCCCCCTTGTGGAGTTTTTGCCCTGGCTTGGAGTCTACATCTTTGAGTCCTTTGTTTCTTGTGATTTTCAAGTTTTATATATTTTGGTAATTGTTTGATGAAGAGAACATAATAAAAAGAATAAGAAATCAAGAAACATTCACAAGTAATTATCATGTAAGAGAAATCAACCCTAATATGCAAGCAACATGATTTCTCAACATGGTATCAAAGCTAAAGTTAAAGGATGGCAGTTTGAAGATCACATTTTGTTGGCATTTTTGAAGAAGACTCATCATTGTTGTAGCAGTCATCACTCTCTTTAAAGAAGATCATTATCATGTCTAAGATCCGAAGTCTGCAACATCATAAAGGTTTGAAACTTATATTGCTCCTAGGTCTATTCTCTGTTTGGAATTCGAGCTCAAGAAAAAAGGATGACATATGCACTCGATCTAGTATATATGCACTCACCATAGTATATAATAATATATGCACTCGCTTTAGTATGAAAAGAAGGACAAAACTATGAAAACAATAATGTACGAAGTATAGAAAAAGACTTTGTGGTAACCTAGACAGAAGATACGAACCTGTGGAAGCCTACTTCTGAAATATCCAAACTTAAGCAAAGACAATTGTGATAGAGAATGGCATTCTTCTGGCGTACATTTCCTTGTTGCTGGTCGTTTTAAGATCAACTCCTTGAGGGATTACACTATATTCAAGGCATCCGAGTTTTAAGGCTACACACATAAAAACAAATTTTAGTGGCATATTCTATCTATACAATTCGAGTTCATAAGATATGTATCCCTCTGTAATAAGGGCTACATCATAAGGACTTGTGATAGTGTCTCTATATAATGCGAGCTTGTAATGTACCTGTGTTAGATGAGTTATGATCGAATAAGAAACATGCTATGCGGGGACCCTAGCATACAATGACGTTGTTCTTCTACTACTTGAAACAAGATCGATAATACTCTTCTAAGTCAATGAAAAATAAGAAACAATCATCCATACCTTACTATTTTTTTACATTGCGATGACATCTAAGACCTTCCATGGCACTATGACTATATACAAATTTTGAAGTTATATACCTGAGGGACAAAATGTTGATTTGGGGTAGCATCAGATGTGCTCTAAGCCTCAAATTTTGGCAAGGAGGCTTGGGCACATGTATTCCAAAGAACCCAGAAAGCGTTTTGGGAAATTCCACCTTGAAGTGATTTTGTTAAAATAATTAATATTTTTAATGGGGTTCCTAGGTCTAAACTTAGGAAAATTAGAATATTAATGGGTATTAATCTAATCAGGGGTGAAACTTCTAGAAAAAGCCACAGATCAAGCCAAAACGATTTGAGTCTTTGATTAAGATGTAATCTAGGCCATTGGTTGTCCAACATGAAGATATAAGAAGGGGCTTGAGGGTCATTTGGAAAACACAGAGAGATAGAGAAAATCGATTTTTCTGAAGTGAGAAGTTCTCAGGAGGAAAAATCGATTGAGGAGATATCTTGCAGTTGAGGGGTAGGGATAGCAACTTTTAGAGAGAGAGATTCTCAACCGGAGATACATCAACAGAGAGAGGCAGTAAGTGATCCAGAGTCTTGACGCAGGGCCAAAAGGGCCACACAGATCCAATGCAAAGGGAGAGAGAGGAGTCCGAAATCTGTAGAGGAATTCGATTTTCAGAAGCCAGGAGCCGGGGTGTGAGACCGGGAGGCAGAAATAGATTTTCCTGGGCAACAGATCAACCAACCAGAGAAGTGACGCAACACCTAGAGAGCTTGATGCTGGGTTGATGCAGGCACTGCGCAGAGGCAGCCTGAAAAGCTGAGGGGCAGTCAGTTTGGGGCTAGATCAACTAGGATTTCTCAGTGATTGTGTCAGGAAAAATTCAGAAAGCTTTTGCCAATATTTCTCTTTGTAACTGAATAACCGTGTGAGGTATTCAGTGATGTATTCAGATTTTTCTATTGCTTAATAAAAATAAACCCTCAGAGCCGCTGCACTAGTTTTCCCACTTTGGTTTTTTCTGGGGACTATTGTCGAAAAATAACGGTGTCCTATGTGTTTCTATTTTCCTTGCTCAATTTCTATGTTTTAGAATCATATCTAATTTGGTGTACGCTGCTTCAGTAATTTACTTCAATGTTTCAAGAAGAAATATGAAATAAGTTTGTAATGTAATTACGATCTAGGTGAAGTAGATTCAGCTGGTTGCAGTAGGATTCCTGAGATTGTTAGATCTTAGGAATTTTCACACGAAAAAGGATTGAAATAACTGAAAGGCATATCCTTGTGAACTCGGTAAATAAATTTATCAATACTATATCTCCTTGTAGAGGAAATCTATATCCGAAGATTGTTCAAGCCTATTGTTGTGATATGAAGCAGTCATACTTTCGAGGCCTCCTCCTATATATTAATAAAGGAAGCAATATATTTCCCAATGTTGATGTGACTTCCATTGATACATATTTCTACAATAAAGCATACTTTTCATGGCACCTATATCTCTATGAGGTGACAAACTCATAATAAAAAATTCTGTGGCAAAGGCACTGTATACAAGGACTCGAGGGGTAGTATAAAATCATCACTGTGTGATCGAAGAAAACTTTATTGATGCAAAGTTTTGAGCTACATTGGAAACCTTCTTATGAATAAAAAGAGTTTGCCTGAGAGAACGTCAAGAATATATGAAAGACAGAATAAATATATATGAGGCAACCATACCATATGCAAAATAGGGACATTTCATATTGCTGGACAATAGCTTGAGACATATATAAAGGCTTGATTCCCATTGATAACCAAAAACGACCTTGCAGAAGATAGAACCAAGACCTGTGACACTTTTGAAGGCCAAAACTAAAAGTACTGTGACACGTATGCCTAGTAGTTATGAGACTTCTTTCCTATACATATAAGAAGAATGAATTTCGCCATGAAGCCGACCTGTCTGATTCTGAAAACATGAGAGACAAAGGAATTTATCTCTGTGGTTCGATCGCTGAAGGTCTAAGGAAAATAAGACATGAAAATTGAAGAAATGTCAAAAGACCAGATCCTTACAAGGACTAGGTAAGTTCATAACATGTATGCATCATTCTTGTTCATTTCGTAATTGTTTATGCATATAATGCTAAGTCTTCTAGATCATGGTTAATGATCTTATGCTATTTTGAAAAATTAGTTTCAAGATCGATGAAGATATGTTAGAGTCTTGTCAATATAGCATTTGAATTATTCTCCTGGATATAAAGACTAGGTATTTATGGTCAAAGAATGAAATCTTTGATATAGAATGCTTGTCAATAAAGTTTGTAGGGTTTACAACTAACCCATTAGTATGCTTGTAGAATTCTTGAATGGAAGGTTTTGAAGACTTTGGAATCTAAGGTTTGTAAACCCTAGCATAGTTTTGGTATAAGAACCCTAGGAACAAAACCCTATATGATTATTTTCGCTGTAAGAAGTAGACCTAACCCTTGTTAATAATCGCATCATGCTAATGCAAGAACAAAGCTAGTGAATAGGTTCGAGATTAAGAGGGAGCTAACCCTTCAAAAAGATAAGTACTCTACATCTCCTTGATTACTACTAAAGATATTGTCTTTGTACTTTTTCTCTTTATTCTTTCATAAGCCTTCTAATCAGGGTTGAAGGTCAAGACAAGATCTATCTAAAGCTTGATGGAAGATTTGGAAGAACTTGGTAAAGCACGAAGACTAGAAGAAAGTAGTTTGAAGTATGCAATGGCAGAATGAAAGCAAGATTTAAAAGGGAAGAAGTTCACCTAGTTCAGCTGAAAAGAGGGAAATCTGATTGGTTTAATTGACAGGTACTAATAGTGCTAGAGATACTATTGATGTTTGGGAGCTAATATGATTTCTTAAAGAATGTGAAGCTAGACAATGAGAAGAAAGTAATATCGACTTCAGAGGGAGCTAGAGGCAGAAATTGAAGGATCTTACAACTTGAAATTTGGAGCTAAAGATCTTGGATGGATACATTGATAATTGAAGTATGACAGAAAAACCAAAGAAGCTTGCAATCAAAAGTAGAAGATGATTGATCTAGGGCTATATCCTGTAGCAAGAAGAGTTATGATATCATTGTACCAAAAATTGATTAATTCGATTTAGGAACACATTGATTGAGTTGACAATACTAATGAGATTACTATTGGAAGCTGATATAATTTCTTGGAAACAAGTAATTCAGTTGTAGAACAAAGAAAGAAGATGTGAAGACTTATACGATCAAGCTGTGAAGATGTTTGGCTTCATAAGTTGTTTGAAGGACTACTTGATGACATGTTGAAGTTACGTGAAAATTGACAAATATCTTAGAAGGTTGAAGTCTATTATGATGTGATGTAGATGGGAGTTGAGCAATAACAACAAATCTCCATGGAAGAACATGTAGCCGATTCATTGATGAGTACTTTCGAGTCACGCTTAAGCTTGTAGTTGTTCCTCCCTGTTTGAGAGGGAGTAAGGATTTCCTCCCTGGTTGAGAGGGAGTGAGAGAGGACATCGCATTCTCCATGTGTCATCCACTATGGCCAGGACTAATAGCTGTAAGCCTAGTGAAGGAACTAGTAGGGAGGATGGAGGATTCGATAAGCATCTAGGACCGATACTTCTTGAGGATTTGTATTCAAGATAGGAGTAGTCTTGAGGGCTAATACTCTTTGAGGATAGGATATCCAAGATAAGAATAGTCTTGGGGAGCGATATTCTTTGAGGATGAGTGATATCTAAGATAAGTATAATCTTGTAAAGACAAACGTGGTGAACATCCAGATGGGCTATGTGCCTTGAGAGGCGGTGGTGGTGTCCAAATGTATGCCTCCCAACATTGTGCTCTAATCTAGTGGAGAGATAGAGCTTGTAAGTCAAGGCCTTGCTATGTTTAACAATGCTAGTTATGATGATGAAGATGCTTATCAATCCGAACTCTTCTTATGAGAATATTTAAATTTGAGAGTATCCTGGTATTCGGTTGTGTCATTATGAATACCTCTTTTGTTAAGAGGGAGTGCTGAAAATGTAACTAGTGTCGGTCTTCATAATGTAAATTTTCATTTTTACTAGCATCTTCTTTTTCATGCTAGGATTTATTTATTTTTCGAGCATGGGTTTCATGCTCAAGTCAAATTAATATTTTATCGAAGCGTGTTCTTCATGCTCAAGTCAAATTATTATTTTATTGAAGCATGTTCTTCATGCTCATTATTATATGTAGTAGTCAAAGTCAAAGGCTTCACTCCTAGTGAATCCCAACTTCATCAAGTAGCTATCGATCCTCTCATACCATGCTAGGGGTGCTTGATTTAGCCCATAGAGGGCATTCTTCAACTTGCACGCATGAGATTCTCGATCATGAATCTCAAATCCTTCAGGTTGCTCCACATAGACCTCCTCTTTGATCAAACCATGGAAGAACGTAGTCTTGACATCGATCTGATGTAGGTTCCATCCTTGCGAAGCAGCAAGGGCTATGATCGAGCGGATGGTGGTATATCGGGCAACAGGTGCAAATATCTCGTCATAGTCTATACCTTCCTTCTGAGAGAAGCCACGAGCGACAAAATGAGCCATATACTTTTTTGCACTTCCATCAACTGCATGCTTTATCTTGTAAAGCCATTTCGAAGTGACAGCTGCTTTTTCCTGGGGTCTGGGGACCACATCTCAGACATCGTTTTTCATGGTGGACTCATATTCCTTAGTCATAGCATCCTTCCATACTTGATGCTTGATAGCTTCTACGAATGACGAAGACTCATTTTGGATTATTGTGCTGATGATGGTCAAGTATCCCTGATACTTGGTCAGCTTCTTACTTTCCCGAAAGGTTCCCCTGGGTGCAACGTGCCCTTCAGCATCATCAAGTGTCCCCCTAAGCCATGAAGGCCTCTTCCTAGAAGAGAAGGGCTCTTGCGGAGGGGGATCAATAGGATCCATAGGTTCTTCCACATCGGGCATCGTCTCATCTTCCTTTTCCTTCGGTTCCTTGGTGTTAGCTTCTTTAGATCCCCTTGGAGTAGGAAGATTGTCAACTTTGCTAAGAGCCATATCTTCGTCAAAGGTGACATCATGGCTAATCTCGACTTCCCTTTGACCAACCACATAGATTCTATAGCCCTTAGTATTTTCACTATAGCCCACGAAGATTCCTTTCTTTCTAGATGCACCCAATTTATTCCTTTTCTCCTTCGACACATGAAAATATACAGGACTTCCAAAAATTCTAAAATAAGATACGTCAGGTTTCTTACCAGTGAACATCTCTTTGGGAGTCTTGGAATCCAATGCTTGATGAGGGCATCGGTTTTGTACATATATAGCGGTATTTGCAGCTTTGACCCATAGAAACTTTAGAAGTCTTTGATCATGGAGCATAGCACGGACAACTTCCACAATCGTATGATTCTTCCTTTCTTCCACTCCATTCTTCTCAGGAGTATATGGTGTAGTAGTCTCCCTCTTAATGCTAGCCTCTTTGCAAAAGTCATGAAACTCATTGGATTCATACTCAGTCCCATTATCAGTCCTTAAGATCTTGATCTTCTTTTTGGTTTGATTCCCGATCAAGGCTTTGAAGTGACGAAACCAAGAGAACACTTCATCCTTCTTTTTCAAGAAGTATATCCAAGCCTTTCTAGAATAATCATTTGTAAAAGTGAGGTAATATAAATATCCTCCCAAGGGGTTCACAGGCATCATATCGAATATGTCTGAGTGAACCAACTGTAATATATCAGAGGTCTTGCTTTGGCTTGAGGGGAATGGTCCCCTTTTGAGCTTTCCTTCGGCACATCCCGGACATACACCTTCTTGCTCAAATCTGAACTCGGGCATCCCGGTCACCATTTTTCTCACATCGGGTAGAGCTTTATAATGAAGGTGAGCAAACCTCCGATGCCATAGTTCGGACTGAAGAGCTGTGTCATAAGACATGCCACCCAACGGACTTCCTCTGACCTGATATAATGAATCAACTTGAAACCCAAGAGTGAAAGCATCTTTAAAGTTCTTTTTCCATACACGAACCTTGCCATCGATGAAGGCCACCATGTAGCTTTTGTCTTCCATTTCCGAAATGGACACTAGGTTCTTTTTGAGATCAAGTACATATAATACTTCTTGTAAATGAATTGTATTTCCCTGATTCAATTGAAGAGTGACATTCCCTACGCCTTTCACGGGATATTTTGAGTTGTGCCCAAGAACAATTTCCAGGTTGGTCTCCTTCTCTATCAGATTAGAGAGAGCTTCTTTGTAACCACTGAAGTTGAGGCACCACTATCAATAAGCCAATTTCCCAACGAGTCTGGGGGAGCAATAGTAGAGAGGGCCGCTGGTAGATAATATTCATCTTGCTTATTGTTAACAACGTTGGATTCATGCCTGGAGTTTCTTGCCTTCTTGAAGGGTTGTCCTCTTTTTTGATTTCCGGCATTTCTTTTACCTTCTGCCATTGGACTTGCCATTCCTTTGATTGCCTTGAGAGTGATTTTGATCATCGTCATGGTGTGAGTCCCTTTTATCAGGGCACTCCCTCACATAGTGGCCCATTTTGTTGCAATTGTAACATCGACCTTTTCTTCCCCCTTTTGGTCCAACCTTTCCTTTGGATTTAGCCCTAGAATTGTTTCTTCTTTTAGCATGAGAAGAAAAGGCAGAGGGATGACCTTTAAGTGCGGGCATTTCCTCAAATCCTTATGCATCTTGCCATCAATTCCTCAAATCCAGGAATTACATTATTGTTGAGATTCGAGAAGAGTAGTCCTGATTCTTGAATATATACCATTCAGGTGGCAGTCCTCCAAGAGTTGTGAGTGCCATTTACCTGTCAGGAACTACTTCCCCAATGGATAGGAGATCATTCTTGATCTCGGTAATCTTTAAGAAATATGCTTGCATACTCTCATCTTTTCCCTTCTTAATTTCCTTCAGCTTATTTCTAAGGAACAAAACTTGATTTGCATCATTAACTTTAAATAAACTCACCAGTCTATCGTAGATTTCCTTGGAGGTGGTCAGCTCGGAAACATAGGCCACCAGGGGCTTGTCGATAGAGTCCCGGATGATCTTCCTTGCTTTGAATTATCCTTTTGTCCGCTTGCTTCTAGTAGCAACGGATGCATTTGATGGAGGCTCAATGATTTTGCCTCTCACATGGTCCAACACTTCCTGCTCTTCCAATGTTAGATCGAGAGACATCTTCCATCTGTGATAATCAAACTTCTCACGGAGTTTGTCTTTAGCGGGGAAGTGCGCTGAGGACCCCATGACTTCTTTAATATTGCTTCAACAGCCTTCGGTGATTGCTCTTGCTCTTGCTTGGGCTTTGTCTTCACCTTAGCTTTGATACCATGTTAATTTATGGTATGTTCTATGCTTAGAGCAATTTACTTCTTTTCTTCACTGTGTTTTCACCGTGCTGAAATACTGTTCTCAAGATGTTTTAACCCAACAAAATAATTTTTAGCCCAAAACAGTGAACTTCCTTGTCTCCTCAGCCTCTTGAACTTCTCTGCCCTCTCACTGTATTAAATCTGAATTGCTTGACCAAAAAGATGGTTGAAATGAGAGACCCAAAGCCTTATTTATACATATTTTGCGTCATGATGAACAATCATGTCTATTGGAGGAAAGGCTGACATGAATGTCTGAGTGTAGGTCGGCTAGATTTTAAAAAATATTATTTTTAAACTTGAAAATTCATTTTCTCACAAACTATTGGGAGTTAGGGGCTGAGTGAGGGCTCATTAGAAAGAGGGAAAAATCCTCTTTAAGATGGTCTAGGTCCCATTGAGAAAAGGTGCCTCTAAGGTCGAAAAAAATAATTTTCTTTGTGACTGTCCTTAAATTATATTTTTTTTCAACTTAAAAAAAAACCATTTTCTCCCAATCTAATAAGAGTTAGAGGGCGTGTAATAGCTCGTTGGAAAGGGGAAATGTCCTCTATGAGCTTATGCCAAGTCCTTCCTTAAATGAGGTCATTTTACCACCAAGAAAGTCATATTTGTGAAACTGTCATTATTTTATTTATGGCAGCCATTAGGATTTTATGTCTAGGGCTCCTTCTTCATGGTCTTAGGCCTTTATAGCTTTTTAGGATAAGGGCATCTTTGGGGAATCATTATTTCACAAGATATTTAGGGCTTAGGGCATCCTATTTGCCAATCAACATTTAATCATGCATCATAGAAGGGTTTCATGGTAAGGGATTCATCATCATGCATCATCAGATCATCCAAGATAGATCATGGGCATCTAGGGCTTCATTAGATCATGCATCATGGGTATGCTTATTAATGCAAGCATTTCATTAATACACATAGGATTAGGTTTGGGGATTCCTTAGGGCATCATGAGCATTATTCAACATAGGGATATACATGTCATCACAAAAGGGTTATCACAAGAATATTTTCCATCCCCACAAATGCCATATTGACATCAATGACAACCTTGATTAACACTGCAGTCAGCCCTAACAAATCAACGCTGCCCAAAACAGTGGTCAAACAGAGGTCAACAAGGCTGATCCGAACTGCAGCTAGCAAGAGAGAGACTCCCCACACAAATCTGCAGTCAAGGGAGCCTATACGCTGGTCAATGCGGTCCTCTAGCACCCAAAATGTGTTGTTGTACCTTCTTGCGTCCTCCTTCTTCCACGTCACAGCTTGTTGACCTAACTGCGTCCTCTTTCTTCCTCCCACGTGAGAGAGTCTTCTTCCTCCTATGCATACCCAAGAGACTAGGAGAGAGAAGAGATGTGGAGATGAGATGATGAGAAAATGAATCAACCTCTCTTGTATTTATATGATTCACTGGGCATGTGTGCCACACATTTAACTGCTGGCCGACCTTGACAATTTGTCAAGTAAATACAAATAAATTTATATCTCAATAAATACTTGTCGGAATCGGATGATCTTTAGATCAATCCTACATCTCTCGACACAGGAAAAATATCAGTTGCCATAAATGAGGTGACCCAAATGGAGTTTGGCCCTAGTTGCCAATTTTAACACAGTGCTTCTATGACATACATGGCAAATATGATAGCAACTCTTTTGGATTAGCTTTGCTCAGTTCACAAACGAAGTTGTGAACCGGCTCTGGTTGGCCCTAAGAGGCCTGTTGTGTTTGATGATGATGTCTAGCATGTTCCCCAGGCTTGGCAGGATGGAATGATGAACATTTGATGTTGACCTCTGATCTCTCTTATTGAAGGTATGCATTTGATATTTGGTTTTATAAACTAACAAATTATTTCTGACAGGATTAAGATTATTTTAGCATTCAATGCCAGAGGGAGTTAACCCTTGATGATCCACTTCTTGAGATTAGAAGTGTAACAAAGAGATGATAAGGAATTCCTTGTCAAGGAAAGCACGCTATCAAAGATAGTTTACACTTAAGCAGTTGAGAGAGCCTCCTCTTTAGATACAGTTTTGATGGAATCCCATGATGATCTGACAACTAGATGGATTCTTGATTTGCAGTATGTTTTTTGAGCCATATAGTGCTTGGATATGTATACTGGAATGCTACACAACTGTTAGTGATACCTAGACAATGTAATCTGAGACACACTATTAGATACTTGAGACTTTATGGATACACTGATGCCGAGAATGTTGAGCACATACGAGTGTTGCCTTTGGTTTGCCCTGGTTTCCTGGATAATTTCCTGGCATAGAAATTTGTTGCTTTGAGTGATAGTATGCATTGCTGCTAGCATGATTGGTTGCGAGATAGTATGATTGAGAAAGCTTTTTGGAGAGATGTTTTAGCATATGTTGGACACGACTATGATCCGACATGCAGAGAATCCTGTGTTCCATGACAAGTCCAAGCACATTGAGATCATATATCAGTATATCTGGGATATGGTGCAAAGGAGCTATGAGACTCTATCATATTTTGATTGATGAATAGTTAGACAATTAGATCCTTGAGTTGTAACATGTCAGCTTGTGGTTGACCCGATATTCTCGAGCTGTTATGCACTATGGTTAGGACTAACAACCGTAAGCCTAGTGAAGGCACTGATGAGAGGAAGGGGTCCTAGGTTGATCGAGGACACTGAGCTATGCTCTTCCCCCCTTGTTTGAGCTCACAGGGAGAGGAATTGAGCCAGAGAGCTCCTGGGATTGAGGGAACTCTAGACAATAGGATAGTCTGTGATCCTTACCTTTCATGTTAAGTGGTATCTTGCCTATTGTCTGACAATAGGATAGTATGTGATCCTTGCCTTCCATAGTGTCGTATCCTGCCTATTGTCACTCATTGGACTTGACAAAGTATACCCCAATTGGCATCCTACCCACAAGCTAGGCTTGTTGGGATTGTTTCTCCCCATTTGGCCAATGGGTGAGCATACTTGAGATGGTTTGTGATCCTTACCATTCATGGTAAGTGGTATCTTGCTCAATTGATGGGATGAATGTTTTCTACTTCTAACTCTTGAGGGTCAAGATGGGAAGATCAACACAATAGTATAGAGTGTGATCCTTACCCTTTATGGTAAGTGTATCCTGCCTATTGTCACCTAACATTAGGACAGGCGTGATCCTTGCCACTTATGGTAAGTGGCATCCCTCTTATTGTTTGTGGATATAGGGTGGTAGCCAGAACTCCCCTATGATTCTTCTTCTTCTTTAGATTGATACATCATTGTTCAGCTGATGATCAAAGGAATCAAGTTGAGAGGAGATGTGATGAGATGGATATCTTATTGTTATAGTTGAGATGGAAGTCATGAGTAGGGTTTGAGGATTGATTTCCCCTACCTTTTATTGTGGACTATTCTTTTTCTATGAGACAAGATGAGATGAGATGAGATGAATTGAGATATGATGCAATAGACCTGTACTTCTGAGATGAGACTTATAATGCAGATGGAAATTCCTCCCTAGTTGAGAGGAAGTGTTGAAATTTGGCTAGCTTCGGGACAAATTTCCTATGAAAAACCCTAAGGCCCAAAGGAAGGCCCATTGAACCCCAAAGAAAAATTCAAATTGGTCAAAGGAAATTATTAATCGATTTATTCAATGTGGCTCGAGTAAATTAGGGCAAGCAATTTAAAATATGTTTGGAAAAGAAATTTAAGTTTAGTTCTCCCTCCAAATTACAAAGTCGGCCTCACTCAAAATGCCAGGGTCTCATTTGGCACCAAAGTCACCTCATCGAATTATATAAATTAGAAAAACGTCTCATTAAAAAATCATTGGATGATTGCATGGTTTGCATACTTTTTTCTGATGTTTGTTTATTCTATCGTATGATCCGCAACACATATTATGTGGCACGCACATATTATTCTTGCTCAACTATTTATCTGTACAACGTCATGGTTCGATACAATTTGGCTTGTTCTATATTCCTATGACTCCCTATGCTTGTAGCGTGAAGTTATTCTGACAACTCATGGCTCAAATCATTGTATATTCTCTTCGCATCGCATCCCTATTGACATCACATGGCATGGCATCACATTGCATTGGTAGCATTGCATCGCATCCCTATTGACATTGCATGGCATGGCATCACATTGGTAGCATGGCATGACATCCCTGTTGACATCACATGGCATGGCATCAGATTGCATTGGTAGCATGGCATCGCATCCCTGTTAACATCGCATGGCAAGGCAACACATACATATACAAAGGCATCACATACATTTCCAAAGGCATCGCATACGTGACCAGAGGCATCACATACATAAATTGAGGCATCACATACAACACCTAAGGTATCATATTCATAAACAAAGAAATCATTACACATCACAATGGCATCATGATTCTATATATTGTTCAATCTAAGGTGTGTGCTTGCTTTGTGATAGGACGGTGACTATATTCATCATAATACGATAATTTATAGTATATTAGTGCCCTAGAATATGCTGGACATTGTCTTGGATAATGACTAGAATATCTTGTACAATGACTAGAATATGTTGGACATTGACTTGAACAGTGATTAAAATATATATGACATTGACATAGACTTGGATTGTGACTTGATCTTAATCCATATAACAATGAGGAGACTTGACCATGATCTTGATCAGGACACACACACACACACTCATATATATATGACATGACAGGAACCTTCATATGACAATGACCATAAATGATGCATATCAATGAACTTGATGATGACTTACTCTTAATGACAGTAACAACATTCAATGTGGCAATATAGTGACATTTATTATGACTGTAATCTTATGATAAAGGTTTTTCCACAGGACAATGATCTATACACATGATCATGGGATTAACAAAATGACTTGGTAGTGACCTAATGTGACAATAATCATGTTCTTTTATTCATATGCTACATTGATTAGCTCCATAATGATCATGACCTTGCTTATGATTTAGTAATGACAATGTTTCTATGACAAGTTGATAGTGTTGCTCTGACGATGATGATAATGCTTTTATGGCATATATGATAGTAGCTCTTTTGGATTAGCTTTGCTCAGTTCATAAACGAAGTTGTGCACAGACTCTGGTTGATCCTAAGAGGCTTGTTGTGAGAAAATTATGTATTACAGAGCAATGGAACACAAATTATTGCATAAATATAAACACAGAAAACACATAAAACTAGAGAGACACAGATATACGTGGTTCACCCAGTTTGGGCTATGTCCACCCCGAACAACCAATCCTTCCTTTCCATTATCCAACAAAATGAAGAGACACAACCTACAACAGATCTGCTATAATATCCTCTGTTTTCTCTCACAGTCTCACTTCTCTGTTTCTCGCTCGGAGAATACACATCTATATCACAACCTCAATACAATGCCCTCATACAAAGAGAGGGGTTGCCTTCTAGGGCAAAAAACCCTAAACTAAACATAAGTTCTACCGTCAGATCATCCGCCTAATGAACGACCCAGATTGACTAGAAATTACTATACTTTTACAAGGCAATTTTACATCTGTTTTTAGCTTCGGGGGCGCTGCCCCTGAAACCCTCGCTGGCCCACGGACCCCTCAGCCAGGGGGGATTGGCCCCCCCCCGCGTGGAGGGGTGTACAAACTTCCTGGGGTATACATCTGGCTGAAACAAAGACCTCTAAATAATCATGCTCCACACCCAACAATCTCCCACTTGGAGAATGATTGTAGCAACTCCACCACTACTTCATTTGCTGGACAATGACTCCTCTTTGGATCTGGCTGTTTTTCATCTTCAACGTCATCCTTGAAGACTAATTGAAACTGAGCATATTCTCAGTTTCTCTCTGGTTACAACTTTTGTTAGCATATCTACAAGATTCTGGCTAGTGTGTATCTTTTCCAGCTTCAACTCTCCATCTTCCAACACTGATCGTATGAAATGGTACTTGAGCTGTATGTGTTTAGTCCTGGAATGAAATGCTGAGTTCTTTGCAAGATGAATGGCACTTTGGCTATCACTGTATAACGTGCCCATATCATGCTCCTTACCCAATTCACCCATAAAACTTTGTAACCAAATCATTTCTTTGTTAGCCTCTGTAGCAACAACATACTCTGCTTCTGTTACTGAAAGTGCAACAACACTTTGGATTTTTGAAACCCAACTGGCACCTGTTCCACCTACAGTAAATACATATCCTGTAGTGCTCCTCCTATTATCTCTGTCACTTGCCATATCTGCATCAACATATCCCTGTAGAGCAATGTTTGAACCACCAAAGCATAATGCTCGATTTGTGGTACCTTTCAAATATCTGAGAATCCATTTCACTGCCATCCAATGTGCCTTTCCTGGATTGTTCATGTACCTGCTTACAACTCTCACTGCATGTGAAATATCAGGCCTTTTGCAGACCATTGCATACATTAAGCTTCCAACTGTTGATGCATATGGAACTTTAGACATATAATCCATGTCTTCTTGAGTCTTTGGGCACGTTTTCTTACTAAGTTTGAAATGGCTAGCAAAAGGTGTACTAACTTGTTTTGCATTGTGCATATTAAATCTTTTCAACACCTTTTGTATGTACTCATTTTGAGACAATGTTAATTTGCAATTTTTCCCGTCTCTAGTTATTCTCATACCAAGGATTTGTTTTGCAGCTCCTAAATCCTTCGTTGCAAATGAATTTGCCAATTTTCTTTTGAGCACATTTATTTCCTGCATGTTAGACCCTGCAACAAGCATGTCATCCACATACAATAACAATATAATATAGCTGCCATCATTTTGCTTTTTCAGATAAACACAATGATCAGAGTGACATCTAGTATAACCTTGTTCAGACATAAACTTGTCAAATTTTAGATACCACTGCCTTGGAGCCTGTTTTAAGCCATACAAGCTCTTCTTCAACCTGCACACTAGTTTCTCTTTCCCTTTCACCTCATATCCTTGTGGCTGCTGCATATATATCTCTTCCTCCAAATCCCCATGGAGAAAGGCTGTCTTTACATCTAACTGCTCAAGATGCAAATCTTCAACTGCTACTAGACTTAAAATAGTTTTGATTGAAGTCATTTTAACAACAGGAGAAAATATTTCATTAAAATCAATACCTTTCTTCTGTGCAAACCCCTTCACCACAAGTCTAGCTTTGTACTTTTGTTTTCCTCCATCTTCTTCCTTCAACCTGTAAACCCATTTATTCTTCAATGTAGTTTTTCTTGTAGACAACCTGACTAAGTCCCAAGTCTGGTTATGCATTAAGGAGTCCATTTCTTCATCCATGGCTAGCTCCCACTTCTTCCTACTTTCAACCTGCATTGCTTCTTCATAACATTCGGGTTCACCAGAATCAATCAACAATAAATAATATAATGAAGGAGAGTATTGTTCAGGGGGTATACTTATCCTGGTAGATCTTCTAACACCACTTTCAGGGGTTTGGGGTGCTTGTTGCTGTTGTTGTGGTTGTTGATTATTATTATTTTCAGGCACCTTTACTTTTTCAGTGATCTCATCAAGAATTGTGTATTCCTTTTTTTTTTTTTTTTTTTTTTTTTTTTTTTTTTCTGTTTCTTTTCCTGTAATTGATTCTTATACAAGACCTTTTCATTAAATATTACATCTCTACTCCTAATGATTTTGTGATTTTCATAATCATATAAGCGATAACCAAAATCATTAACACCATATCCAATAAAAGTATATTTCTTTGACTTTGCCTCAAGCTTTGTTCTATTTTCTTTATAAATATGGACAAAGCCTCACAACCAAAAGCCTTTAAAAATGAGTAGTTTACCTTTTTTCCTGTCCATGCTTCCTCTGGAACACCACCATCCAAGGAACTTGAAGGCCCTCTGTTTATTAGATAAACAACAATATCTACAACATCTGCCCAAAATTGTAAAGGCAATCCTGCATGCAATCTCATGCACCTTGCATGCTCCATGATTGTTTTGTTCATCCTTTCTGACACACCATTTTCTTGTGGTGTTCTTGGAGCTGTCTTCTCTCTACGAATTCCATGCTCTGAACAATGCCTATCAAACTCTTTGCTGCAATATTCACCTCCATTGTTTGATCTGAGACACTTCATTTTCTTTCCTGTCTCAATCTCAACCAAAGCTTTCCATTTCTTGAAAGTATCAAATACATCAGATTTATTCTTAATACAAAAAATCTAAGTTTTTCTAGTTGCATCATGAATAAAAGTAATATAATAACGAGAGCCACCAAGAGATGATACCTGAGCTGGTCCCCATACATCTGTATGCACAAGCTCTAATTTTTCGCCCTTCTTTTCTTTCCAAACTCTAAGAAATTTGACTCTCTTCTGTTTTCCATAAATGCAATTCTCATAGAAGTCCAAATCAATATTCTTCAAATTCGGGAACAAATTCCTTGAGTGAAGGATCTTCATCCCCTTCTCACTCATGTGTCCGAGCCTATGGTGCCATAATGCTGCATCTGCTCCTTTGGAAGTTAAAGCATTAACAGAGTTAGAAATACCATTGCATAAATACCATGTCCAGGGATCCTTTGGTGACCTTCCAAGCTTTATCTGTGAAAGTTGTCACACAACCTTCACCGCCTAACTGCCCTGTTGAAATAAGATTTTTCTTCAGATCTGGAACATGCCTTACCTCCTTTAGTAGCCATTGGTTTCCATTCTGCTGTTTTACAAGAACCTTACCCATTCCAACAATTTTACAGGGTTTATCATCACCCAAACGGACTTGTCCAAAATCTCCTTGAACATAGTCATGAAAATATTTCTTATCAGGTGTGGCATGGAATGAGGCCCCTGAATCTACCACCCAGGAATCAGTGATATTTTCGAAAGAAATAATCAAAGCATCTTGTAACACCTCACTTGTCACATTTGCTTCATGATTGTTTTCTTGCTGTGCATCTCCTTCTTTTCCCTTCCGAGATCTACAATCTTTCTTTAGGTGTCCTTTCTTTCCGCATTCCCAGCACACTATCCCCGATCTGGACTTGGATCTGCCTTTCCTTGATTTCCTACGATATCCTGAGCTCTTTCCTCTTTCCATTTTTCTTCTTCTAGACTCTGCACTCAAAGCATTACTCGATGTCTCACCGGAGCTTTTCCGTCGCATTTCCTCACTAAGGATAGCGCCGACAATATCATCAAACTTTAAAGTACTAGATCCAGAAACAGAGTTACTAATGGCCATTACTAAACCATTCCAACTTTCTGGCAATGAGCACAAGAATAACAGAGCTCTAACTTCATCATCAAAGTTTACCCCTACAGAACTTAACTGACTTGTAACAATATTAAAATCATTTAAATGATCTGCAACAGATCCACCTTCCGACGTCTTCATATTAAATAACCATTTCATATGAAATACCTTGTTTGAGGCCGAGGGTTTTTCATATAGTTTCGCCAACGCCTTAATCGAACCTTCTGTCGTTGTTTCCTTCGAAATGTTGAAGGCGACCGACGTTGCGAGGCACAACCGTACTGTTCCGAGTGCCTTTCTATCGAGAAGGTTCCATTCTTCATCTGTCATACCTGTCGGCATCTTTGTTTTTCCACCCAATGGTAGGTATAGATCTTTCTGATACAAATAATCTTCCATCTGCATCTTCCACAGTGAGAAGTTTTGGCCGTTAAATTTCTCGACCCTAAACTTACCATCTTCCGCCGTTGCTCCCGCTCGAACGAGGAACCCTTCTCTCCTGCGAGTTTGTCAGCCAAATAGACCTTCGGCTCTGATACCAATTGTTAGAAAATTGTATATTAGAGAGCAATGGAACACATAGATTATTGCATAATTATAAACACAGAAAACGCATAAAACCAGAGAGACACAGATATACGTGGTTCACCCAGTTAGGGCTACGTCCACCCCGAACAGCCAATCCTTCCTTTCTATTATCCAACAAAATGAAGAGACACAACCTACAACAGATCCGCTGTAATATCTTCTGTTTTCTCTCACAGTCTCACCTCTCTGTTTCTCGCTCGGAGAATACACATCTATATCACAGCCTCAATACAATGCCCTCATACAAAGAGAGGGGTTGCCTTCTAGGGAAAAAAACCCTAAACTAAACATAAGTTCTACCGTTAGATCATCCGCCTAATGAACGGCCTAGATTGACTAGAAATTACTATACTTTTACAAGGCAATTTTACATCTGTTTTTAGCTTTGGGGGCGCTGCCCCCGAAACCCCCGTCGCCCCCTGGACCCCCCAGCCGGGGGGGATCGCCCCCCCCGAACCCCCACGGGGGGGACAAGCCCTCCCCGCACCCCCCCGCGTGGAGGGGTGTACAAGCTTCCTGGGGTATACATCCGGTTGAAACAAAGACCTCTAAATAATCATGCTCCACACCCAACACTTGTTGTGTTTGATGATGATGTGTCATGATTATTGTACTTTGTATCTCAGCTGAACAATTGATGAATATCTAATTGAAGAAGAATTTGGATGGGTTTTCTCCCTTGTGGGGATTTTCCTAGGTCTCTGAACAAAACCCCAGTGTCCCCTTTGTGCATACTTTTCTTTTGTTGTTCCTTTATGTTCCGCTGCGGTATTGATGTTATTGTTCTTTCTACATAATTGCTAATGATATTAAGATGTTATGGGATGAATGTGATATGTAAATAATGAAAAGTTTAAAATGCAATTATCTACAACAAAAAACAATATAGTCCTATAAAAAATTAACATCAACACCCACAACATTCCAACACTTTCCCTAGACCTTGCGCATGGACCTAGGATGTCCCTAGTTAGCTTAGCACTATCAAAGGGATGGCGGTTGATCTAGGTCCTAGAGGAGGATAGTCCCACACTTTGAGACATGGGAGGGCTAGCACTACGTTGAAATCCCCCTAATATTGGAGCAAAGACCAACATTTTGACCACTTGGAGACCCATTAGACCACTTTTGTGCCCCAAGATGAAAATTGGGGTCCACAGAGGAGCATTGACAAAGAGGTGATTTTAGAAGACTTCTACTTACATCTTAGCACCCTCAATGCTAGCCCTAGAAGGGCCCATGCATTAATGATGTCATCATTCTCACTCCTACGGCTCACACAAGAGTTGATTTTATGCATTGGCTATTAGGTCGGCTTGTGACCTCACTTGTGATTAGCACTTTATTTTATTATTTTAGGGAGCATTAGGCTAAATCAAGCGTTCAAATTTGTCATATAAGTTGAGGAGAGATTCATTCTTATAAATCATCATCACACACTTGGGATTTTCAGCCTCTTGAGTTAATTTGGCCTTCCTTTCTTGTGGAGAATTCAGATCTATGAATGCATTTTTACATTTGGAGCTGATTTTTTTATCTTTGGATCAATTGGATGGAATCTCTTCGCATGTTATCTTGTAAATGTACCTATTGTTGAATATTTAGTTTATGTCTAATGTATGGAATATTGTTGAATCTAGGGTTTGCTATTGTGCCCTAATTTGTCGAAAATTTATTGAATGCTATCTAGTTATCTCTATTGTATGCATTACTCATGAATACCATGTGAATGAATATCCTAGTGGCGAAGTTTTACTAGCTCATCCATGAATATTCCATTATCCATTGGATAGATAATTGCTTGAGTTTTGGTGCTAGGGAATCAAGATTTCAACTGATTCCGAAACTTTTTGGCTGTCCTATCAAATCATAGACTCCATACTCCCATGGAACAAGGGACTGGTCCATTTTGTTGGTGATCAAACTTGACCTTTATCCATAAATTCTCCCTTACCTAATTCAACCCCTTTAAGGCTAAGCTTACTAAACTAGCGCTTGGTGCAAATCCCTATGCAAGGTATATTTTTGGCACTGAAGAGCCTAAACATCAAGAGGAGGGTATATGCCACAAATATATTCTTTTGATGGGCATCCACTTCAATCTTGTCCATATGTTTCTTTTCCCTAATTGTTTTCCCTAGGGTAAACCCTAGTCTAATCTTGCTTCAACTTAGGGGCTCGTTTGAGGGCTTCATGTGCGTTGATCCTATTGAAATACATTGTTGGGAATCCTTTCTCCTTGCCTTGCCCTTTGGCTATCCCAACACTCAACTTACCATTCAAGCCCTAGCCCTTGTGCTTCATTTTATAGGACTCTATAAAGAAAGCAAATTCCCTCCTATTGGAGACTTGAGAACAAATTGTGCCTTTCTTGTAGAAAGCCTCGTTGTGTCATCTCTTACCTTAACTCTAAAATATCCATTAGGTGACCTTCTCACATACTTGGACTCCTGCCATCAGTGAAAATCCATAAAGAGTAGGGGGTTTTGGTTGCGGTGACAGTGGGTCATTACCCCATTGTTGTCACTTGGTCTAGTGTTAGCCTTGTAGGGTGCCCCTCTCCAAGGTTTTCCAGATTTTGCGGCAACGCGAGGCATAATCACACTATCATAGAGATGGCTAAGGGTATGGTAGAGAATAGGTGGGTTTGAAGCATGGTTTGGGTTGAGGTAGTGTTACAACATTATATTTGCTAAATGGATTTCCAACAATGGTAGTAAAGTAGAAGGTCGAAGTGGAAGCATGGTTTGGGAGGAAATATAACACGAGTCATGCTATGGTTTTTGGTTCTTTGTCTTATACGCAGATTCTAGATGAGAAAAGAATCGAGTTAGATCCTAAAAGCAAGAAATTGATGATTGCAGGGTATAGTGATAGTCATAAAGCTTATAGGTTGGTTGATGTTGATATCAACCAATTGAAGTAGAGATGTTGTGGTTTATGAAGCAATTGGGCCTTTCAACGCTTCTTTACAAATTATCATTATCATAGAGCAACACATTGTGACTAAGGACTAAGTCATCTAATTTGAGGTTGAGTTTGGCTTTGGCGAGCTTGAAGATTGATAAAAATTCGACAAACTTTTTTTATGATAAAATGCGACATTAAGTTCGACAGGGTATAAAATTTGAATACTAAAAGATATATACTATAAAATTTAATACACATTATGTGTGTATAATAGATATAAAAATAATATCTAAATAACATGAAAATGAAAGTGAAAATTTAAATAAAATTAAAATTAAAATTTGAAAAGCTGAAAATATGTAATTAAAATTAAAAAATATACATAATAATAAAATGCAAAATATAGAATTATAAGATATAAGTAATATAAAATATAAACATCCATAATGATGTATTAGTAATTACAAAGTATAAATAAATTAGAAAATGTATGTAATAAAATACACATGAAAAAAAATTACAAATGAAAATAGCTAGCCATAACAACCATCAACTCTTAACCCTAGGCTCTCAGTCAACTTGTGAATGAACCTCAGTTCTTAACCCTATTCATGTGTCCCCTGTGAACTCGACATCAAATATGTAGTCATCAAACAACACAATTTATCACTGGCATTTGAATTTTGACCTCCAAGATTGAAATCACTTGTCGCTTGCGTAGAGGATTGGACTCTGGAGTGTGGCACTGAGTTGAAGGATTAATACCATACATGGTGGCTGGTCTATGTGGCTTGTTTTTCTAAAACTTTTTTTAACCTTCTAAAATGAAAACCAATTCGAATGCCATTGAACTCTATGGTTTTGATGTCAAATTTGTTTGAGGTCAAGTTCATTGAACCTAAAAGTATTTTATTCAATTTATCTTGAAATTTAGTGAATTTTGAATTTTGACCTTGAAGTTCATTGAATTTGGTAACTTAGGTTGAGGATTCGAGTGTCAAGCTGCTAATAGGTCCACTCAAAAGGGGAAATTTCAAGCTTGAAGTGTCTTTCAGGTTAGTAATTTTTGATGCATAGGGCACAAATCAACATCTAGATGACATAGGTACAGATAAACCAAGTCACGGTGACAACTCCATTATGGATGAGGATCCAAAGAAGAGATCAAATTGGTGGCAAAACATGATTAGAGATGTTTAGGTAGTGAAATTATCGAGGGATGATCGTGGAGAGGCAAGAGAAAACAAAAACCAAACATGGTGAAATTTGCTTTGATGGCTAATGTCCAAGGAGTTTATGAGCCACATGTAAAACTGAAGGCCATGACAACTAAACATGAGAGTCTAATGAAAAAAATAGAGTTGGGATCTCATAGAGCTTCCACTAAGGAAGAGACCTGTTGCTGGATAACTAAGATCCTTACCACATGGTAAGTAGCATCCTACCTATTGTCATCTTTGGGATTTGATAGAGTATACCCCATTTGGCATCCTACCCACAAGCTGGGCTTGTTGGGATTGTTCCTCTCAATCTAGCCAATGGGTTGAGAGGTGACTTGGAATAGTTGTGATCCTTACCATTTATGGTAAGTAGTATCTTGCCCAAGTGAGAGGATGTAGATGTTCTACCACTGACTTTTGAGGGTCATGTTGGGAAGATCAATGGATAATAGGATAACTGCAATCCTCACCTCACGGTGAGTAGTATCTTGCCTATTGTCTTGACGATAGGATAATTGTGATTCTCACCTCACAATTAGTATCCTGCTTATTTCCCTTGGATAGAGGGTCATAACTTGAGCTCCCCTATGCTGATTCTTCTTCTTTAGATCATGACATCATTGTTCAATTGATGATCAAAGGAATCAAGTTGAGACAAGATGTGATGGATATCTTATTGATATAGCTGGCATGGAGGTAATCTAAAGTAGTAGGGTTTTGAGAATTGATCTCCCCTACGTTTGATTGTGCATTGTTCTTCTTCTATGAGATAAGATGTAATGATGATGCAACTGTCTGCCTTCTTATATTGAGACATGTCATTCGAGATGAAGACTCGATGGAGCATACTTGTGTATTTGAGATGATATTTCTGATGTAGATGGAAATTCCTCCCTAGCTAAGAGGGAGTGTTGAAATTTGGGCAACATCAGGATGAATTTCCCCTAAGAGAAATCCATTTGCCCAAAAGGAAACCCTATTGTCCCAAAAAATCAAAAGAAATAATATTTAATGAAGGACAAAATATTTATTGGGAAAGTGATAATTAGAAAGGAAAATATACATATTTGAATTTAATTTGAAATTTCCCTCCTAAATATTGAAGTCAACCTATCCCAAAGAGGCACCTTTTTGCATTGGCAAATAACTATAAATACCCTATTGGGTTTCTCTCCAAGAATCACTTCGCATGGCATATTCTTCTTCTGAGTTTTTTGGATCATTTGAGGTAGTTCGTAGGGCATCCTCTCTGGGTTACATCTGAGGTTTTTATGAGGGTTTCTTGTTTGATTTATTGGGGCTACTATCTCTGCACTTTCTACTACAATTTGATGGAAGCGAGTTATGTCAACAGACCATATCTTGTGATGCGAATTGCAAACCCTATCTTGTGATGTGAATTGCAGACTTATCTTGTGATGCGAAGTTGCAAACCTTATATTGTGACACTTTTGCTTTAGGACTACTCTCTCGCTCAAGGTACAATATTTTACACTCGCTCAAACTTTAGGACTCTAGTCTCTCTCAAAGCTACTGGACTATTCTCTACCATATGTTACAAGGCTTATACTACCTATGTTACAGGGCTATCTTCTATGTGATCTGGCTAAAGGACTTATGATCCCACACTACATTTCATTGTGATGAATTCTACATGGCATTATAGTATGATGAATTTCGATTGGCATTTCAGTATGATGAGTCACATTGCATTATAGTTAGTTCTAATTCCAGAGGCATGCTATTAGTATGATCTGTAATATCTTGCTTTCTAGAGGTATGCTATCTCGCACTTCAGTTTGGTATGCTATTGCATTACAGTGGTGCAATCTAGTATTATAGTATGTACGGTATGTTTTGTAGTATGGACAAACCTTGCATACAAAATATTGTACAAACCTTGTTACTTAATGAGAAGTTGAATACTGTTAAGATCATGAAGGTTTGGATACTGCTTTTAGACCCAAAGCTTGTAATGTGAAGTATTGATATCCAGACTATGGTGGATATAGATCCGAGGACCATAATGAAGTAATGATATGCTATAGACCTTAGGAATATTGTTACAGCCTTTGGATGCGGATTTATGGTTCAAACTTGTACCATTGGTAGACATACGAAGTTGCTAGACTAACATTTAATGTTGCTATACGATGTTGCATGCTGATATACAATATTGCATATACAACATTGCTTGACCGGACCCTAGAAGTTACTTGTACTGACATGTGATTTTGAAACAACCTTATATAAATATTAAAGAGACTGATGTCCTTGATACATATGACATAGATCTGTATTGCAGTTATCTTGGTATGTGAAATGACAATGCTCACATTCTCCTGATGCATGACAACAATGATAAATCTCACAGTCTCCTTGATGCATGAAAGTGTTCCGCATGATGATCTTGCTTATGATGGCAACCCTCTTGGATGTGTCTCGTTTAGTTCAAAAACATAGTTGTGAACTGACATGGATAGGCCCTAGGAGGCCTAATGTAATGATGTATCTCCATTAGAGAAATTTTTAGGTCTAAAATGTGCCGCAAAACAAAAATGTACAACCAAAATCAATTTTATAAAAACCAATAGGATTCAAGATGATGATGTCAACCATGGGGGATGATTCACCATTTTTGAAGTAAAAAAGTAAAAAGATTTATAAATAAAAAAAATAATAAGGCTACTTTTTAAACTCGTATTTTCAACTCATCTCCCTACGGTTTTACTCAAATTTCGAGGGGGAGCACTTGAATGTATAATTTAATTACTCATCCAAGCAGTATCCATGTTGCATACTTTCGATGGACCCAACTACACGAATAATGAGAAATACATGAAAACATCATTGTAATCATATTTTTCATTATTTTTCATTTTTCGTGTAGTAGTGTCCATCGAAGGTATGCAACATGAGTACTCCTTGGATGAGGAATTAAATTCTGCATCCAACGGCTGCTCCCGCTCGAAATTTGAGTAAAACCGTAGGGACATAAGTTGAAATACGAGTTGAAAAAGTAGTTTTTTTTTCCCCTCGTAAAATTTGATGATGTTATCTAATCTTATTACTATTATTATTATTATTTTATCACTGGCGGAATCGATAACACGTCGGCTCTCGTACTCACATGAAACGAAGTCGATCTCCGACATGTGCCACTATAATCTCCAGGTGCAACCGCATCACCCCCAAGCACGATGCATAGGTAAGTTGAGGTTTGAACCTGTGACCAACATAACAACACAAATGCCTTATCAGTGCGTTTGTTGGCCAACAAGCCGCACCCCTGGGGGCTGCCATTTAATCTTATTTTATTATTTCCACTATTATTGTATAACATTCCTTAGGAGGCCCATTTTAGACCTCAAAATTTCTCTAATGTATGGATGTACTTTGTATCTTAACTGAACAATTGATGAATATCTAATAGAAGAAGAAGTATTGAATTTCGGGTTTTCCCCCTTGTGGGGTTTTGCCCTGGTCTCTGACCAAATCCTGATGTCTCTATTGTGCATGCTTTTCTTTTGTTGTTCCTTAATGTTCCACTGCTCTGTTGATGTTATTGTTCTTTCTACATAATCGCTAATGATGTTATGATATAATGGGGTGAGTGCAATATGTAAATATTGAAAAGTTCGTAAATGCAACTACCTAAAGCAAAGAAAAATCTAGCTCTTTATAAAAATTCACACCATCCTTGGAACTCCATCTCCTATAAAGTAGGAGACTTGATAGAAATAACAACTCTTTCCTGTTTGTGGAAAAATGTGTGTGAATCATCATTGTATAAATCTTGCAACTATTCTTCTTAGGAACCAAATCCTAGCATATATCTGTGTTTGCCTTTAAACCTCTAGGCTCATGAAATGTGTTGATCTTTAACCCTCTAAATTTGCAAGGGGCAAATGTAGGGTTTAACACAACTATGTGGTTTTTAGGTTTCAAGAAAGGAGTATTTTGTTTGTAGACTAAAAACACTGTATATGGCATGAAACAGGCACCGAGGGTGTTGAAATTATTATAGATAATGGAATTTCTTATCATGGTAATTACTTGTGACTAATATGTATTATTTTCTTAGTTTTTACTTGTTTATTTATGTCATCAAGCAATTACATAAAAGTAAAACATAGAGAACATAATGTACTAAAGACAAGAGACATTAGAAATTAGGTTCCAAGCCAGGGCAAAACCCCACAAGGGGGAAAACCCAAAAATCCCTCACTTATAGAATCAGATCAAAATGAGATATCCAAGACCAAGACCAAGACCCAAAACTGCCACCAAAATATCAAGTCCAAGCTTACTTCAAGTCACCTCCAGTGTCAAAGTCAAACATGGTCAAACTGCCCCAAATCCGGTAAAATCATGAAATTTCAGCCTCTAAAATTTCTTCCCTGCAATAAGCTTTGAAATTTAGCCTTCTCTTCACTGAAATTCCACCACATGTGCAAGCTTCCTTTTCACCTCTACTTCGTCCTTTTCTTCATTAGTTAGGTGCAAAAGATATGTGTGATGATGATTAGTGAATGTGCTCCAAAGTGATTGAACTGTCCTATATATATATATTTGTCCAGGAGGTTGAATAGGTGGCTCTTGGAAGCCCAGGTTGACTTGTTCCCAAGGAGGGTTGACTTTGACTCGATAATTTTTTTTTTTCTTTCCAAAAATTCCAAATGGGACTTGACTCAAATACATTTTATTTGACTTTGACTCAATTGACCCTATAATCATGAAGAAAATGCTTTGAGTAAAAATAAAAAAATGATAATGAATATTAATCAATGATAAAAGTTACAATTTTTATTACATTATGAAGACCGACACTAGTTACATTTTCAACACTCCATCTTAATTAGGGAGGTATTCATAATGACACGACAAGATACTCAAGTTGAAATATTCATATAAGAAAGGATCTAGATTGATAAGCATTAATGATGATTTTTCATTATCATACCCAACATTGTCAAAAATAGCAAAGCCTTGACTTTGAAGCTCTATCTCTCCATTAGATCAGAGCACAATTTTGGGAGGCATAAATTTGGACACTGTTGCCTCTTTAGGCATATTCCCCATCCGAATGGTCACCAAGTATGTATTCATAGGACTATTTCCATACCAAGAAATATTGATCCTTAGGGCTATTCTTATCTTCGACTAATTTACAAAGTACAAATCCTCAATGAATATCAGTCCGAGATGCTTATCCAATTCACCATTCTCCTTACCAGTTCCTTTACTAAGGCTTACGACTGTTTGTCCTGGCCTAGTACAAGACACATGGAGAATATGATGTCCATCTTCACTCCCTCTCAACAAGGGAGGAGATCTTCACTCCCTCTCGAACAAGGAGAAAATAACCATAAGCCTAAGCCTGTAAAAAATACTCATTAATGCATCCACTATGTGTTCTTCTGTGGAGATTTGTTGTAGCTTCTTGACTTCTATCTGCATCACATCATAACGAGCTTTGACCTTCCTAATTTTTGTAACAATCTTCGTATCGAATCCAATGTGTCATCAAATAGTGCTGAAAATTGGCAGCACAGTGCTGAATTTCCTTATCTGAAATCTCATTTATGACAATCATGGAGTGACTTTCTAAAAATAGAAATTCATTTCTAGCATCTCAAGTATGAATTTCCAAAAATAGTAAATCACCTTGCATCAATTGTTAATCAAGTATAGTTGATGGAAAATCACTTATCATCTAAGTCACCTGACACGGGGATTCGGGACACGTAGGATTCGGGATTCGTGGTGTCGGATTCGGGACACGCTGACCCCCGGAACAGGACACGTTATATATTATTTTATTATATATATATATATATATATTAAAAATTAGATATTAGCATATTTCTTACACAAATTTTAATTAATGATACAAATTTATTGATTTCAAACATAGATCTTGATTCTTCATCTATAGCTATTACTATTAGCATGCATAGTACATACAAAATTCAAATAAATGTCAGTGGTACTGGTCACATAAACATAAATGATAAACACACTGACAACTGTAGTTTTCTCATTAAGTCATCAAATCAAAATCTGTTACATAGGTAGTGTTGGTGCAATGCCAATGGCAAATAGAAATAGAAAATATAAAACAACTATAGGTATACAAGCCTCAAGGCATCAATCAGCATCATTGTCCCTATCATCATGGTCCCCACTGCTCTCCTCTGCGTCCTCCTCCTCCCCTGTATCCATAGTCGCCTCTGCATCTGCTGGTATGGAGGTTGACCCCTCTAAGTCATCAAATCTAACAGGCTCAAGCACTGGATCACTGAGATCCATGTTGGCCAATGCCAACTCAACAGTGGTGTCCAGACCCATATCATTAGGAAAGACATCCCACATCTTTGTCTTTCCCCTCAACCACTCTTCCCTCTGCCTGTAAATAAGACGAAGGTTGGTGTGCACATACACCATTGTCTCTGCCCTGGACTGCTCAAGCCTGCTCTTCTTCACAGTATGCAAATTCCCATATGTGCTCCAATTCCTCTTGCAACAAGAGGATGAAGTCACCTGAGAGAGGAGCCTCATGGCTAACTGCTGAAGAGGAGGGCTTGTTGCCCCATGATTTGCCCACCAAGAATAGGGCTTCTTAAGCCCCCTGTCTCTAATCACATCATAACCTCCAAATCGACCAGTGCCAGTGGAAAACTCTGCAAAGGCATCCTCCACCTCAGCAAGCAATGCACTATCCTGATAAATCCGCCTCAATGCCTCTTTCCTCCCCTGTGAGATTTCACCATCCATGTGAGGAGGGAATTTGCGGGAAGGTCCACCATTCAGCCACTCATGGCTGTAGTATTTGGGGTTCAATGAGTGAGCCAAACAATGTAAAGGTGTACAATTCTTGTCCCATTTGCGGACAAGAATATCATGTATGGTATCGCAGAAGGCCTCTGGTGATGTCTGATACTGGGGGCACTCACTCTGTAGAATAATGCTCCTCACAGACTCAATCATGGAATCCCATCCCTCATAAACCTCTCTTAGGATGGGTTTGTCTGTATCTGCAACTCGAAGCAAAGGGATGATAGGGTCCATGATCCGAATAATTAGATCTACCCTCTCCCACCAAGCATCATCTAGTACCGTGTCCTTCACTCTTTTAGAGGCTGCCTGATCTGTCTTTCTCCAAAAAGACCAAAACTCAGAAATAACCATGGACCCAAGAGCAGTCTTGACCTCCCTCAACCTCTTCAACATCATGAATGAAGATGCAAACCGTGTATCAGCAATCTTCAACAATGATAGATTGCTGTACTCCTTGTAGATAGTGAGGGCATTTGTATGATTTTGCACAAAGTTATGGATATGTGTTGCATCCTCAATAATGCTTCCAATCCAAAGCACATCAGAAGCAATGGATTTCAGTGCTAAGTTCAATGAATGGACAATGCAAGGTGTCCAAAACACTTGTGGATATTTAGCTTCCACAATCATGCCAACCGCCTTACAAACAGGTGCATTATCTGTAATGATTTGCACACAAGATTCAACACCTACCTCTTCAACAACTCTAATAAATAACTCACCCATAAATTGTGCATCCTTGTATTCCCCAAGTGTATCCACTGCTTTGAGGAAAAATGGACCATTCAAGGAAGACACCATGAAGTTGATGATTGGGTGTCGTGCTGGATCTGTCCATCCATCAGAAACAATGCTAACCCCAGATGTTGGCCATGATGCCATAATAGGCTCAAGCATTTTTTTCACCTCTTTTTTTGCCTTCGTCAACAATGTGGTTCTCAGCTTCTCTGACCCAGGAGGCACATACCCTGCTAGAGCCCCTTGAGTTAGAGCTCGGCACATCTCAACAAATAAAGGTGAACGTGCAACATTAAATGATATGAAGTTTTGATAGAAGAAGAAGGCAATGGTGAGATCAAGCTCTTCCCGTCTCTCTTTTTGGAAAATCTTGTCCATTGGACCAAGTGATCTTCTTTTTAATGCTTGTCCCCCAGTAGAAGTAGAACTCTCAAATGGAAATTTGGTGGTGGCTTTCCTCAAAAATGGAAGGGGGTCTTCATTCTTGCCCTTGGGTGCTTTTGATTTTGAAGCCAGTGCCACATGTTCCATACCAACATTGGCCTCCTTTTCCAATTCTTTTCTCTTTTGTGAAGTAATAGTTTTACAAGATCCAATCCCACAACCAGGTATAGCCAACAAATGTGATTTCACACGGTAATATGTGCTTTTGAAAGAAATGTTACAAAAGTTACATTTCCATTGCACATTGCCTCCTCCTTTTCCCTTGTTGTTTGGCCCATCCTCTCTTGTGAAATATTTCCACAATGGATATTTATCATTGTCTTTAAGTCCTCTTCCCTCAACATTACTTGCAGCAGACTCTGATGATATTGGGGGAGGAAGGGCATCTCTACCCATGACATTCTTGCCATTCCTTGCTGCCTTTGATTGAGCCATGTTACCTCAACCTGTAAAAAAAATGAACAAACTGCTGTAAAAATTTAAAAATGCAAAAGAAATGAACAAGAATCAACACTAGTTTGAATTGTAATTTGTTACCATTACCAATTTATTGCATAGATGATGTGCAACTGAGGAAAGAGCACCTACAAGCTACAACAGTGTGTTTAATATTTATAAGTTATTTTAATAGATTTTATAATTTTCAAGCAGGTGAACTTATGGATTGTACAAACATCTGTCATTCAATAAAATTGCAATTTTGCTTCTCAAGTAAACTCAGAGATGACCACGGCACTAATATATATATTAATATCACTTATTAATTACACACAAACATCTATATATACCGAGACCTGTTGTAACTTGTGATATTCATATCACTGATATTAATATACATATTAATTTTTAAATTATTAATATAGCAAGGAGGTAGATCGATATACTGTGAGATAAGCTCTGAGATTGATATCACGGAAATTGTGACTATGTCAACAATCAATTTAACCTAGAATTCATATTAATAGTAAATACAGGTAACAGAAGTTATTATTAATAATAATGAGTGATAGGCTATAGCAAGTACGACAGCTGAGTCTACAGATGTTTTTAGTAAAATTCTGGAGAATTAAATAGAGAGGGTTCTAAAGCTACATAACTAACAAGAGCCAACTATTTTTGCCATGCCAAAGTGTTTACGGTTTAGCATTTGTGAGGGGTTTGAGATATTTTTTAACAGTAATGAGAATCTCTATTCAGATTTCTCTATACTTGGCATAAGTTTCCTTTCACTTCTGGTACTCGGTCTCATAACGATGCCTGGTACTCGGTCTCATAACGATGCCTGTGCCTGAACTTTGGATTGTTATCTATGTAAAAGAAGATCACTGTGCTATGGACTTTGGATTCTTTAGATAGCAAGATCGTATGTAACTTTGTAAGTTGTAAACTGTAACATAAATGTGGTTCAAGTTTCAACCGTTCAACGCACTCGAATTTCATCATAAATTATAATTTTATAACCGGCACCGCTGATAGCCTGATACAAAGAATTGCGTTATCTGAGATCTCAATCTGGTGGACCGTGGACTACTTACCTCAAAGAGTCAGAACTTGAAGTTTAAACTGGACTGTGGACGTTGGGCGGTCTGCTCCTCGCTGCAACAGAGAAATCCTTTGCAATTGCCAACTGACTTGCAGAATGACTGAATGAGCCGTCAACTGAGAGAGACACACCCCCTTTTAACCTAGCAGCAGTTCCGAGCCCTCGAAACGAATCCGCAAACCAGGACTCGTCATAAAATTCGAGACACGATTGGAAATTCGCGACCCGTTACTGGACACGACGTGTCACAAGAGGACACGACGTGCCCTGAAATCTTGACACGAATCCGCAGAGAATCGTGTCGGATTCGAGCGATTCGCGATTCGTCAAGGGTTTTGGACGAATCCGGTTTCTTAGCTTATCATTAATCAATCCTAATAGTTCAATTTCAACTTAATCGTCAATATTATTACTATTATCCTTTATGATACAATTATATTATTATTAAAAGGAAATTCATATCTCTCAATCATGTCATATGTAACTTCTCTCAATTAATGCATATGTTACTTTTTCTCACTTAATGGATACGTTACACTCCCTCTTACGCACTCATTAAAAACATGCCAAATTCCTCTTACACACTCATTAAAGCATGTCATAAAAAAATCCCCTTACACACTCTTTAATGCATATGTTACATTACCTCTTTAATGGCATGAGTTACAAAGGCATGGGTACCTCCCTAAATGGCATATGTAACTCCTCGTCAAGGCATGCATATTGCTCCTTCTTTATCACTAGAATTTGTTGCTCCTATATATGTATCTCATGTCATCTCATTATCACTACTTGTGCATTGCGAAAGAAGAATTCGAACTTGAGAGAGAGAGAGTTGGAGAGACTTGAAGAAGATTGTGAGAGAGAGACTTGGAGAGTAAGTGCAGGACTTGGTGAACCAATGTTGATTCAGTCAAAGGGAAGGTTAATTTAGTGTTTGCATCCGTTGTTGCTATCAATGATCTTTATGCTACAACTTGTTCAGATTTGGGTGAACTTCCTCATTCTCTTGATCTCTCATTATATTTTGTTTCTCTGTTGAAAAATTGATATCGAATAGAAGAAAAATCTGGTTGGGTTTTGCCTCGGTCATTGGACTTAAATTTTTCGTGTCTCATTTCTGTTCTTGGTTGTCTTCTATTGTGCTTTTGGTTTATGTTCTATCTACAATTGCTTAACTAATATTGCAACATAAAGAAGTTTTTGAAATAAGTAATTGTTACAACATAGAACTTTAGAATTTCAACATGGTATTAGAGCTTTGGTGAAGACAAGCCGAAGAAGATAAAAATTGTCATCCTTCTATTTTCTACTGAAATATCACTTGTTGCACTTCCTATTTATTGCTAAAGTATCACTTGCTGCGTCTATTTACTGCTAAAATATTACTTGTGTTGTACCTCTGAGACAGTAGTAGGTTAGCTACCAATGCCAGAGCATCTAAAATAATTGTTTTGGGGTTTTTGGTTTAAGTTTTGGAAGACCAATGAATGAAGACAGATGTAGAATTGAAATACTTAATCCTCTGGATAATATTAATATCTCAGCGAAAGGCTGCTATAAAGCTTTACACAGTGATATAGATCAAATAGTGGTGAGAAGAAGTCAAAAAATAATATGATTATCACAGTTTCCAGACTGTAAAACAGAACAATCATCAGTGTGAAAACCTTCTAAACTACGTTCCAAAGTTTCAAGGCAATATACTTAAGCTTACAAAAGATGCTGATGATTTATTGATTAGAGGGGATTAGCTAAACAGACAGTTCATTAATCCATTCTCTTAATAGATGATCACTTCAGGAGCTTATAGGAATAGATTGAGACACAATTATTCCTACCTAGATATCTCTATAAGTCATAAGCATATGAAGAAAAACATAATGATTGATAACTAGAAAACTCACAGGGTAACACAAACTGTGTGAAACCAAATTCAGAATCCTCTGCTTTGTTTTAAGGTTCTAGAAAGACTGAGTACATCAAGTGTCTACAAAAGCCTCGTTCAAAGGTGCAACCAGGTTCAAAGTAGAATGAACAGTCAAGACTTTACAAGCAATGAGTAATGAACCTTGAACTTCGAACCCATAACAACTCAAGAAGAGAGTTATTTATACAATAATGAAACTAAGGAAATATCCTAAAACTGACTAAGATTTATTCTAGGAAGGGAAAGATCTTCATGTAAGAAGATAGGGGCAACTATTGAACTGCTTCTTGCTGTCCCTTTTATTCAGGTTATGTTGGCTTTGTTGTTTGATATTTTGCTCCTTTAAGCTGCTTGATTGTTTTTATCTTTTATGCTAGTTAATTACTTCATTTGATCTTTCATCTGATACTCTTTAAACTCTGTGAATATCATTTGACCCTACGGATTAACCTTTACTGTGTTCCTTTTTTCCTTTTTTTTTTGCTAGTTAAGACTAATCTAAGTACCCACGGGGGATTTGAACCGGTGACCTATCGCAAGGAGTGCCTTAACAGCGCACCCATTCACCGTCAATCCAAAGCCCCGTGGGCTTGTTCCTTTTTCCCTTTATTGTGCGTTTCAAGTTTTTTTACTGTGTTTTTCAACAGTAAATCCTTTTAGATTTTATGTCACATGGTAAAGTAATTTGATATGATCTTCATATTTGTCTTCTGACTATATGCAAGCTTTTTCTTTGTAAGCCTGGAACATGAGTCTTTACCTGCAAAACACACAAATTGTTAAGAAAAACAGAGGTGACAAAGAAGGTTGTCAATGGCTTTATTGACCTTGAAAGGATATTGGGAGGAGTCCACAGCGTATTGAAAGGTAAAACAATGATTTTATTGGTCGCATAGGCTTATGTAGGGTTTACTGTGAAAATAAGTGAAACAAAGGAAAAAATGCTGATTTTGCGTTTAAATGGAAAAATAACTTCCTTTTTGAAATATGGCGCAAAGTGAACAGTGGTCATTTTGTTGTTATGCGGGAGGTGGTTTTGGTTTTCATCGCACCACTTTATGATGCATGGGCGGTTTTGGGAGGGGTCACCTGAAACAATCTGAGCCTGACACGTAGCAAGGGGAGGTCAGTGGAATACCACTTTTTGGGCGGGTAACGCTCAGACAGAGAGGCAACCCGAAATTGTTGAGGGTCCATAGATTTAAATGGATTTGATCGAATTGTGGTGAAGCGAAAGAGCAGCGTGAAGGGAAAAGGAAAGAGCAATGGAGGGGCCCAACAGTTAATCATGGTGGTATGGGCTTTATTATGATTAAAAACCCAGATTAGCGGTGTTTTATGTTTAAACCATAAAAACATTTTAACAAAGAAATCCTTCGCAAAACAGATATGGCAGACTTGAAATAATATGAATGTAGGCGGATAAATGGCGTCAGGTCCGAGCTCCCATCGCATATCGCAATCGCAGTTTAGCAGAGGAAGGCCCATCGTAAAGGAATGCGATAGGGGCTGAAAGCGTTGTGGAAAATAAATCATATATAATTCCGCGCCGGGTCCAGGTTCCCATCGCATATCGGGGATCGCAATGGCGAAGGGTAATGCTTTAGTCGGGACTTGCGATTGGGGCGGATGCGAAATGGGTATGAATTCTGATATATATTGCGTCGGGTCCGGGTCCATCACAATTGGATAGCGCAATGCGGAGAGAGTGCGTTGATGTTGGAAGGCTTGCGATCTTCTGATGCGATACTTTATTAAATACATAGTTTTTTTATAAAACTTATGGTTTCGGGGTATTTTAATAAAGGGAGTTAATATATACGGGAAAGGGAACTTTTAAGGGTTTAATACTATAAGTTAGAGTTAATATGAAATATGAGCGAAAAGGGGAAATAGACTAAGTATGATGTTTTTTAATAAGTTATTTGCCTTCACACACACACACATATTTCAATACTTAGGCTAAACAACTTTTTGTGGGTTTTTGAGTAAAAGGGGATTTAGCATGGGTTTTTAATTTTTCCTAGGCAAAAAAGATTTTAACCTTAGGAAAATGGGGTTTTATGGAAAATGAATGAATATGAACTGTACGAAGTTGGAAAGGTGGAAGTTAGTAAATATAGGGATGAATGGAGATGAGGGAAGTTAATTAATTTATCTTGTAGACCTTCATTTGCTTTGTTTAATTGCCTCATGGACATAGAAACATATGGTAAAACATGATAAATCTACATTTTGTCCAATCAATCATTAAAGTTTGGCAACTTTTATTCTACTTACCCTTTGCTTATCCTATCATTTTTCTTCACTTAATGGGTGCATTTAAGCTAGCAACCCCCTTTCTTTTTTCTCTATTTTACAAAAGCAAACTATATAATTCTAACCTTATAACATCCAAGGGTTCAGATTAAACTGATGAGCACTTTATTGTTCTCTACCTAACAACTGATCTGCTAAGATTAAATAGTTTGGCCAGATCTTTATTCTCTAACTATAACATCAAATTTAAAGCATGAAGCAGTCAAGATTAAAAAGTTTGACTGTCATGGGTTGTGGCATTTATGACAAGCTGCACACAACCATTATTTTGCAGAAACAATAGTAGTATTAATTTTGGCCAGAAAATTTAATTAATTAACCTATGAGGGGATAAATTAATTTTCTAATCCTCAAGACACTTTACATCATGATTTTTACATTTTTTACATTTCAAAGGGGAAATCTCATTTGCAAAAGACCCTCACAGACTACCCAGTTCTGCGACACAAATATAATCTAGCAGATCAAACAATTTGTAACAAAATAACCTAACCAAAGAGTTAGGATTATTCACAAATCACTTTTACATAGACTCGCTTTGGAACACTAGGACTCCCCTAAGATCCCAGTGACAAAATCCATTCCGGCTTTGGGATAACGCTGAAGGAAAACTCTGTCGACCATCCGATAATGGATTGATGAGATAAAAAATCTCTCAGAATGTAAATCGTCACCAAAAAAATAGGTTTACCTAGGTGATTACATACACGAGACAGATCTGCTGAGATTATTTACATTATACACATGCAGAATGGGTTTACATTATAAGATGATGATCAAGCTGATGATGACAATTGGACGGCACGAACATGTCGATTGGGCGCTATCCCTTTTGCGAAAAAAGGGGGTGTACTGCTATGGGTCGTTGACTCGTAGTGGTCAACAGGGGTTCCTTCGAGTATAGGAATTTTCACATTGAAGTCAAAGATAGGAAGGCATATCTTTGCAGATTGAAGAAGTGTTGTATGGTGTCAAGCAAGCACCAAGGGCATGGTATGCTAGAATGGATGCATGCCTACAGAAAATAAGCTTCACAAAACGTTCTGCTGACTTGAACCTTTTTATTAGGGTTGTAAATAATGAACCTGTAATCATTCTTCTGTATGTATATGTTCTTCTTTTGACAGGTGTAGAAGGTCGAATTGAAGAATGTAGGAAGCAATTAGCAGCAAAATTTGACATGAAGGATCTTGGGCTGATGCATTACTATTTGGGACTAGAAGTTTGGCAAGGACTGAATGAAGTCTATTTGGGTCAAGAAAGTATGTAATCGAGATACTAAAGAAGTTCGACATGATGGACTGTAAACCTATGACTACTCTGATGATCACAAACTTGAAGAGACTAAGGAGTTCTGAATCAAGTCTTGTGGATCCTTCCAGGTATAGGCCACTCGTTGGCTCATTGATGTACTTGGTGAATACTCGACCAAACATATGTTTTGCAGTAAATGTACTCAATCAATTCTAAGTAGAACCGAAGCATGATCATTGGATAGCAATAAAGCATATTCTGAGATATCTGCAAGGAACCATCAACTATTGTCTGAAATATGATAGAAGGAATGATGTCCAATTGATTAGATATACAGATTCCGACTGGGGTGGCAGTGAACAGAATGGTGGAAGCACTACGGGAGGATGTTTCAATTTTGTATCCTCCATGGTCTCATGGATGAGCAAAAAGCAAGACATTGTTGCTTTGAGTAGTGCTGAGGATAAATATGTTGCAGCATGTGAAGTAAGCAAAGAAGCAATATGGTTAAGGAAGCTACTATCTTGAGCTGTTTGAAGGACCAATGAACCCTACAGTGATACTTTGTGATAACACCAGTGGTATTCGTTTGTCTGAGGATCCAATGTTTCATGGAATGACAAAGCGCATCAATGACAAGTATCACTATATTCGAGAGCTAGTACAAAATGGTGTGCTGCAACTATGGTATATCTCCATTGATGAACAGGTAGTTGACATACTGACGAAAGCACTTCCAAACAAGAAGCTTGCATACTTAAGGGACAAGCTTGGTTTGGTTGATTTGTCCTCCCTAATTGAGAGGAAGAGATAGACACAACATTCTTGTCTTCACTTGGGAAGAAAGAATGGAGGATTGGGTAACCATCTGACACTTGATACTCTTTGAGAATGTGGTAGGGCATTCAAGATAATAGTCATGGACCGATATTCTTTGAGGATTAGCTACCCAAGATAAGAATAGTCGAATGGAAGGTCATACTCTGTGAACACCCGAGTAGAGTATGTACCTTGAGAGACAATGATGATGGTGTCTATACATCATTGGTCTCGCCAGCATTGTGCTCTGATCTTGTGGAGAGATAAAGCTGTTAGTCAAGGCCTTGCAATGTGACAATACTGGTTAATATGATGTTAGATAGATGGGTTACCAATCCGACTCTTCTTATGAGATCTCTTCAAATTGAGGATGACCATGTACCTCTTATGAATACCTCCCTAGTTAAGAGAGAGTGTTGAAAAATGTGTAACTAGGTTTGGCCTTCATAAGTATGAAATGTATTCTTGTAAATGTAAAATGAAAAGAAAAATTATTATTATTATTGGAGCATGAGTTTCATGCTCAAGTTATTTTATTTAATATGTCAAGCACCCATTGAGTGCTTCTAGGGTTTGTCCTAGGTATAATTGTCATTATCATATATTGAAGATCCTAAGGGCCCATTGTATATTGTAAAGATTTTTTTGTCTTTAAAGTGTCAAAATACCTCCAAGATCAAGTCAGCCTAAAGAGCTGTCAAGTTAGCCTACATGAAGAGCCACGTCCACCCTTGAAGAAGCCTATATATAGAGAGGAACTCGTCCTCCATTGGATCTCTCACTCATCTCTTGATATGCGAGGAAAGAGAAGAATAAGTCAAAGAAGGAAGTGCGAAGAAGAGGACATCGAAGAAGTCGAAGTGTTTTTGGTCTTATCTATCTTTCTGGGGAAGATCGAAGTTAGGGTTTCTGCGCTGGGATCCTCTGTGGTTCGATCTTGGAAGAAGAGGAGAAGGGAAGGAAAGCGAAGGTCTCTTAAGGCATCTTATTAATCCTAAGACTCAAGACAAGGCAAGCAAAGTCAAGAGGAAGGCTATTAGAGGTAGATCAGAGTCTCCAAGGGAAGAAACAACAGTTGCAGCAGTTGCTCGGGGGCAGAATTTCAGATCTACTGGGAGGTCGAAGATATTGCGGCAGGAGGCTGTGGTAAACTTGATCTTGGAGGGTACTTGTCCGATCTTTAGGTCATGGTATTCGTTAATTGAAAGATCTATAAAGAAGAGGAGATTTACAAGTTTTCCCCTAAAGAGGAGGGGTTTTGGCCCTGGCTTGCAACCTATATATTGTGTCACTCTTCTTATTGTTTTGATAGCTATTTGATGTATTGCACATTGGAATAATAACAAATAAAGCTAAAAAGTAAAAGGTAACACAAACAATTTTCAAGTTAAGAAAATTAACATATTCATTGCCCTATTAAATTCTCAACACTTATCTCCCACACTGGCGAGTAAAATGCTTTTATACCACTATCATATTCCTAATAGAAATTTACAGTGAAATACCAAAAACATGCACTAGCTACAACATAAGCATAACCATGAAAATTCTGAAAATAAGACATGCAAAGACAAATTAAAACTCCATAGGGCACAATAATCCTGAGCCATTTTATTGATAATCATGGAATCTGAGTACAACTAGAGATGGAAAGTGTGCACTTGGGCTTGCTACAGTAAGCAAGAAAATACCTAGGTGAGAATAGTTGGAAATATCCACTCAAAATGGCTCCTCCAAGCTGTGCATTCAACCTAGAAAATTCTGCAACTGTTGCTGTAGGTGAACTGAGATTTGAGGGCCCAAAACCCCTCAAATTTTTTTGCAAAATTAGGAACATGCTCCTTGAGACTAGTCCAACAAAACCCGAAAAGGATTCAGGCTAATTCCGACCTCTCGGAGTTACCCAAATTTGGTGCTATGCCCTCGTTGACAGGTTCTGCATCCCCCCACAATCTACAACTGCTGAAATTGTCACAAATCCCCCCTCAATTAACTGTAAGATTTTTGTGCAATTTTCCTTTGGAAGATATGAGTGAAATTCCTTCCCAAACCCAACACAGATGAGATGAATCTTGCCCCATGAATTATTTCCAGTAACACCCCTATGTAGGCTCTAAAATGGTGAATTTGGCTCTCTCAGAAGCAACAATTTCCATCCCTGAAATTCTCCACAAATTCTAGTCTACCCTCAATGAAATCTCTCCTAAATTCGTTGGCCAGAATTCCCCTTAAAGCTCCCTTAGCTCAGTGGAACGACTTCTGCCCCTGTGTCCTCCTACAAGTTCGAACTTTGGTCCCTGATGATGGATGGAGATCCCATCCGAAACATTGGGCGGATCACATACATTACACAATGCTATTCCAGGATTCTCTAACAAAGTTCAAACTGGCTGTAGTAAGAGCTGATATGACCCACAAACTCCAACAAATCTCTTCCCACTAAGTCCTGAAATTCTCTCCTAGGGTGGCACTCGAAGTCCACCAAAAGAGAGGCTAGAATTTCCCCTTGGAAATACCTATGCTCAAAGCACCAATTGACTTGGCTAACAACTCAAGCAAACTCTCAAGTTAGATGCATAAACAAGGAACCCCAAAAATGAGTGTGCTTTTGCTTTTTGTCACTCCTCTCTTCTCTCCCTTTGTGGTCCCCACCAAATCGAGCCCCTTGAGCATTTTTTCCCTCCTTGTGGGTCGAATTCCTCCTAAGGGTTCGATTTCCATTTTAGTGTGGCCCCCACAACTCACCACTTAAATTTTTACCCACTTTTCCTAAGTTGCCTTCTTTTCCTTTTGCAAAATTTAGTTCCAAGTCTTCTAACCCAAATCTCCTAAGTCCAAACACCAAAATATTTAGTAGGAAACAAAACTACAAAATTGGGAAAATTTGCTTAGACAAATTTAATTATTGGGGATATGACATACAAATTGCCCAAATGGGTGTTATACAAATGAGAATGACTCTTTTGACTCATGACAATTATTCTTATGACTTAACAAACCCTAGGAGCATGAAATGCATGCTTGACCTAGTTGACCATTTAAAAGAAGCATGAAACCCATGCTTAAAAATAATATTTTTCTTTTCCTTTTGACTGTTATATATATATATATATATATATATAATATAATATAATATAATATGACACAAGTACACTGAAAATTACAAAGACCAAAACTAGTTACATTTTCCAACATAGCACACCACTTGTCCTTTTTATATATATTTCTCTCTTTTGAATTTTAATTGTTACTCATCTTCATTAGGTTAGGGCCGATCCTTGAGTAACGTAAATCTTAATTATTGTTCATATAACTAAGTTAGGGCCAACCCCATAATAATTTAAAGTTATAATTACAATTATCTTTTGACCCTTATTCATTTTGAAACCCCTCACACTAGGGCCAAGTCTTCGATTATTAAATATAAGCTTCAAAATATGGTTTTTCCCTCTTTAAATATGAACTTCCATTAGTAAAGGTCCTTTAATGTGCTTTCTTCGTATCAGTTAGGCTGGTGTAGTGGTTGTTGGTCCTGTCAAGGGTCTCTTGTGCCCATATGAACAAAGACATTCTCCATATATGCACATCAAAGCTCCCCAGAGTAACGCTATTAAATTTAATATATCAATTAAGGGTTTTCTCTAAGCTTTAAGTAGGAAGTAAGGGTAACAGAAGAGTCAGGGTAGGTAGCATTAGTTGGAATTGCTAACTTTAACTTTGCAAATGTGTAGGGTCTGATTGTGTTAAAAGTAGAGAGTGGCTTCAGTCGACTGGTGGATGCTTATTGTATTTTCTTAGTGTATTTGTTTTAGTTATTTCCTAGTTACATTGCAGATTTGGTAACCAATACAGTTGATTTTCTGTTGAACATCTCCGTTTTCTTGTAGTTTGTACTGTCTGCAACTGCAGCTCATCCTGAGCAAGTTATTGGTACCTTCTCAAAGCGATGGACACACAACAGGCTGAGACAAGTTCCACTCTTTTACGTACCAAATGCTACATCGTAAGTTTATGTGTAAATCCCATGGAAGTTTATATGAAAACCATCATCTTTGAATTTTTATATCCCAAGCTTCCTGTTACAGTTTTATTTGAAATAAGTTTCTTGTGCTTTGCAATGGCGTTATTGCAAGAAATATTTTCGTCAGCTTTTATGAATTTGAACATCCATTTAAAATGAATTAGGCTGGAATATGCTGCTTAGTGTCTGTCCGGTTTCGTTGTCTTCGTGACTGCCTACATCATTGTCCATCCTTTGCTTTTACCTCTGGTCTTATATTCACCTTAAAACTAGGACCAGATTTGCTGTTATAATTTGGTTGTCACTGGGTAACCAAAGCATCCTAAGACGTGTCATTTCATTGTTGACTATCTATCTAGTAGCAACTGGAAGCTCCTCGTTGCCTTTCAGAGATTACAATCTATGAAACCTGGATTTTGAATGTAAATATCAAATGTTATTGGTAATGTATCTCAATGAAAGAAGATTAATTAAATTTTCATCACATATAAGTGTTTTGGTGTCATTAACGTTAGCCTTAGAAAACTGATCTTTAACATGCATATCTTCGCAGGAGAAGCCATGCATCAATGCTTCCAGAAATATAACTCTCTTTTTTTCAGCCCTGGGAATAAATATTATTGATTTTAGCTGTTCAATTTTATCTTCCACAAACGGATCTCCTAGTCTGTTGCACAAGTGCATTTGCATGCTTAAAATTTTGGTTCCTTTTCTCTCGTTAAAACTCAACTTTATTTCTTTCAGTTCTATGATTTTTATTCCACGACTTGTTCAACAGTGCTATATTATTTTATTATTTGCAGGGTTCAAGCGTTGCGCTTCTTGTCCTTCATTGGGAAGAAGAAGGACGTTTCACCTATTCATCAAACAGTTTTCTCCTCAAATTTCTCCAGAAATCTCTTCCCCACCGAGCAGAAACAAGAATGAGGGAAATGAGTTGCAAATCATGATTACTGGATTGGCGAAGATGACCTGCTTCATTCGTCTATGAATATCCATGTTTATCCGCAAAGCATGATGCATTCATTTGGAAAGTATCCAAATCTTAAATTTCCACGGTGTTATTATCTATTCAGAGGAGTTAACTGCAGCAAATTGTCGATCCCCCAAGTGTGGTCTCACTAGGGACCTGAAGGAAGACTGTTCCCCACTGTAATAATATTTATTTCTAGTGTGCGTTTTGTTTTTCCTCATATTGTACAGTTGTAATATAGGAGATACGAGCTTTAAATTTTATTAATGATAGTGTTGCCCATGGCTTGGTGTAAATATTTATAAGATAAGCATATGCTAGGGCAATGTTTTGGCTGTGGATGAAAAGACCTTCCAAATTCCAAGGGACAAAGGGACCTTGTTCACCAACTTCTTTCAAAATTGGGAAATGGTAAAAAGTATCAAAAAAATACATTATAAATTTAATTGTACAATTTAAAATCAAATTAATCAAGATAAAAAATAAAATGAATGATTAAATATAATGTTGCGTGATAGCAAAATATTATATAATTTAATTTTAAATTTATTAGTGAGATATTTAATTGTACAATTTAAAATCAAATTAATCAACTAAAAAATGAAATGAATGATTAAATATAAAGTGGCATGATTGTAAAATAATATATAATGTAATTTTAAATTTATTAGTGATATATGTTTCAGATGGAACATTTCTAGAATTACGATATCCCACTTTATTGGGTAGTGTCAAATCCTTAAATGGCCTCACACCATGGGGACATGGTAGATCAAGGCCAAGCACTATTAACATTTTTTCTTTTATAAAATGTGTATCATATTTTATTTTTTATTTTTTTTCTTTTTTGATTATGTCTAATATAATTAATGGAGGTTAAATGAGTATCGATTAATTAATTTTAATTTTGTATCGATGGGAGAGTATATTATTTAATATTTTTGTTATTTATAGAATAGATTATTGATCATATTTTTTTATTATTAATAATGATGTTATTTTATTGAAGCATATATATATATATATATATATATTATAGCTAGGTTGAGTTTAGGTTGAGGGCAATATATTTATTGGATGGATCAATGATATCTTAATTAATGGGATGTTATTTGGAAGATTATGTGATGTTTTGTTCCTCGGGATAGTTTAGTTGTTGGTATTTTGAGCCTGTAATTTACTTAAACAAGAAAGAAAAATATGCAAAAAAATTGGGAACTAAATGCATATACATAAACTTAGAATTTTACGTGGTAAAATCATGACAGTGTGTCAACGAAACTTCCACGAGACAAGGGATTGGAATTATTATTATTTAAAGTCAATAATGACTCTTTGACAATACAATAAGCTTCTCGGGCAACAACATTTTAATACAACGAAATTGTTACGAAAACTACATATAATGGGGTAAATTACATTCACAAAGTCTTTTAATTGTTGTCATTATTAACAATCTCTGCCTTGACAACATTTTTCTTAATCCCTTTCCTATGCCCATTCATAATTTTTTTTGTTAGGTCCTTATAAAATTAGTGATCCCTCCATTACTATTGTCGTTGTATCCTTTATTGTTATGATTGTGCTCCTATTGTCCTCATATTGTTATTATTGTGCCCCATAGAATCCCTCTATTGTTATTTTTGTGCCTTCATATTATTATTGTTAGGTTGGCTTTGTTATATTTTGACCCCGTAGACTCTTATATATAGAAAGGAGGTTTTGTCATTTCAATCATCTAAGAATTGTTCGTTTGTGTAATGTAAAGAAGGTTGCCCCATTGAAGAGGTTTATTTCTAAGGCGTTGATCTATTTTTTTTATCTTTTTGTGAGCTGGTTTCATAACATTTGGTATGAGAGCTTTGGATTTTCGGGTTTCGTTATTCCAAACAGGTCATCGTGCCATTTTAGCTATAACTTTTTTTTTGCGACGTCTCAGAAGCTAAAAAAAACCTCATTTGCGCAGAAATAGTTTTGAACTTCGGGTCCAAATTTCAGAGCTTTTGTTGCTATATTTGCATAGATATGATCTGAGGAAGTTGGCATTTTTGCAGACTCCAGAATTACATTACAAACAGGTGAACTTGGGAAAATCGTCGTAAATTTTGTTTTGAGCATCAAATTGAAATCTCGTAAGAAGTTTCAAAAAAAAGGACGGCCTCTAGTTTTCTGTTTATCAATTTCAAATACTAAGGTCGAAACGGTGATACATGACACATCGTATAAGTTCGCTCTACTAAACTAGTCTACAATCATGTCATCGTGGGAGATTTGGCATAACTCTTCCTTGGAGAATCCAATTTTGATCAGACTGGTGGCATTGAAAAGAGGACGCAGAGGGCTACTGCAGGTCATGATTTCAGAACTGGGAGATCCAAAATTACAGAGGTACATCAGATTCAATATCGAGCTTCTACAAGTGAAAAGAGGTGTGTAGTTTTTAAATTTCTGTATAAGCTTGGTTTCAAAAATTAGTTTGAAGGAATTCAAAGGGCACAACAAAGCATTGTTATCAGAAATTGATGCCTCGAAGAAAGAAAATGGAAACACCTATTAAGCAACCTGAAAGCTCTAGCAGGACTAATAAAGAAGATGAAGAAATGCAACATGATAGATCATTATTATGAAACCAAGCGCAACAAATTTCACTCGCACAAAAGGTAACATAAAATAAGATGGATGGTTTAAAAAAAGATGTAAGAGCTAAGATGGATGGTTTAAAGAAAGGCGTAGAAGCTAAGATGAATGACTTGGAAGCTAAGATGGACGGCGTGGAAATTAAGATGGATGGCGTAGAAGCTAAGATGGATGACATGGATGCTAAGATGAATGGCATGGATGATAAGATGGAGGAATTGAAGATAAATTTGAATAAGTTGCTACAAGAAATGGTCACTAATGGTGAAAGGGTAGTAAAAAAAACTCATTATGAGAACAAAATAAATGTTAATGATGATTTCATAGACTCTAATGTTGGATTGAAGACCCACCATGTTCCAAGAATCGATATGAGGAAATTTGATGGAAAGGATCCTGAAACATGGATACTACAGATGGAACAATTTTTCGATCTCTATAATGTGCAAAACACACAAAAGGTACGTATTGCAACTTTATATTTGGAACCAAATGAGTATCTATTAATTAATTTTAATTTTGTATTGATAGTAGAGTATATTATTTAATATTTTTGTTATTTATAGAATAGATTATTGGTCAATTTTTTTATTATTAATAATGATATTATTTGATTGAAGCTTCTATATATATATATATATATATATATATATATATATAAACTAGGTTGAGTTTACGTTGAGAGCAATATATTTATTGGATGGAACAATGATATATTAATTAATGGGTGTTATTTAGAAGATTATGTGATGTTTTGTTCTTTGGGATAGTTTAATTGTTGGTATTTTGAGCTTGTAATTTAATTAAACAAGAAAGAAAAATATGCAAAAAATAGGAAATGAATGCATACACATAAACTTATAATTTTACGTGGTAAAATCATGACAATGTGTCAATGAAACCTCCACGGGACAAGGGATTGGAATTATTATTATTTAAGGTTAATAATGACTCCGATAATAAAATAAGCTTCTCGGGCAACAAAATTTAATACAAAGACACTGTTACAAAAACTACATATAGTTACGCAACTGCCTGAATGATAAAACAAGGTGTAATGAGGTAAATTACATTCACAAAGTATTTTAATTATTGTCATTATTAACAATCTCCACTTTGACAACATTTTTCCTAATCCCTTTCCTATGCCCATTCATAATCTTTTTTTTCAATCCAAGGGAAGCCAAACACTACCACAACTTCTTTACCAAAACTGGTTTCGTGAACATGTTTGCATAATTCTTCTGTGTGGACCTTTTTGAGAGCTACTTTGCTGCGATCAATTACCTGCCTTACAAAATGGTATTTGTACATTAATATGTTTAGTCTTGTTGTGATAAGCCAAATTATTAGCCAAATGAATATCACTCTGATTGCCACGTAATACGTTCACTTTCTCCTGCATTCTTCCAAGACCATCTTGTAGACCCTTCAACCACATTGTCTCTTTACATGCATGCAAAGCAACTATATATTCTGCATATGTTATGGATAAAACATTTGTTTCTTGAAGCTTTGACATCAAACTAATCGCTCCAGTTGCAAGTGTAAAGACATATCTTGTAGTAGATCTCATCTTGCCCAAGTCACTAGCGTAATACGAATCAACATATCCACACATTGAATCATCGTAATGATTAAATATGATACAATGGTCACTTGTGCCTCTCAAATACTAAGGCACCGATTTCACTGCTCCAGAATGTTCTTTTCCTGGATTTGACATGAATTTGATGACAACTCCAACTACATGTTAAATGTCAGGCTTTTTAGACACCATCACGTACATTAAGTTTCCTACTACATTTGTATATGGTACACAAGACATATACTCCTTTTCCTCATCATTTCTAGGACTCAAACTCAAAGAAATCTTAAAATGGGAAGCTAAATGAACATTAACATGTTTCACGTTGTTCATATCGAACTTTGCAAGTATTTTCTCCACATACTTCTACTCACTATGCATTATAGGGTTACATAAGTGCTATCTACTTCATACAAGAATGCCAGTGGTCAACCTATGTATACATTCATTCAGGAAGGGAAACGAGAATAGTTCGTATCTGTATGTTCATCTTGACCAATGGTAAGGAATAAACTTCAACCGCTCTAAAGAATTACATATATAATATCTACGGACTTGGGTGAGTTCCTCCAATCAGTAAAGATATCTAGTAGGTAGTCTCCTCACTAATACTCGAGTATTAATAACCAAAGCTTTCCATTTTTCCTATCTCTGTGTATCTTCATGCCCAAGATCTGTTTTGTAGCTCCAAGATCCCCCATATCAAATGTCCCAGAAAGCTGAGCCTTTAACATGTTGATCTCTTCTATGATTTTGCTTGTAATTAGCATATCGCCAACATATAAAACTAGGATAATGAATATACCATTGAAACTTTAAAAACACACACAATTATCATATTCACTTCTAATGAAGTCCTAGTTCACAATGGAGTCAAACTTGTACCATTGTCTGGGAGGTTGTTTCAGACCATACAATGATTTTCTAATCTTGCAAACTAATCTCTTATTGTGACCTTGTACAAAACCTTGCAGTTCTTCCATATATATCTTGTTATCCTAATCTCCATGAAGAAAATTTGTTTTAACATCTAATTGTTCCGACTCAAGGTCAAATAACGATGTTAGCACTAACACCATACGAATAGAAACAAGTTTCATGCCTGGTGAAAAGATGTCATGAAAGTCAATACCTTCTCTCTGCGAGTACCCTTTTGCTACCAATCTCGCCTTATATCTTTCAATACTTTCTGTTACCCACCACTAGTGGGTGACACCCATAGGAGATTTTTCTCTCCTAGATTTGACTTCAGCTGGAAACTAGCAAACCCTTGCACCCATTAGATAGCTCGATGTGCCACCACTCTCCACCACCTGATCCAACGATTATGTGACCTTGCCCAATTGTTAGGATCTTATGTTTGAAAGTGGGCCTTCCAACCTCAAAGGTATGACTTTTCATTATGCATTGTTTCTTTTTGCGTGCTTTCTTGGACATAATTGGACATGGATTAATGGGGAGATTTAGCGGAAAAAATGAGCTTGATTTGTACTCTTGTTCCCTTGTTCTCCTAATCTCGTGGGATCTCCTTTATTGGCTACTAGCTTTAGGAGTGGTACTACACGGGAAACCCCAATTTTGGTTATGTGGTCCCACTTCATGACACAATATATATCACTCCCCTTCGCTCATTATAAGTTGTTTTCACATTTTTTTCATCTAGGTACACATTTTTCCATTAGGTCCATAAGGAATTAGCCTCCCCCTCCTTTTGTCAACACTGTGGGTTAGGCTTGGAATGATGCCCCAAAAGTTGATGCAGCTAAAAAAAAGTCAAAATCATAAGTTGATCACTTACAATAGGAAATATATCATAAAATTCAAAAGATGATCAAGACACAAATTTATCACGTGGGGGCAAAAGCCAAACATGAGCTCTACCCCTTATCATCATGGCCATCGCCTTGGTTCTTAGGGTGCCTATGTGTGCCCCTTGCATAATTAAGAAACCCATGATTGTCCCAACCCTTGATGGGTGATGAACTGCCAATCCTTAAATATGCTATTCACTGCTTTATCATATGCATCGTGGTCTCATTCCTTGGAGCCCCGAGCAGTTAAGAGAAAGAAAAAATAATAGAAGGAAAAATGCATACAAAGGTGGAAAAACAAAGGTCAGGTAACTCATGTAGCACAGTTGCTTGCTACTACATCCATACGCTCATGTGTGGGCTTCCCTCATTGTAGCTACCCTTGTACCATGACATGTGGCTTGGAGCCTTCCCTGCTGTCCCACTCCTTTCCACCACTATTGCACATGACACCTACCATTTGACGAATGTACCATGGACCTGTTACTCCCTTAATGGTTGAGACCACCTAATAGGGTCCTTTATTAACCTCTCTTGCTGAGCAAGGAAACACTTTTACCTTCTAAATCCCATTTGGAAGGGCATGTCACTATGAAGTGTCCACCTTTCCTCTAATTTGCAAGATCATTTACTCAATTGCACAAATGAATTTTTGTACTGGAAAGTGAGTGTTAATTTTTCAACTAGGGTCAAATTCCACATTTGAAAACTTAGACGACCAAGATGATGATTGCATTAAATTCCTCTTTTTGAGAGGACCAAAATCGACTTGAAGATTACGCGATTTGGTTAAGCAGAACTTAAGTTTTGAATTATTTTATTCATTCATTCATTGTGCAATGGGTCGACCCTAACCACTTGGGTAACTGCTTGGGTCAACCTCAACCCCAAGTAAACCCTCAAGAAAGCTTATAAAAGGAAGTGACCTTAATCTCATTTCCAAATGCTTGATTAAGACATGTTTCTATTCTTTTATTTTGTTTTGGTTTGCATAGGTTCGTCGGTAGAAGTTCACAGAGGGTTTGAAATTACAGGCAAAAGGTTTGCTCCGGGTTAAGGTTTTTTGGATCTCAGTCACTAGCACAAAACATAATTCTTTCATCCTTGGTTATTAGCACAAAACATAAGCTTTTTGGCCTCGGTCGTAAGCACAAAGTAGGCAAAAGAGTAACTCTGGTTCTCTGTTCACTCCGAGATAGTTTAGTGAGAGTGACTCTGAGTTCAGATGCAGATCAGAAGGTTCCGACCTCTGGTCTCTCGCACAAGGTAGCCTAGGGAGCGGCCCTATCATCTCAGTCGCTTGCATAGCTCAACAAGGGTGTGACTTTGGTTTGTTAGTCAATTGCACAACTCAGAAAGAGTGCGACTTTTTGTTTTAGCAGTTAGTGCCATTGTCGCTCGCATCAAGACCTCCTGAGTGTGACCCTGTAGTCACAGTCACTCACATATAGTGACAAAGAGAGTGACTAAGGAGTTTTCAGTTACACAAAGACAATTCGATGAGAGCAACCAAGGTTCTAAGCTAAGGTTTGAGATCTTGGATTCAGTGATCTAGTAGATCTAGGTTTCTCTCTTATGCTATACAGATCTGTAGATCTGATTTACTATTATCTGCTGCAAAAATCATATGTATTGGGATCATTGTACTCACTACAGAAATATTTTTATGACAATCTAATAAAAAAGAAGATTTGAAAGCGTTTCTCCCTTGTGGGGCTTTTCCTTGGTCTTGGACCAATCTACTCTCTCTTATGGTTGTGTTGTTGTTTTCGTTATTCCTGCATATATTTTTATTTCTTCAGTTATGTTTATGATTGATTATAATGCTAATAATATGATACATTGTTAATGAAAAGATAAATTGGGCTAAAGTAACTGATACGCCATTGAAAAATAAGAAAATTTAATAGTGAGGAGACGCATTGAACCTTATACAAGATTGCTGGTGGGTCTTCATCTTGGGCTTGGTCTCCCTATATGGGATCCAAGCCCTCCAAAGGGTCATGATGGAACTTATAGGGTGAGTGTTGAGAGCTGTGGGCGTTGTCCATAACAGAGCATTGATTTCCATGACATGCGCTTCTTCAACACCATGTACTTCTTGTCTGTGCCTCAGTTATATAGAGACTATGATGTACTTGGACCACGTTTTCTGGTTGCCCACATACTTGCACCGTACGCTTGGCATCCAATCTAGAGCCCAAAGAGGGTTTTATCTCACCTAGGAAGACTTGGAAGGGCTTGTATCATCATTCTAGCCCTTATTGATGGACCATTGACATGTTGGATCTAGTTGGAGACCCAAGAGACCAATGATTATGCCCGACAGCCACATGGGAGCACCACAATTTTTTTTTTTGGAAACGAAGGGGCCACCCCCTTGGTCATTACTTTGAGAGCTGTCCTCTTCATCTTGGTACATGGAAGACTTATTTTGGCCTTCCAACGACCCTTTGCACCATTATTTTATCACTTCAGCCTCATTTGGAAGGCTTATTTTGTAATTATGAGTTATTTTGTGGGCTTGTCACTAATAGATTTGTTTATTTGCACATTAAAGTTATTTTTAAGGGCTCATCAAGTTAATTAGACTAAATCAAAATCCTTATGACTCATATAAATAAATGATGAATCTCATTGGTATATTTATTATAGGGATTAGGATTTCTGTCTTAAAAGAATTCAGACTTGTAATTGATGGACAAAATTGGTGACCTTTGATGTATTTTGATGTTTGGATATTTCACTATCTTGCCTTGGAGCTTCTAATTAAGATTATGATGGATGGATATATTCACTTTCTCTTGTAAGTTCTATTTTGATGTTATTTCTCCATTTTTTACATGATTGATCTAGGTGGATATTGGTGGCCACCTTCCAAGTCCACTTGGACCCCCACCATTGTTTCTCTCAGCATTTTTAGTTTCCTTAATTGTAGCACAATTTACTATTTTTAGCAGTTTTTTCGGTCTTGAACTTCGGAGCCGTTTTGATGTCCTAAATGACGTTTTTTGGGAAGACTGGGAGCAACATGGGTCCATGTACCGATGTTTCTCTTCCCAAAGTTATAGTTCTCAGATAGATATTTCTAACGAGATATTGTGCACTTCAAATGGAGATCATATGCCAAATTTACGACCCCAAGAAGTTGATGTAGCAATTTACCCAAACGGGGCCCACAGTTTGGTGTTTCATCTTCTAGGGTTAGGTTTTTGGATGTTTAGGGTTTTCCATTGTTTCTCAACAACAAATAGGCCTTAGAGCCTCATTGTAAGACAGTTCAGAGGCATGTAGCCACCACATCTCTTCTCAGAGATAAGCTACCATCGCCGTAGCTAGTTTATTTCCATTACTGTTTATAATCACATTTCAGTATTTTACATTAATGAAATGAAGTATTATTTCCATTGCATATCTGTGTTTATGGTTATCTATGTAATTTGTTGCATTCCTATTTAAATCCGAATCAGTGGTATTAGAGCGGTATGCTTTTTCTTTGTTTTTCTTTGCATGTCCCCAACAAGGTCGGGATATAAGGAGTTAGGGCTTGAACTGGTCGAACCTTTGCAAGACCAGCCTCGAAAATCCTGACGGCCTCCCATGGCGGATGAGAAGAAAGACAAGGGGGCAGGAGATCCTGTCAAAATCTTGCTCGAAGAAGCCCTCGAGTGACAAAGGAATGCTATGATGGATAACTTTGCACAAATCCTTCAGCGGCTACCCAGAAGCGATGCATCAGCTTCCAACAGCTACTCTGGAAACGCCACACCCTTTAAGGTACAAGTTAATTTTGAAGTCCCCATATTTGAGGGTCAGATAGACACAGATGTCGTAGATAAATGGTTAAATCTGCTAGAGGGTTATTTTTCTATTCATGAATTTTCGAGTCAGGAAAAGATTGTTTTCGCTCTTCTCAAAGCAGCCCTCCACATGAAGGATTGGTGGGAAACCTACTATGAGCAAAAGGATGAAAATACCGGTTCACTACCCTGATGCCATGAAGGAGCAGTACTACCCTGTCGAAAGCTATGATGATCAATACATAAAGTGGACCATGCTGTAGCAGGGAAGGGACCAAGACGTGCTGGAGTTTACCAATCTTTTCCATACGCTTCGCACAAAGTTGGGTATCAAGGATTTGGAGTAGCATTTGATACTAAAATACCATGGCTGCTTGCACAAGTACATTAAGGAAGAAATAGAATTGCTGAACATCTCCTTGCTTGGCGCCACATGCTGATATGCCATCAAGGTTGAGCAAAAGTTTAAACAGAAGAGGTGAGACTTTGGATCTGCAAATCCGAAGCAAGGGAAAGGTGCCACTAAACCACAAAACAAAGGACAAAGCCAAGGTGGGGCAGCCCAAGACAACCCGCCAAAGCTGCAAGCAAAGAACAGTGCTGTGAAGCCAAAAAAGGAGACGAGAAAATGGTGTGAGTTCCATAAGAGCTCCACTCTCAACACAAGTGAGTGTCAGGTCAAGTAGTCACTGGTGGCTGAGTTAAAGGTTTCAGAATCAGATGCATGTTCCGACTCCGAGTTAGAACCCAACAAGGGGAATGGCAAAGGGAAGTAGATTATCAATGCGGAGCCCAACGCCACCATTGCCACCACGAAGATACAGAAGGAAGAACCTGAAGATCCAGAGGAGGAGGAGCATCTCTTGCACTCCCAAATGTAGGTAAAGGGCTCCCCACTATAGTTCATTATCGATAACGGGAGCCAAAAGAACCTCATTTTGGCAGAGGTAGTGAAGTGGTTGGGCCTGCCAACCACAACACAACCATAACCAGGCACCATTGGATGGCTTCACCAAGGACGCAATCTTCGCGTGAGCCAGCAATGTCACCTTCCATACAACATCAAGCCCTTCACGGATGAGGTATTGTGTGACATTGCTCCCCTCGAAGTTTATGATGTATTATTAGGACAACCATACTTGTGGAAGCGACATGCTGTGTATGAATCACGACCCTGTGCTATTATTGTTACATTGGGAAATAAGCTGTATAGGATACCGGAGGTAGCACTGCCTAATGCCATATCTTTGGTTACTGCAAAACAATGCAGTAAGCTCATTTCCAAAATCGGGAAATTTATTTTCCTGATGATATGCCCTTAAGGAAAGAAGAAGACAGTGGCCACGACCTCCAGATAGGGCCCCTCCGCACGAAAACTACAGATGGAAAAGGTTGTGGAGGAGTACGAGGACATCTTCACCTCCCCCATAGGGGTTCCTCTGCACTGTCAGGTCAAGCACTCCATCGATCTGACCCCAGGTGCGCTACTACCCAATGGACCAATCTATCGACGCTCTGTTATGGAGAACGATGAAATCAAGAGGCAGATTGAGGAGTTGATGCAGAAAGGTCACATCCGTCCGAGTTCATCACCTTGTGGGAACCCGATCGTGTTGGTACAGAAGAATGATGGGACTTGGAGACTCTGTATTGACTATCGGGCACTGAACAAGATCACTATCCATAATAGGTACCTGATCCCATGGATTGATGACCTCCTGGACCAACTAAAGGGGGAAAAATATTTCAATAAGATCGATATGAAGTTAGGATATCACTAGGTACCGATCGAACCCTCTGATGTGTGGAGCACTGCCTTCAAAGCCAAGGAGGGCCTTTTCGAATGGTTGGTTATTCCTTTCGGATTGACGAATGCTCCTGCAACCTTCATGAGGCTAATGGATGAAATCTTGCAGCCATTCATCATCTCATTTGTAGTGGTATACTTGGATGACATTCTGATCTTCAGCCAAAGTTGGGAAGAGCACCTCCACCACATCCGACAGGTTCTCCAAACACTGCGGAAACACAAGCTATGTGCTAGTTTGGAGAAATGTACTTTTTCCATGACCCAGGTTCAGTATCTGGGATACATTATTGATGAACAGGGGGTGTATGTGGATCCAGCCAAGATCCAAGTCATTCGGGATTGGCCATCTCCAACCACTTTGACAGAGCTCTGCAGCTTTCTAGGTCTTGCCAACTTCTACCGCAGGTTCATGGTGGGGTTTTCTCATATCACTTGGCCATTGGGTCAAGTCACCAAGGGAGGAGTGAAAGAAAAATTATTTTGGTCTGAATCTCAACAGAAGGCATTCACAAAGTTGAAATATCGCCTGTGCACGACACCAGTGCTCGTGTTACCAGATTTGCAACAACCAATTGAGGTCGAGACAGATGCCTCTGACTATGCTATTGGGACAGTCCTTACTAAACACGGGCGTCCAGTGGCATATCACAGTGAGACACTTTCAGACATAGTCCAGAAGTATCCCACTTATGACAAAGAGATGTATTCCATTGTGCAGGCCTATCGACAATGGAAGCATTACATTTTGGGGAAGGAAACGGTCACCCACACAGACCACCGACCTCTGCAGTTCATACAGACCCAAGGGAAATTGCAAAATGATCGCCTTTAGAAGTGGTCTACATTCCTGCAACAGTTCCATTTGAATATCAAGTATAAGAAGGGAAACACCAATAATGTTGCAGATTGCCTCAGTTGACCACTGATCATGGTGTTAACCACCGTGCTCAACTCTCGTGGGCACAAGACTTCTGATTGGCCACTTCTCTACAAAAGTGACCCATAATTCGGCCACACATACCAGACACTCTTGGAGGGTCAGCATGTTCTAGATTTTCACCTTCAGGATGCCCTGTTATGCCACCTGGGTCACCTTTGTGTTCCTTCAAGCGAGCATGCCAAGATGATTTGGGAAGCACACTACAGTTGGGTTACTAGACATTTTGGAGTTGAGAAAATGGTGGCAGTACTGCGAAAGTATTTCTATTGGCTGAATCTTCGACAGGATGTCGGGAAGTACATCAGATCATGTACTGCCTGCACCATTGCCAAACTGACCATCAAGAAGCAAGGCCTCTATATCCCACTACCTACCCTTAGTCGACCTTGGGAATCCATCTCCATGGATTACATGTCAGACCTTCCTTCCACTAAGCATGGAAACGACTGTGTTTTTGTGGTCATTGACAGGTTCTCAAAGATGGCCATTATGGCGGCCTGCAATAAGAATATCACAACACAATCCACTGCTAAAATCTTCTTTGAACGAGTGTGGGTGCACTTTGGGATCCCATAGTCTATCATCTCAGATTGAGATAGTCAGTTCCTCAGTACACTTTGGTGTAGTCTCTGGTCAATGCTGGACACCAAACTCACTAAGTCCACAACCTTCCATCCTCAAACTGATGGCCAGACAGAGGTTGTCAACAGGATGATCGTACACATTCTGCACATGTACAACTCAAAGCATCCATGCACATGGGACGAGAGCCTCCCCTATGTTCAACACAACTATAACTGAGCTCTTCACAACTCGACTGGCCACAACCCTTTTCAGATGGGCTTGGGATTCCAGCCACTGTGCCCCATTGATGTGGACATGCCACTTGCAGCTACTCACACAGATTCGGCTCATGTCCAGTCCAAAACAAATAAGGCAACCAGCTTCATTGAGCACATCCAACATATTTTCCAACAAGTCCATGACATTCTAGAGAAATCAAATGCCAAGTACAAGTAGTGACATGATCAACATCGGGCGCCACACAAATTTCAGGTGGGCGACAAAGTATGGTTGCATTTGCAAAAGGAATGCCTTACTGGAGCCTTTCGGAAATTGAGACCACTCTGATATGGTCCTTACACCATTACCAAGGCTGTGGGAGACAATACATTTGAGCTTAACATTCCCCCATTCCTTGGCCTGCACCTAGTGTTCAATGTGGACTGCCTTCGGCCATACTTTCCAACATTACTAGACACATTCGACGTTGCAGAATAGCTCACACCCACAGAATTAAATCTAGATTACAGGGAACAAGCTGCAATTGATCAGATCGTGGACACACAGATCAAGAACACTCACCAACAGAATATCCAACTGTATCGAATTGTCAAAGCAGGCCAACTCCTTCACCGGGGCAAGTGGCTCACTAGGGACCAAGTTCAGTAGAAGTTTCCTCATCTTGTGGAGGAACTCAATGAAATGGGGACCATTGCTTCCTAAGGGGGGAGGAATGATCTAGGTGGATACTGGTGGCTACCTGCCAAGTCCACTTGGACCCCCACCATTGTTTCTATCAGTGTTTTCAGTTTCCTTAATTGTAGCACAACTTACTATTTTTAGCATTTTTTTCGGGTCCTAAACTTCCGGAGCCATTTTGAGGCCCTAAACGACGTTTTTTGGGAAAAATGGGAGCAAAGTGGGTCCATGGAATGATGTTGCTCTTCCGAAAGTTGTAGTTCTCGGATAGATATTTCTAACGAAATATTGTGCACATCAAATGGAGATCATATGCCAAAGTTATGACCTCGGGAAGTTGATGTACCAATTTACCCAAATGGGGCCCACAGTTTGGCGTTTCATCATCTAGGGTTATGTTTTTGGATGTTTAGGGTTTTCCATTGTTTCTCAACAATAAATAGGCCTTGAAGCCTCATTGTAAGACAATTCAGAGGCATGTAGTCACCACATCTCTTCTTAGAGATAAGCTACCATCGCCCTAGCTGGTTTATTTCCATTACTGTTTGTAAGCATATTTCAGTATTTTACATTAATGAAATGAAGTATTGTTTCCACTGCATATATGTGTTTATGGTTATCTCTGTAATTTGTTGCATTCCTGTTTAAATCCAGATCAATGATTAATGTATGGAATGATCTTAATGTGCCCTAATTGAAATGTGAATTCATGAAAACACTAGGATTTTGAACTATTGCATGCATTACATGTTAAGATAAGGTGAATGAATGTTCCTAGAGGCTTGTGTTGTCTCATAAACATTGAAACTCCCATCATCTCTTGCTAGAGTGAAGTATAAACACCTCTTGTAGCTTTTCTGTTGCCTCCTAGGGTTAGTGAAGAGTTTCATAGGTCTCCTTGAAAGAGCTAAGTTCCTTCATTAAAGTTGATCTTGACTCCATTTTTCTCAATTGTCAAGGCACTGGGTCCTAATCCTAGTTGATCACCCCTAAACCTATTCCTTTCACTTTTTCCATTTTCTTCCCTAACTTGAGAAGGTTATTGAAGAATGTAACTAGGTTTTGTCTTCATAATTGTATAATGTAATTTGTTTGTCAAAAGAAATTTTATTATGAATTATTAAAGCATTGGCCATCATGTTTATAGGTTAAAGCCTCCATTATAGGCTTCTCAGTTTTATATTGAGTCAATAGAGTCATTATCAATTTTATTAGACCCTTCTTGGCTTTTGTATCATGTAAAAAGAATTATTTTGTCTCAAATAGGTCAATTGACACCTCCACACCAAGTCAAACCTATGATGACGAAGTTGGCCTACATTAGGGAAATTCAACCCATAGAAGAGGCTATATATAGACAACCAGTTCAATCCATTTTCTCACTCACTCAACAAGTTCGATACACAGGAAAGAAAAGTAGTAAAAATTGTGAACTTACAAGAGAAGGAAGAAGATTACAAAAGAAGACAAAGTCAAAGTTTTGAGCTATATTTCTCTCACATGTGCAAATTTACTGGGGCCGAAATTCTGAATTCTACTGCAGGATGAAGTTTTGCTACTAGGGTTGAAGTTCTGCTATTGGGGAGGTCAAAATTTTGCTACTGCCATATCGAAATTCTAGGTTGAGGTTGTTGCTGGGAGAACATCACTTCGATAATAAGGAATGGTTAACTTGGTGATTGGGGGAACTCCGTGTCTAGGTCAAAAGAGTCTTGGACTATCTCATCCTACCTTTAAATCTACTGAAGGAAGAGTTATGATTGTGTTTTCCCCTTATAGGGGTTTTCCCTCGTTGTCCGCCTACATATTGTGTCCATATAAATTGGTAATTTCTTGATGAAACATAACATAATAATGAAGTAAAATAATCCAACATAATTCACAAGTAATTATCAAAGAACGTGATTCAAACCCTATATACCACTAGCATTGATTTCTCAACATGGTATTAGAGCTAAGGTTAGAAAAGGTTGGAGATCACTTTTTTGGTTGAAAAAGAAGGTTACTACTTCTATAACAAGAAATTCAAAGATGGGGTTCAATATCATAATAATTGCAAGAAGTTGGATGGAAGGATCATCTACAACATATCTAAGAAGGTCAAAAGCAAAGGATTCTTGGTTGCCCTTATAGGTACTCTTGATGATGACAATTCGTGGACCATTGATAGTGGAGTATTAATACATATGTCAGGAGAAAGTAGACAAATTCATACTCTATCAGAGGAACAATCATCTCGTGTAGTGGAGTTAGGAGATAACATAAATTATGTAGTTAAGGGACTTGGATCTACATCTTTGAAGCTGGAAAATGGAGGAAAGCTACACCTCTGCAATATACTCCATGTTCCAGGTTTGAAAAAGAGTTTACTTTCAATTGATTTTTTATAAGATAAAGGAGATAGGTTTTCTTTTGTAGATGGTAAAGTCTTGGTTTTGGGAAAGGGTTCAAGCATTGAAAAGGAAACTTTTATTGGAGTTCATGAAGGGCGACTATATAGAGTTATAACACCATCTCCTCAAGCTCTAGTTCACATGGAAATCAATTCCATCGAACTATGGCATAGAAGATATGGCCATATACACTACAACAACATTCCCTCTCTCAATCAAATGGTAAATGGCATCCCTAACATCAAAGAAAATTGTGAATGAGTATGTAAGAGATGTGCTTTGGGAAAGAATACGAGGAAGCCTTTCACAAGCAGTGAGACAAGGTCTAAAGAAATATTAGACTTCATTCATTCAGATGCGTGTGGGGCTATGTCTAACAAATCACTTGGAGGCCATCTTTATTATGTGAGCTTCATTGATTATCACTCTAGAAAGACATGACTCTGCTTTCTCATGACAAAGGATAAAGTATTTGAAAAATTCAAGGGGTTTAGATTTGATGTAGAGACCTTAACTGAAAGAAAGATAAAGACCCGGATACTTGAAAATGATGGGAAATACACTTCAAAAGAATCGGTTGCATATTGTAAATAAGCAGGTATTAAGAGGGAGCTCATTTTTCACTACAATCCCGAACAAAATGGAGTTACAGAAAGGCAAAATAGAACAATTAAGGAATGCATACGAACTATGATATTTGATCAAGACCTTCCAAAGTTTCTATGGGGTGAAGCAACGATGAAAATAATTTATATATAAAATAGAAGTCCTCATAGAATTCATGAGATATGACACCCGAAGAAGATTTTACAAGGAAGAAGCCATGTGTGGACCATCTTTGAATTTTTGCGTGTCACACATACATCCATGTTCCAAAGGACAAGCGAAAGAAACTATATTCTACAAGCATCAAAGGGATCTTTGTTGGCTACAATCTCTCTTAAAAGGCATATAGAATCTACATTAAGGGAGACAAATTGAATTAATAAATTTTGTTATATTCGATGAGAATCATACCTACAAGATATCCAAGGATATTCCTATTGATTTTGATGATGAAGATACACCACTATTTGAAGAAGGAAAACATCATGATGAGACAACTCCAAACCAAGAAGAAGATGAAGTACCAAGTGAACCGATTCAACCTATGATCATACCCGAAATGAGGAAAAATAAAAATTGGTTGAAAGTTACTCTGGAAGATGCTGAAGGACTTGGAGGTACGAAAGAAACTTTTAGAGAAAGCAAAAGACCAAAAAGATATTCACGATATGCAACATACATGAAATAATTGATAGAAGCTAAATCAACTACATTTGAAGAAGCTTCTCATTAAGAAGAATTGAAGAAGGCGATGCAAGAATAATATCAATCCATCATGAATAATGGAGCTTGGAAGTCATTCCTAGGCCAAGGGACAAATTAGTTGTCACTTCAAAATGGATTTACAAAATCAAACATACTATTGATGGAAGTATAGATAAATAAAAATATAGATTTGTTGCAAGGGATTTTTCTTAGAAGGAAGGTATAGACTATGAAAAAACCTTTGCACCTACTGTTAGGTATACTACTATAAGATCTTTGCCTTCACTAGCTGTTACAATGGGATGGAATATTCATCAAATGGACATAAAAACAACATTTTTGAATGGGACCATCAATAAAGAAGTATAAATTGAACAACCATAAGGCTTTGAAATAAATAGCAAAGAGAGACATGTTTGTAGACTTAAGAAAGCCCTATATGGCTTAAAGCAAGCTTCTAGGGCATGGTATGAAACGATGGATGCATATCTCTTAAGAATTAGGTTCATCAAAAGTTCTGCACATCCAAATGTCTACATTAATGTACTGAACTATGAACTAGTCATTATACTACTTTATATAGATGAGTTTTTTATTATACGAGTGGAGCATAGAATAAAAAAATGCAAGAAGATGTTGACCACTGAATTTGAAATGAAAGATCTAGGACTTATGCAGTATTACTTGGGTTTGGAAGTTTGGCAGAAACATGGAGAAATATGTTTGGGCCAAGGTAAATACATAATCAATATTTTACAAAATTTTGGTATGATGGATTCCAATCCTATGAATACTCCCATGATCACTAATTTCAAGAATTTGAGAAATTCTAACTCTATTGTCATTGGTCCTACTAACTATCGTAAGTTGGTGGGTTGTCTAATGTATCTGGTAAATACAAGACCTGATATATGATTTGTTGTAAATATTCTTAGCCAATTTCAGTTGAAGCCTCGTCATGACCATTGGATAGTTTATAATCATATTCTTAGATATCTTTGTGGAACTATACATCAGTGCCTAAAATATGATGGAAAGGAAGTTAAGTTGATAGGTTTCACATATTCAAATTAGGGTGGCAGTGAGACTGATGGCAGAAGCACTACTGGTAGATGTTTTTAGTTTGGGAGCTACAATGATTTCATGGATGGGTAGAAAACAAGATCTTGTTGCTTTAAGTAGTGTTGAAGCTGAATACATTGCTACATGTGAAGTAGGAAAGAAAGTTGTTTGGTTGAGAAAAATCTTGTCAAATTTGGTTGGAAAGCCTTTGGATCCTACTATAATAAATTGTGATAATAAAAGCAACATCAAGATGTCTGAAGGCCCTATATTTCATGGAAGGACGAAGCATACCAATAACAAGTACCACTACATTATAATTTTAGCAGAAGATGTGGTCGTAAATGCTACAATATATTGCAACAGATGAATAGGTCGCTAATGTGCTGACAAAGTCTCTTCCGAATAAAAAGTTTGAGTATTTTAGAAGAATGCTTGGTTTGGTTGACATTGCAGGTTTAGTTGATAAGGAGAGATGAAGAATCTAATGGCAGATGCTTGGGAGGAAATCTGGATGGCCTATGTGTGTTTGATGTCCTTATTCCGAAGAGGGAGGGTGGTGTTGGTCTTGGAGCTCTAACCTTGGATATGTACCTAGATCCCTGGGTTGATGGTTAGTTAGTAAGCTTGATGGTACCTAGACTGGATGAAAACCATAGTCTATCTTAGTCCCACCTGGATAGATAACCTTGGTCAAGTATCTAGTTCATGGCATTTAGTGTTCCTGAACTCTTCATAGTTCATGGTGTTTTTGCGATCTTCCATATATATATATATATACACCTCCCTAGTTAAGAGGGAGTGTTGCAGAATGTAACTAGGTTCGATCTTCATAATTCTATAACATAATTTATTTGTCAAAAGAAATTTTATTATGACTTCTTAAATCATGGGTTTCATGTCGTGTCATCATTTTAATAGGTCAAAGCCTCCATTAGAGGCTTCTAGGTTTTATATTGAGTCAATAGAGTCATTGTCGATTTTATTAGACCCTTCTTGGGATTTTTTATCATGTAAAAATAATTATTTTTGAGTCAAATAGGCCATTTGACATCTTCACACCAAGTCAGCCCTATGATGATGAAGTCGGCCTACATTAGGAAAATTTAACCCAAATAAGAGTATATATATGGATAGGTAGTTCGATCCATTTTCTCACTCACTCAACAAGTTCGATACACGAGAAAGAGAAGCAGTAAAAAGTGTGAAATTTCAAGAGACGGAAGAAGGCATAAGAAGAAAAAGTTGAAGTTTTTGGGCTATATTTCTCTCACACATGTGAAGTTACTGGGCTATTGTTAGGGCTGAAATTTTGAATTCTACTGCAAGTCGAAGTTTTGTTGCTAGGGAGGCCAAAATTCTGCTGCTACCATGTCAAAATTCTAGGTTGAAGTTGCTGCTGGGAGAACATCACTTGGAGAAGAAGGAAGGGATAACATGGTGATTGGGGGAAGTCTTTGTCTAGGTCAAAATATTCTTGGACTATCTCATCTTGTCTTTGAATCTACTAAAGGAAGTGTTCTGAGTTAGTTTTCCCCTTATAGGGGTTTTTCCTTCACTGTCTGCCTACATCTTGTTTCTCTTGTTCTTGTGATATTGATATACACATAAATTGGTAATTTCTTGATGAAACCTAATATAATAAATAAGTAAAAGAAGCCAACATAATTCATAGGTAATTATCAAAGAAGAGGAATCAAACCTTAATTACTACTAGCATTGATTTCTCAACAAAGATCTCGTAGGGCCTATTGTGAAATGCATTAGGGTGGTCACCTTCAAGAGTGAGTTGGTATGCTACTATGTTGGGGTCTCCTCTAAGTGCCTTAAAGTTTCAAGAAAATCACACAACTAGATTTGGAGAAACCTCAAGCCTTAACTTCATTTTTTTTTCTTAGGCTTCTTTGGTTAGTGACTTTCCATAAGTCAATCACTCTTGAAATCTCGTTTGAAGTTAACAATTCCTTGACTGACCTTATCCTTCCTTGACCAGGTTAACTCATTCCTCTTTGATTTTTCAAGCCCTAGGCTTTGCTCGGATCCCCTAGGTCTCTCTTGTGGTCCCAAATCTCTGTATGCTCACTATCTCACAAAACCCTAAGAGAGGTTCTTTATACCCTTAGGAAGCTTTGATCTAGGTATATCCCTTGCATTAAATATCTCTTCATCCTAGGTCTAAGCGTCCTCATAAGCCTTTCTTCGAGAGACATTTTCTTGCCTCTAGAGAAACCAAACCATTATCTGAGCCTCTCTTTTGAATGCGGGAATCACACCATACCTAGCTATTGATCCCACTATTCTAGGTGTTTTCCTTCATATTGGTACTCCTCCCATCAGTGAATGTCCATAAAGAGAAACAGACATAGAATCAGGTGATAGTGGGTCTTTTTCCCATTGTTGTCACCTGTTCTAGTAATTTTCCTTAGGTACCCCTCCTAAGACCCTTGCTAGATTGTGTGGAAACATTTTTGGTGTTGTTGTCAGGGAGGAAGATGGTATACCTCCATTGTGAATCATTGAGGAAATAATTCATTGAAGACATTAAAAACATTCCTTTGATGAATCCATTCATTGTCCAATCCCCTAGTTTGCTTAAAGAAGACAACATTCCTCCTATAACTAGGTTTTCTGCAAAATGAGGGGAGAAAAATCCATCACCTATTAGAACTAACCTTCTCCTTGAGTTTGAAAAGGTTAGAAATTTAACTCTTGATATGGCTACCAATACTAATGCCAACCAAAATCAAAACCAACCCAAGATCCCTAGAAGAAAAAGGCTTCTTGCTAGTGTTTTTAGACCTTTGAAGTTGAGTGATAACCCTGATGCTTTACCTGATAAATATCATGAATGGTTACCCAAGTTCAAAGGGAATGTTGATCAAAGTTCTAGTGACCATGTTGATGATTTCTTTTGGGTCCTTTCCCAAAGGGGAATTGAGGATGATGATGTGATTATGATGCTATTTGCTTTATCGTTTGAGGGACAAGGGAATGGTATCTTAGTCTCCCTCCTGGTAGCATAGATGACTTTGAAAAATTTGAAGATGCCTTTTTGAGAAGATGGTCATCTGATGTCGAAGGGGATTTTAACCTTGAGAAGTTTTAATTCATATTTAAGGGAAGGGAAGACATTAGGGATCTTATCCAAAAGTTTGATAATATTGTTAGGGATATTCTTGATCATCTTAGACCTCCCAATGCACTCATACTTGACAAATTCACTGAGTTTGTTGATGTTGAAAAATGTGTGACTAGGTTCGATCTTCATAAATATGGAATGTACTTTTGATTCTTGTATATTGTAAAATGAAAGAAAAATTATTATTATTATTATTGAAGAATGGGTTTCATGTTCAAGGTATTTTATTTTAGAAGTCAAGCACCCATTGAGTGCTTCTAGGGTTTGTCTTATGTCAAGAAGTCAAAAGAGTCATTGTCATATGTTGAAGACCCCATCAGGAACATTGTAACTTGTAAAAAGTATTATGTTTTTGATAAAAAGTGTCAAAATACCCTCCAAGTCCAAGTCGGCCTGCTAGCTAAGAAGTCGACCTAGTTTGAGGTACTTTGTCCACCATGGATGCCTATATATAGGAGGGAACTCGACCTCCTATGGACACAATTAATTCTCTCATAAAGTAAGTGAAGGAGAAGAAGGAAGAGGCTAGCGAAGGAGGAATGTCAGGCTAGGTAGTAACTCCACCAAATCAATTAATATCACATTCCTTCAGGTTGGTTGTTATTATATACATGAGGGACAAACTGTTCACTTCATCTCCTGATGACTGTTCATATTTCTTATTATTTATTTATATTAATTACATTCACCCAATCCTGATGATTAGGTGTTAACATTCCCCCCTGTTAATCTGAAGGGATTTTGGTGGTCCAAGCATCATTTTGAATTGTTCAATCTTTTCTCTTCCAAGCGCTTTGGTGAAGATGTCTGCAATTTGCTCATTAGTGGAACAATGGCGAAGATGGATTATTTTGGCGTCAACATGATGTCAAATCAGATGATATTTAGTATTGATGTGCTTCGTTCGATCATGAAACTTTGGGTTCTTGGCAAACTTTATTGCAGAGGTATTGTCAATCATGAGTGGAGTTGATTGTACTTGTTTTACCTGCAAATCTCCAAGAATTTTCCTGAGCCACACAATTTCTTTTGTTACCTTAGCCGCTGCCACATATTCTTCTCCTGTTGTGGAATTTGCTAGAACTGATTGTTTGCATAATCTCTAGGAGAGAGCTCCTGATCCAAGACCCATAACATATCTTGAAGTAGATACCCCAGTTTATTTGTCTCCATCAAAGTATGAATCAGAGTATCCAATCAAGTTGAAGTCGTCCACCCGTGTATACTTGATTCCAAAGTCTTGAGTTCTCTTCAAGTACCTTAGAACTCTTTTTGCAACAGACTAATGTCCCTCACAAGGATTTTGCATAAACTTGGAGAGGATTCCAATAGCAAAAAAAATGTCTGGTCTGGTAGTAGTTAGGTAGTTGAGACTTCCTACAAGCTGTCTGTACTTTGTTGCATCCTAAAATTCTTTTCCTTCAACAGATGTGAGCTTTAAGTTTTGTTCCATTGGAGTAGTAAGAGGATTGCATTATGTCATGCCAAAACTGTTCAACGGAACTCCAATGTACTTCTTTGAAGAAAGAAATATGGGCTTTGGATGTTGAGTTACTTCAATACCAAGATAGTAATGAACATAGCCCAAATCAGTCATTTCAAAACCTTTCCCAATTCCTTCTTTACGGATGCAATGTAGATTTCATTGTTCCCTATCATCAAAATATCATCTACATATACAAAAGATATCCAACTTTTTTGCCAACTTTCTTGACAAATAAAGTTGAATCATCAAGATCATAATGTTTGAAATTGAGTTTTAGAAGATGCTCAGTTAGTTTTTCATACCAGGCTTGTGGTGCTTGTTTGAGGCCATACAAGGATTTCACAAGTTTGCATACTTTATGTTCATGTCCTTTCATAGAAAATCCTTCAGGCTGGGACATAAAAACCTTCTCTTTTAAATCTCCATTCAAGAAAGAAGTTTTTACATCCATTTGATGGACTTTCCAACCATTCTGAGCTGCTAGGGCAAAGAGTGTCCGGATGGTAGCCCATTTTGCTGTGGGGGCAAAAGTCTCCTCATAATCAACCCCTTCCTTCTGTGCAAAACATTTTGCTACAAGCTTGGCTTTGTGCTTGTCAAGTGAGCCATAAACTTTATACTTGTTCTTGTAGACCCACTTGCAGCCAATTGGTTTGGTTCCTAATGGAGGATCGACCAGCTTCCAAGTGTCGTTCTTTATGAGGGCATCATACTCCTTTTGCATCGATTCTTTCCATTCATCATTAGAAGAAACTTCTTTGAAGGAAGTTGGTTCAAAATTTGTAGACAAGTTCAATTCACAGTCATAAGAAACATCCATATCAATAGGTGAATTAGAGTCATCTACATTACCTCCATTTTGCCGGTTTGAATTTCTAGTTCCTGCCTTTCCAACCTCATCAGGATGAACACTTCAAGTGTCTTTGTCAGCCACTTTGGGGGACCTTTCTTAGATGGTCCAGGTTGCTCCGTTGATTGAGTTGGGACTGAATCAAGATTGAGTCTCCCAATTCTATCAATCACATCACTTAAAGCATCATCTGTTGTTGGAGTTTCATGTGGGGGAGAGAGTTCTTTAGAAAAAGATTCCACATGTTGAACTAGTATAGGAATCCACCCTTCAAGATGTGGAATTTGATTATCAAATTCTTGAAATGATTTTGCATTTGCGAATCTATCCAAGCGATCAAGTTGCCGCTCGACAACATTGTCAGTTTTGGATGATTCAAGAAAAATTACATCTCTAAATACAACAAACTTTTTATTGACTTCATCATAGAAATGGTATGCTTTGGAGGTGTTTGAATACCCTAGGAATATACACTTATGACTTCTTGCACCAAGTTTGTTTCTATGTAAATTTGGTATCAAGGCATAACAGGTGGAACCAAAGAACCTAAGATGCTTTACTGAAGGAACATGCCCATACCACATTTCATATGGAGTCTTGTTTCTAATAGCATTAGATGGACATCTATTCTTCATATATGCAGCACATAGAACAACATCAACCCAAGACATTATTTTTACATTTGTGAAGAAGAGCATGGAGCATACCATAGCTAAGATTTTCCTATTCATTCTTTCATCTACATCATTCTGTTGGGGATTATAAGGTACAATTCTTTGATGTTTGATCCCATGTTGGCCAAGATATTTTTCAAATTCATTTGATATGTATTCTTTTCCATTATCAGTGTGAATAGAACCAATATGAGATTGTGCATCATTTTCAATCCATTTATGAAAGTTCTTGAATGTTTGAAAAGCATCAGATTTGTTCTTCAATAAATAAATCCAACACATTCTAGTTTAGTCATCAATAAATGTCATCATATATTTATTTCCATTTGCAAAAGGAACAGGCATTGGACCACATAAATCTGAATGAATGAGTTCAAGTTTTCTATGTGCTCTTGAATGTGAATCATGAAAACACTGTTTACTATGCTTTCCTAGAATGTAGGCATCACATTGCTTAAATTTATTAGGAATTGTAGGCAAATAAGCAACACCATATTTCTTCAACAAGTGGAGGCTATCATAGTTCAAATGTCCAAATCTAGCATTCCATAATAAACTTGATGGAAGTGTACCTTCTTCATAATGAGAATTGTATGAGAAATGTTGTGCACGAGCAGAGGTACCTTGCAGCTTGAGAAGCCTTTCTTCTTCTATTCCCCTCATGACAAGTGAGTGGTCAGATGCTTTTCTCACCTCAAGCTTGCCATCAAACATATGAATGGAGTGACCTTGCTAGTGGATGTGGACCAAGGACATCAAGTTTCTCTTCAACCAGGATGATGGATTAAAAATAAGCAACACCTAGAAACCTTTACTTGAAACCTTAAAAAATCAATAATTAACTCTTATCCCTTAAAATGTCTTATTCCATCCTCTCTTAAAAAATCAATATAATAATTAACAAAAACATCAATTATATAACATCCTCCTTAAACAATAAAACAATTAACATTCATAAACATAAATTAGTAATCGATTACTTCACACATAATCATTTGTTAACATTAAAATATAATTAATAAAAAATCTAACAATTAAAAATTAACTCTAGCAATGATAGATAATATTATAGCAATAACTCACCAAATCTATAAGGATTAATTAATTAATTAAAAAATTAAATAAATTAATCAAATAAAACAAATTAATCAAATAAAAATAAATAAATAATTAAACAAGAAATAAATACATAAAATTAAATTAATAGACATATTAACAAATAATAAATAATAAAGTTAATAAATTAATATATTCTTTTAATTAATGAATCAAACAAATTAGATAATTAGTTAAAAATATTAATGAATTAATTAATCAAAATATTAATTAATTAATTTTACATAAAAGAAATAAACATAATAATTGAATCAACAAACAATAAAATTAATTAATTAATTTATCCCTTTATCTTATTAATTAATTAATTAATCAATTCTATTAATTCATTAATCAAACAAATTAATTAAAAGTTATCCCTTTAACTTATTAATAAATTAATTAATTAATTTATCCTTTAAACTTAAAAAAAATTAATTAAATAAAAGAAAAACTGGTAATATAATGGCCAACCTATTTTCTCATATCTTTTCTTTAATAACCTATATATATATATATATATATATATATATATATATATATAACCTAAATATAGCTCTTGGATACATCATTGAGATCTGGAGAATATCTATTGATGCATCCCCCGACGATGGACTCACTTGGTAATCTGAAACGTTGGGTTCACAAAACTCTATAATAGGTCATTCCTCCTCTATCTAAAAACTATCCTCACCTGTATGGATTCATTATTTAACAGGTTTATCTTCAGCTGTGGGAGATATAGAACATGATGCAGAAGAAAGTCTTGAAGACCAGACAATTTAAGCCTGATTATGCCAAGCCCTGATGGCTTGATTTTTGATTGGTTTGCAAAGTATACTGCTCCATCAACATTGCTAGTAAATTCTTCAAAAAAATCTTTTCTATGAGTCATGTGGAAAGTTGCTCTTGAATCAAGCAACCAATCATTTTTCCAAGAAGCAAGTGAAGCATTAAATAAATCTTCATATACTCCAATATTACATTGTGCCACCACATAACGAGCAGTTTTAGGTGCTTTACCATTGCCTATGTCATTAGTTTTACCTTTGGGTTGATTTCTTGGTTGCTCAATTTTGTCCCAAGGTATTTTACATGTAGAGGCATCATGTGATCCATTTCTTTTGCAGTGTATGTTTTCTCCTTGAGAGTGTCTGCTCCACCTTCCTCTGAAATATCTTCCTCTTCCTCTTCGACCACCTCTTCCTCTGAAAGAATATTGAGCAGGATGCTTTTCTTTATGAGCAAGGCACACAACCTCTTCAGAAGATTCAGGGGCTGTCTTCTTTCCAAAAGCTTTCTCTCTTTCAACAATTTTTTCACAAGAGAGTCAAAGGTAATATCTTTAAGATTTCCATTTGCTTGCAATGACTCAAGATAATTGGAGTAAGTAGGATAAAGTGCCTCGAGAAAATCAATAAGAGGAATATCCAAATCAATCTTAATGGCTTAGATATCATGCATTATAGACTTTAATGCAGATGCAAGAGCAAGAGGATCATTATTTTGTAATTCAAGAGTGAAGAGTTTAATCATGAGTTGAACAAATTCAAGTGCAGAATGTGAGTCATAGAGTTCTTTCAGCATTTGTAAGGCTTCAAAAGCAATTGAAAATGGCGTAATATGGTGACTCACCTCTTCACTTACAGATGTTGCAATTAATGCATAGTCTTTGCTGTTCTTATCTTCCCAAATGGTGAGCTCTTTGTCTGAGGTAAGCTATTCTGGTTGTTTGTCTTCGTCTCCAATACACACTCCTTTCCACAACTCATTGAAAATGAGGGTGTGTTTTATCATCTGGGACCACTCAGGATAGTTCTCCTTTCCAGTGAGAACTATTCCCACAATAGATATGATTGAATGCATTTTAAAAACTGTGTACTATAAAAAAATACTTCTGCTGCAAAATTTTACTCCTAATGGGAAAAAATATGATTATGATATGACGGGACAAAATATCAATACACATTAAACTAGACAACATTAAAGTATATAATATATGGGTGGGGCAGCGTATGGTGAGTGTAAATATATGGTTGGACCAGAGTTCAATGTAATACACAAGACTGTGTATTAACGTAATAGAAGAACTGTGTATATATGGGGCAACGTAAATATACAAAAGTATACCAGTGTTCAAGCATAAATATATGGGGCAACATTAACAACCATATCACACAGCCTCGTTCCTCATTCCTGCATGGATGCACCAAATAGTTCATTACTTGGATGCACAATAGACCTCCATGAGTTCCACAAATCAGAGAAATATAAAATTAAACTCCAATGGCAAAGCAAGAGCACAAGCCAAAATGAATTTCCGAGAGATCTGCAGATGAAAATGAATTTGTAGAGAGATATTTGAAAAAGGAGTATTTCTATAGCTGGGTTGGGAGAGCGAATTCAATCCATGGTCACTGCACCATTAAAATTTAAATCGACTTCATTACTTCTACGCATCAAATAAATGAACAATACCAGTTGTCGGTCTCACATTTGAGCAATCCTTCCAATGATTATGGCAGAGAGCCCAGAGAGTGCAGAAAGGACAATTATGCACAGCCTAGGGAGCGCAGAGGGCGCAGATAATGTCAGAGATTTGCAACATCGACTATGGAGGGGGCAGTAGACAGACTCCACAGGAGGCAGTGGACAGACTGCAAGAAAATGGCAGAAGGGAGTTACATGACTAGAAGGAGATGCCAAAAATGGAGCTAGCTTTGATACCATGTTAGGCCAGGTAGTAACTCCACCAAATAAATTCATATTACATTCCTTCAGGTTGGTCTTTATTATATACATGAGGGAGAGACTGTTCACTTCATCTCCCGATGACTGTTCATATTTCTTATTATTTATTTACATTAATTACATTCACCCAATCCTGATGATTATGTGTTAACAAGGAAGAAGGATGAAGATCAAATGTCTGGGTAATTTTTCACTCTCTTCACATGTGTGAACGAAGAAAACTAGGGTTTTTGCTGTTGGGTTAGGGCTTTGTTGCTGCAGGATCGAACTTGGATAAAGTATAGAAAGAAAGTCAAAGGAAATCTCATTAGGTCATCCTCAAGCCCTAGAAGAAGGAGAAAGTCAAGCAGTGGTATCGAGAAGCCTTTCAAGCCTGTAATAAGCTCTCACATGTGGAAGCAACTATTGTTGGGAGGGACGAAAATTTCATGCCTATAGTAGAGGCTGAAATTTTGCTGTTGGGGGTCAAAGTTGTGCTATTGGAAGAGATTTGACTGGGTTTGACTTGTACAAGGGAAGCACATCATCAAGAAGGTCAAAATTGGTATTTAATAGGTATTGGTCTTGGTCTAGAGGTATTGGAATTCGTCAATTGAAGAATCTATAAGAATAGAAGATATTTGTGGGTTTTTCTATCAATTGGAGATGTTTTAGTTGTGGCTTGGAGCCTATATCATGTGTTCTTATGTAGTGTTTATCCTCTTGTTTTTGGTAACTATTTGATGATAATAATAACATAACAATAAAAGAAGAAGCTAATAAGTAAGAAAAAGTAAAAATACATCACAAGAAGTTATCAAGTTAAAGAGAAATCATCCTAACTATTACGCTATATATTTCTCAATAGTTGGAGGACACCTAACATTTCAAGTAAAGGATAAAAAACCCAAAAGTCTTGTTGAAGCCAACAAAATTTTCATGGAAGTTGAGAAGAACCTGAATATTTCGAAAATGGAGATGTTTGAGCATCCTAAAACTAAGGTAGAAGCTAAGAAGAGTAAGTCTAAGGAACAGGTTGAGGAAACACTAGTCATGGCCCTTAAGAAGCTTGACAAATTATCCTAGGACTTGATTTTAAAGTTTTTTCCCCAAGAATAAGCCTTTTATCAAGAAAAATAATGATGAAAGCAAGTAGGTTCCACCCCAATTTCCTAACACTCTGGACTCAACCATTGTTTTGGGACAAGAAGAATCATCTTCCGAAGATGAGAAAAGTGATAATGAATAAGGTGAAGATGAGGAGGTTGGTGAGAAAATGAATATAGTTGAAACCAAGCCTTCAACATCATGTTAGGTGACACATACACTCATCCTCTTATTAGTGAAGTGACACTTGACGATGAAAAAGATGAAATTTTCCTCAATACTGATGATGGTGGGAGATTCAAAGGGGTCGAATACTCAATAAACAATGATAAAATCCCCTTAGCAAGCTCTGAAGAACCTAAAAATAATGAATCTTTACCTAAGTAGACTTCTCCTAAGAAACCTCCATTTAAGGAACCCACAAAGAATGATCCTCCCAAGAAAGATAAAACCATAAAGGATCCTCCAAAATGGGAACCCAATCACAATACTAAAGACAAGGGGGTTGAGCTGGACATTGATGAGGGTGCTACCATAGGGAAGATGCCTATGAAAGTTCCTATAAAGGCTTTAGATAAGCTCCCATCCCAAATATGGCAGGTTAAGAAAACGTTTGGGTTTGAGGAAGAGGAACCACTAATCACATTAAAAAATACACACCTCTCCAATATTAACCCTGGTCATGAGCCATTTTTTTCTCACCTTAGCAATCAATGATCTCCTCTTGCATAATTGTGTGCTAGATTTTGGGGGTTCTACAAACATCATGCGATTGAGAGTTATGAAGCAACCCAATCTTAATATTACTTGCAAGTACAAGAATGTGTGTGGTTTTGAATCCAAGTCTGTGGAAGTTGAGGGCCTTATAAAGAATAGTAAAGTTTCACTACCCGTGAAACCAGACATATCATTACTCATGGATTTTGTGATCATCGATATACCAGATGTGCAGGGAATGTTCTTGTCTAGGAAATGGGGTGCTATTGTGGAAGGTCAACTTCAAATGGATCTATTCTATGACACTATCTTGCATCTTGATGGAACCCATTTCATCCTCTATAGGGAGCCTCTATACCTAAAAAATTTGGTAAATCCTTTACATATTCCATATTATAAGATTCTCGAGGTTGAGAAACCATCCCATATCCTTCCCTCCCTAGAGGTCTGTATCCTCAAAAGACCTAATAAAAAACAAAGTAAGAAAAGGAATCCTAAAAAGGAATTCAAATTAGAGATTTTGTGTTGATTGATAAGAATCTTTTACATGTCAAAATTCATGATAAGGTTGGTGAGGGATATTATTACATTGCTAGGCTTGATGACAAACTTTGGCCCGAGCCAGTCATAATAAGTTGCATCACCCCTTGACATTGGACGTTGTATTATATGCATGTTAGAGTAGGATGAAATGCATGTTTATTTTTTCATTAAATCTAACATCATATTATATTATCATGCTATATTAGACATAGTTAGATTAAAATTGCATTTACAATTTTATTTTATGTTGATTTTTTTTAAGGACTAACAAAAGCATGGGTGATCAAAGGACGCCATAAAATCATGTTTCCACGTGTGCTTAGTCTCTGATGTGTAGGTAGGAAGTCTACGATCCAAAGAGATTGTTGGTGTTCTCATGACCTCTTCATAGCAATACTTTGTGTACTCTATTGAGAGCTTATGTCCTAGTTGGAGCCAGATGTTACCCACCACCAGTGGGTGACACCCATAGAATAATTTTTCCTCCTAGATTCGACTACAACCGACAACCATCAACCCCTTGCAACCACCATATAACTCAATGTGCCACAATTCCTAGGTACTTGAGCCAACCATTATGTGTTGTCGCCCAACTGTTATGATCGTATGTTTGAAGATCGACCTTCCAACCTTGAAGGTATGGATTTTAATTATGTAATTGGGTGTTTTTGCCTACTTTATTGAACACATTTGGACAAGTATTATGTAGATTTTTACTTGTAGATTCTGTTATCACTTAGATTTTCCCAGAAGCTGTAAGAAGGGGAAAGGGGTCTGAGGTAACCACAAACCAATATTTTAGATACATAATCTAGCCAATCTGTATCCAGAGAGGGCTCTCTCTTTAAGTTTTAGCTTTGTTTTGAAAGATATTAGGCTAGTTATGAGGTTTAGGAGTTTTGTTTGAGTTTGGGTGGTGAGATTCAATAGCAGAGGGGTAGGACTGACTAGTTTAGGCCATTGGGCTGATGGAGTCAAAGAACATGGCTTAACTGGACTTGGTTTCTCAACGAAGGATGGTTCCATAGGGCAAGATGGTCAAGCAGGGAACAAATAAAGACTTGGGATAGATGGGATGGTTTCAAAATAGGTGAAGGGCAGTTAAGAATCCTTCAGCCTATTTAAAGAGGGAACATGAATGATTACTAATAAAGAGCAGTTAAGTATTCTTTAATAAATAATCAAAATGAAAGAACTAGAAAACATGAGCAATTAAGGTTTCACTGTTTATCGTAATTCAGAAGAAAACATAGGGAAAAATAATGATTGAAAACAAAGTGAAATTAAGCATATTTTGAATTACTATTTTTCGTTTATCATTCAAATGTGAAACATAGATGATATAATAAACAAGGAAAACTTTAAAACATAAGGTATAAAGGACTTATTGATCCGGTGTTTGATTCAAGAAATCTGTGGAAAGTCCCTTGCATTACTTCTTTGTCCAGCAAGCCATACAAAGTTGGTCCAACTGCACTTTATTCCAATATAACCAATATTACAGCAATGCCTATGAATCCACCCAAAATACTTCAAATGAAGAAGTATTTATACTAATTGTAAACTGAAATATCTTGAAAAAATATCAAGATTAGTTTCACAAATATCTCCAACTGTTTACATTAATAGAACTTAAATAAAGGACATTCAAAACTAATGAATATATTTGGCACTATTTCTGTGGATTTATGGTGACAAAAAAGAGAAATTTGAATTTGATATCAACTCTTAGTTCAATGTTGAGGCATCTTGATCACTAACTGCATCCTTCCTTTGTGCATTCTGCCTCAAAAATGCTGCAAACTTAGATTCCAATGATATGCTTGTATATCTCAATCTGTGATATATATGTAAAAAGTGAAAGCGGTTTTTGTATACAAGAGTTATTTTGAAATAAACCCCTCTCCGTTTCCTGAAATTCATCTCCAGTTGTTCACAATGTTCTCTTCAAAAAGATATAAAAAACAAGACTTTGCACAAACTGAAAAATAGACTATGAAGACATGCACTTATCTCCCTCTTGGTAATACCTGTGTAAAAAGTCAGAGATGTTTTTGTAGATGAGACTTTTGGTAACAACAAAATCCTCTCGTTTCTCAAAATACTTCTTGGAGTGGCCACAATAGTTTCTGCAAAACTATGACTTAAACAGGAAATTTCTGAAGAATGTACCATTTCTATTCTGATTTCATCTTTTAACCTTAAATTCCTTTTAACTGTTTTTCACTTTTACTTTGGATAAACTTCATTGTAGCTGGTGAAAGTGTTTTCATCTTTTTTTAACCCTTAATGTCCTCATGTTTACTTTTACTGTTTACTTTTTACTTTTACCGCTCTGTTTTTCATCTATCTTTACTTTGACATGAATTTGTATACTCTGTTTTGTAACTGTCTTCCCTACTGTTTATCTTCATGCTAGCTGATCTATTTGAATTGTTCTGCAATCTGATACTCTTTAATCCTTTAATCCTGATACACTTTGACTGTTCTTTACTGTGTCCTTTTACCTTCACTGTATATTTTAGGTTTTTACTGTCTATTTCAACAGTAAATCGTTTAATTTCATGTTTCCTCTGCTTGTCTTTTTACTGTATGTTTTATATTCTATCTCTGTTTGAATAGATTTGATAACAATCTTGGAGTAAACAGGTCTTATGAATAGTATTCAGAATGTTTATCCAAGGATGTGGTCTTCATATCACTTGTAAAAAAAATCAAATTGTTGAGAAATCATTGGTTTGCAGGGGAGATCGAAAAGTTTTCATTTGAGCTTGAGAGGTTTGTGGAGTGAGTCCAGAATGATTTTTGGGAGGTAAACCATGCTCGAATTGGTTAACAGAGGCTTCAGAGTCAAGAATTATTTTTTGGAGGTAAACCATGCTCGAATTGGTTAATAGAGGCTTCAGGTGGCGCAGTTGGGTTACAAAGGGTTTTACTGCACAATCAGGTGAAAATGAGAAACACTGGAGTTTTTGTGTTTAAACGGGTAAATGTTTGGTATTGGTGGGTGAAAGGATGAATGATGAGACATTTTGTCATTTAGTAGAAGGTGGTAAGTGGTTTCTATCACACCGCTTATGAGGAAGGGTGGTATTTAGCGTCGAGCGAGTGATTCCATAGATTACTCGACGCGTGGCGGAGATATGGGAGGAAAAATGCCTGGTGGTTGAGTGTTAACGCGCGGTCACCAAAGGGGGTGTGATATTGGTAATGGTTGTCGGATGATGGGGACGGGATCAAATGGTTGACGGGAGGCATATTGCAGTGGAGTTTGACTGTGGCGGGCCCAACACAATAAAAAATGTTTAATTGTAATGGGGGTAATGCGATTGGTTGGGGGGTGGTTCTTAATTAACCGTAAGGGTTAATTAATTCCAATTAATCCTGTTTGACAAGTATCTATGGTTATATTTAATCGGGGCGGAATATATAATATTTCGGGGTTTTATATAGTTAAATAATATGGGAGTGGGTTAATTTTTCCAAAGGATTTATATAATATAAGTCAGAAATTAATATGAAACAATGTGATAAAAAGCACTAAGTAAAAACATTAGAGTATATATTTAAACTTACGCTTAAAGTGGAAAAGGGGTTTTTATGTGATATTGTGCATTTTTCCTAAGGATTTTACCTAGGAAAATACTTATGAGAGTGAATGAATGATTTATGGATGGTTTTATGTACTTAGGCTTTTGAAATTATTGGGCCGAGGGTCGGTCCCTCCAAAAGTCAGAGAAATGCTCTGAGCCCCTCCAATTTAGCAAATAACTTAGTCCTTAGCGGAAATTAGTGAATAATTAGGGAAAATGAGAAAAAGAGTTAATTATTCTGACTTTTCTTGCTTGAACCACATCAAGTGTAATGTCTGCCTTGCACTTGTGATAAAAGTGAAAATTAACACCTTTAGAGACATTATCCATCACAAGTGTTCCTGTAACATCATCTACCTACCTTGCCTACTTTAGCCTGACATTTTTACTTCTTTATTAGGGCGCATTGAGACTGCCAAACTCTTATCAATCTTCTTTTTCTTTTACATGGCAAACCTACCTAAGTCTGCACTTATTTTTTTTTTGTGCATGTGGTTCACGAGCACCCTAGTCAGTGAGTGATCGCTACGTCCACGGAAAAATCTGGGTGATAGCTGGGCTAAATTTCCCCTCGGCCTACTACAAGACCTGACCCAAAGGGCTTCAGGTGGATTCAACCCTGTGACCTCCCGATGGCGAAGCACGGTTTTTGACCAACTGAGCTAACCCTTGGGGCTATAAGTCTGCACTTATTACATCTAAGGGCTCAAATTAAACTGTTGAGCTCATTTTTATTCACTCTACCTATCTACTTACCTCCAAAGATTACACTGTTTGGCCAGATATTTATTCTCTATCTCTAAAACATGAAATTCAAATATGAACTAGCCAAGTTTAAGTTGTTTGACTATTCATCAATTGTGGCATAAGTTAACAACCTGCACACAATTGTTTATTGTACAAGAGTAAAAAGTAGTGACATTTAGGCTTGCACAGTTTCTTTGGTTTTTCTTTTTGGTGGGGTTCATTTTCTTTCACTTTTTGACCATCTTATTCTTTTTACCCTTTGATTTTTCTTTTAGGGTATACCCTCTTTACATTTTTTAAATTTTTTGATTTTTTGAAAATATGGAAAACCTTTGCAACAAGGAAAGGTATGAACATATTACATATCTCATCAAGTCAATCATGAAATATGACACCTATTGGTATAGGAGCATAACACTGGTTCCACTTGGGGATGGATTTTCTTGGTGGAAAGTCAAGAACAGCGGGTCAGATGGCCTCCGAATGATTTTGGCTGAAATATGGAATCTTCTTCTGCTTGTTGCTTTATTGTATGTATGACAGTGACACTTCTGAAGCTTGGGGCCTTCTCTTTGGTCTTCAACTCCAACAAGTTACTATCCAATCAACACCAAACCTTTTTTCTTCCTACTTGAATCCCACTTGAGCACCTTGTAACTTAGGTAGGAATCTTCAGTCTTGGTCTTTTTATCAAAAATATTTTGAACCTTTTCTTGCACAACTTGAGATCTGACCTGAAACTAAAAGGTGCTGCAAACTTCAAACCAAATTAGTAAATCATCAAGATCTTAGGGCCTTTTGATTGGATTCAAATCTTTCAGGATTTATTTCATAATCTACTGAAAACTGAATTAAATCAAATTGAAATCCTACCTACTCTATATTATTGAAAATCAGGTTGAATTAAATAATACAAAAATGCCAATGAAGCCAATCAAGCAACTACAGAAACAAATGAACTGCTTGACTGATTGTCAGTGAAATCAGAAGCATAATTTGATCATGTACCCACATAATCGAAATAGTGATATATAAATGCTACTGTTGATGTATTTGGTCCTCACAGAGAAAACATGTTAAAGAGTTTGAGTTGAGAAGAACCTCCATATAACCTACTATAGGATCAACAAAAGCATAAAGTGTGATAGTTTCTTCTGGGCCTTCATTATCTAATTTATCAGTTGTATCCTCAATACTAAACCCTGCAACTAAGTCTTTAGTCTTTCTCTTGAAAGCATAATCATCCTCAATCTGTAAATCGAAAGGTAGTACAATTTCCTCATGGTTTGGAGAAGGAAGATTTTGTAAGAATTCTTTAGGATCTCAGAAATTATATGACTGAATTTGAGAATGCAAAAGTTTAATTTCATTTTCATATTTTTCAACAACTAAATTAAGAAAATACATTTTAGTTTCATGAAAGTATTTTATTATTTTGACAATTATAAATACAACTCTTAAAAAATCTTCATCAAGCTGAAATTTTGATAACTCATCCCTGAATTCATTTAAAATTTCATCAAATGAAAGATTTTCCACAAACCCGGTCATCCTGTCTCATTATTAATTCTTTGGAATATGGATTATTTGGTTGTGGAATTTCTCTAAAATTTGAAGCCCTGGATATTTGAACAATGGAGTCTTGACTGTTTGAGGTTTCTTGATTGGAAAATGATCATCAAAAGAGTCAGAAGAATGATGCTCAAATGTGCAAGGATATTTTATATTTACAATTTTAAAAACAGAATAATTAAAAAATTAATCTAAAATATTCTCTAAAATAAAATATACATTGGAAAACTCTATCAACTTAGAAAGAACATAATGTCTTGTTAAAAATTCAAGTTAAAATCCTGGTCTTTTCGTATTGTTCTTTTAGGTTCATTCCTCCAGTGGAGTCTTAGTAGCGAAATTGATTTTGGAGTTGCCAGGTGGATGATTTTAACCTTTGTGTGTTTGATCCCTGTCCACCATCATTGATCGGATCTAAGTCTGTAAAACAATTCTGAAGAAAAAGTTAGTTCTCCAGGAAACCAAATTTTGAGTATTTTATGATTATTTTGCTTTTTTATGAATTTTCAAAACAACTTCTATGATTTCTTTAAGAGGTTTTAGATAATAAGATTTAAAATTTCTTAAAGAGTTATCTGACAAGAGGAACTGATCAAGTATTTGAAACCAGATGTTCAATCCATAAACTAGACCGGAGATAGACTAAAGCAACATCTATTTACTTATGCAATTGCAATGAAAGAGCAGTTCAAAGGCTACCTGGCTAACTTCAGGCTCCATCTGTAGTTTAGAAAGTAAACAATAATGATAATAAATTTATGTTCCCCAGTGGAGTCGCCACTATGTTATCACTTAGATTTTCCCAGAAGTTGTAATAAGGGGAAAGGGGTTTGAGGTAACCACAAACCAATATTTTAGATATAGAATCTGGCCAATCTGTATCCAAAGAGGGCTCTATCTTTAAGTTTTAGCTTTGTTTTGAAAGATATTAGGCTAGTTATGAGCTTTAGGAGTTTTGTTTGAGTTTGGGTGGTGAGATTCAATAGGAGAGGGGTAGGACTGACTAGTTTAGGCCATTGGGCTGATGGAGTCAAAGAAGATGGTTTAACTGGACTTGGTTTCTCAACGAAGGATGGTTCCACAGAGCAAGATGGTCAACCAGGGAACAAATAAAGACTTGGGATAGATGGGATGGTTTCAAAATAGGTGAAGGGTAGTTAAGAAACCTTCAGCCTATTTAAAGAGGGAACGTGAATGATTACTAATAAAGAGCAGTTAAGTATTCTTTAATAAATAATCAAAATGAAAGAACTATAAAACAAGAGCAATTAAGATTTCACTGTTTATCCTAATTCAGAAGAAAACATAGGGAATAATAACGATTGAAAACAAAGTGCAATTAAGCATATTCTGAATTACTCTTTTTCATTTATCATTCAGATGTGAAACATAGATGATATAATAAACAAGGAAAACTTTAAAACATAAGGTATAGAGGACTTATTGATCCGGTGTTTGATTCAAGAAATCTGTGGAAAGTCCCTTGCATTAATTCTTTGTCCAGCAAGCCATACAAAGTTGGTCCAACTGCACTTTATTCCAAGATAACCAATATTACAACAATGTCTAAGAATCCACCCAAAATAATTCAATTGAAGAAGTATTTATACTAATTGTAAACTAAAATATCTTGAAAAAATATCAAGATTAGTTTCACAAATATCTCCCACTGTTTACATTAATAGAACTTAAATAAATGACATTCAAAACTAATTAATCTATTTGGCACTATTTATATGGATTTATGGTGAAAAAAAAGAGAAAGTCAAATTTGATAGCAACTCTTAGTTGATGATGAGGCATCCCAGTCACTAACTGCATCCTTCCTTTGTGCATTCTGCCCCAGAAATTATGCAAACTTAGGGTCCAATGATATGCTTGTATATCTCAATCTGTGATATATATGTAACAAGTGAAAGAGGTTTTTGTAGAAAAGAATGTTTTTGAAATAAACCTCTCTCAGTTTCCAAAAATTCGTCTCCAATTGTTCACCATGTTCTCTGCAAAAAGATATAAAAAACAAGACTTTGCACAAACTGAAAAAATAGGCTGTGAAGACATGCACTTATCTCCCTCTTGGTAATACCTGTGTAAAAAGTGAGAGAGGGTTTTGTATATGAGAATTTTGGTAACAAAAACCTCTTCCCGTTTCTCAAAATACTTCTTGGAGTGACCACAATAGTTTCTGTAAAACAATGACTTAAACACGAAATTTCTGAAGAATGTACCATTTCTATTCTCATTTCATCTTTTAACCTTAAATTCCTTTCAATTGTTTTTAATTTTACTTTGGATAAAATTCATTATAGCTAGTGAAAGTGTTTTCATATTTGTTTAACCCTTAATGTTTTCATGTTTACTTTTACTGTTCATTGTTTACTTTTTACTTTTACCGCTCTGTTTTTCATCTATCTTTACTTTGACATGAATTTGTATACTCTGTTTTGTAACTGCCTTCCCTGCTGTTTATCTTCATGCTTGCTGATTTACTTGACTTGGTCTTTAATCTGATACTCTTTAATCTTGATACACTTTGACTGTTCTTTACTGTGTCCTTTTACCTTCACTATATATTTTAGGTTTTTACTGTCTATTTCAATAGTAAATCGTTTAATTTTATGTTTCCTCTGCTTATCTTTTTACTGTATGTTTTATCTTCTATCTCTGTTTGAATAGATTTGATAACAATCTTAGAGTAAACAGGTCTTATGACTAGTATTCAGACTGTTTATCCAAGGATTTGGTTTTCTGATCACCTGTAAAACAAAACAAATTGTTAAGAAAGCATTGGTTTGTAGGGGAGGTTGAAAAGTTTTCATTTTAGCTTGAGAGGTTTGTGGAGTGAGTCCAGAATGATTTTTGGGAGGTAAAACATGCTCGAATTGGTTAACAGAGGCTTCAGAGTCTAGAATGATTTTTGGAGGTAAACCATGCTCGAATTGGTTAACAGAGGCTTCACGTGGCGCAATTGGGTTACAAAGGGTTTTACTGCACAATTAGGTGAAAATGAGAAACACTGGTGTTTTTGTATTTAAACGGGTAAATGGTGTTGGCATTATTATTTGGGTTTGGCGCTATGTCACAGGTGTTGTACTTGATGGCAACTCACTCAAGTGGCAAATCTCTGTTCAGGCTCTCAAAATGATAGAAAATAAGGGGTTAGCAGGTACATCGTTCAAAAGGTGCGGACCCGCAGGCACGCCATTCAAAAAGTGCGGTCATGTCCTCAGTTTATCTGAACAAAAGGTACGGACCCCCAGTTCACTCACTTCAATGCAGAGAAGCACGCACACGTGGGAATTCTTATGTTTGGCCTATGGTAGTTAGCCTGACGTTCATGATCCTATGGTTTTGGTTCGTGGTATAGGATCTAAATTATTGAACCCCGGTTTTTGGATCCCTTTTATTGGTTTTCGATGGTTTTTTTCCATGGTTTGAGTAAGGGCTTGCCTATAAAAAGGAAAGGAGATCATTTGGCTAGTCACTTGTGAAATTTGAATATCTTAAGATATGAAATTTTAGGTGATCAGTTTGAAAAGCTAGATCTAAATCAAGGTGAAATCTATAAATTGTAAAGAGAATCTATTTGATAGGTCGTGATCTCTCTGGTGCATGATCAGATTTGTGGATCTGACTGTCTGTGGCACATTCGAGGACTGATAATTTGGCTCTATTCGGAAGTCTGCAGGCGATCCACAGCGCAGGTGCGGGGGTATGCAGCGCAGCAGAAGGCGCAGGTGCGGGGGTCCGCATCGCAGCAGAAGGCGCAGGTGCGGGGGTCCGCAGAGCATTAGAAGGCGCAGGTGTGGGGGTCCGCAGTGCAGTAGAAGGCGCAGGTGCGGGGGTCCATAGCCCAGTAGAAGGCACAGGTGCGGGGGTCCGCAGCACAGTAGAAGGTGCAGGTGCGAGGGTCCGCAACGTAGCAGAAGGCACAGGTGCGGAGGTACGCAGAGCAGTAGAAGGCGCAGGTGCGGAGGTACGCTGTCGGGTAGACAGTGCAGGTGCGGAGCTGCGCAGTCCAGACACAGAAAAACTGCGGATATTCGTAGGTTTCTATTGGTGAAGTTGCGGACTTTTCTTAAAATATTTGTTGGCTGCCTTTTATCTATTGCTGCAGAGTTCTGGGTTTAGATTACTGGTATTTCTTTTCTGGTTACTGCATTCTGAGAAGTTATTGGGTGATTATAAATGGAGATTGGTTGATTCACATGTACTTGATGATTATTTGATGTTCATGGATCCAGTTTGAAAATTTATGAAAAGTGGTCCTTGGAAGAAAAGAAGTAGGGGGTTGTAGCTCCCTTCCAGGAGTGACTGGAAAACGAGAGAGGGTTGTAACTCTCAGCAGGTTGCAGCCTGCGTACTGGTAAAGGACTGCACCAATACAAAATTATTGTAAAAGAAGTTTCTAATTGAAAGAAGATAGAGACATATTGCGGCAGGTGGTTTTCACCCACATTGGGTTTCCACCTTATATCTGGTGTTCTTTGGTGTGACTATCTATTTTTCTTATTCTTGCTCATTATTATATGGTACTGACATACAAATTAATGATCAATATCTGAAGAATAAATTAAAGTATAAATCTGGAAGATATATTGAAAAGAATTTGATAATACTGATTCAACCCCCCCTCAGTATTATTTCTAACAATTGGAATCAGAGTAGGTCCCTCTAAAGAAGCTTGATTGCTTGAAGGAAGATCCATCATCATGAGTAACTACGAGAGAGAAGCATCTATCAGCCACCAATTTTTGACGGGACAAACTTCATATATTGGAAGGTAAGAGTTATTGCCTATCTTCAATCTCTTGGTACAAAGTCTGCGACATCATAGACACAGGGTACACTTTTCCATCAGCAACTCCTACAGATCTGGTTGAGAAGAAGAAATATGAAACAAATGCAAAGGCTGTCAATGCTCTATTAGGATGTCTATCTCAATCATAATTCGTGAAGGTTATGCAGTATAAATCTGCAAAAGAAATATGGGACAAGATTGTTCTGAGCTATGAAGGAGATGATCAGGTAAAATGAGAAAAAACTTCAAACCCTCAGAATTCAGTATGAAAATCTCAGAATGAACAACGATGAAAGTGTGGCTAACTATTTCCTTCATGTAGATGAGATTGTTAATTGTATGAAAAATTTGGGTGAAGAAATAAAAGAGGCTGTTGTGGTTGAAAAGGTTCTAAGATCTTTGTCCCCTAGGTTTGAATCTAAAGTTTCTGCAATAGAAGAAAAAGAGAATCTACGAAACCTTACCATGTCATAGCTGCACAAATTCTGACTGCTTATGAAATGAGGAAAGGAGGACCATCGGACAGGAGAGAAGCTGCCTTCAAGGCTTCAGGCAAAGGAGATTACTATGAGTCAGGACACATGTCAGAAGAAGAAGAAGAATCAAATTTTGTCAAAAACCTTCAACAGGGTGCTGGACGATTCCGAGGTAAGTTACCTTTCAAATGCTTTGCTTGTGGAAGAGTCGGTCACTACGCTGCCAAATGTCCTCATAAGGATAAGATTGACAAGGGGAAGGAAACCGTTAGATGGAACAAGAAACATAATGCAAATAAGAAAAGCTATTACACTCATGAAGATAGTGATGGACTTTCAAATACCGACGAAGATGAACGAGGTAATAATTATAAACTTTTAATGGTTTTTGAAGATGATGATTACATAGATGCTATAAATGAAGAAGGTCTTTATGAAGAGATTTCTAATCTCAAAATTTGCTTAGAAGAGAAAAATGTGATTATTGATTCTCTGCAATGTCAACTGGCTGAAAGGGAAAAACATCTTGAAAAATTGGAATGTGAAATTGTTGGTCTTAGAAAAGAGATTGAGAAAACAAAAGCTCTTAATCTTAAATTTTTTAAAGGATCTGAAACTCTGGATGAGATTATCAATGTGCAGCGTTCTCCACTAATCAAGACATGTCTGGGATATAATGGAGAAGCATCTCAAGCATCCACCTCCAAAAGTTATCTTGATGCAGCAAGGAGGAGCGAGCAAAGGCCTAATAGAAATCATCAGGTAAATCAGGGATAGTTTACCTCAAGAATGAACAAAGAATATCAAGAAAATTGGGGGAAATCTACCTTAAGGAAAAACAGAAGCCACAACCAGCCACAGGTAAAAGCTTCCCAATTTGCCTCAAGAATGGATGTCAATAGAAATTACAATCGGTTGGCTGATAGATTGGATAATCGTAGGAGTTTCTTCAATGGCCAATGTTTCTCTTGCCATAACTTTGGTCACAAAGCAGCTCAATGTGTTGCCTATAAGAAAATCATGACTAGACAAGCTCAAAAACAAAGAAGTATGATTGGAATCACGAAAAGGACCTATAACAACTTTTCTGCCCTTGAAAGTGAAATTTAATTTTCTATTTGTAATAACTTTAGTCATGAAGATTCTGAATGCAGGAGCAGGTTTCGGAAGACAACTCAGAAGGAACAAACCTCAAATGCCAGAACATGGAGAATGAAGGAACCACAACCAGAAAGATGTGGGATAGCTTTATATGCAGAAGGACAGGAAAATCAATGGTACATCGGTAGTGGATGTTCGAAGCATATGACAGGTGATAAAGAAAAACTTCAATCATATAGTGCTTTAGAAAAAGGAAAGAAAGTTTCTTTTGGAAATGATACCCCTGCAGTCATAAAAGGAAAAGGAACTGTTCAATTAAAAAAAAAAGTCAAGGCTGGAAATGTTTTGTATGTTGATGGCTTGAAGCATAATATACTGAGTGTCAGTCAGATGTGCGATCAAGGAGCTGAGGTAATATTTCGATCAAATGGATGTAGTGTTCATGATCTTGATACAGGAAAAACAGTGATCAAAGGCATAAGAACTCCAAATAATTTATACATATTTGAAGAAGGACAACAACAATGCTATTTGAGCAAAAATTATGAACATTGGTTATGGCACCGGAGGTTGGGGCATCTAAGCTTTTCACAGATAAGGAAAGCATGCAAGTACCAGATAGTTTGTGGTCTTCCAAACATCAGAATTACAGATAATACAATATGCAAATCATGTCAGTTTGGTAAGCAAACCAGAACTAACTTCCCTGAGAAGGAAGGATCAGCCAGTAGGCCACTTGAACTTGTCCATATTGATGTATGTGGCCCATCTAGGAAAGGTCACCTCGAGGAGAAGAATATTTCATATTATTCATTGATGACTTCTCCAAGATGGTTTGGATAGGACTTATGAAGCACAAAGACGAAGCCTTCGAAAAATTCAAATCTTTCAAAGCCTTGGTTGAAAACGAATCAGATCACAAAATCAAGTGCCTCAGGTTTGATAGAGGTGGGGAGTTTACCTCAAATGAATTTTTTGATTTCTGTGAAGAACATGGAATAAGAAGGGAATTATCTACAGCTAGGAATCCTCAACAAAATGGAGTAGTGGAAAGGATGAAAAGGACGGTTCAACAAATGGCTCATGCTATGCTTGATGAGTCTAGAACTCCCGCAATCTTCTGGGGTGAAGCTGCATTTTCTGCGGTTGTTATTCTCAACAAAACAAATGTCCGAGTGAACAACACTCAAACATCTCATGAGCTCTGGTATGGTGAGACTCCTTCGGTAAAACATTTCAAAATATTTGGAACCAAATGCTATATTAAGAATAATGATGAACATCTTGGCAAGTTTGAACCTAGAGCAGATGAAGGAATTCTCCTTGGCTATTCCCCTCACAACAAAGCATATAAGTGTTACAAAAAAAGACTTGGAAGAATAGTTGACAACATTGATGTAGTGGTTGATGAAGAAGGAAACATTCCTAGGCAAGTAAATTATGAAAATATCGAAGAGGATGAAGAACATCCCTCAAATCAGACTGATGATGAAGAAGAACCTCAAGAGGCACCAGAGGAACAAATAAGGATAGAAGAGAAGACTCCATCCAGGTACGTTCAGAAGAATCATCCAAAATCTCAAATTTTGGGGCAGAAAGAGGCAGGTATACAAACAAGAAGAACAATTGCAGAAGCCTCAAGCTATTTGGCATTTCTCTCCTCCACTGAACCGCAAAATGTAAAAGAGGCATGCAAAGATGAATGCTGGGTCAAGGAAATGGATGAAGAACTTGAGAAGATCGAAAAGAATAACACTTGGGAGTTGGTTCCTAGACCAAAAGATAAGAATGTCATAGGGACAAAATGGATCTTTAAAAACAAGTTGAATGAAAATGGAGAAGTGATTAGAAACAAGGCCAGACTTGTTTGTAAAGGGTATGCTCAACAAGAAGGAATAGACTTTGAAGAAATTTTTTCTCCTGTTGCTAGACTTGAGGCCATTCGAATGTTCCATGCTCTCTCAAGCTTTCATAAGCTCAAAGTATTTCAAATGGACATGAAATCAGCCTTTCTGAATGGAGACTTAGAAGAAGAGGTGTACATTGAGCAACCAGATGGTTTCATTCTTGGAAATGATCCAAATCTTGTATGCAGAATAAAAAAGACTCTTTATGGTCTTAAACAGGCTCCAAGGGCTTGGTACTACCGTTTGGACAAATATCTTCATCAACAAGGTTTTTCAAAAGGATCAGCAGATCGCAATCTTTATATAAAAATTGAAAATGACAAACTGCTAATATTTGTTGTGTATGTAGATGATATTATCTTTGGCAGTGATGAAGAAGCTATGAGTCAAAGCTTTACCTTGGTGATGCAGAAAGAATTTGAAATGTCTTTGCTTGGAGAACTGACATATTTTCTTGGATTGAAAATCCAACAAAATGAAGATGATATCTTTTTGTCTCAAACCAAGTATCTCAAGCAGATCTTGAAGAAATATGGCATGGAAGATGAAAAACCAGTATGTATCCCCATGGTTACAGGATGCAGCCTCAGTGCAAATGATGAATCAGCAGCAATGCATCAACCAACCTATAGATCTATGATTAGAAGTCTACTTTATTTGACAGGTACCCGACCAAACATCATGCATGCAGTGGGAATAGTTGGAAGATTTCAGGCAAATCCAAAGGAAACTCATCTTCAGGCAGTGAAGAGAATTTTCAAGTATCTTCAAGGAACTCAAAACTATGGCTTATGGTATCCTAGAGATACAAATCTCACACTTCATGCTTATACAGATGCAGATTGGGCCAGAAGCGTGGATGACAGGAAGAGCACAAGTGGTGGTGCATTCTTTATGGGTTCCAGATTAGTATCTTGGTTCAGCAAGAAACAGAGTTCGATTGCTTTACTTACAACTGAAGCGGAATATGTGGCTGCTGCATCTTGCTGCACTCAACTCCTCTGGATGATGCAGACCTTGCAGGATTTTCAAATCACTTGTACACCACCTATCTCCATCTTTGTGATAATACAAGTGCAATCAACATTTCAAAGAACCATTCATGCATTCAAAGACCAATCACATACCGATCAAGTATCACTTTCTCCAGGAACAAGTGTTGGAACAAAAGGTCAAATTGGAGTATGTTCCTTCTGAGGAACAAGCTGCTGATATTCTCACCAAACCACTGCCTAGGGAAAATTTTGAATACCTCAGGCAAAAGCTGGGGGTAGTTGATGCATCATCTTGTTGTTGAAACTTATCTGTTTCAGATATTTTTGGTTGAACGCGAGTTTCATATGGGGTATATGCGTACATTCACCGGTTTATGATCGGATGGCACAGGTTCAGGGGGAGCATATATTTTTCTAATAATGCATTGTTGGCATTATGGTAGAAGATCTTGGAGGAGAAAGTATAGAAGGAAATCATGGATGCTGATCTGAATATTGCTGCTAATATGTCTCTATCTTTTTTTTCAAGGTATTTTATGGTGTATCATGGATTATGATTCTTCTTGAAGATTTTTTTTCTTTTGCAGATCTGGTCTATAGTTAGGGGGAGCATGATCAACACAGCAGAGCAGAGACTTTAGCATGTTCTCAGGGGGAGCATAACCCTTTTCCCTTGATGACAAAGGGGGAGAATAACCTTGAGGATCTTGGGGTTGCCATCAAGTTCAAAGGGGGAGATTGTTGGCATTATGATTCAGGTTTGGCGCTATGTCACAGGTGTTGTACTTGATGGCAACTCACTCAAGTGGAAAATCTCTGTTCAGGCTCTCAAAATGATAGAAAATAAGGGGTTCGCAGGTACACCGTTCAAAAGGTTCGGGCCCGCAGGCACGCCATTCACAAAGTGCGGTCATGTCCGCAGGTTATCCGAACAGAAGGTGCAGACCCCCAGTTCACTCACTTCAATGCAGAGAAGCGCGCACACGTGGGAATTCTTATGTTTGGCCCATGGTAGTTAGCCCGATATTCATGATCCTATGGTTTTGGTTCGTGGTATAGGATCTAAATTATTAAACCCCGGTTTTTGGATCCCTTGTATTGGTTTTCGATGGTTTTGTTCCATGGTTTGAGTAAGGGCTTGCCAATAAAAAGGAAAGGAGATCATTTGGCTAGTCACTTGTGAAATTTGAATATCTTAAGATCTGAAATTTTGGGTGATCAGTTTGAAAAGCTAGATCTAAATCAAGGTGAAATCTATAAATTGTAAGGCGAATCTATTTGATAGGTCGTGATCTCTCTGGCGCATGATCAGATCTGTGGATCTGACTGTCTGTGGCACATTGGAGGACTGATAATTTGGCTCTATTTGGAGGTCCGCAGGCAATCCACAGCGCAGGTGCGGGGATCAGCAGAAGGTGCAGGTGCGGGGGTCCGTAGCGCAGCAGAAGGCGCAGGTGCGGGGGTCCGCAGAGCAGTAGAAGGTGCAAGTGCGGGGGTCCGCAATGCAGTAGAAGGCGCAGGTGCGGGGTTCGTAGCCCAGCAGAAGGCGCAGGTGCGGGGGTCCCCAGCGCAGCAGAAGGCACAGGTGCGGGGGTCCGCAACGCAGCAGAATGCGCAGGTGCGAGGTTCCGCAACGTAGCAGAAGGAACGGGTGCAGAGGTATGCAGAGTAGCAGAAGGCGCAGGTGCAGAGGTACGCTGTCGGGTAGACAGTGCAGGTGTGGAGCTGCACAGTCCAGACACAGACAAACTACGGATATTCGCAGGTTTCTATTGGTAAAGTTGTGGACTTTTCTTAAAATATTTGTTGGCTACCTTTTATCTATTGCTGCAGAGTTCTGGGTTTAGATTACTGGTATTGCTTTTCTGGTTACTGCATTATGAGAAGTTATTGGGTGATTGTAAATGGAGATTGGTTGATTCACATGTACTTGATGATTATTTGATGTTCATGGATCCAGTTTGAAAATTTATGAAAAGTGGTCCTTGGAAGAAAAGAAGTAGGGGGGTTGTAGCTCCCTTCCAGGAGTGACTGGAAAACGAGAGAGGGTTGTAACTCTCAGCAGGTTGCAGCCTGCGTACTGGTAAAGGACTGCACCAGTACAAAATCATTGTAAAAGAAGTTTCTAATTGAAAGAAGATAGAGACATATTGCAACAGGTGGTTTACACCCACATTGGGTTTCCACCTTATATCTGGTGTTCTTTGGTGTGACTATCTGTTTTTCTTATTCTTGCTCATTATTATATGGTACTGACATACAAATTAATGATCAATATCTGAAGAATAAATTAAAGTATAAATCGAGAAGATATATTGAAAAGAATTTGATAATACTGATTCACCCCCCTCTCCGTATTATTCCCAACAAATGGTTGGTATTGATGGGTGAAAGGATGAATGATGAGACATTTTTTCATTTAGTAGAAGGTGGTAAGCGCTTTCTATCGCACCACTTATGGGGAAGGGTGGTATTTAGCCTTGAGCCATTGATTCCATAGATTACTCGACACGTGGCGGAGGTACGAAAGGAAAAACGCTTGGTGATCGCGCGTTAACGCATGGTCACCAAGGGGGGTGCGATATTGGTAATGACTGTCGGATGATGGGGTCGAGATCGAACGGTGGACGGGAGGTGTATTGCGGTGGAGTTTGACTGTGGCGGGCCCAACACAATAAAAAATGTTTAATTATAATGGGGGCAATGTGATTGGTTGGGGTGGTTCTTAATTAATCATAAGGGTTAATTAATTCCAGTTAATCCTGTTTGACAAGTATCTATGGTTATATTTAACCGGGGCATGATATATAATATTTTGGGGTTTTATATAGTTAAATAATAAGGGAGTGGGTTATTTTTTCCAAAGGATTTATATAATATAAGTCAGAAATTAATATGAAACATTGTGATAAAAAGAGCTAAGTAAAAGAATTAGAGTATATATTTAAACTTGGGCTTAAAGTGGAAAGGGGGTTTTTATGTGATGTTGCGCATTTTTCCTAAGTAAAATTTTTCCTACGTAAAATAGGATTTTACTTAGGAAAAGACTTATGAGAGTGAATGAATGATTTATGGATGGTTTTAAGTACTTAGGTTTTTGAAATTATTGGGCTGAGGGTCTGGTCCCTCCAAAAGTCAGAGAAATGCTCAGAGCCCCTCCAATTTAGCAAATACCTTAATCCTTACAGGAAATTAGTGAATAATTAGGGAAAATGAGAAAGGGAGTTAATTATTTTGACTTTGCTTGCTTGAACCGCATCAAGTGTAATTTCTGCCTTGCACTTGTGATAAAAGTGAAAATTAACACCTTTAGAGACATTATCCATCACAAGTATTTCTGCAACATCATCGACCTAGCCTACCTACTTTAGCTTGACATTTTTACTTCTTTATTAGGGTGCACTTAGACTGGCAAACCCTTATCAATCTTATTTTTCTTTTACATGGCTAACCTACCCAAGTCTGCACTTATTACATCTAAGGGATCAGATTAAGCTGTTGAGCTCCTTTTTATTCACTCTACCTATCTACTCATCTCCCAAGATTACATTGTTTGGCCAGATATTTATTCTCTATCTCTAAAACGTGAAATTCAAATATGAACTATCCAAGCTTAGGCTGTTTGACTATTCATCAATTGTAGCATAAGTTAACAAGCTGCACACAATTGTTTATTGTATAAGAGTAAAAAGTAGTGACATTTAGGCTTGCACACTTTCCTTGGTTTTTCTTTTTGGTGGGGTTCATTTTCTTTCACTTTTTTTGACCATCTTATTCTTTTTACCCTTTGGTTTTCTTTTAGGGTATACCCTCTTTACATTTTTAAATTTTTTGATTTTTTGAAAATATGGAAAACCTTTGCAACAAGGAAAAGTATTAACATATTACATAGCTCATCAAGTCAATCATGAAATATGACACCTATTGGTATAGGAGAATAACACTGGCTCCACTTGGGGATGGATTTTCTTAGTGGAAAGTCAGGAACAGTAGGTCAGATGGTCTCCGAATGATTTTGGCTGAACTATGGAATCTTCTTCTGGTTGTTGCTTTATTGTATGTATGACAATGACACTTTTAAAGCTTAAGGCCTTCTCTTCAGGCTTCAACTCCAACAAGTTACTATCTAATCAATACCAAACCTTTATTCTTCCTACATGAATCCCACTTGAGCACCTTGTAGCTTAGGTAGGAATATTTAGTCTTGGTCTTTTTATCAAAAATCTTTTTAACCTTTTCTTGCACAACTTGAGATCTGACCTGAAACTAAAAGGTGCTGCAACCTTCAAACCAAATTAGTAAATCATCAAGATCTTAGGGCCTTTTGATTGGATTCAAATATTTTAGGATTTATTTCATAATCTATTGAAAACTGAATTAAATCAAACTGAAATCCTACCTACTCTATATTATTGAAAATCGGGTTGAATTAAATAATACAAAAATTCCAATGAAGCCAATCAAGCAACTGCAGAAACAAATGAATTGCTTGACTGATTGTCAGTGAAATCAGAAGCATAATTTGATCATGTACCCACATAATCGAAATTGTGATATATAAAGGCCACTGCTGATGTATTTGGTCCTCATAGAGAAAACATGTTAAAGAATTTGAGTTAAGAAGAACCTCCATATAACCTGCTATAGGATCAACAAAAGCATAAAGTGTGATAGTTTCTTTTGGGCCTTCATTGTCTAATTTATCAGCTGCATCCTCAATACTAAATCCTGCAACTAATTCTTCAGTCATTCTCTTGAAAGCATAATCATCATCAATCTACAAATCAAAAGGTAGTACAATTTCCTCATGGTTTGGAGAAGGAAGATTTTGTAAGAATTCTTTAGGATCTCAGAAATTATATGACTGAATTTGAGAATGCAAAAGTTTAATTTCATTTTCATATTTTTCAACAACTAAATTAAGAAAACACATTTTAGCTTCATGAGAGTATTTTATTATTTTGATAATTATAAATACAACTCTTAAAAAATCTTCATCAAGCTAAAATTTTGATAACTCATCCCTGAATTTATTTAAAATTTCATCAAATGAAAGATTTTCCACAAACCCAGTTATCCTGTCTCACTATTAATGCTTTGGAATATGGATTATTTGGTTGTGGAATTTCTCTGAAATTTCAAGCTTTGGATATTTGAACAATGGAGTCTTGACTGTTTGAGGCTTGTTGATTGGAAAATGATCATCAAAAGAGTCAGAAGAATGATGCTCAAATGTGCAAGGATATTTTATATTTACAATTTCATAAAGAGAATAATTAAAAAATTAATCTAAAATCTTCTTTAAAATACAATATACATTGGAAAACTCTATCAACTTAGAAAGAACATAATGTCTTGGATAACAATCCAAGTTAAAAGCCTGGTCTTTTCATATTGCTCTTTCAGGTTCATTCCTCTAGTGGAGTCTTAGTAGTGAAATTGATTTTGGAGTCGCCAGGTGGATGATTTTAACCTTTGTGTGTCTCATCCCTGTCCACCATCATAGATCAGATCTTAGCCTCTAAAACAATTTTGAAGAAAAAGTTAGTTCTCTAGGAAACCAAATTTTGAGTATTTTATGATTATTTTTCTTTTTTTATGAATTTTCAAAACAACTTCTATGATTTCTTTAAGAGGCTTTAGATATGAGATTTAAACTTTCTTAAAGACTTATTTGACAAGAGGAACTGATCAAGTATTTGAAACCAAATGTTCAATCCATAAACTAGATTGGAGATAGACTGAAGTAGCATTCATTTACTTATGCAATTGCAAAGCAAGAGAAGTTAAAAGGCTACCTGGCTAACTTCAGGATCCGTCTGTAGTTTAGAAAGTAAGCAATAATGATAATAAATTTCCGTTGCCCAGTGGAGTCGCTATTATGTTATCACTCAGATTTACCAAAAAGTTGTAAGAAGGGGTAAGGGGTCCAAGGTAACCACAAACGAATCTTTTAGATACAGAATCTAGCCAATCTGTATCGAGAGAGGGCTCTCTCTTTAAGTTTTAGCTTTGTTTTGAAAGATATTAGGATAGTTATGAGGTTTAGGAGTTTTGTTTGAGTTTGGGTGGTGAGATTTAGTAGCAGAGGGGTAGGACTGAATAGTTTAGGCCATTGGGCTGATGCAGTCAAAGAATATGGCTTAACTGGACTTGGTTTCTAAACGAAGGATGGCTCCACAGGGAAAGATGGTCAAGCAGGGAACAAATAAAGACTTGGGATAGATGGGATTGTTTCAAAATAGGTGAAAGGCGGTTAAGAATCCTTCAGCCTATTTAAAGAGGGAATGTGAATGATTACTAATAAAGAGTAGTTAAGTATTCTTTAATAAATAATCAAAATGAAAGAACTAGAAAACAAGAGCAATTAAGATTTCACTGTTTATCCTAATTCAGAAGAAAACATAGGGAATAATAACGATTGAAAATATAGTGCAATTAAGCATATTCTGAATTACTATTTTTCGTTTTTCATTTAGATGTAAAACATAGATGATATAATAAACAAGGAAAACTTTAAAACATAAGGTATAAAGGACTTATTGATCCTGTGTTTGATTCAAGAAATCTGTGGAAAGTCCCTTGCATTAATTCTTTGTCCAGCAAGCCATACAAAGTTGGTCCAAAAACACTTTACTCCAAGATAACCAATATTATAGAAATTTCTAAGAATCCACCCAAAATACTTCAAATGAAGAAGTATTTATACTAATTGTAAACTGAAATATCTTGAAAAAATATCAAGATTAGTTTCACAAATATCTCCAACTGTTTATATTAATATAACTTAAATAAAGGAAATTCAAAACTAATGAATCTATTTGGAACTATTTATATGGATTTATGGTGACAAACAAGAGAAATTCGAATCTGATAGCAACTCTTAGTTGATGATGAGGCATCCCAGTCACTAACTGCATCCTTCATTTGTGCATTCTGCCCCATAAATTCTGCAAACTTAGGGTCCAATGCTACACTTTTATATCACAATCCGTGATAGATATGTAAAAAGTGAAAGAGGGTTTTGTAGATAAGAATGTTTTTGAAATAAACCTCTCCCAGTTTCCCAAAATGCAGCTCCACCTATTCACAATGTTCTCTGCAAAACGATATCAAAAACAGGACTTTGCACAAACTGAAAAATAGGTTGTGAAGACATGCACTTATCTCCCTATTTGTAATACCTGTGTAAAACGTGAGAGAGGTTTTTGTAGATGAGACTTTTGGTAACAACAAACTCCTCCAATTTCTCAAAATAATTCTTGGAGTGGCCACAATAGTTTTTGTAAAACTATGACTTAAACAAGAAATTTTTGAAGAATGTACCATTTCTATTTTGATTTCATCTTTTAACCTTAAATTCCTTTCAATTGTTTTTAACTTTTACCTTGGATAAAATTAATCATAGCTGGTGAAAGTGTTTTCATATTTTTTAACCCTTAATGTATTCATGTTTACTTTTACTGTTTACTGTTTACTTTTACCGCTTTGTTTTTCATCTGTCTTTACTTTGACATAAATTTGTATACTCTGTTTTGTAACTGTTTTCCCTGCTGTTTATCTTCATGCTAGCTGATTTACTTGACTTGGTCTTCAATTTGATACTCTTTAATCCTGATACACTTTGACTGTTCTTTACTGTGTCCTTTTACCTTCACTATATTTTTAGGTTTTTACTGTCTATTTCAATAGTAAATCGTTTAATTTCATGTTTCCTACTGTATGTTTTATCTTCTATCTCTGTTTGAATATATTTGATAACAATATTGAAGTAAATAGGTCTTATGACTAGTATTAAGACTGTTTATCCAAGGATGTGGTCTTCTGATCACTTGTAAAACAAAACAAATTATTAAGAAAGCATTGGTTTGCAGGGGAGGTCAAAAATTTTTCATTTGAGATTGAGAGGTTTGTGGAGTGAGTGCAGAATGATTTTTGGGAGGTAAACCATGCTCGAATTGGATAACAGAGGCTTCAAAGTCCAAAATTATTTTTTGGAGGTAAACCATGCTCGAATTGGTTAACAGAAACTTCAGGTGGCGCAGCTGGGTTACAAAGGGTTTTACTGCACAATCAGGTGAAAATGAGCAACATTGGGGTTTTTGTATTTAAACGGGTAAATGGTTGGTATTGGCGGTTGAAAGGATGAATGATGAGACATTTTATTGTTTAGTAGAAGGTGGTAAGCAGTTTATATCGCACCGCTTATGGGGAAGGGTGGTATTTAGCCTCGAGCCAGCAATTCCATAGATTACTCGATGCGTGGCGGAGGTACGGGAGGAAAACCGCCTGGTGATCTCGTGTAAATACGCGGCCACCAAGGGCGGTGCGATATTGGTAACGACCGTCGGATGATGGGGACGGGATTGAACAGTGGACGGGAGGCATATTGCGGTGGAGTTTGACTGTGGTGGGCCCAACACAATAAAAAATGTTTAATTGTAATGGGGCTAATGCAATTGGTTGGGGGGTGGTTCTTACTTAACTGTAAGGGTTAATTAATTCCAATTAATCTCGTTTGACAAGTATCTATGGTTATATTTAACCGGGGTGGGATATATAATATTTCGGGGTTTTATATAGTTAAATAATACAGGAGTGGGTTAATTTTTCCAAAGGATTTATATAATATAAGTCAAAAATTAATATGAAAAAATGTGATAAAAAACGCTAAGTAAAAAGATTAGAGTATCTATTTAAACTTAGGATTAAAGTGGAAAAGGGGTTTTTATGTGATATTGCGCATTTTTCCTAAGTAAAATATGATTTTACTTAGGAAAAGACTTATGAGAGTGAATGAATGATTTATGAATGGTTTTAAGTACTTAGGCTTTTGAAATTATTGGGCTGAGGGTTCAGTCCCTCCAAAAGTAAGAGAAATGCTCTGATCCCCTCCAATTTAGCAAATACCTTCGTCCTTACGGGAAATTAGTGAATAATTAGGGAAAATGAGAAAGGGAGTTAATTATTCTGACTTTGCTTGCTTGAACCACATCAAGTGTAATGTGTGCCTTGCACTTGTGATAAAAGTGAAAATTAACACCTTTAGAGACATTATCCATCACAAGTATTTCTGCAACATCATCTACCTACCCTAACTACTTTAGCCTGACATTTTTACTTCTTTATTAGGGTGCACTTAGACTGGCAAACCCTTATCAATCTTCTTTTTCTTTTACATGGAAAACCTACCTAAGTCTGCATTTATTACATCCAAGGGCTCAGATTAAACTGTTGAGCTCCTTTTTATTCACTCTACCTACCTACTTATCTCCCAAGATTACACTATTTGGCCAGATATTTATTCTCTATCTCTAAAACATGAAATTCAAATATGAACTAGCCAAGCTTAAGCTGTTTGACTATTCATCAATTGTGGCATAAGTTAACAAGCTGCACACAATTGTTTATTGTACAAGAGTAAAAAGTAGTGGCATTTAGGCTTACACACTTTCCTTGGTTTTTCTTTTTGGCGGGATTCATTTTCTTTCACTTTTTTGACCATCTTATTATTTTTACCCTTTGATTTTTATTTTAGGGTATACCCTCATTACATTTTTAAAATTTTTTGATTTTTTGAAAATATGGAAAACCTTTGCAACAAGGAAATATATGAACATATTACATAGATCATCAAGTCAATCATGAAATATGACACCTATTGGTATAGGAGCATAACAGATTCAAACTACTTATGTAATATGCTAGAACAAAAGTCTTAAATCTACTCTACTCATCAACGAAAAAAATTTGATCGTTGATAACACTAATCAGAAAAAGAAGAATTTAAATGGCACATAACACAATATTGTTTTTGGAGAAAGAAACTTATGAATACCGTGATTATCTATATTTCATTAACCAGAATATTTGAGAATAAAATACAATGCATGTTTAACCCGAACAATCTCTACACAAGTACAATCTATCTCACTGCCTAAAAAACAAACTCAAGCCAATACTTAGCAAAATCTATTGCCTACCAAGCCTCTACTTCCTTGCGCTCACAAGCTCCATGCACAAAATTATGCTTTGTATTGCTTGGTGTCAACAAATCCTGCTCACCAAAACAATGATTAAACTTGTGCCTTCATTCCTCCTTTTAAATGGTTTCTTTTCACTACATGCACCACCTGTACAATTTGATGATTGTTATGAAACCAGCTCACAAGAAGATAGAAAAGATAGATCAACGCCTTAGAATTCAGCTTCTTCGAGGGAGCAACCTCCTTTACATTACACAAATGAACACTTCTTAGATAATACAAATGACAACACATCCTTTTTATATATAGGAGTCTAAGGGGTCATAATATAATCAGAGCCGACATAACAATAATAATGTAAGGGCACAATAATAACAATAGTGGACTTCTATGGGGCACAATAATAATGATATGGGGACTACATGGATACAACAATATAATAAGGGGGTTGTACTAATAACAATAAGGGGTTACACTAGTAGTATAGGGGCCTAACATGCCCCTCTCCTTCAAAAAGTGATGTCCTCAACACTTGAGTATTTCTTGATGATTCTGTATAATATTCTTGTCCTCCCATGTGGAATATTTAGTGGGTAAGTTCTTCCGCTTGATGAGATACTATGAAATTGATCGATTTCGTAGCTGTCGGGTTCTTGTTTCTGTGACTGCTCCAGGTTCCAATTTGATTTTTCCTTCCTCTTCAAGTTCTGGCAATATTGTTTGAATTGGAATATTCTGCAACTTTTGAATGAGTGGCCATAATTCTTCGTCCTTCTTCCATTCATTCCTTGTTTTGTTTATCCAATCTGGTTGGATAATAGAAAGCACAAAACAATGCTTCCACATCCTCATCCTTTCTTGAGAGTGCATCTACAACAAAATTTTTCTTCCCTTTTCTATAGATGATGTCAAAGTCATAACCCAACATATTTGTGACCCATTTTTTTTGTTCTTCTAAAGATAATAGCTGTTCTAAAAAGTATTTAAGACTATCATGATCCATTTTTACCTTGAAGTTTATTCCCATTCGGTAAGGTTGCCATTTCTTAAGTGCATATAGTATTGCCAACATTTCCTTCTCGTAAATAGCTTGCGTGAGTTGTAGCAGTAAAAATACCCAATCGCCTACATCGAAACATTTTTCACTACGATGTTGATCTAATTGTTGTTTCATTCGATTTTTCACCAAAGTGGCATTATCTTTAAAAAGTTGGAGAACTTGTTGTTGATTCTCGATGTGATCTTTCGCTGATTGAACCTTTTTCTTCTTGATATGTCCTTCTATCTTTAGAGTTTGAGGAGTGGTAATTTCTTCCAATCCTTTACAAGATATGGTCATATTGATTTCTTGATGCTTGATGTGATCTTTCACTTCTTGGACATTTTTCTTCTTGATATGCCCTTCTATCTTGATAGTTTGAGGAGTAGTAATTCCGAACAATGAATTACAAGATATAGTTGGATTCATTCTTCTTTCTCGATGCGATCTTTCACTTCTTGCACCTTTTTCTTCTTGAAATGTCCTTCTATCTTGAGAGTTTGAGGAGTGGTAATTCTTGCCAATGCTTTAAAAGATATGGTTTGATTCATTTCTTCTTTCTCTGCGGTAGGGTCCTGGCGTATATCCTCTTCTTTTGATGTTTCTTAGTCCTTTTATTCCTCCTCTTCATACTCTATGTAAAATAATTTCTTCTCAGCACACTTATGACCTTTAGTTCATTTGCTATCACAATTGTAACAAAGCCCTTTTTCTCTTTTTTCTTCCAATTGTTGTGCTGTAACCCTTGTAAGTTGCGGAAGGCTAGGAGAAGCAACACTCATATTTATAGTTGTGAGGGGTAGACTTCCTTGTTGCCATAATTTTACTTTCCACTATGTAACAAAGCCCTTTTACTCTTTCCAATTGTTGTGGTGTTTCTCTAAAGAAGTTGTTGCTCTTTGTATCCTCATAATGTGCTATCATTTCCTCTGATACCATAAAAATTGATCGGTTCTAAATATGAAGATGCAATACATACCTTTTGTAACAACGGTACACCATATAGATCACATCTGAAGCTTCCTCATCTTGCTTTTTCTTGATTTTAGGAGCTCGATCTTGAAACGACTATAACTCTGTACTTTCAGATCTTTAAGTTCTAAAATTGCTACTTTTAATTATTAAATTCATTACAGGCAATGTTTTTTTTTGTTATTAAATATTTTGACTTTGTCAAAATACATTAAAACAAAATTAAATAAGAAAAGGTAATCTAACTTAAAGAAGAGGATTTGACGTTGTCAAAATACACAAAATAAAATTAAATAAAAAAGGTAATGTAACTTAAAGAAGAGAACTTAGCAACTAGATGACATGGCTAGGATTTGAACAAGGGTCTCTATAGTTTCAACTATTTCACATATATGTGATTAACAATTGAACTTCCATGCATTAAAATTAAAGTTATGTTAAAATAAAAATTCTATTATATTATTTTTTTATTAATTTTTGTTGAATAGTTAAGCTAAACTTGAATTGGTCAATTTATTGGTGGTTTTTGAGTTGTAAGGTTATGAGAACCCATGGTATTACCCGTGGTATTCATGTGGAATATAACCTATTTAAAGGGAGAATTACAGCCCCCAAGATCCATCTTAACTCCTGATCTACCAAGGGTAAAGAGAGTTCCATCCTGTCAAGAAAAGAGACTCATGGCTATAATAGATAGATCAGGGGTAAAGATGGACCATTATTGAAAACCATTTGTATTTTTTAATTTTTTTAGAAAATCCATGTAATTATAATTCATGTTTATGTTTTTTCATTTGTTACCTAGGAGCCCATCTTATTTAAAAAGGTTGAGTTAGTAAAAACTACAATGACTAAATAGAAAATGTTTGAGAATAACTAAGCCCTGATTTTTAAGCAAAATGTGAATACCAAAGTCTCTTTGGACCAACCAATATGAGACTATGCTAGTGATTCATTATCTTTTTTCATGAGTTCATGTACAGCAAAACCACCAGGTTAAAGGTGAAGTCCAACAAGTTGCTCTTTTTTTTTTCTTGGATGCCAAAGAGGACTATGGCACAAAGGAGATGAAGCCACATTTTTCAGTGGCAATTTGAAATCATTGTGGTTTCTTCATAATCCAAATCCATTGCAAGTGAAATCACTTTGTATTTCCTCTATTGAATAGAATTTTGGGGTTAGATTTCAATATTATTTTCACAATTCAATTTGGTTAAATTCAAAGCTTTTTTTTTTTTGTTTTCAAGGCTATACCTTTTCACAATTTTATCTTATACCATTTTAAATTTGAGCATTCCCTATTTTTGCCTGTGATATACATTTTTGAAATTTGAACATTAATTTTTTCAGCATTTCTGATATTATGGCCTCTTCTTTTTCATTCATTTGGTGATTGAACAATTTTTTCTTCTTTTTCACCCTAAAATTGGAGATAAAGTTCACAATCCAAAAGCAATCCAAAAAATCAACTTTGTGCAAGTCCCTAAAATTTCTATATAATTTGAACATTCTCCCTTCTTGCATCTAATATGCTTTGTTGGTTTTTTTTTTCATTTTGTGATGATTTTTTTTTTATTCTTATTCAAGATAAAATTAGAGATCAACTGAATAGTCCCAAAAATTATATTCATGTTGTACTACTAGGAATTAGGTGGGAAGACAATGATATTATGATAATTATGGGATATGAAGACCATTACAAATAAAAGAGTAAGTTAATAAACTATAAATCGGAAAAATGAAGTGAAGGTGGTTTGTATCATATGGTATAGACCAGGACTAACTTAAAGAGGCTTCACTTCCTTTTGTCCATTTATAGGAGAGAGCCCCGGTGCTTGTAGAAGGTCATAGAAATAAGCATGTCTATGTTTTAAAGGAAAAAACATAGAGATGGTTGAGAAACATGGTAGAGGACACAGAGAAGGGAGGGAAAAAAAATTAAAGAATAGACCATTGAATGGAGGAGAGAGAAAGAAGTACAAAATAAAAAATGTAATAAGCCTTAAAATTGTTGTGAGATGACACCACAATGTCATATATTTATAATTAGTAGAGTGGAAGTTTTGAGAAATTAATTACTTTTCATTGTTTGATTGTGGACTGTCTATGAGAAGATTGCATAATTATAACCAATAATGAAATTGCAACTTAAAGGCTCTTAAACTATTGTGTATGTAAATTTATAAATTTTGTATGTTTTAATTAATGTTTAGAGTTAGCTTAATGCAAAGTTTTTCCTATTTCCATTTTGAACATGTTTAATTTTAATGGGTTTGTGACTTTAATTTGCATCCCTTTGAGGAAGTTTTTAAGTGAGTTTTACATTCTACAGGGCTCCCTTTTATGTTTTTCCTCTATTGTGATTGAATTTTAGGTATATAAGTGATTTAGACTTCCTTTGTTTTGATCACTTGATATTAGAGTAGATATATCCTATCGGAAAATTGCATCTTTCATAATTAAGGTTTACAAGTAGGATAAATAGGACAAATTGTTCTATATAGTATTTGGAAAATACTCTTTTAAGTTGAAGGTTGGTTTGGACAATGTGTATGTTTAAAAACAAAGGTAATATTTGAGTTTAGTAGGGTTGTAATTTGAAAAAAGAAAAAATTAATATGGAACTTTTACCTCATTAGTTTAGCTGAAAAGATAAGGATCTATGATAGTGATTAGTCCATATCTTCAAACATATAGGAATATTGATTTATATAATTTCTAACCATGTAACCTAATCCATTGAAACTAGTTATCACTGCTCCAACAATAATGGTCAAAATTGAGATTATACTATGGTTAGAATTGCTATTATACTAACAATAACAGCAATAATTGTTAGAATTGCTATTATACTAACAGCATGAATTGTGCTTATACTAACAGCATGAATGTATCAGCATAATCTCCAATTCACCTAATTTCATAATGCATCAATATCCTCCGCTAGTAAGTTGTAATTCATGTTATAATGCATCAATATTCTTCGCCAGTAAGTTGTCATTTATGTTGGTCCATCATCCGAAGTCTCCAAACAGGAAGCAGTTGGATGACGATTGGAAGGAAGAGAAACCTAATCAATACAATTATATTCATGTTATATTCATGTTGCGTAAGTGGACATGGAAGTGCAGTTGGAGTCGGTACAGAATAAATCATATGTTCACGTTGTCATGGGCAAGAAGTTGCGGAGAGGTCGGAGTGACCATGAATCCATCTCCCTTCACTTTTTATTATAAACCTTCGGTAAACTCTGTTGGATGCAACCGTCAAATGCAAGTTGCAGATCCTCATAATCGCTGTGGAGGACTGGGCACACTCCTCTCAAGATTATCTCTGAAATAGATATTGGACAGCTGTTTCGTAGACGATCTTGAGTGGTGTAGCCTCCATAGCCATAATTAAAATCTACAACTGGCCTTGGGCTCTTCCATGCACATCCAACAGATTTTTTCAAAAGGCTATTCATATCATTAAAAGGCTATTAATACTCCAAGCGACTCAATTGCGAGCATCTTAGTGAATTTGGCCTTGAAGATTAATGGTAAAGCCGCCCTTCCTGCGATCTCGCCCAATCAGAGCATTTCCTAACTTGCTCAAATAAACATATGTTTCCGAGACGAGATTGAGTATTGTAGCCTTCGTAGCCATAATTAAAATCTGCACCTGGCCTTGGGCTCTTCCTTGCACACGCGACGGAGTTTTTCCGAAGGCCATTCATACCAATAAACAACGCCAAGGGTTTATAATACTCCAATCTCTGTGCACTTTTTTCCCAGGGAAGACCTCCTCAAGTTTAAGAAACCCTAATCATTCTCATAGAGATCCATGGTCAGGTACGCTCAACATACACCAAACTAAATTAGTGTACATTTACCAGTTGTGATTCATCTTGAAGGTGAGATATCATTGAATGTGAGCTGCACTGGATACGCAACATCCACCAAACTAAAATAGTGTACATTTATTAAGTGTGATTCATCTTGAAGGTGAGCTGCACTGGATAGCCCAGATATCATTGAAGGTGAGCTGCACTGGATAATCCAATTTTTTTTTAAAGTGACTATTTATAGAGATTTTAGTCTCACAACAATTACCAATCTCAAAAGTGTTTAGTTTTATTTAAATTTTATATAAAATATTTAGTATGAGAGTTGTCTTTGGAAAAATTTAAATACATGAAAAAAATTATTGGATATTTTTGGATTATGAACTAAAATTAAAGCATAACAATATTCTTATTATTCAATATTTTATTTTTTAATATAAAATGTTATATTGTTGTAACAGTATTGCAATTGTATTGATTGTTTTTGTGAAGTAAAACAATACTGCAATTGTGTTGTATCTCATTTTTTTTAATTGTAGTATAATATAAGGATCAATTATAAATACTACATGTTTCTCTTAACATTAACATTATTGCTTTTTCTGAAGCTAGATGTAAACTTTGATTGTTGTGCAACTTATTAAACAAATCTGTCAGAAGTGGATGACTACCAGCAAGAACAGATAAATGTTTTTCTTCACCCACCATTCATTTAGTCAATCAAGTAAGTTCTATCATTTACAAAATTATTATTTCAATGGAATTGATGATAAAAATACAACTTAACTTCTTAGAAAATTGATAATATATATTTGGTGAGTTCTTAGGAATATTGAAGTGATTATTTAGCACACCTATTTGAAAATTTTCATCAACTATCACTTTGGCCATGACAAATGGAAACTTTCAAATTGATGTGTTCAATAATCACTTCAGCTTTCTGAAAATCTCACCAAATATATATTATCAATTTTCTAAGAAATTAGGTTGTACATTTACCATCAATTCAATTGAAATAATCATTGTGTAAATGGTAGAACTTACTTGATTGACTAAATGAATTGTGGATTAAAAAAAAAAACTTTTCTTGCTTGTAGTCCTCCACTTCTGAGCAATTTGTTTCATGACTTGCACATCAATCAAAGTTTACATCTAGTTCCCCAAAAAACAATAATGTTACTCTTGAGAGCAACATGGAGTATTTCCAATTCATACCTATATTATGGTAGAACTATAAAAAAAACCAGATACAGCACAATTGCAGTAACTGTTTTACTACACACAATCAATACATTGTATTAGAACAACAATGTCAAATTTTATATAAAAAAACTGAGGAATTAAAAAAACAAAATACTCAATAATGAGAATATTGTTATACCTTAATTGTTTACCATGACCATAGCATGAAGTGTTTACCATCTTAAAAGAAGTTTTTCAATTTTGTAAGAGGCAAGAACTTGATCCATTAATTTTTCTCTTTGAAAAAATATCATTGATGGTGAGCTGATGCAACCTTCCACCCTTAAATCCAACCTTTCTTTTCGATTAGAATTATTTCTTTTCTTAGCATGAGAAGAAAAAGCAACAGGAGGACCTTTAGGCAAGGGCATTTCGTGCTCTTCTACCCTTGTTTGTTCTTGAATGCATCTAGCCATTAATTCCTCGAAACTAGGAATTACATTATTGTTTAGAAGAGTAGTCCTGAACACATACCATTCACATGGTAATCCTCCTAGAGTTGTGAGTGCCATTTCTATGTCAGTAATGGTTTCCCCAATAGATAGGAGATCTTTCTTGATCTCGGTGATTCTTAAGAAGTATGCTTGCATACTTTCATCTTTACCCTTCTTGATTTCCCTCAACTTATTTCTAAGAAACAAAACTTGATTTGCATCATTAAGTGTAAATAAACTCACCAATGTGTCGTAGATTTCCTTGGAGGTGTCTAGATCAGAGATGTAGGCCACCAAGCACTTTTCGATAGAGTCCCGAATGATCTTCTTTGTTTTGACTTCTCCATTTTTCCATTTGTTCGCAGATAGAGTCCCGAATGATCTTCTTTGTTTTGACTTCTTCATTTTTCCATTTGTTCCAGGCAGCAGCACATGCATTTGATGAAGGCTCAACAATATTGCCTCTTACATGGTCCAACACTCCTTGATCTTAAAGGGTTAGATTGATAGACATCTTCCATCCGTGATAGTCAGCTTTCTCACGGAGCTTGTCTTCGGCAGGAAAGAGTGTTGAGGACCCCATAGTTCTTTTAGGATAGCCTTGCCAATCTTCTCTTCAATGATTTCTCTTGCTCTTGCTCGGGCTTTGTCTTCACCTCAGCTCTGATACCATGTTAAGTTATGGTATGTTCTATGTTTATAACAGTTTACTTCTTTTTCTTATTATATTCCACCGATTAGCAATCACATGTACATAAAGTAAAGTGCAGATAGAACATTAAACGATCAACAGAAAACAAGCCAAGACAAGAGACACAAGATGTGGCGGCTAGCCAGGGACAAACCCCACAATGTGTGGGGAAACCCTTTGATCAAATCTTCTTTTATCTTCAATAATTCGGCAGAGAGAAACACTACAATAAATCTGATTCATATCAGCAGTAGCAAACCCTAGATCAGTAGCATCAGCATTAGCGGCTTCATTATCAAACTAGGGTAGACCATATCTCACAAACTGACAGTCGGATTGACTTCACCTTCCAGAGGAGGTTCAGATTAACCTACAACGGAGTTCAGATGAGGAGATCTTCTAGGCCACACAAGTCAATCTTTACTTCTGCAGTTGCAGCTTCAAATTCAACAGCTTTCGGCTTCACATGTGTGAGAGAGAGAGACTCATTTCAACGCAGTAGAGAAGAGACTCATATCTGCGCATTAGAGAGAGAGATGTGATGAGATGAGTGAGTCCAATTGAGGAAAAGTTCTCTTATATTTATACACAACATTGGTGGGTGAATAGATGCGACTATTGGGCTTCTGAGCCTACATGAGTTGTAGGTTGGCTTGATAACAATTCCATAATCAAAATAAATTCATATCTCCATGAATACTTATCGGAATTGGATGATCTTTATATCAATCCTACACCTCTCGACGAGAGGAATCTAATAAAAATATTATTGGCCATGAAGTTTTTCCCTGGTTGCCAATTTTAACAGCCCTAGAACAATGTGTCATAGTCGATAGCAAAGATCCGCTAGAAGGAAGGCATTAAGGCATCCTTCATAAATCTAGCACGAGTGTAACTCGTAGGCCAATAATGTGGAAGGAACAGAATGAAAAATATGTAGTGACTCGACCGAAGCACGTTTCCGGCGTACGCAAGATGTAGCTAGCACACAACAGAAACCCTTTGAATCAACCAATAATGAAAGTCGACACAGAGGCGAGGTATCCACAAATAGGGTCAAATTGAAACCAAGGTACTGCACAAATCCCAATGTGTGATAATGTAAGCTGATGTTGAACACAAGGGAAACCATTTAGTCAAAGACCCATTATACTAATCGATGCTGAGCACAAGGTGACCTATCATTAATGAAAATAGGGCCAGTTACAGCTCTAGGCCTGTCCTCAGAGCAAGATGTTGTCATCGATAAGGACAAGACCCGCGAGAAAGAAGTCAATGGGGACCTTCTCAAACCAACATGGGTAAAGGAAAAATATAGCTGATATGATGATAGACATGATAGTGACAACTAGGGATGGCCGACTAAAAAATGAGTCAAGGGACACCAGAGAGAGGGCGACTCAGGCTAATTTCCCTTGAACAAAAGCACGACTCAATGTGACTGTGTGGTAGCATATGATGACTCTGTATAAGTTCTTCATGTAGGAGGCACGAACAAACCCTCCATATGATTGGAATAGATAACCAATCGGGGGAGGACTACTCAATAACAAGGTTAAAGCGTGCCTAGCTCAAACTAAATACTGCCCAAATGGAGGGGACTGTGCTTTGAGTGCTTTGTTCAAGGGCAACATGACTCACTCTAGTTGCCAAAAATAAGTGGAAATGTTGTCTCATTCCCACTCTTGTTTTTGGAATATATAATTTTTTTGTCTTTTTATTTAAGCTAGAAAAAGAACAAAAGAATGCTATAGTACAATGGAAAGAATGAGTGTCAGTGAAACAGATGATCTAGTTCATGGGCTTGGAACATTCCTATGCTCAATGTAGGGAGGTGAAAAACTGGTCAAAGACATTCAAAGGTGTGTTCCTTCCATGGATGAAGGTGAGTCAAGTTGTAGAAGGCAAGGGCATGCAAGTTTGATTTTGCAGTAGTCATGGTCAAAAGTTGGCTTAAACACGAGTCCAACTGAAGCCGGCTTAAGGCCAAAAGGGTGCAAATGGTCAAAACACAATGCAGTAGTACAACTCAACACAAAGGAGCCTCTAGGGTATAAGGCCAAAACGAAGCAAAGAAGCAAAGAGGAATGAGTCTTCAGTGCATAAGTCATGGCAGGACTATAGAGGACTCCTCAGCCTACTTGAATCAGAGTAGCACAAACAACAAATGTCAGTGAGGTGCTAACTATGATGCCCATGTAAAGGATGGCTTCTACCATCGTGTCATGATTTAGAGAATCAACGAGTGAAAGTGACTTCATAACCATAACAAGATGGGATCGACCCTGTGGCAAGTGTATTGGCAGATGTAGGCTAGTATGCATAATGCAATGGAAAAATGGTGTCCCTAACCTATATGCCAGTGAGAAAATGATACCTGCTATGATGGGTGAGTAGTCATGGAACCATCTCGAAACTGTTGAAAAACATCCAAAATGTCCTGAAAATCAAACCATTCTTGGCATTCCAAGCTCCCAAGTTAAAAGTCACATGAGACCAAACAAAATCAAGTTTTGAAAAAATTTTGCATTTTCAAAGCCTATAAAATAGTTTTTGGACTCCCCGTTTTCACCATTTGAGTTGGAGAGCAAAGGATTGGAGAAAAAGAAGAAAAATTTCCCGTACGCCAAATTCAACTGTTCAGATCCTTCCAAAACCAACAGGTAACTTCTATATTTGTCTTGCATTCAATTGTGACTAGTTTTAGAATTTTTAATTTAAGTTTTACCGTTAAATTTTTTGTCAAAAACTTCACCCCGGCGTATAAGAGAGTTGGGAATATGAAACTCACATACACGTGGGCCCTACACGCGACAGTGTGTAAAGGGACCCACGTATACACTGTGAACATTTCAAACAAAAAAACTAAGAGTCTAAAATCATTTTTTCTTTAGGATGCCAGTCACTTGGCAAGAAAGAGAGCATACCTCAGTGAATGATGAGGTCATGAATGATCCCAATGCTTTGGATGCCTTACGAAGATGTGGTTTGCTAAAATTCTTCAAATTGTTGAACATGAAAGTAAACACATGCTTGCTTGAGATGTTCATTCACTATTGGAGCATCGAGGATGATGCATTTATGATTGACCAAATGCCACTCAAGATAGAAGTGGACGACATTTATCTCATCATAGGCCTTTCCCAAAGGGGAGAGGTAGTACATTCTAGGGGCAGGACACAAGACAACCTTTGATTGAGGACTACGTACATATATATTGCCTAGGACATCGAGAGAAGTTTGGAAGTGAGACTCCAATCAAACATGTGGCGAGTTTATCGCTGAGGATAATCCTGTTTACTATAGCTAGAGTAAACAGATCATCTTCTTTACACCAGGAATCACAGCCAGCCATGAGCTTGGCGGTAGATTGTTTGACCACTGTATTTGATTGGTGTACTCCTCTTCTCGCCAGCCCGAAAAGCAAAATTACTTCCATCAAGAGAAGGCAGACAAAAATCTTCAGATATGGGACAATTTTGTGTTCTTTCTTTTTCGAGTGGGGCCCAACACTTTGTCCTAGAGTACCAGTTCCAATCAACACCCCACGAGATCCACGCATGGGAAGGTGGGCTGACTTAATGAAATATCTAGGAGGTGGGGACATCCCACAGACTACATTTGATGATGACTTATTCTCCTGGTGGGAGGATCAGATCATTGCCATAGATGAATACCATTATGCTGGGTTGGATTTCCGAGGGGATCTCGATCTAGTATTACCACCGACTATAGCATGGAGTGACATAGGTAAGTATTTTTACTTTTATGATTTTTTGTGATTTTTTCAAATAAATGAATTTTGAAAAATATTTTTGAGAGGATTCAAATGATTAATGTGATGATCATGTTCCAGATATTGGGCCGGTATGACGAGATGAGTTCCCACATCACAGACGTCACGGTTGAGGGGCCGAAGAGGCAGCTGCAGACACAGAGCGACTGCTACACACAGTTCAGTGGCACTTGGTGAGACTCACTCACGGAATACCCTTGGCTGCCGTAAAGTATCTTCCTGTAGATATGCAGCGCATGTGTTTGGCATGCCACGTGACTGGGTTCACACTCTTAGGCGGGTGGCCAATGCGATAATTACCTACTTAGCCGCTCGTCTTGAGCTGGGGCATTAAATGTACTAGACATGACTATGGGAATTTGAGTCCCAAATTTTGTATATTATTTTAGACATACTTATGTACACTCGAGATGTTTTATGATATATATATATATATATAGTTTGACATTTTGATGCTTGATTTTATTGTGATGAATGATTGATGTGATAGTCTAATGCTTGATTAGTGATAGAATTAGCTAACCAATTAGGAGATCTTGGAATGTGCAAATAATTAATGTAAGTAAATGATCTTTGCAACAACCTCACCCTTAAATACTAGCGATATAAACATGGATCCCTTACCCGATAAATGTTATTTAATTGTGACACTATTAATTGTGAATCGAGATAGATTACCAATGAACCAATTTCATAAGAAATGGCTTCGGATAGTAAATTAATGACGATACTCAGCCATATTGTTTGAAGCATGACCAATGCATACTCCCCTTAATACCATCAATTAACCAGTTGGATAGTAGAGTACCCAAGCTACGGAAGTGAGGTTCCAAGTGTGTCGACTAGCACCATCGGTGAATCCAAAATAGAACAAGTCGTCCATCAACTCCTACCACAAGAGACCAAAAAGTATCGATATCAAAAATTCTCGATGAGATATGTAGAAATATACAAAATGTACAAAGAAGCCATTACCTAGTTACTACTTAAGCAAAGTACTTCTTGAGGTAGAGCACGTTTTGGGGCTTTGCCAACTTGTTTCCCTAAAAATCGATCAACTCATACGCCCTTTTTCTAAAACTCGTTTAATAAAGGAGGGACGATACCACATAGGCTTAAAGTTGCCTACCCCCAAGGTGTCCTTATCTTGGTCATAGACCAAGACAAGGTCACCTTCAGAAAAGACTCTAGGGTGGACAGCTTTATCATACTATGTTTTAACCCTTTTCTTATGAGCCTCATTGATTGTGGCAGCATCTCGACGCAGTTCATCGAGATGTTCCAATTGAAGGAGGTGCTCTTCGAGACTAGAAGTCTTTGGAAGGAGCACAACAACTAACTTAAGAGATGGAATTTCACATTCGATGAGAAAGATAGATTCCATCCCATAAACTAACTGAAAAGGTGTAAAACCAATAACAGTCTTGACAAAGGTTCGATATGCCCAAAGAGCCGGATACAACATAAGAGGCCAATTGGACTGATTTTTGTCGATTGTCCATTGCAGGATCGTCTTGAGAGTTTTGTTGACTACCTCAACCTATCCATTGGCATGAGGATAATAAGGAGACGAATGTTCGTGGCGAAAACCTAATTTAAGAGCGAGTTAAGAAATTAGTTGATTCTAGAAATGAATGCCATGGTCAGTGATAATCTCTCTCAGGATACCGAATCTTGAGATAATCTGATTAGAAAGGAACAATGTTGCCATTTCACTATCACTTTTATAAGTGGTCATGGCCTTGGCCCACTTTGTAAAGTACTCTATAGCCACAATAATGTACTTGTGATTCGCCACTGAAGGCGGATTACAAGTTGTAAAATCAATACCCCACTTAGTAAAAGGGCTGACAGTGACAACTGGAAAAAGAGGAGCTAGATGTGTGTGTATCTTCAGAGTATAGATTTGACAGGGGTGACACCGTTTGACCACTTCAACATAATCTTTGAAGAGCGAAGGCCAAAAATAGTCACCACATAAGATACGTTGGGCTTTAGCAAGCCCTCATAGATGACCCCCACAAGCTCCACTGTGGCAGTCATTGAGCATTGACTCTGCTTCCTCCAAGGTTAAACAGTGCCGAAGGATTGAATGAACCCCTTGACGATATAACATATCACCAATGATAACATCATTTTTGGCGAGGTGATGTAATTTTCGGCGTTCATCCTTAGAGAAAGTAAAGGGAAACTTTGAAGTCTAGAGATAGACAATGATATCTCCATACCAAGGGTCCATTGAAGATATGAGGAATAAATGTTCCTCACGAAAACCTTCCTCATAAATAGTATCCTCCCGACAAGGCAACTCAAAAATTAGCTTGACGAAAACCATGGATTTCTTAGACTTGGCGAACAAGAACTCAAGATCAAATTCCTATAAAATGACTATCCATCGATTATATTTGCCCTCAATCACTCACCTACTAAGGAAAAATTGAAATGGATTGACCGCCGTTATGACAAAAGTTTTACGTAGCAAGATATAATGATGGAGCCGTTGGACAGCATGAATAGCTGCCAAAGCCAACTTGTCAATTGAAGAATAGCGAAGTTCAGGACCTATCAAGCCTCGACTCAAATAATAAATCACATGCTTCGTGAGAGAATCATCTTCCTGACCGAGAACCATCCCAATGGTTGATTCTGCTACTGCGAGATATAAAAGTAAGTCCCTACCATAATCTGGTGGACTCAAAAGTGGGGCAGAGACTAATGCCTTTTTCAAAGCATCTAACGACCACTGCAAAAAGTCATCCCATACAAATGGAACTCCTTTACATAGAAAATGCATAAATCCTTTAGTGATCTTGGTATAGTTTGCTATAAACCTCCTTAAGAAATTAGCTTTCCCTTGAAGAGTTTGAAGTTGTTGAATTGAGGACAGGGGACGCAACTGAATTATTGCCTCAACCTTGAAGGGATCAACTTGAATCCCTTCATTTGACCCAACGAACCCTAATAACCGACTAGATGTAATCACAAAGACACACTTATTGGGATTCAACCGGATCTTTTAAAAATGGCATCGCTCAAAAACCAATCGAAGGTGACAAGGATGATCAGTTCTCTTTCGAGAATGCACAGCTAGGTCATCCAAGTATGCTTCGATGATATGTTTAATGCCGTGGAAAGCATATGACATGGCCTACTGGATAGTGGCTCCAGCATTTTTAAGACCAAAAGGCATATTTCTGTATGCAAAGGTACCCCAAGGACAAATAAAAGTTGTCTTATGTTGATCCTCAGGATGGATAGAGATTTGATTATAACCAGAAAAACTATCCATGAAGGAAAAAATCTCATTACCTGCACACTCGTCAATAATCTGATCAGTAAATGGTGTGGGGTAATTATCTTTGGGACAAGCTTTATTTAGGTCCCTAAAGTCAATGTAGACTTGTATTGTTCCTTTCTTTTTATCCATAGGGACTAGATTAGAAACCCAATTGGTAATAGGAATAGGGTATATAAAACCCACCTTGAGCAGCTTCTCTACCTCAGCTTTAATGGCTATTTCTTTCTTAGGATTAACCGACCGAAGCCTTTGATGGACTAGTTTGGCATTTTAATACATCTTGATCTCATGTTGAACTATATATGTATCAATGCTAGGCATTTCTTCATAAGACCAAGCGAATACATCTTGAAATTTTTTGAAAAGGTCAGTGTAAACTTGAATTTATTCAGGGGAACATTCGACTCCCATGAAGAGATCCTCGATCACATTAGGGTTCGTAGAGATGTTTATAGATATCATTTTTGAAATCACCGACATATTACCTTCAGCACGAACGTGTGTTCAAGCCAAAGGATTTTATATCGTAGAAACATCACTGAGAACCTAGATTCTACTTCCTACAATGGAGGAATAAAATATGAACGATGGTGTAAGACTTCCCAAGGTTGATCTACACTAATAATTGCTTCTAGGATTGCTTCTTCAGAAGGTAAAACCATATCTAAGCAGTCAAAGGCGGAGGTAGAATCAAGGGTCCAGGTCGGGGCCACATCACCATCTAGCTCCTCCTCAGAAAAAGGAGTAGAGTGGTCATCTGCAGAGTTAACAATAGACTGGTATCTAATCTCAGCTGCAGACATAGGGAATTCCATTCCATTAACTTGACCTTCAGCTAATGTGGTCATAGGTGAAGGCAAGGTCCAAGGGTCTGAAAAATAACGAGTTGAGAAGAACTCTTTTTGAGGAGACTCCAGAGATGATGAAATGACATTGATTCTAGCGATAGGAGAGGGAAGATCAAAGGCACCCATCAATGAAGAATACATTCCAACTCCTATATTCTTAGTAGGCGGATGAGGGTTATCCACTAAAGGAAAAATAGAGATAGAAGTTGTTTGAGGATCGACTGGACAATAATCCAATTGATCAACCTTAAAATTTTCCCTTCATGAGTAAAGCAAATGACATGAAATAGAGTCGAAACAACGACATCCATTTCGTATACCCAGTTCCTTCCTCAGAGGAGATACTCAGCCATATTGTTTGAAGCAGGACCAATGCATACTCCCCTTAATATCATCAATTAACCAGTTGGATAGTAGAGTACCCAAGCTGCGGAAGTGAGGTTTCGAGTGTGCCGACTAGCACCATTGGCGAATCCAAAATAGAACAAGTTGTCCATCAACTCCTGCCACAGCAAACCAAAAAGTATCGATATCAAAAACTCTCGATGAGATATGTACAAATATACAAAATGTACAAAGAAGCCATTGCCTAGTTACTACTTAAGCAAAGTACTTCTTGAGGTAGAGCCCGTTTTGGGGCTCTGCCAAGTTGTTTCCCTCAAAATCGATCAACTCATACGCCCCTTTTTCTAAAACTCGTTTAATAATGGAGGGACCGTACCACATAGGCTTAAAGTTGCCTACCCCCAAGGTGTCCTTATCTTGGTCATAGACCAAGACAAGGTCACCTTCATAAAATACTCTAGGGTGGACAAATTTATCATACTACGTTTTAACCCTTTTCTTATGAGCCTCATTGTTTGTGGCGGCATCTCGACGCAGTTCATCGAGATGTTCCAAATGAAGGAGGTGCTCTTCGGGACTAGAAGTCTTTGGAAGGAGCTCAACAGCTAACTTAAGAGATGGAATTTCACATTCGATGAGAAAGATATATTCCATCCCATAAACTAACTGAAAAGCTGTAAAACCAGTAGCAGTCTTGACGGAGGTTCGGTATGCCCAAAGAGCCGGATACAACATAAGAGGCCAATTGGACTGATTTTTGTCAATTTTCCATTGCAGGATCATCTTGAGAGTTTTGTTGACCACCTAGACCTATCCATTGGCCTGAGGATAATAAGGAGACGAATGCTCGTGGTGAAACCCTAATTTAAGAGCCATTTAAGAAATTAGTTGATTCTAGAAATGACTGCCATGGTTAGTGATAATCTCTCTTGGGATACCGAATCTTGAGATAATCTGATTAGAAAGGAACAATGTTGCCATTTCACTATCACTTTTATAAGTGGGCATGGCCTTGGCCCACTTCGTAAAGTACTCTACAACCACAATAATGTACTTGTGATTCACCGCTGAAGGCGGATTACAAGTTGTAAAATCAATACCCCACTTAGTAAAAGGACTGACAGTGACAACAGGAAAAAGAGGAGCTAGATGTGTGTGTATCTTTTGAGTATAGATTTTACAGGGGTGACATCGTTTGACCACTTGATCTCATACATCTTGATCTCATTTTGAACTATATATGTATCAATGCTAGGCATTTCTTCATAAACCAAGCGAATACATCTCGAAATTCCTTGAAAAGTTCAGTGTAAACTTGAATTTCTTTAGGGGAACATTCGACTCTCATGAAGAGATTCTCGATCACATTAGGGTTCGTAGAGATGTTTATAGATATCATTTTTGAAATCACTGACATATTACCTTCAGCACGAAAGTGTGTTCGAGCCAAAGGATTTTATATCGTAGAAACATCACTAGTAAAGAGCTTGGAGAACCTAGATTCTACTTCCTACAATGGAGGAAGAAAATATGAACGATGGTGTAAGGCTTCCCAAGGTCGATCTACACTAATTATTGCTTCTAGGATTGCTTCTTTAGAAGGTAAAACCATATCTAAGCAGTCGAAGGCGGAGGTAGAATCAAGGGTCCAGGTCGGGGCCACATCACCATCTAGCTCCTCCTCAGAAAAAGGAGTAGAGTGGTCATCTGCAGAGTTAACAATAGACTGGTATCTAAGCTCAGCTGCAGGCATAGGGAATGCCATTCCATTAACTTGTCCTTCAGCTAATGTGGTCGTAGGTTAAGGCAAGGTCCAAGGGTCCGAAAAGTAATGAGGTCGGAAGAACTTTTTTTGAGGAGACTCCATAGATGATGAAATGACATTGATTCTAGCGATAGGAGAGGGAAGATCAAGGGCACCCATCAATGAAGAATACATTCAAACTCCTAGATTCTTAGTAGGTGGATGAGGGTTATCCACTAAAGGAAAAATAGAGATAGAAGTTGTTTGAGGATCGACTGGACAATAATCCAATTGATCAACCTTAAAATTTTCCCTTCATGAGTAAAGCAAATGACATGAAATAGAGTCAAAACAATGGCATCCATTTCGTATACCCAGTTCCTTCCTCAGAGGAGATTGTAGTCTAGGTTGGCATCAATGACTTCTACTTCAATATTAACAGCCTTCCCCCAAACACATATGGGAAGGGCTGGGATAATCCCATGTGGCCTATGAGAATGTCCATCAAATGCAGTCAGGAGGGTGGGTGACGGAACAGCGGAAGGTGATCCAATAGACTTCCAGCATGAAATCAACGTGACACACATGGAAGATCCTTCATCAATAATGGTACGAAAAATGTTAATTTTCTTGCATGTAGACTTTATTTGGAAAGCCATATGATGAGGAAGTCACTTTTTGACATTTAACATGTCGAAAGTGAGCACTAAAGAGTTAGTTGGATCAACTGCTCCAATCGCCAAAATTAAAGCACTTCGTTGAGTTAGAAATGACTAGAGAACCTCTAAATTGGACATAGCACATGGAATCTAACCCAGATCCTCAACAATGGAGTAATTCTGGGCGGCCCTAGCATTAGGATTAATAGTTGCACATTTAGCAGAACCTTTCGGTATCTGTGGTATAGTCTCGACAGGGGGTTGCTCAATATCAAGGTTGGTATTTCTAGGAGAAGTTTTTTCCTTGGAAGGTTCTGCTTCACCATAATCACGTGATCGAGTGGCCACATGGACATAGGAACCCACCATGAAAAAATTCGATGACTTCCTCCCTCCCGGTTGCCCCTTGCGGAGATCCCAGGGTTTGAACTCGTGCCAACAAGAAGTTGCTACCCTTGGGGAAAGGGTTGGTTAACACAGCCTGAAAATTAGAAGTCCGTTGCTACCCTAACAAGTATTAAGTGTCTTGAATCTTGGGGAAAAGATGAGTTAAATGGTCTCCACTGCATAACTTGCATGGAAACTTGACCTCCTTTTCAGACTCATTTGTACCATCACCAACATTATTTCTAAGATTATTTGCATCAGTATCCCCATCTTGACTCAATTTCTTACCTCGTCCTTTCTTCTTCCCATTGGAATTTTGATTTCCTTTGCGGTTGGCAGATTGGACGGCATTGACTAAAGAGGGTTGGGAAGACGAAGGGTTAGACGATGTGGCCTAGTTGTTAGAAGTAATTTGTAAGGACAAATGTTACAGTTGACTCAATAGGTTCACTGCATTTGTGTCTACCGATCCAATGATACCATCCATGTGGGGACCTGGCTTCAACTTAGCTATATCAACCTTCATCCCGGGAGCATCAGGCAAGATTTTTTGTAGAATCCCAGACTGAGAATAAATCAACTCTAATTTCTCGGCTCTAAAAATAGCTTGCTCCTCAGAGTAGACTCTGGACAGGGAGACATCCTTAGAGATTTCAGGTTGTAAAGATTTCAAAAACCATTTGAGACGGTATTCTCGGGGAATCTCGGCTTTAATAAGCCTCTTTCTTAGTCTCCATTCCTAAATGTGGTCAGAAATGTGAGTTGCCGTGTCCTGACACAAATTGGCTAGAATTTCAGTTCCGACATCATAACGGATAAGCAACTGGAAATGATATAAGAAAACATTAGCTAAGTCGGTGAAAGATGTAAAGCTGCCCCCCAAAAACTCTATATACCACTTGGCTGAATTACCAGTTAAGGTGCGGTGAAAAAGTCTCAACCTAATCGAGTCATAAATAAGGGAGTTTGATGAGCATCACAGATGGAATGTGGTTACGTGGTCGCTTAGGTCTTAATCGCCCTTTCCCTCGAACTTTTGAATGTCTCAAGGCAGTTTGGCTAGGACTGGAGGCCAGGCTGAATTATATTTGGTTGGATCGTTTGTTAATTTCATGAGATCTGGAAAATTTAATGTTGCGAGAAAAGGAAGCCTAGGAGGACCTTGGCGATTCCACCCAGAGTGGGCAGAGTTCCCAAAGTTCTAAAAAGATTGGCTTGGATTTTGGAAGACCCCTGCCCGAAGTAACCTACAGAACCAGCTAAACAAAAAGGCAGACCTTTTGATCCAGCAAAACTCAGAGTTTGACCAACTCCAGCCGAAAAACCTCCCTAACCGACAAAGCTTCCTCCTAAAGGATTATAAGGAGTTGATAACCCATGATAAGATTCCAAGCAGAAGCTAAGGGAGGAATACTTTGAAACAAACTAACTATGGAGTACCGCCTATTCCCTTGTTGGCCGAAAAATAGATTCCCAATTCCCATGCCACTAACCGCAGGGTTAGTCCAACCTTGAAAGGGATTACAACTTTGTCCTGTAGCGGAAAAAGGCATAGATCCTATTGTCGGGTTGGAATGTGGTATATGACCACTTCCGAAAGGAAAACCCTGAAATGAAGTCGATCCGCCCATCATGGATGTGGAGGCACTAAATGGAATTGGAGAAATACCTTGTGAATGGGTGCCAAATGTGAAGAATCCAGTACTAAAAGCACTGGCTTGGGAATCTCCACTCGTAGAAGGAATGGAGGTAGACCCAACTAAATATGTGCTAGCAAAAGACCCAAATAAAGATGCGGAGTGGATGGAGATGGTTCCTACGCATTGTACTAATGTTGGAGTTTGCATAGTTGTAGCACTTGTGGTAGAAGCCATGCTTCCATAGTAGCCATCGATGGTAAGTGCGTAATATGACCTGAACTTGACGGTCTATCTATTGGAGATCTAATGTATTGTAATACTTCTAGATAACTAGAAGGCAAGGGAGAATTCAGAGCCGCTAAAGACTCTTGAAATTCTTCTACTTCTATGCTATCTTCTGATTGAAAGGGAACTCGAGAAAGAACTAGAGTGTTCCTTTCTTGTTCTGCGGAAGTACCAGGCTTGTTTTGAACACTAATGTCCCTGTGAGGAGGATCAATCCCCGATACGTCAGCAACCACGGATGAAACCCATCGGCAGTATTAACTTTGTGCCTTCTAGGAGAAGGCTCTAAACTTGGTGGTGAAAGACCACGAAGTCTTCGAGACCGTCTAGGTGATCAGTTAGCCACTTTGAATTTTTTATTAAGTTCTAGCTAAAGACTCAAGAAAAAATAAAAGCTAGGCCAACTAAGAGCACAGAGCACACACTAAAAGGTCCCTAAAAGATATCAGCCAGTCAAACAACTTTCAAGTATTTCTACTGCGGGTGATGAGGACCGGACACCAAAATACAAGAAAGTGAAGTAAGGGGCCTTCCGAAGATAATTTGGGATAATGACAGCCCCGTACTATCAGTGAAGGTAATAGAGGAAGTTACGTTGACCTCCGAACAACAGCCTGCATCAGTGAAACCCCCCAAGCTTCACAAGGGTGCCCTCGAGTAGTACCGTTGAGAGTGATACAACATCAACCTCAGGTGCCACGGGATTCCCCTCCATACTCACCTATGTAGATCCCTAAGAATAGCAACTAAGGTTACCAACTCGTATCATAAGCCATGCGGAATAGTCTTGAGGTTAGATTTGACAAGTAGGAGAGGGGGTATCTCTCTTCCTTATCTTCAAAAACCCTCGTGCTTAACTCCCAGATCTAGAGCTTTCCTTCTCTCCCTAACACTATTGGATTTTCACTCACTATTCAGACTCCTATGTTTGGCAGTTTAAATGGCCTTGGAGATTTTTCTCTCTACTCACCTAATCCAAGACCCTAAAATATCCTAAAACTTGTTGGTGTGTCTAACTTGACAATTATGAAAAGTTCTAGTATATTTTAATTAGCGCTTGTTTTTAAATGGACTGTTCTTAAGTCAAGGGATAAGCAGAAATGAAACTTGCGGTGTTTTGATGCAAAAGAAATTAAGAAAAACCAAACTACATGCAAATGCACTTGTTTTGTTCTTCAATGAAAGAAATTTCTACTAGGTTCAAAGGAACTTCAAAGAAAGCAACAAATTTTTCTTTTATTTTCTTTTACTCAAGCTTCACACTCACAAAAGTTAACAAAACTATGGTTGTCCTAAAAATATATGCAAATTTATCCTAATGCAATGAGTACATGTTGATGCAAGACTTAAGACTACTCTAAATCAAGAAATGAAAGTAACTTGTTTATCAATATGATTTGCCACTTAAAATGTTTAGATGGAATATGAGTTGCTAATGCTTATTTTCATCTCTACACTAAAAGCAAGTTTCAAGACAAACAAAAAGGCACTTTCATTCACTAAAAGAAACTAAATCAAAACAAAGTTCAAGAAATCAAAACCGATTTTTTCAAAAGTTTTCAAAAACAAAAGCAAAATGTCTTTTCAAAAGTGCTCTCAACAAGACTGAAACTTTATGATTGAAAAATCGGCAACAAAACACTTTGCAAGCTGACAACACAAAACGGATGAAAACTCAATGACGAAAAATGTGTTTCGAGATGCTATTAACAATCAAAAGCAGCAATGAGATCTTTGGCAACAAAGACAAAAAGATCAAAAAGACAATTTTCGAGAAAGTATCAATCAACAACTTTTGGAAAGCAAGAAAAGTAGATGGTCACAAAAATGTAGTTTTGACAAGCAAACCCAAAAAGGTCACCAAAACAAGATTTGACACAAAGATTGAGACCAATCTTCCTGACCTAAGGAATCAAAGCAGCCAAGATTCCCAACAAGAAATCCTGCGTGCTTAAAAAAAATGATGACGCTTGCAAAAACAAATAAGACCCACCCTTTTCATAATCAAAGAGAATTTGAAATCACATACTTGCTATAAAACTAAATACTGGCACAGAAAAATAACTGTTCAGGACTGAATCAGACCAGCAGACAGACCTTCAGAAACAAAACTATTTGAAAAATATTGAAAATTACAAGATATACGCGACTATATTGATGTACGGTTGCGTGTATATGCGATTGAGCATAAGGAAACCTCCATATACACGGGTTTTCTTAAGAAAACATGTGTTTATACGCTTCTATAAACAAGAAAAATAGCGTATATAAAATATTTCAAGAAAAAATAAAAAACAGTCTAAAGAAACTAACCAAACTTACAATTCAAGTTCCTTCAAGAACAGACTACATAGTATCAGCAAGCAAACAGACAGTTGAGCCCTATTTGGCTTGAATAAACCCAAACTAGGAACAACAATACTGTTGTCCCCACCAAAGTCACCAATTCTATTAAGGGATAAATTCCCCTAGGGTCTTTGGGTTGATACCCTAGCAAATCAAAGGTTATTTACAGAAAGAAACACACATTCCATACAACCATGATGCTAACATAAACAAACTATATGAAAAATAGGTGCACCTGAGGTCCTTTGTTTGAGAAGATCCAGTTAGGGTCCAAACCCTCTTTGAGTTCCTTTTAGCCCTTTAACCTACAATTCAAACAATTCCAGAACGTACAAGAATATATTGACCAAGCATCATAAATAAATCATCTTCATAACATAAGGAAAGGTAGTTAGTTATATGATTAGAAACAACCATTCACATATGAATTATAACATTGACGTCATGAACATGAATAAGATTTATCTTAGGAACAAGACAAGTGTTTCTTTTATTATAAATAACTACGCTACAGAAAAGAATGATTTCACCTGATTTTTCCTTTCGCAAGCTCCAAGCGGAACTATCCTTTGGATTCGTCCAGTCTCAAGCCTTCAACAAACTCCTTCCATTACTTACTCCATGATCTCTCAAGTAGAAAGACATCATCACAAAAGGAAACAAGGGTCTCCCGCAAATGGGGGAAGTGCTGGAAGCACAAGGATCTTCAGACCTAGTCAGGGAAAATCTCAGCAGAGTGACCTTTCTCTCTATTCTCTCCTCCCTTAGGCCTTCCCATTGAAGCCTTTTTATACTTCTCCCAAAGTAGCATTTTAGTTGCGAATTCATTGGGAACAGTCGGGCCACGGGCACTAATAGGTAATCAGCAGGTAAAACCCATGATCTTCACCTGAAATTAATGAGTTTTAATTTTTTTTAAGTGTTTTAAAACATATACGCAGGTTGGGTATACACAGACCTATGTACACACACGTTTAACTCAAGGAAATGTCGTGTATAGGGAGTAAAACACAGTTCTTTGAATATTTGGACCAGGTATGGAAGGAGGGGTTTCCCTAGGCCATGAGTGCGACATCACAAACATCAAGAGTGAGGTTTGGAGCTATAACATATACCCTTCTATGTTTCTTTATTAATAAAAAAGAAAGGAATTTTCCTATCCCCGTTATGGATATAATAAAATGATTAAATTGAAATGACTAATCATCGTTCTATTGTATTGACCATAAATGTTGAATTCATAAACATTATTTTTATCTCATTTAAAATTAAATTTTATTAGAAAAAAAACATATGATAAATCGGCTCTCCACATCAATGAATGACGCAGCGTGACTTCCTGGAATTGTACTTTTAGCAATACTATGAATATTCAATCTCATTAAAATATTGCTATCTAATTTAGTTAGTTCTACACAAGATTTGAATGCAACATCTGTTGTTTATCAGCAGAGTCATACATATTTTTCTAAACAAATCTTAATCATGTTCCAATTAGATGGCACTCCATGAAGTATCAGGATCAGATTTTGTGTATGCTCCAGTCCGTTTGTATCCAAATGGAACCTTGTTAGATCATATTGACCTGGAAGACATATTGGACAGTGATAACAATAACAGACCTAGATATAGCTTAGAGACTGGCTGGCCTTTCCACACACACGATATTCAACCCCAACCCGAAATAAGAATGCAAATGCAACAACGTGTGGCCGTTGGTGGAGAGTCTTTTGTAGGTCAAAACATATTATTACCTTCGTCCTTCATAGAAGACTACCCTTTTGAGATATTGGATGACAACCATATGACTGATTACCTAAATTCATTCTGTAACTCGATTGAAAACTGTATCAGATTACAGCAAGATATGAAAATTCTATGGAAAAATTTAAGTCTCCTTTGTCTAAATTGCGAGTATAGCGACGCAAACAGAAGACTTTTTCATTCTGTGAAAGGATTCGTCAAACTAATTCATACCCTATTATGGCATTTCTCTAGAGCTAAACTAGCGAGCATAGATGCTAGGGAACACGGGGATACAGTGAACATCTTTAGGGAGATACTTAAGATTGCGGAGATTACAGACTTGAGTGAAGAGGATGCCTTTTCTATCATAGTCATAGTGGACAAAATATACCCATGGAAATGAAATTAGAATGTCAAAAGAAATGGAAAAACAATAAGAAATGGGGCTTAATCCATCTATGAAAACTCACAATGAGGATTTTACATCATGACCATTCCTCCAATAGTTTCACATATCCATGAAATGAGATGTCACCAATTTTTTGTGCAAAAAATGTCCAAATCCCATCAAGATTCAAGGTGAAACTTGAATTATGCCATTTAGATCCCAAGACCATTAATAGGTGGTCCTTTGGTACAACAAACATCCCTTTATACATGGGATTCACCTATGGGATTGAGATTCAGTTACACTTGGAGATAGATTTTGTTGTAGTCCTCAGAGATAGTCTTGGATTGCTTACAAGAATAGTGCCTCGGCACATCTGATCTAAATGGAAAATGGCATCAACCCATGGTATTCATCCACCCATGGAATTTACCCATGGTATTGTAAGTGGCATCCACTTGTGGTATTTATCCACACATGGTATTGTAAGTGACATCCACACATGGTATTCATTCACCCTGTTAGCACCTAAATTTTCCTTACGCTAAAGGAAGGCAAAATTTAGGGTAACCACAAACCACACTCAGTCTGGTAGCTAGCCCTACCAGAAGAGGAGAGGGCTCTCTTCGAGTCACGCTCAGCGAATAAGTAAACGGAATGGTCTGAGATGACTAACAGTGAAATATTGATCTTAGGCTAGTAAGTAAATATGGATACAAGAAGCAATTTTTTATGAATGACTGAGTTTCTGGGATGGTATGGGACCAACGAATAGCAATGAGCAGAGAATTTAATACAAAGGCACAGATTACTCCACGAGGCAAGACAGGTGGAAAGTCTAGCAATTTAGTTTTAAATAACGTGGAATGGAGGAATTTCTTAGGAGGGTGAAAAGGGCATAAGTACATGAATCCTTTTCAATAGAAGAAGAACGCTGAACATGAAATTTTCCCACAAGAAGAGCAATACAAATGAATTTTACTTTATCTAACTCAGAAAATTTTACTGGAAATGAATATGAAATGAACTGTGAAACATTACGAAATCATATGAAACACAGGAGATACATTTGCTACACTCACAGCCACATGAATCTCATGAAACAGAGCCGCTGCCTTTCATTAATCCTCTATCAAAATATACAATGAAGAAGTGAGTTTCTCTCCCACAGTCTCCCAGAAATTACAAGCCAGCCAACCATTTGTGAATGGTTTGCATACAATAAATAGACTATGCCATGAGGAAATAGAATGACCAGGAGTTATGGAGTTTCTCAAATCATTACAAAATGGAGATGGAAAGCCAACCATTAGCTACAGGTGCAGCGTTACAAAGATGACAAATGGCTTGGGTGACCGTTTTCCTTCCTTTTCCACATGGATAGAAGCCAAACTCTTTAAACTTTACCTTAGTTGCTGAAAAAAGTGAAGTGTAGATGAGCGGGACCACTTGGAGAAAGTCGCGAATCGAAATTTCGCGAAACGGAGTTGAATTTGGCCTTTTTCTCTATATGCGCTGTGCCCAATTCTATATGCGTTGCACCACTTTGGACGCTATTTTGAGGCACCTGCAGGAGTCCAAAATGTGTCCAAGTGTGCTTGTTGGAAAGCCTGGCCTGTCTACTTTCCAACCCAAGTGTAATTTCGAAATTTGGTGCTCATTTTCCCCTCCAAATATTCATTCTCCCAAGACTACTTTCTGTGTGTCAAAATAGGCGTAGAGAGGTCATTTTTTGAGTGTTTTTGATCTCCTGGAGACTCAAATCATGCCTAAATTTCTTGTCCAAGCACCATTAGCCATTATTTTTCATGTTGAATCCAAAAATGCAAGCCATTTTTCATTTTTAGCTCCCAATCCTAAGTGTCGCGCCAGTGGCGTGACACACAAGGAGAAAAAACTTGTGTTGTGACCAAAAATTTGTCATGTGACCAAAATTGCCACAAATTTCTTGAAATTTGGGCTGGAACTTCCTTATCAAGTGTTATGTTGGGCCAAAGATGCTTCTGCCATTATTTGAAGTCGATCGAGCTCCCTTTGCCACTTTTGCTTCTTGATTGTCTTCCTCAATTTCGCCTTCAAATTCGTGATTTGGGCCTTGCACACTTTGTTTCACACCATGTAGTGGAAAGCCATGTGTCTCAGCTGTTAGCTACCTATACCAATAGGTTTCATATTTCATGATTGGCAAAGAAAGTTCCAAATATGCTCTGCTTTGATGATGCAAAGATCCCATATTTCCAAGAGAAGACACTGTGTGTATATAGCTTGATGTGTACTCAATTTTGATGGATGGTCCAATAGCCTAAGCTGGATCATAACATGTTTTAAATTTTCAGTTGTAGAATAGAGACAGAAGTCTGTCCAAACTGTTTAATCTTGGCAGGCCAGTAGCTTAGGTAGAGAATTAAGGTTCCCAACTGCTTAATCTGGGACCTTAGAAGCAATAAGGGCAGTTCTAGATAGGAAATCAAAAGAAAAGGCCAAGAGAAAAGAAAAGGAAAATAAGGGTCTGCAAGTCTAAGTGCACCCTCCATGAAGAAACAAAAAATTCTAGGCAAATAGATGGGTAAGCAGATGGGGTTGCAGAAATGTCATTCCTTACAATTGAAAATGTGCTAACCTATTCACCAAGGAGCATCAATGGGTTGAGAACCTCTTCTTCTCCATCAGGTGGCAGCAAAGCAAAGGAGCATGCCTAACATTCCATTTTCCCTTTTCCCATTCATAACTAACATCCCTTCAACAGTTGTGTTCATAAGAGAACTTGAGGTTTTATGCTGGTGCTTATTCCTTTAAAAAGCCACATTTCTTGTCTAAAATTCTTTTCATTTTGATCTACTCCCTAAAAACTAAGTGGTTTTCAAATAAACTTAGTGATTTCATTCCTCATTCACCTCTTTTATCCATATTAACCCTTAACTTTACTATCTAAATCCCCTATGTCCCCCTTTCCCTACTATAATAACACTATGGTGTATAAATCCCAACATTGTATAGATATCCTCCCTTTAGCACTATAGCTGAATAAGTTTGTCAAGGGAGACATTAGTCCACCAGGGACCATGGTCAACCCTGTCATGGGATTGCTCTGACCTCAGGTTGGAGTGACAGCCTTCCCCTAAGCCATCACCTCACCTCTGCCCAATAAATTCCACAAGAACCCCCTCCCTCTGCTCAAAACCCACTCTTAAACCTCTTTTCCCCCCTTGGATTAACCTTGCCCCGAAAAAACCCACAAAAAGCACTAAACCTAAGGTTCTCCGCCCAGATTATTTAAACGAATATTTTAATATGCTGGCGGGACCCCCCCCCAAACCTGCACGATCCGTCGGAAGGCCCGCCAGCCGTCGATCGTCTGCCATCCACGATCCAACGGTGGGCGGGCATTTTCACTGTCGGATCTGCCGACCTTTAGCATCCGGGGAACGGTGGTTTTCCACCCCGTACACAGGACGCGTGGCAAGCGGCGGGGTTGTTCGGAGCCCCCCTCCCCGATACCGCCTTTCCCCAAAGGTGGTGCAGGGAAACCTCTTACCAGCATCCCGTTACCACCTCCCCCTTACGACATGCATACGTCATCATGACGTAGCTCCCTTCCCCGCCCCCGCGCCGTGTGACCCTCCACGTAGTCCTGCCACCTTATCCACTCGCCACCGTGTCCTACCACCCTGGCCCACACCTCAGCAGCCACGTCACCCCCGTACCTCGGCCCGCCATGATGTCATGCTGACGTCATCGGCGGGAAGGCGCCAATTACCTATTTTTTCCGAATTTGTCGTTAAAATCACGGTTTAAGCCGTTTTTATGTCATTTTCGCGCAAAAGAAGACATAGCCGTTGCAGCTGGTTCACTGCCAAAGCGCCTCCGGACCTCCGAATTCAAATTTGCAACCGTACCAACTCATCAATTCTGCCTCCACAGTTCGGCCCGCAGGCTTTTCAAGCGTTTTATCCAGGTATTCACCGTAATTCTTCCATTTGGCCCATGCATACCATTTCTCTGTAAAAATCACCATTAAAACACTTGTCAAAATTCCATACAAGCTCTGCCTACTACCTAAAAGTGAGCTAAGTTAACCTGCATTACCCCGGAACCATAATTTAACACTAAAAACAGTTAAAACGCGGACCAAGATTCTAAATTTGTCCTCGAGGGGCCCGACATTGTTCCCTTTTGCCGGGTGTAGACCAGCTGTAGCTGCTTTCCTAAGTAAACCTCCCATAACCTCGCATACACCCAGCAATTCACAACCCCTGTGAATTTACCAAAATCTGCAGAGGCAAGCTTGCTTTTCCACTTTAAAAAAACATTTCAGACATTGCCCACAGTTGGCCTATCATTTGAGCTCTTAGGAGGTTTGCAAACCATTGCACTCATCTCACTCAAAATCAAATCATACAAATGGCTGCCCCTGCACCCACAGCTCTCAGTGTTGCTCCATTAAATCCACCCAACAAAGACTTACAGTCCTTGCCTCTTGCTGACAAGGACTACCTTATTGAAGATTGTGTGGTAGACAGGGACTTTCTGCAGACCTTCAGGCAGTTGGGAGAGGACTACCTGAATGGTCATGATACATATGGCATATGGGAGTCTAACCTGCCATACTATTGTCTCCCCTCTGTAAATGTGTTTCCTGAAATCATTCGCCTATGTGCTGAAAACTATGATGTGCAGCACAGAGCCATCAGCACCCCATCTGGGAGGATCCTCTTCTACATTAATCCAGAGTCCATCAACAAAATGCTACATTTTGACCAGACAGAGCTGCTAATCCCATTCTCCATGAACTATCTGCTGGACACTGGTGCCAAGATGACCAGTGAGGAGATTCAAAAGGTCACCAGGACATTCATGAGACCTCAGTGCCAGCCTGCAGGGTCACCTCCTTATTTGGATGTCTACTTCACCGAAGTAGGCAGATTGCTCCTGGACATGATTGCTTATGTGCTGGGATACAAAACCAACAAACATGTGGATGAGACAATGCTAGTATTACTAGCTGTTTACAGCCCAGGCCAACCCCCTGCCCGCAAATATAACTTTGCCAAGTTCATTGCTAACAAAATCTACGATCAATTGGGTGCAGTGGATAGGCATGGGGTCTTCAAATACTCGGCCTATATCTATCACCTCTTTATGTACTATCAGTCTGAGGCTTTTCCATGCTATATCAAAAAGCTGGATTATAGAGGGGAAAGAAGGTCTGTTATCTTCTGGACCTCTGTCTACCACAAAGTCACAAACTCACCCTATTCCTATTGTGAGTTTGTTGACCAATTTGTGTATCCAGTCTCTTGCCTATTGATGAGGTCCCCTCCTCCCAGGATGTCAACTGAGATACAGAAGGCTCTGCAACTTTCCAAAAAATGTAAAATAGGTGATTGGTACCTATATGAGGATCACACAGTCATCAGAGTCTATGGCTGTGAGCTCTGTCCTTACAGACTCCCAAAGTATGTGCCCATGAGGATATTTGCCTTGGAATATTATAGGTAGTTGATTCAGTCTGACCTCACCCATTTCCACAGCTCCAGAAAGAAGGCCCACCTCAAGTTCAAACACCAGTTGGGCCCCTTCATCATGAACAAAAAAGAAGGATGGGAAGATGCTGACCTCATCCTCAAGGACAAATATAAACTATCATACAGTTTTCGGTGGGTCCCTTATGACCCTGAGGGCTTCATTACTGCTAGGAGAAACAAATACAGGCTTCTAGGTTATAGGAATTGCCAATACCCACACATTGAGAGATATGCCAACCAGCAAGAATGGCTGCAGGGTACTCTAGTTGAAAAGCTAACTAAAGAAGAGATAATGCTAAAAAATATGAAGGAGCTTGAAAAAACCATTGACCTAGACTCTGTGCAGCAGGTACCTTTCAAGCGGCCTTATTCAACAGGAGAAGGGACCTCGGCCTCAAGGACTGCACCAGTAACACAAGCACCCTCCACAGCAGCACCAGCTGCAGACAAAGGCAAAGGGATAATGGGGGCAGAGGAGGAAACAGTGAAAGAAAAGCCTGCCCCTGCAAATGAGCAGCATCAAGAGCCCCAACAAGGGCAACAAATAGAACAGCAGCAAGAGCAGACTGCCCCTCAACAAATGAAGCTACCAGCAGCTCCAGTAATGCAAACTCCACCTCCACAGACTGAGCCATTGACTGCTCCTAGTTTGCAGACCCCAGCACATGAAGAAAGGGGTATGAAAAGAGATAGAGAAGAGTCCACTCCAATTAGTGGATCCTCCCAACAACCAGGAGCCAAAAGGCAAAGGCTAGACTCCCCAGAGGTAGAAGACATCACTGAAGAATTCCTTGACAGCTCAAGGAAAAACAGGGAGGGCAGCCAGCACACAGGGACAAGCTCCTTTCAGCAGGAGCAAGGATTGCAACTTGGTTTGGAGGTGTCTTCCTCCTCCCAGCAGAGCAAGAAACCCAAGAGCACTAAGGCTTCTTTCAAACAAATAAAAGCTCAGAATGATCTGCTGAGGGCTAAGGTTTACAAGCAATTTATAGATGCAACACCAGCCCAGCTAGAAAGGCTAATGTCTGTGTATGACATTAAAGAGGAAAAAATAATCCTCAGTCACTTTAAGCCTACAATACCGCAGCCTAAGTCAGCTGCAGATTTTGTGAAGACAAGGGTGGAGGTCATGGCCAAAGACATCTGTTACACAGCAATTTGTCACTGTCATCCTGTCAGTATCCCTACTGTGTCATGAAATCAAATTCATCATGCTCATGCTTTCTAAACTGGCCAAATAACCCACTTTGCCAAAGTTTTTGCTATCAGCGCGACTTTTGTCCAAATAACCGCGCTGATGGGCGCTCCATAACAGACCAAATGCGCTGCCAGCGCGGAAGTACACCTGTTTTCCGCGCTGATCGAATTTCATGAGCCAGCGCGTCTTGCCTTTGTATTGGGTCGCGCTGACATGACTTTCCTAGTCATTGAGGCGCGACGCCAGCGCGCCAGTTGCCTTATAATCCGCGCTGATCCTGTTTGGGCGAATTTGTTCCAACAGCCAACCTTCCAGATGACTCCAGACCTGGTTGTTGGCCTTGTGAGTGTCGCCCTCCCTTCTATGGCATGTCTGTTCGTCTTATGGGCCACCTTTCTTGGAGATGAGCTTATCCTTCCACCCTCCATGGAGACTCCTTCTCCTATATATTCTTCCACCATTACTATCAGCAGCTAGTTCTCACTTTGGGGGAATAGACTTTGACACTAAGGAATTCATAGTTTTGTGTGCTGCTAGTAGATAGTATGGTGTGCTAGAGTGTGGATTGCTAGAGAGCTAGAGGAAGGTTATGAAGTCTTAGAGCTTTGTGTGAGAGAGAGTTACTTGATTTGGGAGATCCACTTCTTGGGTGAATGCTTATGAGACTTGCTGGCTGGACCCTCTCGAGAAGGACTCAGCGTCAGAACAATGGTTGTATCTTTCTCTGATTATTGATTAATAATAGATGACTACTGTTATAGTTCCATTCTCATTTGTCTACGCAATGGTTAAATGTGAATTACATCTTTTCTGACTGATGTATGGTTGCTTTTATTAGATTTCACGCTTGTGTTTGTCTTCTCTTTGTATGTGCAGGTGTCCAACCACGAGGATAGTGGAGGATCGTGACCGGCCAAGGCAAAGGAGTGAGTGTGGCATCTCTTCATCGAACAAGAGCGTTGGAATCCAAGTAGGTGTCTTTTACCTACTTTGTGTAATTGCAATTAGGAGCTTGCAGAGTAGCATTGATTGATTGTTGCTAGACCCCTGCTGGGCTAGTAGGGATCGCCTCTATCCGTAGAGGGGATTTACCTCTCCAACAATTTGGCGACTCCGCTGGGGAGCTGGCCTTTGTCCTTTTTCATTCATCCTTGTTTTGAGTTTGTTTGATTACTCTCTTTTTGAAATTTTGGGGATTAATTATCAGTCTTTTGCGTTTCCTGGGTTGATCTGGGAAATGCCCCTGTTTGATTGAAAGATTGGCTGTTTTGATTTGGGAGTTTTGATTTGCCTGTCACTATTTTTGAGCTCCATCGCGGATTTAATTTTAACAGTCGCGCTGAAAATCGGATCAGCGCGGAAAAGACGTGTATATCCGCGATGTCAGCGCCACTTTATAGCTTAATTCCGCGATGACTGTGTTTTTCTGAGATCAGCTCGGTTTTTTGGGCAAAAGTCGCGCTGACAGCTCGGGTGGTCTGTGTAAAAGTTGCGCTGACATGGGTTTTTAGTGTAAAACTTGCGCTGACTCCTGAAAAGTTGTTTTTATAACTTTATCTCCTGAATTCATCAATCTTTCTTATCCCCTGTGGTTTCTTGTCCCTCATTAGCTTGTTTTGATTGCTTTTGGTTAAGGGATGCTCTCTCTTTGATTTCATTCGACTGAGTCTTGTGTTTTTAGACCATGTGACGTAGCCCTTTAGAAGTTTCATCGAGAAACCATTTGCTTGGGTTACTTGTCTATTCAAGGTTCATCCACAACCATCTTATTGATTTGCTTGAGGCTTTTCCACTGCTTGTTGCTGGTTGATTTTTAGTGTCGATTATTGAACCACTTTTTATGTTGATTTGATTTCTTCACTACCAAGCATAGATTACGATTGTTTGGATCGATCAGTTCACACTTGCTTCCTTCTTGCTTGAATTCCTTTTTGCCTTGTTGGGCTTAGATCACATAGCTCGTACAAGCCTTTGTTTTTCCTTTGATTTGGAGAAACTGTTTTGGTGTCTTGGGAACTTTGTGTGTTTTCATTAAGTGATTTTATCCATTTTTGCTTGGTGTTCCTGTTCCTCAAAATTCATTTTAGGTGCTTTGTGCCGTTAAAAAAAAAAATCAAACTAGTATCTTTGTATTCAATAATTGAAAAGGAAAAGAACATTTCGTTGATTTGCATTCTCAAAAGAAAAGTTTTGTTTCCTTGCCTTTAGCTGCATTAGATTGTTTGATTGCTTGCGTTCATTTTGTTTGATCAAAAATTCTTTACCTTCTCATAGCTAGAATTCATCGAACAAAATGAAATTCTTTGGCATGTAGTTGGCATCTAGGTAATTGTGAGAGAACATACGATAGGACCTGAAATCGAAACTTAATCTCAAGGTCAACTATAAAATGAACCGAATGAATCTAAAAACGCATTGGAACTAAACGCAAATATCTAGAGGTCTAGGTTAGAGACGCGTTCCGGCGTCTTTAAACATAGTCACTGTTGTTTCACATTGGGTTGGGTGATTCCTCCTTCTGTGACTCGATAGTGGTCTAACACGGACTGTGCTCCCACGTACCGTCGCGTATATAGGGAGACCCCACTAGGCTTTTATCCTTGATCCATAGGAAGCCGAGTCTGCCGCCTTACGATTCGCAATGCAGTGAACACAGCATTCACGAAGATTGACCACCCGTACCCTAAAAAGTATTCTGTGGTTTTGCGAAAAGTCTGGCACACCTTTTACCTAGAGTCTCCAGAGCAGTCACTTTTGATCCTTTTCGGACTCCCTAAACGAAAAGGTGCCTGTGAGCGTCTTGTCACTTCGTGCTCATTAAACATTCGAAGGAGACTGGAGTCATCTTTTCGTCCTTTTCTCGACTCCTGAAACATGAAAAGGTCAAGTTTAATTCCAGTGTCTTAACAATTTATTCGGCCTCGATAACATCACCTGGTTAGATCTTGTGTGCGTTAGTTTGAGTAGGTTTCGTTTTCGTTTGCTATGGCAACTTTTCCGGGATTCACTAACCCAGGTTCCCCCTTTGATGGGAACCCAGGACAATTCCCTCCTCTTGGGAATGTTGGTGCTCCGTATATGGCAACATTATCCCTTCCAGGGTTAACTGTTGGGTTGCCTGTTTGGTTGTTTTCGACCTCTTTGGTCCCCACCATGTCGGCTGTTAGTCCATCAGTCCCTCCACCTGAACAACATCATGTTGATCCTAAGGTGGATCTCTCCCCTTTGACGCCTACTTCTACGTCATCCTCTTGTACTTCGCCTAGTGAAATTCTTGATGTGAGTAACCAGGTGGCTAAGAAGAAGAAGAGGAAGGCCAAGAAGAAGAAGTCCCCTAAGGGAGGGCCTACACACACGGTCCCCCTCTCAAGTCCAGCTATCCACTCCAGTACACCTGAAGTCGGGTCACCTTCTGCTCCTCCGCGGAAGGTTAAGTTTCCTTGTCGATTATGCAGGGAGGACCATCTGCTTCGTGATTGTCCTGGTATTCCCAGGGTATTAGAAGTTTGGTCTCACGATCCGGCCCGCCCTTCATCATCCACTGATGATCATGGCGATGCTACCTCATCAGTTGAGAATGGTAAGGAGAAAGGGAAGTTTCGAATCCCCTGTCGACTTTGTGAAGGCAAACATCCCCTTCACCTTTGTCCCCTCATGGATAAAGCCTCTGCTGTGTTGGAACGTCTTGCTGCTCCTCCGAATCCATTTCCCACTGGCTATCAATGTCTTTCCACAGCTGTCGATCGCACCCCTGTTGACAAAGAGATCGCTTCAGATTCCCCTTTTCTCCAGGCCCCTCTTCCCGAACCTGGCTGTTCCCAGTCTATTCCAGACCCGCCGTTGGTCGGAAAGGGTGTTGATTTGAGTTCACCTCCTCTCAACCACTCTGTTTCGGAAGAGCAAAATTCTCATGTTCTTCTCGTCTCCTCAGATTCTCCTGAGCTTGATAAAGGTTCTCCTGAAACCTCTCCGGAGAATTTAGATTCGGTTCTTTCCGAGCAAGGGGGCAACCATATGGTTCCCCCACCAAGTAGTTCGGTCATTTCCTTTGATTGGAGTCGTTTGACTACCCCTCCCCTTCCATCCCACGTGCCTTTCTGGGTCACCGCCTATGCTTGCAATAAGGCGCTACCCGGCACTGTGTTAGACGAAGGAGCATCGGTTAGTCTTATGCCCGTTACTACTTGGCGAGCTTTGGGTTCCCCATCGCTTGTACCTGTCGCACCGCATCTCACCGCGTTTGACAGAGGAACGAGTCAGCCATTAGGGATCCTTCCAAAGTTTCCTATTACTTTGGGGGGCAAGACTGTCTATATAGACATCTCAGTTACCCAAAGTTCTTTAGACTTCAGTCTTCTCCTTGGTCGTGATTATGTGTATGCCGTGGGAGCCCTTGTTTCTTCACTTTTCCGTGTGGTTTGTTTTCCACACGATGGAAGAATCGTGACGTTCGATCAATTATCGTTCGTTCGTCCACAAGCCCCTCCGGCGCACTCGTCCTTCCCTCCTGGCTTTCATCCACAAGTTGCATCTGCCTCGCCGCAAATCAACTACGTGGCCACCTACCCCGTGCCCGTACCCAGTGATGACACCATCGTGCATAGTGTCCTGGGGGCATTAGGTCTTGCTTTCCAAGATGTCGGCCTTCCCTCCGGAGCCACTTTCTTGGGGGCCTCCGCTTCTCGTTCATTATGATGAAGTCTGGACGGAGCATAGTTCACTTTCCTATGTCAAGCTCCTTAAAAAATGAAACTGGGTCTGGTTGGAGCATAGTTCTTTTCCTATGTCAAGCTCCTTAAAAAATGAAATTGGGTCTGGTCGGAGCATAGTTCCTGATCTTGCGTCAAGCTCGTTAAAAAATGAAACAGGGGTTATGAGGATAGTTCTTTTTCTGTGTCAACCTCATTAAAAAATGAACCACCTCCCTTTCCAAATCGAGTCTTTTGATTAGGATCTCGTAAAATAAAAGTCGAGTCTTTCATAGATCTCGAAAGTGAACCTTCATTCCACCCACTTTGTTGAATGCAATGAAGCTTGGGGGGCATGTACCTCGATTTGCATTATTATGCTGGGGGCATGCGAACTCATAACAAGCATAGTTTTTCGTTTCAAGCTTGTGTAAAAATGAAACCGAATCCAAGCAAAGTTCTTCATGGTTCAAGCTTGTGTAAAAATGAACCCATACCTGATTTACATCTCGTGATTGCCATGTTTATCCGCTAAATTCTGCTAGATGAGCCTTGGTTGTTTCATTCCATTGCTACCATCTCTTTGGCCGATCATATGCTTTCACTTGGTTGTTTTACCTTTCCTGAGGGACCGCAGTTATGAGTGGTTTTGTTAGCCAGCCTCTTGACCATTACATGTTTTGAGCAGTTCCACCATTACCGGAACCAGTTGCTACCTTTGATACCACTCGTTCCTCTAGGACGAGTCACCTTTAAGCTCTTTTCTTACTCGTAAAATATGAAAAGATTGCCGAGTATTTTTCCCTTTTTGACTCGTTAAAGAGAATAAAAATGGAGGTCTGCTTTCAGCTCTTTTCTGACCGTTTAAAGATGGAAAGATTGCCGAGTTATCCCTCTTGACTCGTTAAAAGTAAAAAAGAGGCGGTCGTCTTTAAACCCTTTTCCGACCGTGTAAAAAAGAAAAGATTGTCGGACCCTTGTCGTTTCCGGTTCGTTAATTGTTACGAAACGACGTGATACCGATTACTTTTTTACTTTTTCAGATCGATATCACTACTCATGAAAAGTACTCCTCGATCATAATGATCGGGCGGTTCTTTCGAGCATAGTTTTATACTTTTTTGGGCTCGAGAGACACAACTTTACGAAAAAGGACCCCCCTGGAGTTTCCTTTTCCGCTGTCTTTTCAGACTCTCTAAACAAGAAAAGACGCCGAGTTTTTCCTTTGTCAGGCTCGTTAAACACTTGATGACATTTGGCGTTGTCGAAATGAAACTTTTCAAGCATATGCTATCCCCGTCAAGCTTGTCATCCAAAAATAACCGGGGTACCTGCCAGAAATGGTGGGGAAAATGGAACTGTAATCACAGTCGTGTCGGCAGTATGTCGCTCTTGAACATGGCACTCCTCTGCTTCGTGTCTAGGTGGGACCATCTCATCTTGTTTTTCACTGGCCTCCGTGGGTTTGGGATATCCTATTTGACCTCTCATCTGCTCAGTTGCATTGTCACCATGACCTCTCTTCATTTGATGTCAAATACTGCCAAGTCCGTCAATGTGCCGCTGATATGTTCAAGAGAAGTTGACCTCTGCAGAGTTACAACCTACCCTTGACGCCTCACATACTTCTGATTCGTCACACTAATCTTCCTTTGTCTCGCGTCGATGATGTGGGAAACATTATGGCCCACCTTCGATCAAGGTTGCCTCCTGTCGACTTCAGCTCATTATCCAGGACGGTGACTTAGAGACCCCTTCCAGGTGCCTTAGAGCCTGCATGCCTCAATGGCAGGTTCTTCGTGTTCGACGCGAGGTTTTCATCATTGGCCTCCGATCGGATGATTCCGCGGGTGTTCGACGCCAACTCATTGATTCGCATGCCGTGGATTGTACCTATAGTACCTTGAGGACCATTGTCATTATTGGTGGCCCCTCTCGTGTCTGTTAACAGTTTTCATCATTGACTGGTAATCAGACGATGTTCATGCATGTTCGACTTCAACTCATGTATTCACGTGCTTGAACTTGTACTTTGTTCGGATTGGGATGGAGCGCAAGACCCTGGTTCTAGTCTGTTGTGGGCCAGGCTGCGATTTTTGTGGATCGATATTACATGACTCGTTGATGGATGGCTGCGACCATACCTGAGTCTTTTAGGATGGCTGCGACCATACCTTATTATCATCATGGTCTCTTCAGCTGGGTGGTTGCGTCCATACCGCAGACCTTTCTTTATATGTCTTTTGGATGGCTGCGCCCATGCCTAGACTACATGTAATCAAGCTATCAGTTGTACATACGTGCAGGTCCTTCCTGGTGGTGTTCCAGTTCGGCAGTTTTGTAAAGCATTTCACCCCTCCCACTCTCTCGGGCTTCATGCTTTAGGGGGCATCTGTTACACAACAATTTGTCACTGTCATCCTGTCAGTATCCCTACTGTGTCATGAAATCAAATTCATCATGCTCATGCTTTCTAAACTGGCCAAATAACCCACTTTGCCAAAGTTTTTGCTATCAGCGCGACTTTTGTCCAAATAACCGCGCTGATGGGCACTCCATAACAGACCAAATGCACTGCCAGCGCGGAAGTACACCTGTTTTCCGCGCTGATCGAATTTCATGAGCCAGCGCGTCTTGCCTTTGTATTGGGTCGCGCTGACATGACTTTCCTAGTCATTGAGGCACGATGCCAGCGCGCCAGTTGCCTTATAATCCGCGCTGATCCTGTTTGGGCGAATTTGTTCCAACAGCCAACCTTCCAGATGACTCCAGACCTGGTTGTTGGCCTTGTGAGTGTCGCCCTCCCTTCTATGGCATGTCTGTTCGTCTTATGGGCCACCTTTCTTGGAGATGAGCTTATCCTTCCACCCTCCATGGAGACTCCTTCTCCTATATATTCTTCCACCATTACTATCAGTAGCTAGTTCTCACTTTGGGGGAATAGACTTTGACACTAAGGAATTCATAGTTTTGTGTGCTGCTAGTAGATAGTATGGTGTGCTAGAGTGTGGATTGCTAGAGAGCTAGAGGAAGGTTATGAAGTCTTAGAGCTTTGTGTGAGAGAGAGTTACTTGATTTGGGAGATCCACTTCTTGGGTGAATGCTTATGAGACTTGCTGGCTGGACCCTCTCGAGAAGGACTCAGCGTCAGAACAATGGTTGTATCTTTCTCTGATTATTGATTAATAATAGATGACTACTGTTATAGTTCCATTCTCATTTGTCTACGCAATGGTTAAATGTGAATTACATATTTTCTGACTGATGTATGGTTGCTTTTATTAGATTTCACGCTTGTGTTTGTCTTCTCTTTGTATGTGCAGGTGTCCAACCACGAGGATAGTGGAGGATCGTGACCGGCCAAGGCAAAGGAGTGAGTGTGGCATCTCTTCATCGAACAAGAGCGTTGGAATCCAAGTAGGTGTCTTTTACCTACTTTGTGTAATTGCAATTAGGAGCTTGCAGAGTAGCATTGATTGATTGTTGCTAGACCCCTGCTGGGCTAGTAGGGATCGCCTCTATCCGTAGAGGGGATTTACCTCTCCAACAACATCCATCCCATGGACCAAATAGAACTCCACAAGCAAGCTGGAGAAATGGTTTATGCAACCTTGGTGGAGAGGGCAACCATGGCCCATGAGCTGAAAGAGTCCCTGAAAAACACCAATACACAGTTGGACTTTGAGAGAATGTCCTCCTTGGTCAAAGACAATGGAATAAAGTCTCTGGAGGACATCATCATTGATCTAGGACATGATCCTAGTGATCCAAAGGGTGTGAAGGCCCTTATGAAGAAGAAAGATGATGACCTGAATGCATTAAAGAAGAGGTTGAAGCTGCAGCCCACAGAGCACCCTCAAACCGCAGAACTTCAAAAGCAAAAACAGGTTGATGACCAATTAGACCTCCTAATGCAGCAAGACCAGAGGATCAGGGATTTGGAGAAAGAGCTAGAAGGAGCATTACAAGATAAACAGGGAGAATCCACTTCCCAAGCTCCTCCAACTACTTCAACAACAACAACAACTTCAGGGGCAGCAGTGGCCCCCACAACAGAAGCAGCAGGAACAACAACAGCTCCAGATGCCAGCACAAGTGTAGAAGAATTGACTAAGGCCATCAAGGAAATGGAGCTCCAGGCCAATGAAATAAAGAAGGCCAAGGAAAAATTGGCAGAACTGGATGCCAAATATGACAAGTCAAAGGTAACTGTAGCGGAGCAGGGTAGAGAAATAAAGGCCCTAAAAGACAAGATCAAGGCCTTAGAGAAGGCACTGAATCTAGAGACTGCCATAGCCGACATAAAGAGGATTCTATGGAACAAAATTGGCCATTCCATCAATCAACAATGGAGGTCAATCAAAAAAATACATGAACAGATGGACTTAATGGGCCAAGCACAAGCAGAAATCCATAAGGCCAAGACAACACTGGGAGACAAGCCAGAACAGGCCAACAGGATGATAGACTTCCTGAACAGGCAAGAAAAGGAGGAACTGGCAGCAATAGGCATTGCCAACAGAACCGAGGCTGTCCTCACTGCTAAAAAGGTACTAACTCTCAGGAACTATGTACAAACTGTGGAGAGGAAGTGCTATGAGATACAAGCTGAGGTGGAGGAATATAAAGTCAAGATGGCAGTGCTGCAATCAAAGGGACTGCCCAGCCTCCTAAGTGGTGCAGGAAGACTGATCTCTCGAGATCAATTTGCCAACAGAATGGCAACCACTATTGAAAATCAGATTATTGCATCTGGCAGTACATCTGAGCAAACAGGGCCCCCCACAGGACAGAGCTTGTATGAAAAACTTGAAGGCGTATTCTTCATTGAAAATGAGGTAAATCATCTGTTTGAAACTCCTCCTAACTTTTATAGGTATACAGAGGCAGATGAGACCCTAATTAAAATTCGGAGACATCAAATGCCTAAGGAGGATTGGTGGCAAGCGATGCTTCAGATTTTGCCACGGTAGCCTCAGTTGTTCGGCCACTGCCAGCTCCAGGTCACTACAAGACAAACAGCATGACAAAGTCAGAAATAAAGGCAGCTCAAAGGGTGACTCAGCATAAAGACAAATGACAGCTAGCCTAAAGGATAAGCAAATGCGCATATTTGGACAGCTTAGCCTCAGCCGACTTCGACACCCACCAAGTCATCAATTTCTGACTATTTTTGACAGCTAAACCAATAAAAAGTTACTACAACTTTTACTTCCTCAGCTACCAAGCTCCAGGAGTTGGCATAAACATTTATGAGCCATTAACTCCTCTTCTTGATATTTTTTTACATGTAAATTTTGTATAAATACTCCCCTTAGTAACGCATAAGGGGTTGGTGATTTTTGACTCCAAGGAGAATCTATTGTATACCTTCAGTTTTATCTAATACAGAGGGCTGGACCAGCTCAGTGATTTCCTGAAGTATTTGATGTATGGATGATGCTAGATGTGCTGATGCAGAATTCCTGTGCTGTCTGATGAAATAACAAGTTTTTCTCAAATCTCTGTTTCTTGTCTTTCTTATGTTTATCAAACCATACTTATGTTGTTCTAAGCTAGCAGTAAAGAAAAAGAATAGTACAGGATTTGTTTCATTACACCTTGTGCTCAATTTTTACTGCTGTGAATGTTTGTCTTCAGGATTAACGATATACATGAATTCTTAACTGCTCATGTGTCTATTAATTCTATATGTGTTAATGTTAACTAGAAATTCTTCATTGCTTCTAGATTGACATTCCCACTGTCTTTTCTTCAGCAGTTTTTCTGTGAGATTCTTAATTGCCTTACATAAACTGAATACACCCACTTAATAACTATTATGAACGTTTTTCCTCAGACACAAACCTGGCTCTGCAGCATCACTAAGGTATCACACAGTATCAGACAAACTAAAGGACCACTGACTCCATGCCCAATGGACTAAGACATGCTAGTAAATACCTATATATATATTAACTGGAATCATCACCAAACACATTTCAAAAACAAAACCTTGAACATCATAGCTAGCCTAAAATACTATCAAAACAGAGCTAAACTTTAAAGAGAGAGCCCTCTCTGATTACAGCTTGGCTAGAAGCTGAAATCCAAAGACTGGTTAGTGGTTACCCCGACCGTATTCCCTTGGGAGTCATAGGGAACAAACTGGGAGTTAACATCAGCAAGTCACAGTCCTTGTCAGCCTTGTCCAGTAGCCTCTCCAAGTGCATGTTAACTCTCTCGAGATTGGCCTCCCGATCCTCATTAATCTCTTGCTCCAATGACGTGAGCTCAACTCTTCTCCTTTGTGCAGCTTGGCGATGCTCATGAATGTTTTGTAGCTCCATGATTGCTTGTTGATCCTGAAGCTATTTGTTCCTTTGCTCCAGATATTTCATGTTCCACTTAGCCCTCTCCAAGTCAAGGGATAAGGCTTCGATCTCTGATTGCTGCTCCTCGATGATGGATGATCTCTCTATGTTGTGCATTTGTTGGTTTTGTATATGTCTCATCATCATGGAGGAGAACGAATTCGGTCTCTCATTCACCTGATGGCTCACCTGAAGGCCCCTCATACTACATTGGATCCTTGCCTTTGTCCTGTACCTGTAGTGCTGATGTCGGGAGTGAAGCCCCTTCCACCCCAGGTGGAGATAACACTCGCTTTGCTGCTACAAAAAAATGCCTACTGCCTCTCTGATAGGTGATGAATACTGGCATAGTAGTGGCCTCATGGCACTCATACTGATGAGAAGGAACACCTATCTCATGTTCAACCTCTGATAATACCTGTGAGGTGTTGAAGAAGTCACGGGAGATGAGTTCATCCCAAGTAATGCCCTGCAATCCCAATTGATGATCCACCAAAGTCTTAATAAGAGCAAAGTGATAAACACTGTTAAGTTGCTGCTGAGGGGTCTTGTGCTACATGAAGGTGTTCATCCTCTCTATGTCCCTACAAATGAAATATGGGATGTTCATCATTCGTACCATGGTAAAGTTCATGAGCAACCTGATGTGATAGGCATATAGACGAGAGAACCTCCCCTCACAACTGAAGCACTTCATGATCAACCTCATGAGTGGAGCATATTCATCTTTCAAATATCGAAATGGAAAGACTCTTGTGAGCTGCCTCAAGCAACTGGCTTTAATGTAAGGCTCATAATGCTACCTATCAACCTTCTATTTCTTGTGCCATGGTTCTCCAACATTCGGTATGCCGGTTGCTAATGAGATAGTTTCGGATGTCAGTGTGAAGGTGACCCCGGCCAAGATAGAGTGATCTCCATGTAGGTGAAGCACAAAAAGACGGGCCAACTCATGATGTACTTGAACATTAGCCACTCTTTGACAAAACTCAAAACATGATAGATGCTAGAAGCATGACATGGAAAGAGGGCAGGCCTGCAATTCAGTGAGGGTGGTTGGCTCATCCTTAACATGTTTGCCACTTTTGTGATGTCTCCGGGGAGCCTGTTCTTCCGAGGCTGTATCACTTTGAGTTTCCACCTCATACTCCGATGAATCCTCAGATGCCATGACCGCTGTATGTACTATACTTGGGCTGCCCTTTGATGATGGTGTGGAACTAGGTGTTGTTTTGATATCTGCCACCAAGGGGAACAATGAAAAAAATGGAGTATTAGGAGGGGAATAATATGATGGGAATAGGGGTTATGGGGGAAGTTTTTGTTTAGGGATATATAGGAGGGTTTGGGGATTTGATAGGGTAGGGTTTTGGGGGTTTTGATAAGGTAGGGTTTTGGGTTTATATTGACCAAAGAGTGGAGGGATAAGGAATAGGGGTTTGGTACTATTTTAGGGTAGGGAGAATAGGAAAAAATGGCATAGAGGGGATAGGGAAAAATGGTAAGAAAGGAAAATGGAACCTTGGCATCAACACAACAATTATGCAACCCCAACAACAATGGCTTTTTGGTGTTTTCTTGTGGTTGTTTTTATGAGTTCTGTTGCAATTGAATATAGCCATGAACCACCATAACATTCACAAAATTTGATGAAGAGGCCGTGATATCGATCCTACCTGTTGATTTGAGGGGCTTCACAGGCAACTGGAGGCAATTTGGCATGGTTTTGGGCCTTTTTGGGTGTGCGTCGCGCTCCAAACCCCAGTGCACCACGGCCGTTATGTGTGCCGCGCCCATATAGATTTTACACTGTGGGGTGGCTCTCTGTGAGTTGTGCTCTGTGTGTGCACCGCGGCCCTCTGTGTGTGCACCGCGCTCCTGAAAACGACTCTCACTCACTCTTAAACCCATGCTTTGCTCTCATAATCACTTTGCAACGTCTCTCTATGACATTGATTTGCACAATGACCCTGTTTTCTTGTGGGAACTTGTATATAAAGACCTTGGAGTCATGGGTCTAATTTTTTCTTTTTCAAAATCCATTTTGATAATGTTTCGTTTTGGCTTTTTTCATTGATTTAATGTAACACTGAATTTCAATTTTCCCTTTGAATTTTTAGCTCAAATGATGAAATTTTTCAGCACTCTTTGCAGGGATTGCATGATAGGGCATTTGGCCACGAAAACCATGACTGCAGCCGGATAAATCAACTGACGACTTTTTTGAAAATTTTATCACAAATGACACTATTTGACTTTTCTTCAAAACAGAGTTTTGAAGAACAGTCGAAATTTGTCCACATAATGATGAAACTCTCTGAATCATAACTTTGTAAGGGCCTCACTCTGGCCTGCATGGATTTATTGGACATGGTTGAAGACCAAATTGATTAATCCCTAGACCTAATTATCGAAAATAACTTTTGTCCACTAAAGGACCAGACCTTGATTGTCATGGACTTTAGTGATCATTGACAAAAGACCTAAGCCAACACGAGCCAGAAATGAGGAGAGATGACTAACATGACCTTTTCTGTCAGATTATGGCATGCTCCTAGCAGAATGCAGTTGGGTGAATGGAGCGGGACTCCTAAAAATGAAATGCATAAAGAGTTTTGATCTCTCACGGAGGACTGACCAGACTGACTCTAACATTGGCTCCAATGGGGGATGGTAGCTCCTTGGAGGTGCCAAGAACAATAGATCTCTGGAAGAGCTAGACAGTGCCTTTATTCATTGGGCTATGAAGTCATTTTTTCGACAAACAACATGAGACTCTGACTCATTTATGAAACTAAAATGACAAAAAAATTGACTCAAACTTGACGTTGAAATGACTTGAAGAGTAACTTGAAAAACTCAAACCAAACTGAAATAAAATGGTATTTACAGTGACAGTGGAAGCAGCGTTAATAACTCAGAAATGGAACTGCTTGAGCAGCCGACCATTGATCGGACCTCCTGGACAATCTTCCCCGTTCACTTCCTTCAGAAGAAAGGCATTCTGACCCCGATATGTTGCAATCTTGAAATGACCTTTCCAAATATTCTCGAACTTACCGTGCTTACCTTTCTCCTCATTCTTTGCATCCCACTTCAGCACCACATCATCCAACTGAAATTTATCCGCCTTTGCTTTTCTGTCATAAATTTTCTTGATCTTCTCCTACAATTTCGATGTGTTCTTGAAAACTTCTTCTCTGGTCTGCTATAAGTGGACCATTTGATTCAACCTTGTCTGCATGGGATCTTATTCATTGCCGGCCCCCTGAAGAAGTTTGACTAGTGGGGCAGCGAGAGAGGTAGGAAATACTGTATCAACTCCATAAACAAGCTCAAATGGTGACGTACCAACGGATTTCTTCTGACTGACCCGATCTGCCCAAAGTGCATTGACCAACCTCTTATGCCAGCTCTTCTTATTTATTTCCAGCAGTTCCTTGATGATGTTTATGAATGATTTGTTCGAGGACTCCACAAATCCATTGCCTTGTGGATGATAGGCAGTTGAGTGACCCAAAATGATGCGATATTTATGACAAAACTCTACCATCCTTTTTGATTTGAAAGCTGCTGCGTTATGAGTGATTAACTTATTTGGGCAACCAAAGCGAGATAAGATGTTATTTTCAAGGAATGAAATGATTACCACATCAGTAGCTTGTCTGGTGGGAATTTCCTTGATCCATTTCGTGAAATAATCTGTCACTATGAGGATCCATCTATGCTGACCAAAAGAAGCGGGATGAATTTCACCAATGAAATCCAAGCCCCATTGCTGGAAAGGAGCACTCAACTTAATACACTTAAGTGGAAAAGGCTGTAACTTCTGCTTTCCTTCGAAAATATGACACTTATGACAACGCTTGACCATCTTATATACATCAACGAACAATGTTGGTCAATAGTACCCTACTCTCAGAATTTTATTTGCTGTTGACTTCGAAAAAAGGTGACCACCACAATCTCCTTGGTGGCAGTCCTCCATGACCTTCTTTGCTTCCTTTTCCACCAAGCAATTTAACAGAACGCCACCGGGATCTTTCTAATACAGTGCAAAATTAAGAATGGGATCTTTCAAACCAGGATTGTTATGTGCTATTAGGGTTTCTCTTCAACTAATGCGTTTAATTCTAAACAGCTAGTGCACATGCTTATGGGTTTTGGTGTCAAATCCTTTGTAGACACGTACCCCTTACCGAGGTAACAATGACCTAAATGATAAAGCTCCCTTCGTATGAATAGTGGGGATGGTGTTTCACTTTATTGAAGATCATAACCATTTACCCAAACCCTAATACTATTCTTGTGAATGGCTTCAGGTCTAATTGCCACTTTGGCAAAGCTACTTATCCCGCATGTAATATTGTGTTCAGCCATGCAGGTGGCAGCTGGCCATGGTTGAAAGTATAACTTGTCCTTGGACCTTATATCAATGATAAGATATAATTCCAACATCAGTATTGTCATTGTAGGGTTATCCCTATAATGTTTGCAACTCTCTCATTTGTAGTTAATTATTTGTTCATTTGTACTGCATCCATAACCCAAGGTTCATTACAGTTTGCTAATTGATAATGTGATTTTTGGGTCTCGCTACTACAAGTCAAAATACTACAGCGATGTTCTCCCTGCCAATCCTCTGCATACATGCCTTCCCTGGGGTCAATGGTTCATCTCATCTCATTTCCTATAGCTTCACATAACACACAAATTTTTATGGTTGTAGCTTATTCCTAGTCATTTTCCCATCATAGGCATTAATATACATTCTCAGATATGATTTGTGGCTTCTTTTCTCTTGTTTTCTCAAGCTATCTTTTCCGTTGTCTTAGTTTGCACATATTTTCCATGGATTACGAGCTCTGTTCTTTTGGCAAAGCTCTGCATTCTTGCTAGCTCAGACAACAAATGTTAGGAACATGACTCCTCGAACCATTGGCCTCATTTTCTGGAGTCAAATGCAAAATACCACAAGTAATTTCCAGCATCCTTTGTTCTTGGTTTGGCTCTGTATTAAATTTTGTAACATTTCGTGGGGTTCAACGCATATAGTTTTTTCTTCCTTTCATATCATTCCTCTGTCGTAAAGTGAGATGAAGCCTAGAGTTTTTGTCCTCACCTATTACCTTTTAAGGTATCACTATCTGGAGGTGTATTTAGTTTGATGTAACCCCTTCCACCTCCATCCCCTTTACAAGTAGGGATAGACTCGTTAATCTCTATTTTCTTAAATTTTTTTCCTCATCTAGCAATTTCGTAATCTAAATGGGCTCTTTAAGATTTATCTTCCTTCTGTGTTATGCTCTTAACCTGCAAAATGATACCCAAATACAGAATATGCGAAGAAAAGATACCCAGAACACATAATAGCAATGATTTTATTATTCAGAGAGTAATGTTCATGTTTAGTCAATTTAGTGTTGTCTAAATTGCTATCATAAATTGTCAACCAGGAGCTCGTAAGCTGATGAAGTGAAGGTGTACTATATGTACTTAAGCAACCTCTTAGATCTTTTTGTCGTTTGGGGGTGTTGTTTGTGGTTAAGTTTAACTTCCTAAGATGGAGTGATGATTTTATAAACAGATGAGTGATAGTGTGTGTAAGGTGATTTCTAAATGAGTGAGTGTGTGTTACTGGTGGTTTCTAACTACCTTCTAAATTTGCAAAGAAAATGATTGAAATAAATAAATAACTTGAAATGAACTGAAAGCAAAGAACCACTTTCTAATGGCACTAGACACTATTCATGCTGCTGCAAATAAAAAAGAAAACCACTTTAAAAACCAATGATAATGTTTATCTCTTCCTAACTCTCTGCTTCCAACATATGGTACTATGTAAAACACGATTAGGAAGTAGTTAGAGATGAGTTTAAAAAGTGATAAAGCTCTAAATGACGAATTATAACACCACTGTGCCTTTCTCCAGCATTCTGCTTCCAACATACATTGTTATGTGTAACAAGCAAAGAAAGAGTTAGTGATATAAGCCAAAAGCTACTCAAAGCAAGCTGTAATTTATTAGTAATATGATCTCTTAAAGATGAACAATTTATGATAAGGAGACCATCAATGTGTTAGCATACAGCTTGAGGAACTAAGCTAGAAGTAAGCTAGAAAATCAAAGTAAAGGCAGCAACTACGAATATGTCAACTGAAAATACCATCAGATATAAAGCAAATACACAAAGACAAAAACAATCCCGGGTTAAAAACCTGCAAAAGAACAATACTGATCAGTTTAAAATAAATGCTGGAAATGAAATGACATGAGATCAAATGGTACACTATTATACATGATGAAAGAAATAGAAATTGCTGAAAGCAGGAAAATGAAATCAGACACTATGTACACGGGCTGTCATAGATGGGGGTCCTCCATCCACGCAACCAACTTAAAAGATCAGCGACGAAAAGGTGAACAGAACATTCTTCTTTTTATAAAACCAGCATGTCAAAATACAGTGAAAAGTGCTGTAGGAACAGCCTTCGAAAAAAGAGTTTTTATAACAGAATCAGCGCAACAATTACAATATTCAAAAAGCTAATCTATAAGCGTTGGCACACGCTTTATTTATAAGCATAGAGGCAACTACCCTCTGCGTGAACTAAGCAACTACAACCTAACTTATTAACTACGCAGCAACACGCAGTCTTAACTAATTAACTTGTGCAGCAAACACGCAGGCAACTCCGTGCACTTTTGAGGGAAACGGTCATCATGGGAGACAAATCTATGTTTGGATCCGGTCTTTAGCTGTCTTCGTGGCGTGGAGGAGGTGCCAGCTATAGTTCCGTGTCCCAACTGCTCACGGCTCCCGTGCCACCGTTTAGAACTTGACCGTTTGACCGAGGGAATACCTGCGTTGACCAAGGGCATACGTGACTGGTTTGGCTCAACCAATAGCATATGATCCATGTGTACATCCAACCCAACATTCCCATGTGGCTCGTTCCTTGAGAAGACACGTGGAGTATATCAAACAACAAAAAGGCTGCGGAATCTCTGAACAACTGCGGAATTGCTGAACAGCTGCGGAATTGCTGAATAGCTGTGGAAACTCTGTTTATATGTCAAAAATCTAAACCAACAGTAAAACATAAGCAATGTTAACCAACTATGCTTAAAGACATCAAATGTAATGATCTGGGTAAGTTTATGCGGAAAATAGAGCAAAAGAGAGGGATAAGTGAGGAAAAGCTGTAGGTAATGATGGATAATCAAGTGCAAGTTAGAGGCTCTACAGTTCACTTGCCTCTTCGAGGGGGCAACCTCCAATAGAGCAGAGCTCGATTACAAAATAAGAAACGATGCTCCTCACATGGAGTCTCTATCCTTTATATATGACTCATACATAGAATACCACGGGCCAATACTGTGGATTTTGTTAATACCATCTATCTAATACTACAACCCATTTGCAACTAACTGTGGCTCCGTCATTAATTGCAGATTAACCACTTACAATTATTAATATGGGCTTTATTGACTCTTGACTATGATGTGATCCCATTACATAAATAAGGGGGTTAGGGTGGGACCCTAACATGCCCTCCCCCTTAAGACTAGCCTTGTCCTCAAGGCTGAAGCTGCGGAAACTGCTGAAGAATAGTGGCTGGTTCCCAAGTTGCATCTTCTGGAGAGGTGTCTTTCCATTTGACGAGGACTTCCTTAATCATGCGGCCACACAGTTGCTTGTTTTGTGTGTCTAGGACCTGTTCGGGTTGAAGCGAGATGGACCCTTCTTCATCCAATTCAGGTACATTGGTCTGAATTCTGAAATTGTTCCCAATCACTTTCTTGAGGCATGAGACATGGAAAACTGGATGGATTTTTGCAGTAGGTGGCAAGGCAAACTTGTAGAACACTTCTCCAATGTGCTGAAGTACTTGATATGGTCCGTAGAATTTGGGAGAGAGTTTCTGACACCGCTTGTCTTTGAGTGATGTTTGCTTATATGGTTGGAGACGTAAAAAGACCTAATCCCCTTCTTGAAATTGGCGCTCTGAGCGATGTTGGTCTACCTGTTGCTTCATGCGGTTCTGAGCTTGATGAAGATTCTCTGGAATATGGGTGAGCATGGTTGCGCGGTGTTGTAGGAGTTGATCCACTGCTTATACTTTTGAGCATCCCTTGAGATACGAAGTAGGTGAAGGCGGGAGTTGACCATATACTGCTTCATAGGGAGTCATTTTGGTGGTGGCATGATAGTTGGTGTTATACCACCATTCAGCGAGAGGTAGCAACTGTACCCAAAGGTGTTGCTTTTCTGAAGTGAAACAGCTAAGGTAGGTTTCTAGACATTTTTTGATGGCTTCGATTTGACCATCTGTTTGCGGATGATAGGAAGTACTGAGTTTTAGTTGAGTGCCTTGTATTCTAAAGAGTTCCTGCCAAAAGTTACTGGTGAATATCGGGTCACGGTCGGACACAATAGAAGTGGGCATGCCATGCAATTTGAAGATATGATCCATGAAAGATTGAGCAACCAAAGTTGGTGTAAACGGGTGGGGTAGGGCGCAGAAATGAGCATACTTCGACAGTCGGTCCACAACCACCATGATGACTGACTTGTTCCCTGACTTTGGAAGACCTGTAATGAAATCCATAGAAACCTCCGTCCAAATTGATGTCGGAATGGGCAATGGTTGTAATGTGCCTGGTGTGTTGACGGTTTCCCCTTTGTGGCATTGAAAGACATCACATTCTGCTACGAAATTAAGGGTGTCCTTTTTCATGCCTTTCCAAAAAAATGATCTTCTAGTGCGAGCATATGTCTTCTGAAAGCCCGAATGTCCTGCAATGGGAGATGAGTGCAATTCTGCCAAAATACGACTTTTGAGGGTGGATGTTGGTGATATTATGACTCTGTCCTTGTAGCGAAGAATATCATCCTGCCATGAGTAGCCCTTGGTGGAATTTGGATCTACCTGCAATTGAGAAATGAGTTGGGAGAGCCCGGGGTGTGAAAGCCATTCCCTGCGAGCCTCTTCAATCCATTCTGGAATGGGGAGGGAAATTGCTAGCAGAGTACTTTCTGCCTCAAATTGGCGAGATAATGCATCTGCTACACTATTGTCTTTCCATTTCTTGTAAATGATCTCATAATCATATCCCAGCATTTTGGCTAGCCATTTATTTTGTTGTGGAGAGGATAGGCGTTGCTCCAAAAAATATTTAAGACTGTGATGATCTATGCGGATTTGGAAACGTCGCCCCAATAAGTAAGGTCACCAGGTCTCGACTCCATGTAAGATGGCCATCATTTCCTTCTCGTAGGTAGATTGGCCCAGATTCCTCCCACTGAGTTGTTGGCTTGTGAAGGCCAACGGTCGCCCTTCCTGCGTTAAGACCGCCCCAATACCTGTACCCGAAGCATCACATTCAATAGAGAAAGATTTGGTGAAGTGAGGTAGTGCTAAGATTGGAGTGGAACACATGGCATCTTTTAGAGCTTTAAAGGCCTGTTGTGCTTCCTCATTCAAGAAGAATGAATTTTTCTTTAGGAGTTGGGTGAGGGGCTTCGCTATGCGACCATAGTTGCGGACAAATTTACGATAATAGCCTGTGAGACCCAAAAATTCTCTCAAGCTCTTCAAGGTCTTAGGTTGAGGCCATTCCTGCATTGCCTGGATCTTTTTGGGGTCCACCTTGACACCTTCACACCCCACAATGTGGCCCAAATACTCTACCTCTGCCATGCCAAACAAACACTTGGACATCTTGACAAATAATTTATGTTTGCATAGCAGTTGCAAGAGTAGATCTACATGCTGAAGATGTGCGGCCCAAGTGCAACTATAGATGAGGATGCCATCGAAGAAGACAAGGACAAATTTCTTGAGATATGGTTTGAGAATGTGGTTCATAAGGCTCTGAAGAGTAGAGGGGGCATTACAAAGACCAAATGGCATGACTAGGAATTCATAATGGCCTTCATGAGTTCGGAAAGTAGTCTTGGGGATGTCGACTTCCTTCATGCGAATTTCGTGGTAGCCTGAGCGAAGATCCAACTTAGAGAAGAATTGAGCCCCATTGAGTTCACCCAGCAAATCATCACCCACCGGGATGGGAAATTTATCTTTGACTGTCAACTTATTGAGGGCCTTGAAGTTGGGACACGTCCGCCACTCCCCATCTTTCTTGAGCACCATGACCACTGGGGATGAATAAGGACTAATGCTGGGACGAATGACACCTGCTTCCAAAATTTCCTTGATTTTTTCTATTTCATTCTTTTGGGTGAACGGATATCTGTATGGGCACACATTTGGGGATTGGGCCCCTGGAACCAAGGTGATTCTATGATCATGTTCCCCTCGCGAGGGTGGAAGCTCCTGAGGCTTGTCAAAGACAAGTAGATGGTTATTTTAAATTTGTTGCATCTCAGGATGAATTGGCAGAGGCTTGGTTTCGACTGCCTAGATGGCATTAAATTGAGCTACAACTCCATGATTGCCCTTTTTGAACAATTTTTCCATCCTATGCGAGCTGATGATAGAGGGGGCTCCCGCCTAGAGTCCATGGAGGGTATGTGTGTAGTTGTTCTGCTTAAAACTCATATATAACTCCTGGAAATCCATTGTGATTGGCCCAAGGGTGCGGAGTCATTCAGCGTTGAGGACAATGGCCCAACCCCCCATGTGTATGGCAAACATGTGAGTTTCCAACTGACAATCCCCCATTTGAAGTTTGACATTTTCACAACGGCCTTCACATTTCATTGTACCTCCATCCGCAATTTAAACTTGGAAGTTAGAAACTGCTCATACAAAACAATGCACTGCCTCTGCGACTTTTTGATGGATGAAATTATGTGTACTTCCACTATCAATCAAGACTACTACTGGGAGATGTTTAATAAAACCTCTGATTTTGAGAGTTTGAGGGGAAGAAATCCCTGCCAAAGCATGCAACGAAATAACTAGTTCGTCGGAGGCATTGTCCTTTTGGTTGTCTTCTTCTAGCGGCTCATGTTCCTCGAGTGGTGGATCTTCCTCTGTTGAGCTATAGTGAGTGGCATCAATTTGAAAAAAATTGGGCTCCTTGTGTTTATGACCTGGGGAGTATTTTTCATCACAGTAGTAACATAGGCCTTGCTTTCTTCTTTCGGTCATTTTCGCAGGTGACACCTTTTGGACCTTAAGTGTTTGAGTCATGTTGTGAGCCTGTGGGGGGCAACCTTTAGCGGAGAAATTTGGGCGACTGTATTGGGCTGCTAATGCACGTTCTACGTTACGAGCTACCTTGCAAGCCTCCGTCCATGTGGGAGGGTGGTGCAGTAGGAATTGGGCTTTGATAGCTTCTTTAAGACCGCTGATAAAAAATTCTGTGTACAACACATCTGAGAGACCCCAAGTGCGGAAGGCTAAGGCTTCAAAAGCTGTAATATATTTTTCCACTGTACCAGTTTGTCGGAGCTTAGTAAGACGACCCAAAAAGATGATTCCTGGTCAAAGCGGTCTTGAAGAGCTTTGGTGAATTTGGTCCAAGTCTTAAAAGGTCCAGTGCAACGTTGATTCCATTCCCACCATTGCCACCTTTCATTGTCCAAGTACATGCTCCCCAACATAAGCTGAGTCTCATCATCGAAGATGCGATTTAGTTTGAAATACTACTCCATTTGTGCTATCCATGCCGACGAGTGAGAACCATAAAATTTATGCATATCCAACTTGGGAGGTCACTGACTGGGTTGTGGTGGGTGTGCCAGACGTGAGGAGAGTGGCTAGACTCACCCTCATTGTGTTCATTGCCATTATACGCCTCCTCGTGGGCTTGCTCCTTGCCCTTCGGGCCTATTTTCTCGACCATGCTACATAGTCCGGTAAGCTGAATGTGGAGGTTTTGCAATGATTCTTCAAGTTTGTCCATCCTTTCATTGGCCATCGTTTGAGCTCTAGTTTCTACCATACACCAACCAGATTTTTTTAAAATTGGGACCGCCTAATTTTTTTTTTCACTAATAAGTGAATGGTATCACCGTGCTCAGCTTGTTGTCCTGATTCTGATGGGCTAGATCACCAATAAGCGCCCCAAAATATCTGACTTTTTTTTTTTTTTTTTTTTTTTTTTACTGAAAACTCCTAACAGAGTTTTACTCCTTCCTTATCAATACTACAGTGGCCAAATCCTCAAAATGTGAATGCGGCCAAAAGTCCTGCAAAAATTATACCCCGGTATAGGAACCCTTCACAACGACTCCGATCTGGTGGATCTGAGAGATCTGAATGGTGGATCTGATAGCTCTGGGCGGCAGAACAGACTGCTTCTGCAGATCTGATGGATCTAATAGATCGGAATGGATTATCTGCGAACTCGTGACTACGGAACTGATGTCTGCTGCTGCTGCACCCCTTTGCACAAGCGGATCTGGAAGAGATGATGTGTGATCCCCCGATAGAAAAGGGAACTATGGTCTTGAGGAGTGTCAGGTTCTACAGATTGCAATATACATAAGGGTCTCGCAGTAGTACTCGGCCCAATGTTTCAAGGCTCTAACTAAGGAGGATCGACCGTACCCTTAGCCGTACAACCCGACTACCCTATCGTACGGGCGAGTAATCTCTCCGAGTGCTGTTCTCGGTGTACTGTAGCCGCGAGACGGCCGATGGTTTATCTATGGTTAGGTTTCAAGGGAGCCTAGGGGGCTTCTGATATACCCAGAGGGTACGTGGAAGACAGTCTGTGCATGGTTCTGTCTAATGCACTACTACTCAAAGGGGTACCCACAGGGGTTACAAGGGAGTCCAACATACATGACCACCTCTTGTATTTCTTGCGTGCATGCCTCCCCAAATCCACAAGTTTATGCGCTCAACGACAGATCTCGTGGTTTAAAGACGCCGGAACACGTCTCTAGCCAAAAAAAAAAATTGCTAAGAAATGGAGATCCCACCGGCCCTGGAAAGTGCTCTGATACCACTTGTTATGCTCTTAACCTGCAAAATGATACCCAAATACAGAATATGCGAAGAAAAGATACCCAAAACACAGAATAGAAATGATTTTATTATTCAGAGAGTAATGTTCACTTGCCTCTTCGAGGGGGAAACCTCCAATAGAGCAGAGCTCGATTACAAAATAAGACACAATGCTCCTCGTAGGGAGTCTCTATCCTTTATATATGACTCATACATGCAATACCACGGGCCAATACCGTGGGTTGTATTAATACCATCTATCTAATACTACAACCCATTTGCAACTAACTGTGGTTTCGTCATTAATTGCGGATTAACCACTTACAATTATTAATATGGGCTTTATTGACTCTTGACTATGACGTGATCCCATTACATAAATAAGGGGGTTAGGGTGGGACCCTAACATTCGGCATTGCTAATGTTGAACCCTCTGATGTTATAGGCACGTTTTAACCCTCTTACTAGAGTTTGTCTTCACTCTCAACCTACAGGTCTCTTTTAATGCTTATATGCCTACTTTGTGCTTCGAAGTTGGTTTAATTTCCTCACAACTTTCATCATTATTGCATACTAATGGGGTGTGTTTTTGTGCATGGATGCTTTGGGTGAATTACTCATCCATGCTTCCCTCATGTGTACAACTTGGAAATGAATTTTATTTAGTTACTGAGTCCTCTATTGGTGTCAATCTCTTTGCTGGAGACTAAGAGTTCTATTTTAATTACACCCAACTCTTATTTTATTCTTGTTTCTTCAGGATGGCTTTACGAATGACACTAAATAGGTATGGCACATTTTGTTTTTACTTCAGCATCCTGTCGCATGGGTTTCTATACCTATCAAAAAGCCTTATAGGGTGTATATCATTTTTATATTTATAATCACTATGATATGGTAATGGCCTGCTACAAGCATTTAAATTCCTCTTGTTCAGAAAGGTTGTGATGTAATATTTCCTCTATGGTTTTTACATATATTATGTAATCGTATCGTGTTTTTGGTTCCTCTCCTTGTATTTTACCTCCCCATTCGATACATATTAATGAGGATATTTGTGCTGAAGCTCTAAATTATTTCATGGAAACTTCTATATATGCATGTTCGTTTTGATCGTCAAGTAATAAGAAAAACTTACTCGTTTTCTATCATGGTTTTTGATAAACCTATCATGACTTCTCTCATTATTTCCTAATAAGGCTAGTTGGTTTATATATTCTTTCAATTAGCGTGTCTGTACATGAATGGCTACATATTATAATTTTTCTGGCTTTGTGGTCAAATTATGTTATTAATGACAATTCTCTTCATGTAGAGCTATAGATGTTCCCCTAATTCTGTTGAGCAATACATCTATGTTAAGTACTAGATTATTGACTCGGGTGATAATCTATTGTATATTTAATAAAGAGATTAATTTTAGTAGAGTTCCTATATAGCATTACTCTACTCCTCTCCTCTCTAATAATATATCCAATTCTTGGCCTCTCGCACCATAGTAGTTATATGCTACAAGAATTACGTCTTCTCGGTGTTCAAAGGAAACATTAATTGATGATGCATGTATCTAGACCTCATATTTTCTTTTCAATTTTCCTTATCCAATTCCTTATTGGTCTCATCCTATATGTGATCCTTTTTTGCACACTAACACCATCATTTTTATACCTTTTTGATCCACTTTGATACAATGATTTAACTACCAAAATGATAAAGTATTACATATATATATTTTTAAAGTTTTATCTTATTCTATATTTTTAATTCCCTTTTCTTGATAAGTGAAAAAATATGTTATTAACAATTAAACCTAGCCAATAAGATAACACCATACATATTTATACCATTTATCGTGAGTGAATGATCATTACTAATAGTATAAAGAAACATTACAAGTACCACAAAAAGGAACATTATCAAATGGAGATGATATTATGAGGTTGTGCAATGTGATCCAAGTGACAACGAGTTTACTCGCCATGGCTTTGTGAATGATAATAGCCTAAGGGAACTTGATTCACAGTTAGAAAATTACCTTGTACTTTCACTAGTATTCGTGACATTTTTTGGCTTTGAATGAGAATAAATAGTGCTACCAACCAAAAATAGAGATCTTATCATCATTAAAAGTTATGCTTATATTAAAGAGTAGATTAATTTTGCTTTTGAGCCCTTTTTATATTGAGAATTTAATAACTTTGTAGAATTTTAATTTTATTTCAATTATTAATTATTATAAAGATGGTAGGGTTTTTTATTATAAAGAAAGGAAAATGACTCTATTAGTACATTACATTTGCAGGTGCTCCAGGGAATGAGGCAAGGCAAGTGATAATGAAAAAATAGTAAGAGTGCACACATTTCTATTTCAGTTACTCATTATATTTATTTTATTTTATTTAAGTAGCCCTCTTGGAAATGGTTGAGAAATGGTATAAAACTTACCTTACACGAATTTATTATTTTATTCTTAACATGAAGAAGGATGGGTGGTTTGGTGTGCCTCCAAGAAACATTAACCGCCGAGAAAAAATGTAGTGATGGAGACTGCTCTACACCTTCAACCTATGAAGTGGATCATAATAGTTCATTACTTAAATTAGATTCATTGGATATGAAGCCTCCACAGGAACTAGATCACCACCAATTTGGATACCCATTATAGCAATTCTAGGGCTGCAAATAGGAGATGGAGCCAACTCGAATTGTGAAAGCTAGTAGTAGAGAAGATAATTTTGCAGGTCACCAATAGATTGAGAATTGGCCTATATCATGATGTCACGAACTGAGTCAATTTTCCATCTTTTGTAAAAACTTCATGAAGACAAAATTTCCAATCAATTGTATATATAAACGTATATACATTATTACAATTCTTTGCTATCAACGAAGCCAATTCCAATTATACAAGGGTCTTGAAATTGTGCTTTAACAACTCGATATGAATTTAATCTACACCATTTGAAGCTTTGAATTTATATGTTAGAGTGTAAATCCTCTTGTAGGATGGAGAAATCTAGAACATTTTTCTTTTGCCTCATACTATGTATTAAAATGAAGTTCCAACTCAGGATGCTGCATGTTAAAATGACATGAGTGCATTTTCAGAAAATATTAGTCTCTTACCTTATTATTTTCAATGTTTCTTTGGAGAATTGTTTTTTCATCTATATTTAAAATTACTTTGTCATTAGCTTTAGAAATAATGGATTTACTTATTTTTTATTCTGTTGGTATCCATAAAAAACAGAGATTTAAGGTAATTAAAATCACTATTTTGGAACTTTAAATGTTGAAGCCACCATAAAAGAACATTTAAAATGACTTTATTTATTTATTTTTTAAATAATTTTTTATATTGTCTCTAAAGAGACAAAAATGAAAATGTCTCTACAAAGACAAATGAAATTGTCTCTAGATAGACAGATAAAATTATCTGTTAATAGACAATCATTCTTGTCTTTATGGAGACAATAATAATATGTGTTCTATGTTGTCTTTATAGATACAATTTTTTAAGACAATAGTTTTGAGACACACCCACTTAAAGAAATATTTAAGACAATACACAAGTTTCTTTTTGTCTTAAGCTAATGCAATTGATTGAAATATTGTCTTAAACCCCGCCACATGTAGTAGTGCAAGCCTATTGTGGCACCTCCAAGAGATTGAGAATAGGAAGGAAGCTAACAAACAATTAAGAAATTGTAAGACAACTTAAATGAAGATTTAACATTGATGGAGTAACTAATTTGTTTAGTGAGATTTTTCAAGTGATTCAGCAAAACCTTATTTATTCTACAAAGAGTTTCACCAACACAAAACAATAGAGATGGTTACGATTACTATAAAACAAAATATAACATGGATAATTGAAAATGACTTGATTAACATGCAAGCTAGACTAGAATAACTAACAAAAATAATCAATAGGAAGGAACTCTTTATTTTACTATCAATAGACAAAATATTAAGTGATCTTTAAAAGATAGAAAAAAGAAGATAAGGTTCAGCAAAGTAAGCCTTCTCCAACCCTTTAGAGAAGGGTCCCTCTTGGTTTTTTTTGTTATTTCTTTCCAAGTCAAGAAGTTCACAAGATCCTTCAATGGTGAAAATCATTGGAGAGTTAGGAGAACTCTTACCAAAAGGTAGGCAAAGACAACAATCCTCTTACTTCTCTCACCCAATGCTAACCCATGATATTGTATTTTTAGATTCTTTTGTAGCTTCATTAAATCTATCTCCAAGTGTGAATGAAGCTTAAACTTGTAGATAACTCCCATGTATAAAGGGACCTTTGTGGTACCAATGGACTACCTATTAATCTTCTTGGGCTCTAAATTCCCTAATTCAAGTTTCACCTTGAATCTAGATGAGATTTGGACATTTATTACACAAAACATTGGTGAGATCTCATTTCAGTTCCATATGTGCAACTATTGAAGGAATGTTCATGATGAAAACATCATGCAAAATCCTCACTGTGAGTTTGCATAAATGATGCAAGATCCACTTTTGTATAATTTTTCCATTCCTTTTAATGTGCTAATTTAATTTCCATAAATAGCTTTTGTCATGCTATGATAATGAGGTTCTTGAAAATTACTTGTGTCACATTATGATAGATTTTCAAGTGATAATAAACATCAATAAAATCTATCATCATTTAAACAAAATAATTTTCCTTGCAATAGTTATTATGTCATTTTATTATTTTTTACCAAAAATACAATCTCTCACTCTTATTATTTGTTTCTTTTTTCATATAATTTTATTAATTTTGTTACTACAGTAAACGTCCATAATTATTTATACTCTCATATTTTCATACCCCTAATGAATAAAATTATTACTCTAAATTATCTCTCATTTAGTTTCATCCCCACTGGACCTTCCATTCTCTGATCAAGCTACAATGCTAAGAACCTAAAGTGTCTCTCAACATTGGTACATGCTATATGTGTGAGCAAACATGATCACAAAGGCGTCGAGGTTCTACCACTTATTCAAACTATCAAAAATGTTGTAACACTAATGCCATAATCAAGGTTTGACAAAAATGTAACATTAAACGCATTATAGATGAAAAATTAAGGAGGTCAAAAATTGCATTAATAACGTAACATGTCAGACTTTTTAATTTCATTGGAGTTCTCTGCATCATGTGACACCAATGGAATATGTAAATCTCCACATTTTATAAAAGGCCCACAAAAGAGTATGATATGCATGGTATATACCCTTCTATGTTTCTTTATTAATTAAAAAAAAGGAATTTGCCTAATGATTAAATTGAAATGACTTATCACCGTTCTGCTGTACTGGCCGTTGATATTGAATTCATAAACATTATTTTTATCGCAGGTGTTTATAATGCGATTTTTTTGAGATTTCAGTGACGGAATCGAGGTTAAATCTTGATTTGTTGCATTTAAAATGGTTTTTTAACTGCATATTTGGATTTAGCACGCTTTTATTGTGCAGAAACTAACTATCAAACTTGTCATTCCAATAAATTCCTGCCGACCCCAAAAACCCCAAAAAAAAAAAACTTTAAAAAATAAGGTTATAGATAACTGCATTTTTATCTCATTTAAAATTAAATTTTATTATCAAAAAAACCTATCATAAATCGGCTCTCCACATCAATGAATGACACAGCGCGACTTTCCGGAATTGTACTTTTAGCAATACTATGAATATTCACTGGGATGAAAATATTGCTATCTAATTTAGTCAGTTCTACCCAAGATTTGAATGCAACATCTGGTGATTGTCAGCGGAGTCACACATATTTTTCTGAACAAATCTAAATCCTGTTCCAATTAAATGGCACTCCGCGAAGTATCAGATATTGTGTATGATCCAGTCCGTTTGCATCCAAACGGAGCCTTGTTCGATCGTATTGACCTGGAAGACATATTGGACAGTGATAACGATAACAGACCTGGATATAACCTAGAGACTGGCTGGCCTTTCCACACACACGATATTCAACCCCAACCCGAAATAAGAATGCAAATGCGACAACGTGTGGCCGTTGGCGAAGAGACTTTTGTACGTCAAAACATGTTATTAGCTTCGTCCGTGATAGAAGACTACCCTTTTGAGATATTGGACGACAGCCATATGACTGATTACCTCAATTCATTGTGTCACTGGATTGATAACTGTATTAGATTACCGCGAGATTTGAAAATTCTGTGGAAAAATTTAAATCTCCTTCGTCTGAATTGCCAGTATAGCGACGCAAACAGAAGACTGTTTCGTTCTGTGAAAGGATTCGTCAAATTGATTCATACGCTATTATGGCATTTCCCTAGAGCTGAACTGCTGAGCACAGATGCTGGAAGGGAACACAGGGATACCGTGAACATCTGTAGGGAGATACTTAAGCTTGCGGAGATTACAGACTTCAGTGAAGAGGACGGGATTTCTATTACGGCCATTCGGTCGTCCGCCGAGAGGTTGTGTGACGTAATGTTGACTGTTTTGAAAGCCGGACGTACCATTTATTTTGTCGGCCAATACAAGAAAGACGTGCGTAGAACAGTGCGCATCATGGAAGCCATGGTTAAAAATCCACAGTTTTATAATTATCCACAGTTACATAATTATCCACAGTTACCTCGCTTCGACGTTTTCTTAGATAGTTCGATATATTACATCTTGAATGATCCAACCACGCCTAGTGTCGACCTCATCCGCTGTGCAGATATTGTCTATACGTATTGTAGCGAGGCATTTGATCCGTTGGGTGCTGGCCCTGCATTGTGCAAAGCATTGAAAGTTCTGATTGACCGTTTCTTGGATAGTAATAGTAATCGGTATGGGGTTATTGTTGATGAAGAATACAGTGATCGATCAGCCGCGCTAGAAAAGGTTTTGAAGATTTTGTGTCAGCTCTGTGCCAAATATGGTGCCCAGTTTGTTAGCATTATAGTGTGGCCGTGCTACCGAACGGTGGTACTCTGTTCGAATCTAATTCTGAACTATGCACTCTTGCATCCAGAAGAGGGGGAGGGTTCATTCAGTGGCAAACACATGCTGTATGCTATGATTATGAATAAATACATCTTTGAAAGCACTGCCGCGCAGGGTGGTGGTGTGTCGATCGACGACATCAAGGTTGTGTTCGATTTTGCTATGAGCTCTTTGCCTGGTCGTTACCTCTTCAACGGCCGTCCAAGGCTGAAGGAGTTGACAGACCAAGTGGTCAAGAGCATGCTAAATTTCCAACCCTGTCAATTCCTGCTTCAATTCTGGAATGAGAGGTACTCTAGTCTCTTTTAGATTTCGAACCCTTTTGAACCTGGTCACCTCACGATGAAAAGCATACTCTTAACCATAAAGTTTATTCAAATTATAAATAACACAAATAAATGTTTGTATTTTATCTGAAAATGTTTTCTTGATTCTTTCTTTACGCAAGTTTCTTACAATTTATTTGATTGTTGATAATTATTTATTAATGCAAAAATGTTTAGTTTTGAGAAACAAATAGTTATATTTCTTTTTTTTTGTAAGCTGGGGGACTCATACATGGTACTCGCCTGCCTCGGCAGGATTTGAACCTGGGTGGGGGTGCTACAGCGCACCGCCCTCACCATTACATCGTACACCGAAGTGCAACAAATAGTTATATTTCAGAATTATTGTACAAATTATTTTCCAAATATTTCAGTTGAGCCTAACTTGAAGATCTTGGACCATTTTTTCTATTTTTCCTTTTTTGGAGGCCACTACAATATTTATGTCTGTCTATCTTATATATTTCATTTCAAGACAATGAAAAGATTTTGGACTATTTTCTCAATTGTTTTAGGTAATTACAATATTTATGTATTTATGTAGGTACATTTTCTATAAAATTTAATCATGAAAAACTAATTAAAATAAACATGATACTCAATATGTGTTGATGTTCCATTCCACATCATCATATAGAATGTAATGATGTATTCTCAAGAAAATGAGAAAATGTAAAGTGTGAATGTCCAAAAGCAATATATGGAATATAAAAAGTCATTTAGTATTTAGTTATATATGGACAAAATGTTTTTAGGAAAAGTCCAAAGGTGATTTAGAACTAAGGGCATATTAAAAGTCCAAAAACTGTAATATAATTATTTAATGATACACATAATAATTAAAAATATATAGTTAAAATATAACGAAAATAAAATTACTAGAATAAAATCTATTTATAAAAATGTTTTATTTTATGAAAATACTTTAATAAATATGTTTATTTAAATGTAGTCACTTTTAATTGTAGAATGAAAATAAAATTATAATTTTATATTATATTTAATAAGAATTATATAAAATTAATTAAATAAGTATTGATTTATTTTAGTTCATATCATTTAAGTGGAAATTATATTTTAATAAAAATTGCAAACTGATATGGAAAATAGAAATTGTGATCTAGGAGTAAGACTTTCATAGGGTAGGGTGCACATTTACATTTTTTCTCCTACTTATTAAAGCAACATAGAACACATCAATAATGGTTTGCATTTTGATAAATATATTTATTTCCATGGTGTTCCTCTCCAATTTTATACTTATTTACAGTGTTAGGATCCATTATTCTTTTTTTTTTGCCAATATTTGCTTAATGATAATGTGAAATAAATATGTTATTTATGCTAGTATTGAGCTATTTTGAAAGATTTTTATTTTGATTGGTTTTCCTATAAAGCTTAACAATGAAAATCACTTCACAAATATACAAAATTGATGGACATAAATATTGCAACTCCATTTTGTGTGTGGAGGAAATGGCCCAAAAAGTATAATAAAAATTTCAAATTATATTGACAACTCGCTCCAATTTTTTTGTGTCAAGAAAATAACCCCAAAACACAATAAAGCCTTCAAATTATATTCAAATAATTTTTACATTAGTCATTAATTATCAACAAAATTGAGAGAATATTTTTTACAATAATTTTAAAATACAATCTATTTTTCCAAACTAAACATTATTGTATTAGTCAATAATTATCAACAATCAAATGAATTGGGAGAACATCGGGGACCAATCAAATATTTTCAAATAATACAAACATTTATTAGAGTGGGCTCTCTCTCTCCGCACATGTTTTGGTTTATGTAGATATATCTAGTAATGTTGAGAATCTTGTGCTCTTCTTTAATAATTATGCCTATCAGTGTTTTAGAATTTGTTAATAGTAAGTAGATGCTAATTTTAACGTTAAAATAATATTTTAAATTTTTTTTATTAATATTTTTAAATTAAGAAATTAGTCTGTTATATAAAACAATGTAATACATAGTGAGTTATAGTTTATTACTTTTGTCATATTTGTCATTGATAAGTGATAAAAATATATTTAATTTTTTTTTTATTTGTAAATTAAAAATGTTGAAACCCTTTAGAAGATTTAGGAGGAAGATCTTGTTATTTAACATTATATTTAGTAAATAATATAATATTTATAATGATAAAGTAAAAAAATTATGTTTATTAAACTATAGGGAAATAACCCCCAACTACCAACATGTAATGATCTACACCATTCCATCTAGACCATTGAAAAATTTAAGGCCCTTGGATTAATAGTTAAGGAAAAAAACCCTAATAGTTAAGTTATAATGGTTATTCTCTATTGCAATTTAGACATTCAACTTCAATTTGAGACATTCAACTTCAATTTGAGGATGCAGGGTAAGGAAAGCCAAATCCTTCATTCGTGCAATATTTTCTCCTTATGTGCGGATGCTTTGCAACTTCTACAATGCTTAACAAGGCACTGGGGGGAGATTTGGTTGTTTCTCATTACACTAATTTTGCTCTAGCTGCAAAATTTTTCAATGAAGATTCACAAAGCCAATATCACCAATGGAATTTCTGCTTGCACTGCATAGTGGCAGACCTTACCAGCAAAGGAGGAGAACTTGCCAAATTGCACCTGTGTAACTCCAGGTTGGTTTATGAACCTGTTTTGGAAACAACTTTCTTTGTTTGCCCTTCTGGGCCTATTGGGGTTTGCTAAACTCGAAAATGGTTTTCTTCTGCATTAAGCATTATGGGTTCTTTTTCGTTGGGGTTTGCTAAACTCGAAAATGGTTTTCTTCTGCATTAAGCATTATGGGTTCTTTTTAGTTGCATGCTGGTAATGCAACCTTGAGGGATTTTAAGGAAATGGCCACTACCTTCCTCCATCTGAGTCTTTTTTCCTTTATTTTTCTTTTCATTATAGTTCTTTTCATTACGGTCACACAATGCGTTAAAGGTTTGCGCCATCATGCTACAGATGGGAAGAACAACTACGGGAAAGGGCTTCCTTAATTTCTTAACCTTCTACTATTTATACTATTTATGCAGCTGGCTCTTTGTGAGGTTTTAGAATTTATGATGTTTCGCAGTTATTGCTTGTTTTGTTTTTAGGGTGGCTATACATAAACTTGGCTACAATTTTTTTCCTTATTTTCAAATGTGTTCCAACCACGAACCTTCTCGTTGTCTACTTTTAATTGGGATGTACTAAGCCATGGGGAAGAATGAACCCTTTTTTGTTATCCAAATTATAATGGAAGGACTAACCCCTCTCGAGGGTTTTTGATAAGTTATTCCGCTTAATGTACAGGGACTCGGGGGCGAATTGGGTGTTTTTTATTGCATTTGGTTTTCTGTGCTGGGATGCAAAATTCTTCAAAGAATGTTCACAAAGGGAATCTCACTAATGGAATCTCTGCTTGTAGGTTGAGCAACTGCATAGCAAGAGACCTTGCCAGCGAAGGAGGAGAACTTGCCAAATTGACAACCCGTCCCGCTGTAGGTTGGTTTTCAAACATTCAACTTTAGTTTGAGGATGCACCGTAAGGAAATCCAAATCTTTGTTCATACAATATTATTTCCTTATGCGCAATGGTTTTCAACTTCTGCAACACTTAACATGGGCTCGGGGGCAATTTTGGCTGTTTTTCATTGCATTGATTTTGCTCGCCAGGGTGCAAAATTCTTCGAAGGAGATTCACAAAGGGAATCTCAGCAATGGAATTTCAGCTTGTATGCTGAGTGATTTCATAGCAACAAACCTTACCAACGAAGGAGGAGAACTTGCCAAATTGACAACCAGTGTAGCTCCACATTGGTTTCTGAACCTATTTTGAAAAAAACTTGCTTTGTTTGCCCTTCTGGTCTTGTTGGAGTTTTCTAGTCTTGAAGAGGGTTCTCTTATGCATCAATTATTATGGGTTCTTTTTCTTTGCATGCTGACTTTCTTGTACTGTAGTCTTGAGGGCTTTCAAGGAAATGTCCACAACCTTCCTCCATTTGAGTCCTTTTTCCTTTATTCTTATTTTCATTACAGTCACACAGTGCTTTAAAACTTTGCACTGTCCTACTGAAAATGGGAAGAACAGTTATGGGAAAGGGCTTCCTTAATTTCTGGACCTTCTATTGTTTATATTGTTTATGCAGCTTGATCTTTCTAAGATTTAGAATTTATGAAGTTTGGAAATTACTTCTAGTTTTGTTTTTCCACCGGCTGTACATAAACTGGGCCACCTAAATTATAATGGAAAGAATAACCCCTTTCTAGGCTTTTTGATGAGTTATTCAGCTTAATGTAGAAGCACTCTGCCAGAATTTGGGTGTTTTTCATTGCATTGTAGAGGCACTCACCATAAATTTTGTTTCCTCAAATCTGCGCAGAAATAACTTGTAGAGTAATTATTACACATAAACTCCACTACAACTTTTTTTTCCCTCTTTTAAGTTGTGTTCCAACTATATAAAATTCAGCTAACTTTAATTTGTGACTCCTCGTAGTTAATGATGAAATTATGTAAGAGAAAAAAATGACTTCTGCTTCTTTCACTTAAAGTGCATTCATAAATCTGCAATGATCCAGAACTACTCTCTTTCTTTTTAATGTAACTTAACATATTTAGCTGTGAGCTTCTATTATTGTTTCAGACTTTTAACTTGTAAATTAATTTGTTGTTTATTATAGTGAGTAAAATGTTACCTCTTTCCATAAGTTTTGTTTCCTTAGATATGTACGAAAATAACTTGTAGAGTAATTATTATTGTTTTTCCTCATTCTCTACTCTTCATATGAATCAATTAAAATGGGTGGACGTCGTAAAGGCTTACAGCCAATGCACACAACTGAAATCTGCAATGCGTTATACTGGCCATCGATGAAATTAACATAAACTTAATCTTAACTCAAGATTTGACATATGTGTCTTGCTGTGCTTGCAAGCTAGGAGGGTTTTTCTGGAAAGGTCTTAAATAAGCTAGTTATACAGTGTCTTGAGAAATCTTAATCGAGCTCTGTTTTAGAGCAAAAGAGACCATACTTCAATGACAAAAATGTGTCACCTGTGAGATAGTCTTATACCAAATTTATTTTAAATTAATATAAATTTATTTTAAAATAATATAAATTATGTTAGTGGGTTGGTTCAAAATATATGTTAGTCTTGTTGACACCTAATCCGAAACGAATGAGGTGAAGCTGGACAGTCATCTAGAAGATGAACTGATCCGTTGTGTATATGTATAAATAAATAATTGTCTAATGAATAAGTCAGTCATTTCTGTCTTGTGCTCATTAATTGTTGGAGTTACCTTGGCCTGACATGGTATCAGAGCTCAGGTCCCAGTCCCTTAAATTAGCTGTAACTCCTGCCTCTGCCTCTGCGCTCTATGGCCTGAATACGCTGCCTCTGTCATGCGTTTCATTCAGCCAATTCGCTGCCCCTCTCTGCGCTGCCTCTGACATACCTGCTCTGACATATCTGCCCCTCTCTGCGCTGCCTCTGATAATGCATCTGTGCATCCCATTCATTCTGAAACAGACCAAGCATTCCAGGAATACTGGCAGCTTGTAATGGCCTCGGCTTTACTGCCTTTGGTGTATTTACAGGAACCAAGTCATCTGTTGAAAGTGATTCTCCAGTGACAGGACATGTACCATATTCCGTAATGTGTTTTTCCACCAGCCTTTTCTCGAACAGCCACCCCGAACGCTTTGAAACCACGGGTTCTTCCGGCGTCGCTGAGGAAATTGCACAAAACATGGCTGGTGCGATATGTGTCTAGAGCTTGTCCGAAGTCCCTGAGAGTCAATTCTTTAGACTCCTGAACCTGTGTCTGGCATCCCTCTCGGCCACTCAGCCCCTTGCTTCAACTATTTTCTAGAAGATGAACTCTGCGTTCCATATACATTTCTTTTTACATTGTCAACTCTACATATTTCTGAATATTTAATGGCTTCAACGCAATACAGTGGCATGTAAATTGACTTCCATACACAAAATAGGAAAAGTTTCTTGAGAGGTGTACAAATCTCGGAGGTGCCTGGAAAGAGGCTTGAAGCAAGTGGAAAAGTTATGGAATTGAGCGTCTTCATAGAATGTGGGTTGTGTTATTGCAGAAGTGAGGAAAGTTAAAAACTGAGTGTATTTTACAGTATTTTTGAATGCGCTGTTTTTTATTACGCTCCTATTCAAGCCATCTGAGTTTTTGAATGCGCTGTTTTTTATTACGCTCCTATTCAAGTCATTTTCTTGTGTCACCGTGGAACTGCTTTTGTAATATAAAGAGAACCCGGTAACGCTCATGTCGAGAATCTGTGGAGGTTGAAGGAACGGCAGAAGCTTAAGCTTGTAATGGTGACTACTTTTTTTTTGATATTGAAGACTGAAGACTGCATCTTATTGCTACTGCGTTTTTTATTGTATTGAAGACTGCTTTCTATTAATGACTGCGTTTTTTTTGGAACTGCTCCTATACAAGCCATTTTCCATTAAAGACTGACATCAAAGACTGTGTATGGTGGTTCGATGAGCGTGGATTATTTCTGCATTAAAAAAAATGAGATCATGTTAGTTATGCTATATTAATTGTGTTTTCAAGGGGTTATATAAGCAGTTTTCGAAAGAATTCAGAGCAGAACATTTGCACAGTTTGTTTTATGCTGTATTGAAGCACAAAGTGTTATAATATTTCAATAAAATTCTGATGCCTTCTGTCACACATTAGAGGGATTTGTAGCAGAAGTCTTGTTGTGGCATAAGATTTTTTCCAGCAGAAGTTTTTTATCAACAGAAGTTTTTTTTTTAGCAGAGATATTTTTACAGAATGCATTCAATCATTTCTATGGTCGGAATAGTTCTCACTGGAAAGGAGAACTATTCTGAATAGTCCCGGATGGTAAAACACACCCTTATCTACAATGAGCTGTGGAAAGGAGTGTGTGTCGGAGAAGAAGACAAAGACCCTGTGCAGCCCACATCAGACAAAGAACTCGCCATTTGGGAAAACAAGAACAACAAAGCCTTTGCATTGATCGTAGCATCTGTAAATGAGGATGTAAGTCGTCATATTTCATCCTATTCCACTGCCTTTGAAGCTTTAAAAAAGCTGAAAGAACTCTATGATACACATTCTGCACTTGAAGTTGTTCAGCTCATGATTAAACTCTTCACTCTTGAACTAAAAAATAATGATCCTCTTACTCTTGCATCTGAAATAAAGTCTATAGTGCATGATATTAAATCCACTAAGGTTGAGCTGGATATCTCTCTTATTGCCTTTCTCAAAGCACTCTATCCTAGCTACTCTAACTATCTTGAGTCTTTACAAGCAAATGAAAATCTTGAAGATATAACCTTTGACACTCTTGTGAAAAAGTTTGCTGAAAGAGAGAAAGCCTTTGGAAAGAAAGCAATCCCTGAATCTTCTGAAGAGACTGTTTGCCTTGCTCATAAAGAAAAGCATCCTGCTCAAGATTCTACAAGAGGAAGAGGTGGACGAAGAGGAAGAGGAAGATACTTCAGAGGCAGGGGTGCAGACATCCTCAAGCAGAAAAGGCAGATCTGCATTGCATTCGCTGCAAACGAAATGGATCACATGATGCTTCTACATGCAAGCTACCATGGGACAAGGTTGAGCAGAGAAGAAATCAGCAGAAAGGTAAAACTGATGACACAGACAAAGGTAAAGCACCTGAATCCGCTCACTATATTGAGGCACAATGTAACATTGGAGTAAATGAAGGTCTGTTTAATGCTTCACTTGCTTCTTCAAAAAATGACTGGTTGCTTGATTCAGGAGCAACCTGTCATATGACTCATAGGAAAGATTTCTTTGAAGATTTCACTGACAATGTTGATGGAGCAGTATACTTTGCAGATCAGTCAAAAATCAAGCCATCAGGGCTTGGCACAATCAGGCTTAAACTGCCTGGTCTTCCAGACTTTCTTCTGGATCATGTTCTATATCTCCCACAGCTGAAGAGAAACTTGTTGTCCCTGGTCCACATCCGCCAGCAAGGTCACTCCATTCACATGTTTGATGGCAAGCTTGAGGTAAGAAAGGCATCTGACCACTCACTTGTCATGAGGGGTATAGAAGAAGAAAGACTTCTTAAACTGCAAGGAACCTCTGCTCATGCACAACATTTCTCATATATTTCTCATCATGAAGAAGGTGCACTTCCATCAAGTTTATTATGGCATGCTAGATTTGGACATTTAAACTATGATAGTCTCTGCTTATTGAAGAAAAATGGTGTTGCTGGTTTGTCTACAATTCCTAGAAAACATAAACAATGTGATGCTTGCATTCTAGGAAAGCATAGCAAACATTCTTTTCATGATTCACATTCAAGAGCACATAGGAAGCTTGAACTTATTCATTCAGATTTATGTGGTCCAATGCCTGTTCCTTCTGCAAATGGAAATAAATATATCATGACATTTATTGATGATTACACCAGAATGTGTTGGGTTTACTTATTGAAGAACAAATCTGATGCTTTTCAAACATTCAAGAATTTTCATAAGTGGATTGAAAATGATGCACAATCTCATATTGGGTCTATTCGCACTGATAATGGAAAAGAATATACATCAAATGAATTTGAACACTATCTTCGCCAACATGGGATTAAACATCAAACAACTGTGCCTTATAATCCTCAACAGAATGGTGTAGCTGAAAGAATTAACAAAACAATTTTGAATATAGTACAATCCATGCTTTTCTTCAAAAATGTAGAGACAATGTTTTGGGCTGATGCTGTTCTATGTGCTGCATATATAAAGAATAGATTTCCATCTAGTGCTATAAGAAACAAGACTCCTTATGAATTGTGGTATGGACATGTTCCTTCGGTAAAACATCTCAGGATATTTGGTTCCACCTGTTATGCTTTCATACCAAAGGTACATAGAAACAAACTTGGTGCTAGAAGTCGTAAGTGTATCTTCCTGGCGTATTCAAACACATCTAAAGCATACCGCCTTTATGATGAAGTAAATAAAAAGTTTGTTTTATCTAGAGATGTCATTTTTCTTGAATCATCCAAATCTGACAGTGTTGTTGAGCGGCAACTTGATCGCTTGGATAGATTCACAAAACCGAAATCATTTCAAGAGTTTGATAATCAGATTCCACATCTTGAAGGGGGGATTCCTATACTAGATCAACATGTGGAATCTCCTTCTGAAGAACAATCTCCCCTGCATGACACTCCAACAACGGATGATGCTTTAAGTGATGTAATTGATAGAATTGGGAGACTTAATCTTGATTCAGTCCCAACTCAATCAACAAAACAGCCTGGACCATCTCAGAAAGGTCCTCCAAAGTGGCTGACAAAGACACTTAAAAGTGTTCATCCTGATGAAATTGGAAAAACAGGAACCAGAAATACAAACCGACAAGATGGAGGTGATGTAGATAACTCTAATTCACCTGTTGATATGGATATTACTTATGATTGTGAATTGAACTTATCTACAGATTTTGAACCAACTTCCTTCAAAGAAGCTGCTTCTCATGATGAATGGAAAGAAGCGATGCAGAAGGAGTATGATGCCCTCATAAAGAATGGCACTTGGAAGCTGGTTGATCCTCCATTTGGAACCAAACCAATTGGCTGCAAGTGGGTCTACAAGAACAAGTACAAAGCTGATGGCTCACTTGACAAGCACAAAGCTAGGCTTGTGGAAAAAGGTTTTGCACATAAGGAAGGGGTCGATTATGAGGAAACTTTTGCTCCCACAGCAAAATGGGCCACCATCCGGACACTCTTTGCACTAGCTGCTCAGAACGGTTGGAAAGTCCATCAAATGGATGTAAAAACTGCATTCTTGAATGGAGATCTAAAAGAGAATGTTTTTATGTCACAGCCTGAAGGATTTGCTGTGAAAGGACATGAACACAAAGTATGCAAACTTGTGAAGTCCTTGTATGGCCTCAAACAAGCACCACGAGCCTGGTATGAAAAACTAACTGAGCATCTTCTGAAACTCAACTTCAATCATTTTGATCTTGATGATGCAACTTTATTTGTCAAGAAAGCTGGCAAAACAGTTGTATATCTTGTGGTATATGTAGATGATGTTTTAATGACAGGGAACAATGAAAGTTATATTGCATCCATAAAGAAAGAATTAGGAATTTTTTTTGAAATGACTGATTTGGGCTATGTTCATTACTATCTCGGCATTAAAGTAACCCAACATCCAAAGTCCATATTTCTTTCTCAAAAGAAATACATTGGAGATTTGTTATACAGATTTGGCATGACAGAGTGCAATCCCCTTTCTACTCCAATGGAACAAAACTTGAAGCTCACATCTACTGAAGGAATGGAATTTGAGGATGCAACAAAGTATAGACAACTTGTAGGAAGTCTCATCTACCTCACTACTACCAGACCAGACATTTCATTTGCTGTTGGAATCCTCTCCAAGTTTATGCAAAAGCCTTGTGAGGGACATTGGTCTGCTGCAAAAAGAGTTCTAAGGTACTTGAAGGGAACTCAAGACCTTGGAATCAAGTATACAGAGGTGGACGACTTCAACTTGATTGGATACTCTGATTCAGACTTTGATGGAGACAAAGAAACTGGGGTATCTACTTTAGGATATGCTATGAGTCTTGGATCGGGAGCTGTCTCCTGGAGATCACGCAAACAATCAGTACCAGCAGATTCCACAACAGAAGAAGAATATGTGGCAGCAGCTGAAGCAACGAAAGAAATTGTGTGGCTCAGGAAAATTCTTGAAGATTTGCAGGTAAAACAAATACAATCAACTCCACTCATGATTGATAACACCTCTGCAATAAAATTGGCCAAGAACCCAAAGTTCCATGATCGTACTAAGCACATAAACACTAAATATCATCTGATCCGACATCATGTTGAGGCCAAAACAATCCATCTCCGTCATTGTTCCACAAACGAGCAAATTGTAGACATCTTCACCAAAGCGCTTGGAAGAGAAAAGCTTGAAAGATTCAGAACAATGCTTGGACTCACCAACATCCCTTCAGATTAAGGGGGGGAATGTTGACACCTAATCCGAAACAGATGAGGTGAAGCTGGACAGTCATCTAGAAGATGAACTGATCCGTTGTGTATATGTATAAATAAATAATTGTCTAATGAATAAGTCAGTCATTTCTGTCTTGCGCTCATTAATTGCTGGAGTTACCCTAGCCTGACAAGTCTATTGGTTCTTTAGAGGGCATATCCAGAAGCAATTCCATGGTGAAACAATTGAATCCAAATCTGTTATTTTGCCACCTAAATTGTAACATAATTTGTGGTTTGGGCAAATCTGGGCAGGCGAGAGGCCACAATGTGTGTCGATAAGGCAAACAAATGTTCTTTAAATGAAATATTTGAATATTTATTTTGTAACCTAAGAAGAAAAGGCTGAGTAAAATTTATTTATTTTGTAATGTATAAAAAGAAACATTTGATGATGGAACTTGATAGAGGTTTAAAAAAAAGTTTATCTTAATATTTATATGTTACTTTTTAAAATATTTTTGCTTAAAAATACATGAGTTAAATCACAATATTCAGCTACCATGAAATCTTGCTGCCCAAAACCTTGATCAATAAATTAAAATAGACCCACCTATATGCCTAATGAATTGTCTTTTGCACAATTAAACTAAATTCAACTAAAAGTGCACAGGTAACATAGCCAGTTAACTCTTCGAGTAGATTCATAGAGTTTAGTGTGTTTAGCACTTTCAACACCTAACATGTCTTGTACCTGTATCTGCATATATTCAGAGTGTCTTGAATATCTCATCATGGCTGCAAAATTATGGTATGAAAATATATAAATCTGAAGAAGTTTGTTTTCTCTTTTCAATTGTTCTTGAAGCAATAGCTTTTAAAAAATTGTTTTTCCTAGACTCTGGAAATTGCAAAATTCAATATTATTCTTTCATATTTGGTATTCCAATCGAAATCTATTACCCATTGAGGCGATTTGTTTATTGAGTTTTACTTGATCATCATTTTAATTGAACAAGATATGTGACCTTGGATTTTATATCTATCTTTCTGTCAGAAACCCGTTTGGAGATTACAAGGGAACTTTCTACGAGGGCATGGTGGGGTCTAGCTGCACAGATAAAGTCAACATGTTCCAAGGATCTATCAATTTTTTATCTTGTTTTTTTTTTCACTTGAAATAATTAATTCTATTTTTATTTACTAGAAATTATAAAAACTATATATTTTCTACCAGGGAATGATTAGTATTTCTTTCTTGGTCTTGTGGGCTACACAATAATCTTGATGGACCTGCATTTTTGATAACATCATTAATAATGAAAAATTGTTAGACTGTATACACTAAAAGGACAAGAAAAACGAGCCAATAAGCTAAATTTCGTTTTTGTTTAAGTTATTATATTCATGAGTTTGCAATGAAGAAGAACTATTCTATTCCTTTTTAATGCAAGTTAACATGATTTAGCTATCAGTGTCTAATATTGAGTGAGGGGAAGGGGTCCGAAAGGGTAAAACACACGCCTAGCCTAGAAAATTGTCAAGTTGTATCAAGAAACTAAGTTTTGTGTGAAAATGAGGAATTTGGGGGATTTGAGTGATGGGAAGTGTTTAATAAGTTACATTAAGGATAGGGGAAGGTGTCTGAACATTAGTATACAAGTTTTGATAATGATTTGATCATCCAAGAGAAATTACCTTCAAAACCCTAGGAGAGGGAAATGAACCTTACCTAGGCACAACTGAAGCATGAAAAAGGTGTAAAATGACCCATTAGACTCTGACATGATGATGGAAACCCTTTGAATGATGGTACACTCAACTGAATGGTGACATGGACCAACATTTGGACAACTTTGAAAGGAGCGAAAACAAACCCTAGACCTAATACCTAGTGACCAAATTTTGCTTTGGGACTCACTCAAATGATGAAATTTGACCTTGACACTTTTAAATCATTTTGTAAGATCATGTTTGATCACTAGAGGAAGGCTGCAAAGACTCACACTAACATTGGCTCCAATGGAGATGTTAGCTCCTTGGAGGTACCAAGAACGACAGATCTTTGGGAGAGCAGACAAGTGCCTTCATCCATTAGGCAATGGAGTAAAAAACCCAAGCTGAAATGCATGACTGAAAACTGACTACTTAATGACACAAACTAACCCTCACTCAACTAAAAACTGACTCAATACTTAAACACAACCAACAAGCTGGAAATGATGCTCAAAGTAGAGCTTATTTATCAAAACATACTCTAACAGTTTCATTCATCACCTCATCAACTGAAATAAAACAACCAATTCAACCAAGTAAATATTCCTACTGTTGTTTGAATTCTCTACAAGTGCTTGCTTATGAACAACAAGAGAGAACTGCTAAAAGGAAAATATCATGAAAACTTGTGAATAGATCCATTGAATACTATGGATTCTCTATCCGCCTCCAAAAACACTATATAAGGATCTTGAAGTTCATGCACACTAGGACTTAGCTCATCCAATGGATTACTTCTCTTCTCCTCATACCATGAATGCAAACTTTGATCTAAGCTTTGTAACGAGAATCCTGCTGAAAATGACAAAGAAATTGGCTGCCATATCAAGTTTGTATCAATACTTTTGTTAAGCTCACAGACAGGAGAAGGACTTTGACTCAGATATCATCCAACACATGAGCTATTGGATTGTGAAAAACTTGAAAAGATTGTTGCAACCCATTTTCTATTATTTCTAATGAGATTACATGATTTCCTATAGGATGCTCATTTGAAGATATACTATGCAGTTTTCCCTTCAGAAACTAAAATGATTCAAAATAAAATTGTACAGAACCATCTTGCATCATTTGATCAGATGTTCTAGCTTCCAAGTCTTCATTTGCAACTTGACAATCAATGGCATTCGAGGGCTGCGAATCTGGATATGAGAAGTCTTGAATAAGGTTTTCATTGCCCTCAAGATGATCCAAACCAAGACTTGTTGATAGTTGATTTTTGATTGCATGAATGTTTTCTCTAATGAACTGAAATGAAGCAAAACAAAAAGGCAAAGATCCTTCACTTACTTCAAAATTTGATACACTTTCCTCATCATTTCGATATCTAATATGTGATGGCTGAACATTGTATTAGAGCTACTAAAAAGTGATCTTCTTCCTCCCACAAACTAGATGCTTATTTGTCTGCAAGATTAGCTTCTATTTGGGGAACATACTCATCATCATACTGATTAAACTAAGGAAAATCATGTGTATAAAAGACATCATCAAGCATACATGTCATACCAACAGATCTCTCTTCTCCAAGATGATCTATAAAACAATAATTATCAGATATATGACATCTAGGATAAGAAAGAAAATGTTTTGGAGTAGCCATTTTTTCTTCTTCAATCAGCGAGCGATGGGCTTGAACGTTATACTCATTCCTTGTGGTGATCCTTTACATCATCTCTTGGACTGCACTTGCCAAAATGTCAAGCTTTATCTCTAGAGATTTCGATTACTCAGGATCTATGTTTTTCATCTCTTCTTCCTTCAAATTTGCCCTTCAGATCAAAAAATGATCCTCTACATCTACTGCACAAGTTTGTATCTCTTCAAGTGTTGCAAGATTCTTTTCTCTTAGTTGAAACTCAATTTTCGGATAAAAGGCACCCGAGTAGTGCAAGAGAGTGCATCCAGGAGGAAGTCTTATATTAACTGGCATTGAAAAATAGACTTGATTAAATCTAGAAAAAAACTATTGTACTGTCTCCCCTGGCCATCTTTTCAGCTGGTTATACTCTTCTATAATCAAGAAAGGGTTCTGTATAGGTATGTGTGCAGAAGATATTGATTAAATTTGATGATGTTTTGTTGGCTCAAATGGAAAGGGCAGATTTGGGTTCGGGGAATGAGGCTTAGTTTTGCAGAGATCTCTATGGGGCAAGGTAGGCAAATGATTTGGTACTTCAAATTGAGTGAGATGGAGAGCTTTAGATAGGCGCAGAGCTGAATAGAGAAAGAAAGTCTCATGGATCATCTTCAAACAGCTGAAAACATAAATAACTAAACAAACCTTAGGTAGAGCACTGCAATTTCAATGTATTCTACCTTTATCCTTGTTTGATTTAGTTAAGATGAATAGAGAGAGATGATGACATACATAAAGCACATGTAAACATTCAATTACAGAAGGAAACACAATACGAAATCAATTTGCCACAAGAATCCCATAAAGTGCTGCAAACCCTCGTCTATTCCTTTGCCAAACTGCTGAAATGAGTATACAATAGAGCTCCAAGCTTTCCCAAAAGTCCAACCTTTGCTAATAACTGAAAAACAAGTAGATATAGGCAATAAACAAATCATCCTAGCCTTTAGGGGTCAATCTCATAAGTTTAGGAGCTATTCCAACAAAATCTAAACTGAGAACTAAAATTTAGGCAGTGGAACACCTTACCTCTAAAAACTAGGGAACTGATTCATTTAGTTGCAAACTACCTTTATATGGATGAATCTACCTCTATGAGTGAAAATTTAGCATAATTACATCAGAATTTATCAAGTCACATTAAATTACATCATGAATTTGGCTATTAGAAAGATAAAAGTCGAACTGTGAAGAAAGTAGGCGAAAAACAGAGTTTTTTAGCCAAAATGAGCAAATTTCCTCCTATGCGTCGCAGTGATTTTCCTATGCATAGCACCTTTTTGAAGCTGATTTTGGAGGCTTTCCCTTGCACCAAATTTTCTCCAAGTGGGCTTGTTGGAAAGTTATGCCTGTCTACTTTCCAGAACAAGTGGAAATTTTGAATGTGGCCTCCATTTTCCCCTCCAATATTGATTTCTCCCTAAATTGCTTCCCGTGTGTCCAAGAAGGGGTAGAAAGGTCATTTTTGAGGTGCTTTCGACCTTTTTGGAAGTTCAAAACTTGACAAAATTTCTTGCCCATTTGTGGGCATTCATATTTTTCAATGCCAAATCCAAAAATAATGATTTTTCCTCAAAAGGAGGTCTCTATCAAAAGCGCGTGCCAAGTGGCGCGACGAATCAGGCGGAAAACCCTGTTTTTCAAGCCAAAAATTTCAAATTTGTAAAAAGTGTCCCAAATTTCTTGAAATTTGGGCTGAGTGTCCTGCATTAAGTGCTGCATTGGGCCGAGCAAGCCTCAGATAGGATCTGAGGTCTATCTTCCTCTTTTCGCTTCCTCGATGCTTTCTTCAACTTGGAATTCAAAACCGTGATTCTTGCTTTGCACACCTTGTTTCTTGCCAAGTAGTGGTAGGCCATTTTCCTCAACATATTTTTCTCTCTGTTGGCCTTCTCCAACATCTTTTCCAATTGCATGTTTATCACCTCGAGCCAAGATTCACGATCAACTTGAATTTCCCTTTCAAGTGTTGTCAATTTGGTTTTCCTCCTCTTGGCACATTGCTAGTTTTTCTTTATGTTTTTGAGCTGCATGGATGAGTGGGATTGGTGGGGGGAGGATTTGATGCTAGCTATAGTTTTTTTTTGAGAATGAAAGGGTTTAGGGAATAACATTTAGGGGTTAGGGATACTTTATTAGGGTTTGGGATAGTGGGATTAAGGATTTAGGGTTGGTAGTTTAGGGATATGGGGAATAGGGAGTGGGTAGATGAGAATGTAAAGAGAGGGAGAAAATCAATGAGGGAATGAAGGAGTGAGGGAGTGAGAAATTTCTAGGAGTAGGATTAGCAACAAGAAATACAATTTATATATCCTACGCAATTGTTTTTGACAAGAAATGCAAGGAGGTAGGGTTTTGATGTTTTCTCATTAAATCACCACAAACACCAAGGTAAACTCATTCACTGGCCATGGAGAAATGTTAAATTACTTGAATCAATGAGGATGCCACAAACCCAATGCACCACGACCTCCCAATGTGTTTCACCTGTTCACAATTTACACTGCAGAGCATTGCCCAATGCGTCGTGGCCTTTCAATGCGCCGCGCCCCAAACCCAATGCGTTGAGATTTTTGCAGGGGACTTCTGGAGGCCTTACATGTGTCCAAATTGGGCATGGGATAGCTTGTTGGAAATATTATTAAATCCACTTTCCAATGAAACTATAATTTTTCAATTTGGAGTTCATTTATCCTGTCAAAAATGAAATCTCACGAGACTCATAAAAATGTACAAAATGAGGCTTCCTAAAGGCAGAGTGGTGTTGCAGTTAATGTTTGTAGGTCTTCCTTAACCCCAAATTGAGCTCATGATAGCTCATTGGAAATATATTTGTGTCTAGTTATTATTTGATGCATCAAGAAAGTCATTAGGCCAACCGATCTAGGCGAGATCTTTATTTTCCCAAGGTCACTTCACAAGTGCATCAATTCTCCTGAGGCAACTGTATTTTTGACATTTCTGTAAAACCATGACACCAGTGTAAAAAGAGAAGGAGGTTTGTATTCCTTAGTATATTGTGGAAAAAAATTCTCTCAGTTTTCTGAAATTCATCTTTTCTTGCTTAGAAACATCATTGGAGTAAAACCTATCATGATGTGTGGAATAGGGGATTTGTCGAAATGAAGTGAGATGAAGGGGATAAGGGCCTTCTAAATTCTTGAGAAAATTTTGGGAAGTAGGGAGGGATGCTAGGAAGTAGGAGAAAGTGGAATTTCAAAGATTGAGTAAGGGGAAGGGGTGCAAAGGGGAAAAACACGGGCCTAGGCTAGAAAATTATCATGTTGTAGCATGAAACTAGGGTTTGTGCGAAAATGAGGAATTTGGGGGATATCATTGATGAGAAGCATTTAATAAGGTACATTAAGGATATGGGAAGGTGTATGAACATCAGGATACAATTTTTGCTGATGATTTGACCATCCAAGAGATATTACCTTCAAAACCCTAGGAGAGGGAAATGAACCTTACCTCGGCACAACTAAAGCATGAACAAGGTGTAAAATGACCTATTGGAACCTGACATGATGATGAAAACCCTTTGAATGATGGTGCACTCAGCTGAATGGTGACATGGACCGACATTTGGACAACTTTGAAAGGAGTGAAAACAAACCCTAGACCTAATATCTAGTGAACAAATTTTGCTTGAAGACTCACTGAAATGATGAAATTTGACCTTCAAACCTTAAAATCATTTTGTAAGAACATGTTTGATCACTAGAGGAAGGCTACAAAGACTGACACTAACATTGTCTCCAATGGGGATGGTAGCTCCTTGGAGGTGCAAAGAACAACAAATCTTTGGGAGAGAAGACAAGTGCCTTCATCCATTGGGAAATGGAGTCAAAAAATCAAGCTGAAATGCATGACTGAAAACTGACAACTTGATGACACAAACTGACTCTCACTTAACTAAAAACTGATGTGATACTTAAACACAACTGACAAGCTTGAAATGACACTCAAAGTAGAGCTTATTCATCAAAACCTACTCTAACAGTTCCATTCATCACCTGATCAAGTGAAATGAAACAACTAATGCAACCAAGTAAGTATTCTCGCTGCTGTTTGAATTCTCTGTAAGTGCTTGCTTATGAACAACAAGAGGGAACTACTGAAAGGAAACTCCCATGAAAACTTGTGAATAGATCTGTTGAATACTATGGATTATCTATTCGCCTCCAAAAACACTATATAAGGATATTGAAGTTCATGCACACTTGGACTTAGCTCATCTAAATGGATTAATTATCTTCTCCTCATACCATGAATGCAAACTTTGATTTGAGCTTTGTGACGAGACTCCTCCTGAAGATTACAAAGACACCGGCTGCCAGATCAAGTTTGTATCAATACTTTTGTCAAGCTCATAGATAGGAGAAGGACTTTAACTGTAGACGTCATCCAACACATCAACTATTGGATTGTGAAAAATTTAAAAAGATTGCTACAACCCATTTTCTATTGTTTCCGATGAGATTACATGATTTCCTACAGGATGCTCACTTAAAGATATACTATGCATTTTTCCGTTCAAAAACTGAAATGATTTAAAACAAAATGGTACGAAATCATCTTGTATCATTCTATCATATGTTCCAGCTTCCAAGTCTTCATTTGCAACTTGAAAATCAATGGCATTTAGGGGTTGCAAATTTGGATATGAGAAGTCTTGAACAAGGTTTTCATTGCCCTGAATATGGTCCAAATCAAGATTTGTCGATAGTTGATTTCTACTTTTATGAATGTTGTCTTTGATGAACTGAAAAGAAGCAAAAAAAAGGCAAATATCCTTCACTTACTTCAAAATTTGCTACACTTTCCTTGTAATTTCCATAGCTTATATGTGATGGCTAAGCATTGTATTTGAGCTGTTGAAAGTGAACTTCTTCCTCCCACAAACTAGCTACTGATTTGTCTGCAAGATTAGCTTCTATTTGGAGAACATAATCATCATCATACTCATCAAACTGAGGCAAATCATTAGTATAAAAGACATCATCAAGCATACATGTCATATCAAAAAATCTCTCTTCTCCAAGATGATTTATAAAAAATCATTATCATATCTATGACATCTGGGATAAGAAAGAAAATATTTTGGAGCAACCATCTGTTCTTCTTCAATCAGCGAGCGATGGCCTTGAACACTATACTCATTCCTTGTGGTGATCCTTTGCATCATCTCTTCCACTGTACTTAACAAAATGTCAAGCTTTACCTCTAGAGATGTCGATTCCTCTGGATCTATGTTTTTCATCTCTTCTTCCTTTAACTTTGGCCTTTAGATCAACAAATGAGCCTCTACATCTACTACACTCTTTTGCATCTCTTCAAGGGTTGCAAGATTCTTTTCTCTTAGCTGAAACTCCATTTCCAAGGTAGTGCAAGAGAGCGGATCAAGGAGGAGGTCTTATATTAACCCGCATTTAAAAGTAGATTTAATTAAATCTGCAAGAAAATTGTTGTACTGTCTCCCTTGACTGTCTTTTCAGCTGGTTATACTATTCTATAATCAATAAATGGTTCTATCTAACCACCCACCTATCGAGGAAAATTTTGACGAACTGCTGGAAATCTGAGATGCTTGCATCAGGTAGGGTTTTGAACCAACTCTTGACTTTGCCTTTCAAAGAAAGAGCAAAACTCTTTATACTGACATCTTCTTCATCAGCTTTAAAAAGGTCAAGGAAATACTTAAAATTTATTACATGTCTCTCAGTAGTGATGTTGTCGTGTTCACCATTAAATATTGGTAGATATAGGTCATGATTTTTAGGGAAAGCATGGGATATAGGAGGTAAAATTAGAGGTTTTTATTGATCTGGAATTTTACAAGGTATAGGAGTATGCATAAAAGGTGTACAATCAGTCTTAGTCTCTTGAGGCTCATTAGTTTGAAGATGGTCATCACAAGCTTCAGAAAAATGGTATTAATCAAGCTCAAAGGCATGAAATTCCTTGGTATTCACAGGCTTCAAAGAGAAGCAATGAAATGTAGGCTGAGGATATTTTCTCAAATACAATATACTTTGCAAAATCTTCTTGATGTTTTTAGAAAAGGAGAAGAAATAATTTACAACAAATAAAAAAATGCCTTGGATGGAATTCCTTTCATGTTTCTACTCGTCAGGTTCATCCTCTAGTGGATTCTTTGGATCTGATCTCGAAAATGATTTGGAATTGCTAGGTGAATTATTTCAACCTTTTCGATATCTGATCATTTTTCACCATCAACAATCAGATCTAACTTGATATGTATTGGGGAAATTTGCAAGTTATATGTGCAACTTATAAGACTAGACTGGAGATTGACTGAAGCAACTTTTATCTACTTTTGCACTCGCAAAGCAATGTGAAGTTTTAAGGATACCCGGATAACTTCAGGCTCCGTATGTAGTCTATAAAACAATGAACACTAACAAACAAATAAGCTTTGTCCCTAGTATGGTTTCCATTATGTTAGCACCTAAATATACCTCAAGTTGAGAAAGGCAAAATCTAGGGTAACATCAAACCACGCTTAATGTGGTAGCTAGCCCTACCAGGTCGAGAGAGGGCTCTCTCCTTGTCAATCTCAAAAAAATATGATCAATAGAGGTTGAGATGACTAATGTGAAGACTGATTTTAGGCTAGGTATGTGTGTAGAAGAGTTTGATTAAATTTGATGATGTTTTGTTGGCTTGAATGGAAAGGGCAAATTTGGGTTTGGGGAATGAGGTTCAGTTTTGCAGAGATCTCTATGGGGCAAAGTAGGAAAATGATTTTCTACTTAAAATTGAGTGAGATGGAGAGCTTTCGACTGGTGAGGAGTTGAAGAGGGCAAAAGAGACTCAGGGATACTCTTCAAACAGATGAAAACATAAATAACTAAATAAACCCTAGGTAGAGCAGTGCAATTTCAATGTATTCTACCTTTATCCTTGTTTGATTTAGTTAAGATGAATAGAGAGAGATGATGACATACATAAAACACATGTAGACTTGAAATTATAGAATAAAACACATACCAAATCAATTTGCCATACGAATCCCATAAAGTGCTTCAAACCTTGGTCTATTCCTTTGCCAAACTGCTGAAATGAGTATACACTAGAGCTCCAAGCTTTCCCAAAAGTCCAACCTTTGCTAATGACTTAAAAACAAGTATATATAGGAAATAAAAAAATCATCCTAGCCTTTAGGGGTTGAGCTCATAGTTTTAGGAGCTATTCCAACAAAGTCTAAACTGAGAATTAAAAAGTAGGTAGTGGTACAACTTGCCTCTAAAAACTAGGGAACTAATTCATTCAGTTGCAAACTATCTTTTCATGGATGAATCTACCTCTATGAGTGAAAATTTAGCAGAATTACATCAAAATCCATCAATTCACATTAAATTACATCATTATTTTGGCTATTAGAAAGAGAAAAGTCAAACTGTGAAGAAACTAGGTGAAAAACATAGTTTTTTGACCAAAATGAGAAAATTTCCTCTTATGCGTTGCGCTGATTTCCCTATGCGTAGCGCCTTTTTGTAGCTGATTTTGGAGGCCTTCGCATGAACCCAATTTTATGCAAGTGGGCTTGTTGGAAAGGATTACCTATCTACTTTCCAGAACAAGTGGAATTTCTAAATTTTACCTCCATTTGCCTCTCCAAAGCCGAGTTCCCCCAAAATTGCTTCATGTGCGTCCAAAAAGGGGCAGAAAGGTCATTTTTGAGGTGTTTTTGACCTTTTTGGAAGCTCAAAACTTGACAAAATTTCTTGGCCATTTGTGGGTGTTCATATTTTTCCATGAAAAATCCAAAAATTCTAAGCTTTCCTCAAAAGGAGGTCTCTAGCAAAAGTGCACGCCAATTGACATGGCGCATTAGGTAGAAAAACCTGTTCTTCAAGCCAAAAATTTCAAAATTGCAAAAAGTGTCCCAAATTTCTTGAAATTTGGTCTAAGTGTCCTCCATTAAGTTCTATGTTGGGCCAAGTAAGCCTCAGCCAAGATCTGAAGTCTATCTTTCTCTTTTCTCTTCCTAGATGCTTTCTTCAACTTGGCCTTCAAAACCCTGATTCTTTCTTTGCACACCTTGTTTCTTAGCAAGTATTGTTAGGCCATGTGGCTCAACATCTTTTTCTCTTTGTTGGCCTTCTCAAGAATCTTTTCCAAGTGCATGTTTGTCACCTCAAGCCAAGATTCACGATCAGCTTGAATTTCCCTTTCATGTGTTGTCAATTTGGTTTTCCTCCTCTTGGCAGCTTGCTGGTTTTTCTTTATGTTTTTGAGTTCCATGGATGAGTGGGACTGATGAGCGGAGGATTTGATGCTAGCTATAGGTTTTTGGGGAATGAAAGGGTTTAGGTAATAACATTTATGTATTAGGGATATTTGATTAGGTTGTGGCATAGTGGGATTAAGGATTTAGGGTTGGTAGTTTAGGGATATGGGGAATAGGGAGTGGGTAGATGAGAATGTAAAGAGAGGGAGAAAATGAATGAGGGAATGAAGGAGTGGGGGAGCACGAAATGGCTAGGAGTGGGATTAGTAGCACGAAATACAATTTATAATCCCTATGCAATTATTTTTAACAAGAAATGCAAGGAGGTAGGGTTTTGATTTTTTCTCATTAAATCACCATAAGCACCAAGGTAAACTCATTCGCTAGCCATGGAGAACTGTTAACTTACTTGAATCAATGAGGATTGAGCAAATTTATCAGTTTGGGAGGTGGATGTGGATGTAATCAGGCTTGAAGCCCTTTGCGCTAGGCCACAAACCCAATGCACCACACCCTCTCAATACGTCGCACCCGTTCAAAATTTACACTGCAGAGCGCTGCCCAATGCACCGCGCCCTTTCAATGTGCCGTGCCCCAAACTCAATGCGTCATGCTTCTTTCAGGAGACTTTTGGAGGCCTTCCTAGTGTCCAAAGTGGGTGCGGGATAGCTTGTTAGAAAGCTTATTGAGTCTGATTTCCAATTGAACTAAATTTTTTCAATTTTGGAATTCATTTTCTCTATCAAAAATCAATTCTCGCAAGACTGGTAAAAATGTGCAAAAGTAAATAAAATATTATATTTAAAAGTAAATAAAATAATATTTACATTGATAAATTAAAAAATTATGCTTATTTTAAACCAATGTATTACATTGTGTGTTATAGTTTTCAAAATTTTTTCATATGTGACATTGAGAAGTCATAAAAATATCTTTACGTATTAAGAAGATACAAATTTATTTGTAAATTAACTCTCTAAAAAAGTTTGGAGGGAGATGTTGTTATTTAATATTATATATAAAAGGAAATAAAATTATGTTTATTTTACAAAACATATTTCAATTTTCATTTTAATTTTACATTAATTGGAAATAGATAACAAGTATTATAAAAAATATGTAATTGTTTTAGTATCTAATATTGAGTTGAAATATAACATGTAAAAGTGATATTTTTTATATTAAATAATATTATGTAATTTATTTAGATTTAACTCAAAAAAAAAATTAAAGTTAAAAATATTTTAATAAATAAAATATTTCAATTTCTATATTAAATAACATAGTTTTATATAAAAAATAAATTATTCATTTTTGTTATAACTCTACAATTCTTTTCCCTATACTTGTACATATTTATCATACTGATTTGATATATATAAATTATTCAATTTTACTGACATGACTAGGATACGGGGGACTTTTAGCATTATTAATCCAATCTTCACCTATGTTCCATCACTTAATTGCACTATGTATTTAACCTTTTATCATATTAGATAACTAATCATTTGGTCATATATATATATCCCCTTGTATTCTTTAGGGTGGAATCCCCATGTGAATGTTAACTTGAGTGTGATGATATAACTTTATCATATACATGCCCACCCGCTTCCACCATTCCAACAAGGATTGTTATGTAGTATTAGGATTTCCCTTCATCTAATGCAATTAATTCTAAATAGCTCGTGCACATGCTTCTGGGTTTTGGTGTCAAATCCTTTGTAGGCACGTACCCCTTACCGAGGTGACAATCACCTGAACGATAAGGCTCCCTTCATATGAACAGTGGCATGGAGTTTCACTTCATTAACGATCATAACCATTTAACCAAACCCTAATACTATTCTTCTGAAAGGCTTCAGGTCTATTCTCCACTTTGGCAAAGCTACTTATACCGCATGTAGTATTGTGTTCAACTACGTAGGTGGCAGCTGGCCATGTATGAAACTATAAGTCATCCTTGGGACGTTATAGCAATGGTAAGATATACTTCCAACATCGGTATTTTCATTGCAGGGTTTTCCCTATATTGTTCGCAACTCTCTCATTTGTAGTTAATTGTTTCCTATTTTGTACTGTGTCAATAACCCCAAGGTTCGTTACAGTTTACTAACTGATAATGTGGTTTATGGATCTCACTACTACAAGCCAAAATACTACACGCACGTTCTGCCTACCAATCCTCTACATACATGGCTTACCTGGGGTTAAAGGTTCACCTCATCTCATTTCCTATAGTTTCACGTAACACACAAATTGTTATGGTTGTAGCTTCTTGCTGGACGTTTTCCTATCATATGCACCAATATACATTCTAAGTTATGATTTGTTGCTTCTTTTCTCTTGAGATTAATTTTAATAAAGTTCCTATATAGCATTATTTTGCTCTTCTCCTCTCTAATCATATATCCAATTCTTGGCCTCTCGCACCATAGTAGCTATACGCTATGGGAATTACATCTTCTCGGTGTTCAGAGGAAACGTTAATCGGTGATCCATATATCTAGACCTCATATTTTTTTTCCTTATCCCATTCGTTATTGGTCTCATCCTATATGTGATACCTTTTTGCACATTCACACCATCATTTGTATCATGTATCAAAGTGATGTACAAGATCATATGCCACTTGACGATAAAATAAATGGAAGATCCACACAACAGTGAGTATGACGCTCAACATTCTAGGTTAAAACTTATGTTCCTAATAGTTTTTCTCTTGTAATAGTAGAAACTACTATTATTCAGTTACCTATACTATAGTTTTATGTTCCCATATCATACCACTAAATCGCCATTAACAAATAACATGCACTCTCATAAAATAGTAATTTTTAGTGTTCAATCTAAATCTCAATTCCAATGAATAGATACCCATAGTTTCATATTACAAAATCAAGATTCGGTTCGTTTAATACTTCTAAGTACACCAACTTCCTAAATATTTATCATATAACAATACTAAAACAGCATTGGAATCGAGTGAACCAAAATGAGTTAAGTTCCACAGTAATAGTAATCTAACTAGGATAAGAGTAATCCAACCAGAATTACTACTTCTAAGTACACCAACTTCTAAATATTTCTCATATAACAATACTAAAACAACATTGGAATCAAGTGAACCAAAATGAATTAAGTTCCATAGTAATAGTAATCTAACTAGAGTAAGAGTAATCCAACGAGAATTACTGAAAGGACAACACTTGTGAGTACCAATATTTTTGCTGCCCAACTTTGAACTGCAATCTCCCAGTTCCCGTGAGTTTATCTCTTCAATAGGTGATCCCTTCAACAGGTATTTAATATTTTTCTTTCATGATAAAATTTCTTTTAGCAGTTTCCCCCTTTTCTGGACTTTTCTATCCACTTGGTCGGCATTTTCCATAAAATTTAGTCTTTCTATCCCACAATGATTTTACTTTTTATCCGAGTTTAACATATTTCTCCAACTAAGCAACTTAATGGATTTTTTTTCTAACCGGTCCATTAAATTTATCTAGAATTTTGTATAGAATTATTATTATGAAAGGATATTTCAATTTCATTTTCTAATGAGATATTTGTTTATACTTCTTTGGCAAGAATATCATTTTCCGCGCGCCTCATTCACAATACCTACATTCCATTAATTAATATAATAAAATATTCATTTACATATGTATTCTCATATTTTTCATAGATTCTCTACCATACTTCTATCATAGCTCAGTCTAACCAAAACAAGATTACAACAATTGTTATGAAACCAGCTCACAAAAGGATAGAAAAGATTGATCAACGACTTAGAATTGAGCCTCTTCGAGGGGGAAACATCCTTTACATTACATAAATAAACAATTATTAGATGATTCAAATGAAAAAACTCCTTTATATATATAGGAGTCTAAGGAGTCACAATATAACCTAGCCAACCTAACAATAATAACATAAAGCCACAAAAATAACAATAGAGTGATTCTATGGGGCATAGTAATAACAATATGGGGAAAATAGGGGCACAACAATATTAATAAGGGATAAAAATACAATAGTAATGGGGTAATCACTAGTATTATAGGGACCCAACATGCCCTTTTCCTTCAAAAAAGTGTTGTCCTCAACGCTTGAGTAGTTCTGATGCTTCTGTATAAAATTCTCATCCTCCCATCTCGAATCTTCAGCGGATAAGTTCTTCCACTTGATAGGATACTCCGAAATTGATCGATTTTGTAGCTGTCGAGTTCTTTTTTCTCTGACTGCTTCCTGTTCCAATATATTTTTTCCTTCCTCATAAAATTTTGGCAATAATGTTTTAACTAGGAACTTGTCGCCTATAACCTTCTTTAAACATGAAACATGGAAAATTGGGTGCAACCGAGAAGCTATGGGAAGCTCCAATTTGTATGCCACAGTACCAATCTTTTGCAACACCTTGTAAAAAACATAATACTTTGGTGATAATTCATTATCCTTCTTAGCTTTCTTGAGGGACATTTGCTTATATGGTTGTAGCCGTAGGAATACCCAATCACCTACATCAAAACTTCTTTCGCTGCGATGTTGATCTACCTATTGTTTCATTCTATTCTGTGCCAACACGAGGTTATCCTTTAAGAGTTGGAGGACTTGTTTTTGATGTTCAATGTGATCTTCCATTGCTTGAACCTTAGAATTTTCTCTTAAATATGATGTGATGGATGATGGCTGATATCTATAAAGTGCCTTAAATGGGGTCATTTTTGTTGTTGTCTGGAAGGAATACCACCATTTAGCTAGAGGCAACAATTTGACCCATTGTGTTTGTTTATTAGATACGAAGCAATGAAGATATCCTTCCAAAAATTTGTTTACTATCTCAGTTTGCCCATCAGATTGAGGATGATAAGATGAGGTGTGAGCTAACTGAGTACCAAGGCAAGAAAATAATTCTATCCAAAAATTTCCAGTGAAAATGGGATCTCTGTCGCTTATAATAATCTTTGGGTTTTCATGTAGCTTTTGAATTGTTTCCATAAATGTAGTAGAAACTGTACTGGCTTTAAATGGATGTGATAATGCACAAAAGTGTGCATACTTGGTAAGTTTGTCAACTACCACCATGATGACACTCTTTCCCTCAGACTCCGCTAAATCTATGATAGAATCCATTGAAACCTCCTCCCAACGTTGGCTTGGAATGGATAAAGGTTGTAATAGACCTGATGTCTTAATCGTTTCAACTTTATTTTGTTGGAAAACCAAACAGTCCACCTCAAACTTTTGAATATATGATTTAAGGCCATCCCAAAAAAATTCCTTCTTAACCCTATGGTAAGTTTTTAAAAATCCTGAGTGCCCTCCTAAGGGAGAAGTGTGCAATTCCATGAGAATCTTTTGTTTTAGTTGGGAATTATTACAAAGGTATAAGTAATCTTTGTACCATAATGAATCATTTTGCTAGCTAAATGTATCAGATATACTGAAATATTGTTGTAACCTTCCAATAAGTGCCCACACTTCTTCATCATTCTTCCATTCCTCCCTTGCTTTGTTTATCCAATCTGGTTGGATAATAGAAATGGCACACAACAATGCTTCCACATCCTCATCCTTTTTTGAGAGTGCATCTGCCACCTCATTTTGCTTCCCTTTTTTGTATATGATTTCAAAGTCATAACCCAACATCTTTGTGACCCACATTTGTTGCTCTTCAGAGGATAATTTTTGTTCTAAAAGGTATTTAAGGCTATCATGATTTGTTTTTACCTTGAAGTGTCTTCCCATTAGGTAGGGTCACCGTTTCTTAAGTGCATGGAGTATTGCCAAGCATGTGAGTTTTCAACTGACAATCGCCCATTTGAAGTTTGAAATTTTCACAGCGGCCTTCACATTTCATTGTACCTCCATCCTCAATTTAAACTTGGAAGTTAGAAACTGCTCGTACAAAACAATGCACTGCCTCTGCGACTTTTCGATGGATGAAATTATGTGTACTTCCACTATCAATCAACACTACTACTGGGCGATGTTTAATAAAACCTCTGATTTTGAGAGTTTGAGGGGAAGAAATCCCTGGCAAAGCATGCAACGAAATAACTGGTTCGTCAGAGAAATTGTCTTTTTGGTTGTCTTCTTCTAGTGGCTCATGTTCCTCCAGTGGTGGATCTTCCTCTGTTGAGCTGTAGTCAGTGGCATCAGTTTGAAAAAATTTGGGCTCCTTGCATTTATGACCTGGGGAGTATTTTTCATCACAGTAGTAACATAGGCCTTTCTTTCTTCTTTCGGCCATTTTCGCAGGTGACACCTTTTCGACCTTAAGTGTTTGAGTCGTGTTGTGAGCCCGTGGGGGGCGAACTTTAGCGAAGAAATTTGGCCGACTGTATTGGGCTGCTAATGCGCGTTCCACGTTATGAGCTACCTTACAAGCCTCCGTCCATGTGGGAGGGTGGTGCAGTAGGACTTGGGCTTTGATAGCTTCTTTAAGACTGCTGATAAAACATTCTATGTAGAACACATCTAAGAGACCCCAAGTGCGGAAGGCTAAGGCTTCAAAAGCTGTAATATATTCATGCACTGTACCAGTTTGTCGGAGCTTAGTAAGATGACACAAAAAAGATGATTCCTGGTCAAAGCGGTCTTGAAGAGATTTGGTGAATTTGGTCCAAGTCTTAAAAGGTCAAGTGCAACGTTGATGCCATTCCCACCATTGCCACCTTTCATTTTCCAAGTACATGCTCCCCAACATAAGCTGAGTCTAATCATCGAAGATGCGATTCAGTTTGAAATACTACTCCATTTGTGTTATCCATGTCGACGAGTGAGCACCGTCAAATTTATGCATATCCAACTTGGCAGGTCACTGACTGGGTTGTGGGTGGGTGTGCCAGATGTGAGGAGAGTGGCTAGACTCACCCTCATTGTGTTCATTTCCATTATATGCCTCCTCGTGGGCTTGCTCCTTGCCCTTCGGGCCTATTTCCTTGACCATGCTACATAGTCTGGTAAGCTGAATGTGGAGGTTTTGCAATGATTCTTCAATTTTTTCCATCCTTTCATTGGCCATCACTTGAGCTCTAGTTTCTACCATACACCAACCAGATTTTTTTAAAATTGGGACCGCCTAAAAAAAAATTCACTAAGAAGTGAATGGTACCACCGTGCTCAGCTCGTTGTCCTGATTCTGATGGGCTAGATCACCAATAAGCGCCTCGAAAGATCTCCTAACTCCTAACGAAGTTTTACTCCTTCCTTTTCAATACTGCAGTGGCCAAATCCTCAAAATGTCAATGCGGCCAAAAGTCCTGCGAAAATTATACCCTGGTATAGGAACCCTTCACAACGACTCCGATCTGGTGGATCTGAGGGATATGAATGGTGGATCTGATAGCTCTGGGCGGCGGAACAGACTGCTTCTACGGATCTGATGGATCTAATAGATTGGAATGGCTGATTTGCGAACTCGTGACTGCGGGACTGATGTCTATTGCTGCTGCACCCCTTTGCACAAGCGGATCTGGAAGAGATGATGTGTGATCCCCCGATAGAAATGGGAACTATGGTCTTGAGGAGTGTCAGGTGCTACAGATCGCAATATACATAAGGGTCTGGGAGTAGTACTCGGTCAAATGTTTCAGGGCTCTAACTAAGGAGGATCGACTGTACCCTTAGCCGTACAACTCGACTACCCTATCGTACGGGCAAGTAATCTCTCCAAGTGTTGTTCTCGGTGTACTGTAGCCACGAGACGGCCGACGATTTATCTATGGCGAGGTTTCAAGGGAGCCTGGGGGGCTTCCGATATACCCAAAGGGTACGTAGAAGACAGTCCGTGCACGGTTCTGTCTAATGCGCTACTACTCGAAGGGGTACCCACAGGGGTTACAAGGGAGTCCAACAGATGTGACCACCTCTTGTATTTCCTGCGTGCATGCCTCCCCAAATCCATAGGTTTATGCGCTGAACGACAGATCCCGTGGTTTAAAGTCACCGGAACACGTCTCTAGCCAATTTTTTTTTTTTTGCTAAGAAATGGAGATCCCACCGGCCCTGGAAAGTGCTCTGATACCACTTGTTATTCTCTTAACCTACAAAATGATACCCAAATACAGAATATGCGAAGAAAAGATACCCAGAACGCAGAATAGCAATGATTTTATTATTCAGAGAGTAATGTTCAGTTGCCTCTTCGAGGGGGCAACCTCCAATAGAGCAGAGCTCGATTACAAAATAAGACACGATGCTCCTCGTAGGGAGTCTCTATCCTTTATATATGACTCATACATGCAATACCACGGGCCAATACTGTGGGTTTTATTAATACCATCTATCTAATACTATATCCCATTTGCAACTAACTGTGGTTCCGTCATTAATTGCAGATTAACCACTTACAATTATTAATATGGGCTTTATTGACTCTTGACTATGACGTGATCCCATTACATAAATAAGGGGGTTAGGGTGGGACCCTAACATTCTGCATTGCTAATATTGAACCCTCTGATGTTATAGGCACGTTTTAACCCTCTTACTAGAGTTTGTCTTCACTCTCAACCTACAGGTCTCTTTTAATGCTTATATGCATACTTTGTGCTTCGAGATTGGTCTAATTTCCTCACAGCTTTCATCATTATTGCATACTAATGGGGTGTGTTTTTGTGCGTGGATGCTTTGGGTGAATGTTATAGACATTTTTGTGCCTTACAACTCCAAGCATGAAATGTCCATAAACCAAGGGCTCCTATGTCCCTAAAAGTGTTGTTATAACCCCTAATGGAACAAGGTCAACAAATTACAGCTTCTCCCAGAAGTTCTCCACCAGAAACTGCTCAAAATAAGTCAAAACAGGATCATTTCAGCTACTCCACTAGCTAAGTGCGTTGCATAGCACCTAAATCCACTCGCTAGGTGCATTGCAACGCACCTAAATTCACTATGAGAGTGCGTTGGGCAAGAAATGACAAATGGCAGTGTCATTCCGCAAGGTGGAGAGAGAATGGAAGCTTCCAAAATCTTCTCCTATGACACTTGCCTCAGTGAATTTGACCAAGGATGAGTAAGAGGCCTTCAGTCTCCAAGTGGAAGCAAGAACTGACAGAGAGAAGACACTAATCAAATCACAAGCTGACTCATCCTCCTTACACACATCTATATATGGATCCCTCATCTCAGAGATCCATAGGCTGGAATTTTGCACATTGTAAGGAATTGTTGTTGGTTTTGAGACAAACATCAGAGAATTGGGTGATCTATGCTTTGTTGGAGGTGAAGAGGGGCTTCTTTGCTGGGAGGTTGATGCTGCGTCAGGAATCATCAGTTGTAACTCCTCCTGGATCTTCTTGTTTATCAATAAAAACTATTTGAGTTTCTCCTCCATGCTTTTGTATCATTGATGCTTGTTACATTTGTATGGTTAACTTAAATCTGATCCTAAGTTGTTTATGAATATAGATCCATGTCTTTGTATAGTTTTCTTTTTCTGTGATCTTACAGGTACTTGGTGAAGCTGGGCAAGTAAGAGAGCAGGTAGCTGGAAGCTGTCAAAGAAGAGAGGAATTGAATCAAAGGATTAGCGCAAGACACAGGTCAGTCCTTTCTACTCCTCTCTATCTATAGTTCATAAAGGAAATACAAAAGTAGTTTTCTCTGTTTGTTTCTAAGGCAGCTGTCACACCTTAGTGGGATAGAGCAGTTCTAAATAGACACTTTTCCCGGTAACAAAATGGCGACTCCGCTGGGGAGATTGTCAAATTAGTTTGTTTGTGTATCTCTTGTTCTTTGTTTCATAAACTTATAAGTAGCATTCGAACTGCATTTGCCATAACAAATGCAAAGTAGACATCTGTTGCTTTAATCCATTCACTGGATCTGTTTATGATTTGAACAACTGATTCACAAACTATTTGATTGCCCTTGTGATAGCTCTTAGACCCTCTTTAGATCTACCCCTGATTGTGCATTACTGATTACTTTTACTCGGCCAAAACCCAAAGACTAAACTGCGAACTGTGACCTAGAACTCGGAGAGATTCTCGTTTCTGGCCCAGCGCAGGTACTGTGAAGAGATCCTGCGTTTCAACGCACTTCCTGAAAGGGAAATGTGTGCTGCAATGCAGTTTCTCTGTGTTACAGGTGTGCTGATCAGACAAGCCCTATGCAGTTGAGGTTCTTGAGCTTCATTCTTTCCAGTATTGTCTCTGAATTTTGCAGCCTGTGATCAGTATATGTCTGTTTAAAAACCCTTTTCCTTACTGATATTCCGCCTCATTTGTACAAAAGAATTATAGATGTTTTTGTGTGTTTGTTGAGTCGTTTACAGTTTTCCATTGCAAAAGTAGAATAATCGTATTGTCGTCCTTTGATTTAGATCTGTCGCAAGTGTCGATTTCGATCATAGGATAAAGTTTGATTGCTGTTGATGGTCGATTATACTTTTACTATTGCCTTTGGTCTGAATTTGTGAATTTCTAGTGTCGAAACGAGTATTCATTTCAAAAATCATAAAGTGTCGTAATCATCTCTATCTTTTGATTTCGAAAAGAAGCTTGTTTGTGTTTGTCGCTTGAAAGCAAATTCAGATTTGTACATCAACTTTCTTTTTAGCATCAACACTAAGAAAGTGGAAAACAAATACATGCATGTGAATTTGCATATAGACAGTCTGTTTGGCTTGATTTAGGAGAGTGCATTTACAGTGTGCTCTTTGCTCTTTGTGAAAAGATTGTGTCTTTCTTTTCCCCTAGTAGCTAGGATTTTCATTGCAGAAAAGAGATAAAAGTTTGTTTATCATCTTTAGATTTCATTTTAGGAATTACATCTACATCTCATGGTGAACCCAAAAGGCAAACTTCATAAGCAAGATCAACTTAAAATAAATTCAATGAATCTAACAACGCTTTGGAACTTAACGCACAACATTTAGAGGTCTAGGCTAGAGACGTATTCTGGCGTCGTAAAGCCTGGCAACTATTGTCCTCACTGATGGTTGGATGATTCCTCCACTTTGAGATGATAAGTGCCAGTACGGACTTGTGCTCCCACGTACCGTCGAGTATATTTTGGGAGACCCCTATAGGCTTAAATCCTTTATCCATAGGAAGCCGTGTCTGCTGCCTTATCAATCGCAATGCACTGAACACAACATTCGGGAAGATTGACTGCCGTACCGTAAAAAGTATTCTGCAGTTTTACAATTGGTTTGGTACTCCCTCTACCTAGACCTCCATATCAGTCCCTTTCATTCCTTTTCAGACTCCTTAATGGAAAAGGTCCATCTGAGCACTTGTCACTTCAGGCTCATTAAAAATCGAAGGAGACTAGAGTCATCTTTTGTTTTTTCTCGACTCTTAAAAACTGAAAAAACAAGTTGTGTCAAAGCATATAAAAGTTTATTTTAAACGGAATATTCATACCCCTTTCCTACGTTGATCTTGGGTTGAGAAAATGGAGTCTACCAACCAAGGAATTCCCCTTGGTGGAAATCCTAGTCCCTTCTCCTCTTGGGGAGATGTTGGTGCACTCCATATGGCCACATTGTCACTTCCAGGGCTGGCAATTGGTTTGCCGGTATGGCTCTTCTCAACCTGTGTCGTTCAGAACACCACTATTCCTGAACAATCGAATCAGCAACTAGACGAATCCAGAGTTACCCACCAGCCTTCTACTTCCTCTAATTCTTCCTCTCCTCCTTCCTCTTCGCTTGATGGGGCTGGTAAAGCCAAAGGTCAAGTTCCTAAGGAGAAGAAGGAAAAGAAGAACAAGAAGGAGCCAAAGGCGAATGGGGGAAAACGAGTGTCGTCTAACGAAAATCCACACATTGGACTGACCAGTCCTAAATCGCCATGTGTCATTTGCAAAGGAGACCACTTTCACAGAGATTTTCCTTGCATCCCTCGAATATTAAGGGACTGGTCTCCTCGTTTGCACAACCCGGTGTCGTCAACCTCTCATGATCATGTTGAAAGCACACCGTCGACTAGTGAAAGTGAAGCCCCAGGACAAAAAGGAAAATATAGATTTCCTTGTAAACTGTGTGAAGGCGATCATGCCGTTCACCATTGTTCCTTCTTAGATGAAGCTAAAAGAGTTTTGGATGATCGTCCGATTTCACCATTACGACTTCCTCCTGGATATAAAAAACTCTTGCCAAGTCCGTCACTAGTCGAAAATCCGGCTGACCCGCTCAGGTGGTCGGCTGAAGCACCTATCATTGAAGATAAACCATCTGGATCCATACCAAATGAAATTCAAAAGGTCGAGGCAGCAGTTGACCCGATCTTGTCTTCAGAGGTTTCATCTTCAGATGATACAATCACTTAAGAGAACAAGGATGACACCGTCCAAATTATTTTCATAAGCACAGACTTCAGCGAACATGGGGGCAGTTTACCCGTTCCTTTACCGCAGGAAGGAAGTTCGTCAGAGTCGTACTCGACCGTCTATTCGGTCCCACCTCCAAGCAACCTAGTTGTCTCCTTCGACTGGAATCAACTAGGCAGACCCCGCTTACCAGGAAGCGTACCATTCCGAATTATCGTTCAAATATATAGAATGGTTATGGTTGGTATCATCATAGATGAGGGGTCTTCTGTCAGTATCCTTTCCTCAACTGCTTGGAAATCGCTTGGTTCGCCATCGCTTTTGCCTGAGATGAGAAATCTGACAGGATTTGATAAAGGAACCAGTTGACTGTTAGGGATCCTTCCCGCTGTGCCCATAACATTGAGAAGGAAAATTGTTCACATGAACATAATGGTAGTTCAAGGACCCATAGATTACAATCTACTCCTTGGACGAGACTATATTTATTACATGAGATCCATTGTCTCATCACTCTTTAGAGTGATGTGTTTTCCGCACGAAGGAAGAGTGGTCAAGCTCGTGGACCAACTTTCATTTCCCGGATCACGGATAGCAAATAGTCATATACCATCCCTGAATGGTCTTTTCGCACAAGAAATGTCTCAATCTCTAGTTCATCCTCCCGATGAGCGCGAGTAATTCGGAGGGATATGACTGAAACCCAGGGGGCATGCACCCTGGTCTGCTTCGGCAGGAAAACTTAGGGTATAGAGTAGGTTTCCACGGGAGAATATGACTAGTCTGTACCCCCATCCGTGATTGGAAGAGGGGGTTATTCTAGAACAAGATTCTCTTGTCAAAGTTATATCAGGGATGGTCTCACTATATCATTCGTTCACCTTTGTTTATCTTGGTAGACATCGCCGAAGGAGTGTTTTGTTTGTGCCGTGAATAGAACAATCTTTGGATAACCTGTAAGAGGTAGGCCTCTCTCGGTAAAACAAATGTTTTGGCGGAAGGAAGTAGGGGTAACCTTGAAACTCTGTTTTATACCTGGGGGCACGCAAGCCTTTTGCCATGCAAGCGAAGAATGACTATTTATTTTTTAAATTTTTAGGACCTCTAACCCTTTAAACCCGTAGGATTGGTCATTTCCTAACTTGCATAAAGAAAGGATGTGGGGCAAAAATCTAAAAGTTGTCGTTTTTATATGAGACATTCTTATCATACGACTGGTTTAATTGAGCAGTGTTACCACAAGGTTCAAGCTCGTTAAAAAATAAACCCGCACCGAGCAAATGTTTCCACCCGCGTTTAAGCTCGTTAAAAAATGAACTATTCCCTGGTAAATAACCACCGTGAGTGTAGTACTTCAACCATTAAAGCCTTGGTCGTGTTTGCACCATCACCTTCACTTTTTCATTGGCCGATCATTCACCTCCATTTGATTGTTTACCCATTTTGAGGAATAGCTGCGAAGAGTGATTTCACTAGCCATCCTTGTGACACTGCCGTGATTGGAAAATTCCAAACCTTACCTGGAATCAGATGCTACCCATTTTATCACTAGTTCCTCAAAAGACGAGTCTTCTTTAATCTCTTTTCAGCTGACTCGTAAAATATGAAAAGATTGCCGAGCCATTGGCCTCTCCAGCTCGTTAAAGGGACAGGAAGTGTTATCCCTCCTCTAGATTTTAATCTTTTTGGACCTGAGGGATTATTGCACCAAAAGATCGAGCACTTGTTTTGTTCGGCTCGTTAAAACTATCGAAAATTCATCCCTTCTGTATTGTTTTATAATTTTTCGGACTTAAGGGATTAGATGACGAAAAAGGAATTTTGGAGTTACCTTTACGTACCTTTTTAGACTCTCTAAAAATGAAAAGGACCGAGTTATCTTTGTCGTTGAACTCGTTAAAAGGATTAATAGCGACAAACTTGTCTTTAGACGAGAACGAGTTTCACTATCGCTAGGCTCGTTAAAACATAGCGATGGGTTTGCCCGAAGGGAAAATTATAGAACAAGCATATGTTATCCTCCTCAAGCTTGACAAAAATAAATAGGTATTGGTGAGCATGATTGGGGAAAAATTGGGAAGAAAACTCAAAGAATCTTTATTGGTAGCAAGTTGCTCTTGAACATGACACTTCCATTCCGTGTGCGAGTCGGGTTGGGTTGTTTCATTCACCGGTCACATCGCCATCGTCACACCATACCATGCACATTTGGGGTTAATGCTACCAATCCATCACATCAGTGTCGCCGACATGTTCAAGAGAAGTCATCCAGAAAGGCCACCTGTGTCCCACCCATTACCATACATTATACTCCATTCTTTCATGATCGCCACCCTGAATCGTATATCATCAGATCGTTTTCACCTCCATCAAAATCATTTGCTCCGTTCCGTGTCATTGATGTGTGATTCATTAAGGCCCTCCTATGACGGATCACTTCTTGTCGACATCAGCTCATTATCCAAGAAGTTGGTCTAGGAACACCCCATTCAGTACTTTGAAGCCTGCATGCCTCAATGGCAAGTTTCTCACTTCCGGTGACAGGTTCACATCAATGACCTTCGAGCGAAAGATTTTGCGTGGTGTTCGACGCCAAGTCCTTTATTCATACCACGTGAATTGTACTACAGTACCTTGAGGATCATTGTCATTATCGGTGATTCCTCTCGCGCTTGTTAACAGTTTACATCATTGACTGGTAATCAAGCGATGTCTTTCCATGTTCGACTCCAGAACATTTCTCACATGGATCAACTTGTACTTCGAGTGAAGATCGGACGAGATTGAAGACCCCGAATCTAGTTTCATCCATCCGGGCTGCGATATATATTCAGGGAAATAAAGACATTAAAATGTACAGCATTGCAGCACAGATGATCATCCTACCAAAAGGATGATGGCTCTATCAGAATCATCAGTCTACAATCAGACGATTGTCTATCCTATGTACATGAAAATGAATTTATAAAGCTGAGCATGGGAATGCCCGCCTCAGCTAGATCATGAAAACAATATGAAGATAATGTATTGTATTGTATCTTATTACACGTCTCCTCCCAGCATTGAAAGAACTTCAGATCCTCATAATAAATCATTTCACCCGATTAACGGCCTCATACTTTACGGGGCAACTGTTATAGACATTTTTTTGCCTTACAACTCCAAGCATGAAATGTCCATAAAACAAGGGCTCCTAAGTCCCTAAAAGTGTTATTCTAACCCCTAAAGGAACAAGGTCAACAAATTACAGCTTCTCCCAGAAGTTCTCCACCAGAAACTACTCAAAATAAATCAAAACAGGATCATTTCAGCTGCTCCACTAGCTAAGTGCGTTGCATAGCACCTAAATCCACTGGCTAGGTCTATTGGAACGCACCTAAATGCACTGTGAGAGTGCGTTGGGCGAGAAATGACAAATGGCAGTGTCATTCTGCGAGGTGGAGAGACAATGGAAGCTTCCAGAATCTTCTCCTATGGCACTTGCCTCACTGAATTCGACCAAGGATGAGTAAGAGGCCTTCAGTCTCCAAGTGGAAGCAAGAACTGACAGAGAGAAGGCACTAATCAAATCACAAGCTCACTCATCCTCCTTACACACATCTATATATGGATCCCTCATCTCAGAGATCCAGAGGCTGGAATTTTGCACATTGTAAGGAATTGTTGTTGGTTTTGAGACAAACATCAGAGAATTGGGTGATCTATGCTTTGTTGGAGGTGAATAGGGGCTTCTTTGCTGGGAGGTTGATGATGGGTCAGGAATCATGGGTTGTAACTCCTCCTGGATCTTCTTGTTTATCAATAAAAACTATTTGAGTTTCTCCTCCATGCTTTTGTATCATTGATGCTTGTTACATTTGTATGGTTAACTTAAATCTGATCCTAAGTTGTTTATGAATATAGATCCATGTCTTTGTATAGTTTTCTTCTTCTGTGATCCTAGAGGTACTTGGTGAAGCTGGGCAAGTAAGAGAGCAGGTAGCTGGAAGCTGTCAAAGAAGAGAGGGATTGAATCAAAGGATTAGCGCAAGACACAGGTCGGTCCTTTCTATTCCTCTCTATCTATAGTTCATAAAGGAAATACAAAAGTAGTTTTCTCTGTTTGTTTCTAAGGCAACTGTCACGCCTTAGTGGGATAGAGCAGTTCTAAACAGACACTTTTCCCGGTAACAGTGAATTACTCATCCATGCTCCCCTCATGTGTACAACTTGGAAATGAATTTTATTTAGTTACCGAGTCCTCTATTGGTGTCAATCTATTTGCTGGAGACTAAGGGTTCTATTTCAGTTACACCCAACTTTTATTTTATTCTTGTTTCTTCAGGATGGCTTTACGAGTGACACTAAATAGGTATGGCACATTTTGTTTTTACTTCAGCATCCTCTCGCATGGGTTTCTATACCTATCAAAAAGCCTTATAGGGTGTATATCATTTTTATATTTATAATCACTATGATATGGTAATGGCCTCCTACAAGCATTTTAATTCCTCTTGTTCAGAAAGGCTGTGATGTAATATTTCCTCCATGGTTTTTACCTATATTATGTAATCGTATCGTGTTTTTGGTTCCTCTCCTTGTATTTTACCTCCCCATTCGATACATATTAATGAGGATATTTGTGCTGAAGCTCTGAATTATTACATGGAAACTTCTATATATGCATGTTCGTTTTGATCGTCAAGTAATAAGGAAAACTTACTCATTTTCTATCATGGTTTTTGATAAACCTATCATGAATTCTCTCATTATTTCCTAATAAGGCTAGTTGATTTATATATTCTTTCAATTAGCATGTCTATACATGAATGGCTACATATTATAATTTTCCTCGCTTTGTGGTCAAATTATGTTATTAATGACAATTCTCTTCATGTAGAGCTATAGATGTTCCCCTAATTTTGTTGAGCAATACATCTATGTTAAGTACTAGATTATTGACTCGGGTGATAATCTATTGTATATTTAATAAAGAGATTAATTTTAGTAGAGTTCCTATATAGCATTATTCTCGTCCTCTCCTCTCTAATAATATATCCAATTCTTGGCCTCTCGCACCATAGTAGTTATATGCTACAAGAATTACGTCTTCTTGGTGTTCAAAGGAAACATTAATTGATGATTCATGTATCTAGACCGCATATTTTTATTTTAATTTTCCTTATCCAATTCCTTATTGGTATCATCCTATATGTGATCCTGTTTTGCACACTAACACCATCATTTTTACCCCTTTTTGATCCACTTCGATACAGTGATTTAACTACCAAAATGATAAAGTAATATATATATATATATATATATTTTAATGTTTTATCCTATTCTATATTTTTAATTCCCTTTTCTTGATAAGTGAAAAAATATGTTCTTAACAATTAAACCTAGCCAATAAGCTAACACCATACATATTTATACCATTTATTGTGAGTGAATGATCATTACTAATAGCATAAAGAAACATTACAAGTACCACAAAAAGGAACATTATCAAATGGAGATGATATTATGAGGTTGTGCAATGTGATCCAAGTGACAACGAGTTTACTCGCCATGGCTATGTGAATGATAATAGCCTAAGGGAACTTGATTCACGGTTTGAAACTTACCTTGTACTTTCACTAGTATTTGTGACATTTTTTGGCTTTGAATGAGAATAAATAGTGCTACCAACCAAAAATAGAGATGGTATCATCATTAAAAGTTATGCTTATATTAAAGAGTAGATTGATTTTTCTTTTGAGCCATTTTTATATGGAGAATTTAATAACTTTGTAGAATTTTAATTTTATTTCAATTATTGACTATTACAAAGATGGTAGGGGTTTTTATTATAAAGAAAGGAAAATGACTCTACTATTACATTTGCAGGTGCTCCAGGGAATCAGGCAGGGCAAGGCAAGTGATAATGAAAAAATAGTAAGAGTGCACACATTTCTATTTCAGTTATGCACTATATTTATTTTATTTTATTTAAGTAAGTAGCTCTCTTGGAAATGGTATAAAACTTGCCTTACACAAATTTATTATTTTATTCTTAACATGAAGAAGGATGGGTGGTTTGGTGTGCCTCCAAGAAACAATTAACGACCGAGAAAAAATGTAGTGATAGAGACTGCTCTGCAACTTCAGCTTATGAAGTGGATCATAATAGTTCATTACTTAAATTAGATTCATTGGATATGAAGCTTCCACAGGAACTAGATCACCACCAATTTGGATACCCATTATAGCAATTCTAGGGCTGCAAATAGGAGATGGAGCCAACTCGAATTGTGAAAGCGAGTAGTAGAGAAGATAATTTTGTAGGTCACCAATAGATTGAGAATTGGCCTATATCATGATGCCACGAACTGTGTCAATTTCCATCTTTTGTAAAACCTTCATGAAGACAAAATTTCCAATCAATTGTATATATAAACGCATATACATTATTACAATTATTTGCTATCAACAAAGCCAATTCCAATTATACAAGGGTCTTGAAATTGTGCTTTAACAACTCGATATGAATTTAATCTACACCATTTAATTTGATTGAAGCTTTGAATTTATATGTTAGAGTGTAAATCCTCTTGTAGGATGGAGAAATCTAGAACATTTTTCTTTTGCCTCATACTATGTATTAAAATGAAGTTCCAACTGAGGATCCTGCATGTTCAAATGACATGAGTGCATTTTCATAAAATATTAGTCTCTTACCTTATTATTTTCAATGTTGCTTTCGAGAATTGTTTTTTCATCTATATTTAAAATTACTTTGTCATTAGCTTTAAAAATAATGGATTTACTTATTTTTTATTCTGTTGGTATCCATAAAAAACAGAGATTTAAGTTAATTAAAATCACTATTTTGGAACTTTAAATGTTGAAACCACCATAAAAGAACATTTAAAATGAATTTATTTATTTATTTTTTAAATAATTTTTTGTATTGCCTCTAAAGAGACAATAGTTTGAATTATGGACATATAGTCTCTATAGAGACAACATGTTTTTAATCTCAACTATTTTCTTTGAAAAGACAAAAATGTAATTGTCTCTAAAGAGACAAAAATGAAAATGTCTCTACAAAGACAAATGAAATTGTCTCTAGATAGACAAATGAAATTGTCTCTAGATAGACAAATAAAATTGTCTCTTAATAGACAATCATTCTTGTCTTTATGGAGACAATAATAATATGTGTTCTATATTGTCTTTATAGATACAATTTTTTAAGACAATAGTTTTGAGACATTAAATTTTGACACACCCACTTAAAGAAATATTTAAGACAATACACAAGTTTCTTTTTGTCTTAAGTTAATGCAATTGATTGAAATATTGTCTTAAACCCCCCCACATGTAGTAGTGCAAGCCTGTTGTGGCACCTCCAAGAGATTGAGAATAGAAAGGAAGCTAACAAACAATTAAGAAATTGTAAGACAACCTAAATGAAGATTTAACATTGATGCAGTAACTAATTTGTTGAGTGAGATTTTTCAAGTGATTCAGCAAAATCTTATTTATTCTACAAAGAGTTTCACCAACAAAAAACAATAGAGATGGTTAAGATTACTATAAAACAAAATATAACATGGATAATTGAAAATGACTTGATTAACATGCAAGGTAGACTAGAATAACTAACAAAAATAATCAATAGGAAGGAACTCTTTATTTTACTATCAATAGACAAAATCTTAAGTGATCTTTAAAAGATAGACAAAAGAAGATAAGGTTAAGCAAAGTAAGCCTTCTCCAACCCTTTAGAGAAGGGTCCCTCTTGGTTTTTTTTTGTTATTTCTTTCCAAGTCAAGAAATTCACAAGATCCTTCAATGGTGAAAATCATTGGAGAGTTAGGAGAACTCTTACCAAAAGGTAGGCAAAGACAACAATCCTCTTACTTCTCTCAACCAATGTTAACCCATGATATTGTATTTTTAGATTCTTTTGTAGCTTCATTAAAACTATCTCCAAGTGTGAATGAAGCTTAAACTTGTAGATAACTCCCATGTATAAAGGGACCTTTGTGGTACCAATGGACTACCTATTAATCTTCTTGGGCTCTAAATTCCCTAATTCAAGTTTCACCTTGAATCTAGATGAGATTTGCACATTTATTACACAAAACATTGGTGAGATCTCATTTCAGTTGGATATGTGCAACTATTGAAGGAATGGTCATGATGAAAACATCATGCAATATCCTCACTATGAGTTTGCATAAATGACGCAAGATCCACTTTTATATAATTTTTCCATTCCTTTTAATGTGCTAATTTAATTTCCATAAGTAACTTTTGTCATGCTATGATAATGACATTCTTGAAAATTACTTGTGTCGCATTATGATAGATTTTCAATAGTTATTATGTCATTTTATTATTTTTTACCAAAATTACAATCTCTCACTATTATTATTTGTTTCTTTTTTCATATAATTTTGTTACTCGCTCAGCAAATCAGTTTTCTACAATAAACGTCCATAATTATTTATACTCTACCTTCCATACTCTGATCAAGCTACAATGCTAAGAACCTAAAGTGTCTCTCAACATTGCTACATGCTATATGTGTGAGCAAACATGATCACAAAGGCGTCGAGGTTCTACCACTTATTCAAACTATCAAAATAATTCTTTACTATACCCATGATTAGATGTGTAATGTTGTAACACTAATGCCATAATCAAGGTTTGGCAAAAATGTAACATTAAACGCATTATAGATGAAAAATTAAGGAGGTCAAAAATTGCATTAATAACGTAACATGTCAGACTTTTTAATTTCATTGGAGTTCTCTGCATCATGTGAGACCAATGGAATATGTAAATCTCCACATTTTATAAAAGGCCCACAAAAGAGTATGATATGCATGGTATATGCCCTTCTATGTTTCTTTATTAATTAAAAAGAAAGGAATTTGCCTATCCCCATTGTGGATATAATATAATGATTAAACTGAAATGTCTTATCACCGTTCTGCCGTACTGGCTGTTGATATTGAATTCATAAACATTATTTTTATTAGTCTTTTTATTAGAGTTGTCTATAATGCGATTTTTTTTTGGAGATTTCAGTGATGGAATCCGGGGAAGAAATTGAGGTTAAATCTTGATTTGTTGCAGTTAAAATGGTTTTTTAACTACATATTTGGATTCAGCACCCTCGAAAACCTTGGGATGGTTTCATTGTGCAGAAACTCATTGTGCAGAAACTAGCTATCAAAATTAAGATTCCAATAAATTACTGCAAACCCTAAAAACCCCGAAAAGCTTTAAAAAGTCCGACAACTGCATTTTTATCTCATTTAAAAATAAATTTTATTATCAAAAAAACCTATCATAAATCGGCTCTCCACATCAATGAATGACACAGCGCGACTTTCCGGAATTGTACTTTTAGCAATACTATGAATATTCACTGGGATGAAAATATTGCTATCTAATTTAGTCAGTTCTACCCAAGATTTGAATGCAACATCTGGTGATTGTCAGCGGAGTCATACATATTTTTCTGAACAAATCTAAATCCTGTTCCAATTAAATGGCACTCCACGAAGTATCAGATATTGTGTATGATCCAGTCCGTTTGCATCCAAACGGAACCTTGTTCGATCGTATTGACCTGGAAGACATATTGGACAGTGATAACGATAACAGACCTGGATATAACCTAGAGACTGGCTGGCCTTTCCACACACACGATATTCAACCCCAACCCGAAATAAGAATGCAAATGCGACAACGTGTGGCCGTTGGCGAAGAGACTTTTGTACGTCAAAATATGTTATTAGCTTCGTCCGTGATAGAAGACTACCCTTTTGAGATATTGGACGACAGCCATATGACTGATTACCTCAATTCATTGTGTCACTGGATTGATAACTGTATCAGATTACCGCGAGATTTGAAAATTCTGTGGAAAAATTTAAATCTCCTTCGTCTGAATTGCCAGTATAGCGACGCAAACCAAAGACTGTTTCGTTCTGTGAAAGGATTCGTCAAATTGATTCATACGCTATTATGGCATTTCCCTAGAGCTGAACTGCTGAGCACAGATGCTGGAAGGGAACACAGGGATACTGTGAAAATCTGTAGGGAGATACTTAAGCTTGCGGAGATTACAGACTTCAGTGAAGAGGACGGGTTTTCTATTACGGCCATTCGGTCGTCCGCCGAGAGGTTGTGTGACGTAATGTTGACTGTTTTGAAAGCCGGACGTACCATTTATTTTGTGGGCCAATACAAGAAAGACGTGCGTAGAATAGTGCGCATCATGGAAGCCATGGTTAAAAATCCACAGTTTTATAATTATCCACAGTTACATAATTATCCACAGTTACCTCGCTTCGACATTTTCTTAGATAGTTCGATATATTACATCTTGAATGATCCAACCACGCCTAGTGTCGACCTCATCCGCTGTGCAGATATTGTCTATACGTATTGTAGCGAGGCATTTGATCCGTTGGGTGCTGGCCCCGCATTGTGCAAAGCATTGAAAGTTCTGATTGACCGTTTCTTGGATAGTAATAGTAATCGGTATGGGGTTATTGTTGATGAAGAATACAGTGATCGATCAGCCGCGCTAGAGAAGGTTTTGAAGATTTTGTGTCAGCTCTGTGCCAAATATGGTGCCCAGTTTGTTAGCATTATAGTGTGGCCGTGCTACCGAACGGTGGTACTCTGTTCGAATCTAATTCTGAACTATGCACTCTTGCATCCAGAAGAGGGGGAGGGTTCATTCAGTGGCAAACACATGCTGTATGCTATGATTATGAATAAATACATCTTTGAAAGCACTGCTGCGCAGGGTGTTGGTGTGTCGATAGACGACATCAAGGTTGTGTTCGATTTTGCTATGAGCTCTTTGCCTGGTCGTTACCTCTTCAACGGCCGTCCAAGGCTGAAGGAGTTGACAGACCAAGTGGTCAACAGCATGCTAAATTTCCCACCCTGTCAATTCCTGCTTCAATTCTGGAATGAGAGGTACTCTAGTCTCCTTTAGATTTCGAACCCTTTTGAACCTGGTCACCTCACGATGAAAAGCATACTCTTAACCATAAAGTTTATTCAAATTATAAATAACACACATAAATGTTTGTATTTTATCTGAAAATGTTTTCTTGATTCTTGCTTAAGGCAAGTTTCTTGCAATTTATTTGATTGTTGATAATTATTTATTAATGCAAAAATGTTTAGTTTTGAGAAACAAATAGTTATATTCAAAATTATTGTACAAATTATCTTCCAAATATTTCAGCTGAGCATAACTTGAACATCTTGGACGATTTTAATATCTTTCCTTTTTTTTTTGGAGGCCACTAGATTCCTTCACGATAATTGGAAGATTTTGGACTATTTTCTTAATTTTTTTTTAGGTAATTACAATATTTATGTATTTATGTTGGTATATTTTCTATAAAATTTAATTATGAAAAACCAATTAAAATAAACATGATACTCAATATGTCTAGATGTTTCATTCTACATCATGATATAGAATGTAATGATGTATTCTCAAGAAAATGAGAAAATGTATGTGTAGATGTTTCATTCTACATCATGATATAGAATGTAATGATGTATTCTCAAGAAAATGAGAAAATGTAATGTGTGAAAGTCCAAGAGCAATATATGGAATATAAAAGGTCATTTAGTTATATATGGACAAAATGCCTTTAAGAAAAGTCCAAAGGTGATTTAGAACTAAAGGCATATTAAAAGTCCAAAAACTGTAATATATTTATTTAATCATACACATAATAATTAAAAATATATAATTAAAATATAACAAAAATAAAATTACTAGAATAAAATCTATTTATAAAAATGTTTTATTTTATGAAAATACTTTAATAAATATGTTTATTTAAATGTAGTCACTTTTAATTGTAGAATGAAAATAAAATTATAAGTTTATATTATACTTAATAAGAATTATATAAAATTAATTAAATATAATTATTTACATGGTGTTCCTATCCAATTTTATACTTATTTACAGTGTTACCATCCATTATCTTTTTTTTTTTTTTGCCAATATTTGCTTAGTTATAATGTGAAATAAATATGTTATTTATGCTGGTATTGAGCTATTTTGAAAGATTTTTATTTTGATTGGTTTTCCTATAAAACTTAATAATAAAAATCACTTCACAAATATACAAAATTGATGGGCATAAATATTGCAACTCCATTATTTGTGTGGAGGAAATGGCCCAAAAAGTATAATAAAACTTTCAAATTATATTGACAACTCCCTCCCATTTTTTTGTGTTTCTCAGTATATTAATTTTGCTCTGGCTGCAAAATTTTTCAATGAAGATTCACAAAACCAATATCACCAATGGAATTTCGGCTTGCAGGCTGAGGGACTGCATAGTGGCAGACCTTACCAGCAAAGGAGGAGAACTTGCAAAATTGCACTTGTGTAACTCCAGGTTGGTTTCTGAACCTGTTTTGGAAACAACTTGCTTTGTTTGCCCTTCTGGGCCTGTTGGGGTTTGCTCAACTCTAAGATGGTTTTCTTCTACATTAATCATTATGGGTTCTTTTTGGTTGCATGTTGAGTTTCTGGTAATGTAAACTTGAGGGATTTGAAGGAAATGGCCACGACCTTCCTTCATCTGAGTCTTTTTTCCTCTATTCTTCTTTTCATTATACTTCTTTTCATTACAGTCACAGAATGGGTTAAACGTTTCCACCATCCTGCTAAAGATGGGAAGAACAACTACATGAAAGGGCTTACTTAATTTCTTAACCTTCTACTATTTATACTGTTTATGCAGCTCGCTCTTTGTGAGGTTTTAGAATTTATGATGTTTTGCAATTACTGCTTGTTTTGTTTTTCACCTGGCTATACATAAACTTGGCTACAATTTTTTTCCTTATTTTCAAATGTGTTCCAACCAGGAACCTTCGGGTTGTCTACTTTTAATTCCGATGTACTAAGCCATGGGGAAGAATGAACCCCTTTTTAGTTATCCAAATTATAATGGAAGGACTAACCCCTCTCGAGGGTTTTTGATAAGTTATTAGGCTTAATGTACAGGGACTAGGGGGCGATTTGGGTTTTTTTCATTGCATTTATTTTTCTCTGCTCGGTTGCAAAATTCTTCAAAGAATGTTCACAAAGGGAATCTCACTAATGGAATCTCTGCTTGTAGGTTGAGCCACTGAGGAGAACTTGCCAAATTGTCAACCGGTGCCGCTGTAGGTTGGTTCGGTAAGGAAATCCAAATCCTTTGTTCATACAATATTATTTCCTTATGCGCAATGGTTTTCAACTTCTGCAACACTTAACATGCGCTCGTGGGTAATTTGGCTGTTTTTCATTACATTGATTTGGCTCTGCCATGCTGCAAAATTCTTCAAAGAAGATTCACAAAGGGAATCTCAGCAATGGAATTTCAGCTTGTAGGCTGAGTGATTTCATAGTGACAAACCTTACCAACGAAGGAGGAGAACTTGCCAAATTGAAAACCATTGTAGCTCCACATTGGTTTCTGAACCTATTTTGAAAAAAACTTGCTTTGTTTGCCCTTCTGGTCTTGTTGGAGTTTTCTAGTCTTGAAGAGGGTTCTCTTATGCATCAATTATTATGGGTTTTTTTTTTGCACGCTGAGTTTCTTGTACTGCAGTCTTGAGGGCTTTCAAGGAAATGGCCACAACCTTCCTCCATTTGAGTCCTTTTTCCTTTATTCTTCTTTTCATTACAGTCACACAGTGCGTTAAAAGTTTGCACTGTCCTGCTACAAATGGGAAAAACAGTTATGGGAAAGGGCTTCCTTAATTTCTCGACCTTCTATTGTTTATGCAGCTTGATCTTTCTAAGATTTAGAATTTATGAAGTTTGGCAATTACTTCTAGTTTTGCTTTTCGCCAGGCTCTACATAAACTTGGCTACATTTTTATTTCCCTCTTTTCAAATGTGTTCTAGCCAAGAAGCTTCTCTGGCTGGGGGTTATATTGTCTTCCTTTAATTCACATCTACTAAGCCATGGGGAAGAATGAACCCATTTTTCTTGTTGTGACCTAAATTATAATGGAAGGACTAACCCCTCTCCAGGGTTTTTGATCAGTTATTCAGCTTAATGTAGAGGCACTCAGCCAGAATTTTGGTGTTTTTCATTGCATTGTAGAGGCACTCACCATAAGTTTTGTTTCCACAAATCTGTGCAGAAATAACTTGTAGAGTAATTATTACACAAACTCTACTACAACTTTTTTTTCCCTCTTTTAAGTTGTGTTCCAACTATAAGATTCAGCTAACTGTAATTTGTGACTCCTCCTCGTAGTTAGTGATGAAATCATGTAAGAGAAAAAATGACTTTTGCTTGTTTCACTTAAAGTACATTCATAACTACTCTCTTTCTTTTTAATGTAACTTAACATATTTAGCTGTGACCTTCTATTCTTGTTTTAGACTTTTAACTTGTAAATTAATTTGTTGTTTATTATAGTGAGTAAAATGTTACCTCTTTCCATAAGCTTTGTTTCCTTAGATCTGTATGAAAATAACTTGTAGAATAATTATTATTGTTTTTCCTCATTCTCTACTCTTCATATGAATCAATTAAAGTGGGTGGACGTCGTAAAGGCTTACAGCCAATGCACAAAACTGAAATCTGCAATGCGTTATACTGGCCATCTTTGAAATTAACATAAACTTCATCTTAACTCAAGATTTGACATTTGTGTCTTGATGTGCTTGCAAGCTAGGAGGGTTGTTCTCGAAAGGTCTTAAATAAGCTAGTTATACAGTGTCTTGAAAAATCTTAAAATCTTAATCGATCTCTGTTTTAGAGCAAAATTGTGTCACCTGTGAGATAGTTTTATACCAAATCTATTTTAAATTAATATAAATCTATTTTAAAATAATATAAATTATGTTAGTGTGTTGGTTCAAAATATATGTCAGTCTATTGGTTCTTTAGAAGGCATATCCAGAAGCAATTCCATGGTGAAACAATTGAATCGAAATCGGTTAATTTTGCCACCTAAATTGTAACATAATTCGTAGTTCGGGCGAATCTGGGCGGGCCGAGAGGCCACAATGTGTGTCGATACGGCAAACAAATGGTCTTTAAATTAAACATTTGAATATTTATTTTGTAACCTAAGAAGAAAAGGCTGAGTCAAATTTATTTATTTTGTAATGTATAAAAAGAAACATTTGATGGTGAAACTTTGATAGAGGTTCAAAAAAGTTTATCTTAATATTTATATGTTATTTTTTAAAATATTTTTGCATACATGAGTTAAATCACAATATTCAGCTACATGAAATCTTGCTGCCCAAAACCTTGATCAATAAATTAAAATAGACCCACCTATATGCCTAATGAATTGTCTTTTGCACAATTAAACTAAATTCAACTAAAACTGCACAGGTAACATAGCGAGTTAACTGTTCGGATAGATTCATAGAGTGTAGTGCGTTTGGCACTTTCAGCACCTAACATGTATTTACCTGTATCTGCATATATTCAGACCTGAATATCTCATCCTGGCTGCAAAATTATGGTAGGAAACATATAACTCTGAAGAAGTTTGTTTTCTCTTTGCATTCTAATGCTTATTTTCAATTGTTCTTGAAGCAATCGCTTTTAAAAAATTGTTTTTCCTAGATTCTGGAGATCGCAAAATTCAATATTATTCTTTCATATCTGGTATTCCAATCAAAATCTCTTACGCGTTGACCCGATTTGTTTATTGAGTTTTACTTAATCATCATTTTAATTGAACCAGATATGTGACCTTGGATTTTATATCTATCTTTATGTCAGAAACCCCTTTGGAGATGACAAGGCAACCTTCTACGAGGGCATGGTAGGGAGGGCATGGTGGAGTGGAGCTGCACAAAAAAGGAAAGTGAGGGAAATTTTTTCAGTAACTTTTTTGGCTCCACTAAAGTCAACCTGTTCCAAGGATGTCTCAATTTTTTATCTTGGTTTTTTTCACTTGAAATAATTAATTCTATTTTTATTTATTAAAAATTATAAAAATTATATATTCTCTACCACTGAATGATTAATATATCTCTCTTGGTCTGGTGGGCTACACAATAATCTTGACGGACCTGCATTTTTGATAACATCATTCATAATGAAAAATTGTTGGATTGTATACACTAAAAGGGTGTAAAATGACCCATTGGACTGTGACATGATGATGTAAATCCTTTGAATGATGGTACACTCAACCGAATGGTGACATGGACCAAAATTTGGACAACTTTGAAAGGAGCGAAAACAAACCCTAGACCTAATACCTAGTGACCAAATTTTGCTTGGGGACTCAATGAAATGACGAAATTTGACATTGACACTTTTAAATCATTTTGTAAGATCATGTTTGATCACTAGAGGAAGGCTGCAAAGACTGAAACTAACATTGGCTGCAATGAGGATGGTAGCTCATTGGAGGTACCAAGAACAACAGATCTTTAGGAGAGCAGACAAGTGCCTTCATCCATTGGGCAATGGAGTCAAAAACTCATGCTGAAGTGCATGACTAAAAATTGACGACTTGATGACACAAACTAACTCTCACTCAACTAAAAACTAACTCGATACTTAAACACAACCAAGAAGCTGGAAATGATGCTCAAAGTAGAGCTTATTTATCAAAACCTACTCTAACAGTTTCATTCATCCCTGATCAACTGAATTGAAACAACCAATTCAACCAAGTAAATATTCATACTGCTGTTTGAATTCTCCACAAGTGCTTTCTTATGAACAATAAGAGAGAACTACTAAAATGCAAATCCCATGAAAACTTGTGAATAGATCCATTGAATACTATGGATTCTTTATCCGCCTCCAAAAACACTATATAAGGATCTTGAAGTTCATGCACACTAGGACTTAGCTCATCCAATGGATTACTTCTCTTCTCCTCATACCATGAATGCAAACTTTGATCTAAGCTTTGTGATGAGACTCCTGCTGAAAATGAAAAAGAAACCGGCTGCCAGATCAAGTTTGTATCAATACTTTTGTCAAGCTCACAGATAGGTGAAGGACTTTGACTACAAATATCATTCAACACATCAGCTATTGGATTGTGAAAAACTCGAAAAGATTGCTACAACCCATTTTCTATTGTTTCCAATGAGATTACATGATTTCCTATAGGATGCTCATTTGAAGATATACTATGTAGTTTTCCCTTCAGAAACTAAAATGATTCAAAACAAAATGGTACGGAACCATCTTGCATCATTTGATCATATGTTCTAGCTTCCAAGTCTTCATTTTCAACTTGACAATCAATGGCATTCGGGGGCTGCAAATCTAGATATGAGAAGTATTGAATAAGGTTTTCATTGCCCTCAAGGCGATCCAAATCAAGACTTGTTGATAGTTGATTTTTGATTGCATGAATGTTGTCTCTGATGAACTGAAATGAAGCAAAACAAAAAGGCAAAGATCCTTCACTTACCTCAAAATTTGCTACACTTTCCTCATCATTTCCATAACTAATATGTGATGGCTAAACATTGTATTAGAGCTACTAAAAGTGATCTTCTTCCTCCCACAAACTAACTGCTTATTTGTCTGCAAGATTAGCTTCTGTTTGGGGAACATAATCATCATCATACTGATTAAACTAAGGCAAATCATTAGTATAAAAGACATCATCAAGCATACATGTCATATCAACAGATCTCTCTTCTCCAAGATGATCTATAAAACAATAATTATCAGATCTATGACATCTAGGATAAGAAAGAAAATGTTTTGGAGTAGCCATTTTTTCTTCTTAAATCAGCGAACGATGGGATTGAACGTTATACTCATTCCTTGTGGTGATCCTTTATATCATCTCTTTGACTGCACTTGCCAAAATGTCAAGCTTTATCTCTAGAGATGTCAATTCCTCTCGATCTATGCTTTTCATTGCTTCTTCCTTCAACTTTGCCCTTCAGATCAAAAAATGAGCCTCTACATCTACTGCACTATTTTGCATCTCTTCAAGTGTTGCAAGATTCTTTTCTCTCAGTTGAAACTCCATTTTCGAATAAAAGGCACCCGTGTAGTGTAAGAGAGTGGATCCAGGAGGAGGTCTTATATTAACTCGCATTGAAAAGTAGACTTGATTAAATCTAGAAAAAACTGTTGTACTGTCTCCCTTGGCTATCTTTTTAGCTGGTTATACTCTTCTATAATCAAGAAAGGGTTTTGTCTAGGTATGTGTGCAGAAGAGTTTGATTAAATTTGATGACATTTTGTTTGCTCAAATTGAAAGGATAGATTTGGGTTTGGGGAATGAGGCTTAGTTTTGCAGAGATCTATATGGGGCAAGGTAGGCAAATGATTTGGTACTTCAAATTGAGTGAGATGGAGAGCTTTAGATAGGCGAGGAGCTGAAGAGAGAAAGAAAGTCTCATGGATCCTCTTCAAACAGCTGAAAACATAAATAACTAAACAAACCCTAGGTAGAGCACTGCAATTTCAATGTATTCTAGTTTTATCCTTGTTTGATTTAGTTAAGATGAATAGAGAGAGATGATGGCATACATAAAACACATGTAAACTTGCAATTACAGAAGGAAACACAATAATAAATCAAGTTGCCACAAGAATCCCATTAAGTGCTGCAAACCCTGGTCTATTCCTTTGCCAAACTGCTAAAATGAGTATACAATAGAGCTCCAAGCTTTCCCAAAAGTCCAACCTTTGCTAATGACTGAAAAACAAGTAGATATAGGCAATAAACAAATCATCCTAGCCTTTAGGGGTCAATCTCATAAGTTTAGGAGCTATTCCAACAAAATCTAAACTGAGAACTAAAATGTAGGTAGTCGAACAACTTACCTCTAAAAACTAGGGAACTGATTCATTTAGTTGCAAACTACCTTTTCATGGATGAATCTACCTCTATGAGTGAAAATTTAACATAATTACATCAGAATCTATCAAGTCACAGTAAATTACATCATGAATTTGGCTATTAGAAAGATAAAAGTCAAACTGTGAAGAAACTAGGTGAAAAACAGAGTTTTTTGGCCAAAATGAGAAAATTTCCTCCTGTGCGTCGCGCTGATTTCCCTATGCGTAGCACCTTTTTGCAGCTGATTTTGGAGGTTTTCCCTTGCACCAAATTTTCTCCAAGTGGGCTTGTTGGAAATTTATGCCTGTCTACTTTCCAGAACAAGTGGAAGTTTTGAATGTGGCATCCATTTTCCCCTCCAATACGGAATTCTCCCCAAATTGCTTCCCGTGTGTCCAAGAAGGGGCAGAAAGGTCATTTTTGAGGTGCTTTTGACCTTTTTGGAAGTTCAAAACTTGACAAAATTTCTTGCCCATTTGTGGGCATTCATATTTTTCGATTCCAAATCCAAAAATAATGAGTCCTCCTCAAAAGGAGGTCTTTATCAAAAGCGCGTGCCAAGTGGCGCGACGCATCAGGCTGAAAACCCTGTTTTTGAAGCCAAAATTTTCAAATTTGTAAAAAGTGTTCCAAATTTCTTGAAATTTGCACTGAGTGTCCTACATAAAGTGCTACATTGGGCTGAGGAAGCCTCAGACAAGATCTGAGGTCTATCTTTCTCTTTTCGCTTCCTCAATGCTTTCTTCAACTTGGAATTCAAAACCTTGTTTCTTGCTTTGCACACCTTGTTTCTCGCCAAGTAGTGGTAGGCCATTTTCCTCAACATATTTTTCTATCTGTTGGCCTTCTCCAACATCTTTTCCAAGTGCATGTTTATCACCTTGAGCCAAAATTCACGATCAGCTTGAATTTCCCTTTCAAGTGTTTTCAATTTGGTTTTCCTCCTCTTGGCACATTGCTAGTTTTTCTTTATGTTTTTGAGCTCCATGGATGAGTGGGACTGATGAGGGGAGGATTTGATGCTAGCTATAGGTTTTTGGAGAATGAAAGGGTTTAGGGAATAACATTTAGGGATTAGGGATATTTTATTAGGGTTTGGGATAGTGGGATTAAGGATTTAGGGTTGGTAGTTCTGGGATATGGGGAATAGGGTGGATAGATGAGAATGTAAAGAGAGGGAGAAAGTCAATGAGGGAATGAAGGAGTGAGGGAGTGAGAAATTGCTAGGAGTAGGATTAGCAATAAGAAATACAATTTATATACCCTATGCAATTGCTTTTGACAAGAAATGCAAGGAGTTAGGGCTTTGATGTTTTCTCATTAAATCACCACAAACACCAAGGTAAACTCATTCACTAGCCATGGAGAAATGTTAAATTACTTGAATCAATGAGGATGCCACAAACCCAATGCACCATGGCCTCCCAATGTGTTGCACCTGTTCAAAATTTACACTGCAAAGCACTGCCCAATGCGCCGTGGCCTTTCAATGCGCCGCACCCCAAACCCAATGCATTGAGCTTTTTGCAGGAGACTTTTGGAGGCCTTACATGTTCCAAAATTGGGCATGGGATAGCTTGTTGGAACTATTATTAAATCCACTTTCCAATGAAACTATAATTTTTCAATTTGGAGTTCATTTATCCTTTCAAAAATGAAATCTCTCGAGACTGATCAAAATGTACGAAATGAGGCTGCCTAAAGGCAGAGTGCTGTTGCAGTCAACATTTGTAGGTCTTCCTTAACCCCAAATTGAGCTCATGATAGCTCATTGGAAATATATTTGTGTATAGTTATCATTTGATGGATCATGCAAGTCATTAGGCCAAACAATCTAGGTGAGATCTTGATTTTCCGAAGGTCACTTCAGAGGTGCATCAATTCTCCTGAGGCAACTGTATTTTTCACATTTCTGTAAAACAATGACACCAGTGTAAAAAGAGAAGGAGTTTTGTCTTCCTTAGTCTATTGCGGAAAAAACATCTCTCAGTTTTCCGAAATTCATCTTTTCTTGCTCAGAAACATCATTGGAGTAAAACCTATCCTGATGTGTGGAATAGGGGATTTGTCAAAATGAAGTGAAATGAAGGGGATAAGGGCCTTCTAAATTCTTGAGAAAATTTTGGGAAGTAGGGAGGGATGCTAGGAAGTAGGGGAAAGTGGAATTTCAAAGATTGAGTAAGGGGAAGGGGTGCAATGGGGAAAAACATGGGCCTAGCCTAGAAAATTATCATGTTGTAGCATGAAACTAGGGTTTGTGCGAAAATGAGGAATTTGGGGGATATCAGTGATGAGAAGCATTTAATAAGGTACATTAAGGATATGGAAAGGTGTATGAACATCAGGATACTATTTTTCCTGATGATTTGACCATTCAAGAGATATTACCTTCAAACCCCTAGGAGAGCGAAATGAACCTTACCTAGGCACAACTAAAGCATGAACAAGGTGTAAAATGACCTATTGGAACCTGACATGATGATGAAAACCCTTTGAATGATGGTGCACTCAGCTGAATGGTGACATGGACCGACATTTGGACAACTTTGAAAGGAGTGAAAACAAACCTTAGAACTAATACCTAGTGACCAAATTTTGCTTGAAGACTTGCTGAAATGATGAAATTTGACCTTGAAACCCTAAAATCATTTTGTAAGAGCAGGTTTTATCGCTAGAGGAAGGCTAAAAAGACTGACACTAACATTGTCTCCAATGGGGATGGTAGCTCCTTGGAGGTGCAAGGAACAACAGATCTTTGGGAGAGCAGACAAGTGCCTTCATCCATTGGGCAATGGAGTCAAAAACTCAAGCTGAAATGCATGACTGAAAACTGACAACTTAACGACACAAACCGACTCTCACTCAACAAAAAACTGACGCGATACTTAAACACAACTGACAACCTTGAAATGACACTCAAAGTAGAGCTTATTCATCAAAACCTACTCTAACAGTTTCATTCATCACCTGATCAAGCGAAATGAAACAACTAATGCAACCAAGTAAGTATTCTCGCTGCTGTTTGAATTCTCTATAAGTGCTTGCTTATGAACAACAAGAGGGAACTACTGAAAGGCAACTCCCATGAAAACTTGTGAATAGATCCGTTGAATACTATGGATTCTCTATTTGCCTCCAAAAACACTATATAAGGATCTTGAAGTTCATGCACACTAGGACTTAGTTCATCTAAATGGATTACTTTTCTTCTCCTCATACCATGAATGCAAACTTTGATTTGAGCTTTGTGACGAGACTCGTCCTGAAGATTACAAAGACACCGACTGCCAGATCAAGTTTGTATCAATACTTTTGTCAAGCTCATAGATAGGAGAAGGACTTTAACTGTAGACGTCATCCAACACATCAACTCTTGGATTGTGAAAATTAAAAAGATTGCTACAACCCATTTACTATTTTTTCCGATGAAATTACATGATTTCCTACAGGATGATCATTTAAAGATATACTATGCATTTTTCTGTTCAAAAACTGAAATGATTTAAAAAAAATGGTACGGAATCATCTTCCATCATTCTATCATATGTTCTAGCTTCCAAGTCTTCATTTGCAACTTGAAAATCAATGGCATTTAGGGGCTGCAAATTTGGATATGAGAATTCTTGAACAAGGTTTTCATTTCCCTGAAGTGGTACCAATGGACTACCTATTAATCTTCTTGGGCTCTAAATTCCTTAATTCAAGTTTCACCTTGAATCTAGATGAGATTTGGACATTTATTACACAAAACATTGGTGAGATCTCATTTCAGTTGGATATGTGCAACTATTGAAGGAATGATCATGATGAAAACATCATGCAATATCCTCACTGTGAGTTTGCATAAATGACGCAAGATCCACTTTTATATAATTTTTCCATTCCTTTTAATGTGCTAATTTAATTTCCATAAATAGCTTTTGTCATGCTATGATAATGACATTCTTGAAAATTACTTGTGTAGCATTATGATAGATTTTCAAGTGATAATAAACATCGATAAAATCTATCATCATTTAAACAAAATAATTTTCCTGGCAATAGTTATTATGTCATTTTATTATTTTTTACCAAAATTACAATTTCTCACTATTATTATTTGTTTCTTTTTTCAGATAATTTTATTAATTTTGTTACTCCGTCAGCAAATCAGTTTTCTACAATAAACGTCCATAATTATTTATACTCTCACATTTTCATATCCCTAATGAATAAAATTATTACTCTAAATTATCTCTCATTTAGTTTCATCCCCACTGGACCTTCCATACTCTGATCAAGCTACAATGCTAAGAACCTAAAGTGTCTCTCAACATTGGTACATGCTATATGTGTGAGCAAACATGATCACAAAGGCGTCGAGGTTCTACCACTTATTCAAACTATCAAAACAATGCTTTACTATACCCATGATTAGATGTGTAATGTTGTAACACTAATGCCATAATCAAGGTTTGACAAAAATGTAACATTAAACGCATTATAGATGAAAAATTAAGGAGGTCAAAAATTGCATTAATAACGTAACCTGTCAGACTTTTTAATTTCTTTGGAGTTCTCTGCATTATGTGACACCAATGGAATATGTAAATCTCCACATTTTATAAAAGGCCCACAAAAGAGTATGATATGCATGGTATATACCCTTCTATGCTTCTTTATTAATTAAAAAGAAAGGAATTTGCCTATCCCCATTGTGCATATAATATAATGATTAAACTGAAATGTCTTATCACCGTTCTGCCGTACTGGCCGTTGATATTGAATTCATTTTATTAGTCTTTTTATTAGAGTTGTCTATAATGCGATTTTTTTGGAGATTTCAGTGATGGAATCCGGGGAAGAAATTGAGGTTAAATCTTGATTTGTTGCAGTTAAAATGGTTTTTTAACTACATATTTGGATTCAGCACCCTCGAAAACCTTGGGATGGTTTCATTGTGCAGAAACTCATTGTGCAGAAACTAGCTATCAAAATTAAGATTCCAATAAATTACTGCAAACCCTAAAAACCCCGAAAAGCTTTAAAAAGTCCACTTATAGACAACTGCATTTTTATCTCATTTAAAAATAAATTTTATTATCAAAAAAACCTATCATAAATCGGCTCTCCACATCAATGAATGACACAGCGCGACTTTCCGGAATTGTACTTTTAGCAATACTATGAATATTCACTGGGATGAAAATATTGCTATCTAATTTAGTCAGTTCTACCCAAGATTTGAATGCAACATCTGGTGATTGTCAGCGGAGTCATACATATTTTTCTGAACAAATCTAAATCCTGTTCCAATTAAATGGCACTCCACGAAGTATCAGATATTGTGTATGATCCAGTCCGTTTGCATCCAAACGGAACCTTGTTCGATCGTATTGACCTGGAAGACATATTGGACAGTGATAACGATAACAGACCTGGATATAACCTAGAGACTGGCTGGCCTTTCCACACACACGATATTCAACCCCAACCCGAAATAAGAATGCAAATGCGGCAACGTGTGGCCGTTGGCGAAGAGACTTTTGTACGTCAAAATATGTTATTAGCTTCGTCCGTGATAGAAGACTACCCTTTTGAGACATTGGACGACAGCCATATGACTGATTACCTCAATTCATTGTGTCACTGGATTGATAACTGTATCAGATTACCGCGAGATTTGAAAATTCTGTGGAAGAATTTAAATCTCCTTCGTCTGAATTGCCAGTATAGCGACGCAAACAGAAGACTGTTTCGTTCTGTGAAAGGATTCGTCAAATTGATTCATACGCTATTATGGCATTTCCCTAGAGCTGAACTGCTGAGCACAGATGCTGGAAGGGATCACAGGGATACTGTGAACATCTGTAGGGAGATACTTAATCTTGCGGAGATTACAGACTTCAGTGAAGAGGACGGGATTTCTATTACGGCCATTCGGTCGTCCGCCGAGAGGTTGTGTGACGTAATGTTGACTGTTTTGAAAGCCGGACGTACCATTTATTTTGTCGGCCAATACAAGAAAGACGTGCGTAGAATAGTGCGCATCATGGAAGCCATGGTTAAAAATCCACAGTTTTATAATTATCCACAGTTACCTCGCTTCGACATTTTCTTAGATAGTTCGATATATTACATCTTGAATGATCCAACCACGCCTAGTGTCGACCTCATCCGCTGTGCAGATATTGTCTATACGTATTGTAGCGAGGCATTTGATCCGTTGGGTGCTGGCCCCGCATTGTGCAAAGCATTGAAAGTTCTGATTGACCGCTTCTTGGATAGTAATAGTAATCGGTATGGGGCTAGGGTTGATGAAGAATACAGTGATCGATCAGCCGCGCTAGAGAAGGTTTTGAAGATTTTGTGTCAGCTCTGTGCCAAATATGGTGCCCAGTTTGTTAGCATTATAGTGTGGCCGTGCTACCGAACGGTGGTACTCTGTTCGAATCTAATTCTGAACTATGCACTCTTGCATCCAGAAGAGGGGGAGGGTTCATTCAGTGGCAAACACTTGCTGTATGCTATGATTATGAATAAATACATCTTTGAAACCACAGCCGCGCAGGGTGTTGGTGTGTCGATCGAGGACATCAAGGTTGTGTTCGATTTTGCTATGAGCTCTTTGCCTGGTCGTTACCTCTTCAACGGCCGTCCAAGGCTGAAGGAGTTGACAGACCAAGTGGTCAACAGCATGCTAAATTTCCCACCCTGTCAATTCCTGCTTCAATTCTGGAATGAGAGGTACTCTAGTCTCTTTTAGATTTCGAACCCTTTTGAACCTGGTCACCTCACGATGGAAAGCATACTCTTAACCATAAAGTTTTTTCAAATTATAAATAACACAAATAAATGTTTGTATTTTATCTGAAAATGTTTTCTTGATTCTTGCTTAAGGTAAGTTTCTTGCAATTTATTTGATTGTTGATAATTATTTATTAATGCAAAAATGTTTAGTTTTGAGAAACAAATAGTTATATTTCAAAATTATTGTACAAATTATTTTCCAAATATTTCAGCTCAGCATAACTTGAACATCTTGGACGATTTTTAATATCTTTCTTTTTTTTGGGAGGCCACTACAATATTTATGTCTGTCTATTTTATATATATCATTTCAAGATAATTGGAAGATTTTGGACTAGCTTCAATTTCATTTCAAGATAATTGGAAGATTTTGGACTAGGTTGTAGTTGAAGCTGAAAATTTTGGATGTTGAGCAACAATATTCCAATCATTGTAATTCATCATGTAATTGAAGTTATTTCTAGTAAGACGTTAGTTAGGTGTTTGAAAAAATAAGGCCTATTTCTAGTAAGAGGATGCTTAAGTATGTGAAACCTACTCAAAAAATAAATTATTTTGTGCATGCAACAATCTTCACCATGAGGACCACACCAAAGAGGTAATCATCTTGTGAAGTCTCTAATATGTCCAAATTGATGATATTTTAGGAAAAGAGGTTTTTGTAGAAAGTGAATCCATACCATTTTTAACTTCATGTTAGTGTTAATTGTACCATTTTCAACTTCATGTCATTGTTAAATGTATATCATTGATCATATTCATAACATTGTGCATAAACACTCATTTATATGGGAGTAATCCAAAATATGTGCTTTCAGTGAATCTTTAAGCAACCTCCTCCATTTGTCACTTAGAATTCATGTAATTATTCAACTTGGTATTTTATGACTTTATATGTACTGACATGTTCTTAATATTTTTTTATATTGAACTATGTAGTAATATATTTTTAAAGTAACTTATTTTGTTTATCTTGAGTTATATGTTGTTATTTTAATTTGTAAATGATGAATATATTTTAAATGGTTGGTTCCATTTGTGATTTCCAACAATCAATCTCGATACTCAACCTCAACTAAGGTATATTTTTTAGTTAGATCATAAATAGATTGGAGTTTTTGGTATTTTTTTTTGTTAGATCGAAAATAGATTGGAGTTTTTGCTTCACATTTACATTTGATTGGTTGGGGTAACATAAGGCTTTTTTTTGGGAAGAGAATATTTGTGTATCTAAAACCTTCCTGATAACTAAATTTCTTTGTGCATACAACTATCTTCCGCATGACAATAACACCAAAGAGGTAACCATTACAAAATATGAAAATAAATTGTTGAAAAAGTCTAACCTTGCCTTATATTTGTTCTATTAAAACACAATGTAAATATAAATAATAATAATGGAATGATAAAAATTAACATTATACTAACAAAATTTGGAAATTTAGATTACTAATTTATAAAAAAAAAAAGGTATTGCCTACTTTCTTTACAAACACAAATAATATGTAGATATAACTTCTAATCTCTTTTCTTAGTTTTGAAGAGATATTTCAATATTGAAAATGACATATTATTGTATAACCCATACACAAATAATCCACTACAAACTTATTAGTTGAGTAGTTTACTAATTTTTAGTAGGCTAAAAGGATTAATTTTTAGTAGGCTAAAAGGATTAATTAGTGCGAGGGGCCGGAATCCGAGCTTTCTCGGCAGTCGTAATACCCCTGGTTCTCTTTCAATGGACACATTACCGCTCTCGGGGCGGTATATGGTATATCGCATGCATTTTAAGTGGGAAGCAGTTTTGCCGAAATGGGAGCGATTCCATTCATCAAGCTACACGTGGCCAAGGGGAGGGACTGAATACCACCCTCATCGCACGCTAATGTTCGGTGCTTTAGACCCGTGCGATATGAGCCTAGGCCGTCGGATTAAACAAGGTGGATCTATGGTCAGGAATGATCGTGCATGTAGGTGGGTCCAGGGGGTTAAGTGTCGCGCTTCTAGGTACCACGATATCTTCCACTGTCGTTGGATCGGGAGAGGAGATTGGATGGTTGAGATTAAAGATGCAAGTCTGGACGAGGAATATATCCCGTACTTGTTTCGTTTCATGGCGGGAATCGATGACTTGAGCACGTTCAACAGGTTCATGGGTTATTTCCCCAGGTGGACCCGATATCCTTTCAGATTGGTACCCTTTTTCTCTTCGGGCCCGATATTAAATGTAAAGTGGGTGCTTGGCACCAGCCCGAATTGAATCTCATCCATTGGATTTCGGTGGGATGATCGAACGGTCTTAACATTTTCTGTCTTTTGAAAGTTCTGAGGTTTTGTAGGTAGGGTTCGAGGTTTCGGCCTTTAGCTTGATGCCCTTGGCCCACAGTTCCTCATGGGCTCTTGTATTTTATGTAATTTATTTTCCTTATTAATGAAATAGAAGGTACGACTCTTGCTTGAACAAAAAAAAAAATTGACCTCAAACTCCAGTCACTATACTGTGAAGGGGGGTATTTTTTTAATGATTTATAGAACATGAAAAGATGGTATTATTTGTAATGTTTTATTTTTAGGTTAATTATTTAACATATATTATATATTAAAAAGTATAATTATATTAATTTAATAAATTTTTCAAGAAAATTTAAAAAACAAAAATATTTTAGAAATTTTAATAATTTTAACTAATGTTTAATATAAAAAATCTAAAATATGATATTGTAAAATATTCAAATTATCTTTGAGATTTATATTATATTTTACGTGAAAAGATGATATTTTTTTAATGCTTTATAGAACATGAAAAGATGGTATTGTTATAAAAAATCTAAAATATGATATTGGAAAATATTCCAATTATCTTTAAGATTTATATTTGATATTTTTTTAATGCTTTATAGAACATGAAAAGATGGTATTGTTATAAAAAATCTAAAATATGATGTTGGAAAATATTCAAATTATCTTTAAGATTTATATATCACCTGTGATAATAGTAATTCTCTAGTGGGCATGAAAGATTATATATTTTTAATGCTTTATAGAACATGAAAAGATGGTATTGTTTGTAATGTTTTATTTTTACGTTAAATATTTTATATATATTATATATTGAAAAATGTAATTATACTAATTTAATATTAATTTAATAAAAAATTCAGAGTTTTTTTAAAAAGAGAAATATTTCTTAAATTTTAGAAAATTTAATAAATCTTACTAATGTCTAATATAATAACTATATATTGCAAAATATTCAAATTACCTCTCAAAATTATATCCCATTAGATTTATATTTCACCTGCTTCCAATGAAAACATAAGATAACGACTACTTAAAAATTTAATAAAACTTACTAAGGTAACCAATACTTAAAAATTTAATAAATCTTAGTAATGTCTAATATAAAATTTCTATATTGCAAAATATTCAAATTACCCCTTATATTTCACCTACCACTTACTTCTGTAACTTAAAAAATTAATAAATATTACTGATGTCTAATATAAAAATTCTATATTGCAAAATATTCAAATTACCTCTCAGAATTATATCTCCTTAGATTTAGATATTACAAAATATTCAAATTACCTCTAATTATATCTCCTTAGATTTAGATTTAGATTTATATTTCTATCATAGGCATGAAACAATGGTATTTTTTAATACTTTATAAAACATGAAAATATCGATATTGTTTGTAATGTTTAATTTTATGTTAATTATATATCATATAATGAAAAATGTAATTATATTAATTTAATAAAATTTCATGAAAATTTTAAAATTAATTTTTTTCTAAATTTTAGAAATTTTAATAAATCTTCCTAGTATAAAAACTTTAAAATATGATATTGCAAAATATTCAAATTAACCCTCAGACTTATAACTGCTAAGAGAAAAAATGGTATTTTTTAATACTTTATAAAACATGAAAATATGGTATTGTTTGTAATGTTTAATTTTATGTTAATTATATATCATATATTGAAAAGTGTAATTATATTAATTTAATAAAAAATTCATGAAAATTTTTAAAAATTCTTTTTTTTTTTTTAATTTTAGAAATTTTAATAAATCTTACTCATATAAAAATTTTAAAATATTCAAATTAACCCTCACTTATAACTACTATAAAAACTTTAAAATATGATATTTTAAAATATTCAAATTAACCGTCACTTATAACTACTTAAGAAAATACTGCGGCTAAAAGATTCATATACCCCTCACATTTATGAAAAGGGACTGCTAGAAGATTCATATACCCCCTCAGATTTATGAAAAAGACTCTTACATTAAAGGAAATATTGTGGCAAGATGTTTTATTAACCGTTCTTAGAAATATTGTGGCTGTTTTATTAACCATTTTTAGAAATATTGTGGCAAGATGTTTTATTCACCGTTCTTAAAAATATTGTGGCAAGATGTTTTATTAACCGGGTTTCCAATGAAAAGGATTGTTCCAGTAAAGGCAATATTGTGGCAAGATGTTTTATTCACCGTTCTTAAAAATATCGTGACAAGATGTTTTATTAACCGTTCTTAGAAATATTGTGGCTGTTTTATTAACCATTTTTAGAAATATTGTGGCAAGATGTTTTATTCACCGTTCTTAAAAATATTGTGGCAAGATGTTTTATTAACCGGATTTCCAATGAAAAGGACTGTTCCAGTAAAGGCAATATTGTGGCAAGATGTTTTATTAACCGTTCTTAGAAATATTGTGGCTGTTTTATTAACCATTTTTAGAAAGATTGTGGCAAGATGTTTTATTCACCGTTCTTAAAAATATTGTGGCAAGATGTTTTATTAACCGGGTTTCCAATGAAAAGGACTGTTCCAGTAAAGGCAATATTGTGGCAAGATGTTTTATTCACCGTTATTAAAAATATTGTGGCAAGATGTTTTATTAACCGAGCTTCCAATGAAAAGGCCTGTTACAGTTAAGGAAATATTGTGGCAAGATGTTACTGTATCCTGTATTGTGATTTTGATCTGAAAATATGTAATTCGTTGATAAGCACTTTTTCGATTTTACATTGAATATCTAGATAATTATTTGTTTAATTCATATCTATTTAACTAATTTATATAATGTTTTTGCTTCTTAAAATTTTGGTTAAAATTCTGTTAAATTTTTATAAAATAACAAATATAAATTATTAAATTGGTATTAGTTTTTTACAACAAAAGAGAGATTTATAATATAATCAAACAGAAATTTAAATGAATTTGTTTCTTGCTCGTGAAAGGAGATTTTTTAAATGCATAATCAATACTAAAACCTTTATGCATCCAAACTTAATACAAAAACATAGTACTCACTTAAAAAAACCACCTCTCACATTACAAGCTATGGAAAATTTAGTAAAGACTTTCTGAAGCCTGTTTCAGATGAACAGATTTAAAAAAAAAATAAAGCTTGTGCTGAACTGTGTTGCGGTTATTTGTCTTGTAGTAACTTTTTATATTTACTATACCTCTGGACTTAACAATAAATTGCAACATTTCTGGGTTGCTCTAATTAAAAAATGAAATAGTAGATAAGAATAGGAATACGTGCATACCCCTGAAAAAGTATATTATCCATATGGGCAATAACTCTATTGCTTTTCCATTTGTCCAGCACAGAATTCTTGAATTTACCAAAATGCTACCAGACGCTTCAAAAGAAATGTTGTTCTCATCAAAATCAATAATCTAGCTACTCAGCATAAAGCTTCAAAAGAAATGTTGTTCTCATCAAAATCAATAATCATTTCTTCTCATCAAAATCAATAATCTAGTTACTCAGCATAAAGCTGCCCCCTGTAGACTGAACTAAAAGGCTAGACATACACCCTGGAACTCGTGTATTTCCATTTTATCTGTACCAGGCTTCATCCTTATTCAAATATACTTGTATTACTACACACACTTACACACACTTAGCCTAAGGTCATCCTAATCAAACCAACAGAGAACATAGAAACCTTCATGTCATGAGCCAAAGGATCAAGGGGATAAAAATAGGTGTCTCTATCAAAAGAAATTTGAGATATTTTAAATAAGGACAATATTATAGGCATACCCAACGTTAAGGAGGAAATTGAGAACCTGTAGAAACATTTTTTCCCTCAACAAATTAACACTTAACACCTTTAGCATGGAGTCTAATAAAATGAGCAAAGGTGATTGACTTTTCCCTAATCAGGAAATTGAGAACGTGTAGAAACATTTTTTTCCTCAACAAATTAACACTTAACACCTTTAGCATGGAGTCTAATAAAATGAGCAAAGGTGATTGACTTTTCCCTTATCATTATGTTTGTAGCGTGTAAGGAACAATGGAATAATTTTCAGAGTAACAATGGCAATTTCTAGCCAACAATACCACTGGATGCTAAAACTTGTTGTAGAGTTTGTGCTGAACTGTGTTGCGGTTATTTGTCTTGTAGTAACTTTTTATATTTACTATACCTCTAGACTTAACAATAAATTACAATATTTCTGGGTTGCTCTGATTAAAAAATGAAATAGTAGCTAAGAATAGGAATACCTACATACCCCTAAAAAAGTATATTATCCATATGGGCAATAACTCTATTGCTTTTCATTTTTCGAGCACAGAATTCTTGAATTTACCAAAATGCTAATAGACGCTTCAAAAGAAATGTTGTTCTCATCAAAATCAATAATCTAGCTATATTTCTGGGTTGCTCTGATTAAAAAATGAAATAGTAGCTAAGAATAGGAATACCTACATACCCCTGAAAAATTATATTATCCATATGGGCAATAACTCTATTGCTTTTCATTTTTCGAGCAAAGAATTCTTGAATTTACCAAAATGCTAATAGACGCTTCAAAAGAAATGTTGTTCTCATCAAAATCAATAATCTAGCTACTCAGCATAAAGCTGCACCCTGTAGACTGAACTAAAAGGCTAGCCATACACCCTGGAACTTGTGTATTTCCATCTTTTAATTGTACCAGGCTTCATCCTTATTCAAATTTACTTGTATTACTATACACACTTAGCCTAAGGTCATCTGAATCAAACCAACAGATAACATAGAAACCTGCATGTCATGAGACAAATGATCAAGGGTTTAAGAATATGTGTCTCTATCAAAAGAAATTTGAGATATTGTAAATAAGGACAATATTATAAGCATACCAAACTTTAAGGAGGAAATTATGCAAGAGAATGTGTAGAAACATATTTTTCCTCAGCAAATTAACACCTTTAGCATGGATTCTAATCAAATGAGCAAAGCTGATTGACTTTTACCTGATCATTATGTTTGTAGCATTCAAGGAATAATGGAATAATTTTCAGCGTAACAATGGGAATTTCTCCCCCAACAATACCAGTGGATGCTAAAACTTGTTGTAGACTCCTATCAAGCCTGCTGTAGTAGAAAACTTAATCAAACCGTAAAGAGCTTTCGGTAAAATTGTAGAAGTCAATGAACATTTTTGGAGACTTGGGTAGGTTGAATAGAAATCATATAATGAAAATGTTTACCATGGTAGGCATTAGAGTTTGAACAAATGTATTCAAGTTCACAATTTATCCTGATTTTCTTTATGGAATTCATATCTGATGTGCTAGCTGTTGAAAAGGTACATGTTTAGAACCATGTGGAGTCATGATTCTTCTTGTTTGTTCAGCAAATTTTTCCAGCATATCACACTTGTCTAATAATAAATGGAACCAAATGCATCAATATGGAGTCATTGAGGATAGATGATTAATATAATTAGCTGAAACCTTTTCATTCACCATGCTCTAATGGCTAATTGATCCTTTGAAAGGAAGCGGACATTGATTTTAGCTGATTTTTTGCAGTCATAATGGTATAGTAAGACACAGTGTAAGGCACTGGATAAAATTCTTACATAAATTTTGGGAGTTATGAAGAGAATTTTGGGTTCGTGGCAGAAGCTCTTCTACATGGAATTTTTCACTTGAACTGATGAAATCTTTCTTTAAGTTGCTTTTGTTGAGCATGTCCACCTCCACCATGAAAACAGAATAAACAGGTCGATGATCAAAGAGTTTTGATTCTCCTCAGCCATAAGAAATCTGCTTTAATCCTTTACCATACCAAGTATACGATCACACCTACATGACACATCGTGATGAAAATAAAATGTTAAAAAATTATTTAGAATACAAAATGAGATGCTAAAATGAGTAGCTACATGTTTTTGGAGGAAATATATCTTCAAATATGTTTTAAAAAAGGTAAAGCTAGAGTCAAGTACAACTTATATAAACAGTGTTATAAAACCAATATCACAATAAAACTATAATCCTCTAAGAGGCCATGAGAATTCCAACTCCCATTTTTTAGTTGGCACTGGGAACTGCAATGGAGATACTACAGTGGCAGGCAATCTTCCAAGTGATAGATTGCAAGTGTTGACTTCAAGCTCATATGTTTTACTAGCTTAAACTCACTTTCCATCTGATGTGACTTTCTATCCAAAGAGTTTAAATTTTATACATGAAAAAATAATTTCCTCGTCTTAAAATCCAAATAAAACATGTATAACCTTACCTTTCCATATTGCAGACTTGAACCATCACGATAAAATTCTGGATCAGTTTCTTTCATCTTTGTATATTCATCCGCATTCAAAGGGATGTTTTTGGTGTGTTTTTTGTAGGCATTATATAGGGACTTCTGGTTGAACACTGAATTGTACAATTAGAAAGCCAGTAAGACATCAATTCCAAGACAGTTACTCACATGTAAGGATAAACAGAGTCTCGAAGCAATTACAACAGTCAATAATAAAGTGAAAGACGTATATGTGTGATTTACATATCTATATTAAGACTCCTTACAGTGTCCTTTTAAAGGTTAAGAATAATTTATCAACACTTTAATTAAGTCGTTTGTAAACAGAAATCTATCCTTGACTTTTTCTCTGAGAAGAAACCCACTGACTTATTATTCAAAATTCTTGATTGAGCTTGTCTCGTAGATTATCTTAATTCAAAAAAGACCATAATTGGTTTTCTAATCTAATACAAAAAAAACCTTTACTAGTTCTTCCTGGAGGGAGAAGAAGAGGGAGGAATTTAGCTTTCCATTCCATTAAAGAAATAAACAGACAAGGCATGACATGATAATAACCAGTAAGATATCATTACAAGCGAGCTTGTCTGAAACACCCTTCTATCCCAAGTCAGTCATTCATACATACAACTTAAATAACTCCAAACATAAGTTTGTCTGATAATCTTGCATGCCAGTATAAGATACAAAGCGAATGAAGCAACACTGGGTTCGAAAGTGGCCATGGGATCAAGTTCAGCAAACAAGGAGTAGAAGCATTAGTGGTAGTAAGCATTCTGCCATTGAGATTCAGAACTTGATCATACGAAAATTGTATGAGAGACGGTCAAGATGGGCCTTGAATAAACTAACCAAAGAAAATCTGAATTTCAATCCGGAATCGACTGGGAGAGAGTTAGCAATGTCACCTGGCATATTCTTAACCTGCAGAAACACGGTATGGCCAATTTCTCTCCTCATAGCTTCGACTACCTTCATATCAATATTCATGGCAAGATTTCCTGAATAAGCATCCTTGACATAGAATACATTGATCGCTTTATCCCCTATGGTTGTCACATATGCTCTTGTCACTGAGAGACCATTTTCACGGAACATGCGAGTGACATCCGAAAGAAGGCCTACTCTATCGCTTGCACACAGCTCAAGACTCAGGCCCTGTTCAGCAGGAGCTAGAGGTTATTAGATTCAGTAGCAGAAGCAGAGATTCAGATCTTCAGATCAACATCTCAGTGAGCAATTAGTTGGATAAAACTTAAAAGATTTAGAATATGGAAGGAAAAATCCACTGACCTCAGTCGCCCTGCGTTCTATTGCAGCCTCCAAGCACTTGACAACTCTGTGTTTCTCATCTTCTGTGTCTAGGGTACAACCATCCATATGTCGAATGTAATATTCCTGTAGGTGCAATTTTTTTTATTTAATTAGAATTTATTTTTTTGGGTTAAGACAGATGAGAAGATGAGTTTTGAACTAGTAACCTTAATATTAAGAAATGCCTTAACAACACACCTAATCACAATATATACAAATCACAGTATATACCCACTAGCCCAATCAGAAAGACTGAACACATTATTGACACACATTAATTAAGGACATGTTTATGTGTTCAGTTCTTGAGGGAAAACAATTTAATAATTTATCAACACTTAAATTAAGCCGTTTGTAAACAGAAATCTATCCTTGACTTTTTCTCTGAGAAGAAACCCATTGACTTATTATTCAAAATTCTTGATTGATCTTGTCTCGTAGATTATCTTAATTCAAAAGAGACCATAATTGGTTTTCTAATCTAATACAAAAAAAACCTTTACTAGCGTTCTTCCTGGAGGGAGAAGAAGAGGGAGGAATTTAGCTTTTCATTCCATTAAAGAAATAAATAGACAAGGCATGGCATGATAATAACCAGTAAGATATCATTACAAGCGAGCTTGTGTGAAACACCCTTCTATCCCAAGTCAGTCATTCATACATACAGGTTAAATAACTCCAAACATAAGTTTGTCTCATAATCTTGCATGCCAGTATAAGATACAAAGCGAATGAAGCAGCACTGGGTTCGAAAGTGGCCATGGGATCAAGTTCAGGAAACAAGGAGTAGAAGCATTAGTGTTAGTAAGCATTCTGCCATTGAGATTCAGAACTTGATCATACAAAAATTGTATGAGAGACGGTCAAGCTGGGCCTTGAATAAAATAACGAAAGAAAATATGAATTTCAATCCAGAATCGACTGGGAGGGAGTTAGCAATGTCACCTGGCATATTATTAACCTGCAGAAACACGGTATGGCCAATTTCTCTCGTCATAGCTTAGACTACCTTCATATCGATATTCATGGCAAGATTTCCTGAATAAGCATCCCTGACATAGAATACATTGATCACTTTATCCCCTATGGTTGTCACATCTGCTCTTGTCACTGAGAAACCATTTTCACGGAACATGCGAGTGACATCCGAAAGAAGGTCTACTCTATCGATTGCACACAACTCAAGACTCAGGTCCTGTTTAGCAGGAGTTAGAGGTTATTAGATTCAGCAACAGAAGCAGAGATTCAGATCTTCAGATCAACATCTCAGTGAGCAATTAGTTGGATAAAACTTGAAAGATTTAGAATATGGAAGGAAAAATCCACTGACCTCAGTTGCCCTGCATTCTATTGCAGCCTCCAAGCACTTGACAATTCTGTGTTTCTCATCTTCTGTGTCTAGGGTACAACCATCCATATTCCAAATGTAATATTCTTGTAAGTGCAATTTTTTTTATTTAATTAGAATTTATTTTTTTGGGTTAAGAGAGATGAGAAAATGAGTTTTGAACTAGTAACCTTAATATTAAGAAATGCCTTAACAACACACCTAATCACAATATATACAAATCACAGTATATACCCACTAGCCCAATCAGAAAGACTGAACACATTATTGACACACATTAATTAAGGACATGTTTATGTGTTCAGTTCTTGAGGGAAAACAATTTTGGGAGGGTCAAACACCTTCCCTCACATACAAAGGGAAACTAAGATTTGAATCTGAACAGTTTGCATGCTGGCTCCCATCTCAATCACTAAGCCACAGCCGGATGGAAGAAAATGCATATATTTTTACCTCTTTAAATTACCTGCAATGCATAAGGTAAATTGCAAGTGATTGAAGCATGAAAGACAACATACTGCATGTCTGTCAGAGTACAAACTGTATCAAACAGCAACTTTGGCTTGTCTCTACACTGGATATTAGCCATAGAATAGCCTTTTTCATTGCAGTTCTCGATGGTAATGACAGGCTTCTTGTTTTCATCCAACAAAGTGAGGTCTGGGGAATCAGAAGAACACTCATAGTCCCTGTCAGCAAACATCAGCTGGTGCGGACGCCTCTCTCGGTGAGTTAAGCCCGTGGAAGAATCTGTCTGGACTCCTTTGGTGCTATTGTCATTCCCTTTAAGCACGTTTGAAAGTCGTTCCTTAATGGTAGACAGAAGAACTTCATCCTCTATAGGCCGGTTTGATAATTCATCAGTTACATATACAACACATGCTACTCTCATATTATGGGTCCAAGATTCTGCTGCTACTACATTGCAACCAAAGCTTGTAAGCACTGCAGAAATTTCTGAAAGAAGACCAGGGTGATCTGTTCCAGTCAATTCTATTGCTGTGTATTCTCCAATGGATTGTACACCTAAAATCCTACCTAAACAAGTCTTCACCTCTCTACTGGAAATGACACGTTTTGGTCCCAAGGACTGCAGCAAGAAAATCAACAAATATTAATGAGTAAATTCTCATAAACAATTCCAACAAATCCAATATACCAACAATCTGCACAACATCCTCTTGTTAAAATAATTTTATTTCCAACGTCAAGCTAAAGCTACCTGCTGTATGTATTCAATGATGCTTTCATCTGTAAGTTTATCCCCTAGCTGGTTTGTCACATGAAACACTGTAACACAAAAGTAAAACTTGTATCATTCAATCAAACAATTGGCTGAGTCCCCTGCAATTTCCACACAGTAGCATTTGCAGAGATGAAAAAGGAAATGTTCAATGATAGATCTAAAGGAGCGAGCTTACCATCCATAAACCATCCACCATCTGAGGAAATATATGCTTTCGAAATGGTTAGATCTAGATATGTCAAAATTTGGACCACTTCAAGAAGTATGCCATGCTTGTTCCTACTATCCACCTGCACACAGATCATCCACAACCCCAACTACTGAGAGAGAAGCACATCATCATGACAAAATTACTAACAGCCTGCAGTTGCACAAGATTTTCTTCAGCCTTGGGCTGAAGCCAACAATATTTCCATCCCCATGAGGACAAGAATAGGTGGGAGGGGTTTCTTACCATGATTGGGAATAGCCATTGTAACGCTAGCAATGCCTTGCCATGGCAATGGCCTCCATGATCTAGTTAACCAGCGCAATAATGAACTTGAAAGAAATTTCAAATGTGAAGATCAGACGGAAACCCAAATAGAAGGAAATTTCAAATGTGAATATCAGGCATAAACCCCAATAAAGAAGAAACATTTTTTGAAGTTTAAAAAAAGAAGAAGGAAACTCACCCGTAAACCTACAAATGGAAGGCCCTGGAGAAGCAATGAAAAATCCTTCATTGAAAAGGGGATCTCTTTCAAAACCAATTTATCAATAAGAATGAGAGGAAACCCTCACGATCGTTATTACCTCTACTGAACTACCATAATCTCCATTGTTGGATTAATCAAGGGACGAATGTACCATGGAGATAGAATGAGTGCAAAGATTTTTACAAGATCTGGATTTCATTCTAAAAAGGTGCGCAAATGGTGGTGTTTTCGCTGCTTCCCGTGGGTCGTTACCCTAACCATGCCTCAACAATCCTCAGTCGTCATCTTGTAGCAAATAAGGGATTCCCTCACTCCCATCTGCGGCCCTCCTCATCCTGCAGCAAAAAAAAGGTATTCCCTCCCTTCCCTCCGCGGCCCTTCTCATACTCCTGCGGCAAAGAAAAACACGATGGACGACGCTGGTAGGTAACATAATTATTAGTTAAATTTTTAATTAACCAATTTTATTTTAAAAGTTTTTTAATGTTTTTTAATTAAATTGGATGGCTTCCCATTGTTAAATCGTCTAACAATGCATCTGACGGTTACGATTAGGACAGAAAGGCAATTAGGGGAGTTGATTCCAGAGGGAAACGCCTTACGACGTAATTATGTTAGTGGGTTGGTTCAAAATATATGTCATTCTATTGGTCCTTTAGAAGGCATATCGAGAAGCAATTCCATGGTGAAACAATTGAATCGAAATCGGTTAATTTTGCCACCTAAATTGTAACATAATTCGTAGTTTGGGCGAATCTGGGCGGGCCGAGAGGCCACAATGTGTGTCGATACGGCAAACAAATGGTCTTTAAATTAAACATTTGAATATTTATTTTGTAACCTAAGAAGAAAAGACTGAGTCAAATTTATTTATTTTGTAATGTATAAAAAGAAACATTTGATGGTGAAACTTTGATAGAGGTTCAAAAAAGTTTATATTAATATTTATATGTTACTTTTTAAAATATTTTTGCATACATGAGTTAAATCACAATATTCAGCTACATGAAATCTTGCTGCCCAAAACCTTGATCAATAAATTAAAATAGACCCACCTATATGCCTAATGAATTATCTTTTGCATAATTAAACTAAATTCAACTAAAACTGCACACGTAACATAGCCAGTTAACTGTTCGGATAGATTCATAGAGTGTAGTGCGTTTAGCACTTTCAGCACCTAACATGTATTGTACCTGTATCTACATATATTCAGACTGTCCTGAATATCTCATCCTGGCTGCAAAATTATGGTAGGAAACATATAACTCTGAAGAAGTTTGTTTTCTTTTTGCATTCTAATGCTTTATTTTCAATTGTTCTTGAAGCAATCACTTTTAAAAAATTGTTTTTCCTAGATTTTGGAGATCGCAAAATTCAATATTATTCTTTCATATCTGGTATTCCAATCGAAATCTCTTACGCGTTGACCCGATTTGTTTATTGATTTTTACTTAATCATCATTTTAATTGAACCAGATATGTGACCTTAGATTTTATATCTATCTTTATGTCAGAAACCCCTTTGGAGATGACAAGGCAACCTTCTACGAGGGCATGGTAGGGAGGGCATGGTGGAGTCGCCTGCACAAAAAAGGAAAGTGAGGGAAATTTTTTCAGTAACTTTTTTGGCTCCACTAAAGTCAATCTGTTCCAAGGATGTCTCTAGTTATCATTTGACTGATCAAGCAAGTCATTAGGCCAACCAAGCTAGGAGAAATCTTGATTTTCCCAAGGTCACTACAGAGGTGCATCAATTCTCCTAAGGCAATTGTATTTTTGACATTTCTATAAAACCATGACACCTGTGTAAAAAGTAAAGGAGGTTTTTCTTCCTTGGCCTATTTTGGACAAAAATATCTCTTAGGTTTCCCAAATTCATTTGTTCCTTCTGAGAAACATCATTGGAGTAAAAGCTATCTCGATCTCTCGAACAGGGGATTTGTCGAAATGAAGTGAAATCAAGGGGATAAGGGGTTTCTAAATTGTTTAAAAAAATTTCGAAACTAGGGAGGGATGTTAGGAAGTAGGGGAAAGTGGAATTTCAAATATTGAGTGAGCGGAAGGGGTCCGAAAGGGTAAAACACAGGCCTAGCCTAGAAAATTGTCAAGTTGTAGCAAGAAACTAAGCTTTGTGTCAAAATGAGGAATTTGGGGGATTTCCATTATGGGAAGTGTTTAATAAGGTACATTAAGGATAGGGGAAGGTGTATGAACATTAGTATACAAGTTTTGATGATGATTTGACCATCTAAGAGAAATTACATTCAAAACCCTAGGAGAGGGAAATGAACCTTACCTAGGCACAACTGAAGCATGAACAAGGTGTAAAATGACCCATTGGACTGTGACATGATGATTTAAATCCTTTGAATGATGGTACACTCAACCGAACAGTGGCATGGACCAAAATTTGGACAACTTTGAAAGGAGCGAAAACAAACCCTAGACCTAATACCTAGTGACCAAATTTTGCTTGGGGACTCAATGAAATGACGAAATTTGAAATTGACACCTTTAAATCATTTTGTAAGATCATGTTTCATCACTAGAGGAAGGTTGCAAAGACTGAAACTAACATTGGCTGCAATGGGGATGGTAGCTCATTGGAGGTACCAAGAACAACAGATCTTTGGGAGAGCAAACAAGTGCCTTCATCCATTGGGCAATGGAGTCAAAAACTCAAGCTGAAATGCATGAATAAAAATTGATGACTTGATGACACAAACTAACTCTCACTCAACTAAAAACTGACTTGATACTTAAACACAACCAACAAGCTGGAAATGATGCTCAAAGTAGAGCTTATTTATCAAAACCTACTCTAATATTTTCATTCATCACCTGATCAACTGAAATGAAACAACCAATTCAACCAAGTAAATATTCCTACTGCTGTTTGAATTCTCCACAAGTGCTTGCTTATGAACAATAAGAGAGAACTACTAAAAGGCAAATCCCATGAAAACTTGTGAATAGATCCATTGAATACTATGGATTCTTTATCCGCCTCCAAAAACACTATATAAGGATCTTGAAGTTCATGCACACTAGGAATTAGCTCATCCAATGGATTACTTCTCTTCTCCTCATACCATGAATGCAAACTTTGATCTAAGCTTTGTGACGAGACTCCTGCTGAAAATGAAAAAGAAACCGGCTGCCAGATCAAGTTTGTATCAATGCTTTTGTCAAGCTCACAGATAGGAGAAGGACTTTGACTGCAGATATCATTCAACACATCGGCTATTGGATTGCGAAAAACTTGAAAAGATTGTTGCAACCCATTTTCTATTGTTTCCAATGAGATTACATGATTTCCTATAGGATGCTCATTTGAAGATATACTATGCAGTTTTCCCTTCAGAAACTAAAATGATTCAAAACAAAATGCTACGAAACCATCTTGCATCATTTGATCATATGTTCTAGCTTCCAAGTCTTCATTTTCAACTTGACAATCAATGGCAGTGGGCACTTGGGGGCTGCAAATCTGGATATGAGAAGTCTTGAATAAGGTTTTCATTGCCCTCAAGACAATCCAAATCAAGACTTGTTGATAGTTGATTTTTGATTGCATGAATGTTGTCTCTGATGAACTGAAATCAAGAAAAACAAAAAGGCAAATATCCTTCACTTACTTCAAAATTTGCTACACTTTCCTCATCATTTCCATAACTAATATGTGATGGCTGAACATTGTATTAGAGCTATTAAAAGTGATCTTCTTCCTCCCACAAACTAACTGCTTATTTGTCTGCAAGATTAGCTTTTGTTTGGGGAACATAATCATCATCATACTGATTAAACTAAGGCAAATCATTAGTATAAAAGACATCATCAAGCAGACATGTCATATCAACAGATCTCTCTTCTCCAAGATGATCTATAAAACAATAATTATCAGATCTATGACATCTAGGATAAGAAAGAAAATGTTTTGGAGTAGCCATTTTTTCTTCTTAAATTAGCGAACGATGGGCTTGAATGTTATACTCATTCCTTGTGGTGATCCTTTATATCATCTCTTTGACTGCACTTGCCAAAATGTCAAGCTTTATCTCTAGAGATGTCAATTCCTCTCGATCTATGCTTTTCATTGCTTCTTCCTTCAACTTTGCCCTTCAGATCAAAAAATGAGCCTTTACATCTACTGCACTATTTTACATCTCTTCAAGTGTTGCAAGATTCTTTTCTCTCAGTTGAAACTCCATTTTTGAATAAAAGGCACCCGAGTAGTGTAAGAGAGTGGATCGAGGAGGAGGTCTTATATTAACTCGCATTGAGAAGTAGACTTGATTAAATCTAGAAAAAACTCTTGTACTGTCTCCCTTGGCTATCTTTTCAGCTGGTTATACTCTTCTATAATCAAGAAAGGGTTCTGTCTAGGTATGTGTGCAAAAGAGTTTGCTTAAATTTGATGATGTTTTGTTGGCTCAAATTGAAAGGATAGATTTGGGTTTGGGGAATGAGGCTTAGTTTTGCAGAGATATCTATGGGGAAAGATAGGCAAATGATTTGGTACTTCAAATTGAGTGAGATGTAGAGATAGGCGAGGAGCTGAAGAGAGAAAGAAATTCTCATGGATCCTCTTCAAACAACTGAAAACATAAATAACTAAACAAACCCTAGGTAGAGCACTGCAATTTCAATGTATTCTACCTTTATCCTTGTTTGATTTAGTTAAGATGAATAGAGAGAGATGATGGCATACATAAAACACATGTAAACTTGCAATTACAGAAGGAAACACAATAATAAACCAAGTTGCCACAAGAATCCCATTAAGTGCTGCAAACCCTGGTATATTCCTTTGCCAAACTGCTAAAATGAGTATACAATAGAGCTCCAAGCTTTCCCAAAAGTCCAACCATTGCTAATGACTGAAAAACAAGTAGATATAGGCAATAAACAAATCATCCTAGCGTTTAGGGGTCAATCTCATAAGTTTAGGAGCTATTCCAACAAAATCTAAACTGAGAACTAAAATGTAGGCAGTCAAACAACTTACCTCTAAAAACTAGGTAACTAATTCATTTAGTTGCAAACTACCTTTTCATGGATGAATCTACCTCTATGAGTGAAAATTTAGCATAATTACATCAGAATCTATCAAGTCACATTAAATTACATCATGAATTTGGCTATTAGAAAGATAAAAGTCAAACTGTGAAGAAACTAGGTGAAAAACAGAGTTTTTTGGCCAAAATGAGAAAATTTCCTCCTATGCGTCGTGCTGATTTCCCTATGCGTAGCACCTTTTTGCAGCTTATTTTGGAGGCTTTCCCTTGCACCAAATTTTCTCCAAGTGGGCTTGTTGGAAATTTATGCCTGTCTACTTTCCAGAACAAGTGGAAGTTTTGAATGTGGCCTCCATTTTCCCCTCCAATACGGAATTCTCCCCAAATTGCTTCCGTGTGTCCAAGAAGGGGTAGAACGGTCATTTTTGAGGTGCTTTTGACCTTTTTGAAAGTTCAAAACTTGACAAAATTTCTTGCCCATTTGTGGGCATTCATATTTTTCGATGCCAAATCCAAAAATAATGAGTCTTCCTCAAAATGAGGCCTCTATCAAAAGCGCGTGCCAAGTGGCATGACGCATCAGGCTGAAAACCCTGTTTTTGAAGCCAAAATTTTCAAATTTGTAAAAAGTGTCCCAAATTTCTTGAAATTTGCACTGAGTGTCCTACATTAAGTGCTACATTGGGCCGAGGAAGCCTCAGACAAGATCTGAGGTCTATCTTTCTCTTTTCGCTTCCTCGATGCTTTCTTCAACTTGGAATTCAAAACCTTGTTTCTTGCTTTGCACACCTTGTTTCTCGCCAAGTAGTGGTAGGCCATTTGCCTCAACATATTTTTCTATCTGTTGGCCTTCTCCAACATCTTTTCCAAGTGCATGTTTATCACCTTGAGCCAAGATTCACGATCAGCTTGAATTTCCCTTTCAAGTGTTTTCAATTTGGTTTTCCTCCTCTTGGCACATTGCTAGTTTTTCTTTATGTTTTTGAGCTCCATGGATGAGTGGGACTGATGAGGGGAGGATTTGATGCTAGCTATAGGTTTTTGGAGAATGAAAAGGTTTAGGGAATAACATTTAGGGATTAGGGATATTTTATTAGGGTTTGGGATAGTGGGATTAAGGATTTAGGGTTGGTAGTTTAGGGATATGGGGAATATTAGGGAGTGGATAGATGAGAATGTAAAGAGAGGGAGAAAGTCAATGAGGGAATGAATGAGTGAGGGAGTGAGAAGTTTCTAGGAGTAGGATTAGCAACAAGAAATACAATTTATATACCCTATGCAATTCTTTTTGACAAGAAATGCAAGGAGTTAGGGTTTTGATGTTTTCTTATTAAATCACCACAAACACCAAGGTAAACTCATTCACTGGCCATGGAGAAATGTTAAATTACTTGAATCAATGAGGATGCCACAAACCCAATGCACCATGGCCTCCCAATGTGTTGCACCTGTTCAAAATTTACACTGTAGAGCACTGCCCAATGCGTCGTGGCCTTTCAATGCGCCGCACCCCAAACCCAATGCATTGAGCTTTTTTTAGGAGACTTTTGGAGGCCTTACATGTTCCCAAATTGGGCATTGGATAGCTTGTTGGGACTATTATTAAATCCACTTTCCAATGAAACTATAATTTTTCAATTTGGAGTTCATTTATCCTGTCAAAAATGAAATCTCACGAGATTGATCAAAATGTACGAAATGAGGCTGCCTAAAGGCAGAGTGCTGTTGCAGTCAACATTTGTAGGTCTTCCTTAACCCCAAATTGAGCTCATGATAGCTCATTGGAAATATATTTGTGTATAGTTATCATTTGATGCATCAAGCAAGTCATTAGGCCAACCGATCTAGGTGAGATCTTGATTTTCCGAAGGTCACTTCAGAGGTGCATCAATTCTCCTGAGGCAACTGTATTTTTGACATTTCTGTAAAACCATGACAGCAGTGTAAAAAGAGAAGGAGTTTTGTCTTCCTTAGTCTATTGCGGAAAAAACATCTCTTAGTTTTCCGAAATTCATCTTTTCTTGCTCAGAAACATCATTGGAGTAAAACCTATCCTGATGTGTGGAATAGGGGATTTGTCGAAATGAAGTGAAATGAAGGGGATAAGGGCCTTATAAAATTCTTGAGAAAATTTTGGGAAGTAGGGAGGGATTCTAGGAAGTAGGGGAAAGTGGAAATTCAAAGATTGAGTAAGGGGAAGGGGTGCAAAGGGGAAAAACACGGGCCTAACCTAGAAAATTATCATGTTGTAGCATGAAACTAGGGTTTGTGTGAAAATGAGGAATTTGGGGGATATCAGTGATGAGAAGCATTTAATAAGGTACATTAAGGATATGGAAAGGTGTATGAACATCAGGATACTATTTTTCCTGATGATTTGACCATTCAAGAGATATTACCTTCAAACCCATATGAGAGCGAAATGAACCTTACCTAGGCACAACTAAAGCATGAACAAGGTGTAAAATGACCTATTGGAACCTGACATGATGATGAAAACCCTTTGAATGATGGTGCACTCAGCTGAATGGTGACATGGACCGAAATTTGGAAAACTTTGAAAGGAGTGAAAACAAACCTTAGACCTCATACCTAGTGACCAAATTTTGCTTGAAGACTCGTTGAAATGATGAAATTTGACCTTGAAACCTTAAAATCATTTTGTAAGAGCATGTTTGATCACTAGAGGAAGGCTACAAATACTGACACTAACATTGTCTCCAATGGGGATGGTAGCTCCTCGGAGGTGCAAGGAACAACAAATCTTTGGGAGAGCAGACAAGTGCCTTCATCCATTAGGCAATGGAGTCAAAAACTCAAGCTGAAATGGATGACTGAAAACTGACAACTTGACGACACAAACTGACTCTCACTCAACAAAAAAACTGACGTGATACTTAAACACAAATGACAAGCTTGAAATGACACTCAAAGTAGAGCTTATTCATCAAAACCTACTCTAATAGTTTCATTCATCACCTGATCAAGCGAAATGAAACAACTAATGCAACCAAGTAAGTATTCTCGCTGCTGTTTGAATTCTCTATAAGTGCTTGCTTATGAACAACAAGAGGGAACTACTGAAAAGCAACTCCCATGAAAACTTGTGAATAGATCCGTTGAATACTATGGATTATCTATTTGCCTCCAAAAACACTATATAAGGATCTTGAAGTTCATGCACACTAGGACTTAGTTCATCTAAATGGATTACTTTTCTTCTCCTCATACCATGAATGCAAACTTTGATTTGAGCTTTGTGACAAGACTCGTCCTGAAGATTACAAAGACACCGGCTGCCAGATCAAGTTTGTATCAATACTTTTGTCAAGCTCACAGATAGGATAAGGACTTTAACTGTAGACATCATCCAACACATCAACTCTTGGATTGTGAAAATTAAAAAGATTGCTACAACCCATTTACTATTGTTTCCGGAGAGATTACATGATTTCCTACAAGATGATCATTTAAATATATACTATGCATTTTTCTGTTCAAAAACTGAAATGATTTTTAAAAATGGTATGGAATCATCTTGCATCATTCTGTCATATGTTCTAGTTTCCAAGTCTTCATTTGCAACTTGAAAATCAATGGCATTTAGGGGCTGCAAATTTGGATATGGGAATTCTTGAACAAGGTTTTCATTTCCCTGAATATGGTCCAAATCAAGATTTGTCAATAGTTGATTTCTAATGGTATGAATGTTGTCTCTAATGAACTGAAAAGGAAGCGAAAAAAAAGGAAAAGATCCTTCACTTCAAAATTTGCTGCACTTTCCTTGTCATTTCCATCGCTGATATGTGATGGCTAAGCATTGTATTTGAGCCACTGAAAGTGAACTTCTTCCTCCCACAAACTAGCTACTGATTTTTCTGCAAGATTAACTTCTATTTGGAGAACATAATCATGATCATACTGATCAAATTGACGCAAATCATCAGTATAAAAGACATCATCAAGAATACATGTCATATCAAGAGATCTCTCTTCTCCAGGATGATTTATAAAAAATCATTATCAGATCTATGACATCTGGGATAAGAAAGAAAATATTTTGTAGCAGCCATTTGTTCTTCTTCAATCAGCGAGCAATGGGCTTGAACACTATACTCATTCCTTGTGGCAATCCTTTGCATCATCTCTTTCACTGTACATACCAAAATGTCTAACTTTACCTCTAGAGATGTCGATTCCTCTAGATCTATGTTTTTCATCTCTTATTCCTTCAACTTTGGCCTTTAGATCAGCAAATGAGCCTCTACATCTACTACACTCTTTTGCATGTCTTCAAGGGTTGCAAGATTCTTTTCTCTTAGCTGAAACTCCATTTCTAGATCAAAGGCACTCGGGTAGTGCAAGAGAGTGGATCCAGGAGGAGGTCTTATATTAACCGGTATTGAAAAGTAGATTTAATTAAATCTGGCAGAAAATTGTTGTACTATATCCCTTGGCTGTCTTTTCCGCTGGTTATACTATTCTATAATCAATAAATGATTCTATCTAACCGCCCACCTATCGAGGAAAATTTTGACGAACTGCTGGAAATCAGAGATACTTGCATCAGGTAGGGTTTTGAACCAACTCTTGACTTTGCCTTGCAAAGAAAGAGCAAAAAGCCTTATACTGACATCTTCTTCATAAAGTTTAAAAAGGTCAAGGAAAGACTCAGAATTCAGTACATGTCTCTCAGTAGTGATGTTGTCGCGTTCACCATCAAATATTGGTAGATATAGGTCATGATTTTTAGGGAAAGCATGGGATATAGGAGGTAAAATTGGAGGTTTGTATTGATATGGAATTTTACAAGGTATAGGGGTATGCATAGAAGGTGTATATTCAGTCTTAGTCTCTTGAGGCTCATCAGTTTGAAGACGGTCATCACAAGCTTCAGAAAAATGGTATTAATCAAGGTCAAAGGCATGAAATTCCTTGGTATTCACAAGCTTCAAAGAGAAGGAATCAAATGTAGACTGAGGATATTTTCTCAAATACAATATACTTTGCAAAATCTTCTTGAAATTTTTAGGAAAAGAGAAGAAATAATTTACAACAAAGGACAAAATGTCTTGGATGAAATTCCTTTCATGTTTCTACTAGTCAGGTTCATCCTCTAGTGGAGTCTTTGGATTTGATCTCGAAAATGATTTGGAATTGCCAGGTGAATGATTTCAACCTTTTCAGTATCTGATCGTTTTCCACCATCAACAATCAGATCTAGCTTGATATGTATTGGGGCAATTTGCAAGTTAGATGTTCAACTTATAAGACTAGACTGGAGATTGACTGAAGCAACTTTTATCTACTTTTGCACTCGCAAAGAAATGTGTAGTTTGAAGGCTACCCGGATAACTTCAGGCTCCGTCTGTGGTTTATAAAACAATGAACACTAACAAACAAATAAGCTTTGTCCCCAGTATGGTCGCCATTATGTTAGCGCCTAAATCTACCTAAGGTTGAGAAAGGCAAAATCTAGGGTAACATCAAACCACGCTTAACCTGGTATCTAGCCCTACCAAGCCGAGAGAGGGCTCTCTCCTTGTCAATCTCAAAAAAATATGATCAATAGAGGTTGAGATGACTAATGTGAAGACTGATTTTAAGCTATGTATGTGTGCAGAAGAGTTTGATTAAATTTGATGATGTTTTGTTGGCTCGAATGCAAAGGGAAGATTTGGGTTTGGGGAATGAGGCTCAGTTTTGAAGAGATCTCTATGGGGAAAGGTAGGAAAATGATCTGCTACTCCAAATTGAGTGAGATGGAGAGCTTTTGACAGGTGAGGAGTTGAAGAGGGCAAAAGAGTCCCAGGGATCCTCTTCAAACAGATGAAAACATAAATAACTAAACAAACCCTAGGTAGAGCACTGCAATTTCAATGTATTCTACCTTTATCCTTGTTTGATTTAGTTAAGATGAATAGAGAGAGACGTTGGCATACGTAAAACACATGTAAACTTGCAATTATAGAAGAAAACACAATACCAAATCAAGTTGCCATAAGAATCCCATAAAGTGCTTCAAACCCTGGTCTATTCCTTTACCAAACTGCTGAAATGAGTATACACTAGAGCTCCAAGCTTTCCCAAAAGTCCAACCTTTCTTAATGACTGAAAAACAACTAGATATAGGAAATAAACAACTCATCCTAGCCTTTAGGGGTCGATCTCATAATTTTAGGAGCTGTTCCAACAAAGTCTAAACTAAGAATTAAAAAGTAGGTAGTGGCACAACTTGCCTCTAAAAATTAGGGAACTAATTAATTCAGTTGCAAACTATCTTTTCATGGATGAATCTACCTCTATGAGTGAAAATTTAGCATAATTACATCAAAATCCATCAAATCACATTAAATTACATCATTATTTTGGCTATTAGAAAGAGAAAAGTCAAACTGTGAAGAAACTAGGTGAAAACAGAGTTTTTTGACCAAAATGAGCAAATTTGCTCCTATGCGTTGCGTTGATTTCCCTATGCGTAGCGCCTTTTTGTAGCTGATTTTGGAGGCCTTCGCATGCACCAAATTTTATGAAAGTGGGCTTTCTGGAAAGGAATACCTATCTACTTTCCAGAACAGGTGGAATTTCTAAATTTCACCTCCATTTTCCCATCCAAAGCTGAGTTCCCCCAAAATTTCTTCCTGTGCGTCCAAAACGGGGCAGAAAGGTCATTTTTGAGGTGTTTTTGACCTTTTTGGAAGCTCAAAACTTGATAAAATTTCTTGGCCATTTGTGGGTGTTCATATTTTTCCATGAAAAATCCAAAAATTCTGAGCTTTCCTCAAAAGGAGGTCTCTAGCAAAAGCGCACGCCAAGTGACATGGCACATTAGGTAGAAAAACCTATGCTTCAAGCCAAAAATTTCAAAATTGCAAAAAGTGTCCCAAATTTCTTGAAATTTGGTCTAAGTATCCTCCATTAAGTGCTATTTTGGGCCAAGGAAGCCTCAGCCAAGATCTGAAGTCTATCTTTCTCTTTTCTCTTCCTAGATGTTTTCTTCAACTTGGCCTTAAAAACCCTGATTCTTTCTTTGCACACCTTGTTTCTTACCAAGTAGTGTTAGGCCATGTGGCTCAGCATATTTTTCTCTTTGTTGGCCTTCTCAATCATCTTTTACAAGTTCATTTTTTTCATCTCGAGCCAAGATTCATGATCAACTTGAATTTCCCTTTCAAGTGTTGTCAATTTGGTTTTACTCCTCTTGGCAGCTTGCTGGTTTTTCATTATGTTTTTGAGTTCCATGGATGAGTGGCACTGATGAGGGGAGGATTTGATGCTAGCTATACGTTTTTGGGGAATGAAAGGGTTTGGGTAATAACATTTACAGATTAGGGATATTTGATTAGGCTGTGGGATAGTGGGATTAAGGATTTAGGGTTGGTAGTTTAGGGATATGGGGAATAGGGAGTGGGTAGATGAGAATGTAAAGAGAGGGAGAAAATGAATGAGGTAATGAAGGAGTGAGGGAGCGCGAAATGGCTAGGAGTGGGATTAGTAGAAAGAAATACAATTTATAATCCTTATGCAATTGTTTTTAACAAGAAATTAAATGAGGTAGGGTTTTGATTTCTTCTCATTAAATCACCATAAGCACCAAGGTAAACTCATTCGCTAGCCATGGAGGAATGTTAACTTACTTGAATCAATGAGGATTGAGAAAATTTATCAGTTTGGGAGGTGGATGTGGATGTAATTAGGCTTAAAGCCATTTGAAATATGCCACAAACCCAATGCACCACGCCCTCTCAATACGTCGCACCCGTTCAAAATTTACACTGCAGAGCGCTGCCCAATGCGCCGCGCCGTTTCAATGCGTCGTGCCCCAAACCCAATGCGTCACGCTTCTTTCAGGAGACTTTTGGAGGCCTTCCTAGTGTCCAAAGTGGGTGTGGGATAGCTTGTTAGAAATATTATTGAGTCTACTTTCCAACTGAACTAAAATTTTTCAATTTGGATTTCTTTTTCCCTATCAGAAATCAATTCTCCCAAGACTGGTTAAAATGTGCAAAATGAGGTTGCCTAAGGGCAGAGTGCTATTGCAGTCAACTTTTGAAGGTCTTCCTCAACCCCAAATTGAGCTCATAATAGCTCATTGGAACGATAATTGTGTCTTGTTATCATTTGACTCATCAAGCAAGTCTTTAGGCTAGCCAAGCTAGGAGAATTCTTGATTTTTCAAAGGTCACTACAGAGGTACATCAATTCTCCCGAGGCAACTGTATTTTTTACATTTCTCTAAAACCATGATACTTGTGTAGAGAGTGAAGGAGGTTTTTATTCTTTAGCCTATTTTTGACAAAATCATCTCTCAAGTTTCTCAAATTCATCTGTTATTGCTCAGAAACGTCATTGGAGTAAAACATATCCCGATGTGTGGAACAGGGGATTTGTCGAAATGAAGTGAAATGAAGGGGATAAGGGGCTTCTAAATTCTTTACAAAATTTTCCGAATTAAGGAGGGATGTTATGAAGTAGGGGAAAGTGGAATTTAAAATATTTAGTGAGGGGAAGGGGTCCAAAAGGGCAAAACGCAGGGCTAGCCTAGAAAATTGTCAAGTTGCAGCAAGAAACTACGGTTTGTGTTAAAATGAGGAATTTGGGGGATATCAGAGATGGGAAGTGCTTAATAAGGTGCATTAAGGATAGGGGAAGGTGTATGAACATCAGGATACAAGTTTTGCTAATGGTTTGACCATCCAAGAGAATTTACCTTGAAGACCCTAGGAGAGGGAAATGAACCTTACCTAGGCAGAACTGAAGCATTAACAAGGTGTCAAATGACCCATTGGAACCTAACATGATGATGACAACCCTCTGAATGATGGTACACTGAGCTGAATGGTGACATGGACCAACATTTGGACAATTTTGAAAGGAGTGAAAACAAACCGTAGACCTAATACCTAGTGACCAAATTTTTCTTGAAGACTCACTGAAATAATGAAATTTGACGTTAACACCTTAAAATCATTTTGTAAGAGCATGTTTGACCATTTTATCTTTGACATTGATAAGTCATAGAAATATATTTACATATTGAAAAGATAAAAATTTATTTGTAAATTAAAAATGTTCAAACCCTCTAGAAAATTTAGGAGAGAGATCCTATTATTTAATATTATATTTAAAAGTAAAGAAAATAATATTTATATTGATAAATTAAAAAATTATGCTTATTTTAAACCAATTTAACTTACATTGTGTGTTATAGTTTTTTAATTTTTTTCATATGTGACATTGCGAAGTCATAAAAATATGTTTATGTATTAAGAATATAAACATTTATTTGTAAATTAAAAATGTTGAAACTCTCTAGAAAATTTAGGAGGGAGATGTTGTTATTTAATATTATATTTAAAAGGAAATAAAATTATGTTTATTTTACAAAACATATCTCAATTTTCATTTTGATTTTACATTAATAACAAGTGTTATAAAAAATATGTAATTGTTTTAGTATCTAATATTGAGTTGAAATATAACATGTAAAAGTGATATTTTTGATATTAAATAATATTATGTAATCTATTTAGATTTAACTCACAAATAAAATTAAAGTTAAAAATATTTTAGTAAATAAAATATTTCAATTTCTATATTAAATAACATAATTTTATATAAAAAATAAAATCAATTATTCATTTTTGTTATAACTCTACAATTCTTTTCCCTATACTTATACGTATTTATCATACTCATTTGATATATATAAATTATTCAATTTTACCGAAATAACTAGGATACAGGGACTTTTAGCATTATTAATCCAATCTTCACCTATGTTCCATCACTTAATTGCACTATGTATTTAACATTATGATATTAAATAACTAATCATTTGGTTATATATATATATATATATATATATATATATATATATATATATATATCCCCTTGTATTCTTTAGGGTGGAATCCCCATGTGAATGGTAACTTGAGTGTGATGATATAACTTTATATATATATATCCCCTTGTATTCTTTAGGGTGGAATCCCCATGTGAATGGTAACTTGAGTGTGATGATATAACTTTATCATATACATGCCCACCCGCTTCCACCATTCCAACAAGGATTGTTATGTAGTATTAGGGTTTCCCTTCATCGAACGCACTTAATTCTAAATAGCTCGTGCACATGCTTTTGGGTTTTGGTGTCAAATCCTTTGTAGGCCCGTACCCCTTACCGAGGTGACAATCACCTGAACGATAAGGCTCCCTTCATATGAACAGTGGGATGGAGTTTCACTTCATTAACGATCATAACCATTTACCCAAACCCTAATACTATTCTTCTGAAAGGCTTCAGGTCTATTCTCCACTTTGGCAAAGCTACTTATACCACATGTAGTATTGTGTTCAGCTACGTAGGTGACAGCTGGCCATGTCTGAAACTATAAGTCATCCTTGGATGTTATAGCAATGGTAAGATATAATTCCAACATCGGTATTTTCATTGCAGGGTTTTCCCTATATTGTTTGCAACTCTCTCATTTGTAGTTAATTGTTTCCTATTTTGTACTGCGTCGATAACCCCAAGGTTCGTTACAGTTTACTAATTGATAATGTGATTTATGGATCTCACTACTACAAGCCAAAATACTACATGCACGTTCTGCCTACCAATCCTCTCCATACAGGGCTTCCCTGGGGTTAATGGTTCACCTCATCTCATTTCCTATAGTTTCACGTAACACACAAATTGTTACGGTTGTAGCTTCTTGCTGGACGTTTTCCTATCATATGCACCAATATACATTCTAAGTTACGATTTGTTGCTTCTTTTCTCTTGAGATTAATTTTAATAAAGTTCCTATATAGCATTATTTTGCTCTTCTCCTGTCTAATCATATATCCAATTCTTGGCCTCTCGTACCATAGTAGCTATATGCTACGGGAATTACATCTTCTCGGTGTTCAGAGGAAACGTTAATCGATAGATCCATATATCTAGACCTCATATTTTTTTCCTTATCCAATTCCTTATTGGTCTCATCCTATATGTGATACCTTTTTGCACATTCACACCATCATTTGTATCGTGTATCAAAGTGATGTACAAGATCATATGCCACTTGACGAGAAAATAAATGGAAGATCCACACAACAGTGAGTATGACGCTCAACATTCTAGGTTAAAACTCATGTTCCTAATAGTTTTTCTTTTGTAATAGTAGAAACTACTATTATTCAGTTACCTATACTATAGTTTTATTTTCCCATATCATACCACTAAATCGCCATTAACAAATGACATGCACTCTCATAAAATAGTAATTTTCAATGTTCAATCTAAATCTCAATTCCAATGAATACATACCCATAGTTTCATATTACAAAATCAAGATTCAGTTCATTTAATACTTCTAAGTACACCAACTTCCTAAATATTTCTCATATAACAATACTAAAACAACATTGGAATCGAGTGAACCAAAATGAGTTAAGTTCCACAGTAATAGTAATCTAACTAGAATAAGAGTAATCCAACCAGAATTACTACTTCTAAGTACACTAACTTCTAAATATTTCTCATATAACAATACTAAAACAACATTGGGATCAAGTGAACCAAAATGAATTAAGTTCCATAGTAATAGTAATCTAACTAGAGTAAGAGTAATCCAACCAGAATTACTGAAAGGACAACACTTGTGAGTACCAGTATTTTTGCTGCCCAACTTTGAACTGCAATCTGCGAGTTCCCGTGAGTTGATCTCTTCAATAGGTGATCCCTTCAAAAAGTATTTAATATTTTTCTTTCATGATAAAATTTCTTTTAGCAGTTTCCCCTTTTCTGGACTTTTCTATCCACTTGGTCTGGATTTTCCATAAAATCTAGTCTTTCTATCCCACAATGATTTTACTTTTTATCCGAGTTTAACATATTTCTCGAACTAAGCAACTTAATGGATTTTTTTCTAACCGGTCCATTAAGTTTATCTAGAATTTTGTATAGAATTATTATCATGAAATGATATTTCAATTTCATTTTCTAATGAGATATTTTTTTATACTTATTTGGCAAGAATATCATTTTCCAGGCGCCTCATTCACAATACCTACATTCCATTAATTAATTTAATAAAATATTCATTTACATATGTATTCTCATATTTTTCATAGATTCTCTACCATATTTCTATCATAGCTCAGTCTAACCAAAACAAGATTACAACAATTGTTATGAAACCAGCTCACAAAAAGATAGAAAAGATTGATCAATGACTTAGAATTTAGCCTCTTCGAGGGGGAAACATCCTTTACATTACATAAATGAACAATTATTAGATGATTCAAATGAAAAAACCTCCTTTCTATATATAGGAGTCTAAGGAGTCACAATATAACCTAGCCAACCTAACAATAATAACATAAAGCCACAAAAATAACAATAGAGTGATTCTATGGGGCATAGTAATAACAATATGGGGAAAATAGGGGCACAACAATATTAATAAGGGATAAAACTACAATAGTAATGGGGTAATCACTAGTATTATAGGGACCCAGCATGCCCTTCTCCTTCAAAAAAGTGTTGTCCTCAACGCTTGAGTAGTTCTGGATGCTTCTGTATAAAATTCTCATCCTCCCATCTGGAATCTTCAGCGGATAAGTTCGTCCACTTGATAGGATACTCCGAAATTGATCGATTTTGTAGCTGTCGAGTTCTTTTTTCTGTGACTGCTTCCTATTCCAATATATTTTTTCCTTCCTCATCAAATTTTGGCAATATTGTTTTAACTCGGAGCTTGTCACCTATAACATTCTTTAAACATGAAACATGGAAAATTGGGTGCAACCGAGAAGCTATAGGAAGCTCCAATTTGTATGCCATAGTACCAATCATTTGCAACACCTTGTACAGACCATAATACTTTGGTGATAATTTACTATCCTTCTTAGCTTTCTTGGGGGACATTTGCTTATATGGTTGTAGCCGTAGGAATACCCAATCAACTACATCAAAACTTCTTTCGTTGTGATGTTGATCTACCTATTGTTTAATTCTATTCTATGTCAACACGAGGTTATCCTTTAAGAGTTGGAGGACTTGTTTTTGATGTTCAATGTGATGTTCCATTGCTTGAACCTTAGAATTTTCTCTTATATATGATGTGATGGATGGTGGCTGATATCTATAAAGTGCCTTAAATGGGGTAATTTTTGTTGCTGTATGGAAGGAAGTGTTATACCACTATTCAGCTAGAGGCAACCATTTGACCCATTGTGTTTGTTTATCAAATACGAAGCAACAAAGATATCCTTCCAAAATTTTGTTTACTATCTCAGTTTTCCCATCAGATTGAGGATGATAAGATGAGGTATGAGCTAACTGAGTACCAAGGCAAGAAAATAATTCTATCCAAAAAATTCCAGTGAAAATGGGATCTTTGTCACTTACAATAATCTTTGGGTTTTCATGTAGCTTTTGAATTGTTTCCATAAATGTAGTAGAAACTGTACTGGCTTTAAATGGATGTGATAATGCACAAAAGTGTGCATACTTGGTAAGTTTATCAACTACCACCATGATGACACTCTTTCCCTCAGACTCGGCTAAATCTACGATAGAATCCATTGAAACCTCCTCCCAACGTTGGCTTGGAATGGATAAAGGTTGTAATAGACCTGATGTCTTAATTGTTTCAACTTTATTTTGTTGGCAAACCAAACATTCCGCCACAAACTTTTGAATATCTGATTTAAGGCCATCCCAAAAAAATTCTTTCTTAACCCTATGGTAAGTTTTTAAAAATCCTGAGTGCCCTCCTAAGGGAGAAGTGTGCAATTCCATGAGAATCTTTTGTTTTAGTTGGGAATTCTTACAAAGGTATAAGTAATCTTTGTACCATAACGAATCATTTTGCTAGCTAAATGTATCAGATGTACTGAAATATTGTTGTAACTTTCCAATAAGTGCCCACACTTCTTCATCATTCTTGCATTCCTCCCTTGCTTTGTTTATCCAATCTGGTTGGATAATAGAAATGGCGCACAACAATGCTTCCACATCCTCATCCTTTTTTGAGAGTGCATCTGCCACCTCATTTTGCTTCCCTTTTTTGTATATGATTTCAAAGTCATAACCCAACATCTTTGTGACCCACATTTATTGCTCTTCAGAGGATAATTTTTGTTCTAAAAGTTATTTAAGGCTATCATGATTTGTTTTTACCTTGAAGTGTCTTCCCATTAGGTAGGGTCACCATTTCTTAAGTGCATGGAGTATTGCCAACATTTCCTTATCATAAAAAGCTTTGTGTAAAAACTTTCCCTTGATTGGACAACTTTAAAAAGAAATGGGACTTTCATCTTGCATTAAAACAACACCAATTCCATTTCTTGAAGCATCACATTCCACAATAAAGGTTTTTGTGAGGTCTGGAGTAGATAAGACCGGTGCTTGGCACATTGCCTCTTCAAGATGTTCGAAGGCCTTCGTTGCTTATGTAGTCCATGAAAATGCATCTTTCTTCAATAATGTTGTTAGAGGTGCTACTATTCTCCCATAATTATTAACAAACTTGTGATAATACCTATCAACCCGATAAATCCTCGCAGATGCTTTATGGATGTGGGGATTTTTCATTCCTTTATGGCTTTAATTTTGCTAGGGTCTACATTAACTCCTTCATGAGATACAATATGACCCAGATATTCCACCTCTTGTACTCCAAAGAAACATTTGGATCTTTTTGCATATAATTGTTTCTCCTCCAATAGTTGTAGCACCTTTTCAACATGTTCAACATGATCCTTCCAAGACTTGCTGTAGATTAGAATATCATTAAAAAATACTAACAAAAATTTTCTAAGGAATGGTTTGAAAATGGAATTCATCAAACCTTGAAATGTTGAAGGTGCATTGGTAAGGCCAAAAGGGACGACCAAAAATTCATAATGAACCTCATGAGTTCTAAATACTGTTTTCAGAATTTATTTAGTCCTCATTCTAATTTGATGATATCCTGAACGAAGATCCAACATGGTGAAGTAAATTGATCCACGCAATTCATCCAACATTTCATCAATGATAGAAATATGAAACTTATCTTTAATAGTGAGCTTGTTGAGCTCCCTATAATCCCAACACATGCACCATGATCCATCCTTCTTGTGCACCAATACTACTAGAGTAGAGAAATAACTTTGACTCTATTGAATTATACCAACCTCTAGCATTTCTACAACCATTTTTTCAATTTCACTCTTTTGGGCATAGGGATATCTATACCGCCTGATGTTCAGAAGAACACTTTCTATAATTAGATGAATAGCATGATCATGATCACAAATAGGTGGGAGACCTTTGGGAGTGTGAAATACCTTCTAATGATTATCCAAGAATTTTTTGACATCTAGAGAAATAGATGCTTGCAATGTGGAAACATATAGTGAACATAATTGTACAATTACACCTCTTTGTTCCTTTTTTAGGAGCTTTGTCATACTGTTAGATCTAATTATCTTTCTTGGTTTCCCTGTAATACCCCTTAATTCCACTTCCTTTCCTTCCACAAAAAATTTCATAAAAAGTTCTTGAAAATTAAAAGCTATTGTACCCAAGGATTGTAGCCATTAGACTCCTAGTAAAATATTAGCACCTCCCATTGGAATAGAAAGAATTGGGCTAGTCAATACATATTCTCCCATGGATAGCTTGATATTATGGCACTTTCCAGAGCAATTTATTGTTCCTCCATTTGCAACCATCACTTGACACTCTATTCTAGATATAAGAAGCAATTCAATTCTTTTACTACCTTACAATGAATAAAATTGTGGGTACTTCCTGAATCAATCAACACTATTACCTTTTCCTTCTTGATTTGTCCTTCTATCTTGATGGTTTGAGGAGTGGTAATTCCTGCCAATGAATTACAAGATATGTTCCGATTCGTTTCTTCTTTATCTAGGCTTTTTTCCTGGAGTATATCCTCTTCTTTTGACCTTTCTTGCTCCTTTTCTTCTTCCTCTTCACAATCTATGTAGAATAATTTATTCTCAGCACACTTATGGCCTTTAATGTATTTGCTACCACAACTGTAACAAAGCCCCTTTTCTCTTTTTTCTTCCAATTGTTGTGGTGTCAACCTTATAGGTTGTGGAAGTCTAGGGGCAACAAAACTTCCATCTTTATAGTTGTGAGTGGTATGCTTCGTGGTAGCCATAATTTTGCTTTCCGTTTTTCTTGCTAACCTGAATTCCTTCTCTAATGAATTATGTTCCCAAAGGCGAACATCATGTTGGATATTATCCTCTAAAGTCCCTATGAACACATCAATACTATGCTCCTCTAGGATATTTTCTACCCTTATGTTCAATTTTTGGGACTCCTCAATGTGCTCCATTATTGAACCCTTTTGTTTGAGACTTATCAATTGGCTAAAAAAATGTTTCTTTTTGTATCCTCATAATGTGCCATCAATTCTTCCGTAAAAAGCACCCAAGTGATAATTTGTTTATGAGAGAAAAGCCATTGATACCATACAAACTGATTTGGTTCCAAATATAAAGTTTCAATACATAACTTTTGTGTGTTTTGCACATTATTGTGATCGAAAAATTGCTCCATCTGTAATATCCATGTTGCGGGATCCTTGCCATCAAACTTCCTCATATCAATTTTTGGAATATGATGGGTCTTCGATCCCACATTAGAGTCTATGAAATCATGATTAACATTTCTTTTGTTCGCATCATGAGTTTTCTTTACTACCTTTTCACCATTAGTAAGTTTTTCTTGTAGAAAATTTCTCAAATCTATCTTCAAATCTGCCATGTTTTTCTTCAAATCTGTCTTCAAATTTTCCATGTCTCTCTTCAAATATGTCTTCAAATCTATATTCAAATCGTCCATCTTAGCTTCCATTCCCTTTATCTTAGATTCCGTGCCATTTATCTTAGCTTCTGTTAGCCTTTGTGAGATTGACATTTGTTGCACTTGGTCTTATAATTTTGATATGTCATGTAGCATTTCCTCCTATTCTTCATGAGTGGTGCTAGATATTTCAGGTTGCTTACTAGGTGTTTGCATTTTTTTCCTCAAGGCATCAGTTATCGATAATAATGCTCTACTATGCCCTAATAAGCAAAAATATAAAGAAATCTACACACCTTTGTTCACTTTGTAGGAGATCGATATTGCCTCTGATGTATCTCTATAGTTTCCAATTATCTAGTTCTGAAATTGCAGTCTACAATAGCCCTCTATGTCCTCTTTCCAATGCCACTAGTTCGATCAAAATTGGATTCTCCAAGGAAGAGTTATGCGAAATCTCCCACAGTGACTTGATTATAGACTAGTTCAGTAGAGAGAACTTGTACGGCATGCCACAAGTCATTTTTTCAACCTTTGGCTCTAAAAAATATAGAAACAAGAAACTAAAATCCGTTCTCTTTCTATAACTTCTTACGAAATTTCAATCCGATGTTCATAGAGAGAGTTATGATGATTTCCCCAGGTCAGTTTTTTGGAATGTAATTCAGTAGTCTACAAAAGACCAACTTCCTTAGACCATATCTCCACAAATATAGCGTGAAAGGCTCTCAAATTGGAACCTAAGGTTCAGTGTGATGTCTTCTCAAATGGGTTTTTTTTTAGCTTATGAAACGTCACAGAAAAAAAAAGCTATAGTGAAAATTCCACGATGACCTATTTGGAGCAGCAAAACCCTAGAATCCAAAGCTCTGATACAAAATGTTATGAAACTAGCTCACAAAAAGATAGAAAACATAGATCAACGGCTTAGAATTCAGCCTCTTCAAGGGGGAAACCTCCTTTACATTATATAAATGAAAAATTCTTGGATGATTCAAATGAGAAAACCTCCTTTCTATCTATAGGAGTCTAAGGACCCACCATATAACCCAGCCGACCTAACAATAATAATATAAAGCCACAAAAATAACAATAGAGTGATTCTATGGGGCACAATGATAACAATATGGGAACAATAGGGGCACAACAATATTAATAAGGGATACAGCTACAATAGTAATGGGGTAATCACTAGTATTAGAGGGACCCAACAACAATTGAGGGATATTACACTTTAATAGATTCATTATAATTCAGGGTAGGATGAAGAATTATGATTTGTTCATTGTTCAATACAATGTTGACATGTAAAACTTAAAAAACATTAATAACAAAAATCATTCGAAACATACACACATATAAATAAGTAACATTTCTATAAATACACAGACATATATAGAGATGCTTTCTACTTGCAAATATGATAGGCGAGGTGTTAACATTTTCATGTGTAGAGTGTTCATTGTAGAATTTTGTAAAATTCTTCTACACATCAGCTAGCTCTGGTACCATCTAGAGTTTTCTCTACAAATTAGCTAGCTCACTGATATCATGTAGAACTTTTACCTGCAGATCAAACTGATATATGCAATGTACTAAAGCATAATACTAGATATACATCTACCATAAACTTTAAGGAAGCTAATCAACCATGAGCAACATCAATCATGAAATCATATAATTAATAAGAAGGAATCAATCACACATAACATAGAATATATCACTGGGGAAAGCACCATCATAAAACCCCAACACTGTATTATCAATCAAGTGGAGATCCTCAACAACATACAAAAAGAATAAGCTCAGTAGCTATCTTGCTCCCTTTGCAATCAAAAGATGAAAATCATGAACTACCTAAGCCTTAATATATAGGTTGTAAATTAGCATAATCATACCTGCTGTCACCTCAGGTCCAGCTACATAGTCATAGAAGAAAATAGATTCCTTCCTCATGCAATGAATACTTACTAGAAATATCCTAGCATCTGATAGTACATTGTCCCTTATCTGATCTCAACTGGGTCTTTGTTTGGACTGCCATGCATCAATCATTCATGAGAGAATACTCAATTATTTGAAAATAATAGTTGTCACATGCATGTAAGCATCAACAAACTATATCTCCTTAATTTAACAACTTGTTAAATTAATCTAACTGGACTGTTAAATTAAGTCAACTGATCCTCTCAATATAGAACTAAACCTTATCTCCTTCAATCAAGGGATAAATTCCTAAATCGTGAGAGAAAATAATTGGATGATCCCACAAAGACATCAACTTTAATTTTCCATAACTAATTAACTCATGGAGATTAATTAATTAATATTTTAAACTGTTGGTAAGACTAAATTCATTTTTATTTCCTATAGTTAGACCAGGGACTGTTAAAAATAGGAAGGGACCCAGAAATGCTATTTTTAGAAGCTTTTATTTTTAGTAGTTTCACCTCTCACCCAAGGTGGCTAAAATTCTTACTGGCCAAATTGCTATTTTTAGCAGATCTATTTTTAGCACTTTCTAAATTTTGCATTTCTTGTTGAACATTTTTCAACACTCCCTCTCAATAAGAAAGTCTTCCTCTTGAAACCGTTCCTGTAACTCTAGAATGTTTCGCATGTAACACATCTACCAAGTGTGGTTGCTCCAACAACACTCGGAACAAAGAAAACTCCCAACTAACCTCTCTGTTGGGCTAGAAACATACTTTGATTCTCAAGCTCTACTTGCTACTGACAAGTGCTCCCTCTCTAACCTCTATGATACTGCAACATCTCCACGCATCTCGCAGCATTGCACCCTTCTCTACGCTACCCTACATTGTGCAACACATTTGTGCCTCTCGCATTGCTGCATCGTGCATGCTCTACATTGTCTTGGGATTCCCTGCATTGTGTCTCTCTCTACCACTTCATCTGCACATGTCTCTACTCAATTAGTCAGTTCCTACTACTCCACATCGGGGCTCCCGTAGCAAGGTCTCATCTAAGAGGTTGGGTACCTCAAGGATCCTACCCCTCCACCTTGGGACAATCACTCTATATCGCCCAACCTCCTACTTAGAGGTATGGTTGCATGTGATCCCTCTGCCCACCTAGCTTGATGTTTCCCCTACTGGAGGTCTCTCCATGAGTAGATGTCTCTACTCGATCTCCTCTCAGCTTCTCCTGTTGTGGCTACTCCACTACCTCCTGAAGCTTTTGTAGCAATCATGGCTCCTCCACAATTGTCTGAGACTTCTTCTGGCACTGCATGTTCCGAGGTGATATAGCCTCCTTCTCAACCACCAAGTCTCCATCAGTTGCCTTGCTACTCAAGGATTTGCATGCATCTTGAACCTCAAGAGAATACAAGTTCTTGATCCATGAACCAATTTGCTTCACCTATCTAGTGATGATTTGACTAAGGAAAAACTTTACCTTACTGAAGACTACATCATAGGCTCTGTCTTCCAGCATCGTGATCGACACCAAGTTTCTCTTTAGTCCTGGTACATACTTGACATCGGTCAAGGTAAGGTGAGCTCCATGCTCCCTCTGAAAAATAATCGTGCCTTCACCTGAGACACTATGCTTTTCATCATTACCCATCGCTATGAGTATTTGGAGATATTTCTCCTTCAAAGTATCTGTTATGAAACCAACTTAAGAAAAGATAGAAAAGAAAGATCAACGCCTTAGAATTCAGCCTCTTCGAGGGGGCAACCTCCTTTACATTACATAAATGAACAATTCTTGGATGATACAAATGAAAATACCTCCTTTCTATATATAGGAGTCTAAGTGGTCCCAATACAATCAGAGCCTACATAACAATAATATTGTAGGGCACAATAATAACAATAGTGGGCTTCTATGTGGCACAATAGTAACAATATGGGAACTACATGGGTACATCAATATAAATAAGGGGTATAACTACAATAGTAATGGGGTAATCACTAGTATTATAGGGACCCAACATGCCCCTCTCCTTCAAAAAAGTGTTGTCCTCAACGCTTGAGTAGTTCAGGATACTTCTGCATAAAATTCTCGTCCTCCCATGTGGAATCTTCAGCGGATAATTTCTTCCACTTGATAAGGTACTCTGAAATTGATCGATTTCGTAGCTGTCGAGTTCTTGTTTCTATGACTGCTTCCGGTTCCAATATAATTTTTCCTTCTTCGTCAAGTTCTGGCAATATTGTTTGAACTGGGAGCTTGTCGCCTATAACCTTCTTTAAACATGAAACATGGAAAACTGGGTGCAATCGAGAAGCTGCAGGAAGCTCCAATTTGTATGCCATAGTACCAATCTTTTGCAACACCTTGTACGGACCATAATACTTTGGTGATAATTTATTATCCTTCTTAGCTTGCTTGAGGGACATTTGCTTATATGGTTGTAGCCGTAGGAATACCCAATCACCTACATCAAAACTTCTTTCACTGCGATGTTGATCTGCCTGTTGTTTCATTTTATTTCTGTGCCAACACAAGGTTATCCTTTAAGAGTTGGAGGACTTGTTGTTGATGTTCGATGTGATGTTCCACTGCCTGAACCTTAGAATTTTCTCTTAAATATGATGTGATGGATGGTGGTTGATACCCATAAAGTGCCATAAATGGGGTCATTTTTGTTGCTGTATGAAAGGAAGTGTTATACCACCATTCAGCCAGAGGCAACCATTTGACCCATTGTGTCTGTTTATCAGATACAAAGCAACGAAGATATCCTTCCAAACATTTGTTTACTATCTCAGTTTGCCCATCAGATTGAGGATGATAAGATGAGCTATGAGCTAACTGAGTACCAAGACAAGAAAATAATTCTGTCCAAAAATTTCCAGTGAAAATGGGATCTCTGTCACTTACAATAATCTTTGGGTTTCCATGTAGCTTTTGAACTGTTTCCATAAATGCAGTAGAAACTGTACTGGCTTTAAATGGATGTGATAATGCACAAAAGTGTGCATACTTGGTAAGTCTGTCAACTACCACCATGATGACACTCTTTCCCTCAGACTTGGGTAAACCTGTGATAAAATCCATTGAAACCTCCTCCCAACGTTGGCTTGGAATGGATAAAGGTTGTAATAGACCCGGTGTCTTAATTGTTTCAACTTTATTTTGCTGGCAAACCAAACATTCCGCCACAAACTTTTGAATATCTGATTTAAGGCCATCCCAAAAAAATTCCTTCTTAACCCTGTGGTAAGTTTTTAAAAATCCTGAGTGCCCTCCTAAGGGAGAAGTGTGCAATTCCATAAGAATCTTTTGTTTTAGCTGGGAATTCTTACAGAGGTATAAGCGATCTTTGTACCATAACGAATCATTTTTCCAGCTAAATGTATCAGAAGTACTGGAATCTTGTTGTAGCTTTCGAATAAGTGCCCACACTTCTTCGTCATTCTTCCATTCCTCCCTTGCTTCGTTTATCCAATCTGGTTGGATAATAGAAATGGCACACAACAATGCTTCCACATCCTCATCCTTTCTTGAGAGTGCATCTGCCACCACATTTTGCTTCCCTTTTTTGTAGATGATTTCAAAGTCATAACCCAACATCTTTGTGACCCACTTTTGTTGCTCTTCAGAGGATAATCTTTGTTCTAAAAAGTATTTAAGGCTATCATGATCCGTTTTTACCTTGAAGTGTCTTCCCATTAGGTAGGGTCGCCATTTCTTAAGTGCATGGAGTATTGCCAACATTTCCTTCTCATAAATAGCTTTGCTTAAAAACTTTCCCTTGATTGGACGACTTTCAAAAGCAATGGGTCTTTCATCTTGCATTAGAACAGCACCAATTCCATTTCCTGAAGCATCACATTCCACAATAAAGGTTTTTGTGAAGTCCGGTGTAGCTAAGACCGGTGCTTGGCACATTGCCTCTTTAAGATGTTCAAAGGCCTTTGTTGCTTCCGAAGTCCATGAAAATGAATCTTTCTTCAATAATGTTGTTAGAGGTGCTGCTATTCTCCCATAATTCTTAACAAACTTGCGATAATACCCTGTCAACCCAAGAAATCCTCGCAGATGCTTTATGGATGTGGGGATTTTCCATTCCTTAATGGCTTTAATTTTGCTAGGGTCTACCTTAACTCCTTCATGAGATACAATATGACCCAAATATTCCACCTCCTGGACTCCAAAGAAACATTTGGATCTTTTTGCATATAATTGTTTCTCCTCCAATAGTTGTAGCACCCTGTCAACATGTTCAACATGATCCTTCCAAGACTTGCTGTAGATTAGTATATCATCAAAAAATACTAACACAAATTTTCTAAGGAATGGTTTGAAAATTGAATTCATCAAACCTTGAAATGTTGAAGGTGCATTGGTAAGGCCAAAAGGCATGACCAAAAATTCATAATGACCCTCATGAGTTCTAAATGCTGTTTTCGGAATGTCTTCAATCTTCATTCTGATTTGATGATATCCCGAACGAAGATCCAACTTGGTGAAGTAAATTGATCCATGCAATTCATCCAGTAATTCATCAATAACAGGAATGGGGAACTTATCTTTAATAGTGAGCTTGTTGAGCTCCCTATAATCTGGACACATGCGCCATGATCCATCCTTCTTGTGCACCAATACTACTGGAGCTGAGAAAGAACTTTGACTCGGTTGAATTATACCAGCCTCTAGCATTTCTGCAACCATACGTTCAATTTCACTTTTTTGGACATATGGATATCTGTACGGCCTGATGTTTGGAGGAACACTTCCTGGAATCAGATGAATAGCATGATCATGATCACGCATAGGTGGGAGACCTTTGGGAGTCTCAAATACCTTGGAATGATTGTCCAGGACTTTTTGGAGATCTGGAGAAATAGATGATTCCAATGTGGAAACATCTAGCGAACATAATTGTGCAATTACACCTCTTTGCTCCTTTTTTAGAAGCTTTGTCATTCCATTAGAGCTGATTATCTTTCCTGGTTTTCCTGCAATACCCCTTAATTCAACTTCCTTTCCTTCCACAGAAAATTTCATGAAAAGTTCTTGAAAATTAAAAGCTATTGTACCCAAGGATTGTAGCCATTGGACTCCTAGTACAACATCAGCACCTCCCATTGGAATGGAAAGCATTGGGCTAGTCAATACATATTCTCCCATGGATAGCTTGATATTATGGCACTTTCCAGAACAATTTATTGTTCCTCCATTTGCAATCATCACTTGACACTCTGGTGCTGGATATAGGAAGCAATTCAATTCTTTTGCTACCCTACAATGAATAAAATTGTGGGTGCTTCCTGAATCAATCAACACTATTACCTTTTTCTTCTTGATTTGTCCTTCTATCTTGATGGTTTGAGGAGTGGTAATTCCCGCCAATGCATTACAAGATATGGTCGGATTTATTTGTTCTTCATCTAGGCTTTGTTCCTGGAATATATCCTCTTCTTTTGACCTTTCTTGCTCCTTTTCTTCTTCCTCTTCACAATCTATGTAGAATAATTTCTTCTCAGCACACTTATGACCTTTTGTGTATTTGCTATCACAATTGTAACAAAGCCCTTTTGCTCTTTTTTCTTCCAATTGTTGTGGTGTCAACCTTGTAGGTTGTGGAAGACTATGGGCAACAACACTTCCTTCTTTATAGTTGTGAATGGTATGCTTCCTAGTTGCCATAATTTTGCTTTCCATTTTTCTTGCTAACCTGAATGCCTTCTCTAATGAATCAGGTTCCCAAAGGCGCACATCATGTTGGATATTATCCTTTAAAGACCCTATGAACACATCAATCCTATGATCTTCTGGAATATCTTTTACCCTTATGTTCAATTTTTGGAACTCCTCAATGTGCTCCATTATTGAACCCTTTTGTTTGAGACTTATCAATTGGCTAAAAAAAGTGTTGCTTTTTGTATCCTCATAATGTGCTATTAATTCTTCCGTAAAAATGGCCCAAGTGATAAATGGTTTACGAGAACAAAGCCATTGATACCATACAAATTGATTTGGTTCCAAATATAAAGTTGCCATACGTACCTTTTGTGTGTTTTGCACATTATTGAGATCGAAAAATTGCTCCATCTGTAATATCCATGTGGCGGGATCCTTGCCATCAAACTTCCTCATATCGATTTTTGGAACATGGTGAGTCTTTGATCCAACATTAGAGTCTATGGAATCATGATTAACATTTCTTTTGTCCTCATCATGAGTTTCCTTTACTACCTTTTCACCATTAGTGACCCTTTCTTGTAGCAACTTCTTCAATTCTTCCATGTTTGTATTCAAATCTATCTTCAAATTTGCCATCGAATCCTCCATCTTAGCTTCCATGCCCTTTATCTTATATTCCACGCCATTTACCTTAGATTCCACGCCACTTATCTTAGCTTCTGTTAGCTTTTGTGAGCGTGACATTTGTTGCACTTGTTCTTGTAATTTTGATATATCATGTAGCATTTCTTCCTCTTCTTCATGAGTCATGCTAGAGCTTTCAGGTTCCTTACTAGGTGTTTTCATTTTCTTTCCTCGGGGCATCAGTTACCGATAATAATGCTTTACTATGCCCTTTGAATTCCGTTAAACCAAGCTTACACAAAAAAAAAAAAAAAAAAACTACACACCTTTTTTCACTTAATAGAAGCCTGATATTGAATCTGATGTATCTCTGTAATTTCGGCTCATCCAATTCTGAAATTGCTACCTGTAGTAGCCTTCTGCGTCCTGTTTCCAATGCCACAAGTCTGAGCCAAATTGGATTCTCCAAGGAAGAGTTATGTGAAATCTCCCACGGTGACTCGATTTTAGACTAGTTCAGTAGAGCGAAGTTGTACGACGTACCACGAGTCACTGTTTCGACCTTTGGATCTGCAAAACACCCACAAGAAACTACAGTCCGTCCTCTTTCTGTAACTTCTTACGAAACTTCAATCCGATGCTCAGAAAGAAAGTTATGACAATTTTCTCCAGGTCACCTGTTTTGAGTGTAATTCAGGAGTCATCAAAAAGACCAACTTCCTGAGATCATATCTCCGAAAATATCGCGCGAAAAGCTCTGAAATTCGGACCCAAGGTTCAGCGCGATGTCTTCTCAAATGGGTTTTTTTTGCGACTTCTGAAACGCCACAGAAAAAAAAGTTATAGCGAAAATGCCACGATGACCTGTTTTGAGCAGCGAAACCCTAGAATCCAAAGCTCTGATACCAAATGTTATGAAACCAGCTTAAGAAAAGATAGAAAAGAAAGATCAACGCCTTAGAATTCAGCCTCTTCGAGGGGGCAACCTCCTTTACATTACATAAATGAACAATTCTTGGATGATACAAATGAAAATACCTCCTTTCTATATATAGGAGTCTAAGTGGTCCCAATACAATCAGAGCCTACATAACAATAATATTGTAGGGCACAATAATAACAATAGTGGGCTTCTATGTGGCACAATAGTAACAATATGGGCACTACATGGGTACATCAATATAAATAAGGGGTATAACTACAATAGTAATGGGGTAATCACTAGTATTATAGGGACCCAACAGTATCAAACAAAATCTTGTCACTGGTTATGTTGAAAGAAGCTCCACTATCAAGAAACCAACCACTTCCCACCATGGATGAAACCATGTATGCGAAGAGTGTGAAATCCAACTCAAACTGTAAAGCAAGTGCCTCACCTTCAAATCCTTCCCTGGATCCCTTCCTAGATTTCCTCTATGGAAAATTTACAACATAATCGCCCACATCATGATAATGCAAGCATCAGTGGATTTGGAAAGAGAAACCTTCTCCTTCCCCTTATTTTCCTTACTCGCTAAGGCACAATTCTCCTCATCCTCCAAGGATGAAGAACCATCTTTGGTGCTCCATTTGATCTCCTCCTACATCAAATCTGACCATAGGCATTCCCAATCTAGCAGTTTCTCCCTTCCATTAACCGAGTCGTGGTAGCTATGCCATCTCTTAGGAAGGCCAAGGAGTGCTAGACTCACCATATCATCATCAGCTGTCACGACCCCTACACTTTCAAGATCATCCCTGCATGTGATGAGCTGGTTCAGATACATAGATATCATCTCATCCTTTTCACACTTAATTTTTTGAAGTTTTTCCTTCAGTGCCAGCTTCATCTAATCATTGTTATTCTGATATAAATATTTCAATGTTTTCCAAGTTGCAAATGGAGTCTCCTTCCCATGGAGGCTTGAGACAATGTGATCTCACACTCCCTCCAAGAGAATTCTCCTAGCTCTAGCCACACACTTCTTCCATTCCACTAGTTGAGTAGCATCAATAGGCTTAGCGACTTCTTGATCAATGAAGTCCTTAAGGCTGTTATCTTCCAATACACCCTTCATGTGATCCTTACAAGCTATATAGTTTGAGTTGCCATCAAGTGCATATTCAAGCCTCAAACCATAGAATGCCATCGGTGAAATAGATGTGATGAGAACTTGAGATCTATATCCCGAATAATAAACTTCGAATTCCTTATTCTATACTGTTCTTCCTTGATCACCTGTGTTCTGATACCATGTAGAATTTTGTAGAATTTTTCTACACATTATCTAGCTCTGATACCATGTAGAATTTTCTCTACAAATCAGATATTTCACTGATATCATGTAGAAATTTCACCTGCAGATCAAACTAATATATGCAATGTACTGAAGCATAATACTAGATATACATCTACCATAAAGCTTGTGGAAGCTAATCAACCATGAGAAACATCAAGCATGAACACATATAACTGATAAGAAGGAATCAATCACGCATAACATAGAATATATCACTCGAGAAAGCACTAGCATAAAACCCCAACATTGTATTATAAATCAAGTGGAGATCAAAAACAATGTACGAAAAGAATTAGCTCAATAGCTATCATGCTCTCTCTGTAACCAGAAGATGAAAATCATGGACTACCTAGGTGTCAATATATAGGCTATAAATTGGCCTAATCATACCTACTGCCACTTCAGGTCCAATTACGTAGTCATAGAAGAAAATAGATTCCTCCCTCATGCAAACAATACTTAATAGAAATATCCTAGCTTCTGATAGTACACTGTCCCTAATCTGATCTCAACTGGGTCTTTATTTGAAATTCCATGCAAGAATCAACAAACTATATCTCATTAATTTAACAACTTGTTAAATTAATATAACTACACTTGACTAAGGTAAACTAAGTCAACTGATCCTCTCAATATAGAACTAAACCTTATCTCCTTTAAGGGATAAATTCCTAAATCAAGAGAGAAAATAATTGCATTATCTCACAAAGACTTCAAGTTTAATTTTCCATAACTAATTAACTCATGGAGATTAATTAATTAATATTTTAAATTGCTCGTAAGACCAAATTCGTTTTTACTTCCTATAGTTAGACCAGGGACTGCTAAAAATAGGAAGGGACCCATAAATGTTATTTTTAGCAGATCAATTTTTAGCACTTTCTAAATTTAGCATTTCTTGTTGCACATTTCCAACATGAATAAAAAAGATATAGTTAACATATTTGATTTATGTGTTTTCAAAACCAATATAAGTCCATCTTAACTCTCGATTTACTAAGATCTAAGAATAACCTAACCTTTTAAGGTGCAAACGTTTCATTAAATGTCACACTGAGAAAGGGGTTTCCATCTTGAGAGGTTTCATCCCATTGGATGTTTGCTGGATCTGAAGATAAGATGGATCTATGTTGGTCATAATAGAATCAAAATGAATGTCACATATATATATATATGTGTATATGTATATGTATATGTATATATACATATACATACACACACACACACACACACACACACACATATATATACATACATATATATATATATATATATATATATATATATATATATATATATATATATATATATATATATATATATATATAGATATATATATATATATATATATATATATATATACATGTTTGACATGCTAGTTATAATAATAATAAATATATAAATTGGTTATTTTTATGAATTTTTTTTAATTTAGGAAGTAACATGTATCATAAAGAAAATGATTTGACGCTTATTTATGTTTATCTTCATTTAGAATCCTATAATTTGTACTCAGAAATTGCCTTTAGAAGTAAAAAATGTAAGGGATTACAGTGTTCACTTATATTTTAGGTGAAAACATTTTAAAAATTTTCACTCGAAAAGAATTTTTCACCTCAAGAGATTTGACCCCTCTTAATGCTTGCTAGATCCATGGTTAAGATGGTTTTATACTAGTAAATATATTTTAAAGTTTATATTTTAAATTATATTAATGATTTTTAATTTATATCCAATATTATTGTTTTTGTGTGTCTGTCTAGAACACAATGAAACATATCCTCCAAAAAAATGTTCTTTGTTATAACATTTGACATACTATAGAAAGATTCACAATGAAACTTATCTTAGGAAAAAGTTTCTATGGCATGCCATAACATTTGACTTCCTCATAGAATTTTCTCTCAAAGGTTATATAATGCATTGTTGTGAATTTATCTTTTTTATGACAAAAGAGGACATACAATATTTTGTCCAAAATTTTTCTGAAAGGCTCATGTTATGCATCACCCAAATTTTTTATCTTGAGTTATCTATATCACACTCAATTATATTTTCTTGCAAACTCACATGCTTCCCAAAATATTGTACTCACAACTTTTTTGTTTTGTTTTGTTTTTGTTTTTGTTTTTGTTTTTGTTTTTGTTTTATAGAAGTGATTTTCACTTTGATGTGATATATCACATGAAGAATATTTTTATTAAGATTTGACAAAATTTCCTCTCAAAGGATATAATGCATTGTTTTGAATTTGTCTTTTCCATTAAAAAAAAACCAATATGAAAGGCTCATGTTATGTATCACCAAAAAGTTTTATGTTGTGTTATATATCAGACTCAAAGACGTTTTCTTGATAAAAGGACATGCTTCCCAAAATATTATAGTTACAACTATATTTTCTTTATAGAAATGATTTTCTTAAAAGCTTTTCTTTTCATGGCAATAAAGGAAGATTTAGAATTTTTTTCCAAATTTTCTAAAAGATCGTGTTTCCCATTTGAACCAAAAAGTTTTATCGTGTGTGATATATCACACTCAAGTACCTTTTTCTACAAAATGATGCATCACACAATTTGTTTTATCACACAACACAAACATTTCATCCTTGTTGAAATATCATATCTTTCCAAATATACTTTATAAGTGATATATTATAGAAAATATCATTTTCAAGCAATAACCATGTTTCCTCCCATCTCGTGTTTTTCACCCCCAATTTTTTGGCTTGTGAAGCAATATGTATAGCTATAACTTGGAGAGTGGTAAAATACAAAGTGTATTTCAATCATTCAGAGAGAGATTTGGCATAATTGAATTTCCATAATTTGAAGAAAATTATATTAAACAATGTTGAGTAGATAAATTGGACTCAAACATATCTGTAGTTGTCATTAGTGCGAATTTTTCAAAGTTCTTATGGTGGGTTTTTCCGGTCAAGTTTCTCTAAAATCTGATAGGAATTTATTGAAATCTCAAACTCGATGGGTAATCATGTGCAATTGAAGTGCCCTATGGGTTTTCTAGGATGTTAAATCCATATATATAGTCAAAAAACTAGTTTAAATAACACAAATCGAGATTTCCCCTCAAATTGTTTCACCAGATTCCAACACCAGAAAGTCCAAAAATTCACACTAAAGACAACTCAAAATTATTTTAGTGTGCTAACACATTACACAATGTTTAACTATTGTTGATATTACTTGATCATGGTTTATTATAATTGACCATGACTCGATATGTTTCACCATAGCTAACCATGATTGGACATGTTTTGATAAGGTTGACAATGTTTGATTATGTTTGTCTATGGTTGAGAATAGGTTACCATGTTCACTTATAGTTCATTACATTGAATATGGTTGACCATATTTCACCATGGTTGATTACATTTAATAATATTTGAGTAAGGTTGGGCATGGTTCTCTATGGTTGATATCATTTATCATCATACAAAATCTGCATTCGATGCAATACATAAAGGAAAATGTATTCTTTTGTCATAACATAGTGCTTATTTCAATATTAGTGACATGTGGTTCTAACCATATTAAAGGATTATCTTGTTCATCTAAAGGATGTATATAGACTATTGTAGAAAATATATGTCTACTCATTCATTCCTATGATGTGATATAGCTTGTCAAGTTCTCCTCTTTGTTAATCATTTAAATTCAACTTAATGGTGAAATCATGAAATTGATGAAAATATATAGACCATGTACTATGGATATTTTAAGATATTAGGTGTTACTTTATAGTTCCTAGCTCAGGACTTAAGAGAAGATTCTCTCCATTATATTTTTAACATGTTCTAGATACATCAAATTTGGATGTCCCTTAGTTGCAATAGTAGTATTTTACAAACTAAAGAAAACTTAAAAGGAGATTAAAGATAAAATATTAAGTCTCACAAGCCTTTTGTGTTATGTTTCTACTATAAATTGTATGATGTATTGTAGAATTATTTTCATAGGCAAGTTTATTTCCTTGGTGGATCAAGGTACTTTATTTACATAACCTTCAACTCTTTTTGATATGATAAGTCACTTCAAATTAACCATTTTATTATATCTGTAATAGGGATAGGGAAATTCCTTTATTTTTAATTAATAAGAAAACATATTATGTTATATAAAAGGCATATTATATCCTCTTTTGTTCCCTTGTATACAGTGTCAAAATTTATGTCACATGATACATAGAGAACTTCAATGAAATTAAAAGTATGGCATGCTGCACTATTAATGAAACTTTTGACATCCATGATTTTCATCTATCATGTATTTAATGCTACATTTTTGTTAAACCTTGATTATGGCATTATTGTTACAATATTACACATCATAAATGAAACTAGACATGACATACATTACATATAAATCTAATCATGGTATAGTAAAAAATGCTTTTGATAATTTGAATGTCATAGATGCATGAGGCCTTTGTGATCATGTTTGATCACACATAGCATGTACCAATGTTGGGAGACACTTTAGGTTCTTAGCTTTGTAGCCTAATTTAGTAGTGAAGGTCTAAATACTATGTGGCTAAACTAAGTGAGAGAAAATGTGTGTGTGTTCAGGCTGAGACTAAGTAAAAGTACCAATTTGGCATAACTACCTCATTGGTTAGGGACATGTTTGTGCTAGGGATGTGAAAATGTCATTTTAGTTAATAATGTACATTCATTGCACACATAAAAGTGATTTGGTGAGTGAGTAACAAAATTAATAAAAGAGTAAATGAAATAACACAAATAAAGAAAGAAATTTGTAAGAGTGAGAGATTGCAATTTTGGAAATAAATAATAAAATAGGATAAGAAGAAATTATTTCTTTTGGATGAAAATATTTTTTTTTGATGCCTATATAACTTAAAAATTACTCATGGCAGGCCAAAATCTATCATATTCATAGTAGGACAAAAGATATCGATGGAAATTAAATTAGAACGTCAAAAGAAATGGAAAAACTATAAGAAATGGAGCTTAATCCATCTATGAAAACTCACAATGAGGATTTTACATCATGACCATTCCTTCAATAGTTGCACATATCCATGAAATGAGATGTCACCAATTTTTTGTGCAATAAATGTCAAAATCCCATCAAGATTCAAGGTGAAACTTGAATTAGGCCATTTAGATCCCAAGACCGTTAATAGGTGGTCCTTTGGTAGCACAAAGATCCCTTTATGCATGGGATTCGCCTATGGGATTGAGATTCATTTACACTTGGAGATATATTTTGTTGTAGTCCTCAGAGATAGTCTTCGATTGCTTACAAGACCAGTGCCTGAGCACATCTAATCTAAATGGAAAATGGCATCAACCCATGGTATTCATCCACCCATGGAATTTACCCATGGTATTGTAAGTGGCATCCACCCATGGTATTGATGCACACATGGTATTGTAAGTGACATCCACCCATGATATTCATTCACCCATGGTATTTTCCCATGGTATTCATTCACCCATGGAATTGACCTATGGTATTGTGACATCCACCCATGGTATTCATTCACCCATGGAAGTTTCCCATGGTATTGTAACTGAAAAATACTATAATTAACAATTCGCATTTTGTAATAAGAAAATTTTTCTACCACAACATAACTCTTACAGTCATTCTCCATTTTAATAAAAAAAACTATGTTGTTCTCTTTATTGGGCATTCTCCTCTTTTTATTCTGGCATTTCAATCTTTCAGATCTTGGGGCACCTCTCCCCCAAAATACATTTCAATCTTTTAGATCTTCGGGGGTCTCCCCGAAGATCTGAAAGATTGAAACGGATTTTGGGGGAGAGGTACCCCAATATGAAAAATTGAAATGCCATAATAAAAAAAGGAGAATGCCCAATAAAGAAAACCACAAAGAATTTTTTTATTAAAATGGACAATAACTTTAAGATCTACATTTTGGTAGACAAAATGTCCTTTTACAGAAAGAAACTTGTTACTTATAGTATCTTTCAGTTACAATACCATGGGACAATTCAATGGGTGGATGTCACAATACCATGGGTCAATTCCATGGGTGAATGAGTACCATGGGTGGATGTCATAAAAGCATGTGAAAATACCAACGGTGAATGAATATCATGGGTGGATAAATACTATGGGTGGATGCCACTTACAATACCATGGGTGGATGAATAACATGGGTGGACGAAGACCATGGGTTGATTTCATTTTCCATTTTGATCAACATCTAAATTTGTGTGTCTCAAATGATTTATAGGAAAATGCAGATATTATATATATATATATATATATATATATATAGGAAATGTGTTGGTTTATTTATATAAAGGAAAAAAACATGAATTTATGGTACCTCCTGACAATTTCTGATCTCAAAAATATGAATGAAAATAGCGGAGGTTGATTAATTCAAGGGCTTACAACTTAATAAGATTTTGCAGAGCATAAAATTGTTTACATAAAAAATCTTTGCACTAATTATCTATAACAATGCTATCAATAAACAACTAGAATATATAGTAACTTGAATGTTGACTGGTAGTTCGCGCAGGCCTCTGAAGAGCGATGACAGGATTGAAACCCTGTAGAACCCTGAACTCGGCTCAGCAAGCTAGCCTGCAACACCAACCATTACAAGGCACATCTGTAACGGAGCTCTCACCTGACTCACTCCATGCACAACTCTGGGTGGGGGGTTCGACCCCCCTTCTTTTACACCTTTCATTTTCGGCAACATCCCAATGGAAACCCCCAACTTCCCTACCAGCTCCAGATATGAGGGAATCAGCCACGAATCAGAGCCAAAAGGAAATGCATCAGTGGGGCACAACCCCAATCGACAGAGCGAGCAAGAATCGTCCCAATGCAAGCCCATCGCGAAGGAAATACCAAGACTAATCATTGAATATCCATGGATAGACGAATATAGAGACGACATGAGAAAACATGCCATGATCTGCAGATTCATGGGGGTTCGACTGAACGAAAAGGCTCTATGCTGGTGGATAAACCAGAAATGGAAACCCAAAGGAGATTTCGAGCTTCAGCTGGGATCAAGAAGCTTTTTAACTGTCATCTTCGCCCACAGGGATGACTGAGATCGTATCTTCGAAGGAGGACCATATTTCTACAACTCTGTCGGACTATACATCACGTACTGGAGGCCAAACTTCGCTCCAGAACAGGAGGATTTCAAAAAGATTCCAGTATGGATTCACCTTCACTCTTTGGCTATGGATTATTGGAACAAGAGAATATTGGAGGCCATAGGAAACCAGCTGGGAGTCTTCATCAAAGCCTCAGATCTAACAATACAAGGTAAGTACACTGCTTGTGCTAGAATCTATGTTTACCTGGATATTTCAGGATGCCTCCTAGTCCATATGGAGCTAATCCATAGAGGAGTGCACTGGAAGCAGACCATTGATTATGAAAATATCCCATTCAAATGTTGAACCTACCGCTAGCATGGACATCTCGGCCACGGATGCCCTGTCAATCAACCACAGCCCAAAGCACAACAGGAACAAGTGGATACTCGAGCAACTGGCTTCACCCCCGCTTCAAGAAAGAATACATGGAAGAGAAGAAAAAAGGCTCCAAAACAATCCACCAATACTACCCCCACTAATAATACCTCCACCCAGCAAAATAGCTTTGAAATTCTGGGCAATCTTGACTCGTCGGAGCACCCATCAGCTCCTCAGGCCCCCACTAATCATAATCTAACAGATTCAAGCCAACCCACACCTACCACTAATGCCCTAAGCTCAACCTCTGACCCAACCCATTCCTAGGCACCGCAACACCAACAAGACTCCTCTTCCCTTCAGAATATCACATTCCAAACCTCAACTCAAACCCAGCAACGCATAGAAATGCATTTAGATCAGCCCTCCACAACCCCCTCAATCAATCCTGTGGAGGAGATCCTTGGTGATATAGATCTTCAAAAGGTCAACAAGCAATGGTCCAAATTAGGAGTCGATGCCATTCCTCAAGACCATTTGCAGAAGATAGAAATGACCTACTTCTAGTTGGAATACATCAACCAGAATGTACCCAAAAGGCAATGGGGAAATAGTAGCCAAACCAGTATACAGGCCAACATGGATCTGGATCAATATAAACCATAGGGACTAGGAAGAAAAAGAGGGCGCAAATCCACAAAACAGCAGATACAAGAGCTGGGCATATGCCTAATCAATGAGGGGAAAATCAGGGCATTGGTCCTTTCTACTCCAAATACTGCTCAATGAAAATCACAACCTAGAACATCAGGGGGCTCAACGACACCTCCAAACGAAGGATCTTGAAAACTGCCTATTCTCGTAGCACCCAAACATCGTCCTACTAGAAGAATCCAAATTCTCTTCCAAGAGCATGGAAACCCTCAAAAAACTTGTTTCCAACAGTCATCAATGCATCAGCATAGATGAAATGGGGCAAGCAGGAGGGTTGATCACATTTTGGAACAAAAGCAAATTCATAGTACAAAATGCTCTGTCCACCAAGCACTCTCTATCGGTGATTTTTAACATGCCAGATTCAGGGCAATCGATCTGCGTTACCAATGTATATGGACCCCAAGGACTTCAGGAAAAGCTGGAGATGCTGCTAGACCTGGATGAAGTTAGACAACACCATGGGGCAGATCACTGGATTTTAGGAGGAGACTATAATATGATTACCAATCTAGCAGAGAAAAATGGAGGCCTAGGAAGAGTGGATAAGGACTCAGAAGCATTCAACACTTTTATTGCTGCTTTCAAACTCATTGACATCCCCACCATCAATGGTCTACATACCTGGAACAATAAGCAAGGAGGAAACCGACAGATAGCTTCAAGGCTTGACAGATTCCTCATGTCGGAATCCATTCTGTTGCAAAACATAGACATGGAGGCCAACATTCTGCCCATAGGAGGATCTAATCACTGGCCAATGTAGATCCACTTCACCAATTTGGATAAACCCCAGAACAGATCTTTCAGATTTGAGGCCTTTTGGAAAGAGCACCCATAATTCATGAAGAACATACAAAACTGGTGGACTGAAGCCACCATAAGGAGTGAAAACATCATGTACATAATCCAACAGAAGCTCAAAACCATAAAGACCAACCTCAAACAATGGAACAAAGATACCTTTGGCGACATAATTCAAGCCAAAAGAGAACTTGAGGTAAAAATGGCGAACCTCCAGCAAACATTGATCACAGAAGGGCCCAATGAGGAGCAAAACACTCAAGAATCGATTCTGCAAAGGCAATGGGAAGAAAGACTAAAATAGGAAGAGCTACTGTGGAGACAAAAATCGAGAGTGTGATGGTTAAAACAGGGCGAGCGCAATACCATCTTCTTTCACAAGTCTACCATCTAGAATAGAGCTTTTAATCGCATCCTATCCCTCAAGACTACAGATGGCGATCAAGTCTTCTCAAGGGATCACATCGGATCTGAAGTCAACTCCTACTTCACCTCTCTTCTAAGTGAACCCTTTCAAGATCGATCCCAAGCCATAAAGGAAATTTTGGGGGCCATACCTAGCTTAGTTATAGAGGATCAAAATGCCCTGCTTCTAAGAGAGTTTACTGAGCAGGAGATTGAAGAAACTGTCTTCTCCATGGCCACGAACAAGGCCCCCAGACCTGACGGATTTACAATTGAATTCTTCAAGGAGTGCTGGCCCATTATTAAAGCTGACCTTCTTATTCTTGTAAGAAGCTTTCACAGAACCAAGAAATTCCTACCTGCCATCAATGCCACTTTCCTCACCTTAATTTCCAAATCGAACCAGGCTGACTCCCCTGATAAGTTCCGCCCCATAGCCCTTCGCAATGTCCTCTATAAAATCCTTTCCAAATTGATGGCTGAAAAACTTAAATCCATCCTCCCCTCAATCATCTCTCAAGAGCAAACTGGCTATGTCGAAGGAAGGCAGAACACTGACAGCATAATCCTCACCCAAGAAGTATTTCACTCTCTCAAAACAAACATATCTCCAAGCATGTTAATCCAGCTTGATCTGTCCAAAGCCTTTGACAAAATCAGCTAGCAATACATGAAAGCAATCCTTTAAGCTTTTGGATTCAGTCAGCTATGGACAAACTGGATAATGGAACTGGTTTCAGGTGCCTTCTTCTCTATTCTGCTAAATGGAGGACCCCCACAACCCTTCAGTCCATCCATAGGTATAAGACAAGGAGACCCCCTGTCCCATTTTCTCTTCATCATAATGGCAAAAGGACTAGGAAGATCCTTAACCAAGGCAAAGTAGCAGAACCAACTCAAAGGCATCAAACCGGTAAACCAAGGACCCACTATAGCGCATCAGCGATTTGTTGATGATACCATGCTCATGGGCGTCCCCATAGTATAGGAAGCTCGCACCATCGACAAGGTGTTAAAAACCTTCTCAGAAGCCTCAGGTATGGAAATCAATCTTACCAAATCCAAACTTTTTTTCTTCAACACATCCATTCCTGTGCAGAGAAATCTTAGCAGAATTCTGAATATTCAAAAGAACTCCCTTCCAACCAAATACCTTGGTATACCGCTTTCGGAACATGCCTACATATCGAGCAAGTGGGAAGCCCTTCTCACAAAACGAGAGCTAGGCTAAGCAGCTGGACCCACCGGGCACTAAACATGGCCAGCAGACTAATATTGATAAAATCCATCCTTCAAACCATGCCAGCCTACATGTTCTTAGCACTTGCAGCCCCTAAGGTGGCTTACAAGACCATCCGAAACATTCAGCACTCCTTTCTCTCGAATGGACCCTCTAATAAATCCAAATGGGCCCTCCTCAAATGGACAAACATCTGCAAACCAAAAATGGAGGGAGGTTTGGGCCTCCGAGACCCTGAGATATTAAGCAAGGCCACAACAGCAAAAATCTGGTGGAGATGGGTTGAAAATACTGACTCCCTCTGGGGCGCCCTGTAGAGAGCGAAGTATACAACCCAAATCAGGGACAAAGACCTCATTCGGCTTACAGGCACCACTCAAGGATCCCCAATATGGAACACAACCTGGGAAAATAGACATATTGTTCAGTATCATAGCTTCTGGGAAGTACACCAAGGCAACACAGCCCTATTTTGGGAAGATGCCTGGCAACAGCTTCCAACCTTGGAACACCCAGACTAGAACACTCTTAAAAGAGCCATGCAGGAGGAAGGCATGATTACGGTAGAAAACTACTGGCAACCGAAAAGCGAAGCAACCATATGGCAGAACTAGATTTCCAGATAACAATGGCATACCCCAACAGGCCCAAGGAATGTATACCATTTTCTACAAGACTTGGACAAAAGAAGAATCCTCAGATCCAACAAAGAGGACATCCTAAGATGGGGAAGTAACCCCAAAGGCACATTCAATCTCAAAGAAGCTTATAAGCTCTTGGTGTCCTCCTCGGATCAGCAATCAGACCACAAATGGTAAACCCTGTGGAGTAGAGTAACTTGGCCAAAAATCACACTCTTCTCTTGGCTAGTCCTGCATAACAAGGCTCTCACATGGGACAACGTTCAGAAACAAGGTTTTGTAGGCCCTTCTCAATGTATGCTCTATGAGAATGGTTCGGAAATGCTCAATCACCTGCTCAATACCTGTCCCACGGCTTGCTATCTATGGGATGACATGGCCATGGTCTTCAGACAATCAGATAGAGATAGAAACTCCATCCAAATTTCACTAAGCGAGTGGACATCTTCCATATCCTCCAACCCCCTGGTCAACAGTGCTTGGAATCTAGTTCCGGGCGCATTAGTTTAGATCCTATGGAAAGAGCAAAACACAAGAATATTCAAAAACTTAGCCACAAGAGTACACATGCTGATAAGGAAAGTTTGACTGCTCATCACAGGAACAGTCAACGCCATTGGCATATAGAAGATAGAGGGCAACGCATCTCCAAACGAGGCAAGAATAATATAGATCCTGCATCTTCAATCAAGGACCAACTCTGCTGGAAGGAACCAAACCTCAACAGTAATGACATAGGACAAATGGACCCTGCCACCCATTAACACATTCAAACTCAATTTCGACGGGGCTTCAAGACAAAACCCGGGCATGGCAGGCTATGCAGGAGTAGTTTGGGATCACACAGGAGCAATTCACCTAATCTATCACGGAAATCTCAGAGTGAACACCAATAATGCTGCAGAACTGATTGCTCTCCTCTAAGGCCTCACTCTGGTTGATCAATACAAACTCCTACCTCTGATAGTGGAGGGTGATTCAGAGATAATAATAAGGCTGATCAGGAAACTCCAGATGGGTGCACAAGTGCACAAAGTAACCCCAAGCTGGAGGCTGTCAGCAATACTAAAAGATCTCCAAGGCCAACTTTGCAACATGAAAGGGATCACCTTCCAATCTGTTCGAAGGAAAGCAAACAAGCTAGCTGATGCATTGGCAAATGAAGGGATCGACTCCAATCTCACAGAGTACCACAGCCTTTGGCAGAATCAGGAGGTGGGAGAACTCAAAGCCAACTGCCACAATATCCAACAATCGGATATGCAAGCAGAAGCCTATGCCACAAGAGGTCCTCGTTACAAGAAACCATGGCAAGCTCAAACAATGCGCGATCAATTATGAGCAAGTCACGCCCAAGGGAGAACACAGCGAACAAGATCGGGCAAAATCAAGCAGCATCCCGTCATACCGGTCTTTGGAAACGAAAATCCACTTTGCAGAATGCTAAATCACAATCTCCAGACAATGCAGCTCTATGCTGACCGGACTTTTTGGGTGTGCCAGAGCGTATTGAGCTACAAGGATAGTTCTACTGACCAAGCGACCTTAATCTTCAGTGAATATATCCATTGGAAGCAATATCTCCGGGAGGTCACATTGACTCCCAAGAATCTATGTATTTTTATACAACTAACTAATATAATCTGCATAACTTAAAAAAAAAAAAGATTTTGCAGAGCATATGATAGAGGACAAAGAGAAGGACCAAATCATCACATAGAGCATAAGGCTTCAAACATTCTACACTTAACACATAGGGATTTATGCTTTAAGGATTTCTATACTTATTTGAGTTACAAGTAGTAATAAAGGGTGAAGGAGGGGCAGAATGCTATGATTCATGTGTTGCAGATTTAAAGATATGATTTCAACAACCCACATAGGTATATGCATCAACAATATTGGGAAAATTGAATCTTTGATATAATTACAAGCACTTGCATTCACATATCAATACAAATAAATCTATGAGGATGCTTGAAACATTTCTAGCAGCTATAATTTGCATGAATATAGAGAGGAAATATGAACATAAAATTAGATTTAACAGAATGAACACATACTATAATCCTTGAAGGGGGAATCAACGCCATATACTTCATATTCAGAAAAAAAATATCTGAGTTACAAAGAAAAGTAGTTTGAAAATGGCATGTAGTATTTTTTATAGAATTTCTAAACCTCTTCTAAGTCTTGCTTTCCCCTATTTATATAGAGAGGGGAGAAAGAACATTCATTACAACAAAATATCTCTATCCTAGTCTTTGTTAGGATATTTCGACATATAGGAAATAGTTAAGTATAACTTGGTCTAGTGTAGAGTTAGGTAAAATGTGTTTCTTTACTCTAAACTTTCGTAATTTATAATCCGATGGTGAGTATATGTTCTAAACATTGAGTAATTTGATGGTTCATTCTCTCCTCAATATTACCGACACTCAATCCGTAACTTAACACCTAATTGGTCCATGACCGCTATTTAAAGAGCATGGAGAGTGACTGTTCATGCGAGAAGCTTATCTAATTTTCTTTCTTTTGTTAATAAATTTCCTGAAGTGGCTGCATTGGCTCAGGCCATTGAATCTCTCCATCTTTGAGGGTCCACGTCAAGAATATTGGTGTATTAATCTGTGATCTATTTGTGAGCAGTGTCCTTTAGTGTTCTATCTGAGGAACTTACCTTGTAAATTCCTACATGCTATCAGAGCTATTTGAGGGCCGCATCCATTGGTAATCCAAATCAGATGCCGATACAACTACATCTGACTCTCATTTCCTATATCTACTATTTTTGACTACTTTCAAGTCACGAGTAATGCTCTGTTGTGTTAGGAGAATCTGTTCTAGTGAATAACCCTTTTCGTTTCATGTGAAAAGGTTGCTAGTAGCCCTAGCTACATAATTTTTTAGGTCTAGAAGTATACAATCTTTATTTGTAGTTTTAGTTTATTGATCTCCCTTTTTTATATTACCAGATCTATACCTTTCATTTCTATGTATGCCCTTTTTGCCCTGAGACTCTGTGCGATCTGGGCAAACCAGAAACAAAAAGGAAGGATTTTTCTTATGCGTATGCTCTTTTCCATCGTGCCTTAGTGTGATCTTGGAAAATTAGAAACATTGAGGAAAATATTCAGTTTCAGGTGAAATATAACTTCAAGCCATAAGGTTTGGTTTTTTTATGTCTATGTTGGGTTGTGTGGTTGTTTTTTTTGTAGGCAAAAAGGGATTTCTCATGTAAGCACACACCCCACAGCTTTAACGACTAAAAATAAAAATAAAAATAAAAAAATAAAATAAAAATTGTTCTAAAGTTACTTATGTTTTGTAGTTATGTTCTATAGAACATGTACCTAATGTTTTATATCTAATTTATGTAAAAGTGTTCTCACCCATTATAGAAAGTGAGTCACTTATAATTCCAAAGTCTCTTTATCTTTTATTTAAGCTACAATTTAGTGTGTAGCAAATAAATTACGATTGTAAAAGTGACTTCCACTTATTTATAAAAGTGAGTCACATAATATTTTTTTTTCAAAGTGAGCTAATTAGATTAAGTTTGGAAAGGGGGGGGGGGATTTTTTTAAATATAACATTATCATTCACTTCCGCACATTCACGCACTTTTTCAGCATCTTCAACAACTTTTCTTCTAAACACCATAACTTCTTTATCCGAAAGCCACTTTCAGAGGAATATTTTTTTTAACCGATCGATTTTTTCGAGATATTTCCATTCGAACACTTAGTTTTAGCATCTACAACTTCAACTTCTATTAAAATGGAAAGTCCATTGTAAATTATTCTTGACAGTACCAACTACTTCCAATGCTAGTCCTACATTGTGGATTTACTTAGAAGTAAAGGGCTTTACAAAATAGCCTTAGGCAAAGAAACTAAACCTAAAGATGAAGATAAGATAACTAAATGGAAAAATAGGAAATGTCAAGAACATGGATTGATAGCAATGTCTATTTCTTTGAACCTTAGATTCCATATCGAAGAAATTGCCACCCCTAATGAAGCAATGAAACAAATCACTAATTTTTTTGGAATTAAAAATGAAATTAGAGCCCATCAACTTGAAAATGAGTTTCTTACCTTGGATCCCAATAATTTTTCTTCCATTGAAGATTTTTCGTCCAAGTTTACGACCCTTAGACTTCTCTTGGAAGGTGTTAAGGTTAGGAAAGAAGATGGTAGCCTTATCTATTCATTGTTACTAATTTGGGACCAACCTACTCTATGTTTGTTTCTGCATTCCATTCTACAATAGAAACCTTTATTTCTCCAGGACAACACTACAAGTCACCTTCTTTTGATGCCTTTTCAGTTTTGTTTGGTTGTTTTGCAGCAAATGAGCAGTGCCTCCTTACTGAAACATACTTGAATAACTTAGATAAGCCTCATTTACATTAGTATTAGTGAATGTTTTTTGTGTTTTTGTTCATCATTTACAATCCATTGTTGAAAAGTTGTTTAAATCGATTTGTTTCTTTGGTACAAAAAGTTTCGTAATTGTCATTTTTTGTCGAAAAGAGAAGTGTCATAAATTCTTCCTTCCCTTGATAATCGATTGAACTTTTCTTCATGTACTTGGTTTGATTTGTTTATATTCGAAGTATCGAAAGCATTTTTATTCAAAATTGAAAGTGTCGTTTAGACTCTTCCTTTCTCTTTTGAAAACAATGTAAACTTTGAAACGGGAACTATAAACTCAAAATGGGAACTCTGGCCAAAAAACCCCAAAAAACATCAAAAACAATGCTAAAAACGAAAAGTGTGCATACTCGAACGATGTTTTTTTTTAGGTGTGAATTTTGAACGTGTTTTAAAAATGGCGGTGACTACGAAATTTACTACGAAATTTTCATGCAAAATATAGCTTCAAAACGAAAGTGATGCTACTGGAATAACGTTTTTTTTTTTAGGGTCAATTTTCAAACTTTTTAAAAAATGCTAATAAAACCAATTTTTTATGTCTCAAACAAAGTTAATTTTTAAGGAAAAAACACATTAATGTTTCTGGTAGAATATCATTTTTCTTTCCCAAGTATAAATTTAACATGTTTTCAACCACACCATGCTAGATACAAAAGAAATTGAAATTTTTTCAACTATAAAATTAAAAAACCATGACATTATGAACAAAGTATATCATTGAATGAAATCAAAAGTCTTTATTTGTATATTGAATAAAACAGACATTATATCTCTAATTTGATATTGCATTGTAGATATTTAAACAATAAAATTTATCATACTTAAGACATAATCCAACAACATAAAAATGCTTCATTAAATATGGTTAAGGATGAACACATCTAAAGCTTTCGAAATCAGAACCCTCACAACTCTGTTCCATATACATTTCAATTCTTAAACCCTAGTCAAATAAATGCATGTCGAATATGCATAATAACTATGAAAATTACCACATATTCACACAAAGAGTAACATGGAAGCTTAAGCTTTAGGATTAAAATGTATTATAGGAAACCATGACTTCTAGAGGTTACAAAAGACTACAACCTCAGCCAAAGATACTGAGAATTAGATTTTTGAGCATAAATAGAGAAAAACAACACTCATTTTAGCTAAATATCAACCAGAGAGAAAAAGTTGATCTGTGAAGGCTCAATACTTTTGAATTGACAACTCAAACATGTATTAAAATATGTTCTGAGGTTCAACGCAATAAACAAACAAAAAAATCATAAGTTCATCACCTCTGGACATAAAAAGTCTAAGTAAAATTATACGCTCTTTAGAAATAAGAGTCTATAGCAGTCAACCATAGATCTTACATGTAAATAAATGTTACATAAAGTTCAAACTATGCCTCTATTTCGAAACCCCTATTACACAGAGCAATGGCCTAAATACGCCCAAATTTACAAAGCGATGGGTCGAAGCCACATAAGGCAACCCTAGATATAGATGTTTAAGTTATAAAAATTGCTTCACCATAGCTCCAAACGATGGACAAACCCTACAAGAAATTAATCTCTACAATTTAGAAACTCTAACACTTTGGCTGCAAAACCTTCTTTAGAACTAAAAGAAAAAGGAGTAAGTACTCAGTGCAAGGTAGGATCAGCCATAATCGAAGCCGGATTGAGAGTTTCTCCACAGCGCAGCAGAAACCCCTGAACCTGTAAAGGAAATCTACCACGGAGGATGGAAACAACATTAGAAACCCTCGTACGAACAAAATTGTAGTCATTTGTAAGAATAGAAAGACCAAAAATGATTTCAGAAGTACTTATCCTCGCAAAGCATGGTGAGAACCCCATTGCTGAGGAATGGAACTCTGACAACATTAAGAAGAATCAAATGCTTTATGTTCGACCAACCCAGACAAAACCATAGCGATGGAAGACGAAGAGGATAAGCAAACATAATACATCCATGGTCGAACAAACCAGAAGGCACTGAGCACAACCATGAAACCCTGAATAGAGTTGGTCTCGCTCTGGAATGACACAAAGACTTGACAGAGATGCTATTCCCAGGAAATGTAGAAACAACTTCACCAGCAGCCGCCCGATGCAGCAAGTAGCCAAGAGTCGTTGATGAGAATACGGATCCCGAGGGCAGTGCAGGAAGTGACAACCTGGAGCACGAAGAACTGGCACCTAAGCCAAAAGGCCAGAATCATTAAATTTGGCGCTGGTTTTCAAGACTAAGGTCGAGCTTCTCATTAAATATAAAGTCCAACATAGCACTGGCATATAAATGTAAATTTTTTAAAAGAAATCCAAAGTAAATTTTGAGAACACATATAATCGATGTGGATATCAATCAAATCCCAGTTGTTATGAATTATTAAGGCACTTACTGTCGCTTGTGTTAATAATAAACTCATTATTTTGATTTATAATCATCAATGATATAAGTATGCCAAAAGGAGTTAAAGAGACAAAATTAGGATTGGAGATGTAAACAAATTTTTATTTTATTTATATAATGTTGTGTTTAATATATGGACATGTGACACCATTCAACTCTTAACACATCGTAAGTTGGGGGGCTTTAACAATAGGTACACTGAGTCCAAATTTTTCTCACCAAAATCGAGGTAATGATTACGAGGACCAGCCTGCCGATATAGACGACATTGAGTTTTTGAACGGTTCAAGAAGCATGATTGGACAGGTGTCTATTAGAATTTGGAGGCTGTATTTATAATTTAATTTATAGTTAAAAGGTTTATTTTAAATAAATTGAATAGGAATTGATTAAGATATGTTGTTTTTTTTAATATTTGAAACATTCTGAAATATTAGAATTTGGAGGCTGTATTAGTTGAGGTTTTTTTTTAAATTAAAGTGAATAAAAATCAGTACACGGATACTTTTTCTTTTATATAAATATAAGTTTTATATATTTTAGATTTCATATTTAGTTAATATGTGATTTTAAATTCAATTATTATTAGTATAATAAAATTTTATTCTGAAATATGTATTAATTCAAAAAAACATGGTTTTATAATAATATTTTTTTTGTTATGCATAAATATTTTAGGAAAGAAGTTATGAATGTCATCTTATATTTTGTAAGATAAGTTTTATTAATTTCTAATTATATTGTTTAATTTAATTTTTTTGGCTTTGAGTAAAGATATATATAAGGAAAATAGTTCTAAATTTTTACAAATTCAACTCATATAGATAATCAAAATATAAATATCAATACCATAAGATATATATATATATATATATATATATATATATATATATATATATATATATATATATATATATATATATATATATATATATATATATATGATGATGTGGTGATACTATTTATTTATGATTTGAACTTAATAGAAATTCTTCAAAACTTAAGATGTCAAGAAAAATTACATTGTACATTGTTTCTCAGACTTAGAAATTTGGTAGAACAAAAAGCAACATTTTCCTTTTATAAAATAGGTATGCAAAAGAGTAATTTTAGAGGCTTGATATATAGATTGTAAGTTGTTGGAATTTGGTTTACCTAACCAACAAAACAACTTACTAGATGTAATCCCCATTAAGCATTCATAATTTACACTTTAATTGTTTTGAATTTCAAACATCATGTTTGTTATAAAAATATAATAGGTTAGTATTTAATAAATTGTTGTACTTTTTACACATAAAATTTGTCTTAATCGATATGGTGTTTATACAAGCATTTTCTCATTGTGAATAACAACACCATTAGTTGAGATTTCATCAACACCAAAAACCACTATGAACATTTACTTTCAACAATTCACTTGTAAGTGACACTATAGTTGACATTGCTAATATAAGGGGGCGTGGGGAAATACTCCCAACATTTGTAGAGCCTCTACAACTTTTCATTCATTATTTTTCATAATGCACACCAAGTTCGTGACTATGCATGCACAATTCAGTTGCTTACGCATTCCAAGAATTCCAATATTCTTTGAGAATATTGGCCCTACATGCCCACCATTTGTGCGAGACCTCCTAAATCCATTACCAATATTTATTCCCATCAAGGATTCTTTAACATTGATATATTGACAAAAATGTTGCTTTGCATATGATGTACATAGAAGCATCTAAAATCAATCCTAACAAAATTATTGTTTTAGTTTCAAAATGGAATACGCATAAAACCTGTATTCATCAATATTTGAATGAATCACATTTTGCATTGTATATTTTCCTTCATTAATGGCACTACATGTTTTGATAAACTTTTCCTTGTCACTCCTTCCATCTAAGATTTATCACAATGTTTCTATTAGATTCCTCCCAATAGAATTGTATCGAACCAATGTGTTATTTGTAGGTGCTCATAGTGGGACAACATACTAAATTTTATACGGTAAATTTCTATTCCTTATGGAAACCCATTAATGCCTTCACAATGTGTATGAAAAATTTATGAAATTACAAAAATAATTGTTAGATACCAAAAAACAACTAAACACAAATAAACATTATAAAATATTATATATCATAATTTCCTCAACATTACGTGGCATATCTAGTTAATGTAAATTCTATTATTAATGTACTCTGAATCAACTGATATCAAGAAACATTTTTCTCAAGAATTAGTTACAAAATAATTTTAATGCCCATGAAACTGAATGTATTTTGAGGAAAAAGAATATTTGGTGACTCTGCTTATGCGAACTGTGGACACATAGTGCTACAATGTAGTTGTCACAGAATCATAAACATTAATGGTATTGAAACAATGATTTTCGTAAATCTTATTTTTTATGACGAAGTCATTTTCAAGGGATGGATTTTTCTTAGATATCATCGTCTCAAACAAGCACTTCTTTGTATGCTTTTTTATGGGTTATTAGACAAAGGTGTGATCGTAAATTAAACCCATGAACCATTCACTGGCCATGATCAATGTATTACTTCAAAGCTCTAAAGTTGCATTTTCAAGCTTGATTCAAACTAAAAAGTTTGAAAGATCGATCTTGCCAACTTATTCTTTAATCAGGTAGTATGACAATAAGGCCAATGGGAGTAGCTCATGGAAATTTGTGTCTTGCAATTTTTCGCATTGTATAATATGCAACAGACATAGGAATAATAGTTTGATTAAGAGGGATGCACTCAGCCAAAGCATAAGCTCAAGTCGAAGATTAGGCGCAGTGCCACCCCTGGGCCGCCTCGCCCTGCCCGACCCACGGCGGGTCGATTCCGGGAATCGACCCCCCGCCGGTCGGGCGGGGCGGGGTGGCCTGGGGGTGGCCCTGCGCGCAGCAGCCATATTTAAAAACTGAAAATTTCTTTTAATGATGGTCTCTACGAATAAACAGGTTTCCTCTTTTGTATTCCCTTGTGGCACATCCACCATGTACGATTCGATCACAATGGTTCCGGGTTTTTCATTTATAAGCCTCTCATGCAGAGTTGTGATGGATCGATAATTGTTGAGCCTGTGCTCGCCTCCCATGATGCTGAAGCTCAGAATATGCTGCTCCTCGTCCAAAATATCTAGTCGCTCGATGCTCGTGACCGCAGGGAGACCAGACACAACTTCAACCTCCCTGAGGCAGCCGCGGACGAAGTTCTTATAGAGTTGAGGCTTGTCGAATCTCCGAATCAGTGACCAGACAACGCTCACCGGTGCCTCCACGTGCTGCACAACCACAGATGAGCACCTCACCTCGTTTTCTCCACCATTCGAATGGTATCGCCCGACCATCTCCTGCAGCCACTCCCCAAATCCTCCTCCTTCCTGCAAGTAATTTACAGCACAAAGCCTACCAATTTCCTTCGACCCGCCTGACAATATGGAGCGGGGCGGCCCGGGGGTGGCCCGGGCAATAGAAAAGCAAGGATGAGTCCATGTACTCTTCGACTCATGTCACTGCCAAAGGGCAATGCAAAGAGAGTCCACTTTTTTCTTGATATTGAAGATCAGAAAAGCTCTATGGAAACTGTCCAGTCTCCTGCTTGCTTAAGCAATCCTTCTGCGCAATGGTTGACTGCTTCTCTGGATATCATTCTTTCTGCATATTCCAACATTCACCCCCTCGCTAACTACAATGCCAATTCCATCTCCAATTGGGTTAACGATGGCTTGGAGGACACAGTGAAGCTTCTTGATATGTGCAACACCATTAGCGATAACATTGCCGAGGTGAAACGTTATGAGACGTTGCTTCAAACCGCCATTCACTCTCTGGATCACGCAGGGCTGGACTTCAGAGATATAAGTCAGATCCCGCTTCTAATTAGAGCATCTAACATATTGGCCGACTGCAGAGCCTGAATTATCAATGTGAATACCAAATGCAATACCACTGCTTCAAGGTCGAGAGCTGTGGTTAGTATAGAAGATGCTATAGCCTGTTCAAGAATCACTAGATTGCAACGTGATTTATCAAAGGATATGTTTGATCTTAAAGACTTCACTGCTTCTTTGCTTAAAAAAGTAGCCAAGGCACTCTCAATCGAGCTACCAAGGGCATCTCTTCATGGAAAAGGTGATTCTCTCGTTATCCCGAGGCACTGTTCCTGCCTCCGCAGTTTGTTTGAAAGGGTGAGGAATCACAACAAAGGGCACTACGCCTCTCGTTTTCTATTGCATGAGTTAGAGAGTGCAGATGTCTTAGTGAGAAAGTTGTATGATATTTTATCGGCCGAGAAGCTGAAGGACAGAAAGGAGCATGTGAAAATGAAAGATTTGGTGGAAGAATTGAAAAGATGTGGGGTGGAGTTGGATAACGGGATCTCTGTAATGGAAAGTAAAATCAAGGAACTGTACAGTGCTCTCATCAGAACTCGGATGGCGTTGTTGGACATTCTAACCTATTCACTATGATGTCACACACAAACACATTAAGGTTACTGTCTAACGGGCTTTGTGATCTTACAACAGAATTGCAGTTCCAGGTGACGTTTCTCTGCTTTCTTTGTGGGGTTTGTTTATGTAAAGTACAACATAGTTGACTAGTTGTCATTGGCACCATGAAGTCCCTATGTAGATACTGCAATGATGCTAACACTAATAATGCTAAGGGATTCCAATTTTGAAAGCACTGCCGTTTTGTCGATCTGTTAATCGATGTGTTGTTGTCGCATGCATTCCATCATCAAGATGCATTCGTCTTCGTAGTATGCATTAAATCAAGATTAATGGTCTAAGAGGCCTTTTGCGTACAAATTTTTATGACAAAAATGCCACATTAGTACATTGTCCATTTACATGCGGAAATCCTCAGGTGCTTAATTTCATCATGGACCTTCTCCAAGTTACCTTAACATATTATTTTAAAAAACACATATACAAGTAATTATGGTAGAATCATGATTAATCTAATTGTGTAGTAAACATTTGCTTGCTTGTTGAATCATCTAATCATGCAGCTCTTGAATGTTGTTAACATTTATTTAGTTATTGAGTAAACTAATCATCTTGTTGAATCATCTAATCATGTAGTTGTCACCCGCGCGCCGGGCCGCCCTGCTCCATATTGTCAGGCGGGTCGAAGGAAATTGGTAGGCTTTGTGCCATAAATTACTTGCAGGAAGGAGAGGATTTGGGGAGTGGCTGCAGGAGATGGTCGGGCGATACCATTCGAATGGTGGAGAAAACGAGGTGGGGTGCTCATCTGTGGTTGTACAGCACGTGGAGGCACTGGTGAGCATTGTCTGGTCACTGATTTGGAGATTCGACAAGCCTCAACTCTATAAGAACTTCGTCTGCACCTGTTGCATTCAGGGTGAGGGCGATTCGAAGGTCAAGGTCGGCTGCCTCAGGGAGGTTGAAGTTGTGTCTGGTCTCCCTGCGGTCACGAGCATCGAGCGACTGGATATTCTGGACGAGGAGCAGCATATTCTGAGCTTCAGCATCGTGGGAGGTGAGCACAGGCTCAACAATTATCGATCCATCACAACTCTGCATGAGAGGCTTATAAATGGAAAACCCGGAACCATTGTGATCGAATCGTACGTGGTGGATGTGCCACAAGGGAATACAAAAGAGGAAACCTGTTTATTCGTAGAGACCATCATTAAAAGCAATTTGCAGTTTTTAAATATGGCTGCCGCGCGCAGGGCCACCCCCGGGCCGCCCCACCCCGCCTGACCGGCGGTGGGTCGATTCCGGGAATCGACCCGCCGCCGGTCGGGCGGGGCGAGTGGCCCGGGGGTGGCGCTGCCACACGCAGCGCCACCCTCGGGCCGCCCCGCCCCGCCCGACCGGCGGCGGGTCGATTCCCGGAATCGACCCGCCGCGGGTCGGGCGGGGCGGGGCGGCCCGGGGGTGGCGCTGCGCCTAATCTTCGACTTGAGCTTATGCTTTGGCCGAGTGCATCCCTCTTAATCAAACTATTATTCCTATGTCTGTTGCATATTATACAATGCGAAAAATTCCAAGACACAAATTTCCATGAGCTACTCCCATTGGCCTTATTGTCATACTGCCTGATTAAAGAATAAGTTGGCAAGATCGATCTTTCAAACTTTTTAGTTTGAATCAAGCTTGAAAATGCAACTTTAGAGCTTTGAAGTAATACATTGATCATGGCCGGTGAATGGTTCATGGGTTTAATTTACGATCACACCTTTGTCTAATAACCCATAAAAAGGCATACAAAGAAGTGTTTGTTTGAGACGATGATATCTAAGAAAAATCCATCCCTTGAAAATGACTTCGTCATAAAAAATAAGATTTACGAAAATCATTGTTTCAATACCATTAATGTTTATGATTCTGTGACAACTACATTGTAGCACTATGTGTCCACAGTTCGCATAAGCAGAGTCACCAAATATTCTTTTTCCTCAAAATACATTCAATTTCATGGGAATTAAAATTATTTTGTAACTAATTCTTGAGAAAAATGTTTCTTGATATCAGTTGATTCAGAGTACATTAATAATAGAATTTACATTAACTAGATATGCCACGTAATGTTGAGGAAATTATGATATATAATATTTTGTAATGTTTATTTGTGTTTAGTTGTTTTTTGGTATCTAACAATTCTTTTTGTAATTTCATAAATTTTTCATACACATTGTGAAGGCATTAATGGGTTTCCATAAAGAATAGAAATTTACCGTATAAAATTTATTATGTTGTCCCACTATGAGCACCTACAAATAACACATTGGTTCGATACAATTCTATTGGGAGGAATCTAATAGAAACATTGTGATAAATCTTAGATGGAAGGAGTGACAAGGAAAAGTTTATCAAAACATGTAGTGCCATTAATGAAGGAAAATATACAATGCAAAATGTGATTCATTCAAATATTGATGGACATTGAGAGAGTATTCCATGGTCATTTATAGAGCAATAAACCAACATTTTAAAATAGTTCATTTGGAAAATTAAATTCCCCATAAGATTTTCTTCGAACATAAATAATATCTTGACAAAAAAGGGTGAGCTTGGGAGAGTAAAAGCTCATGACTAGCATACCTTCACTAAGGTAATTGTTTTGTTGTATTTTTATATTGGTATACATATTTTTATTATTTCTTTTTAACTATATTATTATGGTATATTCCACCTCTAATCGTTGTAATGATCCCCTTTTTTTTCAATAGTATTTTCTACCTCTAACTCTTTGAAACAACATAAAACAAGTTATATATGATCTTAGCAATTACATGAGGTGAGCAATGATTTTTATGAAAAATGTTAGCTGAAGAACTTCATGATATGTTGTTTTACTTGCAATTTATATACATAATTGTTCAAACTTTTAATTTACTTGCATAATGTCTACGTGGTTGACATCTAAAAGAATCCTAAAAAAATGATACGAAGTATTGGAGTAAATAAATTGCTAGGCTAATGTGTAAATGTGAAGGTATCTACCACCATCATTTTTAAGTACACTAACTCATAGACCAAGTTGAGGATATTGAAATGTTTGGACCTATACACAGAAATTCAATATGGACAGGGGAAAAGCATTTGAAATTATTGAACGATCTTTTTAAACAAAGAGCACATCCTAAGGGTTCTACGGTGGAGGGGTATATGGTATACCAATCCTTGGTGTATATTAGTATGTATCTTGATAAATTAGTAGCATATATTAATTTGCCTCCCATTTTAGATGTCAACTCCATCAGTAGATTCGAAAGGAGGTGTTGTTGGGGAAGGCTAGAATGAGGAAAGTGAAAGGTAAGTAGATGGTATAGATCTATAATACTTTTGATTATTCATTGTTGTCTACATCATACCTATTTAATATGTACTATTCCATTCATTAATAATCTTTACCATGGTTCCTAATTGTTGATGATTTTTTATTTTTCATATGTGTAGTCCAGTGTAGGATGTACTACATTTATACATAGAAAATGATATTGAATGGATGAAGTTATGATATTGAAAAATGATTCCCGGAATCGACCCGCCGCCGGTCGGGCGGGGCGGGGCGGCCACCCCGCGTGGGCAGAGGGGGAGGCGGAGGGGGCCGGGGAGGGGCGGGGGAGGGGGAGGGGGAGGGGCGGGGGAGGGGGAAGCGGAGGGGGAGGGGCAGCGGGGTGGGCCGGGTGGGCGGGGGGGGCGGGTGGGCGGGGTAGGGCGGGTGGGCGGGTTGGGGATGGGGATGGGGTAGGATAGGGGGTGGGGGGGGGAATGGGGTAGGATAGGGGGCGGGGGGGGGGGGAGGAGGAATGGGGTAGGGCAAGGGGGGTAGGGTAGGGGGCGTGGGGGGGGGGGGAATGGGGGGGTTAGGGGTAGGGTGGGGGGATGGGGGGGTAGGATAGGGGGCGTGGGGGGGGGGGGGGAATGGGGGGTGTAGGGGTAGGGGTAGGGTGGGGGGATGGGGGGGTTAGGGGTAGGGTGGGGGGATGGGGGGTTAGGGGTAGGATAGGGGGTGTGGGGGGGGAATGGGGGGGGTAGGGCGCGGGGGGGGGGGGGGGGGGGGGGGGGGTAGGGGTAGGGTAGGGGGCGGAGGGGGGGGGGATGGGGTAGGGCGCGGGTGGGGAATAGGGTGTGGGGGGGGGGGGTAAGGGTAGGGCGCGGGTAGGGTGTGGTGTGGGGGGGGGGGATAAGGGTTGGGGGGGTAAGGGTTAGGGCGCGGAGATGGGGGGGGGAGGGGTAGGGCGCGGGGATGGTGGGGGGGGGGGGGGATGGGGTAGGGGGGCGCGTGGTGTGGGGAGTGGTGGGCGTAGTGGGGAGGGGTGGCCGCGGGGAGGTGTTGGGGGGTGTAGGGGGTTTGGGGGCGGGGGATGGGGGGGGAGGGGGTTTTGGGGGCGGGGGTGTGGGGGGACGGTAGGGGGTAGGGTGAGGGAAGAGGAGGGGGGCAGGGAGGGGGGTTGTGGGGGGCGCGTGGGTAGGGGCTCGCCCATACTTGCCTAAATGTCTCCTTAGCCTCATTATCCCTCACCTGACCTCCCGCCAAATGAAGGAGATTGGGTTATGGATTTATTTTCTGGCTCAGGTAGGTTTTGCCACATGGAATTGAATTTCAATATGTTCTTTTTTTTAATTAATATGCCATTGTACTAATTTACTTCATTATTTTTTGTGCTTGATAATTAGGTACAACACTAGCATGCTGCCTTCAAAAAGGAAGAAATTGCATTGCAATTGAGAAAGATCCATTACAATGCAATTTCATTCAGCAAAGAATTAATGCTCTTCAATTTCTTCCAGATAAAATGCAAGAAATTGGGTTGAGGAAAGGGGACTTTAGTGAATCACGTGTGGCAAAAAAGGCAAAGGAACCCCAACCACCATTACATGGAATGTTTGGAAAGACATATATTGGGAGATTTGCAGACATGAAAGACCCACTAGAAGAGGAAATTGCGCAAAAGGAAGCAAAAAATATTGTGGAGGATGACAATGATGAAACTCTAGAGGACGAAGAGTTTGGATTACGTGACTTTGTTGATTAAATTTAAGTTATACCTGGAAATCGAACTTTGCAATGTTTTGACTCTGACATTTCATGAAAAGAATAATCAATGAATTAAAGTTGTTATGTGTTCAATATTTGTAATTTGTGATTTTTGCATTGATTTTTAAGTTAATTATTATTTTTTTGAAAAAAAAGTTGTTATTATTATTTTTTTGACATGAAATTCATAAAAAAAACTATTATTTGACCATTTTTAGTTAATATTTTTGTATAAAAATTGTGATTTTGACATGTTAATTCTAGCAAAAAATTATCAAAACGTTTAGTTTTTTTGTTATATTTATGTTAAAAATGGTTATTTTTATGTCCATTGTTAAAAAATGTTGTTTTTTAGAAATAATTATTTCATGTGGATTGAAAAATTAATTAAGGATGTATAAATATGTAGATTATCCAAAATTCAAACTATCGACTTTCTAATTTAAAAACGCAAAACAATAAAAACCCCCCTAAAAAAAAAAAATTAAGATAGAGAACAAGAAAATATGAATAAAATGACGACTTCAAAAACTATCAAATTTAGAAAATAATTTTTTACATTTCACACACTAGAAAATTAAAAGTCAAAAAATAGGTCTTTTAAAAAAAGGGTGTGATGCAGAATACTCACTTTTTAAAATCAGCATGAAAATCACTACCATTCTAAAACTTGATTTCATCCTTGAACATGAAAAAAAATTAAAGTTCCAAAAACCATGTTCTAAAAAAAACATGTGTATTCTGCATCACCACTTTTGAAAATCGGGTCATTTTTTTGCTATCTCTACGAAACGGGTAACAGTATCAGTTCCCGTTTCAAAGTTTACATTGTGTGAAGAAGAAATTGTCGAAAATGTCATTTTGAGTGAAATATTTCAGATCTTTGCTGCATTTAATTTCCTTTTTGGCATTTTTCACATTAAGGAAAGTGAAAAAAAATACACGCATTTTCATTTAGAATTTTTTGGTTTGTGTGTGAAAACATGATTTAGGGAATGTGCTAGTGTGTTCTCTTTGCTCTTTGCTTAAAAGCACTGCCATCTTCTTTCCCTAGTAGCTAGGATTTTCATTGCTCAAATAAACAAAGATTGTTTATGATTGTAGATTGCATCTTAGGAATTTCAGATCATCATCATGCGGTGAACCGTCGAAAGACAAACTTTAAATAAGATCAACTTTAAAATAAATTTCAATGAACCTAATAACGCTTTGGAACTTAACACAACATATCTAGAGGTCTAAGCTAGTGACGTGTTCCGGCGTCGTTAAAAGTAGTGGCTATCGTTTTCATTCAAGGTTGGGTGATTCCTCCTCCTTGATAAGACAAGTGCTAGCATAGACTTGTGCTCCTTGTACCGTCACGTATATATCGGGAGACCACAATAGGCTTAAATCCTTTTTCCATAGGAAACTTAGTCTGTCACCTTATCGATCGCAATGCACTGAACACAACATTTGAGAATATTGATTGCCGTAAATAAGTCCTTAGTAATTTCTTTTTAATTTATCACCAAGGTGTATATTGCAGTTTTATGATTGGTTTGGTAATCCCTCTATCTAGATTTTACAGAATAGTCACTTTTTTTCCTTTTTGACTTTTTAAAATAAAAGGTCCATCTGAGCACTTGTCCTTTTAGGCTCATTAAGAACCAAAGGAGAGTAGATTCATCTTTAGATTTTTCTCGACTCTTAAAAACTGAAAAAGAAAAGTGGTGTCCCAACGTCTCTAAAATGAATTGAATTCAAAATAACATCATTTTCCCCGTTAGTTTTTAGTTGATCAAATAATCCACAATCATGGAAGAATGTAAATCAAAACCTCATCGTTCACGGAGACTACTGAGTCAACCATATTTGACTCTAGAAGCGAAGCCAATCGGACAAAGCAGTCTCTTTTAAGTGAGTCCAATTCATCTGGTTTATTTGAAACTTTTGTTTCAACATTGTGAGAGACTATAGTTACCCCGATTATTTCTGGTACATCTGCCTTCAAAGAAGAAGTTCTACAGTTACAAGAGGAAATTAGAGTTGATCCTAGTGTAATGATAGACACTTCTATACATGAAACAACTCCATTTAGAGCTAATCTAGAACCCCTCTCAGTTCGAACCGAGGCTACATTTGAACCAGTAGTTGTTCAAGAACCTCCCTTTGATTCTAAAGTTCATTTACCTAAACATCTGGAAGTTGAGTTTCAGTATTCAGAAGATGTCACCCCTCCAATATCTATCATTGTAGAAGCTATACCTTCTTCAGCCCTAGAAATGTTTTACATACCTGACGTTCTACCTCTTCCACCTCGTCTGATTGCTATAGAGGAGATAGTAGAGAATCCCCCATCTAGTACCCCATTTCATTTTGGAACTAGAATTCATTTTTATCCTTTTACTCCTGAGTTTGGTTCTTTTAATCCACTTTCATCACAAGTTCCTGTTGAATCACTTGCAGAGATCTTGGATAGACTAGACATGTCTGAACAACCATCAACATCTAGGAATGTGTCATCTGATTCAGTTGCAGTGAAACTTCATGCTGCTATTCCTACAATGTTTTACGGTACACCATTTGTTCTAGCTGGTTATCAATCATTAGATGGAGTGCACTCAAGGGTTGCTTTGGTGCCATGGTCTACTCCTATTTATTCATCCAGAGTCCCATTTGGTCCTTCTTATGTTGAAACTTAGCAATTTGATCCTGCATGCCAGTATGAATTTGGGAAAACCAATTTTCAAAGAGTGATATATCCTTTAAACACTAGACTACCGCCATATGGAGAGTATTATGATTTTTCATTGTTTCCTCCTAGGGAACAGCCATATGAGAGTTTCCAACAATATTCAGGTCAAACTAGAATTACATCTATTGATTGGATACCAATACTACCAGAATAACCAAGGGTTGTATATCTAATGCAACCGAACCGATGTGTGTTGAATACTCCTACTAAACCCGCTATTATGATTGTGTCGCAAACACAAGCATAGTCTATTGTGTCTCTACCTTAACCTGTTTGTTCTTCCTCAAAACCTCAAGATTAACTGTAGAAGACTCAAGTCTCTCAGGTTGTGATACAAAAGCCACTTGTCTCTATGGCTCAACTGCAACCTCAAGTTAGTGCCTCTTTATCTGGAATGACTGAGACACCAATGGGTATGGTCAATATGCATCTTCGTCAATCTTCCAGTATTGGGAAATAGAAAATGGTCCAACAACCATGGTTGTGACAATACCAACAACCACAATTGTAGCAAACCCAACCTCACTTTGGGCTTGGTTTACAAGCTTAGACTGCATTTGGTCAATATCAAGCCTACCAAGGACATGGGAACAAGGCTTTGTATGTTATGGATAGCCGCATTTTCAAACCAGTTATCAACAACCACACTATACTGGTTATGTCCAACAACCTTATCAAAGTTACCAATTATAGATACAATATGTTGGTATGCAAAGACGTATTGCTCAGGCGATTCCATCTTATCCTAGGTATGCTACACCCAACCTGAATTAGCAGTTACCTTTTGTAGCAACTCTAGAATTACCAGATTTGAACTGGCTAATGAATGATCCAATTAGATACACCCCATGGTGGCCGGTGATTCCTCATAAAATCCCCTCTGATATTCCTAAGTTCAATGGAAATCGAGGATAAGATCCATCAAATCACGTAATGAATTTTCATTTGTGGCTCTCATATAACACTCTGAATGATGATTCGATTAGACTTGGCCTTTTTCAAAGAATTCTTACTGGCCCAGCAGTGAAATGGTATATTGAATTTCCTAGAGCTTCATTTGATAACCTCACCTTCCTTGCCACTACTTTTCTAACCCACTTTCGGCTACCTATTAGGTATGAAATTGGAACAAAACTCCTTACCAACTTTAAATAGACCACGTTCACTCGCATATCTAATCATATTCATGAGTGGCAACGTCGTCGTCGAATGGTAAAAACGTATGTTCCTAATCAACTTTTAGCTGAGTGGTTTAATAAGTCCTTATTGTCATCTATCACTGAGGACGTGGCCAAAGATGGAGTTGTCACTGAAGACACTCCTAGACTAGCTTTTTTCATTCCACCTCCTCCTAAATCGAATAGGGACTCTCATGTCGGTGATGGTGTGATTGGTGCCTCAAGCACACAAACCGCAATAGATCCATTTGATCAAGCTCTTGCTGTTTCTATTCAAAATGCAAATGAAAATTCTCTTGCCCTAGAGATTAATTTCATGTCATCTGGCAAAGGAAAAAATCGAAAGAAACCAGGGGGCAAGAAGAAAGGGAAAAATAATAAGAATAAACAGGAGAATTCCATTCCTAAAAATCCATCTGAAAATCATACGGCGGCAAGGAAACCTCCTCATTATCCATGTCTAATCTATAATGAGGAGCATTTCACGAGATATTGTCCACATCGAGCTAAGGTTTCAAAAATTTTGAAGGCTTCGAATACCTCAGTGGTGTTGATTGATCCGTCTTCAAACCCACAAACTAATATGGTTACTACTGATAATTCTTCCGCATGCCAAGTGCTGATGCTATCCATCGCAAAAAAGGAAAATGATGCTTTGATATCGAAAAGGAGTAAAGATTATGGGAATCCATCATCGATGAACAACTAGGCTACTAATCAGCCTAGTTCTTCCACAACGACTTCGCCAGAAGTTGTTCCGCCAATTATTCCTAAATTAACCATTAATCTGCCAAAGGGAGTCGAACATAAGTCGACATTCAATCCTTGTGCTCGAGATGCTCAGAATCATCATATAGTGGAGGATCTAGCTCAATCACCATCCATTATGTTGACACTTGAGGTATTGCAAAATTGCCCCTCCGAGAAGCAGGCTTTCTTATCAGCAATAGGTGGGATCCTCCCAATGGATTCCAATCTTGTGGCCTTTAATCATACTAGATATAAAACATAGTTACTGGCCCAACTTGCTTTTTTAATATAGGTAAAAGCCCTCAGCAAAAATGTTCATCAAACCATCATTGACGACAAGGCATCTACCTGTATTATGTCAACGAGTTGTTGGAAAACTCTTGGTTCACCACCCTTGTCACGATCACCAACAACATTATAAGCATTCGATGGGAGAACATACACTCTGTGTGGAATTTAAGTAGCTTGCAACTCGAACTGGGGGGGAAACACTAGATAGTGAAGTCGAGGTCATTGATGGACTCCTTGACTACAATATTTTACTAGGAAGGCCTTGGGTTTATGTTATGGCTAGCGTTGCGTCTACATATTTTAGAAAGATTGCATTTCCCTTCCAAGGTGGAATCACAATCGTTGACCAACTAGCTTTTTTTGCTAATGGTTCACAAGCTGCTAGAAGCATTCCATTGATCCATGGAAGTTCACAATCACTTCAAAATGTCGGAGTAGGTATCCTAAAATACCCTTCCTTAATGGGTACTTTTTCCCTCTCGTCTCCATCTAGTTTCGCGGAAGCGGCCACAGTGGAAACCTGTCATATCTTCTACATCATCTGAGTTTAAGAAGAGTTCTAACTATTTTGATAGTGAGGATCATCGTGAGGAGTTGCTGCCAAGCCCCATTGAATCCTTGTAGCAATGAATATTTTGGGCTCATGCGGCAAATCTGAATCTGCCCTCAATAAGTGTTTGGGTAGATAGGTCTTTAGAGTATGGTACCTCTTTCGATCCTTGGTCTCATATACATTGTACAGATGAAGGAATCATCCAATCAATGATGATAAGAAATAAGCCATGTGAAGATTGTCATCATCATTTCCACCTTCAAGATGAAAAATAAGATTATTCAAATGACATCAATCACCCCTCAATTGTTGACTTTTTATTAAATTCTATAGATACAGTAGCCTCCGAGCGAAATCTATTCGACATTGAAGAAACTATCACTATTAATATTTCGACCAAAACTTATATTGTAGAGAATATTAACGTCGGAAAATCTTGTTCTCCATCATAACTAAATAACTACTATGCTCTTTTTCATGAATTCAAGATGTCTTTGCACGATCATATGAAGAAATACCAAGAATTGACTCGAGAATTGTTGAACATCAAATCAAGATGTATCTAGAAGTCAAACTAGTACGAAAATGACTTCAACCTATTCATCTGAAGAAAGCCACTGCCATTAAAGTAGAGGTTGAAAAACTTTTGTGTGCTAGCTTCATTTACCCTATACCTCTCACTGATTGGGTATTGAATATTGTTCCTATGATGAAAAAACAAGGAACTGTAAGAGTGTGTGTCAATTATAGGGATGTAAATCAAGCATGTCTAAAGGAAATCAGATGCGAAATCTTTTCATTCATGGATGGATTTTCAGGCTATAATAAAATCAATATCCACCCACAGGACTAGTAAAAGACCGCATTTATATGTCTGTGGGTTGCATTTGCATATTGTAAAGTACCTTTCGGTTTGAAGAATGCAAGGGTGACATTTCAGAGGCCAATTATTTACGCCTTCCATGACATCCAAAACATCGTTCAACCATATATTGATGATCTTCCTACTCATTCGTGAAAATGGACTGATCATTCGCAACATATTAGAGCCATATTTTTATGTTGCTGACACTAGAAGATACAACTGAATCCGCACAAATGTGTGTTTTGTGTTGGTTCTGGTCAACTTCTTGGTTTTGTAGCTTCAAAGGATAAAATTCGACTCAACCCATTTAAGCTTCAGGAAATTCTTGACATGCCTCCACCTTCACATTTTCTTCAAATTCAGAACTCCAAGGGAAAGCTAACTTTCTAAGGAGGTTCATTCCAAGTTATGCTAAGCTTACTAAGGGTTATACATGTCTTTTGAAGAAAGGGGTACCCTTCCACTGGGATGAGGTTGTGCAAGCTTCCTTTGATGCTCTAAAGTATTCCCTGATAAAAGCATCATTAATGTATGGCCTGGACTGTCAAAAAGACTTCAACCTATATCTCACCGCTGCAGATACAACCATCGCTATGGTTTTACAGCAAAAAGATGATGGAACTGAACATCCTATATATTATTTAAGTCGTAATCTTAATGATACATAAATCAAGTACTCTTATGTTGAAAAGTTGGTTTTAGTAGCCATTCAAGCAGTATAGATATTTTGACACTACGTACTCCTTCCCAAAATTGCCATTGCGTCAGATTGCAACCCTATGACATACATTTTGTCACATGGATAGTCATTTTGCAAGAATTTGATCTGGAATTTGTCAAATCCAAATCAAAGAAGTCTCTCATCTTTGTAGAGTTACTTTGTGACCTTCCCTCGTCCTCCAACGATTTAACATCAAAAGAATCAATCATGAATGAGATTTTGTTTATGATATTGTCAAGTGGTCCATGGTACGGGGTTATATTGGTCTATCTCCAGACCCAAACATTTAGGTCTAACACCTCTCTCTCTAAATAGTGATTTTCTCAATGCCAAGCCAAATATTATCTGATCGTTGGTGATACACTTTACCATCATGGTGCCAATTGGTTTTTATTAAGGTGCCTCACGCATGAGGAGGCTGAAAAGTTTTTGAATGATGTCATTTAGGTGCTTGCGGGGGGCATCTATCTTGTTACACTACTACACAAAATATCTTACGAGCTGGTTACTTCTGGCCCACCATATTCAAAGATTGCATACTCGCAGTCAAAAGTTGCCATGCATGTTAGATTTTTGATTAGAAAACAAGATTACCAACTACACGACTGCATCCAGTTGTTGTTGTTGGCCCATTTTCTAAATGGGGCATTGATTTCATGAAATGTAACCCCACCTCGTTCGGGGGGCATGGGTATATTATAGTCGTTGTCGACTATTTTACAAAATGGGCTGAAGCGATGCTTACATTGAACAACAATGGTGAAATGGCTGCACTCTTTTTTTCAATCATGTAGTTTCTAGATTCTGTGTTCCACAGACTATAGTCACAGATCATGGGTCACATTTTCGCAATCACATGATGATTGAATTAACTACGAAATTAGTACTGTCCCATGATAGTTCTACTCCATATTATCCACAGGCTAATGGACAAGTTGAGGCAATCAACAAAGTCCTTAAGTGCATGCTACAAAGAATGATTGGAGTACATAAATGGAATTGGCATTTAATCTTGTACTCAGCTCTGTGGGCATATAGGACATCAGTGAGAAATATGACTCGATTTATGCCCTTACAGTTGGTGTATGGTCTCGAAGTAGTCTTACCAATTCAGTGTGAAATCTCATCCCTCAAGCTTGTAATCGATATGCTTCTCGAAACTTCTGAAGGAGAGGCTCGTTTCTTAGAATTAATCCATCTAAATGAAACCCGTTGTGATGCCGCGTTGGCTAATGAAGCACACAAGAAATGCATCAAACCTCAATACGACCAAAATGTTAACCCTCATGTCTTCTCAGAAGGTGACCTTGTCTTGATTTATGATTAGGATTCTGACAAATTAGGAGAAGGTAAATTTGAACCATTATGGATGGGCCCTTACATTATTAAATGCGTAGTGTTAAAAGGAGCCTATGAGCTTGTTTATTATGATGGGATTCCACTGTCACAGCCCTGAAACGAGTTGTATCTTAAATGTTACTATGCTTGATTAAGTGTGGTAAACGCATTGTATATATGCTTTTATTGCGTTTTTGAGTCTTTCCTTTTAGAGTTGTCATTTTGGTTAGGTAATCCACTTCAGATTTGTTGTAGATTTCAGACTTTTTGGAACCATTTGTTCAATATGCCGATGGAGCTAGTCATAGCATGCAGAATTTATCTTCTGCGGCGTGGGCCATGTTCACTCCAATCAGTGAGTTAGTGAACTTCAGGGGGATATGTATTGGTCGATCGATGAACAACATCGCTAATTATAGCGTGTTGATTGAACTTCTCCCTGATGCAATTTCACATGTCATATACCAACTCATTGTTAGGCTAGATTCACAACTCGTCATTCTACAGCTTATTGGCATTTATTCAATTCGAAACCCAAATGTTCATCGCATGATCCTAAGAGTTAGGGTTTTTGAAAGACATTTTGATTCCATTCAATATCAAAAAATTTCCAGAAACTTAAACACATTAACTGATTCATTAACAAACTATGTGCTAAATTGACATTTGCAGCATTTGTAAAGAAAGAATTTCACAATCAACATTTGCATTAGGATTTCATCACTTAGCCAAAATAAAACTCCAAAAATAAAAAATAGATAGTTGTTTGTAGTTTTCACAAATGTTTTGTGTCCAAGAAAAAATTGGTCATCTGACCAAGAAACTCAAAAATGAATGCAGAAAAACATCCTAGACAAGTGATGCTGGTGATAACATGTCGATGCTTGTGCTATCATCTGCAGGAGCCTATTCCAACAACTCAGTACACATGTAGTATGGCATTGTGACCTCAAAGGTAGCTCATTGGTCTTGACATCTTGAACACCGAGAGTGAGGCCCTCAATTTGATCTTGCAACACTACCATGGTCTCTAATATGTCCAGATCTTGGAGGATGGCCCTCCCTATAGCCTCTCCTACTAGAGCATCATTTTCCTCCCGTGGGCATGCCACCAGTCGCACTGGTCCAATATTTTCACACACATATGCGTTTATTTAGTCTTGATAACATCAAAAACACATAAACATTATAAGATTGAAAAAACAAAGATGTGGTCGGATCATTTTACCTATAGCACTCCACTGCTCAGCAGCTAGTAATGCCAAATTTGGATCGCCTCAAAAATCCATCCCAACATATGGATACTCCACAAACACCATCTCCTGGCAGTTTAGCCACTCAAAAAAGGCATCTAAGAAGGAGATATGTGATTGGCCAGTATGTCTAGCCATAAGATCCACCCATCTTTGTATTCGTGGTTCCCTCAGTGCTGGAAATCCAAGTGAAATGTTTTGAGATTGCACCAGTGGAATCCTTTCCAAAGCAAAAGCAGTCAATATGGATCCATAACCAAATTTCTTGGTTCTTCCATTGTTTTCTTTACACATTTGTTCTTTTATGACAGGATGTATTGTCTCACACCAATTGAACACCTTTGGTTCTAGGCATTCCAGGGCATATTGAATGTAAGATCTATTCGCTAAATGTAAGGTCGCGTTGCCAGACAATCTAGAAAAAGTAAATATAATGGTACTCAAAGGTCGATCAATAACATTCTAGATATTTATCTTACAATCTCTACAGGTTTGAGATCCATCCTTGTAGAACTGACGAATGTAATCTTTCAAAGATTTTCCCCCATGAGCAAATCCTGATAGTGAAAGAGGGGCACCACGCCTCGATAAACCCATCAGAAAATAAATATCCTTGACTATGAAAGGAAAATATTTACCTCTAATCTAGAATACCTGGTCAATAGGATCCCAAGCATTGAGAAGATACTACAACAAATTGATCTGTTGCGTCATTCTGGATATGCGGAAAAACTTCAGTAAGCCACAGTTTCTTAATGCATCCACTGTGCCCTAGTCATGTGTAGAAATCATATCCTCCTCTTCATGTTCTCATTCACACCATGCGACAACCATCCTGATCCAGCGAATATCAGAGACGCAGAAAAAAGATGACTTAGGATCAAAATTTGAGCAAAAACAGGTAAAAATTTAATGAGAAACAATGTATAAAGTTGTCCTTCTATGCTCATCACACCCTGCCTTTGAGAAAGGTGGGATGCATACTGACTGACCTATGGGCAACTTAGTATGCATCACACCTTTCGATACTAGCTAGGTGCGATGATTGAGGAATGAAATATTTAAACCCCAGGGGCCTAGAAATGTGAAAAATTTGCTCAGAATCAAGAAAAGATGGAATGAAAATGAAGAGCTCAAGGATAGCTCCTAGCTGGTCTTGACGGCATGGAAAATGGTCCACAGGATCTCCTGAAATTGACTGGTGAAATTTGAGGGGTGAAACCACTTAAGAGCTCCAAAATCCCAAATTTAAAATGATGTGATGAAAATGAAATATTGAAACTACTTTTTTTTGTTTACTATTCATGTACTTCAAAATGAAATGTTAGTTTTAGTTCATTTTTCATATATATGTATTTCTAATAAATTTGATGGAGTTTTGAGTAGGTTGAATGACTGATGAAATAATCTAATGTGCTAAACAGTGAATTAAACATCTTTGAATTCAAGCATAGTTTTTCCATTTCAAGCTAGTGTAAAATGAAATTGAATCCAAGCATAGTTCCCTATGGTTCAAGCATGTGTAAAAATGAACCCATTTTCAAACCCTTGTGATTGCCATTCTATGAGCCTTTTGAGCCTTGGTTGTTTTGATCTCATCACCATCATCTCTTCGACTGATCATACGCTTTCACTTGGTTGTGTTAGCCTTTTTGAGGGACAGTTGCAATGAGTGGTCTTATTAGCTAGCCTTTTGACATAAATGAAATTTTTTTGAGAAGTTCCAACATCACCGAAACTAGTTTCTACCCTAGACACCACTCATTCCTCAAAATAGAGTCCTCTTTAAACCATTTTCAAACTCGTTAAATATGAGAAGATCGTCAAGTGCTTGTCTTTTTCAGCTCATTAAAGTATTGGAAATGTCATCCCTTCTATATTATTTTATCCTTTTCCGGACCCGAGGGATTACTTTACGCAAAATAACTTATGTTTCAAACTCTCTAAACATGAAAACGACTAACTATCCTTGTCATTAAACTCATTAGAACAATAGCGACAAACTTGTCCATCTAGATGAGACCAAGTTTCACTATAGCTAGACTCATTAAAACATTAAATGGCGACAAGTTTTCACAAAGGGTGAATTATAGAACAAGCATATGTTATCTCCTCAAGCTTGAAAAAAGAATAAAGAGGTATTGGTCAACAATGAGTGGGGAGAAAGGGAAAAGACTTAAAGAATTTATGGTAGCGAGTCTCTCTTGAACATGACACTTTCACTTCATCTCCATTATTGAGTTGGGTTGGGTTATTCCATTCACTGGTCATCTCACCATTGGTCTTTCATACCATCCATCATTTGGGGTTAACACTACCAATTCATCTTAGTGTTGAAATACCTAATTTATTTTTTTCTTTATATATATATATATATATATATATATATATATATATATATATATATATATATATATATATATATATATACACACACACACACACACATATATATACATATATGTATGTATGTATATATATATATCCTCTTTCAACAATCGAGACAAAATCTGGATGCTTTTGAATCCTCCACTTAGTCACATTTTGGATAGCATAAGCAACTCACATATTCATAAAAGGAGTGTTATACATAACCACAAACGTCAAACCAATTTCTATTTAAGTCAATATAAGTTAAGTACATCATTTCGGTTGAAAGGTACAAGTGTATGCCCCCTCAATGGCAAATGGCCAGGTTATCTACTATTTTCCAGGGCTTTAGACCAAAGCAATTTTTAAGAGATCCCCTACTAGGGAAAAAAATGGAAGTTTTTCGTTGTTTGATGCAACATCTCGTAACTCCACTCATATGGATTCCAAAAATGGCAATCTTGTACCCACACCCACAGACCCTGGTTGCTTCAGTTGAAATAGATCTAACTACCAAATTTTGTGAAATGCATAGTAAATAAGAACTATAACCCTTGCAACATAATATGAAACACAATCAAGCGTCTTTTTCATCCTTGCATTAATAGAAATACCTAGTTTATTTTATTCTTTCGATATCAACATATATCAAGAGACAAAATATGGCTGCTTTTGAGTCCTCCAACTAGTCACATGTTGGACAACATAACCAGCTAATATATTCATAAAAAGGAGTGCTTTACATAATCTCAAACACCACATCAATTATTATTTAAGTCACAAAATTATTTTATTAGAAGTAATCCCATGGAAAATATGGTCATTTTGTGAACATGTATGGCAATTATACTAGGGACAAGTGAACTATGACTGGGTAGCCTCACCCTTTGGAGTCATGAGTTTTTCATTCAAAACAGATGATATCAAGAGAAGTTAGGGTAATTTTCAACTGTTACAGTGGGGCCTTACAAGCTTCATGGACTCTTGAAGTAGCATTTCTGTTATGAAACCAACTCACAAAAAGATAGAAAAGATAGATCAATGCCTTAGAATTCAGCCTCTTCGAAGGGGAAACCTCTTTTACATTACACAAATGAATGATTCTTTGATGATTCACATGACAAAACCTCCTTTCTATATATAGGAGTCTTAGGAGTCACACTATAACCCAACCGAGCTAACAATAATAATATAAGGCACAAAAATAATAATAGAAGGAATCTATGGGGCACAATAATAACAATATGGGGACAATAGGGGCACAAAAATATTAATAAGGGATACAACTACAATAGTAATGGGGTAATCACTAGTATTATAGGGACCTATCATGCCCCTCTCCTTCAAAAAAATGTTGTCCTCAATGCTTTAGTAGTTCTAGATGCTTTTGTATAAAATTCTCATCCTCCCATTTGGAATCTTTAGTGGCTAAGTTCTTCCACTTGATGAGATACTTTGAAATTGATCGATTTTGTAGCTGTCGAGTTCTTGTTTTTGTTACTACTTCCGGTTCCAATATAAATTTTCCTTCATCATCAAGTTCTGGCAATATTGTCTGAACTGGGAGCTTGTCGCCTATAACCTTCTTTAAACATGAAACATGGAAAACTGGGTGCACTCGAGAAGTTGAAGGAGGCTCCAATTTGTATGCCATAGTACCAATCTTTTGCAACACCTTGTACGGACCATAATAGTTTGGTGATAATTTATTATCCTTCTTAGCTTGCTTGAGGGACATTTTTTTATATGGTTGTAGTTGTAGGAATACCCAATCACCTACACCAAAGCTTCTTTCTTTGTGATGTTGATCTACCTGTTGTTTCATTCTATTCTGCGCCAACACGAGGTTATCCTTTAAGAGTTGGAGGACCTGTTGTTGATGCTCGATGTAATGTTCCACTACTTGAAAATTATAATCTTCTCTTAAATATGATGTGATGGATGGTGGCTGATATGCATAAAGTGCCATAAATGGGGTCATTTTTGTTGCTATATGGAAGGAAGTGTTATACCACCATTCAGCGAGAGGCAACCATTTGAGCCATTGTGTCTGTTTATTAGATACAAAGCAATGAAGATATCCTTCCAAACATTTGTTTACTATCACAGTTTTCCCATCAGATTGACGATGATAAGATGAGCTATGAGCTAATTGAGTACCGAGACAAGAAAGTAATTCTATCCAAAAATTACCAGTGAAATTGGGATCTCTGTCACTTACAATAATCTTTGGGCTTCCATGTAGATTTTGAATTGTTTCCATAAATGCAGTAGAAATTGTACTGGCTTTAAATGGATGTCATAATGCACAAAAGTGTGCATACCTAGTAGGTCTATCAACTACCACCACGATGACACTCTTTCCCTCAGACTTGGGTAAACTTGTGATAAAATCCATTGAAACCTCCTCCCAACGTTGGCTTGGAATGGATAAAGGTTGTAATAGACCCTGGGTCTTAATTGTTTCAACTTTATTTTGTTGGAAAACAAAATATTTCGCCACAAACTTTTGAATATCCGATTTAAGGCCGTCCCAAAAAAATTCCTTCTTAACCATATGGTAAGTTTTTAAAAATCCTGAGTGCCCTCCTAAGGGAGACGTGTGCGATTCCATAAGAATCTTTTGTTTGAGTTGGGAATTCTTATCGAGGTATAAGGATATTTATACCATAATGAATCATTTTTCCAGCTAAATGTATCATATGTACTGGAATCTTGTTGTAACTTTTGAATATGTGCCCACACTTCTTCATCATTCTTCCATTCCTCCCTTGCTTCGTTTATCCAATCTAGTTGGATAATAGAAATGGCACACAACAATGCTTCCACATCCTCATCCTTTCTTGAGAGTGCATCTGCCACCACATTTTTCTTCCCTTTTTTTGTATATGATTTCAAAGTCATAACCCAACATCTTTGTGACCCACTTTTGCTTCTCTTCAGAGGATAATCTTTGTTCTAAAAATTATTTAAGCCTATCATGATCTGTTTTTACCTTGAAGTGTCTTCTCATTAGGTAGGGTCACCATTTCTTAAGTGCATGTAGTATTGCCATCATTTCCTTCTCATAAATAGCTTTGTGTAAAAACTTTTCCTTGATTGGACGACTTTTAAAAGCAATGGGTCTTTCATCTTGCATTAAAACAACACCAATTCCACTTCCTAAAGCATCACATTCCACAATAAATCTTTTGTGAGTCTGGTGTAGCTAAGACCGATGCTTGGTACATTTCCTCTTTAAGATGTTCGAAGGCCTTTGTTGCTTCTAGAGTCCATGAAAATGCATCTTTCGTCAATAATGTTGTTAGAGGTGCTGCTATTCTCCCATAATTCTTAACAAACTTGTGATAATAGCCTGTCAACTCGAGAAATCCTCACAGATGCTTTATGGATGTGGGGATTTTCCATTCCTTAATGGATTTAATTTTTCTAGTGTCTACCTTAACTCCTTCATGAGATACAATATGACCCAGATATTCCACCTCTTGTACTCCAAAGAAAGAATTGTATCTTTTTGCATATAATTGTTTCTCCTCCTATAGTTGTAGCACCCTGTCAACATGTTCAACATGATCCTTCCAAGACTTGTTGTAGATTAGTATATCATCAAAAAATACTAACACAAATTTTCTTAGGAAGGGTTTGAAAATGGAATTCATCAAACCTTGAAATGTAGATGGTGCATTGGTAAGGCCAAAAGGCATGACCAAAAATTCATGATGACACTTATGAGTTCTAAATGTTGTTTTTGTAATGTCTTCAGTCTTCATTTGGATGTGATGATATCCTGAACAAAGATCCAACTTGGTGAAGTAAATTGATCCATGCAATTCATCCAGTAATTCATCAATGACAGGAATGGGAAACTTATCTTTAATAGTGAGCTTGTTGAGCTCCCTATAATCTAGACACATGCACCATGACCCATCCTTCTTGTGCACCAATACTACTGAAGCATATAAGGAACTTTGACTAGGTTGAATTATACCAGGTGGGAGAACTTTAGGAGTCACAAATAAATTGGAATGATTGTCCAAGATCTTTTGGAGATCTGGAGAAATAGATGATTTAGATGTGGAAACATCTAGTGAACATAATTGTGCAATTACACCTCTTTGTTCCATTTTTAGAAGTTTTGTCATACCGTTAGAGCTAATTATCTTTCCCAGTTTCCTTGCAATACCCCTTAACTCAACTTCCTTTCCTTCCTCAAAAAATTTAATGAAAATTTCTTGAAAATTAAAAGCTATTGTAACCAAGGATTGTAGCCATTGGACTCCTAGTACAACATCAACACCTCCCATTGGAATGGAAAGCATTGGGCTAGTCAATACATATTCTCCCATGGATAGCTTGATATTATGGCACTTTCCAGAGCAATTTATTGATCCTCCATTTGCAACCATCACTTGGTACTCTGGTGCTGGATATAGGAATCAATTTAATTCTTTGGCTAGCTTAAAATGAATAAAATTGTGGGTACTTCCAGAATCAATCAACACTATTACCTTTTTCTTCTTGATTTGTTCTCCTATCTTGATGGTTTGAGGAGTGCTAATTCCAACCAATGCATTACAATATATGGTCGGATTCATTTCTTCTTTATCTAGGCTTTGTTCCTGGAGTATAACCTCTTCTTTTGACCTTTCTTGATCCTTTTCTTCTTCCTCTTCACAATCTATGTAGAATAATTTCTTCTCAGAACACTTATGACCTTTAGTGTATTTGCTATCACAACTGTAACAAAGCACTTTTGCTCTTTTTTCTTCCAATTGTTGTGGTGTCAACCTTATAGGTTGTGGAATACTAGGGGTAACAATACTTCCATCTTTATAGTCGTGAGTGGTATGTTTCCTGGTTGCCATAATTTTGATTTCCATTTTTCTTGCTAACCTGAATGCCTTCTCTAATGAATTAGGTTCCCAAAGGTGAACATCATGTTGGATATTATCCTTTAAAGTCCCTATGAACACATCAATCCTATGCTCCTCTGGAATATTTTTTACCCTTATGTTCAATTTTTGGAACTCCTCAATGTGCTCCATTATTGAACCCTTTTGTTTGAGACTTATCAATTGGCTAAAAAAAGTGTTTCTTTTTGTATCCTCATAATGTGTTGTCAATTCTTCCGTAAAAATTGCCCAAGTGATAAATTTTTTATGAGAGAAAAGCCATTGATACCATACAAACTCGTTTGGTTCCAAATATAAAGTTGCAATACGTACCTTTTGTGTGTTTTGCACATTATTGAGATCGAAAAATTGCTCCATCTGTAATATCCATGTTGCCAAATCCTTGCCATCAAACTTCCTCATGTCCATTTTTGGAATATGGTGGGTCTTCGATCCAACATTAGAGTCTATGAAATCATGATTAACATTTATTTTGTTCGCATCATGAGTTTCCTTTACTACCCTTTCACCATTAGTAAGTATTTCTTGTAGAAAATTTGTCAAATTTGTCTTCAAATCTATCTTCAAATCGTCAATCTTAGCTTCCACGCCCTTTATCTTAGATTCAACACCATTATCTTAGCTTCTGTGAGGTTTTGTGAGAGTGAAATTTGTTGCACTTGGTCTTGTAATTTTGATATATTAAGTAGCATTTCTTCCTCTTCTTCATGAGTCATGCTAGAGCTTTCAAGTTGCTTACTAGGTGTTTGCATTTTCTTTCCTCGGGGTATCAATTACCGATAATAATTCTCTATTATGCCCTCTGAATTCCTTCAAAATAATTTTTCAAACCAAGCTTAAGAAAAAATTTAAAAAAATCTACACAACTTTTTTCACTTTGTAGGAGCTTGGTATTGCCTTTGATGTGTCTCTATAATCTCCAATCATCCAGTTCTGAAATTACAACTTGCAGTAGCCATCTATGTCCTCTTTTTAATGCCACTAGTTTGATCCCAGTTGGATTCTCCAAGGAAGAGTTATGCCACATCTTCCGCAGTGACCTGATTATAGACTAGTTCAATATATTTAACTTGTACAACGTGCCACATGTCCTTGTTTCGACCTTTGGCTCTAAAAATATATATATAAGAAACTAGAATCCGTCCTCTTTCTGTACCTTCTTACTAAATTTCAATCTGATGCTCAGAGAGAAGGTTATGACGATTTTCCTCAGGTCACCTGTTTGGAATGTAATTTAGGAGTCTGCAAAAAGACTAACTTCCTCAGATCATATCTCCGCAAATATAGCACAAAAAGCTCTTAAATTTGTACCTGAGGTTCAGTGCAATTTCATCTCAAATGGGTTTTTTTTTTTTGCTTATGAAACATCGCAGAAAACAAGCTATAGCGAAAATTCGAGAATGAACTATTTGGAACATTGAAACCCTAGAATCCAAAGCTCCGATGCCAAATGTTATGAAACCAGCTCACAAAAGGATAGAAAAGATAGTTCAACGCCTTAGAATTCAACCTCTTCGAGTGGGCAACCTCCTTTACATTACACAAATGAATGATTCTTTGATGATTCAAATGAAAAAACCTCCTTTCTATATATAGGAGTCTAAAGAGTCACAATATAACCCAGCCGACCTAACAATAATAATATAAAGGCACAAAAATAACAATAGAGGGATTCTATAGGGAATATTAATAACAATATGGGGACAATAGGGGCACAACAATATTAATAAGGGATACAACTGCATAGTAATGGGGTAATCACTAGTATTATAGGAACCTAACAATTTCACAATCACATCCCTAGAAGTCTCCATGGGAACTCTACACCCCTAGATATCACCGGAACACATTTATGAAATTGGGATCCTTGAAATTGGTCACTCTTTTCAGCCTTTCCCCCATCTTCAAAAGAAAATTACTTTATCCATATAATTTAACTCCTACATGCATCCAATTCTTGCATACTTGGATTTAAGCTCCCTTGTGATGGCAGGAATCTCTCTTATTTTACATTTCCAATTGATAATACCTATCAAGAAAGAGATTTTACAAAACACTCTAACTCAAATAAAAAAATTCCCACCAAAACCATAGAGGTAGATGCATGTAGTGAATGCATAGTTGAATTTGTTCTTTCCTATGCAGGAAGAATTTACATTTTCTCCTATAATAGGATTTATATCCATAAAGGGTTTTTCCAACTAGAGCTTGAAAACCAAAGATCCTTGATGCCATTTGGACCCTCTCTGGCATGCGGTCATTATCTATGTGATATATATAATTGCAACTTTATTTTATTTTATTTTTTTGTTGAAGCAAGAGACGGTCCTTCTATTGACTTAAGAAAGAAAATAATTTACATAGGTTCCAACAAGCACTCAAAAGCACAAACTCCCAAGAGGAAGATGGAGAATTAAACAATGTACCCTAAAACCCAATTTTTTTTTTTTAAGAACCATATAGTCCACACACAAGTTAGCCTCCGATGATCTATCCCATTTAAATAAGACGATCCACAAACAAATCGCGCAGAGCAGTGGCCCATGAAATACCCCCTAAACAGCTCAACCAATTATGGCCATCGATCTTCCGCTTCTAATATGATGGCTAGTGTTCGTATCGCACAGCTAAGAAGTAGGATGATTACCGCGTGATGAGGGTGGTATTCTTTCCTGGATCGCCACCACGTCTTGCTCTCTGAGTGGAATCACTAGCTTTTCCTGAAAACCATTTTTGGGTTTGGGGGCACCCAATAAAGGTGGTGAACCATAAGAGGTTTTGACCTTTTGGTCCCACAAACCATCACAACCATCTGTGGCCGTCAATCTTCCCCCTCATGATCCTATGGCCCAAATCAATATTGCACATCTCATAAGCTTTAGGAGTACCGCGCGATGAGGGAAGTATTCATTCTTCTTCCCCACCACACATCGATTGCTGAGTGGCATTGCATGTCATCCAGGAAAATAGATTCCTGGTCAAGGGTGCCCAATGTAGGTGGTATATCTCGAGTATTTTTTGACTCTGGTGCTCAACTCTCCTTGTTCCCAATGCACTGCCTGATGAATACGTGCCCTGAAGGGTCTCCTTTTGCATGGAAAACACCAGGACTTGTGTCGGCATCCTTTGTCGATCTTCTCAGTAGCCCATTTCCTCGGAGATTTTCCTTTTGTGCAGATAGCTTCCTCTATCGAGACTTCCAGTAGTGCCTAGGCTAATGTAGACTTTGTTGAAATATTGAGCAATCCTAAAGTGCACCTCCATTGAGAATCCACCTAAAGTGAACTTCTTCCTCATTTGCATAAAGTGAAATATTGTCTCTCTGTATGTTCTGATAGTGTTTTCTGTCTATGAGGGCCCGATATGAGCATTCATCTCTCACTCTATCATCGGTTACCTCCTCCCACCAGCAACACATGTCAGTAAACATACTTCTAACCCCCTCATTAGCTATCCAGTCTGCCACTTTTTTGGCTTCCCTGCAAACATGCACAAACATAAGAGTTCTCAGAATTCTTAAGTGTGATTGGATTCTTTGGTAGACTTGCAGAAGCCACCAGTGACCTGAAATTTTCTCTGGTGTTGCTCCTACACTTAGCCTCTTGACCAAATTAATGACTAACTCCGAGTTAGCCTCTATGATGACAATATCTGTGTTGTTCTTACGCAATATTTCCAAGCATAGCTCCATCGCCATGAGCTCAGACATGTTGTTGGTTGCCTTCCCTAGATAACTATGGAAAATTACCCGTATGTTTCCCTCGTCATCTCTCATGACCCCTCCATACCCTGCATCTCAAGGATTTCCTTTTGAGGCTCCATCTATGTTAAATTTTAAAAAGCCTTGTGAAGGGGGTTGCCAAAAAGACTTACCTTTTACGTTATGCTTGGTGATCTACAAAGGAATCTAAGGGAGATGCACTTGAAGCTCCAGTTTCTCCAGTTTTTCAAGGATGCTAGCCTCTCTGTTTGCTTTGGGTTTCTTGGAGGAAACTCTCCCTAGGTGTTGATGCCCCGAAAATCGTTGTATCAACATTGGGGGATAACCACCCAGTCCGGACCTTAATACAGCTCCTTTTCCGTTTGGAATGGTGGCTCCGACTGGGGATAATGGGACCAGTTTCCCAGTAATGAAAAAGGGGTGGATGAATGATTGATTATCTAATCTAATGATAGGCGAATAACTTAATCTATCAGCAAAATAAAAGAACTACTACTAATCAAGGGAACTATTGTACTTTGAAATGTAGCGCTTGATGATCTATGTCTATTGACAGGCATATAGATGACTCTATCTAATAAACATGGACATTCAATCATTCAAGGATTACTTTGTTTAAATAGTTAAACAAATTGATTAACACAATATTGCTACACTTATCATTTATATCATCGATACATATATGATCAAAAGAAAAGCATACGGTAAACATCCAATAGTGGAAGGAATAAAGAATGCTATTAAAACACATACATATATCCGATAATAGCAAAAGCGATCAAATGGAAATTCATATAAATAGAATGAACCCAGACATAGATAATAGTACCATATGAGCTGCTTATTGCTCCCAATATCGATCGCTATTTGAAATTCTTCTTCCAACGCAGAAATACTTTCATACAAAGACAGTAGTGCACATTCGCATAAAAGCTTCTTTGTCAAAATTAGAATAATTGGTCCTAGTTTTATAAAAGAATATGCCTGAAGTACAGTAGTGAAACTTCATGCTTTTAGTCATGTACAAAACTTACGACCCTTCAAAATACAATGAAAGGGTCTATAAATACTTAATTAAGCTAACTATCTATGAAACTGAAATCCTACTTAATTGGTATCAATTGATCTTGAATATCTCCTTCACAACAATCTGGAAGTCGGCGGCATGAATCATCATTTAGGTTGTTTGCCTTTAAACCTGAGCTGACATATCGCAAGCATTGGCTCCACTTCAGGCAGTCTGTTGAGGCGAGAATTGAGTTGGGCGGCATAGGTGGCATCCTGAATATCGAGAATGATATACCCAATTGCATTTGTAAGGCATTTGATGGCGACTCTCTGGCTGTGTGGTTTGACTAAGAAGAACCAATAGGTGTCCCATGTCAAACTGTTAATTCCTGCGATTAATCTCCCATTTTTCTCTAGTTCCGGATAACATGAATGCTCCAATGTTTTCACCACTATCAATTTACCTAGAGTACATTGGGAAATCATGTTAGACAAGTAGAGAGTATTATTAACCAATTCAACCAAATTACTTGTGGTTGATTTGCATCTTGAAATTTCTCTCTCTGCTTTCATTAACTGGGACTGGCATTCTGTAAATAATATTTCCTTATGTGATTCTAAAATCTTTGGTAAATTAGCCGCCTGTCCCTGATCGGTATCTTGCCATTCAAGAAAATTAGTTAATGTTTCATCGACTTGATCCAAGTCTGTTCTAGCTTTTTCTAATTTTTCACTTATTGATGTCGTCAAATCGCATAATGGTTCCGCCTGGGTGATTTGTTGACATAAAAGCTTTATCTGTGTTATCAATGCCTTGTTTATCTGTAATGCCTCTACTTTGAATTCGGCTATCTGTGGAAGATTCTTTGTTTTCTCTAGCTGGGCTGATAGTTGAGAAATCTGCTCATCTTTTGACTTCAACATTTGTTCATTCACTGCTTTCAATTTTGCTAATGCCTCAGACATCTCTTTCTGCTTTTGGACTGTGCTGTGATCAATCCTCTGTTTCTCTTCCTGCAATTGTTGAGTTAATTGATTATTTATTTGTTGTTGTGTTAACAATTTCCGTTTTGCATGCTCCACCTTCTGTTGTGCTTCTAATAGTTGCGCTTGCAATGAAAAGATCTCCTGGTCTTTTGTTTTAATAAAATACTAACCTCTGATGCCTTATCTATTGTTGCTGCCGAATAGGCTCCAGCATATTGTGATAGTTTTGTTAGGTCGTCAGAGGGGTCAAATTCCTCCTTCCAAACCACGTTGCTCGTCACTGTTTGTTCTGGGAATAGGGAAGGTTGATCAATCCTTCTTCTCTTCCTCTGTCATTTTACCACAGCTTTGTGGCTTGGGCTATAGAAGACATCTAAGGGAGGAATTTCTTCTATTTGCAAAATAATATGATCAGAGGGATCATTTGGGATTATCTCTACTTCTTTCGAACTGGGTAGGTCGTTGGTTCCACTTGGAACCTGTTTTGAAGTGGTCTCCTGTCTATCTGCCGCTTTTGATGTCTCGGCATCTTTAGAGCATTCAAGATTACTGATAATTGAATCAAATTGCTGCCATTCCTGGAGCAATTTCAGGTCAATTTGAGTATCTTCATTCACCTTTATGCTGCTATGTTCCTGCTCTTTCGTCTGGGTTTCCTCTTGTCTTTTCATATGCACTTCCTCCTGTTCTTTTGATGTAACAGGAGGTTCCTTAGTATGTCGTTGTTCAAGCTCGCTTGATTCTGTTGTTGGGGTTGTCGCTAACAGATCTAGAGGCAGAGTTTGCAACCTCTGTTCTCTAAGTCTGTTGAATTCAACTAACCCTTCATCTTTGTATTCCATTATGGCCAGCGATTTAACTTGGGACATCGACTCAGCTGAGGAGAACAGGTCATCAAAATTATCTTCTTTATGGTCAAACTTTGTCAATTTGGCCTGTTCAAGTGCATTATAGGCGACTTTGTTGGGATCAAATCACCTATTAGGGAGAGTTGCTAGAGTTAATGATTTCATCTTTGTAGATTCTTTCTCTGCATGTTTCAAGTCATGCAAAGTGTAGACGCCACATCTCAGAGGAAAAAAGGGCCAGACCTGCTTCTTATTTTTCTTTAGAGTTTTTGTAACTCCTTCGAAGATAATCTGATAGGCTATTTCCCTAGCCAGCAGTTTATCAGGTATGTACAAAGGAAGGACATGAGGTTCGGCTTGGCTGCTGAAAATTCTTATATAAGTAAATTTTTCCTCTCTGAACCATCTTCCTATTGATGTCAAATCAATCCCTGCTTGGTAGGAAATCTTGGGAGAAGGTTTATCAAAAACAGAGTAATGAATGGGTAACATAAAGCCATTGCAGACTTGGTATAAATGGTGCTTATAAGAAGTTTTCCACAATTTCTGATGGTATATGTGAATGGGCATGGAGTCTTGTGATGTCCACCTCCATTCGAGCATGGGAAATTCAGAATTAAAACACAGGGTGTCTACTATATAAGCACTGTAGTAGAATGGGGGAATAAGCCTTTCAGTGATGCGGGTTTTGGTTCTAAAATTGAGAACTGCAGTTGCTAGCTTATCTGACAGTATAGTTGCCCAATCCATTATTTCACTATTACACGCCGCTTCCATCAAGGGAACCATTTGTATGGTGAAATTAGTAGAATCATGCAATCCCCACAATCTACACATCATTATCCCAACATAACAATAAGGAGAACATAGGGAATCAACATAGTACTTACCAAAAGATTCATGCTTGTGTTTTGATAGATTTTGCCTCCAATCCCGAATGGGATCGGATTCAGTTTCGTTCTCTTTTCGGAATTTCTCCAGAAATGCTTTGTTGTACTTCTTCTTTGGCACAGGAAAATGATACATTTGCCTTAAATCATTAGCCTGAAATGAACCGAAGATTCTCCCATCTCTGGTGCAGAAGGTTCTATCTGTGATTGGGATTTCCTCAATTGCCCAACTCACTACATCCGTATATGGGAGAATTTGTTCCCGAGCTACTATCTGATGAAGGAAAGAGTCGGCTAAGTCATTTAAAGTAGCATCAGATTTTCCATTGGTATCTGCTGTGGCTTGTCCTACTGTCACCTCTTGTTCTTCAGCCTCAATCAAATTATAGGTACTTTGCCAAGTACTTTTGCTGAGTCCTAGACATGTAGTAGTGGATATCAATCCTTTTCTTTTAGTTCCTGGATCAGCGACGAGTTGTCCTGTGGCTGGTGAAGCGGAAGTGATTGCAGTTTTCTTAGACTTTTTCCCCATTCTGCTTGAATCTATTACTTCAGAAGAGTTCTGCACAGGAGTGAAAATGAACGTAATACAGAGAATTGGTACCGAAAACCAAATATGAGCGAGATATATTGATCAATGCACGATGAAGGATTAACTTAAAGTGGCCATGGATACAATCTGTGAAAAGATTTTTAGGCTTACTGTTTCATTAAATGGTTGTTAAAACCTGCCAATCCTTTAAATTCCCATCATATCATTTATTGGCTGAATGATTTGTTTAAGCGTGCCATGGATGTTTTGGCGTTTGAGCGCAGGTGAATTAATGTTTGGAAGATAAGGACTTTAATACAAATTAATCGTAATATCCCTACCTTAAAAATTCTTTGAAATTCGTGCTTTTGGCTTTATCGCAATCGGGCGTCGGGGGAAAACTTAAATCGTTATATTGATTCCTTTTGGAATCCTCGATTGCCAATATCGATATCGCATCGCATCGGGAGTATTAACTGAGCACTTTGAAAAGCATGCATGGTACATCCTCGATCGCCGATAGCGATATCGCATCGCATCGGAGCGAAAGGGACTTTATCGCATCGCATCGGAGCGAAAGGGACTTTATCGCATCACATCGGAGCGAAAGGCACTTTTGTTATGGTAACTTATTATTGCCGATATCCGATAGCCTATTGCGTGTTGTCGCGTCAGAGAAAACCAATGGGTCTTTAAGTTATGCCTCCTTTGTCATTGCGACATGCGATCTTGTGATCGCTTTATCGCAATGATAAAAGATTAATCATTTATATTATAAGACCAAATAATTGGTTTATCAAAAAGGTTTTGTAATGTTTTCATTTTGCTTTCGGACCTTTTTGAGTAATACAAAATTGATACCAATTAAAATAAAAAGGGACCCATTTCATATTATAGTTTTGTGAATAGAAATGATATGAAATGGGGGTTGTTGTAGAGCACAACAATTGGCGATTCACTGGAAGAAACAGTTATCTCTGAAAAGTACGGAAATACTTAAACTTTTTCAAAATAGAGTTCTCATCAAAGGGGAAAATTCTAATATAACTAGGTATATATGCATAAATAAAATGAAACTATCTTTGCTAATTTCCTCTCTTGTTTAAAATTAGATACATTCTAAGTTTTAAATTGGCCTCTATTGGTTGATAATGATAAAACAGAAAATTTTTCCAAATCAGCTTTTAGAATTGACTCCTTTGTCATAGGTAGAGCCTCTGCTTCCAGCAAACGTTCATAGTTTCGACATGGATACCTTTTAACCATGTTTTTGTCCATTGTCCCATTCATTTCAGATTATGATTAACAGAATGAATTCAAAATATGCTTTTCACATTTTGCATTTCTTTCCTACTTTTCTATTATTTTGTAAGATAAAAAGCCATTGTCCTGGTTTGGTGACCAGCTGAGTGACAATGCCATTCACTGGTAGTAATTTAACCGAACAAGCTGGCTCGTGATGAGACCCCTTGTCTTATAATTCTAAGCCATTACCCTGCTTTGGTATGCAGTGTTGGTAATGTCGGTTAAACTATTTCCCTATGATCATGGTAAGCATGCTTGTAATAAGACCTCTTATCATTTATATCAAATATTTTAGAATTACACTCTGAGTAATCATAAGCTTTGGTGAGTGGGATGGACAATTTTCTCCTTAAGAGTAAATGGATGACAAGGTAAGAGTTAAAGATGCTAAATTTGGATTATTTCCTATTTTGATATTGATAACCTTTTTGTGACCAATCTGAAAACATAAAATGATTTACAATATTTCTAAACTTTGAGAAGCATTCACAAAAATTGAAGTGTGGTTTCAAAATGCAGTTATACCTAATTTCCTAGAAATTATCCCTTTTGTTTAAGAGTGCTATCATTTTAAAAGTAAATATCAACCCTACTTTTTTTGAGAAAATTTTAAGTACAACAAAGGTCAATGGAAGATACCTCACAACTTTATTTTCTAATGGTCCTACAAACTACAAAATTCTATTAAAAAAGGAGAAGGGGTTACCTCCTCAATTGAAGAATTTTTTTAAGATAAGGCCATTAACAGGGAGAGAATCTCTCAAACCTGATAAATCTTGTAATATGAAGGTCGAATGGCCTATCTTCTCACAGATCTGAAATGGCCCAAGCCACATCTTCTGGAACTTGGTGTGTTTTCCCTTATCTTCATGTGCTTTGTCCCATTTCAGAACTAAATCACTGACTTGAAATTGTTTTGAACCGGATGAGACTAAATCAAAGGATGACTTGATGATTTGCTGATGTTTTGCATGAATAATCTTGGCTTTTTCTCTTTCCTCTTCTAATTCTAAAATTTGGTCATGTCTAAGTTGAATAGAAGAAGAAGGGCTTTCCTCAATAAAATGAACTAGGGCTAGAGAAGGAAGGACAATATTTGTTGGTAGTACTGCTTCTTTTCCATATACAAGATTAAACGGGGAAGAACCTATGGAAGCCTTCTGTGTTATCCTATCAACCCATAGTGCAAATATTAAGGATTTGTGCCATTTTTTATGATTCTGTTCGATAGTTCGCTTAATAATTTTAATCAGATTTTTATTTGTAGACTCTGCTAAACCATTACCCTGGGGATAGTAATTAGCAGAATATTTCAATTTAAATCCTCTTTTAATAGCGAAATCAAACATAGCATTGCCTGAGAAGTAAGATGCATTATCAAAAACAAGAGCATTTGGGACACCAAACCTGGTAATGATGAATTGATCTATGAATTCAATAATTGCCTCAGAATGTGTTGTCTTTAAAGGGATTGCTTCAACCCACTTAGTAAAATAATCAGTAGCGGTAAGGATATACTTATGTTGTTTGGAAGAATGTGGAGTAATTTCTCCAATGATGTCCAATCCCCATTGCTCAAATGGTTGTTCAATGTTGACTGGTTGCAAAGGGAAAGCTGGTTTTCTTTGTCTTCCACTAGAAGTTTGACAATTTCGGCATTTCCTTACATATTCATGAGCATCTCTAAACAGAGTGGGCCAATAATATCCAGCATGAATGATTTTGTGGGCTGTTGTATCAGCTCCAAAATGTCCTCTTGCTGGTCCATCATGTAATTCCTGCAAAACCTTTTGTGCTTCAGGTTTTTCTAGGCATCTTAATGAGATTGAATAATAATTTTGCCTAAAAAGCACATCATCAATAATTGTGAATTTTTTTGCTTTTAATCTAATGGCCCTTTTATTTTTGTAAGACAGGTCAAGAGGTGCATATACATTTTTCAAATAAAAGATTAAGTCAGCATATTGTGATTCAGAATCAATAATACTTATCTGGTTGATATCTTCGGTTTGATCTATATCACCTGATTCTGGAATGTTGGATGCTCCTGCCAATAACCTGCAAAAACCTTGGCCTCTAACAATCTTTGCTGGTTTAATTTCTAAGTCATATTCTTGAAGTGCTATAACCCAATTTACCCTTTTTTCGCCTAATTCCCTTTGGATTAATAGTTGCCTTACTGCAGGGAAAGGAACTATAACTTTTGTATGGGATTGTAAAAGGAAGGGTCTGTAATGTTTGAAGGCTTTATATACAGCAAAGGCTTGTTTTTCTACTTTGGAGTAATTCAATTAAGCACCCTGAAGATTTGAACTATAGAATGAAATGGGTGCTTCCAAATTGTGATTGTTAATTTGTGTGAGTACTGCTGCATAAGACAAATCGGATGCGATAGTATACAATGTGAAATGATTAGAAAAATTAGGAGTATTTAAAGCGGGGGCATTGATTATTGATTTTTTGATTAAATCAAACACTTCCTTTTCTGCTGATCCCCATCTAAAGACTGAATTTTTCTTAATCATAGTTTGAAGTGGCAAAATGATTTGAGAAAAGTCGGGAACAAATCTTTTGACAAAATTGATTTGGCCTAAAAATGACTGCATGGATATTTTATTATGAGGGAAAGGGATTTCAGAGATTTCTTTGATCCTATCAGGATCAATATAAATGCCATCTTTAGAAACAATAAAGCCTAAGAGCTTTCCTTGGTCAAGAGTGAAGAAGAATTTTTTAGGGTTAAGTGAAATATCGTACCTTTTGCAGCATTGAAAAATTTGATTTAAATCATGCAAATGATTGGATTTCTCTTTAGAAAATACAGTAATATCGTCTAAGTAGACGACTACCATTTTGTTAATCAACCCTTTAAATGCTATATCCATGAACGTGGCTCTTGCATTAATAAGTCCGAAAGGCATTTTCTGATACGCATATGTTCCCCATTTTGTTCTGAATGTGGTTTTGAGTCGGTCATCAGGATGGACCAAAACTTGGTTATATCCTGAAAAACCGTCTAAAAAGGACATTAACTCAGAGCCTGCCACTGATTGAAGTATCTGCTCCATAGTAGGTAATGAGAAATTATCTTTTAGGCTCGCCTTATTCAAATTTCTGAAATCTATACAAATCCTGATGTCGCCATTTTTCTTTCTGACTAACACCATATTGGAGACCCAGATTGAGTGTCGAACGGGAAAAATAATCTTAGCTTTCAAGAGTTTATTGAGTTCAGATTTTATTTGACTCTCTAAGTTTGGATGTATTTTCCTCAACTTCTGCTGAATTGGTTTCTTTTCGGGAAGAATTCGAATGGTATGCTGGATGACGGATGTATCATATGTCTTTAAATCGTCATATTTCGAAGCAAAAACATGTTTATTTTTCCATAACAATCTAATGAATGCTTCCTTCTCTTCCACAGAAAGTCCTAATCCTAAATTAATGTTTTGAGGAGTTTGCTCAGTGCCAAGGTTTATCAATTCAAACCTTAAGGTAGAACTTTGGAGCTTTGTATTGTTCAAATGTTTAAACCTGTCTTTAATATCATAAAGATCCTCAAGCTTCACCACAGGCTTTGGGATTGTATTTTCCTCGTGTTTACCTCTCATTTGAAGGTCATGATCGTTTTCCTCAATGATTTGATCATCATAGGACTTTTCGGAAGTTAAAAACTGTAAAATGTCTTCATCGTGGTTGAATACTCTCCAATTAGTGATATTATCTGGAATAGATGGCCTAAAAAGTAATTCTATTGAAAATATAGATGGGCTATAATCTTCGAAAGGTAGGAGCTTGGAAGCAACATTGGCTAGCAGGTCGGCTGCTGAATTTTGAGACCTGGCAATGGAAGAAATATTGAATGCCGAAAAGTGGGAGGTGAGTTCTTGTACTAGCGACTGATAATGTTTGATATGGCTAGAAAGACAATGAATTGTATTCCTTACCTGTTTAATAATAATTTCAGAATCTCCAAACACTTTCAGATATTGGACCTTGAGGCCAATCGCTTTATATAGTCCTTGGACTAGGGCTTTGTACTCAGCTATATTATTCGTGCATTCAAACTCTAGCCTACAGGATGGAATTGTTTTTTCTCCCTGTGGGCTAATCAAAATACATCCTGCTCCTGAGCCCTCGCTAGACTTGGACCCATCGAAATACAATGACCAAAATAAAGAAGTATTAAAAATTTTAGTTACAGTTTCATCAGTATCATTAAAACATCTTGACCTATCTATTTGTGAATAATTTTCGATCTGAGATGTAGAATGGTTTACTGAGAAAGGATATGGTTGGGTAATGAAGTTGCCAAAGAATGACTCTGATGAATAATTCCCCAAAATGTTGTGATTAAATGCTATTTGTTGGTTTTCTTGTTCAAATTCTGTAGCTGTATGGGTCATGTGTTTTTCCCGATCGATTTTTATTTGATTTGGCTAACCCTTATAGGGAAGCCACAGATGGGACCAATCGGTAGAAATATACCCATGGAGCTTTTCAAACCAATCCATACTCAAGATCAAACCATAAAATTAAGGTATATCAGTGATCAAGATATCAATTATTTGTACTACTCTAGGATCAGTTGATAGCCTGATAGTGACTGAGTTGATTTCTCCTAAAACCTGTACTTTAGTTCTGTCGAAATGCACAATATGAATAGTAGACTTTTGGGGTTCAATGTTCAGTTTGGAACAAACTGAAGCTGGCATTATATTAGAGGATGCCCCTGAGTCAATCAAATAGTTGTGCATGTTTCTATTGTAGATCTCGTAGGTTAGAAGGAAAGGTGGAGTATGAGAATTTGATCTATCTCCTATCAGAACTGCATCAGTAGCTTCTACCATACCAGAAGGTGGTTGACCTGTATTATTTGCAGCTTTAGCACTGGGAAGGGGTGAAGTAGGAACAACATTTAATTCTTTGAGAAGCAATTTTTGTTGATGTTTCAATTTACTAAGTTCAAACATGGTAATGTTTGCCTTAGTCCTTTTCATGTCATCAACAATATTGTAATCCGTTGAATCAGACACTACTAATGTCTTAGATGTTGATGGGATAGTTGGGGTTGAAGGTTGGTTTTGTGGAACTGTTACAGGTGGCTTCTCCGGGGGTACCTTTTCCTTTGTTATAGTAGCACTTGCACTCCTTTTCTTCGAAGTTGTCTGAATAGGTTCGGAGGTACCTTTACTCCTAGTAGTGACAGGAAATGCTTCTTCTTCATTTTCTGTATCGGAGTTAGGCAATATAAAATCCCACATTCCATGACATTCAACAACTTCCTCTTCTTCATCAGTTGGTGAAGTTGTTTCTTCTTCTCCTTCTTCAAGATCTGAATCTGCATTAGATATAACATTCGGTGGTTTTGATTTAGTTTTCTTGTAATTCCTAAAAGGTCTTTTGGTTGAGGTTTCAGCTACCTGTTTTTTGATTTCAACCATTTCATTTGACATAGTCTTGAGGACCTTTTGTAGACCCTCCATGTCATATGGATATTTAGGGGTTTTCTTCTTTGAATCATCTTTAAAAGAAACTTTTTTGGTTTTTTTTTGTCTTCAAGAGCAGCTTTCTTCTCTAGAGCATTAATACGTTTCTCCACAGCAAGTGCTTCTTTCATGTTTTCAGCTAAAGTTGGTTTTCCAGCCCTGTCTACAAAAATAGCTATATTGGCAGGTAGGGAAGTTATATACCACTCGCTTCGGATTTGCTCACTTAGTTTGGAGGCCGTTGGGATTTTATTCAAGAGTTTATTGAATCGTGCATTAGATTCTTTAATTGGTTCCCTATGCTCTACCCTAATATTTGAGAGATCATTTATTAGTGTAGCTAAAGACCTATCATCACCATACTTAGTAAGAAACTGTTCTTGGCAAGTCGTCCAACTAGTAATGGAACCAGAAGGCAAGGAAAAATACCAGGATCCTGCTGATCCTTGCAAAGTATAAGTGAAAAGCCTAACGACAACATCTTGCTCCGTTACTCCCTTCAAATTAACTGCCAACATGAAGTTATTAATATGTTCCTCAGCTTGTGTTCCATCATCTGGATTAAACTTAGGTAATCATTTCTCAGGTGCATCAGGTAATGCATGCAATGGAGCAGGCATATTGACTGCACCAGGCTTGGTCCATGGATCTGCCATTGTAACCGCAGTAGTGGATGATATTACTGTTGAACTTCCAGAAGTCTGGGAAGGAGTTGATATTAAGGATTGCGCAGGTTGGGATGTTGAAGTTGCTAATCCCTGATGAAAAACAATGTGTGAAGAGGGAGTGGATGGTTGACTTCGCACTGGGAAGGTGAGATGGAGGATGTGGATGAAAGTTCTTCACTATCAGATCCTTAAGTGTTTTTCTTCGCATTTTTCCTTTTGGGTAAAGGGAACTCAGTAGGTTCAATACCGAGCTTTCCACTCTGAAGTCTGGCGAGAGGGTGAGGTAAATTGAACTACGAAGTCGCACTGCTTTGAGATACCTCAGATTTCTGTGGTGATATCGAGAAACTTTGAAATTTGTGGATAAGAGACTGGACTTCAGGAGATTCAAGACTTAGTTGTTCTGGAGTATGATGGGCTTGAGCAGTGGTATTTGATTCCTTTTCTTCTTGTTTAGATACTGGAGAACTAGCATGCAATTGGGAAGCACGAGGTGATGCGGAGGGAGAATTACTCTTAGAATGGTCTGTAGATTTGGGTTTGCTTGCCATTCACAGTTGATGGCCCTCCTTCTAACGCCAAAAATGTTGATGCCCTGAAAATCGTTGTATCAACATTGGTGGATAACCACCCGGTTCGGACCTTAATACAACTCCTTTTCCGTTTGGAATGGTGGCTCCGACTGGGGATAATGGGACCAGTTTCCCAGTAATGAAAAAGGGGTGGATGAATGATTGATTATCTAATCTAATGATAGGCGAATAACTTAATCTATCAGCAAAATAAAAGAACTACTACTAATCCCGGGAACTATTGTACTTTGAAATGTAGCGCTTGATGATCTATGTCTATTGACAGGCATATAGATGACTCTATCTAATAAACATGGACATTCAGTCATTCAAGGATTACTTTGTTTAAATAGTTAAACAAAGTGATTACCACAATATTTCTACACTTATCATTTATATCATCGATACATATATGATCAAAATAAAAGCATACGGTAAACATCCAATAGTGGAAGGAATAGAGAATGTTGTTAAAACACATACATATATCCGATAATAGCAAAAGCGATCAAATGGCAATTCATATAAAAAGAATGAACTCAGACATAGATAATAGTACCATATGAGCTACTTATCACTCCCAATATCAATCGCTATTTGAAATTATTCTTCCAACGCAGAAATACTTTCAAACAAAGATAGTAGTGCACATTCGCATAAAAGCTTCTTTGTCAATATCAGAATAATTGGTCCTAGTTTTATAAAAGAATATGCCTGAAGTACAATAGTGCAACTTCAAGCTTTTAGTCATGTACAAAACTTATGACCCTTTCCAAATACAATGAAAGGGTCTATAAATACTTAATTAAGCTAACTATCTATGAAATTGAAATCCTACTTAATTGGTATCAATTGATCTTGAATATCTCCTTCACAGCAATCTGGCAGTCGGCGACATGAATCATCATTTAGGTTGTTTGCCTTTAAACCTAAGCTGACATATCACAAGCATTGGCTCCACTTCGAGCGGTCTGTTGAGGCGAGAATTGAGTTGGGCGAAATAGGTGGCATCCTGAATATCGGGAATGATATACCCGATTGCATCTGTAAGGCATTTGAGGGCGGCTCTCTGGCTGTGTGGTTTGACTAAGAAGAACCAATAGGCATCCCATGTCAAACTATTAATTCCTGCGATTAATCTCCCATTCTTCTCTAGTTCCGGATAACATGAATGCTCCAATTTTTTCACCGCTGTCAATTTACCTGGAGTACATTGGGAAATCATGTTAGACAAGTAGAGAGTATTATTAACCAATTCAACCAAATTACTTGTGGTTGATTTGCATCTTGAAATTGCTCTCTCTGCTTTCATTAACTAGGACTGCCATTTTGTAAATAATATTTCCTTATGTGATTCTAAAATCTTTGGTAAATTAGCCGCCTTTCCCTTATCGGTATCTTGCCATTCAAGAAAATTAGTTAATGTTTCATCGGCTTGATCCAAGTCTGTTCTAGCTTTTTCTAATTTTTCACTTATTGATGTCGTCAAATCGCATAATGGTTCCGCCTTGGCGATTTGTTGACATAAAAGCTTTATCTGTGTTATCAATGCCTTGTTTATCTGTAATGCCTCTACTTTGAAGTCGGCTATCTGTGGAATATTCTTTGTTTTCTCTAGCTGGGCTGATAGTTGAGCAATCTGCTCATCTTTTGACTTCAGCATTTGTTCATTCGCTGCTTTCAATTGTGCCAATGCCTCAGACAGCTCTTTCTGCTTTTGGACTGCGCTGTGATCAATCCTCAGTTTCTCTTCCTGTAATTGTTGAGTTAATTGATTATTTATTTGTTTTTGTGTTAACAATTGCCGTTCTGCCTGCTCCACCTTCTGCTGTGCTTCTCATAGTTTCACTTGCAATGAAAAGATCTCCTGGTCTTTTGTTTTTAATAAAATACTAACCTCTGACGCCTTATCTATTGTTGTTGCCGAATAGGCTCCAACATATTGTGATAGTTTTGTTAGGTCGTCAGAGGGGTCAAATTCCTCCTTCCAAACCACATTGCCCGTCACTGTTTGTTCTGGGAATAGGGAAGGTTGATCAGTCCTTCTCCTCTTCCTCTGTCGTTTTACCACAGCTTTGTGTCTTGGGCTATAGAAGACATCTAAGTGAGGAATTTCTTCTATTTGCAAAATAATCTGATCGAAGGGATCCTTTGGGATTATCTCTACTTCTTCGAACTGGGTAGGCCGCTCGTTCCACTTGGAACCTGTTTTGAAGTGGTCTCCTGTGTATCTGCCGCTTTTGATGTCTTGGCATATTTAAAGAATTCAAGATTACTGATAATTGAATCGAATTACTACCATTCCTGGAGCAATTTAGGGTCAATTTAAGTATCTACATTCACCTCTATGCTGCTCTGTTCCTGCTCTTTCATCTGGGTTTCCTCTTGTCTTTTCATATGCACTTCCTCCTGTTCTTTTGATGTAACAGGAGGTTCCTTAGTATGTCGTTGTTCAGGCTCGCTTGATTCTGTTGTTGGGGTTGTCGCTAACAGATCTAGAGGCAGAGTTTGCAACCTATGTTCTCTAAGTCTATTGAATTCAACTAACCCTTCATCTTTGTATTCTATTATGGCCAGCGATTTAACTTGGGACATCAACTCAGCTGAGGAGAACAGGTCATCAAACTTATCTTCTTTATGGTCAAACTTTGTCAATTTGGCCTGTTCAAGTGCATTATAGGCGACTTTGTTGGGATCAAATCGCCTATTAGGGAGAGTTGCTAGAGTTAATGACTTCATCTTTGTAGATTCTTTCTCTGCATGTTTGAAATCATGCAAAGTGTAGACACCACATCTCAGAGGAAAAGAGGGCGAGACCTGCTTCTTATTTTTCTTTAGAGTTCGTGTAACTCCTTCGGAGATAATCTGATAGGCTATTTCCCTAGCCAGCAGTTTATCAGGTATGTACAAAGGAAGGACATGAGGTTCGTCTTGGCTGCCGAAAATTCTTATATAAGTAAATTTTTCCTCTCCGAACCATCTTCCTATTGATGTCAAATCAATCCCTGCTTAGTAGGAAATCTTGGGAGTAGGTTTATCAAAAATAGAGTAATGAATGGGTAACATAAAGCCATTGCAGACTTGGTATAAATGGTGCTTATAGGAATTTTTCCATAATTTCTGATGGTATATGTGAATGGGCATGGTGTCTTGTGAAGTCCACCTCCATCTGAGCACGGGAAATTCAGAATTAAAACACAGGGTGTCTAGTATATAAGAACTGTAGTAGAATGGGGGAATAATCCATTCAGTGACGCGGGTTTTGGTTCTAAAATCAATAACTGTGGTTGCTAGCTTATCTGACAGTATAGTTGCCCAATCCATTATTTCACTATTACACGCCACTTCCATCAAGGGAACCATTTCTATAGTGAAATTAGAGGAATTGTGCAATCCCCACAATCTACACATCATTATCCCAACATAAGAATAAGGAGAACATAGGGAATCAACATAGTACTTACCGGAAGATTCATGCTTGTGTTTTGCCGGATTTTGCCTCCAATCCTGAATGGGTTCGGATTCAATTTCGTTCTCTTTTCGGAATTTCTCAAGAAATTCTTTGTTGTACTTCTTCTATGGCATAGGCAAATGATACATTTGCCTCAAATCATTAGCCTGAAATGACCCGAAGATTCTCCCATCTCTGGTGCAGAAGGTTTTATCTGTGATTGGAATTTCCTCAACTGCCCACCTCACTACATCCATATATGGGAGAATTTGTTCCCAAGCTACTATCTGATGAAGGAAAGAGTCGGCTAAGTCCTTTAAAGTAGCATCAGATTTTCGATTGGTATCTGCTGTGGCTTGTACTGCTGTCACCTCTAGTTCTTCGACCTCAATCAAATTATAGCTACCTTGCCAAGTAGTTTTGCCGAGTCCTAGACATGTAGTATCAGATATCAATCCTTTTCTTTTAGCTCCTGGATCAGTGACGAGTTGTCCTGTGGCTGGTGAGGCGGAAGCGATTGCAGTTTTCTTAGACTTTTTCCCCATTCTGCTTGAATCTATTACTTTGGAAGAGTTCTGCACAGGAGTGAAAATGAACGTAATTGGTAGCGAAAACCAAATATGAGTGAGATATATTGATCAATGCACGATGAAGGATTAACTTAAAGTGGCCGCAGATACAATCTGTGAAAATATTTTTAGGCTTACTATTTCATTAAATGGCCGTTAAAACTTGCCAATCCTTTAAATGCACATCATATCGTTTATTGGCCGAATGATTTGTTTAAGTGTGCCATGGATGTTTTGGAAGTTGAGCGCAGGTGAATCACTGTTTGGAAGATAAGGCCTTTAATACTAATTAATCGTGATGTCCCTGCCTTAACAATTCTTTGAAATTCGCGCTTTTGGCTTTATCGCAATCGGGTGTCGTGGGAAAACTTAAATTGTTATATTGGTTCCTTTTGGAATCCCTGGCTACTGATAGCGATATCGCATCGCATTGGGAGTATTAACTGAGCACTTTGAAAAGCATGCATGGTACATCCCCGATCGCCGATAGCGATATCGCATCGCATCGGAGCGAAAGGGACTTTATCGCATCGCATCGGAGTGAAAGGCACTTTTGTTATGGTAACGTATTATTGCCGATATCCGATAGCCTATTTCGTGTTGTCGCGTCGGAGAAAACCAATGGGTCTTTAAGTTATGCCTCCTTTGTCATTGCGGCATGTGATCTTGCGATCGCTTTATCTCAATGATAAAAGATTAATCATTTATATTATAAGACCAAATAATTGGTTTATCAAAAATGTTTTGTAATGTTTTCATTTTTCTTTCGGACCTTTTTGAGTAATACAAAATTGATACCAATTAAAATAAAAAGGGACCCATTTCATATTATAGTTTTGTGAATAGAAATGATATGAAATGGAGGGTTGTTGTAGAGCACAACACCAGGATGTGGACAGTCTCCTTGAGTTGCTTGAGGATTAGCCTTATGATGTTGCACACTGGGCCTAATTTATCTTTTAAAATCTTGTTGTTGCACTCCTTCCATACATTCCATATCAAAAACCCTGGGATCAAAGCCCAGGCTGAGTTTATTGTCTCATTATCTGAAAAAAATTTCCTCCAATTTTTCAGCGTAGCAATGATGTCATTTTCATGCCTGTCTGTCTGCTCGAAGACATCTCCAACCCAGTTCCATAGTGTGGCAGTGAAGGAGCAACTATTGAGGAGATGATTTGTGGTTTCTTCCTGTTGTCCACACAGGTGACATCTTGAGGGGCCAACAAAGCCTCTCTTTCTTAGATTATCCCATGTCAAAATTTTACCTTGTTGAACCAGCCATTTAAACAGTTTGACCTTCATCCAGTGAGGGTTATCCCAGAGTTCTTTCCATGTCTTGTCAGTGCTTAGAGAGTTAAGCCTTGTAGCGATTCTTTTGGCCTCTTTAAGGGTGAATAGACCCACCTTATTCCTCGCCCATCGTAATTGATCATCCTAGGTTGATGTTAAGATTTTCCTCTTTTCTAGAATACATTGGAGGGCCTTAGCTTGAGTATTCAACTTTTTCATATTATTTTATGCTGGAGGCTTCCATACTCTCCATTTCTCATTGCTCCTTGACTGATCCCAATAATCACTTACCCTTCTTAAGCCTTTGTTGATCATATCCATCTGGATACTTGCTAATTCCTCTCTACTGAGATGTCCTCCTGTTGCCAATTGTCCTCCCAGAACCAGACCAAATTTCTGTTTCTGATCTGATCACCCAGGCTCTGTTCCATACTTGTGAACTTTTTACTTCTAATGTCATTCTTATGAGGTTCATGTCAGGCCAATAAATTGCATACTTTTGTTTCGAGAGTTTTTCCCAGGGGGCTTGTATTTCCTTTAGCCATCTCCACTAGACTTTAGCTCCCAAAACTTTGTTCAGAATTCCTGGGTCATGGAGACCCAAGCCACCATGGGATTTAGGCATGAAAATCTTTTCCCAAGCTACCAGAGCGCATTTCTTCTTTTCTTCACGTTTCCCCAAGAGAAAGTCTCCTTGAATGTTTCTTATTTGAATAATGACTCCAGTTGGTGCCGGAATGGCTCATAGGATATAGATAGGGATGGTTTGGAGGATATCCTTAGTGAGAGTTAGTCTCCCAGCTAGATTTCGTGCTCTGTTTGTACATTTACTGACTTTGTCTTTCAATTTATTTATAACAAGCTCCCAAATGTCCTTATGTAATGGTTTGGCATTGAGGGGAACTCCCAATTACTTTAAGGGCAATGAATCTCTTTGAAAGCCCAAAATTCTGGAAAGATTTCTTTGAATTGAAATGTCAGTATTGAAAAAGAAGATCTTTCATTTAGTAAGACTTACCTCAGTGGCCGTTGCCATTGCAAATTCATACATAATTTGCTTAAATGCTTTAGCTACCTTCACTGTGGGAGTGCCTTGAAGCATAGTATCATCCACAAATTGCTGGTGTGTCACCATGTCTCCCCCTTGAGTGAGTCCCAGACCTTGAATTCTACCTTACCCCTTAGCAAATATTATTTCTCTACACAACCCTTCTATCATGAGAATTAAAAGGAACGGGGAAAGAGGATCACCTTTCTTGAGACCTCTTCTATGCTTGAAGGTTTTGGAGGGAAAGCCATTGAGAAGAATAGAACAGATATCAGTAGTAACTAGAGCCATGACCCAACTAATCTAGTGATAGTCAAAGCTATAATCTTAAAGCATTGCTATTATGTAAGTCCAACTGAGTTTTTCATAGGCTTTCACTATGTCCAGCTGAATTATCATCCCTTCCTTCTTATTGCTAATGAGTGAATGAACCACTTCATGAGCTTGAATTATGTTATCAAGAATCTATCTTCCTTCCACATAACCATTTGCTCCTCTGACACTAGGGTATGGAGGAGTGGTTTGAGTCTATTAGAAATCACTTTGGATATTATTTTATACAGTACATTGCATAAGGCTATAGGTCTGAATATATTTGGAGAGGTGGCCTTTCCCTATTTGGGGATTAAGGCTATGAAAGATTCGTTAAACACCCTCAAGACTTTTTTAGAACTGCGTGAGTCTTCCACCACCTCCAGAATATCATGCTTTACAATCCTTCAACAAGTTTTGAAAAAGTCCACATTGAAGCCATTAGGGCCTGGAGCTTTCCGATTGTGCATCTCTGTGATGACTTCCTCAAGATCTTCCTCTATTATTGGTCTATTGGAATTGTAATTGTCTTCTCTAGAGACCAATTTAGGAATGTACTATGTAAATATTTTCATATACTGAGATCTGTCTATTGTGGTCTCCTCTTCAATTGTCTGGAAATGTTGGAAAAGAACCTCTTCCATCTCCTCATGCATGTTTCTTTCAACTCCATGATGGTCAGTGAGTTTCACAATTCTGTTGTTGTTGTTATGATCTATAGTAGATCTGTGAAAGAATTTGGTGTTCCTCTCCCCTTCCTTGATCCATTGGACCCTAGATTTTTGTCCCCAAAGTATTTCCTCTTGTAGACATCTATTCTCCCACTCATGCTCAATTGAATCTGCAAGCTCTTTCCTTTCCCCTGTGTAGCCTTCTGTGATAAGAATTTGTTTTATTTCCTTTAGCTTATGTTCCACTTCTCCTTTAGCTTTGAAGATGTTGCCAAATTAATTTTTATTCCAGTATTTTAGTCTACCTTTAATGTGCTTGAGCCTGCAATGAAGAAGGAACAACTTTGTGCCTTGAAAGGGTATGTCTTCTTTCCACCATCTTTCAATGTTTTTGAGGAAATATGAGTGCGTGAGCCATACATTCTCAAGCCTGAAGGGTTTGTTCCTAGGTTTTCCAGTTAGAGAAGCTTCCAATTGGATGGGCCAATGGTCAGAACCACCAAAAGGTAGGATGAACATTGTTAGACTTCTTCCCATAAGTAAAAGTTCCTTTGAAATAATGAATCTATCTAACTTTGAGGCTACTTGGTTAGAGCCCCCCCTTTTATTATTGCAAGTGAAAATTCCATTGCTAGTGTCCATATCTACCAGTTTCATATTCGTGAGGAAGTTCTAGAAGGCAATTGACTCTCGACCAAGTGTTCTAATTCCCCCTTTTTTCTCCGTGAGAGATTTTATCATGTTAAAATCTCCCCCTAGAATCTAGGGTAAAGCTGGGTATCTCTTCTTCATATGTTCCAGTGTAGTGAGGAGCTAAAGTTTTTCCTCCATTGGTTGGGGACCATAGACATTAGTGATCGTATAACACTACCTCTCACCCACAGGTTGGATGATCAAAGAAAGGTGATGTCTAGATGGCTATGCATCTTGCATACCAAATTTCTAAGGATCCCATAGAGTGAGAATGCCACCAGCCGATTTATTTTCCTTGACCTGTAGATATTCATATATATTCAACCATTTGTTGTGTTTTTCTCTGATATTCTCCACAGAGAATTTTTTCTCCTGTATGAACACTATGACAGGTTTCTCCTCTCTGATCCTATTGATTAGATTCCTCTGTTTCCTTCTACTCCCTAGTCCTCTAATGTTCCAGGTTGTGATTTTAATTGAAGTGGGGTTTTGAACAAGTAATTGGACAGATATTTCATCCTTCTTGAGTCAATCATGAGTTTTCCACATTCTAGTGGCAATTCTTTCTGTCTCCTTCTTCCTCTCTTTCTGCCTGGGTTTTTTGCTAATTTTCCTGTTGTTAATCCTAGTGAGCAAACCCCTTTGTTTTTCTAATTGTCATGTCCTCATTTTACTTCTACGACTGTTTGGTGTGACTTGCTGAGGAATATTTGTTGAACCTTGTCAACTTCCTCCTGTGGTATGGAGTTAATTCCCATGCTTCCTCCTTGTTTTAGAAACTTTTCTAACTCCAGGTTCTTCCTCTCCAGGATCTCCTGTAAGTCTTAGTCCTCTGTACCACTTTTGCTTTGAGTCATTTCATGGTCTTTTTCTATTTCCATGGTTCTCAATGGGTCTGTTATGTGTTCATTCTGTTCCTATGTGAACTCCATACTTGTCTCTTTTCCTTTCCCTCTTTCCGTCTAATTCTCTGTTTGCATTTGATTTCCCTTATCTTCTTATTGTTCTTCTAAGATCTCAAAACTATTGTGACTGCTTGGTTTGTTATCATTAGGGTTCTTTTGTGTCTTCCTTCCCCCTCCTTTACCTTTCCCTCCCACTTTAGTAAAACCCACATGGCATTTTCATTTACTGATGTTTTGGTGTTCCTCCCTTCTGTTAAGAGGGAAATCTCTGAATAGGTGTCCATGCTCATGAAAGTTGAGACATCTGAAAGGGATGTGCTCATAGTCAACTGCCTGAACCCATTCCTCATCATAAACTTCAAGAATAACCTCATCTGTAAGAGCTCCAGAAAGGTCCATTTCCACACATATACGGGCATAGGATGTATACTTTCCTCGTAGGGTTACTTCTAAAATCTTTAAGAAATGACCTAATTTATTTCCTATTGCTTTTAAAGACTCTGGCATCTAATAATCTAAGGGTAAGGAATATAGTCTAATCCAAACTGGTACTGATGTGAAACTTTCTCGCTCGAGCACAAATTTCATCGTCCATGGGCAAATATCGAGACCAGCTGCCACATAGAAGTATGGTCCTCCTTCAAAACTCCTATCTCTGTCGTCCATGTTCATGAACACCACTATAAAAAAAAATTTGGATCGAAGATGTATATTTAACTCCCCTTTTGGTTTCCAATTGTATTTTATCCAAGTGTATAATGCTTTCTCTATCAACCAGATTCCCATAAACTTGTATATGATAGCGTAGTTTGTCATATGATCCCTATGCACTTGAAGAGCAGGATCATTTAGTATAACCCATGGTTTAGTGTTGGTCTTGGGTTTGCAGGCCCCCATCTTGGTTTTGTTTTCTATTCCTTGACCATGGTCTTCCACTTTATCCTCCTGTCGGTCTTCCTCATGGGTCCCTTGCTCTGCATGGGTTTTGCTGCCTTCCTCCTTCTAGATTTCAGGAATTCTTGTCTTGTCCTTGACGGAGTGTGGAGGCTTGTTCCTGTTCCTTGCTCTTCCTCTTTTTGAAACCACATTACTGTAGGAGGGAGTGTAGCTCCCTCTTCCCTGCAATTCCATGGTTGCTTGTTAACCCCTATCTCCTTTGTTGTTGAACCCTACAACCTCTCACAACGTCACCTCCTACTCTTCTCCCATTTTATTGTATTCTACCTTCAAACCTCATACTGTTCATAGTTGCAACTTATTACTATGGTGGAAGGTCCCTTGTTTACCCTTTATGCTACAAGGCTTTATCAAAGAGATTCTAAAATGTAGACAAGCTCTTTAGCACTTGTCATGCAGGCAATAGTGTGGAGATTGTATGTTCCCACACATAAATTTTCTTTCTATTTCTAGTGGAATGCTAGGTATCTAATTGAGATAGTTATCCAACAACCTCAATATTATCTCTCCTGAGTATCCCAACTATTGGCATGAAATTGTTATCTATGCACATACTCTAGTAAGACAACTTAGACTTCTCTCACACTTGTCATGCAGGCTGGTCCAAGTAATTCCCTCAATCAACAAAGTCAGGAGAACCCCTTCAGATGTAATTTCGAAGAATTTAAAATAAAGAGGTCAGATAATAATCTTGTACATAAATTTCATTCTACAACCAAACTGACAATGTGGGCAATATGAAAAGAGCAGTTACTGCAATCAATCAAAATAAAAATTGGACCAAAATCAACACATTTAATCCCTGATATGGTATCATTACTCGTAGATATGTCAATCCGATAATTGGTAGTTGACATGAACAGACTGATACGGTTCACAGATCAAGATGCCAAGCTTCCCCGTGCCAGAATGAAAAAGCTCAAACATAGACGATTAGAAATCATCAACCTAATGAAAAATGATGGTTTGAATTATTATCAATCAAAGGAAAATTGAGATTTGCAAGAAACTCTATTTACATACCTCTGAGAAAAGAATCCTTTTGTTGACCGTTGCAACTCTTTGGTATACAACCAATGCGAGCATAAATAATTTTCATATGCACAATATAAGGCGCAACAAAATATTTTTCAAATTACTTAAGAGAACTGCTTTACAACATTAGGTAAACCCTAACACACACGAAGATATATATATAATTCATTCATCTTTACTTGATGTTGTAATGTGCTTCTCTCAAGTAATTTGAAAAATGCTTTTCTCACTTATATATATATATATATATATATATATATATATATATATATATATATATAAGTGAGAAAAGCATTTTTCAAATTACTTGAGAGAACCACATTACAACATCAAGTAAAGATGAATGAATTACCACACTAAAGAAAATAGAGAGAGGTATGTACCTGAAACAAAGGTTGTTTCATTAACTAGAAGGCTAGTGCTGATTAATAATCTTTTGAATTCTCACCAAACCATTATGACTCTCTCCCCCAACAACTATTCTAGCAAATCATCCTTCCACTCCATTCATCCATTGAGATTTTCTACAAACCCACTCTTGATACCTTCACAATACTGTAAACACATGGCTATTACTAGCCCTCCTGCATCCCACACTCATTCAATGCCCTTGATCTTGATCAAACTTCAAACATGTTTGCAATATGTCACGACTATAGCCATATTCTTCCAACCAAAGCATTGAACGAAATCCATTGCCACCATTGTTGAATGCTTAGTACCTGATGTCGCTCTCTGTCAATATCTCTCTAGTTTCTTGGTTAAACACTCACACTAGAGCTCAAGTTATTTCTTAACCTTAGGGATCATATACGATGGGTCAAAAATGGCATAAGAACCTAGCTTTTGCTGCCATACAAACCCTCCATTGGTTCATCACAGAGAATTAAGGAAAGGATTGAATCAAGGGAATGATTGGGGAAAACTCAATCAAAGACCTCTCTAGTGATATAACATGTGTTTGATATTTTTTGGCACCAGAGAAACTCCCTTAATAAAATGTCTTCCACCAAGGTTTTTTTAAGACAATTGTATTTCACTTAGTTTACTACATTTTTTCTTATGACAATGGTATTTCACTTGGTTTGAGATATTTTTTAAGACAATTTTAATGTTTAAGACTTAAAAAAATGTCTTACACTACCCTTTCGTGTAGTCATGCACCTTTCAAGACCTTTCCAAACTAGGAAAGGAACATCCACAAATCCCAAGGGTGCCTTTAGCATTAGTTAAGGAGTTGTGTCTAGTGTGACTTTTTGGGTTTTCCGATGCTAGAATCCGGTGGAAACTTTTGAGGTGACATCTTGATTTGTGTTATTTAAATTGGTTTTTTAACTATATATATTGATTAGGAACACTGAAAAACCCCTAGAGCACTTCGAGTGTACAGGGGTTACCCATCAAGCTTATGATTTCAATAAATTCCTGTCGGATTTTAGAGATATTTGAGTGGGTAAACCCACCAGAAAAGCTTCCAAGAAGTCTCACTAACGACAACTCGATCTGTCAATACTAAAATGAGCTAATAAGAAAGTGTAGGCATAATAACTCAATAATTTGAAACCCAAAGTTTACTTTTGGGTGGGCAATGTTATAGGCGCATACTATGCTTGACCAATATTTAGGACATGGATAATTCGAATCTCTAGAATAAAACGAAATAATGATATAACACTAAACTGAGACCATTGCTCATACCCCTCATATGCGGTAATCTAGTCATTAGTATCTAAGAAGAGTCTATATCATACAAAATGAGAACATCACACATTTTGATGATATGTCTATCCAAACAAAATATTTTGGGTAGTAATCTATCATACAGGAGACTTTCAACTATATATCGCTCTATGTGGACTTTCCAAAAGATATTTTCAAATAGAAAAGCACACGTGGGTGTGAAGAAGTATCTAACAACATTATAATCTAGAATTTGTGAGTAAGTGCACCACTACTTCCATAAACAAGACATGAATTGTCCAAAGAATGATTTTGAGTATGGTGTAGTGAAGTATAGATCTTGAGTTGAGCTCTTTAACGCAAATTCTATTTCACCTCCATGTCCAAGAAAAAGAATGAAATATTAAAATTTGATTTTGAAGTGGATATATTACCATCTTCTCGACTTGTTATAATGTTAGGAGAAATATTTTAGTGTTAAAACATTAGCAACTTTAATGCCTATTTGTGGAGGGAATAGTTTTTGTAATTCTCTGTAAAGTCTATCCCTAGATGATCCTCATCAACAATAGAACTAACTTCCAAGATCCATGTAACTCTGTTTTATTTTTCTTTGATATTTTTCACTCCTTCAATAACCTACAGTTTGCATGGTGAAAGTAAGAAAATTAATGGCCCCACCCCACCACCTCCTATGTTTGTTGTTGTTCATCCGGTAAGTGAATGGTTCTTCACCTATTTGGCCCGAGTGGGGGCAGGGCCGAACCACATAACCACCTTCTTATTTCCACCCCTTCCAAATTCCTGATGAGCAATAGCAGGAGGGCTTAAAAGAACCTTTGCCTCCCATTTCAAGTCGGGTGTTATCTATCCATCTCCCCTATATTTGGTTGATAATCCATGTTGACATATTTCATTGGTTGATTTTAGTGGGAAAATAATTCCTAGGGTTGGAATGAATCATATTTTTTTTGATAAGAAGTCATCTGACTTTTCTTGAAGGTGTGAGTAAGGAAGCTCTTTGGGGTCAGGTTGTTGCAAAAGTGTGCCCTGATCCCATATGTTTGTAAGGTAACTGGTGATTTTGCCTCATCCAAGGAAATGAAAGCCATAGGATCCACTGCATATGGTGGTTGAGGGGATATAAAACAATCGCATTGAAGGGCTTAGATGGGCGGGTATATCAATAAAATCATAGAAATTTAGATGTGTCAGAGTGCATCCGGGAAGAGAGGTATCGAAAGAATAGATGTGGCAATTTGGCCAACAGACAAAATTACCACATCTCAAAAGCTGCAAGATTTAAAAATATGCTAGAAAGTGAGAGGCCTTAGTGCAAACAAAACAAAATATTTCTTTTAGGACAAATAATGATTCAAACAAGCCAATATAGAATGAAAAATGGGAAAAACATATCAAATACCAGGAAACAATGAACTTCATAATTAGACATAGCAAGAACCAATAGTGGAACCTTAAGAAACATTTTCCTAAATAAAATAGCTAAATAGTACTTAGAGGTCGACTTAAACAAAAAAAAAATGTCACCCAACCTAGCATATCGTGACCGATTTGAAGTGAAGGGCACAATTCGAAAAAATTCGGGTGATATAAAATCTATCTTGTGACTAATTTGAAGTGCATGGGAGAACTCGAAAACTTTGGGTGGCAAAAAATATGAATGACTAGGTTACAAATGTTGTCATCCTTAAATTCCTTCAAAATTCCTTGAGAAACCAAGAGCTAAAGGAATTCACATGCCTCGATAATACTTATCGAGGACTCAACCTCAAATTTGAGTTTATATTTCCATGCAATAGTAATATTATGAGTCTTTTTCCATCTCACTAAAGGAAAATCGATCAATCAATACTAATATGAGCTAATAAGAAAGTGTGGGCATATTAACTCAAGAATTTGAAACCCAAAGTTTACTTTTGGGTGGGAAATGTTATAGGCCCATACTACGCTTTTCCAATCTTCACCACATGGAGAATTCGTCTCTCTAGAATAAAATGAAATAGTGATATAGGACTATCACGAGCCAAAGAATAGGGAAATGTAGAGTGCATTCTTGCACCCCTTTCTCTGTAGAACATAGTTCTTTCTACTACAACCAAATGTTTAACATTTAAAGGTTGTTGAATCCTAAGCATATACCTACTAAATACAAAGCCTCAACAATGATAAAGAGATCATTGATCATGCCCCTAATATGCAGTAATCATTAGTATCTAAGAAGAGTCTATATCATAAAAAAAGAGAACATTACACATTTTTATGATATGTTTATCCAAACAAAATATTTTAGATAGTATTTTATGATACAATATATTTTCAACTACATATCACTTTGTGTTGACTTTCCAAAAAATAGTTTCAAAGAGAAAATCACACATAGGTGTGAAGAAATACCTAACAACATTATAATCAAGAATTTGTGAGTAATACCACCACTCCTTCCCTAGATACGACATGATTTGTCCAAAGAATGAAAAGGAATATTCAGTAGTGAAGTATAGATCTTTAGTTGAGCTCTTTAACGAAGGTTCTGTTTCACCTTCATGTCCAAGAAAAATAATGAAATATTACAATGTGACTTTGAAGTGGATAACTTATTATCTTGTATACTTCTTATAATTCTAGAAGAAGGATTCTAGTGCAACAACAATAGCAACTTTAATGCCTATTTGTGGAGGGAATAGTTTTTGTAATTCTCTGCAAAGTCTATCCCTAGATGATGTTCGGAAAAAATAGAACTAACTTCCAACATCCATGTAACTGTGTTGTATTTTTCTTTGATATTTTCTAGTCCGTGGATAACCTACGGTTTTCATGGTGAAAGTAAGAAAATTAATGGTCTCACCCCATCACCTCCTATGTTTATTGTTGTCCGTCTGTTAAGTGAAAGGTTCTTCCTCTATCTAGCCGGAGTGCGGGAGAGGGCTGAAACACGTACCCACGACCTTATTTCGACCCTTCAAAATACCTAACGAGCAATAGTGGGAGGGCTTAGAAGCACCATTGCCTTCCTTTTCAAGCTGGATGTTATCTATCCAAATCCCATATATTTGGTTGATAGAAACCAAGAGCTGCAGGAATGCACATGCCTCGAAAATACATATCCAAGATGCAACCTCATGTTTGAGTTTATATTTCCATGCAGTAGAAATATTCTGTCTTTTTCTGTCTCTGATGAAAACTTATCCGACGACAAAAAAAATGAACGGAGTTCAAGAAAAAATGACAGTCATGTCTTAGCTCCCAAAAGTATGTATACCATTTCTCTGCAATATTCGTCTGCATAAACACACCCAAGGGTCTGTAGAATCATCTTGGCCAGGTTCACCACATATCTTAGCACCACGAGGAAACTGTTACAGATTGTCTTTGTGTCACCGCGAGAATTGGCCAAGAAATTGTTCAGACCCTCACCACCCAATTTCCAAGGTCACACTTAGGTTGTCAGTGCTCCTCTCTACAGTGTATTCTTCCTCCGAGGTCTCGTTAGGGTTTCTAGTGCTCCTTTGGGTGGCAGAATATTTCCCCTATATCTCATTAGGGTTTCCAATGCTCTTTTCCACTACATATTTTTTCTCCTTTTCATCTCCATTCCCTTTTCTTCTGAGCTCTTAGAAGTGTTTCTGTATGAGCTCTTCGAAGTGTTTCTATATGAGATTCTCTAGTTTGTTGAAGTGGTCTTCGAGCTCCTTCCATTGGACAGTGAATTTCATCAGAGCCAAAGAATGGGATTGTAGCTCCAGGAACGCCTTTGTGGAGCCACTCCTTCTTGGAAGCCTCCGTGTCCATGGCTACTGACATGTCTCCTATTCGATACCTTTAAATTAAGGGGACAACTCAGGGACTAAACGGAGCACCTACAACCCTGTATCCCATAATTTTATTGATTCCTCTGATTGAGGGCCAAAGACGAGCCAACTCAGGGACCACTGCAACCCCTATATCCCTTAATCTTACTGATTTCTCTATATGATTGAGGGCCAAATACAGATGATGGCTGACTCCATAAAATATTTTTCCCAACAAAATGACTCAGTCATGCCTGCACCAACAAACTTTAGGGAGGAATAATAACCCAGAGTAACAAAGGCTAGGTTATTAGGCAGCGAAATTTTAACTCAACAGTCTACTAGGCAAGTTAAATATTCACTGCATATTCCCTCTTCTTTTTTTTAGGCTAGCTTTAATATTATGAGACAGAGCCAAATTGACCCATCGAATTATATATTTATACTGTTCTATACTCTGTTATAAATTATGCTATAAATTTATATATGGTTATAAATTTATACTCTGTTATTGAACAATCAGACTGGCTTTAATATTTAATATTATAAGATAGAGAAAAATCTAAGTTGTGTCAATTTAGCTCTGGTTCGATGGAATTTAAGTCTAATTATTGGTTAACATATAAACCATATATTTTCTATCCCCCTACTTACATATGTTAATTATTGCATTCATTTACATATATATGGTATTTATTTTTTTATGTATTGTCACATAATTATTTTCTCTGTTACCTAAAGTGATAACACTTTCTTAACAATAGTTTGATATCATATTTGATACACATCCTTGTTATCATGTATCCCACTTACACATAGCTAGGATAATTAACTTTAAATGTTGATAGTTAACTTTACTCTTGTTTCATATAGTTGGTTACATATTTTTTTCCTTATCGTGACTTGTGAAACAATAGTTTGATATCATATTTAATACAAATCCTTGTTATCATGTATCCCACTTACACATAGCTAGGATAATTAACTTTCGATGTTGATAATTAACTTTACTCCTATTTCATAGAGTTGGTTACATATTTTTTCCTTATGGTGACTTATGAAACCATAATAGAAACTTGTGACTATAGGAAATTTGATATCACATCCTCCACCACCATATACAACTTTTAATTATTGTATATTTTTTGATATATCAATGGATATAGATCCTTTCCAATTGTATGGAAATTTGGGTTTTGGTACACTTTGGAATTCCCAACATTAATTGTGAGCCCTTTGAGGTGTTGAAAAATGACGATCCTTACATGTGGCCTCAATCAATGGTGGGGGAAATTTTTGGGCTTGTCAATAATATGGCTCATCTTTTTCCCAAGAAGGATTCATAAATAGTATTCCTATATAGCTTATCAATCAATGGCGGGGAAAATTTTTGGGCTTGTCAGGAATATGGCTCATCTTTTGCCCAAGAAGGATTCAGAAATAGTATTCCTATATAGCTTATCTATCAACATGTAAGTCTACAAAAATAATTTCTAATAAGTCCTCATTGCAAATATATATGATCATCAATCAAAAAACAAAAAGTAGAGAACAGGTGCATAAGATGTTACGACAAGTAGATCCTTCCTTCCTCCCTGATGTTCATGCCTTTTGTGTATTTTTATTTCATAACTCCATATTGCCCAACAAGACTTTCTTTAGACAATTTGTGAGCCTCCATATTCGCTAACCTGTTTATATGATTTATCAAACCATAAATTTATATTCTATTATAAATTAGATGCCCGGTCTATCGATATGTGTAGTAAATGTGCAACTTGCCTCCAAACCATCTGAATAGTTGTGCATGTGAAAAATATGTGGTCCACTGTTTCCATGGAGTTCCTACAGAATATGCAATAACCTCGACATCAAAATCCTCTCTTCAATAGGTTGTCCCAGGTGAGGATTTTATTCTTCCATATAAGCTAGTCAAATCATCTCAGAGGATTTTACCATATCATTATTCCAGCCATACTTTGTTAAATTTGAAAGGGATTCCCCTTCGAACATTCTCTATTTTCCACATAAAAATAATAGGCGTGTGATCATAAACATATGACATGTATGTCACCAACTTCAAACTACCAAGACTCTCTACCAAATCCTCTTGTACCGAAAATATATCTAATCATTTCCCCACTTTTTCATCTCCCACCCGTCGATTATTCCATGTAGGGGAGAGCTATCAAGGGAAAATATCCACCAAATGATTATCTGCAAAGAGGTTGTACAAATGATTTGGAAGTGAATTCGGCCTAAAGTGCATCCCCTAATTTTCGTGTGGCATGAGAGTTGCATTCAATCACCTGCCATGATAAGCTCCCTAATACTTAGAAGATCATATTATTGTATCCGGTCAGAGAAGGTTATTCGGTTTTGACATGGAGCATATATATTAAGCAGATGTATATGACTGGGAATACCTCTAATATTTCGAGACAATAAAAAGCCTACAAAAGGACTGAAAGCATGAAAATTTTCTCAGAGGATCCCACATTGCTATGAGACCACCCAAAGTACCCCTTGACCTAACGTCAACTATGTGACATGAAGGATAAATTGTTCCGAAATATGAAATGGCCCGATGTGAATCAACAAGAGTTTCCTATAAGAGAACAATGAAAGGTCGAGAGTTCTAAATTACATGCTTTATGCCTAATTGTATGGAGTGGTTCCCTAAACCTTGAATGTTCATAGATAGAATATTCATCATGGATTATCCTCACCAGGATTCAAAGCTCTAAGTGCCCAAGAATCAATGGTGGAAATGATAGGGAAGTCCAATCTTCCAGCGGAGTCTTTAAAAAGACCAGATTGAGAAGCAAGGAAACCATGAATGTGATTGCTACACTTTTTTTGGGTCTTATGAACCATGATGTCTAAAGCAGGTCCTGCGATGGCATGTGGAGATGCTGTGGGGGAATATTCCTTATGTATGGTGACAAATTTCATGTCTAAGTTAGAATTGAGGAGAATGAAATCAATGTTGCACCCCATAAAATTATAAGGAGAAGATATTAGGATTGGGTCATCGGGGCATGAAGGGGGTGGGGATAGGGAAAATTCTAATGGAGACATAGATGACGATATCACAAGACAAAGAGAAGAGGATGGGTTGTTAATATGGGGGCTCCTCGATGAGGTGAAATTTGGAGGAGATTCCAGAGGATGAGGAATAACATTGCATGGGGGGGCATCTCAACATGGGGCTATAAGGCTTGACAAAATGCCAACTAAAGATGTATGAGGGAGGGAGTATTCAAAATCCACTGCAGCATCCACTCCCACACGAGGAGGAGATGGAGAAGAGATGTTCAGTGAAGATGATGAAACATAAATCTGAGAAGAACCAAACTATGTATATAAGGTACCTTTGTTTGTATTATCGATACTAGAATGATGGGAATGTTGTGGTAGGTTTGAGTGAGGAAAGTGACTCCCTTGTAGGAAGTCTCAACTACTTGAACACTACCACTAGACCAAACATTTCATTTTATTTTGGAATCCTCTCTAGGTTTATGTAAAATCCTTGTGAGGGTAATTAGTGTGTTGCAACAAGAGTTCTAAAGTACTTGAAGAGAACTTAATACTTTGGACTCAAGTATACATAGATGGGTGACTTCATCTTGATTAGATACTTTAATTCATAATTTGATGGAGATAAAGAAACCAAAGTATCTACTTCAAGTTATGTTCTGAGTCTTTGATAAGGAGCTGTCAACTGTAGGAAACACAAACAGTTAGTTCCACTAGATTCAACAAATGAGGCAGAAATATGTGGAAATAGTTGAAGCAATAAAGGAAACTGTGTGTCTCTGGAGAATTCAAGAAAATTTTAGGAGAAACAAGTGCATTTAACTCATCTTTTGATTGACAACACTTATGCAATAAAGTTGGCCAAGAATCTAAACCTTTATGATCAAAATAAGTGCATCAATACAAAATACCACTTGATTTAATATCATGTTGTTGCAAAAACAATCCACCTACAACATTGTTCCACAAATGAGTAGATTGCAGAGATCTTAACCAAAGCGTTTGGAAGTGAAAATTTTGAAAGATTCAAAATGTTGTTTGGACTCACCAACATCCCTTCAGATTAAGGGGGGAATGTTGACACCTAATCTTTGGGATTAGGAAAACTTATGTAAATATTGTAAATAAAAAAAGATAAAGAAATTTGGAAGATGAAGAGACATTGGGAGATGAAAGGTAATAGTCTCCCTCTTCTTTTATATTTTCATATTCTCTCTTAATTCAAAACACAACTTGATTTGGATTTGTGAACCTAACTTGATAGTAAAGACACTTAGAGTAATAATATTAGTTAAATTAGAGAAGTATTGGCCTTCCATGACATGTGAGACATCAAGGGGCTCACACAAGATGATTTGGTTTTCCACTTGATTCGGTTTTGCATTATGAGGTAGGCTAGTATTAACATCATATTGGCTTTGTATATGTTTATGTTAACTTTGAGTACTCTAATTTGTCACTAGGTTTAGGAATAGTTTCCCAAACCCCATTCTTCATGATGGATTGTATTCTTCCTAATGATTTGGTTTTCCACTTGATTCGGTTTTGCATTATGAGGTAGGCTAGTATTAAGATCATATTGACTTTGTATATGTTCATGTTAACTTTGAGTACTCTAATTTGTCACTAGGTTTAGGAATAGTTTCCCAATCCATTACGAACGAAACCTACTTCAAGAGTGGCTTTTAGCCAATTTGGCCTTTTCCTTGTGCTTGGTATGCTCACAAGTTGAATATCATCATTTGGTCCTTCTTCTTCCTCTTGAATTGTAGAAGCATTGTCGGGTTGTGCTTCTTCTTCTTCAAATATGGGTAGATCTTCCTGATAGAAATCGATAGGAATATCCTTCGATCTTTTGTAGGCATCGATCTTTTGCAGGAATCACTAAATATTACAGAAAGAACTATGATGAAAAAATCACATACAAAACATTATAAATTAGTACTCATCCATAAACCTAAAATATACTTCATAATGTAATCCTACTTTCACAAGAAATTTTCTAATTCAAATTACCACAACCATATAATTTAGATTTCTATATATGTCTATAACAATCAAACACTTAACTCATAATACATCTCATTCCTAAATTAAAAAGATTTGAAAATTTATTTATATTATTATTATTATTATTATTATTAAATGGAAAATAAACTAACGACATTAAACAAGATTCATAATTATTGATATTCACCTTAAAAACAATTGGATAATACAAAGACATATATAAATTACATTAACATAAATGTAAATACATTTAATTTATGATACATCTCACTTCCTAAATTAAAATATATTATTAATTTATAAGAAAATGTTTTTAATTTATAAAGAGTTGTTTTTACAATATTATGACTTATAAAAAAACTATAGTTCATTTTATATTAATTTGATAATACAAATTAACACCAATATAAATTATAGCAATATAAATGTAAATATACCTCCTCCAAAAGGTTACTAAATTATATGAGGGTGATTTAACAATTTCAAATGCCAAAAAAGAAAAATTATTTTTTATTTCCTCCTGCAAAAAGGTTACTAAATCTATCAATTTCAGATGCGAAATGAAATCTAGAATTTATATATTCATCAATTTCAAATGCCAAAAAAAAACCTATAATTTATTTCCTCCTCCTAAAACGTTACTAAATTACACTACCGGATTTGTTAATTTCAAATCCCAAAAATAATTTATAATTTATTTTATATTGCTATTTATCTTTTTAACTAGTTTTTATAATTTTTACCAAAAATATTTTTAAAAGTTAAGTTCTATAGTGCATTTAATATTAGAATTTTTAAAAGGAGTTGTTTATGGTGTGATTTTTTCGAGTTTCTCGTATGTAATCTGGTAAAATTTTTGATGTGAAATTTTGATTTGTATTATTTAAACTCGTTTTTTGATTGTATATATGGATTCAATATTATGAAAAACCCTAAGGAACTTCTATTGTGGAGGGTTTTCACATCAATCTTGTGATTTCAATTAGAAAAATTAAACCCAAAAAATCCACTAAAAAACTTCCAGAAAATGACACTAAAAACAATTCCTTGTTTAAATTTTAAAACTCCAATATACATCATTACTTAATAAAATAATAAAATTCTCAAAAACCAATGGACGTAATTATCAAAAAGAGCCACGATTCTCAAATATTTCGCCAATAAGATAGATTTAGGGAAATCGAAAGTCCCTAAAACTTTTCCAAGCCAAAAATAGCATCGACTCTAATGACAGGTTGTCACAACAAAATTCTATGGAGCTTGAAGCTTGCTTCTTCATTATTAGGTTGAATTCGTAGACATTAATTTTATCTTTATTTAAAATTAGACTTTATTACCCAAAAGCCTATCATTGGCTCTCCACATCAACAAATAGAGCAGAATGACTTTCCGAAATTGTACATTTTAGCAACGTTATAAATTCCATCCATCAGATGGAAATATTGCTACCCAATTTAGTCAATTCTCCTCAACATTTGAAACGCGACCGCTCTCGTTTTTGTCAGCAAAGTCATACACATTTTTTCAATAAATATTGCTACCCAATTTAGTCAATTCTCCTCAACATTTGAAACGCGACCGCTCTCGTTTTTGTCAGCAAAGTCATACACATTTTTTCAATAAATCCGTACCCTGTCAGCAAAGTCATACACAATTTTTTCGATAAATCCATACCCTGTTCCAATCAAATGGCAGGCCTCGAAACTTTGGAATTCGATATTCTGTATGATCTAGTCCGTTTCAATCCAAACGGAATCTTGTTCGATCGTATCGACCTGGAAGACATATTGGACCGTGATCACAATAACAGTACTGGAAATGACCCAGACACTGGCAGGCCTTTCCACATGTACGATTTCAACCTCAACCCCAAATAAGAATGCGACAACGTAAAGCCGTTGGAGAGTATTTTGTAGGTCAAACCATGTTATTACGTTGGTCTATGATACAATACTACCCATTTGAGACATTGGACGAGAGCCATATGGCTGATTACGTGAATTCACTGGCCCACTGGACTGCAAACGATATCAGTTTACAGCGAGATTTGAAAATCTTGTGCAAAAGTTTAAATCTCCTTCGCCTAAATTGCCATTATAGCGACACAATCAAAAGACTGTTTCATTCTGTGAATGGATTGGTTAATGTGATTACAACTCTGAGGCATTATTTCTTTATAGATGGACTGCTTGACGAGGATGACGGGAGATTACAGGCTTCAGTGAAGAGGACGCAGTTTCTATTACAGACTCGTTGTTCTGCGTCGAGGCCTTCTATGGCATAGTGCGCAAGGTTTTGTTTGCCAACAGTTCCTACAAGAAAGCCGTGCACAGAATCGTCGCCATCTTGGAGGTCATGTTTCACAATCCATAGGTACATAACTTGGAGATCTTTTTAAGTGGTTTGACCAATTACATCTTGAACGATAGACCCACGCCGAGTGTCGATCTCATCCGCTGTGCAGATATGGCCTATGGGCTGCTGGCCCCGCACTATGTACAACATTGAATGTTCTGATTGACCGTTTCTACTATGATTCATGCGACACTAATCCTAATAGTAATAGGGATAGGGTTAGGGTTGATAAAGAATACAGTAATCAGTCCGCCACGCTAGAGAAAGTTTTGAAGATTTTGTGTCAGCTCTGTGCCAAATATGGCGCTGAGGTTGTTGATGTTATAGTGTAGGCGGACTGCTTCCAGTTGATAAACGGCTCGATGCTAATTCTGAATTATTCACTCTTGGATCCAGAGGAGGGTGATGGGCTTTTTTCACTGGCAAACACTTGCTGTATGCCATGATTATGAATAAATACATCTTCGAAAGCACTGCCCCAGCACGTTTTGGTGTGTCGGTCGAGGACATGAAGGTTATGTTCAATTTTTCTATGAGCTCTTTACCTGATTGCTACCTCTTCAATGGTCGGCCAAGGCTGAAGGAGTTGACAGATCAAGTGATCGACACTATGCTAAATTTTCCACACTGTCAATCCTTGCTACCATGTTGGACTCAAGGGAATTCTCTTCTCCATTATCCATGACCTCCTATAAATGAGGAAGAATACCCACTTGGGATTTTGGAAGAGAGCCATATGACTGATAAAGTGAATTGATTGGCTCACTGGATTGCAAGCAATATTAGTTTACCACCAAATTTGAAAATCTTTTTATATCAGCAATTGGCTCACTTGATTGCAAACAATATTAGTTTACCACGAGATTTGAAAATCTTGTTATATCATTTTAACATGAGATTTATTATGAGATTTATTGATCGGAATTGGATCCTTAAATTCTCTTAAAGTTTCCCGAACTCTGTAAAAACTTATGCCGAAGTTTTAGAGTCTTATGGATGTCTTGCTTATCATAAATAACCTCTAAACAATGGCAATTTGTGGTCAGCATGGAGCAACGAGGACCCTCGGTCAAAGGGCTCAGATCGTTGGTCCATGCTAACCGTGCACTGGCAGAAATTGACAAATGGGAGATCAAATCCAAAAATAGAGGTTGTTTCTAATACGCGATTAGCGCTAAAGTCACCCTCCGTGAAGGAAAGCCCTCAAGTGCTTGGTCATGAGGAAAGCATAAAATCGTACGGAAATCGTTGATTCAGTTAGAAAGTGGGTACCATGCCAAAACCGGTAGGATATCAGAATGGCTTCAAGCGGTAAGTGGGTTCGATTGAGTCCCGCCCAATGCCATACATTGGGTGACACACATCCGGTGGATGAGAGAGAAAACCGCTCACATTGGATGGTAAAGGTCATGCTACTTACCCACTCGATATGGACAAAGACCATAGGATCTGGAGGCTCCAGATCAACGGTGGAGAAATGATCTCATGGATGACCAGATTCGACGGGGAAATAGGTTGTGTCATATGAGATTTGAGGTCCGGTATGGTCAATGAGTTGGCAGAGAAATCAGTTTCGTGGGCAATCTTGGAGCAACGTAAATAACAATCATTCAAAGAGAACTGACACTTAGTTCGTGAGGAAACAGGTGGCCACCTCTCTATGAAGTCTTACACAGTGATAATGATGCATAGCAGGGGAATTCAAGCAGATAGAGGCAGGAGATCCAGGGACCCGGGGAGCCAAAACGAACAGTCAGGGAGCGGATTGGCTTTAAGCCACGAACAGATAGAGAGTAAGACAGAGGAGGCAGAAAGAGGGAGAAGCAAATTGCAGAGAATAGAGAAGTCGAGCTGACCTGCAGAGCAAAGGCAGAATCGAGCAGATAGAGACAGAGAGAGTCTGAGAGTCTGTGAACTCCAGAGAAGGCTTGAGAGGTTTAAGAAACTCTTCTGTGTATACCTGTCAGGTATTGAGTACCAGATTGGACTCATACCGCTGAGACCAGTTCTGGTCGAGATTTAGTAAAGGGAGTCTATGTACTCTAGAGACTTGGGGGATCCAAGTACAATCCTATTCATCATAATCTGTTAAGTGAGACTCAAATTGAGCTCATTATTGTAAGAAATCTACTTTTAAGACACAATAAAAAGGCCACCACTGAAGGCTAGACCAGGAGATGTAGCCCAAGAGGATTGGGTGAACTCCTTATTAAGCTTGTCGTGTTTTATGTGTTTGCTTACTGTGTTCTCTTACTATTTCAGTGTCTATGTATTTCACAATCTTATCGATCTGTGGCATAAAATAATAGAGGCACACCCCAGCACATGGGTCTCTAATACCTTCATTAATTCTCTGAGGCTATTTACAGGTGATTTTAGAACAAGTGGTATTAGAGGGGCTAGGTTGTTAAGGTTAGACAAGCTTGTGCTGGATTTTGTTGTTGAATGCTAACTAGATCAAAGCTTAAATTAGGAGAAGGAGAGTTGGTTGAAACTAACCCAGAAATTGGAAGAGTCTACGCTAAGAGAAAAGTGTCAGAAGAAAATCCCTTGGGATCAAACCCCCGGTTCATGGATAGTTTCCTGGCCATGAGATCCATGGTAGAGGAAAATGTATAGGGAGTTTAAGAAAGATAGAGATGCCGATTCATCACACTCCAAAGAAAAAGGAGAAGAAGAATCTCTCCTCGATGACCACTCTAAAGGAAAAGGGAAAGAAGAAAACTTTCTCACACCTCCTAATAGCCCTGAAAGTAAAAAGAAGACATCCTTGATTAAATTAGATGTTAAATTTTATTTACCATTTTATGATGGGGAGTTGAATGCAAAGAAGTTGGATAATTGGATCAGACAGATTGATGTTTATTGCAGAGTGCAAAGCATTGACTCAGACAAAGTAAGGTTCAGCTGGCTAGCCTACGCCTTGGAAGCACTGCCTTAGTATGGTGGGAAGGCAAGACGCAAGCTGACATGGAGAAACATGGTAAGATTCTTTTTGTCTGGAGTGAATTTGTTTCTGCAATAAAAAAATAGTTCTATCCACTAGCTTACATGCAGTAAGCCATGATGAGCTAGGAAAATCTTTGCCAATTGAAAGGGCAACGTGTACAAGGTTACACCCGAGAATTTAGAAACAGAGCTTTGATTCTAGTAATTTCATTAGACTCACCTGAGACTCTGTTGAAGTACATAGGTATTCTACACTACTACATGAGGCACAGTATCCTCATGTTTAAACCCACTAGTATAGATGAGGTATCCGTTCGGGCTACACATCTAGAAGCTAGAGGTAAGAATGGGAACCCAAAAGTTGGGGGATCATCCCAACCCACTGCAAGCAAAAATAAGGAGAAAAGAAAATAGAAATGGAAAGAGAAGAAGACAAATACTATACACAAAAGCAAGTCTTCATGCACTCACTGTAAGAAGGATGGGCATGATGATGAGCACTGTTGGATTCTGCATCGAAAGCTTAGACCTAAGAAGTTCGAGGGCAAGAAGAAGAAGACTGCTACAACTATTCAAAAAGATTTGGGGTTAGACTCAGGAAATGAAGCAACAATCGTAGCCACAGGTATAAAAGGTAAAATTTCTAAAACATCTACTAGTAATTCTGCACAATCTACTAAGAATGAAGAAAATGAGAGAAAAAGACATGAGCTTTTCCATATTCGAGTTATTTCCAAGCATCAAAAGATTGATCCTTTGTTTCATAGTGGCTCACAAGTAAATTTAATTTCTGAAGCAATTGTAAAGAAGTTGGGATTACTAACTACACCTCACAGGAAGCCATATCCATTAGTTTTGTTATGTGTTAAAGCACAACTACAAGTGACTAGACAATGTAAACTTAAGTTTTCTTTTGGGTCAGAATTTGGAGATGAGGTTGAGCTAGATATAATTTCTTTGGATATATGTGGAATTGGTTTAGGAAGTCCTTACTTGTATGATTGAAAATCTATTTTTTATAGAGTTGAGAACAAATATCTACCCGTTAATGATGGAATCAAATATATTGTAAGGGCTCATAAGCTCAAGAATAAGTATACTCTCATAAACTGAGGGCAGATAAAACGAATTGTAAATTCATGCAAACAATTTATTGCTGATGGTTGTAAAGAAAAAGGAACCCGATAAAACCAATGTATTTGAGGGATGTGATGCTAAACAACAAGCTGATTTAGAAAAAGTTGTTTCAGAATATGATATCTTGTTTCAAAAACCTAAAGGTTTGCCACCCAAAACGGAAATAGTACATGATATGAATTTGAAACAAGATTCTCCATTTCCTAACATCGGAATGTCTATGTTGTCTGCTTTAGAGAATGCATAAATCAAGAAGTAGGTGCAGGAGTTGCTCGAGAAAGGTTTCATCAGACCTAACACATCATCATGTGGGTCTCTAATTGTCTTGGTGAGAAAGAAAGATGGCTCATGGAGAATGTGCATTTATTACCGAGCACTAAATATGATAAAGATAAAAAATTGTTATCCTCTTCCTCGCATAGATGACATATTAGATCAATTGAAAGAAGCTGTTTATTTTTCTAAGTTAGACTTGCATAGTGGATATCATCAGGTCAGAGTTGCAAAGCAAGATGCATGGAAGACTTCTTTTAAAACAAAGCAAGGATTGTATGAGTGGCTGGTTATGCCTTTTGTCTTAACTAAAGCTCCTGCTACTTTCATGAGAGTAATGAATGATGTACTCAGACCTTTTCTTGATGATTTTGTTATTGTATATTTGGATAACATTCTTATATTCAGCAAAACATGGGAAGAACACTTAAAGCATGTTAATAAGACCCTAAATGTTGTTAAAAGAGAAAATCTTTATGTTAAACTCTCAAAATGTGAATTTGGCAAAACATCTTTGAATTATTTAGGACACATAGTAGGGAGTTGTGAATTGAAGATAGATCCCTCTAAGGTTGCATTCATTGTAAACTGGCCTAAATCGAAAGTTGCCACAGAAGTTAGAAGCTTCCTAGGAGCAACACAATATTGGAGAAAGTTCACTTCTAACTTTTCATTAATTGCGGCTCCCTTACATGCTTTAACAGGATTGAACAAGGTGTTTCAGTGGGGTGGTAAACAACAGAAAGCCTTCGACACCTTGAAAGAAAAGATTAGTACAACACCAGTACTAGCACTCCGCAATCTTCAAAGACCATTTGGGATTCAAATAGATTCTAGTGACTATGCCATGGGAGCAGTGTTGATACAACACAATAAACCCATAAGTTATCATTTTGAGACATTTAATTCTGCAGTAGTTTGCTATCCCACATATGATAAAGAATTGTATGCATTAGTATAGAGAGTGAAAAAGTGGAAATATTAGTTAATGGGCAAAGAGATAGTTATACATACTGATCATCAACCACTTCAATATCTACACTCCCAAACTAAGTTGCAGCAATCAAGACACTATAGATGGATGGGTTTTCTACAACATTTTCATTTAGTCATCCGATATAAAAAAGGCATACACAATAAAGTTGTAGATATGTTATCTAGAGCAATTATAAATGCATCTACTATACTTAAGCATAATTTAGTATTGCATGAGAGCTACATTGAACAATATGCTCAAGATATAGATTTTAAAGATGTATATGAAACTCTAAGTTAAGGAAAATGAGTAGAAGAATTGGATTATCATATTAAAGACCAACTCTTGTATCATTGTGGGAAGCTATGCATTCCACAAACTGAAAGAGTAAAGATAATTCAAGAAGCACACACTTCTCAAATATCATGTCACTTTCGTGTAAGTAAAATGGTTGGACAGCTGCAAAGATTTTTTTATTGGCTAAAAGTTAATGAGACAGTTTCTAGATATGTAAGAGGGTGTACCATGTGTGCTAAAAGCAAGCCCAACAATAGAAAACTAGGCTTGTACACTGCACTACCAGTTCGCTCTCATCCTTGGGAGGACTACCTAAATTTAGGAAAGGTCATGACTATTTATATGTTGTTGTGGATAGGTTCAACAAAATGTGTATTTTGATACTTTGTAACAAATAGATTACAACTGAACAAACTGCAAAGTTGTTCTTTTAGCATGTATGTGTTCATTTTGGATTACCCACTTCCATTATATCTAATCGAGACACCAGATTTGTTGGGAAGTTTTGGTCAAGTTTGTGGGAACTGATGTACAACAAACTGAGGAAAAGCACAACCTTTCATCCACAGACAGATGGCCAAATAGAAGTGGTCAACAGGACAGTGATCTAGTTGCTTAGAGAGGCTATTGCAACAAGCATCCCAAACTTTAGGATGAACATTTATGTTATGTACAACATGCTTACAACCGAACTAAACATTCTTCTACATAGAGATCTCCTTTTGAGACCTGTTTTGGTTTCACACCAAGGTATCCCTTGGATTTTGTCTTTGGTAAAGACATAATAGTTGATGGACAAAGTGACATGGACAAGGAAACCAAGTTCATTGAAGAAATCCAAGAGATTCACCAGGCAGTACAGGAACATCTAGAAAAGAGCCAAGCCAAATCTAAGGCAAGGCATGACAAGCATCAGATGGAGCATAGTTTTCAAGTTCGTGATCAAGTCCGGCTATATATCAACAAAGACAGAATGCAAGGTTAAGGTAAGAAGCTAAAGCCAATAAGGTATGGACCTTTCAAGATACTTGAGAAAATTGGTGAGAATGCTTTTCGCTTTGATTTACCATCTTACATGCACATCTACTCAATCATTAATGCAAACAACTTGAGACTATTTGAACCTTCATTAATTGAAGATCCCGAAAAGCAGAGTCAATTGCCTTCTATTGATGATCTGTTACCTGAATATCTCAATGAATTGCAGGAAGACACAGTTCTGGACAGAAAGGTGAGGAGGACATGTAGGGGATATGTTGAATACCTCAAGATTGGACTCAAGGGTTCAAAGCCAAGCAGTGCAAAGTGGATAGAGATTGGACAAGTGAGACAACTATACCCTCACTTAGTCGATGCTTGAAAACCAACTTTTGGTGGTCCAAAAGCTTTTTTAGTGAGAAGACCGTGATTCGAATTGGATCCTTAAACTCTCTTAAAATTTCCCAAACTTTGTAAAAACTCATGCTGAAGTTTCAAAGTCTTATGGATGTTGAGCTTATAGAAAAATAACCTCTATATAATGGAAATTTGTGGTTAGCATGGAGCAACGAGGACCCTCGGTCAAAGCACGCAGACCGTTGGCCCATGGAAATCGCATGCTGGCACAAATTGACAAATGGGAGGTAAAATCCAGAAATAGAGGTAGTTTCTAATACACGATTAGTGCTAAAGTGCTAATCACGTATCGCAGGATATCCCACTTATTGAAGGAAATCCCCTGAGCACTCGGTCACGAGGGAAGCATAAAAACATATGAAAATAACTGATTTCATTAGAAGGCAGGTCTCATGCTAAAACCGGCTGGATATTGGAAGGGCTTCAAATGGTAAGCGGCTTCGACTGAGTCCCACCCGATGACATACACTAGGTGACACGCGTCCGCTGGATGAGAGAGGAAATCGCTCACATCAGACGAGTAAAGGTCATGCTACTTACCTGCCCGATATGGACGAAGACCATAAGATCTGGAGGCTCTAGATCAATGGCAAAGAAATGATCTGATGGATGACCAGATTCAATAGGGAAATAGGCTGAGCATTATGAGATTTGAGGTCTGGTATGATCGATGAGTTGGCAGAGGAATCAGTTTCGTGGGAAATCTTAGAGAAATAGAAATAATGATCATTCAAAGAGAATTGATACTCAGTTCATGAGGAAATATGTGGCCACCTCTCTGTGAAGTGTTACACAATGATGATGACGTAGAGCAGGGGAATTCAAGCAGACAGAGGGAGGAGATCCAGGGACCCTGGGAGCGGAAACAAATAGTCAGGGAGCAGATTGGCATTAAGCCACGAACAGACAGAGAGTAAGATAAAGGAGGAAGAAAGAGAGAGAAGTAAATTGCAAAGAATAGAGAAGTTGAACTAACCTGCATAACAAAGGTAGCATCGAGCAGACAGAGACAGAGAGAGTGCGAGAGTCTGTGAACTCCAAGGAAGGCTTGAGAGGTTCAAGCAACTCTTCTATGTATACCTGTCAGGTATTGAGTACAAGATTTGAATCATACTGCTAAGACCCATTGAGGTTAAGATTCAGTAAGGGGAGACTGTGTACTCTAGAGAGTTGGGGGATCCAAGTACAATCCTACTGATCATCATCTATTAAGTGAGACTAAAATTGAGCTCATTATTGTAAAAAATGTACTTTTAAGACACAATAGAAAGGCCACCACTAAAGGCTGGACCAGGAGACATGGCCCAGGAGGATTGGGTGAACTCCTTATTAAGCTTGTTGTGTTTTATGTGTTTTTTTATCTTGTTCTCTTCCTGTTTCAGTGTCTGTGTATTTCACAATCTTATTTATCTGTTGCATAAAATGGAATAGGCACACCCAACACATGAGTCTATAATACCTTCATTAATTCTCTGAGGTCATTTATAGGTGATTTCAGGTCATTTATTATTACTAAATCCACACCATAATTAAGTAAATATTTGCTAAAAAAAAATTAAAAATAATGAATACTATCTCAATAAATATATTTTCTACTATTTATGGTATTTTAATATGGAAGAGTAATTACATTATGCAAGTCTTTAATATGGAAGAGTAATTACATTATGCAAGTCTTTTCCTCTTAAATAGAAATTAATTTTTATATTCTATATTTTATATATCAATTTATAATTTTTAAATAAACATAATTTCTACTTTAGTAAAGACTAGACTATTTAAACATTTGTATGTAAAATTCTTAAACACCATATAAAAATATAGTTTTTAATTCGTTATATTATTAAAATGGTTGTTTTTAAATAAATATATTTATTAAAATATTTTCATAAAATGGAGCATTATGATAAATATATCTTATTTTAGACATTTGTATGTAAAATTCTTAAACACCATATAAAAATATAGTTTTTAATTCGTTATATTATTAAAATGGTTGTTTTTAAATAAATATATTTATTAAAATATTTTCATAAAATGGAGCATTATGATAAATATATCTTATTTTAGCTATATTTTAATTATATATTAATTCAAAATGGTTATTTTTAAATAATTATATTACTTAAAATATTTTCTTTTAATTATATATTAATACAATTTAACTAATATTTTTTTTACTTTTATATTATGTTATTTTATTTTATAAATCACAATCATCACCCGAAATTTATTACTTATTAAAAAAACATCCAAAACATTCATTATTTGTTATGGGGTAGACTACGTTTATATGAATTATCTCTCACCATTTCCAGTTTACAAAGGTGTAACACCTCTCCCTTGTGTGTTATAATGTTGTAACCTAAGCTGAGGAATTCTAGGTCTGATATGTAATATAGAAAGAAAATATATTATTAAATAAATTAATAAATAAATCACTTGGAAAAAAGAGACGCCAAGAGATGAGATTCTTTCCAAACCTTATTGAGGAATGATATAGGTTAAACCTTTCATGATAAAGCTTCCAGATGTGATTCTAGATAAGCTTGGATGGATTGGAGATAAATATCCATTAAGGAAAAAAACATAAAAGCTTTGCGGGAGATAAATGCAAGATTTTCTGAAAAAGAGTTAGGCTATTGGATGAAAAATCCACCTAAAAGCGAGATGTTGCCAAAGGAAACTATATAATGAAAGAGGGTATTAAATATGCATTGCATAGATCAATTAGAGGTAATTGATCCATGGAAAGAACCTCAGATTGGGGCAAATGAAAGATGATCCATGGTTGCATGGTGGTGCTCCGCTTTCCATGTGGTGTCGTTCTTATACTTTGGTCGGTTTTACTTGCATGGAAAATGTTGTATGGTTACTTTTGACATTTTATGTTGTTAAATCTTTTAGCCCACATGGATAGATGATGTGAATGTCTGAATGAATGACATGTACCAATTATACCTAAAAATATTTACTTGTGTTAATGGTTTTTATGGGAATGGTAATAGTTTTATGCGTGTGACTCCTTTTACATCCAAGTGCAGAGTTAATAAGAGGAAGCATAGTATGTAGTGATTAAAACTTGAACCAAGGAGGCCGTTACTCATGGTAGAAGCGACATGGGAGCATAATTAGAACTACTTGTATTAACAATGCTTCCGTGATCCAAAATGGATCCTAATAACATGTAAGTCTTCATATACTTAACTATTGGAAACACTATCGCATGGGAAAAACATTAAGAAATGTGGAAAATAGAGTAAAGCGAGGGTTTAAAAAGGATGCACGAGAGCCATCGGATCGGACCAATCAACGGTCCACATCAAATCAGCATATCGCAATCGGTGGAAGTCAATGGAATACATAAAATCCATCCCTATGGGAATCACGATAGCGATTAGCGTGAGTTAACGAGGATCATCGATCGAGCACGTAGATCAACGGCCTAGATCAACCCACAATATCGCATCACTATGACACAAAGGGAAGACTTATCGGAGGCCCAACGACCATGCGATATGCGATTGCGATATATCACATCGTAGAGATACAAAGGAGTGGGGCCGATACAATATGCGACTTGCAATAGCCGGACTCGACGGGTTTTATAAACACGACTGTATAAATTTTGATTTTCGTTAAAAAGGGATTTGTCGGGCTTTTCTGTGTATTAACACATTTACAATATAAAACTGAAATACAAAGGAAATGTGCCCGTAGCGATGAAACCAGACCCGAAAGATTTATAAATGCAACATTATATTATTTGAGTTACAAGATAAGCAGGATTTCAGGCTGGTCTCAGGTGGTAAGTGGTATTGGACAGGCTCCGCCTGATCCCATACACTGGCCAACACATGGCCTGGCACTAGAGAGAGAAAAATGCCTTTTTGGGCACGGTATCTCTGTGCTCATAAGCCACCTGAAATGGATATTAGTCGTTGGATTGAAGATCATGCAGATCAATGGTGAGCTTGTGATAGTGACCGAAGGCAGACCCAAGAACATTATAAGGTATATTTAATATTATTTGATGTCCGATAGAAAGTGTTTTGTAGAATTTTTTAATCTTTTGTATGTAATTCCATGTGTAAATAGAGAATCGACTTTTAGGTGATTTCAACTGCACTAGTGGTCCTTTCCAATTAAAAATAAGTGGCCACCATACCTGAAGGCATTTTACAATGATTTCTTAATGCTTAGAGGGGATTTGAATGGACAGAGGTTGGGAGCCAGACAACTCGAAAGGGAAGACGAACAGACAAGCGCTGATAGGCTTAAAAGCCACTCAATGTCAGAGACAAGGCAAAGGCAGTTGCTGAGATAGAGATAAAGTAGAAGAGAGAGAGCAAGAGGGAGTGTCTGTGTACTACAATAGACTTGAGGATTTCAAGCAAATCCCTGTTGTTTTGTTACTATTGTGTTGAGACTCGATTTGAGCTCACCCTTGTAATAATTTTCTCTTGAAGACATAATAGAGAGGTCACCACTAAAAGCTAGACCAAGAGACGTAGCCAGGAAGTTTGGTGAACTCCTTGATTATTTGTTGTGTTGATGTGTGTGCCTATTATGTTTTTCTAACTACTCATTGTCAATATTATTCACAATCTTTCGATCTATTGCACTAGGTAATATAGGCATTCCTGCACATGAGCCTATAATACCTTAATATTGTTTTAAGATCTCATTTTCAGATCAAGTCATATGAGAGCATTTGGTTTTGGTTTTGTTAAGGTTAGGCAAGATTGTTGAATTGAGGCTTCTGTGATCCATATCAAGTTTATGAGAAATTTTTCGGTGTAAATCACATGATATTTCATTTTTCGACGTGTTTCGAACCAACCAATGTGGTTCATTGTCAAGACAAGTTGAAGAAACAAATCTAGTTTAGCATATTAAATAGTTAGAGCAGAGCATCCAATAGCTATATTTCCTAAGCAGGTAATAGCTATATTGCCTAACAGTTAAATTTGACCGGGAAACGATTAGATGGACTGGATTAGGGGAAAAACCTATATTCAAATAAATAATTTAATTCAATTAGTTATATGTTTTAATAAAAATAAAAGTAGGGGACCATTTTATGAATTTATAGTTATAAATATATATTAAAATAAATAAATTAAGAAATAAATTAATATAAATTAATAGTTAATTATAAAAGTTATTACCTAAAGAAATATTAGAGTAATTATTAGTTATGTTTTTAATAAAAATAAAAGAAAGGGGACCATTTTATAGTTATAATTATATATGAAAATAAATAATATAATTTAATAGTTAATTATAAAATTTATTAAATATGTAAGTATTAGAGAAACTTAAGGGTCAGAACAAATATTTTAATATTTAAAATTAGTTAATATTTTATTTAAGGGTTAAAAATAACATCTTATCATAGATCAATTTCAAGATTAGTTAATTAAAATTATTCGAATAAACCTAATAGCATAAATTAATAGAGGTATTTTAGTAGCAATTAATTTATGCTATTAGGTTTATTCGAATAATTTTAATTAACTAATCTTGAAATTAATTTATGATAAGATGCTATTTTTAACCCTCAAATAAAATATTAACTAATTTTAAATATTAAAATATTTTTTTGACCCTTAAGTTTCTCTAATACTTACATATTTAATAACTTTTATAAATAACTATTTATTTATTCATTTGTTTTCACTTTTTTTAGTCCCTTTAACTCATATCTTAATAAGAATATAACCAACTATATTTATATTTAACATCTTTTATAGCTAACTATTAACTACTCTAATATTTATATATGTAATAACTTTTATAGTTAACTATTAATTCATATTAATTTATTTCTTAATTTATTTATTTTAATATATATTTATAACTATAAAATCATAAAATGGTCCCCTTACTTTTATTTTTATTAAAATATATAACTAATTGAATTAACTTATTTATTTGACTATATGTTTTGCCCCTAGTCCAGTCTATCTAACTATTTCCCGGTCAAATTTAACCGTTAGACAATATAGCCATTACCTAGTTAGGAAATATAGCTGTTGGATGCTCTGTTCTAACTATTTGATATGCTAAACTAGATCTGTTTCTTCAACTTGTCCTCGCGATGAACCACAATGGTTGTTTTGAAACGCGTCGATAAATGAAATATCATGTGATTTACACCAAAAAATTTCTCCTAAACTAGACAAGATTATGTTGGATTTTGAATACTAACTAGATTAAAGCTCGTATTAGGAGAAGGAGAACTTGTTGAGGCTAATCCAGAGATTGAAAGAGTCTATCCTCAGAGGAGAATGGAACAAGAAACTCCATTGGGATGAGAATCTCAATTTGTGGAAGTTTTTAAAGCACTCCAAGCCATGGTGCCATGGTGGAGGAGATGTATTGGGAATTTAAGAAGAGTCGAGGTGAAAGAACTTCAACACCTAAACTAGAAAAAGGAGCAGAGGAACCTTTTCTATTTGCTCATCTGGAAGGCAAAGGAAAAGGAAAAACGCCTTCTCTACCATCTACTCCATCATCACCTTCATCATCCTCATCTGCTATCCCTGATAAGAAAAATAATAAAACTTCTTTGATTAAATTAAATGTGAGGTTTGATTTGCCAATTTATGATGGAGAACTAAATGTAGAAAATATAGATACTACATAAGTCAGATTGATGTATATTACAGGGTGTAGAACATTAATTCAGGAAGGAGAAAGATTCAATTGGCTAGCCTTCGACTTGGAGGAACTGCACTATTGTGGTGGGAAGGCAAGACACAAGTCGATTTGCAAAGACATGGTAAAATCCTTTCTACCTGGAATGAATTTGTTTCTGCCATCAAAAAAAAATTCTATCCTTTAGCTTATATGTAGCCGACAATGACGAGTTGGCAAAATATTCACCATTTAAAGGGTCAAAGTGTAAAAAGTTATACTTAGGAATTTAGATAAAGAGCTTCAACTCTAGGCATATCTCTAGACTCACCTGAAACTTTGTTGAAGTATATAGATGGTTTGCATAGCTATTTGAAGCATACCATTCTCATGTTTAATCCCATTAGCTTAGATAATGTATCAGTTCAGGCTACACATCTAGAAGCTAGAGGCAAGAATATGAACCCAGAGGTTGGGGGATCATCTAAATACTATGTAAACAAGAACAAGGAAAAAAATAAATTGAAATGGAACGAGAGGAAAACAAACATTGTACAGAAGGACGAATCTTCATGCAGTCATTGCACGAACGATGGAAACGATAAGGCACATTGCTGGTCTTTGCATCGAGAGTTGAAACCTAAGAAGTTTGGTGGTAAGAAGAAAAAGACTATTGTTTCTATTGAGAAAGACTTGGGGTCAGAATCAAGTGATGAAACAACAGTCACAGCCATAGGTATAAAAGGTAAAATTTATGAAGCATCCACAAGTAATTATGCATAATCTATTGATAATGAAAATAATGAGAGGAAAAGACATGATCTTTTTCATATTAGAGTCATTTCCAAGCACCAAAATATTGATACTTTATTTGATATTGGATCACAAATAAACTCGATTTCTGAAACAATTGTAAAGAATTTTTGAATACTAACAAAACCTTGCAAGAAGGCATATCGATTAGGTTGGGTATGTGATAAAACAAAGCTACAAGTAACAAGACAATGTAAACTTAGGTTTGCTATTGGGTCAACATTTGTAGATGAGGTTGAGTTAGATATAGTTCCATTGGATATATGTGGTATTGTTTTGGGAAGTCCTTACTTGTATGATAGGAAAGCTATTTTATATAGAGCTAAAAATAAGTATCAACTCACTAAAGATGGAATAGAATATATTGTAAGAGCTCATAAACTCAAAAATAACTATTCTCTCATAAACTCAGGGTAGATGAAAAGAATTGTGAAGTCAAGTATGCAATTTTTACTAATGGTTGTAAAGGAAAATGACCCTGATAAAACCAATATATTTGAAGGTCGTGATGCTAAACAAAAATCTAATTTAGTTAAAGTTGTTTTAGAATATGATATCCCATTTCAAGAACCTAAAGGCCTACCACCCAAAAGGGAAATAGTACATGATATTCATATGCAGCAAGATGTTCCATTACCTAACATAGGAATGTATAGGTTATCAGCTTTAGAGAACGTAGAGATAAAGAAGCAGGTACATAAGTTGCTCGATGAATGGTTCATAACACCAAACACATCACCATGTGGATCTCCAATTGTGCTGGTGAGAAAGAAAGATGGTTCGTGGAGAATGTGCATTAATTATAGAGCATTGAATAAAATAAAAATCAAGAATCATTATCCTCTTCCTTTTATTGATGATCTATTAGATCAGTTGAAAGAAGAAATTTACTTTTCTAAGTTAGACTTGTGAAGGGGCTTTCATCAAGTCAGAGTTGCAGAACAAGATGCATGGACGACTACTTTCAAGACAAAGCAAGGTCTGTATGAATGGGTGGTTATGCCTTTTGGCTTAACTAATGCTCCTGCTCATTCATGAGAGTGATGAATGATGTACTCAGACCTTTTATTGATGATTTTGTAATTGTTTATTTAGATGAAATTCTTATTTTCAGTAATACATGGGAAGATCGTGTAGAGCATGTAAAGCAAACTTTAAATGTAAACTACCACCATGATGACACTCTTTCCCTCAGACTTGGGTAAACTTGTAATAAAATCCATTGAAACCTCCCCCCAACGTTGGCTTGGAATGGATAAAGGTTGTAGTAAACCTGGTGTCTTAATTGTTTCAACTTTATTTTGTTGGAAAACCAAACATTCCACCACAAACTTTTGAATATCTGATTTAAGGCTATCCCAAAAAAAGTCCTTCTTAACCCTTGGTAAGTTTTTAAAAATCCTGAGTGCCTTCCTAAGGGAGAAGCGTGCAATTCCAGAAGAATCTTTTGTCTGAGTTGGGAATTCTTACAGAGGTATAAGCGATCTTTGTACCATAATGAATCATTTTTCCAGCTAAATGTGTCATATGTACTAGAATCGTGTTGTAAGTTTCGAATAAGCATCCACACTTCTTTTTCATTCTTTCATTCCTCCGTTTCTTCGTTTATCCAATCTGGTTGGATAATAGAAATGGTGCACAACATTGCTTCCACATCCTCATCCTTTCTTGAGAGTGCATCTGCCACAACATTTTGCTTCCCTTTTTGGTAGATGATTTCAAAGTCATAACCCAACATCTTTGTGACCCATTTCTGTTGCTCTTCAGAGGATAATCTTTTCTCTAAAAAGTATTTAAGGCTATCATGATCCGTTTTTACCTTGAAGTTTCTTCCAATTAGGTAGGCTCACCATTTCTTAAGTGCATGTAGTATTACCAACATTTCCTTCTCATAAATATCTTTTGTAAATACTTTCCCTTGATTGGATGAATTTCGAAAGAAATGCGTCTTTCATCTTGCATTAAAACAACACCAATTCCATTTCTTGAATCATCACATTCCATAATAAAGTTTTTTTTGAAGTTCAGTGTAGCTAAGACCGGTGCTTGGCATATTGCCTCTTTAAGATGTTCGAAGGCCTTTGTTGCTTCTGGAGTCCATGAAAATGCACCTTTCTTCAATAATGTTGTTAGAGGTGCTACTATTTTCCCATAATTCTTAACAAACTTGTGATAATACCCTGTCAACCGGAGAAATCCTCGCAGACACTTTATGGATGTGAGGATTTTCCATTCCTTAATGGCTTTAATTTTGCTGCAGTCTACCTTAACTCCTTCATGAGATACAATATGACCTAGATATTCCACCTCGTGTGCTCCAAAGAGACATTTGGATCTTTTTGCATATAATTGTTTCTCCTCTAATAGTTGTAGCACCCTATCAACATGTTCAACATGATCCTTCCAAGACTTGTTGTAGATTAGTATATCATCAAAAAATACTAACAAAAATTTTCTGAGGAAGGGTTTGAAAATGGAATTAATCAAACCTTGAAATGTAGAAGGTGCATTGGTAAGTCCAAAAGGCACGACCAAAAATTCATAGTGACTCTCATGAGTTCTAAATGTTGTTTTTAGAACGTCTTATGTCTTCATTATGATTTGATGATATCGTGAATGAAGATCCAACTTGGTGAAGTAAATTGATCCATGCAATTCATCCAATAATTCATTAATGACAAAAATGGGAAACTTATCTTTAATAGTGAGCTTGTTGAGCTCCCTATAATCATGACACATGCCCCATGATCTATCCTTCTTGTGCACCAATACTACTGGAGCAGAGAAAGAACTTTGTCTAGGTTGAATTATACGGACGTCTAGCATTTTTACAACCATACATTCAATTTCAGTCTTTTGGGCATAAGGATATCTATACGGCTTGATGTTTGGAGGAACACTTCTTGGAATCAAATGAATAGCATGATCATGATCATGAATAGGTGGGAGACCTTTGGGAGTCTCAAATACCTTTGAATGATTGTCCAAGACTTTTTGGAGATTTGAAGAAATAAATGATTTCGATGCGGAAACATCTAGCAAACATAACTGTGCAATTACACCTCGTTGTTCCTTTTTTAGAAACTTTGTAATAACATTAGAGCTGATTATGTTTCCCAGTTTCCCTGCAATACCCCTGAATTCAACATTCTTTCCTTCCGCAGAAAATTTCATGAAAAGTTCTTGAAAGTTAAAAGCTATTGTACCCAAGGATTGTAGGCATTGGACTCCTAGTACAACATCAACACCTCCCATTGGAATGGAAAGCATTGGGTTATTCAATACATATTCTCCCATGGATAGCTTGATATTATGGCACTTTCCAGAGAAATTTATGGTTCCTCCATTTGCAACCATCACTTGACGCTTTGGTGCTAGATATCAGAAGAAATTAAATTCTTTTGATATCTTATAATGAATAAAATTGTGGGTACTTCATGAATCAATCAACACTATTACCTTTTTCTTCTTGATATGTCCTTCTATCTTGATGGTTGGAGTAGTGGTAATTCCAGCCAATGCATTACAATATATGGTTGGATTCTTTTCTTCTTTATCTAGGGTTTGTTCCTAGAGTATATCCTCTTCTTTTGACCTTTCTTGTTCCTTTTCTTCCTCCTCTTCACAATCTATGTAGAATAATTTGTTCTCAGCACACTTATGACCTTTAGTGTATTTGCTATAACAACTGTAACAAAGCCCATTTGCTCTTTTTTCTTCCAATTGGTGTGGTGTCTACCTTATAGGTTGTGGAAGGTTAGGGGAAACAACACTTCCATCTTTACAATTATGAGTGGTAGGCTTATTGGTTGCCATAATTTTGCTTTCCATTTTTCTTGCTAACATGAATGCCTTATCCAATGAATCAGGTTCCCAAAGGCAAACCTCATGTTGGATATTATCCTTTAAAGTACCTATGAACAAATCAATCCTATGCTCCTCTGGAATATTTTTTACCCTTATGTTCATTTTTTGGAACTCCTCAATGTGCTCCATCATTGAACCCTTTTGTTTGAGACTTATCAATTATTTAAAAAAGGTGTTGCTTTTCGTATACTCATAATGTGTTGTCATTTCTTCCATAAAAATTTCCCAAGTGACAATTTGTTTACGAGAGCAAAGCCATCGATACCATACAAATTGATTTGGTTCCAAATATAAAGTTGCAATACATACCTTTTGTGTGTTTTTCACAATTGCTCCATCTGTAGTATCCATATTGCGGTATCCTTGCCATCAAACTTCCTCATATCGACTTTTGGAATATGGTGGGTCTTCAATCCAACACTAGAGTCTATGAAATCATGATTAACATTTCTTTTGTTCTCATTATGAGTTTCCTTTACTACCCTTTCACCATTAGTGACCATTTCTTGTAGAAACTTATTCAAATTTATCTTGAATTCTTCCATCTTATCGTCCATGCCATCCAACTTAGCTTCCATGCCATTCATCTTAGCTTCCATGCCTTCAATCTTAGCTTCGACGTCATTCATCTTAGCTTCTACACCATTCTTTAAAACATCCATCTTAGCTTCCACGCCATACATCTTAGATTCTACATCTTTCTTTAAACCATTCATCTTAGATTATGTTACATTTTGTGCGAGTGATATTTTTTACACTTGGTCTCGTAATTTTGATATATCATATTGCATTTCTTCCTCTTCTCCATGAGTCATGCTAGATCTTTCACGTTGCTTACTAGGGGTTTTCATTTTCTTTCCTCAAGGCATCAATTACCGATAATAATGGCTTTACTATGCCTTTTGAATTCTTTCAAACTAATTTTTCAAACCAAGCTTATGCAAAATAAAAATAAAAAGCTACACACCTTTTTTTCACCTTGTAGGAGCTCTATACTGAATCGCATGTATCTCTGTACTTTTAGATCATATAGTTCTGAAATTGTGACCTATAGTAACCCTTTGTGTCCTCCTTCCAATGCCACTAGTTTGATAGAATTTAGATTCTCCATGACAGAGTTATGCACAATCTCCTAAGGTGACCTGATTATAGACCTTTTCAGAAGAGTGAACTTTTATGAAGTGCCATGTGTCATTGTTTTGACCTTCGGATCCAAAAACTATACACAGGAAACTACAATCTGTCCTCTTTATGTAACTTCTTACAAAATTTGTATTTGATGCTCAAAACAAAAGTTATGACAATTTTCGTCAGGTCACCTATTTGGAATGAAATTTGGGAGTCTACAAAAAGGCCAACTTCCTCAGATCATATCTCTGTAAATATAGTGTGAAACGCTATGAACATTAGACGCAAGGTTCATAATGATTTCAGCCCAAATGGGTTTTTTTAAGCATCTGAAATGTCACAGAAAAAATTTATAGCGCAAATTCCACGATGACCTATTTGGAGCAGTGAAATCCTAGAATCCAAATCTCTAATACCAAATGTTATGAAACCAGCTCACAAAAAGATAGAAAAGAGAGATAAACGCCTTAGAATTCAGCCTCTTCGAGGGGGAAACCTCCTTTACATTACACAAATGAACCATTCTTGCATGATTCAAATGACAAAACCTCCTTTATATATATAGGAGTCTAAGGGGTCATAATATAACCAAGTCGACCTAACAATAATAATATAAAGGGACAAAAATAACAATAGAGGGATTATATGGGGCACAATAATAACAATATGGGGAAAATAGGGGCACACCAATATTAATAAGGGATACAACTGCAATAGTAATGGGGGCATCACTAGTATTCTAGGGACCTAATAGATTTTCGATTTTTTGGGAAGTTTTGGTCAAGTTTGTGGGAGTTGATGGACACCAGATTGAAGAAGAGCACAACATTTCATCGACAAACAGATGGTTAGACAGAGATGGTGTTAGGCCCCTATACTACTAATGTAACCCCTTATTGTTATTAGTACAACCCACTTATTATATTGATGTACCCATGTAGTTCCCATATTGTTACTATTGTGCCACATAGAAGCCCACTATTGTTATTATTGTGCCCTTAAATTTTTATTGATGTCGGCTCCGATTATGTTATGACCCCTTAGACTCCTATATATAGAAAGGAGGTCTTTTCATTTGTATCATCCAAGAATTGTTCATTTATGTAATGTAAAGGAGGTTTCCCCCTCGAAGAGGCTAAATTATAAGGCGGTGCTCTATCTTTTCTATCTTTTTGTGAACTGGTTTCATACCATTTGGTATCAGAGCTTTGGATTCTAGGGTTTCGCTACTCCAAACAGGTCATCGTGGCATTTTACTATAACTTTTTTCTGCGACGTTTCAGAAGCTAAAAAAAACCAGTTTGAGAAGCAATCGCGCTGAATCTCAGGTCCGAATTTTAGATCTTTTTGCGCTATATTTGCAGAGATATGATCTGAGGAAGTTGGTCTCTTTGCAGACTCCTGAATTACATTCCAAACAGGTGACCTAGGGAAAATCGTCATAACTTTTTCTCTGGGAATTGGATTGAAAATTTGTAAGAAGGTATAGAAAGAGGATGGAATATAGTTTCTTGTATATGTTTTTTATGAAACCAGCTCAAGAAAAGATAGAAAAGATAGATCAATGCCTTATAATTCAGCCTCTTAGAGGGAGCAACCTCCTTTACATTACATAAATGAACAATTCTTCGATGATACAATTGACAAAACCTCATTTCTATATATAGGAGTCTAAGGAGTCACAATATAATCTAGCCGACCTAACAATAATAATATAAAGCCACAAAAATAACAATAGAGGGATTCTAAGGGGCACAGAAATAACAACATGGGGGTAATAGGGGCAGAACAATATAAATAAGGGGTATAACTACAATAGTAATGGGGTAATCACTAGTATTATAGCGACCCAACATGCCCCTCTCATTCAAAAAAGTATTGTCCTCAACGCTTGAGTAGTTCTGGATACTTTTGCATAAAATTCTCATCCTCCCATGTGGAATCTTCAGCCGATAAGTTCTTCCACTTGATAAGATACTCTGAAATTGATCGATTTCGTAGCTGTCAAGTTCTTGTTTCTGTGACAGCTTCTGGTTCCAATACAATTTTCCTTCCTCGTCAAGTTCTGGTAATATTGTTTGAATTGGGAGCTTGTCGCCTATAACCTTCTTTAAACATGAAACATGGAAAACTCGGTGCAATCGAGAAGCTGCAGGAAGCTCCAACTTGTATGCCATAGTACGAATCTTTTGCAACACCTTGTACGAACCATAATACTTTGGTGATAATTTATTATCCTTCTCAACTTGCTTTAGGGACATTTGCTTATATGGTTGTAGCCGTAGGAATACCCAATCACCTACATCAAAACTTCTTTCACTGCGATGTTGATCTGCCTGTTGTTTCATTCTATTTTGTGCCAACACGAGGTTATCCTTTAAGAGTTGGAGGACTTGTTGTTGATGCTCGATGTGATGTTCCACTGCCTGAACCTTAGAATTTTCTCTTAAATATGATATGATGGATGGTGGTTGATACCCATAAAGTGCCATAAATGGGGTCATTTTTGTTGCTGAATGGAAGGAAGTTTTATACCACCATTCAGCCAGAGGCAACCATTTGACCCATTGTGTCTGTTTATTAGATACAAAGCAATGAAGATATCCTTCCAAACATTTGTTTACTATCTCAGTTTGCCCATCAGATTGAGGATGATAAGATGAGCTATGAGCTAACTGAGTACCAAGACAAGAAAATAATTTCGTCCAAAAATTTCCAGTGAAAATGGGATCTTTGTCACTTACAATAATCTTTGTGTTTCCATGTAGCTTTTGAATTGTTTCCATAAATGCAGTAGACACTGTACTAGCTTTAAATGGATGTGATAATGCACAAAAGTGTGCATACTTGGTAATTCTGTCAACTACCACCATGATGACACTCTTTCCCTTAGACTTGGGTAAACCTATGATAAAATCCATTGAAGCCTCCTCCCAACGTTGGCTTGGAATGGATAAAGGTTGTAATAGACCAAGTGTCTTAATTGTTTCAACTTTATTTTGTTGGCAAACCAAACATTCCGCCACAAACTTTTGAATATCTGATTTAAGGCTATCCTAAAAAAATTCCTTCTTAACCCTGTGGGAAGTTTTTAAAAATCCTGAGTGCCCTCCCAAGGGAGAAGTGTGCAATTCAATAAGAATCTTTTGTTTTAGCTGGGAATTCTTATAGAGGTATAAGCGATCTTTGTACCATAATGAATCATTTTTCCAGTTAAATGTATCAGACATACTGGAATATTGTTGTAGCTTTTGAATCAGTGCCCACACTTCTTCATCATTCTTCCATTCCTCCCTTGCTTTGTTTATCCAATCTGGTTGGATTATAGAAATGGCGCACAACAATGCTTCCACATCCTCATCCTTTCTTGGGAGTGCATCTGCCACCACATTTTTCTTCCCTTTTTTGTAGATGATTTCAAAGTCATAACCCAACATCTTTGTGACCCACTTTTGTTGCTCTTCAGAGGATAATCTTTGTTCTAAAAAGTATTTAAGGCTATCATGATCTGTTTTTACCTTGAAGTGTCTTCCCATTAGGTAGGGTCACCATTTCTTAAGTGCATGGAGTATTGCCAACATTTCCTTCTCATAAATAGCTTTGCTTAAAAACATTCCCTTGATTGGACGACTTTCAAAAGCAATGGGTCTTTCATCTTGCATTAGAATAGCACCAATTCCATTTCCTGAAGCATCTCATTCCACAATAAAGGTTTTTGTGAAGTCCGGTGTAGCTAAGACCAGTGCTTGGCACATTGCCTCTTTAAGATGTTCAAAGGATTTTGTTGATTCCGGAGTCCATGAAAATGCATCTTTCTTCAATAATGTTGTTAGAGGTGCTCCTATTCTCCCATAATTCTTAACAAACTTGCGATAATACTCTGTCAACCCAAGAAATCCATGCAGATGCTTTATGGATGTGGGGATTTTCCATTCCTTAATGGCTTTAATTTTGCTAGGGTCTACCTTAGCTCCTTCCTGAGATACAATATGACCCAAATATTCCACCTCCTGGACTCTAAAGAAGCATTTGGATCTTTTTGCATATAATTATTTCTCCTCCAATAGTTGTAGCACCCTGTCAACATGTTCAACATGATCCTTCCAAGACTTGCTGTAGATTAGTATATCATCAAAAAATCCTAACACAAATTTTCTAAGGAATGGTTTGAAAATTGAATTCATCAAACCTTGAAATGTTGAAGGTGCATTAGTAAGGCCAAAAGGCATGACCAGAAATTCATAATGACCCTCATGAGTTCTAAATGTCATTTTCAGAATGTCTTCAATCTTCATTCTGATTTGATGATATCCCGAATGAAGATCCAACTTGGTGAAGTAAATTGAACCATGCAATTCATCGAGTAATTCATCAATGATGGGAATGGGAAACTTATCTTTAATAGTGAGCTTGTTGATCTCCCTATAATCCGGACACATGCACCATGATCCATCCTTCTTGTGCACCAATACTACTGGAGCAAAGAAAGAACTTTGACTTGGTTGAATTATACCAGCCTCCAACATTTCTGCAACCATACGTTCAATTTCACTTTTTTGGACATAGGGATATCTGTACGGCCTGATGCTTGGAGGAACAATTCCTGGAATCAGTTGAATAGAATGATCATGATCACGCATAGGTGGGGCACCTTCCAGAGCAATTTATTGTTCCTCCATTTGAAATCATCACTTGAAACTCTGGTGCTGGATATAGGAAGCAATTCAATTCTTTTACTACCTTACAATGAATAAAATTGTGGGTGCTTCTTGAATCAATCAACACTATTACCTTTTTCTTCTTGATTTGTCTTTCTATCTTGATGGTTTGAGGAGTGGTAATTCCCGCCAATGCATTACAAGATATGGTCGGATTTATTTTTTCTTCATCTAGGCTTTGTTCCTGGAGTATATCTTCTTCTTTTGACCTTTCTTGCTCCTTTTCTTCTTCCTCTTCACAATCAATGTAGAATAATTTCTTCTCAGCACACTTATGACCTTTAGTGTATTTGCTATCACAACTGTAACAAAGCCCTTTTGATCTTTTTTCTTCCAATTGTTGTGGTGTCAATGTTGTGGGGAAAAATGCCTATGCAGGACGATCCTATCCACCTAAGGTGTGACAGTGCCTTAGCAACAAACAGAGACAACTATTCTAGTATTCTTCCTTTATGAATTAAGAATGAAGAGAGATGGATGGACTAACCGGTGTCTTCCGTTTGTCCCTCAATCCGGTTTCTCTTCTCTTTGGGAGTTCACAGCTACTTGTCTTCTTACTTGCCCAGCTTCAATAGGTCTCTACAAGATTACAAGAGAAGAACACTACACAAAGACATAGATTCATAAACATAACTAGTTCAGGATTAGAAGTAAACTAAACATACTAATGCAATCATACATCAAAGATACATCAGTATATAGGAGAAACCAATATAGCTTTATTGATGAATAACAAGGTTCAGGAAGAGATACAACCCAGAGGGCTCCAATCCAGCATCTCCTTCCCAGCAGAATGGAATTCCTATCTTCACCTCCCTTCAAAGCATTAAGCACCCAATGATTCCAGTCTCAAACCAACAGCAATTCTTTAATAACAAAATTCCAGCCCTTAGATCTCATGGAGGAGAGATCCATATATAGATGTTTGGAGAGAGGATGAGTCAGCTTGAGATCTGACTAGTGTCCTCTCCCTCTGTCAGTTCTTGATTCCACTTGGAGGTTCTTGCTTCCACTTGGAGATTTGGAACCTCTTACTAATCACCAGTCGAATTCCCTGAGGCAAGTGTCATTTTGGAAGCTTCTTGGGTTTTGACACCTTGAGAAATGAGCTTGCCACATGTCCACTCTCACTCAGAGCAAGTATCCAGTGTTGGCTTTGACATTCAGCGCAGGTAGCCAGTGTTGGCTTTGACATTCAGCGCAGATAGCTAGTGGAGCCATTGACATGATCCTGAATTGACTTGTTTTTGAGCAGTTTTTGGTGGAGAACTTCTGTGAATTGTTGTGGTTTGTTAGCCTTGTTCCTCTAGGGGTAGGAACAACATGTTTAGGGACTTTGGATCCCTTAGATTATGGACATTTCATGCTCAGTGTTGTAAGGCACAAAAATGTCTATAACAGTCAACCTTATAGGTTGTGGAAGACTAGGGGCAACAACACTTCCATCTTTATAGTTGTGAGTGGTATGCTTCTTGGTTGCCATAATTTTGCTTTCCATTTTTCTTGCTAACCTGAATGCCTTCTCTAATGAATGAGGCTCCCAAAGGCGAACATCATGTTGGATATTATCCTTTAAAGACCTTATGAACACATAAATCCTATGATCCTCTGGAATATCTTTTACCGTTATGTTCAATTTTTGGAACTCCTCAATGTGCTCCATTACTGAAACATTCTATTTGAGACTTATCAATTGGCTAAAAAAAGTGTTGCTTTTTGTATCTTCATAATGTGTTATCAATTCTTCTGTAAAAATTGCCCAAGTGATAAATTTTTTACGAGAGAAAATCCATTGATACCATACAAACTGATTTGGTTCCAAATATACAATTTCCATATGTACCTTTTGTGTGTTTTGCACATTATTGAGATCGAAGAACTACTCCATCTGTAATATCCATGTGGCGGGATCCTTTCCATCAAACTTCCTCATATTGATTTTTGGAATATGGTGGGTCTTTGATCCAACATTAGAGTCTATGGAATCATGATTAACATTACGTTTGTTCACATCATGAGTTTCCTTTACAACCTTTTCACCATTAGTAAGTATTTCTTGTAGAAAATTTGTCAAATCTGTCTTCAAATCTGCCATGTCTGTTTTCAAATCTGTCTTCAAATCTGCCATGCCTGTCTTCAAATCTGTCATGTCTCTCTTCAAATCCGTCTTTGAATCATCCATATTAGCTTCCATGCCATTTATCTTAGATTCCATGCCATTTATCTTAGCTTCTGTTAGCTTTTGTGAGCGTGACATTTGTTGCACTTGTTCTTGTAATTTTGATATATCATGTAGCATTTCTTCCTCTTCTTCATGAGTCATGCTAGAGCTTTCAGGTTCCTTACTAGGTGTTTGAATTTTCTTTCCTTGGGGTATCAGTTACCAATAATAATGCTTTAATATGCCCTTTGAATTCCGTTAAACCAAGCTTACACAAAAATTTAAAAAAAACTACACACATTTTTTCACTTTATAGAAGCCTGATATTGAATCTGATGTATCTCTATAATTTTGGATCATCCAGTTCTAAAGTTGTGACCTGTAGTAGCCTTTTGTGTGCTCTTTCCAATGCCACAAGTTTGACCCAAATTGGATTCTCCAAGGAAGAGTTATGTGAAATCTCCCACAGTGACTTGCTTTTAGACTAGTTCAGTAGAGCGAACTTGTACGGCGCACCACGAGTCCATGTTTCAACCTTTGGATCTGAAACACACATAAAAGAAGCTACAGTCCGTCCTATTTCTGTACCTTCTGACAAAATTTCAATCCAATCCCCAGAGAGAATGTTATGACGATTTTCCCCAGGTCACCTGTTTTGAATGTAATTCAGGAGTCTGCAAAAATACCAACTTCCTCAGATCATATCTCCGCAAATATTGCGCGAAAAGTTCTAAAAATTGGACCCAAGGTGCCGCGCAATTTCTTCTCAAATGGGTTTTTTTTTGGACTTCTGAAACATCACAGAAAAAAACTTATAGTGAAACTTCCATGATGACCTGTTTGGAGCAGCGAAACCCTAGAATCCAAAGCTCTGATACCAAATGTTATGAAACCAGCTCAAGAAAAGATAGAAAAGATAGATAAATGCCTTATAATTCAGCCTCTTCGAGGGGGAAACCTCCTTTAAATTACATAAATGAACAATTCTTCGATGATACAATTGAGAAAACCTCCTTTCTATATATAGGAGTCTAAGGAGTCAAAATATAATCGAGCCGACCTAACAATAATAATATAAAGCCACAAAAATAACAATAGAGGGATTCTAAGGGGCACAGAAATAACAACATGGGGTTAATAGGGGCAAAAAAATATAAACAAGGGGTATAACTACAATAGTGATGGGGTAATCACTAGCATTATAGGGACCCGACAATGTTTTTTAGATCCAAAGGTCGAAACAGTGACACGTGGCACGTCGTACAAGTTCCCTCTACTGAACTAGTCTATAATGAGGTCAATGTGGGATATTTGGCATAACTCTTCCTTGGAGAATCCAATTTGGATCAAACTGGTGGCATTGGAAAGAGGATGCAGAGGGCTGCTGTAGGTCACAATTTCAAAACATAAAGATCCAAAAGTACAGAGTTACAGTTGTTTCAAGATCGAGCTCCTAAAAGCGAGAAAAAGCAAGATGAGGAAGTTTGATGGCAAGGATCCGATAAATTGGATACTTTAGATGGAGCAATATTTTGATCTACATGGTGTACCACTATTACAAAAGGTATATATTGCATCTTCATATTTAGAACTGGATCAATTTTTATGTTATAAAGGGCTTTGTTCTCATAAACAACTTGTTACACGGTCAATTTTCATGGAGGAAATGATAGCACATTATGAGAATACAAAGAGCAACGCCTTCTTTAGAGCAACACCACAACAATTGGAAATTGTAAAAGGGCTTTGTTACATAATGGAAAGTAAAATTATGGCAACAAGGAAGCCTACTCCTCACAACTATAAAGAAGTAAGTGTTGTTTCTCCTAGACTTCCACAACCTACAAGGGTTACACCACAACAATTGGAAGAAAAAAGAGAAAAAGGGCTTGGTTACAATTGTGATAGCAAATGCACTAAAGGTAATAAGTGTACTAAGAAGAAATTATTTTACATAGAGTATGAAGAGGAGGAAGAAAAGGATCAAGAAACATCAAAAGAAGAGGATATATGCCAAGACCCAACCCCAGAGAAAGAATAAATGAACCAGGCCATATCTTGTAACGAATTGGAAAGAATTACCACTCCTCAAACTCTCAAGATAGAAGGACATATCAAGAATAAAAAGGTGCAAGAAGTGAAAGATCACATTGGGAAAGAAGAAATGAATCCAACCATATATTGTAATTCATTGGTCAGAATTACCACCCCTTAAACTATCAAGATAGAAGGACATATCAAGAAAAAAAAATTCAATAAGTGAAAGATCACATCGAGCATCACAAAATGAATCCGACCATGTCTTGTAAAGGATTGGAAGAAATTACCACTCCTCAAACTCTAAAGATAGAAGGACATATCAAGGAGAAAAAGGTTCAAGTAGTGAAAGATCACAACGAGCATCAACAACAAGTTCTCCAAATTTTAAAGGATAACGCCACCTCGGTGAAAAATCAAACGAAACAACAGGTAGATCAACATCATAGTGAAAATTTTTTTGATGTATGTGATTGGGTATTTTTACTACTACATCTCAAGAAAGCTATTTATGAGAAGGAAACGTTGGCAACACTACATGCACTTTAAAAATGGCGACCTTACCGAATGGGAAGACTCTTCAAGGATGAGGATGTGGAAGCATTGTTTTGTGCTATTTCTATTATCCAACGAGATTGGATAAACGAAGAAAGGGATGAATGGAAGAAGGACGAAGAAGTATGGCCATTTATTCAAAAGATGCAAAAGATCACAATTCAAACGATATTTCCAGAAACTGAAGAGGAAGGAAAAATCATATTGGAACCTGGAGTAGTCACAGAAATAAGAACCCGACAGCTATGAAATCGATCAATTTCAGAGTATCTCATCAAGTGGAAGAACTTACCCGCTGAAGATTCCACATGGGAGGGCAAGAATTTTATACAAAAAGCATCAAGAACTATTCAAGCATTGAGGACAATGCTTTTTGAAGGAGAGGGGCATGTTAGACCCCTATACTACTAGTGTAACCCCTTATTGTTATTAGTACAACCCACTTATTATATTGATGTACCCATGTGGTGCCCATATTGTTACTATTGTGCCACATAGAAGCCCACTATTGTTATTATTGTGCCCTTACATTATTATTTATGTCGGCTCCGATTATGTTATGACCCCTTACACTCCTATATATATATAAAGGAGGTATTTTCATTTGTATCATCCAAGAATTGTTCATTTTTGTAATGTAAAGGAGGTTGCCCCTCGAAGAGGCTAAATTATAAGGCGTTGATCTATCTTTTCTATCATTTTGTGAGTTTGTTTCATAATAGATGGTCAACATGATAGTGATCTGTTTGCTCAGAGGCTATGCAACAAGCATCCTAAGCTTTGGGATGAGCATTTGTGTTATGTGAAACATGCTTATAACCATGCCAAGCACTCTTCTACTAAGAGATATCCTTTTGAGACTTGTTTTGGTTTTATACCAAAGTCTCCCTTAGATTTTGTCTTTCATAAAGACATAGTAGTTGATGGACACAGTGATGTGGACAAAGCAACAAAGTTCATTGAACAAATCCAAGAAATTCACGAGGCAATACAATAATATCTAGAAAGAAGTCAAGCCAAGTACAAGGAAAGACATGACAAGCGTAAGGATGAGCATAGTTTCCAAGTTGGTCATCAAGTCTAGTTGTACATCAGCAAAGACATAATGCAAGGTGAAGGTAAGAAGCTAAAACCAATAAGGTATGGTCCTTTTAAGATACTTGATAAAATAGGTGAAACTTATTTTCGCCTTGATTTGACAGCTTATACATAGATCTATCCAGTTGTTAATGCAGAAAACTTGAGATTGTATGAACTTTCGTTGATTGAATATCCTGAAGAGAAAAGTCAGTTGCCTTCTATTTGAGGATTTGTTTCCTGAATATCTCAATGAGTTACAGGAAGATACAGTTCTGCACAGGAAGGTGAGAACTATGCATGGAGGGGATGTTGAGTACATGAAAATAGGGCTCAAAGGTTCAAATCAAAGTAAAGCATGATGGATAGAAGTTAAACAAGTGAGGAAGCTATATCCTCACTTGATTGATCCCTAAAAACCAAATTTTGGTGGTCCAAAGGTTTTTTAGTGGGAAGGCGTGATCCAAAATGGATCCTAAAAACCTCTATGTCTTCATATACTTAACTATTGGAAACACTATCACATGGGAAAAACATTAAGAAATGGCGAAAAACAGAGTAAAGCGAGGGTTCGAATAGGATGCATAGGAGCCATTAGATCAGACCAATCAACGGTCCAGATCCAATCAACATATTGAAATTGTTAAGGAATTTAGACTTCTGTGATCCATAACTTGTTTAGATAATCTTCGGCAAAATCACATAATCAATCGTTTGAAAAACGATTGATTATGTGATTTTGACGAAGATTATCTAAACATATTGAAATTGGCAGAAGTCAGTGGAATACATAGAAGGAATCCCTATGGGAATCGCAATAGCGATCAGTGCGAGTTAATGAGGACCGTCAATCGAGTGCACAGATCAATGGCCCAAATCAACCTGCAATATAGCATCACTATGACACAAAGGGAAGACTTACCGAAGGCCCGAAGACCATGCAATATGTGATTCCAATATATCACATCTCAATATCACATCACAAAGATATAAAGGAGTAGGGCTGATACAATATGTGACTTGCGATAACCGGACCTGACGGGTTTTATAATGCAACTCTATAAATTTTGAGTTCTATTAAAAAGGGATTTGTCAGGATTTTCTATGTATTAACACATTTCCGCAATAAAACCAAAATACAACGAAAATGCGCTCGAAGTGATGAAACCGGACCCGAAAGGTTTATAAATATAGCATTATATTATTTGAGTTTTTTGGTAAGTGGGATTTTGGGTGGGCCTCAGGCGGTAAGTGGTATTGGACGAGCTCTACCCGATCCCATACACTGTTCGACACCTGGCTTGGTGCCTGAGAGAGAAAACCACGTTTTCAGGCAGGTTATCTCCATGCACATAATACGCCCGAAATGGATATTAGCCATTGGATCGAAGATCACACAAATCAACGGTGGACTTGTGATAGCGACCAAAGGCGGACCTGATAGGATTATAAGCCATATTTAATATTATTTGAAGTCTGATATAAAGCGTTTTGTCGGATTTTTTAGTGTTTACTGTGTATTTCCCTGTGTAAATGGAGAATTGAATTTTTGGGGATTTCAACCGCACCAGTGGTCCTTTTTGTTTAAAAACAGGTGGTCATCATACTTGAAGGCATTTTATAATGATTGCTTAACACTCAAAGGGGATTTGAATGGACAGAGGCTGGGAGCTAGAGAGCCTGAAAGGGGAGACAAATAGACAAGTGCTGATAGGCTTAAAAGCCACTCAATGTCAGAGACAAGGCAAAGGCAGTTACTCAGACAGAGGGAAAGCAGAAGACAAAGAGTAGGAGGGAGAGTCTGTGTACTGTTGTAGACTTGAGGATTTCATGTAAGTCCCTGTTGTTTTGTCACTATTGTGTTGAGACTCTATTTGAGCTCACATTTGTAATAATTTGCTCTTGAAGACATAATAGAGAGGTCACCACTGAAAGCTAGACAAGGAGACGTAGCCAGGAATTTTGGTGAACTCCTTGATTATTTGCTGTGTTGATGGTGTGCCTATTATTTTTTTCTAACTTTTCATTTTCTATATTATTCGCAATCTTTTGATCCGTTGCACTAAGTAATATAGGCATTCCTGCACATGAGTCTATAATACCTTAATATTGTTTTATGATCTCTTTTTCAAATCATTATGAAATGGAGATATATGGGTGTGTGGGATATCTAGTGAAGCTAAACTTGAATATTATTAAATTTAGCAAAGGAACCATGTAGTTAGTAATCTATATTTGAGACTATGTAACCAAAGAATATTATTTGCAATATTCATGAATACCGAGGTCTCGAGGAATACAAGAACTCGCTGCTCTAAAATTTCTCATATACCATTTATTGTCAGCCTCCTTTAGTAGGATGATGCTTTGTTACTTGTGGCACATCATTTATAAAATAAGATTTCTTGTTTTGATTTCTTAGTCATCCTGATTATCGTGCAGTGACGAATGCCTATGATGAGGAAATGAATGTGTTATATCAATGTTATAGGCTTAGGTGTCTATAATGGTCGGTGATGATTTATGCGAGCAATATCACACTGTAATAAGTGGAATATATTTACCACAATAATCAAAGATGCTACGCTGGTGCACAACAACCTTAAAATTTATTTGAATATGTGGTAGCATATTTTTTCATCAAGATATTTATTGTTTTCATATATGCCACCCCATCTCAATGGGAAGGGTTTCCAACAATGATGTTGAGGGTTTGAATTTGCTTTGTATAAAAAGGAGCATAATTTCATCTTTGGTCAGTGGTATTAGATATTTGACTTGCTACAAGAAGTAATTAGTGAAGGTGTTTCAAAATAATGTACTCCTGTAGAGGTGGAGAAGCAGCTTTGGAGGAAAATTATACATCAGGCTATTTCTAATAGATATCAAGAGTATTTTAGTTTATTCCATGGAATTCTAGAATTATAAAAGATAAAAAAGATAAATAAGGAAGTTGGTAAGCATCTCGAGATCTAGATTGATGAAAACTCTTCCCGAATGGCGTGATTGAATCTAATGACTATATGTGTGGAAGGAAACGTATTGCATGTAAAATAAGTTAGTGGTACTGAGTTAGAACCCTCAATATACCAATCAACTTCACGAGTTGGGAGTTGTGCTGCCATGCGGTGGCAACACAAGAATGTGAAGAATAATACAAACAAATCACTTCTTTATTAATGTCAATAAGTTATGAATATTTTGGAATTGTTTGATGGTTGCATCATAGCCCTTACTCATTACTTAAACCTTATATTTAAGACACCGTGTAAGGGATATAGTAAGAGTTGATGAGTAACCAAGTAGGTGTTAATCCCTACAAACATATCAAAATTCTTATAACTAAGTTATTACTGCACAAAAAAACACTATATGTTATAACAAACAAGTTGTTTATATTGATGATGACATGATGCTCTTAGAAGGAGTATATTTGGTAGATGGTTATTAAAAATTACTCCAGTATGTTGAGCAGTGTTAAAGTGGGGAAATAACACATTTATTAATATTAAAAAGTTATTGTAGATGGTAGAAGTTACAAAGTTAAACTATGGATAAACACTCGTATGTGGAAACAATGACATGATTAAAAGGTGATGTTTGCAAATATGGATAGTAGGATGATTAAATAATTGATAGTAATGGAAAATGATGGTCATCAGATTAAGACAATATTAACTGGTTAACAAATAATTTATATAGTCAAAGAATATGAATTACTTTAATTGTACATTGGAAAGTGTGGCTTACATGTACGGCTTATTGTGGGATGCAATGAGTTGCACGGATGTGCTTCAATATGTGAATAAATCAAAATTTCTCAGAATTAAATTATGGTTAAATGGAACAAAATTTTATCAAGTATAAGTGTAAAGCATAAATAAAATACCAAATTATGAATATAATATAGTGATAAGTCATCTTATTCTTTGTGTATCTAAAATCAAATCATGAGTGTATGCTATCTAAGAGGAATGTAACTTAAGTGTTACACTAAAATTTGTCACCATGACTATCTACAGTTAGTATGGCTCTATCAACTGTCATACTATCCTCCTTGGCAAGTCTCATACCTCTGCTCCTCATGTCAAACTCCAAGAAAGAGAGAAAGTCCTTCAAAAGTCAATTAACTCTGGTTACGCAGTTTCTCCTGGCCTCACCTGCGTGTACGCACCCCAAGTTCATAAAACCTGCGTACTTGTACGCTCTGTATGTAAAGGTCTGGGTGCGTACTCCTGTAAAGGTCAAAAGGCGCAAGTTTCACTTCAAAAAAGTTACTTGTGGTCATTTCTAGAGCCTTCTAGAAGATGGTTTGACGTGGATTGGGCGCCTCCAGATGGTTCATGCATCCCTATGTAAGAGGAACTTATCCCATGAAGAGGGGAGCTATCCCATTGAAAGAGGGGCTTATCCCATTCATGGTGGACCTGATTAACTTCCTCCAAAGCACTATAAATACATGCATTGGGCCAGAGGGAGGGGAGGTTGAAAGCTGAACATTCCTAAGGGTAGATGCTGCTGAGATTAGGACTCCCTTATAGAGCTTGAGAGGAGAGATTCCCATCCTTTCTTGGCTTCATTTGGAAGTGGGTGAGCTGATCAAAGTAAAGGAAAACTCTTGCTGGACCCTGGGAGGAACTTGCACAACACCAAGGCTCAGGTTGTAATGGTTTCTTTTGTTTCCACTTAATGCAAATAAACTCATTTTTCTCAACAAGTTGTTATTCATGATTTGTTTCATATACTCCTTGGTCTGTATGATGAATATGTGTTATTTTATAAGTTATTCAGGTGCTATGTAATCTTTTGGATTGTTAGTGAATGTAGGTTTCGAAGAGAAGGAGGAGCTCATCCGGATCGGCGAGGCTGGACTACTACAAAGCATTGGACTAAAGGTATGTTACAAACACCTGATTACTTGTATTCTAAATGCATATTTAGAGAAAGGTAGTGTTTACTTGTCTTGTTTGTCACTAGAAAGCCTTAGCTTCTAGGGAGGTCGGTTTTGTCCGCAAAACTGACTCTTTCCGCATGACATTAAGGAAATTAAGTTATCCTTAAAATATCCTTAGAAGGGATGGAATATGTGAAAGACAATTTTATATGTAATATGAGACTAAGTACTTTAAAATGTGATTCTATTAATGAGTGCACATACAAGTTATGATGTAATTAGCTTTGGATATGGGTTCCCAATAAGTGAATCTTTTTAATAAGAAATTGATATAAATACACCTTAATGATGGAAACAAAACCTTATTATAAAATTATGCATAGTTAACATGCATAGGTTGGAATCTAGGGGATTCTGGTTGAATAAGCCAAGAGTCATTAAGTACATGATAATCTAACCTAAACTAGGAATGAGATTGTCAAGTGGATGTGAAAATATTATACAACCTATTGTAAACATCATATTTAATAATGATGGTATGATAGGAAGGACAAGGAATTGACACCAAAAGCACACCTAATGTACATACATAATGGAAATCTAGAAGAAAGTCTTGATGCTTCTTCAGAAAATGCCTCTGAGTTAGTAAGCAGAAAATGGGTAAAGCAAAAAGATTTTTCAGAATTACCTAAAAATATAATGTTAGCATAACACATGCATCAAGTAAGATAAGATAACCAATCCCTTTGTCTTAAGGATATGAAGTGGAGAATAGTATAAGTTTTCACTTATAACTCCTATATGGGAGTTGCATGCAGATGCATACTACTTAACTATAATGTTTAGACCTACATGAAAATTATCATAACCAATAAGGGGTTGGAAGAAGGAAATAATATGACATGATTATTTAAGTATGGAATGATTATTAAGAACTAACCAAAATTGTTCTTATGGGAATGAGACTTCAAGTATCTATGATAGATTTAATATCATAGTGCGTAGTCTCCTTTATGATATATTTTGTTATAGGCAGCATATTAACTTCCAAAAGTAAAAGTTATGGGTACAATTGAGTTACAATATGCATGATGATGGCTATGATATTATTATAGTATGAATGATGATGGCTATGATACTATTATAGTATGCATGATGATTTTTATAGAAATGTAACACGTCCATGAAAGTGGTTAGCAATAAACTAAACAAAGTTTGTTTTACTTACCAAAAATATATAAAGGAAAGTTTGGCATACTCCTAACATGATTAAACACATGTGAATAAGTGTATGTCATGCAGGTGATGTTATGGCAATTGGTAGGATATACAAGGGTATATATTGTACTATGTAGAAGTAGTACATATGGTACTAGTATGCATATATGCATGGCATGATTTAAACATGATATGTATAACTATGTGTGTAATACACCTTATGTGCAGGTATGCATGAAGATGTTGTGTGGTTGTGTGGTAGGGTAACCGACCTTGAGGTTGCATAGGAGAAGGAAACTAAAAAGAAACTCGAGGATAAGTAAATGTGGTTTATTTTAAGTTAAGTGCATATGATTATAATGAAAAGATATGATTATGATGGTTATATATGAGCTAACCTATTATGCTATGTTATGCAAATATGTCAGTTCACTTGTTGTATGTAGAGGAGCTGTAGAAAGAAAGTGTTTGGCAAGGACACAAAGGCTTGGAAGAATGCAGGGAGAGAACATGCATTCTTCAAATAAAATAAATAATGAGAAATATAAGCCATAGATACTTTAGTAGTATTGTGTATCGGATTATGATAGTAATTATGGTAAACGTAGTTGAATTTCTGCTTCTAAAATTTCTTACAAATGGTTTGAAACCAATGTTACAAGTAGGGAACACTCCTTATAACTGATATATATCGATATATTTGCATCAAATCGCAAGGTCATAGAAGATGTGGATTCAGAGACAACTATCTGTGAATGAGGATGTAGTAATACACCGACGACGATGTAAAGTTTAAGGGGGGGAGTATGTAACAACCCTCCCTTGTGTGTTCGATTGTTGTAACCTATGCTGAGAAAATCGAGGTCTGATATGTAATATGGAAAAAAATATATTATTAAATAAATTGATAAATAACTCACTTGGAAAAGAGAGACACCAAAATATAAGCTTCTTTCCAAATACCATTGAGGAATTGGATAAGATAAATATTTCATGATAAAGCTTCTAGATGTGATTCTAGATAAGCTTGGATGGATTGGAGATAAATATCCATCAAGGAAAAAACATAAGAGATTTGTGGGAGATAGAGGTAGGATTTTATGAGGAAAAGCCTCATGGGAGATAAAGGCGAGCTTTTCCAAAAAAACCTAGGAAATTGGATGAAAAATCCACCTAAAAGAGGGACACTTCTAAAGGAAACTATATCATGAAAGATGTTATTATATACACATTACATAGATCAACTGGAGGTAGTTGATCCATGGCAATAACCTCAGCTTCGGGGGAATCAGAGGTGAGTCATGGTTGGGTGGTGGTGCTCCACCTTCCTAGTGGTGTTCTTCATCTACTTATGACCTTTTCATGTTGTTAAATATCTTAGCTCACATGGATAGATGATGTGAATGTCTGAATGAATTACATGTACCAATTATACCTGAATAGATTTACTTGTGTTAATGGTTTTTATGAGAATGATAGTAGTTTTATGCATGTGACTCCTTTTACATCCAAGTGCAGAGTTAATAAGTGGAAGCGTAGTATGTAGTTATTAATACTTGGACCAAGGTGCCTCTTACTCATGATAGAAGTTGCATGGGAGCATAATTAGAACTACTTGTATTAACAGTGCTTATGAGATGGACATATATGGGTGTGTGGGATATCTAGTAAATCTAAACTTGAATATTATTAAATTTAGCAAAGGAACCTAGTATGCTTATAACGATATGATACCTCTAGTATTATGTGATAAGTTGGCCACTACTTTTGCATGAGACATTGGTGCACACAGAACAGTTATGGAATGTGGCTTCTAATTGTATAATTGATGATTTAGGATTTTCTATGCCATGTAGGTCATAAGAATTGTACCCAAAGAGGCTAGATTAGTTTCTCTTACATGTTGCATAAAAGTTATATTCACTATTCCTTTGACTAGGCATGTAGGTTTATGATCATGATTCCTAGCCATGCTAGTTTACAGTAAACTCAAACATTATTCTATTTATGTTTGGGTAGGGTTATCAAGAGTTTTATCAACCACATGCTAGGATTAAATCCTTTCTCCAAGTTGTGAATGATCAAACTGTTTTACAAATCTTATAGTTGAAACTAAAAATATTTTTGTCAACGGATGAATCTGAACTACAAACAAAGAAATTTACAAGTATGGGAGCCTAGTAGCTAAATCTCAGGGTAGGCTTAGGATGTTCGTTACAAAAGGGATCATAATGTAGAGCCTTAATTTCCTTATGAGGACCTCGTAGCTTCTACTTATTAATCTATAATCACATATTATATCCCACTTTGAAAACCTTATTTGTTATACACTGATTATGCTTGGCCTTGTATTTCTTATGTGACTTATGTTATGTATTATATACTTGTATATGGATTTTTCTAATATTTTCTACAAATATTTATGCTCTTAAGGAATCACTTATAATATATTCCCTCAGTATTTCATTATGCCCATGCGTATTATCAAAAGCTCAAGGAATGAAATATTCAAAAGAGTTTTTAAATGGGGACTTACCACTAGAGGCGTGGACTGATATATTATAAAAATGTTGTAGTAGTAAAAATGGTGATATGCACTCATTCCTCCACCTTTTCAATTAAAACACCAACCTTCATGAAATATGTCTTATCTCACGTCACAATTGAACTTTCTCAACTTTAAAAATAGTAACTTTCCTATCCTCTCTTGCTCCATCCTTTTTCACATAATGAATGGCTAGAGTATTGGTATAACTACTAGAGACAACGAACACATGAAGCAAGGATTGTGTTGTGACAATGCCAATGGCACCTCCAAGGAAATGTTGAGTAGATAAATGATGTGTATGCAATAATATTTCAAAAAATTCCTCTTATGTGGGATGGCATGGTCAAGAATGTGAATGTTAAGGGTTTCATTTGATGGTTTGTTCCCATTTACATGAAAATTCTTTTCTAATTAGATCAGACTCATCGCCTTAATTATGTCTAAATTAGTTTTCTTATTGGATATGTACTGAGTGCCTCCGAGTTAGGAACATCGATATGTCAAGGTTTCATGTGTGTCAAATGTTCCCATAGATTACTTAAATAAGTTGCCTCTATTGAAATTGTTAATTAATGATAATGCACAATACTTAGAAAGACAAAAGGTGATAATTCATTTGGGAATTACATTCATTAATGATCAGGGAATTTTGAAGGGTTTGTCTCAATCATGCAACAATAATGACCATTAAAACTTTGAAAACATAGGACCCAAAGTTTAAAATGTACGTGGTGAAAATTGTGGGGGTGTGTTGTATCCTCTACTACATATTATTATCCCATATTATTGTTATTTTCCCAAAATAAAATCGCTCACCATTAATATTAAACTTTTTTTTTATATACTCTATTATTAATTTTGTTACTGTCTCACCAAATCACTTTTTCATGTACAATGATTGTTCTTTCCTATCTATACTCACATTTTCATATCGCTAACATACACATGTCCCTATTGAGTGATGTAATTATGTCAAATTCTTAATTTTACTTACCCCCACCCTAAAAACACACATATTTTCTCTCATTTAGTTACTTCGCCTAGTATCTAGACCTTCAATAATCAATCAAGTTACACATATAAGAACCTAATTTTTCTCTCAAACATTGGTACATGATATATGTGTGATTAGACATGCTAAGCAAGGCCACATGCTTCTATGACTATTTCAAACTATTAACTGTATGTTTTATTATACACGTCATTAGATTTATTTGTAATTTATTTCATTTCTAGTTTCATTTATGGAGTATAATGTTGTAACACTAGCATTATAAACACTGTTTAGAAAAAATGTAGCATAAAATAATTGGAAGATGAGAAATTATGGATGTCAGAAGTGGAATTGTTAGTGTAGAATGCAATTCTTTTTAGTTTCATTAAATTTCCCTCTGCATCATGTGGCATAATTGTAATGTGTAAATTCATACATTTTTTACAAGGGCATAGAAGAAAATACGATATGCATTTATATACCCTTCCATGTTTCATTATTAATTAAAAGTAAAGGAATTTTCCTATCTGCATTATGTATATAATATATTGATTAAATTGAAGTGACTTGTTCTATGAGAAAGAGTTTAAGGTTATGTAAATAAAATACCATGATCTACCAGGAAATATAGTTGAATTATGAAAATAATTCAGCAATACATGATATGCTTGATGGTAGAAACACACTATAAAAATCTTATTAGACGTAATATTTTATGTTTCAACTTTTTTTAAAATATTCTTTAACTTGTTAAACAATACTATTGTTGCAAATAAAAGGCACGCCCAATTAATGTATCCAAAACATGTTCAAATTAAAAAGGAGAGAATATTATCGTAAATCATGAGTTCGTGATGACAAAGTAACAACTAATATTTCAAAATATCCATTCTATATGGTCTCTATTTTTTCATCAACTTCATGACTTCACCATTAAGTTCAATCTAAATGGTAAATAAAAAGGGAAGCTAGACAAGCTACGCTAATTCATAGGAATGAATTAGTAGACTTAAGTTGTCTACAATAGTCAAAATGTGTCCCTCACATGAAGAAGATAATATTTAAATATGTTTGGAAGCACATCTAACTAATATTGAAATACCCACTATGTCATGACCAAAGGAGGCTTTTTTTCTCTATTCATTGCATGATACAAAAGTTTTTTCTGATGCGATGTGATATCAATCATAATGAACCATTTCTAGCCATATTCAGATGTTATTAAATGTAATCAACCATGGTGAAATATGGTTAACTATTACCAACATAATGAACCATAAGCAAACGTTGTCACGCATGATCAACCATAGTCAACCATATTAAAATATTTTCAACTATATTACAAAATGTCCAAACATAGTTAACAATGGTGAAAAATATTGAGTTATGGTCAAACCGTTATTTTCTATCCTCAAACATTTTGAATCATAGTCGAAAATTTTCAATAATAATAAATGATGATGAAATATTATCACATAGATTTAAACATTGTCTAATGTGTTCTCGTACTAAAATAATTTTAACGGCAATATACCTATTGATCCCTGCTTAACACACTTTTCCTCAAAGTATGGAACTTAAATCTAAACAAAATCTTTCTCAGAATCATGGAAATAGACTTTGTATTATACCATTATTTGAAACTTATAGATACACATTGCTCCACAAGTCAAACAATTGTGCCTAAAAAATACCACATGGGAGGAAACATTGTTATTGCTTGAAAATGACCAGTTTTGCAGTATGTCACAAAGACAATATATTTGGAAAGATGTGATATTTCATTAAGGACATAAAAATTTTGTTGTGTTAATAAAAAAATTGTGAGATGCAACATTTTGTAGAAAAATTCCTTGGGTGTGATACATGACACAAGATGAAACTTTTGGGTGACACAAAAAGGAGTTTTTAGGGAAAATTTGGGGAGAGGTTTCCAACTCTTCCTTTATTTCCAAGGAAAGAAGACATTTTAGGAAAGAAAATGGAGAAAATTTCTATGTATTTCTTTTTTCCCAAGGACATGCTTCTACTGGTGTACCATGTCACATGATAAAATATTTTATGTCGATACGACATGTCATGGAAAACAATAGATGATATTTTGTACATTAGAATACCACATAAATATTTTGAGAGCATTGAGAGGATTAAGTCACATTATCACCAAAATATATTCCATATGGAACAAAAATCATGACATAAAACTTTTCCCTGTGATATGTCACGTCCCGATTCAAAATCTCACATTAATGCATTACATCTTATGGGAGAAAACATAATGAGGATGTCACATATTATGAACATTAACCCTTTTCCTAGTATATGTTTCATTGTGAAACTGTTTTTGCATATGGAACATGTTATAAAAATGAACCTTCTTGATATATTTATGGTTCAAATGGATCTATACTATGGGCATACATATTATCTCCTCCATCTCAATTCCAAGTATAGAAACACAAACAAAAAAAAGTTTTATTGTCTGAATGGATTCATCACACTAATTGAAACTCTGATTCGCTATTTATATATGTAGGGACTACATGGGGCAGTTGCCTGCAACAGAAATATTTATATTGTGAACATATGTTGAGAGAAACTTAAGCTTGAAGATATTGTAGACTTCAACGAAGAGGACAATGTTTCTATTATGGGCACAAAGTCATGTGCTGATATTTTATGTGGCATATTTTGGACCATTTTATTTGTAGGCATATATTCTTCACCACATTTTCCACACATATGAGTGGTAGAACAAGATATGAAGCTATTTGAGTGGTAATTTCTATTAAAACATGCACCTCCATGGAGTATGCCCTATTTCAGGTCACAATCAAAATTTATCCAATTTATTTTTAAATAGAAACTTTCTACACCTCCCCTACTCCGTTCGTTATAACCCAATTAATGGTAAAAGTATTAGTAGCCCTACTTAAGACACGAAATGCATGAAGTAAGGATTGTGTTGTAACAATGCCAATGACATCTCCAAAGACATGTTGAGTAGAGAAAGGATATGTATCCAATCATACTTGATGAAATTCCTCTTATATGGGATGGCGTGGCCAAGGATGTCAATGTTGTGTGTTCCTTTTCTAGTTTTTCCTTGCCTGCTTGAAAGCCCTTTGGTAATTAGATCTGGCTCATTCACCTTAATTATGTCTATAGTAGCAGTCTTGTTAGATATGTAGCAAGTTGATATGAGTTAAGAACATGAATAAGTCAGGGTTTCATGTGCATCATATGTTCCCATAGATTCCTGAAATAAGCTACATATATTAAAATTTATGTTCATTGGTAAAACAAGTTCCAAATTTTATATTAACTCGACAATTAAAGAGTGAAGCTATAAAATATAATGAACAGAACTTGGATAGAGAAAAGGCCACAATTAATTTTTCAATTGCATTAGTTGATGAAGATGGAATTTAGAAGGGTTTGTCTCAGTTATGCAACAAGAATGATGATTAAAAATTTGAAAATAAATGGGTGCCCCAAATTTTAAATGTACATGGTGAAAAATTTGCGAAGTGTTGTAGAATATACTATAGATTCTTATCCCATTTTAGTGTTTTTTCTTCAAATTGTGATCTCTCATCATTAATATTTCACTTTATGTTTTTCATATACTCTTTTCTTAATTATTTTACTCTCCCACAGAGTCACTTTTTCATATGAAATTAATGTCCTTTCTTATTTATACTCACATTTTCATATCACTAGCACAAACATATCCCTAGTCAATGATGTAATTATGTTAAATTTTTGCATTTACTTTCCCTCACCTAGAAAACACACATATCTTCCCTCATTTAGCTCATCTCCTAGTATGTAGACTTGCACTACTGAACCAAGCTACCAATCTAAGAAACTAATGTTTCTCTCAACATTTGCACATGTTATATCTATGAGTAAACATGATAGGAAAGCCATCATCCTTCTATGATTTTTTCAACCTATCAAATGCATGGTTTACTATATGCATGATTTGATTTCTTTGTAATTGATGTCATGTTTAGTTTCATTTATGGTGTACAATGTTGTAACACTAACACTATAAAGAGGGTTTGACAAAAATTTAGCATCAAATAAAGGGTAGATGGAAATTTATGGATGTAAAAAGTGGAATTATTAGTATAGCGTGTCAACTTATTTTAATTCATCATGTGACATAATTGTAATGCATAAATCCCTTCATTTTATACAATGGTGTAGAAGACGATATGATATGAATTGTATATAGCCTTCCATTTTTCTTTATTAATTAAAAATAATGGAATTTTCCTATCCCCATTATGGATATAGTAAAATGTTTAAATCAAAATGGCATATACTTGGCTATGAAAAAAATTCCACTATATGTGATATGCTTAATAGTATAAAAATAATATAAGAAGGCTTATGAGACTTAATATTTTATCTTTCAGCTTTTTCAAGGTCTTCTGTAGCTTGTTGAACAATACTATTATTGCAACTAAGAGGCACCAAAAATTAACGTATCAAAAAGATGTTGAAATTAACTTGGAGAGTATATTCTCCTAAGTCTTGAGTTATTAATGAAAGAGTAACACTTAAGATGATAAAATATACACTCTGCATGCTCTATACATTTTGATCAAAAAATAGCTCAGGAAAATTATGACCTGGGAGGAAACATTGTTGTTGCTTAAAAATGATATTTTTTTTCAATATGTCACTAAGAAAGTATATTTGGAGAGATGTGATATTTCATTAAGGATATAAATTTTGTGTTGTGTGAGTAAAACAATTGTCGCACACATCATTTTGTACATTTTGTATAAAGATCCCTTGAGTGTGATATATCACACAAGATGAAACATTTTGGTGATGTGAATCAACATTTTTTAGGAAGAGAAATGAGAACATTTTAAACATCACTTTTAGGCTCTAGGGAAGCCAATATATTTTTCTCATGGCAAAGGAAGGGGTGGTGTCCATGGCTACCTTCACATGGTATAGTTTATTTTTGTTGATTGTTATGAATAATTTACATGTGGGTTAGAATGATTCCCTTTTCATTTAGAAACTCTCCTAGTGTGTCCCGAAATAGCTTCTTAGTTACAAAGAGGTATTTTGTCCTACACTCCAACTATCATCTCTACTTCTTGTTGAATGTGTTATTTCTTAGCTTGTGTGTTTAACTAGTAAGATTAGTGCTTGATATGAGTTTTTTTTTATATTTCCAATCTGTGTTATAGGATTTTATTTGGCGCATAGTCTCGGTCCCCTTTGTTCATAATCAATTTCTATTTTAATTTCGAGTCAAGAGTGTTTGGATGTTGGCTTTCTTCAAAGTTATTTCATTTCTCTTCAAGGTATATTTCTTATCTTTAACTCTCTTTGGAAATCCCTTGTTATCTTGGTTAGTTATGGAATTTTGTGAGTTTCTCAATGTTGTGTGTGTCCTTCTTGTGTCTTTGGGTACTGGATTCACTGTCTATTCACTCATGCCCTAGGGAATTCAACACTCTATGTCATTGGTTTTTTCCTATAGTGTGGTATTAGATGGACAATCTATTAGCTTTGAGGTCAAGATTGCAAGGGTCTATTGTTAGTATGAATTCTTCTTTCTCTAGATGTCGATTGTGTTCTTATCTTGTTTGTTCTCCAGTCATAGCCATTATGGACCCTCATCAATGTATGATGAGCAATAGGGTTGCCTTGGGAAATTTTGGCATTAAGAGAACCGACTCTTTTGCATTCAATTCTATGGGCACTTTCTTTGAGGCTATTCCTCTTGATGTCACGAGGGTGATTATTATGCTAGAGGCAAGGGAAACTTAGGGCCGTCCCTACCATTTTGATTTTGAGGTTTGGATATCAGTGACAAACATGGAAATGGTCTAAGATCTTGGTACATTTATAAAGAAGAGGCTACATTTGTTGTACTCATTTCCTTTGCATCAATAGACATATACAACGCCTCTTTTCATCCTTATATATATATATATATATATATATATATATATATATATATATATATATATATATATATATATATATATATATATATAAAGTTGAAAGCTATAATTTATTTTTTGGGTTAAAATGCAGAAAGTTTATGCTACATAATATATGTTTCTATCTCAATGATGTTATTTCTAGATTATCGAGTGTAGATAATTTTATAGTATATGATTTTCCCTCTCGCATCTTGACTAATACTCCTAGGGATCCAACTGATCATCTTATGGACAATTCTTATGACCTGACCATTATGTCTTTTGACAAGAATTGGATTTTGTGTTAATATTTTTTTATTTGACATTTTTACATTTTTATACTAGCACTATAAAATGTTTTATTTTGACTTTCAAGTTCTTGATAGTGTAGGGTGTATGAACTTTCAATTTCTCTTCCGATACACTTATTTTTGGGTTGGAAGCATGTTGAACCTTATTAATAATATTCATGGGCTACTTATAGTGCTCCCACTCTAGAAATCATACGTGTCTATGATGGCACTCAGATATGTGGATTTGTTTCTTGGTAGGTATATATGTTTTGTTCATAGTGGGTTGTGTGTTATTTCTAGGTGCATGATACCACTATGTGTAGCGGGAAAAGACCAGGTCGTTGGAGGATTTCTCTCTTAACATTTTCATTTCTTATTATCAGTACTTTGGTATGTAGTGAACAATCTATGGATTTTGATAACACTACACCTCTTGATTGGTTTATGAATGTTCTCTTGATTTCACCTATGGTGCTTAGTATTTTCTCAAGTTTTATATCTGTGTAGTATAGTAATTTATTCTTAGAATTCTTTTTGTTCTCATGTAACCTTAATACATGTTTATTCCGGAAATGTCTATCAATTGTGGTAGTCGACATCTCTTAATTATGTTACTTTTAGTTATTATTTTGGAGATTACACTTTCACTCCCGTGGTTATGTCAGTTACATTATATGGAATGGTGGATGAGGATTTAATCTTCACAAAAGAAAACCTTTGATTAATGAAAATTCAATACCAATGCACAAAAAAAGGCATATTCATTAAAATATTATATTTATGAACGATAATGTTCACATTACAATGTTTTTTAGTATTGATATATTTTGAATATACATAAACTTTAGTTAAATTTATATTGAAATATTTTATTCATTACCTGCAAATTTTTTTATTGTTATTAAGAATACTTTTTAAATGCCAAGTACTAATGTTATATTATAAATTAAATGAACTACACATTTTCCTAATGTAATTGATTTTTTTTAAATTTCAATTATATGTTTCTTTTGAGCATTGAAATATTTTATTATGTTTAGCATTGTTTATTTACTTATTGACATCTCCCTAACATTTAAAAAGGTGAAATTACAAGTTCATTTTTTTCACGTTGTTCGCTGGCAGCAAGCACCACAAGTTGAGGCTTCAACTCTGTTAGGTTCCTATACCAATAAGAGTCATAATTTTTTAATGGTTGAGATTAAACATGTAATATGTACACACCTTTGCTTTATGTACATGTTTTCCATGTTCAAAAAATTAAAAAATGTAAAGAGGGTATGTCCTAGAAGAATAATCAAAGGAAAAAAAGAACAAAAGGTCAAAAGATATGAAAAATATGAACCCCAAGAAAAGAAAATACCATGAAAGTTTCCAAGTCATGCCACTACTATTTACCTTTTTTTTTCCAAAATAAATGATTATGTGCAGCTTCTAATCCTTGCCACAATCCATGATAGTCAAAATTTTTAATCTTGGCTATTTCATGTTTCAATTCCATGTGTGCAAATAGAAAAGAAAGTCTAACCAAACTGTTTAATCTTGGCAGATAAGTAGATAGGTAGAGTAAATAAAAGGAGCTAAATTGTTTAACCTGATCCCCTGGATGTAATAAAGTTAGATTTAGTTAGTTTACTATTGTAAATAAAAAAGAAAAATATTTGATAAGGGTTTTCTACCTCAAATACACCCTAATAAAGAGAATTAAAAATGGTAGAATGAGTAGGTGCGTAAGTAGAAGAAAGTTTGTAGGATTTTGATGAGTGATTAGATAAAAGCAAGTGTATCATATTTTTCATCATGAAAGTTCTAAATGTGAATGTGCACTTAAGCATGAAGATGGATATCAAAGTCAATTAATTAATCTCACCTATTCATTCCACCTTTTACTTAACTAATTTTCCATAAAGTTCAAAGTACTTAAAAACCCTAAGTCAAAGAGGCTCAGAGCATTTCTCTATCTTTTGGATGGACTGGGCCCTCATCTCGATGACTTATATGCAATAAGTACTAAAACCCCCTCATAAACATTCATTCCCCCCTTCAATTCATTCATTTTTCCTAATAATACCCTTTTCCCAAGGTTAAATCACTTTTACCTAGGAAAAGTATTTGTTCTCCCCACATAATTTAATTTCACATTAAAAAACCCACAAGAAACATTATATCCTAAGTCTTTATGTGATTATCGGAAAACAATAAAACATGAAAACCATATGCTTAGGGTATGGTGCCCCTTCCACCCATTTGACTAAATTATTAATTTACTTATTAAATCCCTAGTGAAAACCAATTTCCCATATATATATTAACTCCCGCATTAAGTTAATCCCACCCCAGTTTAATTAAATAAACTAAGGTTTTCTACCCCTGAATCCATTAACTAATCTATTCTCGATTAAGTTAGTTAATAAACCTAATCAAGTCCCACCCGACACCTTAATCGTCTCCTTAATCCCTCATTAAAATGAAGCCTTCGCACTTAATTGACCGTTGGGGCACCCATTACCTTCTGCACAACTCCATCGCCTAACCACCACGAGATCATTCCCCTCCCCATCCGACGACCCATGTTGATTTCAAAAGGGCTCGAAATCCGAGCAATACCCACCAGAAATAGTTTATTTTCTGTTGGGCCCCCGAGGCAATGTGGCTCTCGATGAATGGAATCTGGCAGCCTCTCTCCAATACCGCCAAGCACCCAAAGGTTGTGTGAAGTAAACCATTTACTTCCAACCCAGTACACGCTAAAACTTCCACTATTCACCCATACCCGTCAAATTGACTTTTCGCGCATAAATCTAAAAAATCCCCAAATCGTTGTTTTTATCATTTTTTTAACTGTAAATTTCCATGCACACACCTGTGAATGTTGAAATCCATCAACGCATGTACAATTGCACTTTGAAGATGCCATAAATCTTTTAGATTGCCTTCCTACCTGATTGAAGCTTTTTCAACTATTCAGAATCTCCAGTTAACCAACTCAGACCTAGTTTTCTTCAATTCCACGAATTTAAGCCAGAATCCATTGAAAGCCCTGTCAATTTCCAAACCAGTCACTGAGTTTTCTTAATTGAAATTAAAAGGGAACTTTAGTAACTTAAACCCACCTGAAATTGAACCACCAAGGCCCTTACAGACTCACAATTTACTTCCCCCACTCTAAAATCCACAAGAACTGAGAATGGCAGCCCCAATTACCATGGATGCCAAGCTAATTTCCACTCCTTACCTAGACTTGGATTACCTTCCCCTTGATGATAAATATTTCTAAATCAAGGACACCTCTATCCATGAATCTCCACTCAAATTATACTGTCGATACAGAGACCAATACCTAAACCATGCTGATAAAATAGGTCTTTGGGAGTCTTATTTTCCCAAGTATCAATTTCCTGAGGTACACATCTTTCCAAAAATCGTCCATTATTTCCATGCAAACTACATTCCAGGTCAAAGAGAAGTTATGTCCCCTGACTGAACCATACTTTTCACCATCATTGCTGAGTCAATCAATGAAATGCTGCAACTACAACTTGGGCAAAATCTAACCCTAATTTCAATTGGAGACCTGCTAGACAAATTCCCCAAGCTTACCACTACCAAACTTGCTAAAATGTTCCAGACTTTTATTGTATAAGTGAAACATATTCCAAAATATCCTCCCCCATATATATATACCATATTTTCTCAATTTGGTCACGACATTGTGTCAATGATATCTAGTATCTTAGGTTATACTACCAATGAATACATAGATGAAATCATCTTAGCCTTCATGTCCATCTTCACTCCAGGACAACCTCCTGATGTTATGTATGATTATGTCAAGTTCATAGCTGATAGGATGCATGGAAAATTCCTCAGAATGAGCAATGAAGAGTAATCAAGTATTCCTTAGTTTTGTACCATCTTTTTCTATATTACCAAGCTGACAAGTTCCACATTACTCTCCAAAAGCTTGATACTAAAGGTCACCCTAGGTTAGTGATTTTCTGGACTCCTTTGATCCATAAGTATGACTCACCATATCTATGCAAAGACTTCATAAATTATTTTGTACATCCGGTAGTGACCATGCTGCTAAGAAGTCTCCTCCAAGAATCAATTCAGATATCAGGAGGATCTTGGAGCTTTCAACACAAAAAAAAGGTGGGATATTGGTACTTGTACCAAAATCCGGTAGTGACCATGCTGCTAAGAAGTCTCCTCCAAGAATCAATTCAGATATCAGGAGGATCTTGGAGCTTTCAACACAAAAAAAGGTGGGAGATTGGTACTTTTGCCAAAATCATACTGAAATTAGGATCAATGGTTGTGGGTTGGCCCCATATAAATTACCCAGATACCTACCAATGAGGTTATTTTCTCTAGATTACTATAGGTAGATAATCAACTCAAAAGAGGTGCATTTTGTTAAAGCCAAAAATAAGGCTCACCTCAGAATGAAAGATCAACTAGGCCCCTTTGTGTGTAATAGCCGAGAAGATGGAAAGGGAGCAGAGGAAATCATTGAGAGACTTAAAATAAAACAAAGCTTCATGTGGAGATATGATCCATTAGACTACATCTGCAACAGAAGACAGCAAAACAAAATGGCTCCCTACATTCACCACTGAATCAATGAAATAGAAAAATATGTAAATCAATTGGAATGGGTGGAGGATAATTTAGTGGACAGGGATAGCACTGAAGTTGCTCTTGAAAATGATCTAAGTGATCTAGAGAAAAGGCTTGATTAGGGTTCTTTCCTACAGGTTCCAGGAGAATCTCAAGCCCAAGGAGAATCTCAAGCACAAGAAGAATCACAGGCAGATAGTGAATCACATACAGAAGAAGAATCCCAGGTGCAAGAATAGTTAGAAAAGTGAGAACTATAAGAAGAAATAACTCAAACAGACCTACCAGAGCCCATTATGGGTACTCCCCCTACCTTGGAAACTCCTCTAAATGAGGAGAAAAGCCATGAAAGAAACAAGGAAGAGGCCACTACATCAGGTAAAGCAACCACATAGGGATATGTAGAGACTAGCTTGGTCGAAAGGAAAAGGTTAAATCTTGTCTCTGAACAAGAATTCACAGAAGAAATAATGGGGGCCACCAGCACATAAAGAGAAGGAAGCAAGCGTGCTACTCCTTCTAGGGGCACACTAGAACCTTCTATATCACATACTCAGATGTTGGAAAGGCAAAAGAGTGTTGAAGTGTCCTCATTTAGGATGCCAGCTGAAAGAGATCAAGATATCAAAGAAAGGTACAAGGATATAAAAGCCAGGAATGAGAGGCTAAAAGCCCAAACTTAAGCACAATACCTAAAGATGGCACCTACTAATCAAACAAGGCTGATGTCAGGGTATGATGTGAAAGAAGGCAAAATTCAAATGAAATTCATGAAGCCCACTACACAGCAACCAAGAAGAGCAACAGACTTCAAAAAGATAGATTTCAAAGTACTAGCAATGGACATACATCCTATTGACCAGATTGAGTTGCAAAAATAGACGGGAGATGATTTACTCCACCTTGACAGGGAAAGCCATCATAGCCCACCAATTGTAGAATTCCATGAATAACATATCAGCTCAGTTCCAATTAGAGAAGGCCTCCTCACATGCCAAAGATACGAGAATCAAGTCCTTAGAGGACTTAATCATTAATTTGGGACATGATTCCAAAGATGTAAAGGCAACTGAAAAATTGATAAAGAAGAACAATGATGACATAGCAGCATTGAAGAAGCAACTCGAAATTCCACCATTACATCATCCACAAACAGCAGAAGTTCGGGAGACACAAAAAGTACAAGAAGAGCTTATGGACTTGGTCCTAAAGCTAAATGACCAACTAAAAGAAACATAGAAAAAGTTGGACACATTGATTCAGTCTAGACAAAGTGAATTGGCCACCACTTCTACAACTGCCATTCCCATAGTAACAATTGTAGTTATTTCAACATTAGAAACATCTTTGGCACCAATAGCTCCACCTGTGATAGCACTGCCAGTCATAACTAAGTCTATAACAACAGGTACTTCAACAGAGAAAACAACAGAGCTGGTAAAATCCGTGAAGGATATGTCAATCCAGGCAACAGAACTCAAAAGGCTAAAGGAAAAGGTGGAAAACTTAGAAACTCAGTGTAAGCTTGCTGAAATACAACAAAGAGAAGAAACACAAAAATCCCTAAGGATAGGTGAGAAGATAAAGGTCCTAGAAAAATATTTAACTATGCAAAAGCCACTAAGACAGACCAAAGAGATGCTCTCACCCAATACCATTGACTCTGTCAATGATATTTGGCCAACAATTCAAGTAATATTTGAGCAGACAGAATTGGTAAAAGTGACCACTGAAGCAATTCAAAAAGTAAAGGAAGAATTGGGTGATATGCCTTGGGATGCCAATCAACTCATCCATTTCCTAAACAGTAAGAACAGACATGAGCTCAATGAACTTGGTATAGAGGATAGGACTAAAGCTATCCTAGAAGTCAAAAAAGTTCTTTCTAAAAGAAACCTCATGGTTAACTTGGAGGAAAAATGCCATAACATGTAGGTGGGCATTGACAGATTCATGGCCAAATTTCAAATTTTGAGGGATAAAGACCTTCCCAGTCATATGGTCATCCATGATAAACTTATGACCCAATTGGACTACACTGACAGACTTAGGAAGTTGGCCAAGGAACAAGCAAGCACTTAACGTAGCAAAGCCTTGCCAACTAGGAAAGTATTATATAATACTTTAAAGAATCTATTTTTTCTGGAACATGAGGTGAAACATTGTTTTTCACCAAGCCCAATTTTGAAAAATACACAAAAGCATATGAAACTTACAAAAGAATGGTAAAATCAAAATTACCCGAGGATAAATGGTGGGAAAAGATGACAAATTTACTATAGATTACCACAGTAAATCTGAAGGCAGGTAAAAGACTGATAAATGGGGTCAAAGAGTAGCAGGTTAAAGAGTATCAGTGAAAGATTAAAGACAAAGATGATTCCAACGTAGAGTAGTAGGTTAAAGAGTATCAGTGAAAGATTAAAGACAAAGACGATTCCAGCTTATAAATATTAGGAGCGTAACGAGTTCAAATTCAGCTGCAAGAATGAGCACTACCACAAGAAGAGGGATAGCATGATAATGTTTTCCATCTATCCCTACCTTCATGCTTGAAGGTACTTTGATTTCCTAGATTGAATCTCATATTGCTATGAGATATGTCGTAACCTAGCCTTGTAACAATCCTCACCTTACTTGTTACTGAACACCACACCTCTACTTGGCTATTAGTGTTCGTGGTGGTTCCCTCCTCTAGAATCTCTTAAGTATACTTTTCTCCTCTCTGACTATTGTACCTTCTTCTTACCTCCTAATAACTTCTCTCATTCTCTCCTCTGAGCACCTTCCCTCTTTTTCACTCTTCAACCATAATTGGGTTCTCTTTTTTTTCAACATTCTTTCCTTCTACAAGTTCCTTTCTAGCACAGTCCTTAAGAATGCTAATAGTTCTCTCCTCAAGTATTATCATATTTAACTGTAACGTTGTTAGTAATTTCTTACCAAATAAATTTTAAAGAAATTTTTTTCCTTCTCAATGTTGGAGTCTTCTCCTCTTCCTGGATGTACTCTTCTCCCAAATCCCTTATGCCCTACTTTCATAATTGTTTTTCAAATCTCTGCATTTCTTTGTATCTCTCAAGTGTAATTTAGTTTGTCTTCTCCGCCATGGGTCTCTTCACTATCTCTGCTAATTCCTTCAATCTTAATTTTGTAAAACAGAAATTGTTAGTTTCTCATTACCTCGATTATTTTCTAAATATCTACTAGATTATGTTCTTCACCTATCTTCAATTATCGTTCACCAGATAAAGTCTCTCTTTATTTGTCAAAATCATAAATCTCATTACCTCCTTGATTATTTTCTAAATATCTACTAGATTATGTTCTTCCCCTATTTTCAATTATCGTTCACCAAATACAGTCTCCCTTTATATGTAAATTCTCTAAAAAATAAATTCAGCTTAGATACCATTCATGTAATGGAAGCGATATCAATCTTGTAGGCTCCTAGTTCTTCCAATTACCTAAGAACAGTTGTGCTAACCCATTTAAAGTCCACGTGTTTGTTCATTTTTTTCCGTTGCTTCAGATGACGAAACACCTTTCATTTAATATAAAACCTTAAATTTTGTTTGTCGCAACTACCTATTAAATCAGTCCCATCCCTTTTGAATTTTATGGAAAAAATATCCTTTATAAATTCCATCAAGAAATCCTATGAATATTCTCGTGGTCCCACTAGAGCAGCTCGGAGGTTGGCCTCGACTTCAGGTCAAAGGTCAGATCTTCTCCTCATTGCAGTTTACTTTAAGCATGTTAACTGCATCGGAAACCAACTATGGAGACTAAGTCATTAGCCCAGACATACCCTACACAGCTCGGATCTGATAGTTGGAAGTTGATTTCCCCTTGGCTAGGTTTGTACTTGATTAGTTGCATGATATTCTTTGTTTATGACTGAAATCCCCAAACAGAAAACTCCTCACTACTATAGGCTATAGAAAGCTTCGACCTTACACTCCTTAGTGAACCTCATATTGGAACCTGAACCCACGTGATTTTTAACATATTTTCCTTCAAATTTATTGCCAATATTGTCATTCCTATGAATGTAAACAAATATTTGGCACCCACATGATTTTTAACCTATTTTCCTCCAATCATTTGCCAAGATTGTCATTCTTAAGGATGCAAATAGAAGTTAGGCATGAACACTTCGTTGCCCAATTTAACCCACACCTTTTTATCACATAATTGGTCACCAATTGCATCATTCTTTCCTTATATGGTTCCTTCAAATTTCAATCTGGGCTCATAAAACGTACACATAACTCTGTACAGTTCTACAACTCATAATTTATCCCATTTCATAGATTTGACACTAAAATCATAAAATAATAATTGTAGAAGTCTTGTACTAACCTTTCCTTCTCAATTATGTAATGACTACCTGCAGTTGTTGTATGAGAATCCACAAATGCATAATGTCTCACCTTAACTTTCCTTTATCACTATAATGTCGAGTTGACTCAGTGCTCTCTTAGATGGTTCTAAATTAACCAAATTAAACTTACAGAGAGTCTACGTAGAGGATTAATACACATATACATAGAAAGAGATCCCAAAACTCATAATTACTCCTTACTCAGAAAATATGTACAATGAGGTTTATGGACCTCCTGTCAGTATGACATCCCTCAAGTTTTGAAATAGTTAGTATGGTTTATTTTTTAGATTTAAAATATGTTGGTTTGGATGGTGATTCCATTATTTAAATGAACAAGAGATAAGTGCTTGTGAAATAAATAATTTTATTTCTAAATAATAGGAACACAAAATTACTTATCTCAATCATAGAAAAGATCGAGATAAATAATCTATGGGAAACATATATTTTCAGAATATAATAATTTAATAGATGGAAAAAAAGAAGCATTAAATCTAATATATGGAGAAATATTCTAGAAGAATAAAGCACTATGGAAGAGAAAAGCAGGATTTAGCAGCAAAAATCCTTACACAAAAGAGGGACACAACTAACCGGAAAAATCAATCACTGAATGGAAGGTAGAAAAATACCTAGGAAGAAGATGAAAGGGCTTCTGTGAGGGATATTACTGGAAATTAGTCTCAGCTAAGGGGTGAACTCGAGGATCACAGTTCAAGGTTCCGCTGAAAAATAGTGTGAGATTTGCCGGGTGACTTTTCATTAGCAAATTGGGTTGGAATACCTTCGATGCCTTAGCAAGTTTGAGTTATTATATTTTTCTTTCTGATAAACTTGTAGATAGATTTATAACATAATTGGTCATGTAAATAATCAAATTTGAGCTTGTAGAAGAAATATTATGCTTTGCAATAGAGTAGGATAAGCTATTGGAAAGGAAAATTTGTTATTTTGATAATATGTAAAGACTCAGTTGGTGTAGGGTTACAAATATGTGGAATTACTTTTCGATAATGTGAGATAGAATTCTGATAAATTGTATATGTTTTACTAAAAAGGTAGTTGAGATAAATAGATGACTTGGTGCTAAATATTTTCAGAACAAGTGAGATGTTAGGAAAAAATTATTTTATGTCCGAGTGAGATAGAAGGTAATACTTACAGGAATGTAAATATTATATAATTATAGTAGATGGGCCACATATAATAAACAATATATACATAATAGGAAAAAATTGTAATAATAATGACTTATGAAGTGAGAAATCAACTATTTTGACATACATTTCAGCCTTATAAATTTTCGGGTTAAGGGATTCTTAACGCAGACATCCAAGTTAGTGCTCATAGGGAATTCGTAACTACATGATGGGTTTAGATCAATCTATGAACCTATATAAATTCATCAGTATCACATAGGATGACTCGGCCTCTAAGTAATGAGGTCGTAAATGTCTGAAAAATAGATAATAGCGGAAAATAATTCTGAGTCATCTTTTCATGGTATTTTTTTTCTTGAAAGTAAAATAATACATACACCTTTACCACAAAAAAGTTAGCCATTTTTCTATATGTAAAGATTCTGATCATAGATAATACAATTCTTTTGAAAACAATAACTGTATACCTAATGAAGAAAACATGATACAAATAATTAGGAGATAGAAGTATGAAGTATGTAAACATATACGTATATACACACAGTGGCACATGTTCCTACAACAATTCATAAATATAATAGAAGAAAATATCTACAACAGTAACATTATTTCGAATTAACTGTAGTACCAACAATACATCCATGGGTATCAATTACGTGAGAGTGGACACAAGAAATTATTGCATACAAGTATAGATTACTAGTAAAGCTTTGATAAGGTTCATATATATCAGTAGTAAACCAGATATACAAGTTAATAATTAACTGTAGTACCAACAATACATCCATGGGTATCAATTACGTAAGAGTGGACACAAGAAATTATTGCATATAAGTATACATTACTAGTAAAGCTTTGATAAGGTTCATATATATCAGTAATAAACTAGATATACAAGTTAAGAGAGGTTATACAGAAAACTGATTAACTTAATTCAGTAAATTATTTTCGGGAGGATTACATAGATGCCTCCTCTTAAAAGTGAGGTAAGTATATAAACTAAACCAATGCTATATGAGTTGCGCCTTATGAAAGGTGACACACCACTCGGTAAAGCCTGAAAGTAAAAATAGAAATCAGCGTAACTCAAATTATCATTGAGAATTTACATAAGTGAAACTAATTCTTAACAATCGAGTAGGATCTAACTTTTACAGTTTTGTTTTGCTAAGTGCATTAGAAAATAGTTCTACCAGAACACTCATGAACTTAAGACCAGAATAAAGAAAGCTATTACCAACCTCAAATGGTAAATGGTTGAGGTAGCATCGACAAACCAGATATTTTTTCCTTCACATATATGTCCATGTAACTCTTGCCATAGGTTGTGCACACTTGTACCATAGAGGAAGTGTAGAGTAATTCGTAGGGCGAAAGTGTGAATGGTGTAAAGAAAAATAAATGAAACCTAAAATATACCACTAAAGATTAAAGGAACTTGCGTGAGCAATGACAACAAGCCTTTAAAAGTCATACCAATGCTAGGATGGAAGGTAGTAGATGGCAGTAACTCTTGCCATAGGTTGTGCACACTTGTACCATAGAGGAAGTGTAGAGTAATTCGTAGGGCGAAAGTGTGAATGGTGTAAAGAAAAATAAATGAAACCTAAAATATACCACTAAAGATTAAAGGAACTTGCGTGAGCAATGACAACAAGCCTTTAAAAGTCATACCAATGCTAGGATGGAACGTAGTAGATGGCAGAAATCTCTGATGTGTTGCCTCCTGTAAACATACCATGTTTCCATATTTTTTTCCAAAATCGGAGAACAATGGAGAAAAAATATAAAAAGATAGAAAAGAGAGATCCACTCCTTAGAATTCACACTGTTCGAGGGGGCAACCTCCTTTACCTTACAGAAATGAAAAATACATGAAAATAACTCCTTTCTATATATAGGAGTCTAGGGGTCATAACATAATACATAACAATAATAATGTAAGGGCACAATAATAGCAATAGTGGGCTTCTATGGGTTACAATAGTAACAATATGGGCACTACATGGGTACATCAATATAATAAGTGGGTTGTACTAATAACAATAAGGGGTTACAGTAGTAGTATAGGGGCCTAATAGTTAAATTGTGTAACATAAAAACAAATAAATAACAACTAGAGCATATTGATAAATTGTCCACATGGGGGGAGAAGAAAAATGGATATATTATGCAGAAGCTTCAATTACTTTGCAAGGTGTCTATACATTTTCCGAGAGATCAAAGATACCACAAATAGGAGTATTTACACCTCACCTGTATAAGTAAAACACATAGTTAGAAATTATATGTAGGTATAAAATGGAAATTTCATAATCATATCCTCAATTCCATTCAAATGTGTATATGACTTAAACCATGGAGAATTGCCTTACCTTTCTCATTTTCTAGGTCGAAACCTCAAGATAGAGAAGTGAACCATCTAGGGATTCTTGAGTAAAAACATGAGAGGACAAAATAGGGACAAACCCCCAATGTGTGAACCAAGAAACCTTACATGGGAAAAGAAATATGGCTAAAACAAAAATACAGAGAGCAACTCCTCTGTCTAGCCTAAATAATAATGAGTAGAGGGCATTCCAAAGTAGGGTTTTACCCACCAATTGAAGCAAATCCAATCGTATTTACCCTCTAAGACAAAGAAAATATGAGATAGATCACACAAGAGGTGGGGAGGAATATATAGATGACAGAGAGCATCTTTAAAGAAAATAAATAAATAAAACTGGAGAGCATTCAATATATGGAACCTGGTGTAAATCACGAGTGGGGGAAATAAGTAGAAGATGCAAAACTTTCACAGCAGAAGATGAAACCATGCAAAGGAAAATCGTGAGACCAGTGGATGGGAGAAAGGTGAAGTGGAATTGTCGTGAAGAACAAGTCAAAGGACTCAAAATAAGTTACAGATTACCACTCCTAATTTTGATAGTTTGATGAGCGATACCACATCCTCTCCATTCAAAACCTGCCAGACAACCTACCTAATGCCATTAATATCATCACCTAGCAATCACGTGATGAAGGCCAAGGTGAAAGGCAGTGACTCAGAGCTTAATTTCTCAAGGGAAGTTGCACATGAGATTTCGAAATGAGGAAGAAATAAATAAAATGCATCCCCTTAAATCTAACTTTGGAAAAGCAAGGTGCGTAAAAAAAAAATTAATGCATAAGGGTATATATTAAACATGAACCAGTTAAGAAAGTGCACAGCCAAACATAATCATATATAATGGTTGATACGTTTTGGAAAATGGGGTTCCACAATGTTTATACTCTTTAAACCCTATCACTTTGGTTTAGATAGAGTATTAGGTGGAATAGTGGGTTTGGAAAATATAAAGGACACCTTAGTAATACTTGGTATATTTGAACAAATGGCGCTACTTATAAGTTGCATTGGAAGAGGACAAAGAAACCATAGGTGCAATTTAACCTAGCTCATATATATATATATATATATATATATATATATATATATATATATATATATATGATGATGGTTCACCTAGAAGTTCATAACATGTAAAACATGTATAGAAATGAATTGTTAAATCCTTTTTCAAAGGGATGCAAGCCACCTATACGCAATAAAAGAAATGTATAGGAAATGGGAGTTGTGACATATGGTATTAGAGCCTCTCAGGTCCAAAAAATGGGGCTTAATGGAACCACTGCCACAATAATTAAGTAGAGATGGTATATATACTATGAAAAATGTGTAACGGTTATGAGTAATGGACATTTGATATAATATGTAGATGTACTATGTTGTGTAGGGTAGAATGTAAGGACAACAAGAAAAAATGGCAGAGGAACCTCCTTGAGCTCAAACAAAAGGCGAAGGATTGTATGTTGAGTTAGGAAATGGAAAATAAAATTTGTTAAAGGCAAGTGAAGAGTAAGAAAGAATGATTAAAGGATTGAATAAAAAGTATATTCATAAAATAGTGGAACGTGATATGGAGAAATAAGGTAAAATGAGTAAAAAATCAGAAAAATTTGAAAGTGGAGGGGGGTTCTAATAGAGCATATCCCTAAGGATATAAGAGAAAGAAACAAATAGAGTTACAAGTGGAAAACCTGAACATCAAGCCCCCTACTTTTGATGGGGAAAATGAGTAGGATGCAAAGTCTTGGTTACATAATATGAATAAATACTTCCAGGTCTATAATTATGAGACAAACTTAAAGGCTATAATGGCCATTTACCAGCTACAAGATAAAGATGCCCTCTTGTGGGAAGAGGCTAATAGTGTGCATTTTCTTGAATAAAATATAGTATCTTGGGAGGATTTCCAAAAATATTTCAAAAATTGTTATTTAAGTGAATGCTATTATGTTGATCATGCCAAGGAGTTCCATGAATAACGCTGACACAACTCACAATGGATGAATTTGTGGAAAAAAATTTCAACTTGTTATATTATGTACCTTGCATCAAAGAATAAAAAGCTAAGGTACAACAATTTGTGAATTTTTTTCATACTATGAAAAGGACAGGATTGAGTTTGATAATCTAAAGATGATGGATGATGTTGTAAGGATGGCTAGGTTGTGTTATTAGTAGTTCAAAAATAAGTGTGAAGGTTCTAAATTATAGAAAAAAAAGGGTAAAATGAAATCTACAGTGGCATCTAAGTGGCATAAATATGGATATCTTAAGAACTTCGGTAAGGATTACCAAAGGAAAAAGTATAGTAAGATAAATGGAAATCAATTGAAACACTCTTAGGTGGGGTCAAAACCCATGGACCTGGAAGTTAAAAGGAGTAATGTGGAAAAAGAGAAAGGGACACTGAAATGTTACGGGTGTGACAAACTTCATTTTTTGAGGGAATTTTCACACTATCCCATATCTATACAAAATATACATGTCTTCCATGAAGCCACTACAATGAATGACCTCACTTGCAATATCCCTAGAATAAGTGTAGCCTTGGAAGAAAGACAAGTGGAGCATCAATCAAAATTATTGAAATTAAAGGTAGTATTTCCAACCAACCTGTTTTTGTTTCAATTGATCCCAAGGATATTTTAAGTTATTTGGACCAGACATGGTGGAAACATATACACTTAAAATTGAGAAATATAAAATTTCTTGGCTAGTGCATCTAACAACTCGCACCAAGAGAAGAGTAACCAAACAATTAAGGCAATGCCATCTTAATATAAATGGTTATTTAACAATAATGAATTTAAATTTGCTTCCCCTAGAATAATATGATATGCTAATAGGTGTGGATTGGCTTGAAAGTCAAAGAGCCATTGTAAAATGCTTAAAAAAAATAGTGACTTGTGTGAATTGGTAAGGACAAACTGAAACAATTTAGGTTGTGGAAAACCCATATCAGTTAGACAAAAACAACTTTACAAATGAAAAATACTGTGTGGAAGGGGTGCCAATTATTTATGGTTCCTGTAGAAGTGGTGAACAACAAGGTGGGGAACAAAACTTAGATATCCTTCCAATTATTAAGGACTTCCTAGATGTTTTTCTAGAAGAGATTCACAGTTTACCACCTCATAGAGATATAGACTCTTCCATTGGTTTGGTACCTGGTGCATCCCAAGTGTCTAGAGCACCTTACGAGATGAGTTTTCCTACATTATTGGAGTTGAAAATGGAGTTATAGGAGTTTTTCAACAAAGGCTACATTAGGCCTAGCATGTCACCATGGGGGGAATCTGTGTTATTTGTTAAAAATAAAGATGACACATTATTATGGTACATTGGTTATGGATAGTTAAATAAGTTGACCATAAAAAAAAATAAGTACCCATGGCCTCGTATTGATGACCTATTTGACCAGGGAAGGGAGACAACCATTTTTTCAAAACTCAACTTAAGGATAGGATATCAAAAATTTAGGATAAAAATTAAAGATATTCATAAAACAAACTTTAGGACTAGATATGAACACTACAAGTGTGTAGTGTTACTAGTCAGCCTTACTAATGCCCCATTAACATTTATGTGCTTGATGAACAACATACTTACCAAATATTTAAACAAATTTGTGCTGGTAATTATTGACGACATTCTCGTATATTCCATAAATAAATAAGAATATATAGAAAACATAAAATTGGCATTCTAAAATTTATGGGAAAGCCATTTGTATGCCAAATTCAGTAATTGTTACTTTTACAAAACTAGAATACAAGACATGGGTCATGTCATTTCTAGGGAAGGACTAGAAATTGATCACATAAAGGTTAAAGCATGGTTAATTGGCCCATACCAAAAGTTGTGTCTATTGTTCGATCATTTGTGGTACTCGTAGGATATTATTGTAGATTTATAGAGGGATTTTCTAGAATAGCATATCCTATCATATTATTACAAGAAAAATGAGTAAAATTTGAAAGGACTATAGAATGTGAGAAGACTTTTGATAAACTAAAACATTTACTCACAATGACTCCCATCCTAAAATTTTCATATCAAAATATATAATTCATAGTTTGCACATATGCTTGTATAGAGGGGTTAGGCTAACTTTTGCTCCAAGATAATTCTAATATGGCTTATGAGTCAAGGAAGTTGAAAATCCATGAAAGGAACCATGTTTTATATTATTTAGAGCTAGTTTCTATCATACATGCCTTAAAAATATCGAGGCATTATTTGTTAGGAAAGAAGCTCATTTTGGTAACTAACCATAACATTTTAAAATATCTTTTTAGTCAACTAGATCTAAATTCTAGACAAGCTACATGGATGTCGTTCCTTAGTGAATTTGAATTCAACACAAAACACATAAAGGGGAAATAAAAAAAAAGATAGCAGACGCTTTGAGAGGACACACTTACAATCTAATGGAAGTGGTCGTTAGAAGTACTAATATAGATTTCATAAAGTATATTAGGAACTCCATAAACAATGACCCAAAATATCTAGAAATACAACATAAATTACAACAAATTCACATTCCTGGTTATGCAAAAAGATTTGAAAAATTGTTGATTTACGAAAAAAGATTGTATATTCCCAATGTATTTTCTTTGGAGCATATGATACTTGATAATATCATAATAAATTTTACTCAAGACATACTAGGTACCGAAAGATGATCATATCATTGAAAAAAATTTATTTTGTTTAGGTACAAAGAAAGAAGTGGAAAAATATCTGTCAAAGTGCTTAGAGTGTCGACACGTAAAATTTGAACATCAACAACCTGTTGGGTTGTTGAATCCACTACATACTCCATAATGAAAGTGGGAAATATTCTCCTTATATTTTATTATTGGATTACTGAGAACAAATATATAGCATGACTCCATCATGGTAGTGTTAGATACACTAATTAACACATATCATTTCACACCAGTACAATCCACTTATGGTAGGGCTTAGATTGCCAATGTCCTTATGAAGGAGATTTTCTGATGACATGAAGTGCCTAAAATGATAGTGTCAAATAGGGATGCCAAATTCACCTCAAATTTTTGGAAGTCATTTTTTGGGGGCATGGGCACTAAATTAAATTTTAGTACAACATACCATCCTCAAACGGATGGAAAAACTGAGAGAACCAACCAGATTTTAGAAGACATGCTCAGAATGTATGTTATGGACAAGCCTACAAAATGGGAAGATTTTATGCATTTAGCTGAGTTCAAATACAACAATAGGTATCAAAGATCTATAAAAATGATCCCTTTTTAATCATTGTATGGAGGAAAATGCCATAAGATATTTAGTTTGAGTCAACAAGAGCATACATTGATTCTAGGGCAAGATGCATTGCCAAGAATGGAGCACACATTGTGAAGAATTCAACATAATATCAAAATAGCACAAATAGAGAAAAAGAGTTGTGTAGATAGAAAAAGAACATATATAAAATTAAAACTTGGGGCTTATGTTTATTTGAGGGTTAAACCAAGGAAAAGTACATTGAGGATGAAAACCTGTCTAAATTTAGCACCATGGTTTTGTGGACCATTCGAAATTTTGGATCAAGTTGGACCCATAGCTTATCAATTATCATTACCCAGTCACATTAAAGTTCATAAATATTTTAATGTATATTTAATTAAGAAACATGTACATGATAGTTCTCACATTATGGATTGGAAAATTCTATAGGTGAACCCCAAACGAGACTTACTAGCAAAACCTCTTTGTATTCTAGACGAGAAAGAGATCTAGATTCTCAATCGAGCGATCGTTTGGGTTAAAGTGAAATGGAAGAATTTTACTCCCAAAGAGGCTACATGGGAGCATGAAGAAAAGATGTAGAAAAAACACACAACATGTTTCCATATAGAAGAAACTGGAAATTAAACAATGACGACAGTGTAGATAAAAATGGGGGAACATGTGAGATCCCTTGGCTTTTGAAATATTTAGTATTTTTCATTTTTAAGATTTAAAATATGTTAGTTTAGATGGTAATTCCATAACTTATGTAAATGAACAAGATACAAGTTGTTATTTAATAAATAATTTCCTTTAAAAATAATAATAATGGAAAATTACTTGGAATTAGACACTTGAGTAAAGAGATAATTTCCAATCTCAATCATAGATAAGAATGATATAAATCATCGATGGGAAACAAATGTTTCCAAAGTATAAGAATTTAATGAATGGGAGAAAACGATCCATTAAATATAGAAGGTGGAAAACGATGCTAGTATATGGAAGGATAAAGTGTAGTTAAGGAGAAAAGTAGGCTTTAATAGTGAAAATCCTTCCATAAAAGTGGAATGCCGCTAACGAGAAAAATAAATTATAGAAGAAAAGGTATAAAAATACATATGGAGAAAATGAAAGGGATTTTATGCTCTAAGGGATCTTACTGCAAATCGGTCTTAGCAAAGGGGCGAACTCGAGGATTACAATTCAAGGTTGGGAAGCAAAATAGTGTGATATTTGCCAAGTGACTTTTCATTAGTAGATCTGGTTGGAATATCTTCGACATGTTAGCATAGTTCAGTTATTATATTTTTATTAAAATTCTCTTAAAATTAATAGTTAGTGGAAGATGTAATTTTCTAATAACCTTGTAGATAGACTGATGACATAATTTGTCATGTAAATAAATAAATTTCAGCTTGTAAAAGAAATGTTTATGCTTTGCAATAAAGTAGTATAGGCTATTATAAAGTAAATTTTGTTATTCTCATAATATGTAAACATTCAGTTGGTGTACAGTTTGTTACATATATGTGCAATTACTTTGCCATAATCTAAACTAGAATTTTTATAAATTGAATATCTTTTAATGGAAAGCTAGATGACCTAATTATATGACTTGGTGTGAACTACTTTAAAAAAAAGTGACATGTTAGTACAAATTTGTTTTGTAGCCGAGTACAATAGAAGGTAATACCTACAAGAATTTTATTTTTTATGTGACTACAGTAGATGTTCCACGTATAAAAAGAGAACTATACCTAATAGTAAAACATTGTAATATATAATGACTTCTGAAGTGCAAGATCAATTGTTCTGATATACATTTCATCCTTATAAATTTTAGGGTTAAGGGATTCTTAATGCAGAAATGTGGCTTATTGCTCATGGGAATTCGTAACTACGTGGTGGGTATACATCCATCTATGAACATATATAAATTTATGAGTATCACCTAGGATGATTGGGCCTCTGTGTAATGAGGTTGTAAATGTATGGCAAATAGATAATGGTTGAAAATGGTTATGAATCATTTTTTCATGGTATTATTTGTTTGAAAGAAAATAATACATAGACTAATACCACAGAAAAGATTTCTAATTCTATATATGTAAACATTATGAGTAGAGATAATATCATTCTTTCGAAAACACTAACTGTATATCTAATGAAGAAAATATGATACAAATAATTAAAAGTCAAAGGTAGGAAGTATGTACACATTTATCCATATACAAAATTTTGCATGTTCTAGAACAATTCATAAATACAATAGAGGACAATAGCTACAAAAGTAGCATTATTTGAAATTAACTGTTGCACCAACAATGGATACCAATTACACAAGGGTAGACACAAGAAATTATTGCAAAAAATTATAGATCACTAGTAAACCTTTGATAAGGTGTATATCTATATGTACTAAACGAGATATAAAAGTTAAGAAAGGTCATACGCAAACTTGATTAACTTAATCGAGTAAAATGTTTTCAACGGGATTACATAGATGTCTCCTCTTAGAACTGAGGTAATTATATAAAATAAACCAATGTTATAGGAGTTGTGCCTCATGAAGGTGAGACACCACTCGGTGAAGTCTGAAAGTGAAAATATGAATCAGGTATGACTGAAATTGTCATTGAGCATTTACATAAAAAAAAATATCTCTTAGCAATAGAGTAGGATCTAGCATTTACACTTATGTTTTCCTGGGTGCATTAGAATACGGTTCTACAATAACAATGACAAACTTAAGCCTAGAACATAGAAAGAGATAACAAACCTAATCTGTTTGAGGTAGAATCGACAAACTGAATATTGTTGCCTTGACAAATATGTAGATGCAACTCTTGCCATAGGTCATGTGCACCTATAGCATAAAGGAAGTATAGAGTAAGTTCTAGGGAAAAATTATGAATAGTTTAAAGAAAAGTAAATGAAACATAAAATATATCACTAAATATTACAAGAGGTTTCATGAGCAATGAAAACAAGCTTCTAAAACTCGTACCTATACTACGATGGAAGGAAGTTGATGGCAGAAATCTTTGAAGTGCTTCCTCCTGTAAACATACCCTTTGTAAACATACCTATTGCCATATTTTTTCCAAAATCATAGAGAAATGGAGAAAAAATAGGTTCACTTAAATCCTGTAACATAAAAACAAAGAAAGAAAGCTAGAGCATATTGATAAACCTGTCCACATAGGGGGGGAAGTAAAACTTATATATTATGAAAAGCTTCGTTACCTAGTGAGGTTCTTGTAACATTTCCTAAAGATCAAAGTTACCATAAATAGTAGTATGTACGCTTCACCTTTATAACTAAGAGGCATAGTAAAAAATTATATGCAGGTATAAAATATAGATTTCATAATAATAACCTCAATTCAAGTCAAATGTGTATACCACTTCTCTGGACAATTGCCTTACCTTTCTCCTTTTTTAGATCGAAACCCTCAGTTGGAGAAGTGCATCGTCCAACAATTCCTGAGTAAATAAGTGAGAAGACAGAATAGGGACAAACCCGCGATGCATGAACTAGGAAAACTTACGCAGGAAAAAAAATATGCTAAACCAAAACCACAGAGAACAACTCCTTTGTCTGGCTTGAATAAGAATGATTAGAGGGTATTTTGAAGCAAGGTTTTACCCACCAATCGAAGAAAGTCCAAAATTATTTACCCTTTAAGATGAAGTTAATATGAAAAATAGAGCACAAAAGAGGTGGGGAGTAATGTGCAAAGGACAAAGAGTGTCTTTAAAAAGAAAAAAAACATAGAGCATTCAGTACCTGGAACCTGGTGTAAATTACCAGTGGTATAAGTAGGTGGAGCTTGCGAAATGCTCATAGCATAAGGAAAAGCCATGCATGATCCAGGTGGATGTTGGTGGCCACCCACCTATCCCATTTGGACCCCCAAAACTGTCTCTTTCAGTCTTTTCAGTTTCCTAAATTGCAGCACAGTTTACTATTTTTAGCAGTTTTTTGGGTCCTGAACTTCCGGAGCCATTTTGAGGCCCTAAACGACGTTTTTTTGATAATCTGGGGCAACATGGGACTGGACCCATGTTGCCTCCCAAAGTGGTAGTACTCGAATAGATCTTTCTAACGAGCTATCGTACGCGTCAAACAGAGATCGTATGCCAAAGTTACGACCTCGGGAAATTGATGTACCAATTTACCCAAACAGGGCCCACAATTTGGCGTTTCATCTTCTAGGGTTAGGTTTTGGGATGTGAAGGGTTTTCCATTATTTCTCAACAATAAATAGGCCTTCGAGCCTCATTGTAACTGAGTTCATAACAGTTCAGAGGCATGTAGCCGCACATCTCTTCTCAGAGATAAGCTACCATCGCCCTAGCTGGTTTATTTCCATTTCTGGTTGTAAGCATATTTCAATATTCTACATTAATGAAATGAAGTATTATTTCCGCCGCATCTTTGTATTATGGTTATCTCATCTCTGTATTTATGGTTATCTCTGTAATTTGTTGCGTTCCTGTTTAAATCCGGATCAGTGGTATCAGACCGATCTGCTTTTTCTCTGTTTTTCTTTGCATGTCCCCAACGAGGTCGGGATATAAGGAGTTAGGGCTTGAATTGGTCGAACCTTTGCAAGACCAGCCTCGAAAATCCCGATGGCCTCCCATGGCAGATGAGAAGAAAGATGAGGGGGCAGGAGATCCTATCAAAATCTTGCTCGAAGAAGCGCTCGAGCGGAAAAGGAACGCGATGATGGATAGCTTTGCACAGATCCTTCAGCGGCTACCCAAAGGCGACGCATCAGCTTCCAACAGCGACTCTGGAAACGTCACACCGTTTAAGGTACAAGTTAATTTTGAAATCCCCATCTTCAAGGGTAAAATAGACGCAGATGTTGTAGATAAATGGTTAAATATGTTAGATGGGTATTTTTTTGTTCATGAATTTTCAAGTCGGGAAAAGATTGTTTTCGCTCTTCTCAAAGTAGCCCCCCACATCAAGGACTGGTGGGAAACCTACTGTGAGCAGAAGGATGAATGTACAGGCTCACTATTTTCAGCCACACCCACTTGGAATGACTTCCGGGATGCCATCAAGGAGCAGTACTACCCTGTCGGAAGCTATGAGGACAAATACATCAAATGGACCACACTACGGCAGGGATGAGACCAAGATGTGTCGGAATTCACAAACATTTTTCATACCCTTCGTACACAGTTGGGTATCAAACATTCTGAGCTACATCTGGTACTCAAATACCGCGGCTGCCTACACAAATAAATCCAGGAAGAGATGGCGTTCTCGAACATCTCCTCACTCGGCACAACATACTGATACGCTGTCAAAATTGAGCAAAAGTTCAAACAGAAGAAGCATGACTTTGGATCTGCAAATCCGAAGCCCAAAGGACAAATCCAAGGCGGGGTGACCCAAGACGACCCGTCGAAGCCGCAAGAAAAGAACAACACCATGAAGCCGAAGAAGGACACAGGGAAGTGGTGTGAGTTCCACAAGAGTCCCACTCATAACACAAGTGAGTGTCGGACCAAGCAGTTGCTGGTGGCTGAGTTGAAGGCTTCCGAATCAAATGCATGTTCCGACCCTGACCAGAACTCGACAAGGGGAATGGCAAAGGGAAGCAGATCATTGATGCCGATCCCAGCGCCACTGTTGCCACCGCCAAGATTCAGAAAGATGAGCCCGAAAATCCAGAGGAAGGGGAGCGTCTTTTCCACTCACAGATGTGGGTGAAGGGTTCGCCGCTACAATTCATTGTCGACAGTGGCAGCCAAAATAACATCATTTCAGCAGAGGTCGTGAAGCATTTGGACCTACCGACTACACCGCACCCGCAGCCGTACAGTATCAGGTGGCTTCATGAAGGACGAGATCTGAAAGTTCGCCAGTAGTGCCGCCTTCCCTACAGCATCAAACCCTTTACAGACGAGGTATTATGTGATGTTACACCTCTGGATGTTTGTGATGTATTATTAGGCCAACCATACTTGTGGAGGCGAAATGTCGTGTATGAGTCCAGGCCTCGTGTTGTCATTATTTCTTTGAATAATTCATTATACAGGATACCAGAGGTAGCCCCACCTACCGCCACATCTTTGATCACTACCAAGAAAGGCAGCAAGCTATCACAGAACAGGAAATTCATTTGTCTGGTCCACTCCCAAAGTAAGGGGAAGATCGTTGCTACATCCATGACCATTGCAAAGGGTTCCTCTATGCAGCAGCAACAACAAAGGAATACGGTCATGACAGAACACATGAACAACTTCTCACCCACAGGAGTACCACACAAGCTTCAATTGGGCGACAAAGTCTGGTTGCATATGAAGAGAGAACGCCTTACTAGAACCCATCAGAAACTCAGATCACTCCGACATGGTCCTTACACCAGTACCAAGGCTACAGGTAATAATGCTTTGAGGCATAGCATTCCTCCATTCCTTTGCTTGCACCAAGTGATCAATGTGGACCGTCGTCGACCATGCTTCCCACCATTTCTGAACACATCAGAGATTGCAGAACAGCTCACCAGGGACCAAGTTCAGCAGATGGAGGAACTCAACGCAATGGGGACCATTGCTTCCTAAGGGGGGAGGAATGATCCAGGTGGATGTTGGTGGCCACCCACCTATCCCATTTGGACCCCCACAACTATCTCTTTCAGTCTTTTCAGTTTCCTAAATTGCAGCACAGTTTACTATTTTTAGCAGTTTTTTGGGTCCTGAACTTCCGGAGCTGTTTTGAGGCCCTAAACGATGTTTTTTTGGGAATCTGGGGTCTCAAAGTGGTAGTACTCAGATAGATATTTCTAAAGAGCTATCGTACACGTCAGACGGAGATCGTATGCCAAAGTTACGACCCCAGGAAATTGATGTACCAATTTACCCAAACGGGGCCCACAATTTGGCGTTTCATCTTCTAGGGTTAGGTTTTGTGATGTGAAGGGTTTTCCATTATTTCTCAACAATAAATAGACCTTCGAGCCTCATTGTAACTGAGTTCATAACAGTTCATAGGAATGTAGCCGCACATCTCTTCTCAGAGATAAGCTACCATCGCCCTAGCTGGTTTATTTCCATTTATGGTTGTAAGCATATTTCAGTATTCTACATTAATGAAATGAAGTATTATTCCCACTGCATCTTTGTATTATGGTTATCTCATCTCTGTATTTATGGTTATCTCTATAATTTGTTGCGTTCCTGTTTAAATCCAGATCAATGCAAATCCCAATGGTGAGACTAAGAGATGAGAGAAGAGAAAAGCAAAAGTGTCATCAAGAATAGGTCAAAAGACTCAAAATTATTTAGGGATTACCACTCCTAGTTCTTGCCATTCGATGAGCGATACCACATTGCCTGTGTCCAAACCATGTCAAATAACCTATCCAAAAAAATTAATATCATTATTTGGCCATCATGTGATGAAGGCTGAGGTGGAAACCTAGGATAAGGATATTAATTTCTCAAGGAAAATGGCATAGGAGTCTTGGGAACGAGTAAGAAACAAATAAAGTACATCCCCTCAAATCTATCTTTGGAAAAACAAGGTGCATGAAAACAAAATTAATGCATAAGGGTATACATTAAAAATGAACCAGTTAAGAAAGAACACACACAAAAAAATCATATATAATTGTTTATACCATTTGGAAAAAGGGTTCAATAATTTTCATACTCCCTTAACCCTATCACTTTAGTTTATATGGAATATTAGGTGGAATAGTGGGGTTGAATAATATAAAGGATGCCTTAGTAATATGTAGTTTATTTGAATAAATGGTTCTACATATAAGTTGTATTAGACGAGGAAAAACTAACCATAGGTGCATTTTAGCCTAGCCCAAATATATATGTATATACATGATGATTCACCCAGAAGTTCATAACATGTAAAACATGAAGATAAATGTGTTCTAGACCTCTTTCCTACAAGTGTAAAACATGTATATAAATGAACTATAAAATCCTCTTTCAAAGGGATGTAAGAGACCTGTACGCAAAAATGTATAGAAAGTGGGATTTGTGACAGTTTGAGACCATTTTCGAATGCATTGGGAGTTGCTTCTTGCTGTCCTACATACATTTCTATACAAATTCACTAGGTGGAAATATCTTAACATAAACAATAGAAATGGGACATTTATCCAGTAATATAAAACTACCAAATTCCTAACTCTACACATGTTACAATGACAAAGTCCCACATGGTCAATCATTGTAACGACCCAACACCTTAACATATTTACAATGAGCCACATGCTAATTAACACTCAAATTTCTAATTTGTACAATTTATGAGGGAAATTCCTTTCCTTGTAGGAATTTCGTGGCTGCTCTCATATCTTAGAAAAATATGTTGCTTGGTTGTTTGTACTCCTGCATCACCAAGTCAAGAAGATTTTTTTTGTAATTCACGTTAACCAATGTCAAAGATGAACAAACAAATATATCAAGGAAGAAATAAAAAATTAGAGTGTGGAAGGTCAATGTTAGGACTTGGTGTGCAAAACTTCTCTTAGTTGTTAGGAAACATTTATTCTATTTAGAATGCTAAGAAGGATAAATAAAAAAACGTGGTAAGAGCAAGTCAAGAAGATTTTTTTTTTGTAATTCACTTAAACCAATGTCAAAGATGCACAAAGAAATATATCAAGGAAGTAATAAAAAATGAGAGTGTCGAAGGTCAATCTTAGGAATTGGTGTGCAAACCTTCTCTTAGTTGTTATGCAACATTTGTTCCCTTTAGAATGCTAAGAAGGATAAATAAAAAACATGGTGGTAAGAGCTTTAAATGTAGAACAAAAACCCTCTTCTTGTTACGAAATTAACCTATCCATTGAAAATCTTGGATCTTAGCTAGTTCAAGCACAAAGCACTCCACTACAATGAAAAGGCTAAGGGAGGTAGTTACCCTAACAGTGACAGATTAATTCCCACTACTGACCAAACCAAAGTAATAACCATCATCACGCAATGGAACATGTACATGGCTCAAACAAACTATGCAACCTCTCCATGCCTTCCACATTTTCACTTCACATGGACAGAACAACGATTATCCATCCACATAAGTGTATGTGCCATGAGAGTCTTGAGGGTCAAGAACACTTGTTGCATATTATAAAGTATATAACTCGACAATAGAAAGTAGTACCTACATAAGGTTACTATTGAAAATAGCAACAAGAAACGTTAAAAATAGAAATGCTATAAATAGCATTTCGTGATGGATTCCAATTTTAGTTAGTCCCTAAACTAAAATTGAGAAGTGAAATTTGAATTTGATCTTAGCAGTTGTTTGCAAAATAATTACATAATTCATCTTGAGTTAATTAGTTGGAGAAAATCAAACATGAAGTCTATGTGAAGACATGCAACAGTTTCTCCATTGATTGAGGAATTTATCCCTCAACTAAAGAGATAAGGATGAGTTGTAATTTGAGTTGTAATAATTTAGCTCAGTTAACTAAGTTGAGTCTAGTTAGATTAGTTCAAATAGTTTGTTGAATTGATTGTGAGTTTAGTTAGTTAATGCATGCATGCATGTAATTGTTGCACTTCAGATAACTGAATATTCTCTCATAAATAACTCATGCATGTCATTTCAATCAGGGAACTAGTTGAGATTAGAGGAAGGGACAATGTAATATCAATTGGAGGATTTTTCCTATAAGGAAACTCATCCCTGCAGAAGGAATCATCTCCTTCAGGATTGTGCAGTTAGATCAGAGATTAGTGAGTGTGTGAAGAGGCCAATTCACACAGGTGGCAACCCTGGACCCCAAGGAAAACTACACAAGGAAATAGGAGGCTTGGAGGGCAGAGGAGAAGGTTTATGAGAAGCCTTTGATTGTCTATGAGTCATAGTTGGATTGCACAGAGAGCATGATATCTTGTGAGTTGATTCTTTTTGTAATCTGAATGTCATATTTCTACTTGTATGATAATATAGAGATTGGGGTTTTAGGCTGAGGCTTTCCCCGAGTTATTCTTCTGTGTTCATGTATGATTTATTTCGCTTTCTCAGTTATATGTGTTCTATTTGATCTTTCTCATATTTCGATTAAGCTTCCTCAAAGTTTGCTGTAGAAGTAGATCAGATATTTTTCTTTAGTATATTTCATAATCTGTTGATCTACACTGAGAATTTCTACATGGTATCAGAGCAAAGGTTATCAAAGGAGAGAACAATATAAAAGAAGGGAGAATTTCAAACTTTGAGGTTCCTAAATATAGAAATTAAGTTCTTATCACATCTGATTTCCACAAATGGCGTTCAATGGTTTGAGGCTCGAGTATGCCGTTGATGGTAGCTCGAATTATATAGCCTGGAATGATTGCATGGAAGTAGTATTAAAGGATAACGGTCTAAAGGAATTCCTTGCTCAAGAAGTCCCCAAGCCCATAATGGCTAATGCTACTGAATTGGCAGAATGGAAGAAATGTGTGGCTATAGCAAGGAGAATCCTTCTGGAGGGAGTTCGAGACCACATATTCTCGAGTCTCCATGGGAAGGATACACCGTTTCTGATGTGGAAAACATTCAAAGATCTATATCAGAAGAGAAGCAATCAGAGGAAGTTGGCGCCGAAAAACAAGCTTCCGAAAATCAAGTGTGAAAAGGGCGACACGATCTCTACATATCTGAACAAGCTCATGACCTGCAGGGATGAGCTCGGAAGTGTAGGGATCATGACAACCGATGATGACATGGTGAGTCTTTCACTCCTTGGTCTTCGTAAGTGCTGGCATAGCTACCAATAATCGGTTAATGGAAGAGAGAAACTACCATATTGGGAATGACTTTGGTCGGATCTGATGTAGGAGGAGATAAGAAGAAGCACCAAACATGGTTCTTTATCCAAGGAGGATGAAGAAAAAATGTGCCTTAGTGAGTAAGGGGAAATTTCAAGGAAAGTTGGTAGAGGGATCACATGAATCCATACCTCTAGGTCGGTGGTGGGGTGATGTGGAGTTACAATCCCAAGAAGGTTGGAATAAGGGTAGGACCATTGAGGTACCCAACCTATTTGATTAGACCTTACTATGGGATCCGCAATGAGGAGTACCATGATTGGCTGAGTGGCTAGAGACAAATGCAGATGGAGCAATAAAGATAGCTACAGTGCAGGAATCCCAAGACAGTGCAGAGCTAGTAGCCCACAACAATGGGAGAGTCATAGGAGTGTTGCACCAATGTGGGATGGCACAGAGAGTTGTATATCAATACAAGATGCATTGAGTGTTGCAATGGCTCAGAGGTGATAGAGGGAGCACTTTTCAGTGGCAAAGGAAGCTTCAACATCAGGGGATGTTTCTAGCCCAATAGGGAGGTCAGTTAGGAGATTTTTTTGTTTCTAGAGTTACTGGAGCAACAACACTTGGGAAAAGTGTTGCATGTAGCACATTCTGAAGGTTGAGGACTAGGTTTGGGTTGACTGCCTTTCCTGTTCAGAGGGAGTGTTTAAAATACCAACAAGAAATGCTTAAAATAGAGATACTAAAAATAGCATTGGTATAAATAGAAGTTCAGGTACCAGTGTTGGACATAGCAACAAGGAATGAAAAATGGAAGTGCTAAAAATATAATTGATATAAATATCATTTTGGGATCGATTCCAATTTTAGTTAGTCCCTCAACTAAAATTGAGAAGTAAAATTCGAATTTGATCTTAGCAGTTGTTTATAAAATAATTAATTAATTCATCTTGACTTAATTAGTTGGAGAAAAATCAAACATGAAGTCTATGTGAAGACATCGAGTAGTTTCTCCATTGATTGAGGAATTTATCCCTTAGTTAAAGAGATAAGGATGAGTTCTAATTTGGGTTGTAATTAGTTACCTCAGTTAACTGAGTTAAGTTCAGTTAGATTAGTTCAAATAGTTTTTTGAACTGATTGTGAGTTCAATTAGTTAATGCATGCATGCATGTAACTGTTGCACTTCAAATAACTGAATATTCTATTATAAATAACTCATGCATGTCAGTTCAACCAGAGACCCAGTTGAGATCAGAGGAAGGCACAATGTACTATCAGTTGGAGGATTTTTCCAATATAGGGAACTCATCCATGCAAAAGGAATCATCTCCTTCAAGATTGTGCGGTTAGATAAGGGATTAGTGAGTGTGTGAAGAGGCTCACACAGGTGGTAGCACTGGACCACAAGGAAAACTGCGCAAGGAAATAGGAGGCTTGGAGGGCAAAGGAGAAGGTTTTTGGGAAGCCTTTGACTATCTATGAGCAAAACTTGGATTTCAGAGAGAGTAGGATAGCTTGTGATCTAATTCTTTTGTAATCTGAACATATTTACAGTTGTATGATAATACAGAGATTGAGGTTTTAGGCTGAGGCTTTCACTGAGTTATTCTTTTGTGTTCATGTATGATTTCTTTCTCATTCTCAGTTATATGTGTTCTATTTGATCTTGCTCATAATTTGATTAAGCTTCCACAATTTTTTTTGTAGAAGTAGATCTGGTATTTTGCTTTAGTATATTTCATAATATGTTGATCTACAATGAGAATTTCTACAGTTACATGGGTTGGGATCTGGTCGAAAATAAATAAGTAACAATCCCAATCCTTAAGCTATGGAAAAGGATTCCGTTAGACCAGCAATCTAGCATTGTCTTAGGCTTGAAATTAACAAAAAGGAAAAAAATAAATATTCAACAAATATTGAATCTTGAGCAAAGTTTGGGTGTGAAATCAAATTTAAATGTGGAAAAGATACAACCTTACTTGTTACAGGAGAAATAAAAAGCATATTGAAAATCAATAGGTGTTTTTCCTCTGCAAAGTCAAATTCAAGAGTCATCGTGTTGATATAGAAAATATTTCTATATATTTATTTTAAAAAGAATAACAATAATAATTGTCTGATTCATAATTATTCTTAGTTATTTTTATGAGTGGTTTTGGAGGGATGTTACAAAGGGAAAACTAGTAGCTAGTAGTGGAAACAACTTTAGAGTCCTAGAAGGTCAATACAAGAAAAAAATATGGAAAGAAAGAATAAGAAACAACAAGTAACAAAAACTTGAACCAATTAAATACATAAAACTAGAAGTGTCAAATAAAGCCCAATACTCCCATAATTAGCCAAACCCATCAAACTAAGCTCATAAAAATAACCAATATTCTTCATAAATTTAGATCAAATGTGACATTGTGTAAATAAATGTTAAATAAATAACCTATAATACACTTACAAAAATCATTAAATATATAAATAAAAAAATTAAAATGAATTACCCTTTTTTTAATTATTATTATTATTATTATTATTTTACTTTTATAAATTATTATACTATATTACATATCTTGTATTAAAATGTAAACTTAAAAATTATTTTTCATAATTATAATTATATTTATATTCTATAATAAAAATATATATTATTTTATCTTAACTATAAAATAATATTAATTTTTTAAATTGCAAATTTCCACATATTTCCTTAATTTTCTCAATATATCTAATCGAGGTGGATGTTCGTGGCCACTCATGTATCCCACTTGGACCCCCACAACTATCTTTTTCAGTTTTTTAGTTTTTGTAATTGTAGCACAATTTACTATTTTCAGCATTTTTTTGGGTCCTGAACTTACAGAGTCATTTTGAGGCCCTAAAAAACTTTTTTTTAGAAATCTGGGAGTAACATGGGTCCATGGACGAATTTTTCTCTTCTTGAAGTTATAGTTCTCCAATATATATGTCTAACGAGCTATTGTATGTGTCAAACGGAGATCGGGTGCCAAAGTTACAATCCCGGGAAATTGATGTACCAATTTACCCAAACGGGGCCCACAATTTGGTGTTTCATCTTCTAGGGATAGGTTTTGGGATGTTAAGGGTTTTTCATTCTTTCTCAATAATAAATAGGCCTCTGAGCCTTATTGTAACATAGTTTAGATGCATGTAGTCACCAGATCTCTTCTTAGAGATAAGCTACCATCGCCATAGCGAGTTTATTTCCATTACTGTTTGTAAGCATATTTCAGTATTTTACATTAATGAAATGAAGTATTATTTCCATTGGATATATATGTTTATGGTTATCTGTAATTTGTTACGTTCCTGTTTAAATCCGGAACAATGGTGCTTTTTTTTCTCTATTTTTCTTTGCATGTCCTCAACAAGGTCGGGATATAAGGATTTAGGGCTTGAATTGGTCGAATATTTGCAAGACCAGCCTTGCAAATCCCGACATCCTCCCATGGCAGATGAAAAGAAAGATGAGCGTGCAAGAGATCATATCAAAATCTTCCTCAAAGAAGCCCTCGAGCTATAAAGAAATGCGATGATAGATAGCTTTGCACAAATCCTTTCGTGATTACCCAAAGGCGACACATCGGATTCCAACAGCTACTCTAGAAACACCACATCGTTTAAGGTACAGGTTAATTTTGAAATCCCCATCTTTGAGGGTCGAATAGACGCAGATGTAGTAGATAAATGGTTAAATCTGCTAGATGGGTATTTTTCTGTTCAGGAATTTTGAGTCGGGAAAAGATTGTTTTCGCTATTCTCAAAGTAGCCCCCCCACGTCAAGCACTGGTGGGAAACCTACTGCTAGTAGAAGAATGAATGTACGGGCTCTCTATTTTCAGCCACACCCACTTGGGATTCATTCTAAGATGCCATCAAGGAGCAGTACTACCCTGTCAAAATCTATGAGGACAAATACATCAAATGGACCACACTGTGGGAGCGACGGGAGGGAAGGGACCAAGATGTGTCGAAGTTCACAAATATTTTTCATACCCTTCGCACAAATTTGAGTATCAAGGACTCTGAGCTGCATTTGGTACTCAAATACTGTGGCTACCTAAACATATACATCCAGGAAGAGATGGAGTTCCTGAACATCTCCTCCCTTAGGAACGCATATCGATATGCCGTTAAGATCGAGAAGAAGCTTAAAAAAAAGAAGCGAGACTTTGGATTTGCAAATCTGAAGACCAAAGGATAAATCCAAGGTCAGATGACCCACGACAACCCGTTGAAGCCATAAGAAAATAACAACACCACGAAGTTGAAGAATGACATAGGAAAGTGGTTTGACTTCCACAAGAGTCTCACTCATAACACAAGTGAGTGTCAGACCAAGCAATCACTAGTGGCTGATTTGAAGTTTTCAGAATCAGATGCACGTTCCGACCTTGTGTCAAAACTCGACAAGGGGAATGGAAAATGGAAGCAGATCATTAATGCGGAGCCCAGCATCGTTGTTGCCACTGCCAAGATCCAGAAGAATGAGCCCAAAGACATAGAGCAGGGGGAGCATATTTTCCACTCACACATGTGGGTGAAGGGTTCGCCACTACAATTCATTGTCGATAGTGGCAGCCAAAAGAACCCGATTTCAGCAGAGGTTGTGAAGCAGTTGGGCCTATCGACTACACCACACCTACAACCATACAGTATCAAGTGGCTTCACGAAGGACAAGATCTCAAAGTTCGCTAGTAGTGCTGCCTTCCCTACAGCATCAAGCCCTTCATAGATGAGGTATTGTGTGATGTTACACCTCTAGATGTTTGTGATGTATTATTAGGCCAGCCATACTTGTGGAGGTGACATGATGTGTATGAGTCAAGGGCTCGTGCTGTCATTATTTCTTTGTGTAGTTCATTGTACAAGATACCAGAGGTAACCCCACCTACCACCACCTCTTTGATCACTGCTAAGAAAGGCAACAAGCTCATCTCCCAGACTAGGAAATTCATCTGTCTGGTTCTCTCCCATTTTTAAAAGGGGAAGATTGTCACCACATCCTGTAGGAATTTACAGGGTAAGTTCCTCAGATAGAACACCAAAGGACACCACTCACAACCAGATCGTAGATCAATACACCAGTATTTTTGACGTGGTTAAAACCCTCAAAGAGGGAAACAGTCCACAGCCTGAGCAAACGTGGCCACTTCAGGCAATTTATTAATAAAAGAATGAAAATTTACATAAGCTTCTCTCATAGACAGATTACCCTGCAAATGACCCTCCATGCGCTTTAAATAGAAATCGTGGACCAATCGGGTGTCAAGCCACGGATCAAGTGTCGATAATACCGAGGAGAGAATGAACCGTCGGATCACTACATATTGTGACCGTCGGATTGTAAGTTACAAAATGTACAAGGTAAAGAAACACACGTTACCTAACTCTATACTAGACCAAGTTGTACTTAACTATTTCCTATGTGTCGGAATATCCTAACATCCCCCCTTAAGAACAACTTGGGATAGGATTGAAGGATTTACAAATATGACACAATAGGAGAAGGCAGGAGGCACTAGAGCCTATCCCCCCTTAGTGACAACTTCTTGAACTCCAACCGTAAATCAAAGTTTAGTGAACTTTGCCTCTGTGAGAGCCTTTGTAAAGATGTTTGCAACTTGATCATCTCTTGAACAATATTTCACTTCAAGAACATGGTCATGAATGAGCTTTCTGATGAAGTGCATGTGCAGTTCAATGTGTTTGTTGCGCTGATGTTGGACTGGATCTTTGCATAGCTGAATGGCACTTTGATTATCACACCAAAGTGTAGTCGGATGCTGCTGCTGAAAGCCAAATTCTGACATGATCTGACGAAGCCACAAGGCTTCCTTACTAGCTTCTACGACACCAAGATATTCTGCTTCTGTTGAAGAAAGAGAAATGGCACCTTGTTCTTGCAGGCCCATCTCATAGGTCCTGAACCAAGAGTGAACATATAACCTACAGTAGACTTCCGATCATCAGGGTCACCAGCCCAATCGGAATCAGTGAAACCAACCAATAGAGGAGATGCTTCGGCAGTATCATGAATCCCAAACTGAACTGTACCTTGAACATAATGAAGTATTCTTTTAGCTACTTTCCAATTACTTTCACGTGGGTTTTTCATAAACCGAGCAACAGGGCCAATGGCAAAGGAAAGGTCAGGGCGAGTATGGGTTAGATACAGAAGTTTTCCTACAAGTTGACGGTATAAGATAGCATTAACTTTAGGAGAAGTGCAAGTGACTGAAAGTTTGACTCCAGACTAGAAGGGAGAAGGGGCTGGCTTACAGTCTTCCATGTGAAAATGGCGTAGAATATCACAAGCATACTTGGACTGGGAAAGGGAAATACCCTCCTTGGATTGCAAGACTTGAAGACCGAGAAAATAATGTAAGTGTCCTAAGTCTGTCATTTCAAATTTCTTTTTAAGGCTGGACGTCACATGGTTTATAAGGTTGGGATCACTACCAGTAAGGATAAGATCATCAACATAAAGAACAATAATGATAAGAGACTTGCCCACTTTCTTGGTGTAGATAGTATTGTCAGAATGACACCTAGAAAAGCCAGATTCTAAAAGAAAGCTATCCATTTCGGCATACCAATCTCAAGGACCTTGCTTGAGACCATAAAGGGATTTCTTAAGCCGACATACAAGGTTGGAGTCTGTTTTTATGAAGCCAATGGGTTGTTCCATGTATATTTCTTCATGCAAGTCCCCATGCAAGAAGGCAGATTTAACATCCATCTCATGGACTTCCCATTTGAACGAGGCAGCAAGGGAAAGAACATGGAGGATAGAGTTCATTTTGGCAACATGGGAGAAGGTTTCAGTGTAGTCAATGCCTTCAACCTGTGAAAAACCTTTAGCAACAAGATGAGCTTTATGTTTATCAACTTTCCCATCTGGTCCATACTTGGTTCTGTAAACCCATTTGCATCTAACAAGTTTTCGTCCCTTTGGTAGAGGAACAAGATCCCATGTATCATTTGCTAATAATGAATGATATTCTTCATTCATAGCTGCTTCCCCATCTAGATGGCCTGAAGCTTCTACAAAGGTGTCAGGATCATAATTTACTGGAGCTTGAGCCAGTAAAGAAGAGACTCTGTCAAACTGAGAACGTGTGTGTCGTTGATCTGTTGGATCACCGGCAAGAGCACCTGCTGCATCTCGAGTAGCACGAACCCATTTTCGAAGCTGAGGAGCCGAAGGACGACCCTGAGATGGTGGGGGAGGATTTTCATCCTCACTTTCATCATCTGAAGAAGAAATTTTTTCAAAAGTAGAAGAGATAGGGAGAGGTGGCACATCCGCCGGACTAGGCTCGCAGGCCGATATATTTTCATCAAATTTTACATCTCTTCTAATGATAACATTTTTGGAATTAAATGGAATAAGTCTATAGCCTTTGACATCTTTAAAATATGCAACAAAAGTACATTTTTCACTCTTAGGTTCTAAAGATTTATTCTTTTCATCTGGAATATGGGCCCACGCTTCACTTCCAAAAACACGAAAGTGACTTACATTTGGTTTGATTGAGCTCCATGCTTCTTCTAGAGTGATATTCTTTAAAGCCTTAGTAGGAGTGCGATTTATTATGTAATTTGCACAGTTAATTGCTTCTGCCCAAAAACTAAGACCAAGTCCTTTAGATTGTAGCATACAATTAACTATTTCCTTTAAGGTGCGATTCTTCCTTTGAGCTACACCATTTTGTTGTGGAGTATATGGAACAGTGTGTTGCATTTGAATTCCATTCTTAGTGCAAAAGTTGATGAATGTGATTTTAACATATTCTCCGCCATTATCAGATCTGTTGAGGGCCCCGAGGTCGGGTCAACAACAAGGGGGATACCCACCCGGTCTGGAACCTGGTTGGCGGCTCCTTGCCCGTTTGGAGTAGCGGGTCCGACTGGGGGTAATGGGACCAGTTTCCCAATGTGATGGGTGTGTGTGTGTGTGCGTAGAGTCTGATGGTATTAATCTAAGGAAGGGAGGAAGGATTCTTCTAATCTAGTCTTAATTCTAACTGCTAAATTAACTCTATGCTAATGTAATCTAATGAAGAAAAATACATCTAATCTACGCTAACCCGGGGTGTTTTTCTTTTGTTATGCGATCTAGAAATATTTCTAACAGCAGCCGGTAATAAAGATCATTCAACTGATATCAGAATATAAATCAATAAAGATGAACCATTCTGCATAAGAAGTTAGGCAGAGTAGTTTGTGAACAACATATCGCATAATCAGTTTTCTATATGTTAAACATAAATAAATGACCCCACCGTACAGAAGTGCCAAATGGTAATACAGACATTCATGCAATAACATACAAAGAACTCAGCCACATATCACTTTAGGAATACTAGCAGAATCTAGCCAAGAGATAAAAGTACCATTTATGACTAAGTTCACTAATAAACTTCAAGTAACAATGATTTATTTCTACTTGTTCTAACATCTGCTAAGAGTACAGAAGTGCAACATCAGTAACAGATATTAAAAAGCAAACATAAATAAATCTCGATCCATCCATTCATCAAAAACCTCCTCTGAGGGTGCAGAAGTGCATGTTCTGAGGATAAGTTTTTTGACAGATTTCCGGACCCTTCTCCAAAAACCATGAGAAGGGTTAAATACTACTAACTAATCAATAATAATTACATGAAATTAGGGAATCGGCCTCAAATGACCGCCCTTTTACTAAAAGCAACTTTATTTCTAAACTTAAAATCTAATTTCTGACCGTTTCTGTATATTCTCTTTAGTGCTGTCAACAGTGTAATGCTTTCCTGGGAAGAGTCGGCTAGCCGCCTTCTTGTTTCGCTCGGGAGATAAAAGTGGAAATAGCAGGAGCTGGCACTTCCTTCCGGCAGACCAGAAGATATTTTCGAAAACCTTTCTCTAGCTGGGTGTATTCGCCGCGTGTATACTTAGCGTGTCCCAGTTTCTTCTCGAACTGATTTTGTTGTTGCCGTCTTCGGTTTTCGGTCGTGCGGTGGATTGAGTGGGTTAAGAGTCGTGCTGCATGGGCAACTCCCTGTTTCAAGAATTTCTTCTGTTCTTTGTTCCATGTTTCCCTGAAGCGTTCTCCTTCTCATGCGCTTCTTTCTCTGCTTCACTAAGTCTTAGCTTCAGGATCTTTTCTGAATATGCTTCTTTTGTGCGCCTTTGACTCTGAGTCCCGGATAGTCTAATTTCATCAGTGCCGGTTGGCTGATAGCCTGGAATCCGCGGTTCTGCTGCATGCGGCATCCATTTTGCGAAAGCATTCTCTCTTTGCTGATTGGCGCTTTCCTCTTTCCTTCAGATGTTTCCTGCATATAAACTTATATCAGTTGCGTGTTTTGCAGCCTACGCAAAGGAGAAGTGAAATGAAAAGACTTGACGTGAAAGCATTAATCTCTAATGAATGCATAATTCTGACATCCATCATCACTTGACTTTTCGATAAATGTAACGCAATCATTCCTAGATACTTAAGCATGCGGTCATTAAATTCTTTCAAGGTGCGCGCTTAATGCATGGGTCTATCGTGTGGTAAGTCTTTTCAGATCGCAGGTCGCAGATCGCAGATCGCTACCATCGCAGATCGTAAATCGCAAATATCGCAAGTTCTCGTTTAATGGTTACGTCGTATAGCGTAATGCTTGCAATTTGAGATATCGCATATCGGCGATCGCATTGCTCGAAGGTTTTTCTTTTAAGGGGCGCGTGTGAAGTATGTGATGCGATGGACTTCGCATCGCAATTTCGCAGCATTTGTTTTTCGCGCTCGAGTTATGCTTTGGCTTTTCCTTGCGACGCGATTTGAGCCTTAGGGAGAGAAATACAAAAACTTTAGAAAAACTATATTTTTGGGATTTTTGTTCAGGGTCCCCTCTTCACTTGACGTTATTGCTAATGTCAAGTGAAAAAAGGGGGGTTGTTGGTGACCACAACAATGGCGATTCACTGTGAAGAACCAGTTATCTCTGCTTGTTCTATTGCATTTTCACTTCCAAAACAGAAAAGTTTTCTTATGCCTAAATTTTGTTATGGACAGATAGAGTATTACCTTTTATCCTGTCAATAATGCTTCGTCACAACTTCTTATTTGATTCTGATTGTTTGTTTCCCCTGGGTTAATTTTTTTTTTGTATTCATACCTAGTCATTACTCAGTCTCCTCAAAGACAAAATAAGGTCTTCTCTGCGTACTGGCTTAGTAAAGTATGCTCATTTGTCGCAGGTAGAGCCTCTGCTGCCCGCAGGCGTCCATAGCCTCGACAGGGTTACCATGTTATCCAGCAATGATCCTTTTTCCTGCTTGAGGTCATTTACAACATTCCAGAGAAAATTCCTTTTGACACTTTTTCTTTCTTTTTTTTTTTTTGATTTTTTTTATTCTCTAAAGAACAATGTCTTGGTTTGGTGGCCAAATTATGACACAGTCATTCACTTGATTTACGCTTTTTGCTGAACAAGCTGGCTCGTGATGGGACCCCTTGTCTTTCGATTGCACAATCTTGAGTCGTTGCCCTGTTTTGGTAGACAGTAGTGGCAAAGTCAGCAAGTTATAATATCTGTGATCATGATAAGCCGGCTCGTGATGAGACCTCTTATTCTTTGAGATATAGTGTTTCCTTGGATTGTCTCTCTGGATGCTGCGATTTTCCTTAGCAGGGAGGAAGTCATTGTTTTTCCTTAAGAAAGCTCTGGACGACAATAATAGAGTTTTAAGAACAGCAGTTTTGCAGAGAATACCTATTTTGCTATAGATGATACCTTTCATAGCATTGGCATAATTTTTTTTTTTTCCAAAATTTACTCTCATCCCAGGTTTCTTGGTGAAGTTTGAAACTAACATCATATTCAGGTTAAAGCTGACTCTATTTGTCAATAATAAAAGTCAGATTTTTCGAAAAGTTTTGCTATTTATACAAGTGAAATCAAAATCTGATACAGAAATGGTATGTTTCTTCATGAATACTATTTATGATCATTTACAACCAGCCCTATCTATGAAAAATGAAAACTAACGTGAAAATTTAAAACTATCCTACAAAAACAGAAGGATGACCTTCTATGGGAAATACATTTTGAGGATTTGTCTGTTTATAGGTAGAGAATCTCTTCTGCCTGTCAAGTCCTACAACACAAAAGTCGACGGGCCTATGGCTTCTACGATTTGAAAAGGACCAAGCCAAAGCTTCTGGAATTTCGTGTGTTTGCCCTTTTCTTCGTGAGCCTTATCCCACTTCAAAACTAGATCACCCATCTGGAAGTTTTTTCTGGTCTTTATGTTCGAGTCAAAAGAGGATTTTATCAACGCTTGGTGGTGAGCATGGGTTTGCTTGGCCTGTTCTCGTCGTTCTTCTAACTTGATTATCTCCATTTTCCTTAGTTGTAAGGGAGAAGTAGATACTTCATCAATGTGTTGTACTAAGGACAAAGAGGGAATGAGTAAGTGGGTAGGAAGAACTGCTTCTCTCCCGTAAACCAAATTAAAGGGAGAAGTCCCGATAGAGGCTTTCTTGGTAATTCTGTCTGCCCATAAGGCGTTTACCAGCGATTTGTGCCAATTCTTTTGGTTTTGGTCAACTGTCTTTTTGATAATCCTGATTAGGTTCTTGTTTGTTGATTCAGCCAACCCATTGCCTTGCGGATAGTAGTTGGCAGAATACTTCAGTTTGAACCCTCTTTTGAGCGCGAACTCAGTCATGGTATTTCCAGAAAAATATGAAGCATTATCAAATATTAAGGCCGTCGGCAATCCAAACCTAGTAATGATAAACTGATCTATGAATTCAACAATGTTTTCAGAATTAGCTGTCTTGAGCGGAACTGCCTCTACCCATTTAGTAAAATAGTCGGTTGCGGTGAGGATATACCTATGCTATTTAGAGGAGTGAGGAACGATCTCACCTATTATGTCCAGGCCCCATTGGCTGAATGGCTGTTCGATGTTAACCGGCTGCAGTGGCATGGATGACTTCTTTTGTTTTCCTGCAGCAGTTTGGCAGACTTGGCATTTTCTCACGTGATTGTACGAGTCTTTGAACAGCGTGGGCCAGTAGTATCCCGCACGTAAGATCTTGTGTGCGGTGGCTTCTCCAGTATAGTGTCCACCTGCTGGTCCATGCTGGAGTTCCTGCAAAACCTTTTCGGATTCAGTTTTCTCAAGACATCTAAGAAGCACAGAATCATAGTTTCTTTTAAATAAGACATCATTTACGAGTTGGTATTGTTTAGCTTTTAACCTCAGGGCTCTCTTTTTTATGTGACCCAGGTGAAATGGGGCATATCCATTCTTTAGGAAATAAATGATGTCGGCATAAAATGATTATGCGTCGTTTAGGCTTACCTCATACGCGTGTACCTCTTCAGGTGACTCTTCGGGGATTTGCGATGCTCCAGCTAACATCTTGCAGAAGCCTTGGCCTCTTACGATGTGTGCCGACTTGATTTCCAGGTCGTATTCTTGCAAGGCGGTGATCCAATTCGCTCTCTTTTCGCCCATGTCTTTCTGAATCAGGAGGTTTCTTACCACCGGGAATGGTACTATGACCTTGGTATGGGCCTTTAGCAAGAAGGGTCTGAAATATTTGACTGCTTTAAAGACGGCATATGCATGTTTTTCTACGTCCGAATATTTCAGCTCAGCACCTTGTAAGTTTGAGCTAAAGAATGCGATTGGGGCTTCTGCCTTTTCTTTGTTTGCCTGGGTCAAGATCGCAACATAAGAATGCTCTGAGGTAAACGTGTATAAGACAAATGGTTATGAAAAATTTGGGGTTGCTAGGGATGGAGCGTCGATGATGGCTTGTTTGATTAAGTTAAACGCTTCGTGCTCGTCTAGACCCCATTTAAAGTTTGAATTATTTTTTATCATTTTTTGTAAAGGAGAAATAATACGTGAAAAATCTGGGACAAATCTTTTCACAAAATTGATCTGTCCTAGAAAAGATTGCATGGTCTTTTTGTTATGGGGCATGGATATCTCGGAAATTTCGTTGATTCTGGCAGATTCGATGTGAATGCCCGATTTGGACACTATGAATCCTAGCAATTTTCCTTCACTCAACACGAAGAAAGATTTCTTCGGGTTAAGCGAGATTCCATACCTTAAACATCTTTGAAAGATTTGCTTCAAATCTCTGAGATGGTCGCTTCGTTTTTTGGAGTACACAGTTATATCATCCAGGTAAATCACTACTGATCTATTGATTAACCCTTTGAACGCAATATCCATAGCTCTTTGGAAAGTAGCGCCGACGTTGATCAGACCGAACGACATCTTTCGATACGCGTAGGTACCGCATTTAGTTCGGAAGGTGGTTTTTAGCTGATCGTCTGGGTGTACCAGCACTTGATTATATCCTGAAAATCCATCCAGGAAAGACATCAATTCTGAGCCTGCTACAGCCTGTAATATTTGCTCCATAGGTGGGAGGGGAAAATTGTCCTTCTGACAAGCTTTGTTGAGATTCCGGAAGTCAATGCAGATTCTAATATCTCCGTTTTTCTTCCTAACAGGTACCATATTGGATACCCATTTGGAATATCTAACCGGGAAAATTATTTTGGCTCTCAACAACTTATTCAGCTCAATTTTTATCTGATTTTCTAGGTTGGGGTGGATTTTTCTGAGCTTTTGTTGGACGGGTTTCTCGTTATCGATCATAGGGATAGTGTGCTGAATGATAGAAGTGTTATAAGTTTTCATCTCATCGTAGTTCCAGGCAAATACGTTCTTGTACTATCGTAGAAGACGGATGTATGTTGATTTTTCTTCAGGAGATAGGCCTTGGCCTAGATTGACGTTTTGGGGTTTCTCGTTGGTTCCTAAGTTCACTGATTCGTAGTTCAGAGTTGAACTGTAAAGTTTGGCATTAGCTGACCTTTTGAACTGACTTTTTAAGTCATACAAATCTTCTAATTTGACCACTGATTTGGGTATAGCGTTATCAGTGCTACTTTGTTGTATTTGGTGGTCATGACAGTCCTCGTCGATTATCTGGTTTGAGTAGGATCCTTCGGAGGTAAGGAAACTTACGATGTCTGGGTCGTCGTTGAATACTCTCCAGTTGGTGATGTTGTCAGGAATAGATGGTTTAAAAATTAATTCTATCGAAAACCTATCTAGACTAAAGTCTTCGGAGGGAATGAGTCTGGAGGCTACGTTTGCTAGCAGGTCTACGCTTGCATTGTGAAATCTTGGGATTGATGAAATATTAAATGCTGTAAAATGTGCAGTGAGATCTTGCACTAAAGATTGGTAGTGCTTTAAATGACTAGACAGGCAATGTATGGTGTTACGTACCTGTTTGACGATGATCTCGGAATCTCCAAAGACTTGAAGATATTTGACGTTGGAGCCGATTGCTTTGTATAGGCCTTGCACCAAGGCTTCATATTCCGCTGTGTTGTTCGTGCAATCGAACTCCAGTCTGCATGTGAGCATGGTCTTATTTCCGTCTGGGCTAATCAAGACGCATCCTGCTCCCGCTCCCTCGTTGGACTTAGAGCCATCAAAATATAATTTCCAAAATAAAGAAGTATTTACAGGGTTATCTAAGAAACTAACACATTTTGAATCATCAGTCTGGGAAAAGTTTTCTACTTGGGACACGACTGAATTTTCTAAATATGGTGATATGTGAGCATTGAAATTTCCAAGGAAAGAGTCTACCGAATAGTTGCCTATGATGCTGTTGTATGCTATGGCTTCGTTCTCTCCCTCCAGGTCCGTCACTATGTACTTTTGGTGCAGTTCTCGTTCAACCTTTATTTGATTTGGATTCCCGTTGAAGGGTAACCACATGTGCGACCAGTCAGTCGAAAAATATCCGTGGAGCTTCTCGGACCAATCCCTGCTAAGAATTAGACAATAAAAGTCAAGGATGTCAGCAACTAGAATATCGATGACCTGGCACACCTTGGGGTTGGATGATAGTCTTATATTCACTTGATTTATTTTGCCTATCACTTCGACTTGTGATCGATCAAGTTGAACTATGCGTACTGCGGATTTTTGCGGTTGAACATTAAGTTTGGCACATATTGACTTGGGCAGAATATTGGTTGAAGCACCAGAATCAACCAAGCAGTTATGCACGTTTCTGTTAAAGATCTCGTAAGTGAGCAGGAAAGGGGGAGTGTGAGATCTAGACCTCCCTCCAATCAAGGCGATGTCATTTGGATCGATTTTATTGATCGTGTTGATTAGGGGTCTTCCTACATTATGAGAAGCTATAGCTGTAGGTAGAGGCGCAGTAGGTACGGCGTGTAACTCTTTCATCAAGATCTTCTGTTGGTGTTTCAATTTGCTCAGCTCGTACAGGGTGATATTAGCCCTAGTCTTCTTCATGTCGTCGATGATGTTATACTCCATTTGATCCGACACTATTAGTGTCTTTGATGGAGGCGATTGCTCTGATTGGACTGGGTTAAATGAGGTCGCTTTAGGGATTGTCTTCTTTGTTGCGACATTTTCTCTTGCTGGAGGGCTTGCACCCTTCTGTTTTGGGGTAGTGTGGGGAGGATCAAGTTGATTTCTGCTTCTTGTACTAACGGGAAGTGCTTCTTGATCTTCCTCTTGTGGGAGGATGAAATCCCACATTCCTTGCAGTTCCACCACTTCTTCATCGTCGGTATGCGTTTCAGCGGTGTTCTCTTCTTCTTCTTCTTCTTCAAATTCCACATTAGAGACTACGCTAGGTGGCTTCGTCTCCATGGGAGGATTTCTCTTAAAACACCTAAAAGGCTTTCTTGGGGACGATTCTGCTACTTGTTTCCTGATATCAATCATCTCATTTGACATGGCCTTTAATACCTTTTGTAATCCTTCCATATCGAAAGGATCTTTCGTTTGCTTCTTCTTGGTTTCTTCTTTGAAAGAGATTTTCTTAGATTTACGCTCCTCGATTGTAGATCTCTTTTCTAGGGCTACTACGCGTCTTTCGACTGCTAATGCCTCAGCCAAATTTTCGACTAAGGTTGTCTTGCTTGCCCTATCTATGAATATGGCCAAGTTTGAAGGTAAGGCGGTGATGTACCATTCGCATCTTACTTCCTCGCTGGGATGGGAAGCAGCGGGGATTTTATTGAGGACCTTGTTGAACCGTAAGTTAAAATCTTTAATGGGTTCCCGAGCCTCAGCTTTAAGATTGGACAGATCATTGATCAGTGTCACTGTCGATCTATCATCGCCAAATTTAGTGAGAAATTGATTTTGAAAAATATCCCAGCTGATGATAGATCCGGAGGGTAACGAGAAGTACCATGACCCGGCCATCCCTTGCATCGTATAGGGGAAGAGTCGGACCACGGCATCTTCGTTGGTAACTCCATTGAGATTAACAGAAAGCATGAAATTATTGATATGTTCTTCAGCTAGCATTCCAGTTTCTGGATTGAACTTTGGTAACCACTTCTCGGGATGGGCAGGTATTGGACTCAGGGGTGGAGGCATTAGAACCGCCCCAGGTTTGTTCCATGGAGATTTTGCCATCGCCGAGTTGCTGGTTAGTAAAAGTGTAGAAGATGATCTTTGAGGTTGAGAAGATAGAGATGTTATGATCTTTGACGATTGTGGAGGAAGAGTTGCGGAAGATGGATGAGTGATTTGAGGTGGAGATGTGGGTGGTCGACTTCGCGGAGAGGGAGTTGAAATGGATGAGGTGGATGAAAGAGTCTCTCTGTCAGACTCTTGAAATGTTTTCCTTACTCTTTTCCTAGTGGGGAGAGGGATTTCAGTTGGCTGAATGCCAAACTTTTCACTCTTCAATCGGGTCAGGGGATGAGCAGGGTTGTATTGCGAAGTCAAGCTACTTTTAGATTTATCAGATTTCTGATTGAAAATAGAGAATCCCTGGAGTTTACGGATCAAGGTTTGAACTTCAGGGGGATCGACAATAAGTTGTTCTGATGTATCGGGATGTATAGCAGCGGTGGATGTCCGAGCGACTTCCAGTTCCGAGTTTAGTCGTACTGGGGAAGTCGGGGAAGTTGGTGAGGGTGATTTGCTCTTAGAATGGTATTTGGGTTTTGAATTATGTGCCATTCATAGCTGTGGCCCTCCTTCTAGCGCCAGAAATGTTGAGGGCCCCGAGGTCGGGTCAACAACAAGGGGGATACCCACTCGGTCCGGAACCTGGTTGGCGGCTCCTTGCCCGTTTGGAGTAGTGGGTCCGACTGGGGGTAATGGGACCAGTTTCCCAATGTGATGGGTGTGTGTGTGTGTGCGTAGAGTCTAATGGTATTAATCTAAGGAAGGGAGGAAGGATTCTTCTATTCTAGTCTTAATTCTAACTGCTAAATTAACTCTATGCTAATGTAATCTAATGAAGAAAAATACATCTAATCTACGCTAACCCGGGGTGTTTTTCTTTTGTTATGCGATCTAGAAAGATTTCTAACAGCATCCGGTAATAAAGATCATTCAACTGATATCAGAATATAAATCAATAAAGATGAACCATTCTGCATAAGAAGTTAGGCAGAGTAGTTTGTGAACAGCATATCGCATAATATTTTTTCTATATGTTAAACATAAATAAATGACCCCACCGTACAGAAGTGCCAAATGGTAATACAGACATTCATGCAATAACATACAAAGAACTCAGCCACATATCACTTTAGGAATACTAGCAGAATCTAGCCAAGAGATAAAAGTACCATTTATGACTAAGTTCACTAATAAACTTCAAGTAACAATGATTTATTTCTACTTGTTCTAACATCTGCTAAGAGTACAGAAGTGCAACATCAGTAACAGATATTAAAATGCAAACATAAATAAATCTAGATCCATCCATTCATCAAAAACCTCCTCTGAGGGTGCAGAAGTGCATGTTCTGAGGATAAGTTTTTTGACAGATTTCCGGACCCTTCTCCAAAAACCATGAGAAGGGTTAAATAATACTAACTAATCAATATTAATTACATGAAATTAGGGAATCGGCCTCAAATGACCGCCCTTTTACTAAAAGCAACTTTATTTCTAAACTTAAAATCTAATTTCTGACCGTTTCTGTATATTCTCTTTAGTGTTGTCAACGGTGTAATGCTTTCCTGGGAAGAGTCGTCTAGCCACCTTATTGTTTCGCTTGGGAGATAAAAGTGGAAATAGCAGGAGCTGGCACTTCCTTCTGGCAGACCAGAAGATATTTTCGAAAACCTTTCTCTAGCTGGGTGTATTCGCCGCGTGTATACTTAGCGTGTCCCAGTTTCTTCTCGAACTGATTTTGCTGTTGCCATCTTCGGTTTTCGGTCGTGCGATGGATTGAGTGGGTTAAGAGTCGTGCTGCATGGGCAACTCCCTGTTTCGAGAATTTCTTCCGTTCTTTGTTCCAGGTTTCCCTGAAGCGTTCTCCTTCTCATGCGCTTCTTTCTCTGCTTCACTAAGTCTTAGCTTCAGGATCTTTTCTGAATATGCTGCTTTTGTGTGCCTTTAACTCTGAGTCCTGGATAGTCTAATTTCATCAGTGCCGGTTGGCTGATAGCCTGGAATCCGCGGTTCTGCTGCATGCGGCATCCATTTTGCGAAAGCATTCTCTCTTTGCTGATTGGCGCTTTCCTCTTTCCTTCAGATGTTTCCTGCATATAAACTTATATCAGTTGCGTGTCTTGCAGCCTACGCAAAGGAGAAGTGAAATGAAAAGACTTGACGTGAAAGCATTAATCTCTAATGAATGCATAATTCTGACATCCATCATCACTTGACTCTTCGATAAATGTAACGCAATCATTCCTAGATACTTAAGCATGCAGTCATTAAATTCTTTCAAGGCGCGCGCTTAATGCATGGGTCTATCGTGTGGTAAGTCTTTTCAGATCGCAGGTCGCAGATCGCAGATCGCTGCCATCGCAAATCGCAAATATCGCAAGTTCTCGTTTAATGGTTACGTCGTATAGCGTAATGCTTGCGATTTGCGATATCACATATCGGCGATCGCATTGCTCGAAGGTTTTTCTTTTAAGGGGCGCGTGTGAAGTATGCGATGCGATGGACTTCGCATCGCAATTTCGCAGCATTTGTTTTTCGTGCTCGAGTTATGCTTTGGATTTTCCTTGCGATGCGATTTGAGCCTTAGGGAGAGAAATACAAAAACTTTAGAAAAACTATATTTTTGGGATTTTCGTTCAGGGTCCCCTCTTCACTTGACGTTATTGCTAATGTCAAGTGAAAAAAGGGGGGTTGTTGGTGACCACAACAAGATCTTAGCTTAAGAATTTGATGTCCATATTGTTTTTCAACAAAGGCCTTGAAGGCCAAAAATGTGTTAAATACTTCACTCTTGAGTTTTAATAAGTATACCCAAGTGCGTCTGGAGAAATCATCAATGAAGGTTTAGAAATATTTGCAACCAGAGAATGAAACAACCGGAAGTGGACCACATAAATCATTATGCACAAGCTGTAAAGGGGCTGAGGCGTGCCAAGAGGCACGTTTTTCAAAACTGTCCCGATGATGTTTTCCGAGTACACATCTGGAACAAACACCATCTCTGCAAGATACAATAGGAAGACTTGTCAGCATATTTTCTTTACATAGATGCTGAAGGGAGCGATAGTTTAAGTGACCAAATTGCTCATGCCAAAGTTAAATGCTCACTTCATCGCTATGAGCAACAAATACTGAGGGAAGATTTGATGACCCAAAGTTGTGAAACTTATACAACCTTGTAGAATCATCAATAATGCCAGTAGCTAAAATCTGTTTAGGATCTCTTAGGTCCTTGATTACAACATCATGAGGTGAAAATTCAACGATTTTACCTTCACCTCAATGAGTTTTCTGATATACAGATAGAAGGTTTCAGGATAAGGTTGGAACACATAATACATCATTAAACTGACCATTGTCTAGATGAACAGTTCCAGTCCCTACAACACTAAGAGATATATCATCACCAACATATATATTTTTGGTGTTACAATCATTTAAAGAAGAAAACATGGCTTTGTTTTTAGCCATGTGATAAGAAGCTCCAGAATCAATGAGCCACTCATGAGAATGAGAAGAACAAGATACATTTAGTGCATAGCCAGACCGAGATGCTTGACAACCACATGCAGAAAGTGACATTCCTAAAGATGAAGTTGAAGTTGAAGATTGCTCCAAATGGATGTTATGTTTCTTCATCGCTACTTCCAAGGCTTTCATCCTCTTAAAGCATTTGGACTCTAAGTGGCCATCTCAATTACAAAAGTTGCAATGTTTATCAGTCTTCTTCCATTTGTTTTTATTTTTCTTATCATTTTGTTGAAATGATTTTCATTTTGAGGCTGAGATTGCTTAGGACCCTTGTTTGGTTTAGGACCATTCTTTTTAGGATATGACTTCTTAGGATTCTTTGAATTTTGTTGCTGCTGGGCGGCTAACGCTTTCTTGGAAGAGTTTTCAAGATTAAGAAGACCAAGGTGTAAGAGTTTTTCTTGTTCTCTTATTAAAGAATCACAAAAAGAGTCAAAGGAAGGGGACTTGTAGTCTGTTCCTTCAGAAATGAATGCTTCTCTTGTAGAATGGAAGGTGGAAACAAACACAGAGTAGGCTGGTCCCAACTTAGTAAGAATGGAATAGATAAGGTTACTATCTTCTTTCTTTACCTTAACACCTTCCAAGAGATATCTAAGGGTCTTGAACTTGGACAAGAAATCTTCAATGCAAGAAAATTTATTAGGGTCCAATGTAAGCAACTCATTTTCAAGTTGATGGGCTCTAAGTTCATTTTTAATCCCAACAACTTTATTGATTTGTTTCATTGCTTCATCAGGAGTATCAAGTTCTGCAATATGGAATCTAAGATCTGGAGAAATAGACATCCCTATCAATCCACGTGCTTGATCTTGTCTATTTTCCCATTTAGCAACCTTATCTTCATCCTTCGGTTTCTTTTCTTGGCCTAAGGCTATTCTGTAGAGACCTTTACTTCTAAGTAAATCCTCAATGTAGGACAACCATTGCAAGCAGTTGGTGCTGTCAAGGGTAAGTTGGTATTGACTTTCCATTTCAATGGAAAATGAAGATAAAGATGCTAAAACTAAGTGGTCCAATGGATAGATCTCGTAAAATTAGGTTGGTTTAAAAAAAATGGCTCTAAAAATGGCTTCCTGATGAAGAAGTTATGGCTTTTTGAAAAAACGTTGATGAAGTGGCCGACGAAGTGCGGGAATGTGCGGAAATGAAAAAAATTCCGCCCCAAAAAAATGGAGACTTGAACCCAAGACCTCAACTCTCTTAAAATAGCTTTGAACCAATTGAGCTATACAAAAAATTTGAGAGAGAGAGACAGAGAGAGAAAGGGGGGGGGGTTGATGCTTTGGGTTGCGTGCTTGCTTTGAGAAGGCTCTTTTTCCGTACAAAAAAAAAACACAAAACCCAACATGGACATACAAAAAAAATGAACCATGCGGCTCAAAGTTAGCTTTAGCCGAAAAACTAAATATTTTCAAAAATGAACCTTGCGGCTCAAAGTTAGCTTTAGCCGGAAACTAAATATTTTCCTCAATGTTTCTGATTTTCCGAGATCACACTAAGGTGCAACGGAAAAGAGCATAGGCATGAGAAAAATCCTTCCTTTTGTATTTCTGATTTGCCCAGATCGCATAGAGTCGCAGGGCAAAGAGCATACGCAAAAATTAAAGGTATAGATCCGGTAAAAAAAAAACTTAAATAAACCGAGACCGAAATAAACAGAGAGAAAATAATTGTAAACTGCAAATAAACACTGTATACCTCCAGATCTTGAAAATGACACAGCTAGGGCTACCGGAAACCTTTTCGCGTGAAATGAAAGGGGTTCCTCACTGGAACAGATGCTCCCAACACAACAAAGAAGTCCTCTCGGCCCGAAAGCAGCCAGAAACAGTAGATCTAGGAAACGACAGTCGAATGCAGTTCTACCAGCTTCACATTTGGATCACCAACAAACGCGGACCTCAAATAGCTCTGATACCATGTAGGAATTTACAGAGTAAGTTCTTCAGACAGAACACCAAAGGACACTGCTCACAACCAGATCACAGATCAATACACCAGTATTTTTGACGTGGTTAAAACCCTCAAAGAGGGAAACAGTCCACGGCCTGAGCCAACGTGGCCACTTCAGACAATTTATTAATAAAAGAATGAAAATTTACATAAGCTTCTCTCATAGACGGATTACCCTACAAATGACCCTCCATGCGCTTTAAATAGAAATCATGGACCAATCGGGTGTCAAGCCACGGATCAAGTGTCGGTAATACCGAGGAGAGAATCCGTCGGATCACTACATATCATGACCGTTAGATTGTAAGTTACAAAATGTACAAGGTAAAGAAACACACTTTACCTAACTCTATACCTAACTCTATAATAGAACAAGTTGTACTTAACTATTTCCTATGTGTCAGAATATCCTAACACATCCATGACCCCCGTGAAGGGTTCCTCCATCCAGCAACAACAAAAAAGGGATAAGGTCGTGAAAGAACACAGGAAGGAATTCTCCTCACCCACAGAGGTACCACACAAGCTTTAGGTGGGAAGCAATGTCTGGTTGCATTTGCAGAAAGAATGCCTTACAAGAGCCCATCAGAAACTCAGACCACTTCAACATGGTCCTTACACTAGTACCAAGGCTATGGGAAACAATTATTTCGAGCACAACATTCCTCCATTCCTCGCTTGCATTGAGTGTTCAATGTCGACCGTCATCAACCATGCTTCCCAACATGACTGGACACATTAGAGATTGTAGAACAACTCAGTAGAGACCCAACTCAACAGAAGCTTCCTCATTTCAGGGAGGAACTCAATGTAATGGGGACCATTGCTTCCTAAGGGGGGAGGAATGATCCATGTGGATGTTGGTGGCCACCCACCTATCCCACTTGGACCGCCACAACTACCTTTTTCAGTTTTTTAGTTTTCGTAATTGTAGCACAATTTACTATTTTTAGTAGTTTTTTCGGGTCCTAAAATTCTGGAACCATTTTGAGGCCCTAAATGAGGTTTTTTGGGAAATATAGGAGCAACATCGGTCCATGGATGGATGCTTATCTTCTGAAAGTTATAGTTCTCGGATAGATCTTTCTAACGAGCTATTGTACGCATCAAACAGAGATCGGGTGCCAAAGTTACGACCCCGGGAAATTGATGTACCAATTTACCCAAACGGGGCCGACAATTTGGCGTTTCATCTTCTAGGGTTAGGTTTTGGTATGTTAAGGGTATTGCATTTTTTCTCAACAATAAATATGCCTCCGAGCCTCATTGTAATAGAGTTCAGAGGCATGTAGCCACCACATCTCTTCTGAGAGATAAGCTACCATCACGTTAGCTGGTTTATTTCCATTACTATCTATAACCATATTTCAATATTTTACATTAATGAAGTGAGATATTATTTCGATTGCATATATGTGTTTATGGTTATCTCTGTAATTTGTTTTGTTCCTGTTTAAATCCGGATCAATATCACTTTTACACAATGTTATTTTTATTTTCCATTTATATTAACTGATTTATTTTTCATTTATATTAATTTCTTTATTAGTGTGGTTTATAGCACAGACCATTTTGATTAAACAAGGACTGCAAATGGCCAAACACTGGAGACGCACATCCTATGCAAATTTCTATAAACAATAATAATTAAAATGAAAACTTGCTTTGGAGGTAAGATTTTAAATAACTAACTCTAATAATATGTTATACTATTTGGTTGACTACGAGTTGGAGATCCGTAACCCTCCGTGAATAGTGCATAACATGGGCTAGGGTTTGACTGCAGCCCTCAGGCATATGCAGAACTTTCACCTCCATTTCGATAGCTCTGTTTCCACCTTTCTGTTGTATCCCTTTGACCCCTTTGTTTCGATAGCTTCGTTTCCACCTTGTTGTCGTATCCCTCTGAAGTCATTTGCACATGTTACTATTCCTCGATCATTGCCTTTTCATATTATCCTCCCCGTGATTCCATCGTGCCCTTCATGATTCTCCATTCTGCAGTCGGTTACAACAACATCGACGGTTTAACAATCCCTGTGACAGCTAGCACGTAGCACTGGAAAAACAATTATGGAGATGGATATGGTTGATTATTCAAAATACCCATTTAGGAATGTCTGCATCTTGACATCCCCCCCTTGAACAAAGATGACCTACTCCCCTTCAGTAGTGACCTATCATATGTTATCACTCATTTTCCTTCAATCCCATGGCCCTCACGCCTGGTTGTTACCCTACCAGAGGACCACCCCACTTGGCAAGTTTTTGTAACCCCTCCCACTTGGCCAACCTCCCTACAATTTGTGGCTCGTTGTATAGGTCCTTACCTCACCATGAGCTCCTCGGGTTACCCACAATTCCCTTTGTTTTCCAGATCATACTTCCCTACATCTACCCCACTCGACAAAACCTCGGTCTTCCCTCAGGCTACCCCTCTCACGACACCATTATTAACTCCCCTCTCTCGCAACTTCACTGGCATACCACCGATTTTGGAAGCTTACCCTTCTAGGCTTGATCTAAAAGTTTCAAACCCTCATCTGAACCCTCACCTCAGTGGCTCTCAATAGGACACCATCGATAAGGACCACAGGCCGGGGAAAAAGCAAAAGTGCGTCAAAGCTAGGACACAAGATGTTGCAATCCATTTGGGTGAAGATATCAAGTGTGATGAAATCATGGATACTGTAGATAGAGTCTTGGTAGGTAGGGTTTCTGGGAGGGGCTACTTTGTGGCATGAATTAAGAAATGGATAGCACAAATCTATGGGCAACATTTGGCTAATCTACCTTTTGTACAAACCTTTGTTCAGGGATGATTTGTACTGTGCTTCGCTAGAGCCAAGAACAAAAATTGGGTTCTGTCTTCATTCTAGCACATTGAATAGGCCCCTATGCTCCTATGACAATGGAACCCTCTTTTAGACCCTAAGAGGGAGCAATTAGGAGTTGTGCCACTGTGGGTACGTCTACTACACCTACTACTCCACTTTTGGTCTCACGATATTTTCAGGTGCATCGGAAACACCCTGGGCACATTTCTAGTGTATGATAAATGATATCTCACTACAGGCATCATGGCATATGCAAGGATAATGGTCCATCTAGACACCAGGGAAGGGCTGCAGGAGTATATCGCACTGCTCTAGAGAAATTTCTGACGAACTTAGATCCTTGATTATGAGGGGGTCCATTTTAGATGTAGGAGATGCCATCAGGTGGGACACTTATTCAGGGACTGCCCCCTGAATGGAAAAGCAAGAGCAGTGAAAAGGGGAAAGAAAATTCCAACCAAGGCTACAAAGAAACCTGAGAACCACACCTCCTTTGAAGTAGAAGTGACAACAAAGCTAAGGAGACTTTGAGGAAGTGCGAAAATGCACCATATCGGCCTCCATCTCCTCCTCTGATGAGGCAAAGGGCAGTTATCGCAGTTGCACTTTCTTCAGGTATGTCCACATTTAACCCATACTCTGTACATTTCTCTACTTCATCGTGTATTCTAGCATCATCCTCGACTAATCATCAATGCTCTGCATTCATGCCCTCACCCCCCATTTCATTGTCCTACACTTTGCAACCACCCCCCCCCCCCCCCCATTTACTCTAGCACCCCCCATCCTTTCCGGAGGTGACCCCATCTAATAAATCCTCAAAATCTGATCAAGGGTATTTATCACACACGTACTCTCTTCTATCCCTCTCTTGATCTTAGCCTCGCAATTCCATTGGAATTGGATTAGTATCTCTGTCCATCCGCCCAAAGCCACTAAGAGGCAGACCATCCTCCCTATCCGAAGCCAAGGTGTAGGTTGGGGAGGAAATTGCTTCGGGTCGACAACTTGCTATTGACCAGGTTCTTAGAGCATAGAACACCCTAGAGCCATCTTCCCTATGAAGTTGCTTTCCTTTAATTGTAGAGGGTTAGCTAGCCTTGAGAAAAAACTAGCTCTCTATAGACTTCTTAGGACTAATATTATTGATGTCATATTCCTACAAGAAACCCTGGGTCTTGCAGAAGTCATCTCACACCTGCTAGATTCCATGCTACCTGGATGGTCATTTCAAGCCCTTGATATCAATGGCCCACAAGAGGAATTGCAATGGGTTTCAACACTCAGAATATGAAATTATGTAATATTTGGGGAGGCATTGGACACATCTGGGAGAACATCTTCTCATCTAAAATTGGCTCTGACATTAGACTTATCAATTTATACGGGCCATGTCAAAACCGTGGAGAATTCTAGGAGCATTTACTGAACACCAATCTTTTACAAAAGGACAACACAATCCTTGGACGATACTTAAATTTCTCTATTGGATTCTAGGAGTCATGGGGACACCATGCCCAAATTGACCCCCTATCTACTTTCTTTGAGAATATCCTGGAGAATCACAGCCTTATCAATATTCCATCTGAAAAAATACAACCTACTTGGAGGAACAAAAGAATTGGAGAGGAAAGCTTTACTACAAGACTATATCACTTTCTCATGAAGGAGCGACTGTTGGGTATGGACAATAACTACAGGCAGTGGGTTGGATCAATAGGTATATCATACCATTTACCAATATACCTTGAAAGTAGAGGTGGAGTGAACAAACCCAAATCCCCTTTCAAGTTTAAATCTACATGGTTTAAAGATGCAGCGTATATTCGAATGGTAACTGATTATTGGAAGACTCTCCCTCCTGCTGCTAGTGGGAATATAGCCAAAGGTATTGCACATAACCTTAAGGAGTTGAAGAGATTATCAAAGATATGGGTGCACAACAACAGAGAACCAGATAATGAAACGCTAAGGGACACTGAAGCAAAGATTGTTGCCTTGGAAGACGAGCATGGAGTGGGTTTCACTACTACTGAACAAAAGAAGAATCTCACTACCTTAATGGCAAATAAAAGGAAAATTCTAAAGGAACAAGAAGAAACTTGGAGGCTGAGAAGTAGAGCTATATGGTTGCTTAAGGGATATGATCACACAAAATTCTTTCATAAATATGCAAATGGCCGAAAAGCTATAAACTCCATTTGGAAACTAACAAATGAACAAGGAATTAGAGTGAATACCTTCCAGCAATTAGCCTCCCTGGCCACAACCCACTTCAGGAAGATATACAAGGTAGCTCCCAATGTCACTCTTGCTAAAGTCATCAAAGTGGCATAATTATTTCCTTAGTTTGTGCAGCAGGAGATCGCCATGGATCTAAACATGGAGGTCACAATGGGGGAACATGATGCTACCTTGAAATGGTTCAAGTGATACAAGAGCCCAAGATCGAATGGATGGTCGTTAAGTTTTACACTGCTTTCTTTGACATCCTTGGCGAAGATCTTCTTAAGGTCATTGAAGACTGCCAGATCACTAGAAAGACGTATGAGGCATTCACTTCCACCTTCATTTCCCTTATTCCTAAATCATACAACCCGATCTCCATTGATGACTTCCGCCCCATATCCCTTTGCAATTGTATTTACAAAATAATTGCCACCATCATAGCCAATCATGAGTGTCCCATCCTATCCGTCCACATATCCTTTAAACAAATTTCCTCTCTCCAAGATCGACATATACATGAAGGTGTTGGAACAACACAAGAAGTGATGCACTCTATTCATAAGAAGAAGTTGAAAGGTATGATCCTTAAGGTAAACCTCTCAAAAGCCTTTGATCGAGCTAGTTGGTTATACATCAGAATGATCCTAACACATCTAGGATTTGCCTTTGAATTTATAAAATGGATCATGTGATGTATAAAAAGTATATCTTTCATTTTCCTTGTCAATTGATCGACAACTCCTTTCTTTCACTCAGAAAGAGGACTCAGTTAGGGTTGTCCTCTATCCCCATTATCATTTCTTCTTGTCATGGAAGGCCTTAACAAACTTATTAAGTAAGAATATATTAGGGGAATATTTAAGGGAATCAAGATCACCGATAGATGTATTCTTACTCAATTACTATTCTTTGATGATGCGTTGATTTTCCTCAATGGTGGTATTGGGATCGGACTAACTTACAGATCACCAAAGAATTATTTCAAACTACTATAGGTATGGTCATCAACAACAATAAATCCACCATTACAACCACAGTATGTACCCCTCATGAGATACATTATGCACTCCATATATTCCCATTCACTGTTCTACAAATGGAGGATGGCCTTAGATACCTAGGGTATAGACTGAAACCCCATGGTTACAGGATAGCAGAGTAGACACGGTTAATCTCCAAGCTAAAAAGAAGGAAAAAAATCGAGTATCATAAGTACCTCTCTAGAGTAGGGACACTAGTACTCATCAAAGTTGTTCTTGAAGCCACCCCTATATATTGGATGTCATTAGCATGGATCCCCTGAGGTATCCTCTCCACAATACAAAACCTCTCTTGTGGATTCCTCTGGAAAGGTAATCACTCAGGGAAAATCTTTGCATGGGCCAAATGGGAGTCGCTTTCTCTCCTAAAGAAATCGGGAGGATGAGGAATTAAAAGGATGGATGAATTTTCATCTACACTGACAGAAAGGCTAGGCTGACAATTGATCACTACAAACAACCTAATTCTGATGGACTAGATCCGACAGCCAACTGGAACAAAACAGGGATCTCCATCATCTAGAAAGTTGTCTTAAACTCCATGCATATTATTTGAGAAGGGCTCGTATGGAAAATCCAATCTAGCACATTATTCCACATTGGATTAGACCCTTGGATAGGATGCGGTAACTCTCACAGACTGCCTCAAGATCTCGTGCTACACCTTACTAATTCCGGTATCATACATATCAATCACATTGCAGGCCTGGAGTGCACCACCTTATTTTATGTCAGGCCAGGCAGTAACTCCTCAAGGTAAGAATGATTCATATGTATTATTCCATTAGGTAGGTCTTCATTATATACATGAGGGAGAGATTGTTCACTTCATCTCCCGATGACTGTTCATATTACTTATTTATCTATTTACATTATATTCACCCAATCCTGAGGATTAGGTGTCAACATTCTGCCCTAATCTGAAGGGATGTTGGTGAGTCCAAGCATCATTCTAAATTGTTCAAGATTTTCTATTCCAAGTTCTTTGTTGAATATGTGTGCAATTTTCTCATTAGTGGAACAATGACGAATATGGATTTCTTTGGCCTCAACATGATGTCGAATTAGATGATATTTAGTATTGATTTGCTTCATTCAATCATGGAACTTTGGGTTCTCTTCCAACGTTATTACAGAGGTATACTTTCTTCCAAAGTCTTGAATTCCCTTCAAGTACCTTAGAACTCTTTTTTGCAGCAGACCAATGTCCCTCGCAAGGCTTTTGCATAAACCTAGAGAGGATTCCAACAACAAATGAAATGTTTGGTCTAGTAGTAGTTAGGTAGCTGAGACATCCTACAAGTTGTCTATACTTTGTTGCATCCTCAAATTATTTTCCTTCAATAGATGTGAGCTTTAAGTTTTGTTCCATTGGAGTAGTAAGAGGATTGCATTCTGTCATTCCAAACCTATTCAACAGATCTCCAATGTATTTCTTTTGAGAAAGAAATATGGACTTCGGATGTTGGGTTACTTCAATGCCAAGATAGTAATGAACATAGCCCAAATAAGTCATTTCAGAACTTTCCTCAACTCCTTCTTTATGGATGCAATGTATCTTTTATTATTTCCTGTCATGAAAAGATCATCTACATATACCACAAGATATACAACTGTTTTTCCAACTTTCTTGACAGATAAAGTTGCATCATCAAGATCATAATGTTTGAAATTGAGTTTCAGAAGATGCTCAGTTAGTTTTTCATACCAGGCTCACGGTGCTTGTTTCAGGCCATACAAGGACTTCACAAGTTTATGTTCATGTCCTTTCATAGCAAATCCTTCGGGCTGAGACATAAAAACATTCTCTTTTAGATCTCAATTTAAGAAAGCCGTTTTTACATCCATTTGATGGACTTTCCAACCGTTCTGCTGCTAGGGCAAAGAGTGTCTGGATGGTAGCCCATTTTACTGTGGGGGTAAAAGTCTCCTCATAATTGACCCCTTCTTTCTGTGCAAAACCTTCTGCCACACGCCTAGATTTGTGCTTGTCAAGTGAGCCATTAGCTTTATACTTGTTCTTGTAGACCCACTTGCAACCAATTGGTTTGGTTCCTAATGGAGGATCAACCAACTTCCAAGTGCCATTCTTTATGAGGGCATCATACTCATTTTTCATTGCTTCTTTCCATTCATCATGAGAAGCAACTTTTTTGAAGTAAGTTGGTTCAAAATCTGTAGACAAGTTCAATTCAAAATCATAAGAAACATCCATATCAACAGGTGAATTAGAGTCATCTACATCACCTCCATTTTGCCGGTTTGAATTTCTAGTTCCTGTCTTTCCAATCTCATCACGATGAACACTTTCAAGTGTCTTTGTTAGCCAATTTGGGGGACGTTTTTCAGATGGTCCAAGCTGCTCCGCTGATTGAGTTGGGACTGAATCAAGATTGAGTCTCCCAATTTTGTCTATCACATCACTTAATCATCATCCGTTGTTGAAGTTTCATGTAGGGGAGAGTGTTCTTCAGAAGAAGATTCCACATGTTGATCTAGTATAGGAATCCCCCCTTCAAGATGTGGAATTTGATTATAAAATTCTTGAAATGATTTTGCTTTCACGAATCTATTGAAGCGATCAAGTTTCCACTCAGTAACATTGTCAGCTTTGGATGATTCAAGGAAAACTACATCTCTAGATATAACAAACTTTTTATTTACTTCATCATAGAGACGATATGCTTTGGATGTGGTCGAATACCCTAGGAAGATACACTTACGACTTCTAGCACCAAGTTTCTTTCTATGTACCTTTGGTATCAAGGCATAACAGGTGGAACCAAAGACCCTAAGATGCTTTACCGAAGGAACATGTCCATACCACATTTCATATGGAGTTGTGTTTCTAATAGCATTAGATGGACATCTATTGTTTATATATGCAACACATAGGACAACATCAGCCCAAAATGTTGTCTTTACATTTTTTAAGAAGAGCATGGATCGTACCATATTTAAGATTGTCCTATTCATTCTTTCAGATACACCATTTTGTTGGGGATTATAAGGCATATTTGTTTGATGTTTGATCCCATGTTGGCGAAGATAGTTTACAAATTCATTTGATGTGTATTCTTTTCCATTATGAGTGCGAATAAACCCAATATGAGATTCTGCATCATTTTCAATATTATGAAAATTCTTGAATGTTTGAAAAGCATCAGATTTTTTCTTCAATAAATAAACCCAACACATTTTGGTGTAGTCATAAATAAATGTCATCATATATTTATTTCCATTTGCAGAAGGAATAGGCATTGGACCACATAAATCTAAATGAATGAGTTCAAGTTTTCTATGTGCTCATGAATGTGAATCATGAAAAGGCTGTTTGCTAGGCTTTCCTAGGATGCAAGCATCACATTGCTTAAGTTTCCTAGGAATTGTATGTAAACCAACAACACCATTTTTCTTCAACAAGCAGAGGCTGTCATAGTTAAAATGTCCAAATCTAGCATGCCATAATAAACTTGATGGAAGAGTACCTTCTTCATGATGAGAATTGTATGAGAAATGTTGTGCCTGAGCAGAGGTTCCTTACAGCTTTAGAAGCCTATCTTCTTCTATTCCCCTCATGACGAGTGGTCAAATTCTTTTCTCGCCTCAAGCTTTCCATCAAACATATGAATGGAGTTACCTTGCTGGTGGATTTGAACCAAGGACAACAAGTTTCTCTTCAGCTATGGGAGATATAGAACATGGTGCAGAAGAAAGTCTAGAAGACCAGGCAATTTAAGCCTAATTGTGCCAAGCCCTGATGGCTTGATTTTTGATTGGTCTGCAAAGCATACTTCTCCATCAACATTGTCAGTAAATTCTTCAAAAAAATCTTTTCTATGAGTCATGTGGTAGGTTGCTCCTGAATCAAGCAACTAATCATTTTTCCAAGAAGCAAGTGGAGCATTAAATAAATATTCATTTACTCCAATGTTACATTGTGTCACAACATAGTGAGCAGATTAAAGTGCTTTACCTTTGTATATATCATCAATTTTACCTTTCTGTTGGTTTCTTTGCTGCTCAATTTTCTCCCATGTAGCTTGCATGTAGAGGCATCATGTGATCCATTTCTTTTGCAGCGAATCCAGTGCAAATCTGCCTTTTCTCCTTGAGAGTGTCTGCCCCCCCACCTCTAAAATCTCTTCTACCTCTTCCTCTGGAAAAATCTTGAGCAAGATTATTCTCTCTGTGTGCGAGAAGAGTTGTCTTCTTTTCCAAACCCTTCTCCTTTTCAACAAACTTATCCATCATAAAAATTTGAACTGAGCCCAAAAATAATTACAGTATTCATAGAAAAATACTAATAATAATTTTCTATGACTTTACAAAAAAATTAGAATCAACTGCAAGCTCTCAATATTCATATATGATGCAATATATATTGTATTCCTTATAACATATTCCACAATATTCGTATACCAAGCACGATCGAGTTAATGCACGAGAACAATAGTGTTCTTGGACAGTAGTATCTAGTAAACTGGCGTATGGATCCTTATGACTTGAATTCTTTTAATGATCATCAGTAATGCTGCCACAATAATTGTTATTTCAACTACGTTTGTGTTCTATCATGAAAGGATATGTTATGTGTATACTGTTATTATAGGAGTTCTATCGAAGTGATATCAATGGAAGGGTTGATACCCTACATTTATAGAGTTGTTGTCCCACACAACTCCACTCATCAAATACTATCCCGTAGCAGCAACAGAAGGAATCTATTATCTACGGCAGATCAACATTTGACGAGTAGAGGACCAATGGCAAGGGATGTTGCGAGACTACCCAATACCATGTGCATTCACCAATCTCCAAAGGTTGAATGATATATCGCAAAATGCATGGACTCAGTGCTCAATTCAACCATTAGACTGCTCATGGACTTGGAATAAAGATAGCACTTTCAGTATTCAACGCATTCTTCAAGACTATTTAACATTACATTGCTTCAATGCATTACTTAAAACAGTAATCGATTTTCAAAGAAATAACACAGAATTTCCAGATTTTCTAAAACACGTAGGAGGGGACACGCATTTGGGTGGCAAAGATTTTGACAATCGGATGCTCAAACACTATGTTGATAATTAAAATAAAAAAAAAACATGACCACAAGTGCTAAAGCCCTATGGAAACTCCGCTCAGAATGCGAAAGGGAAAAAAGAAACTTGTCATGGCAGAGACTGTGATTGATATCGAATGTCTCTATGAAGGTCTAGAGTTTCACATGGAGATTAGGATACCCAAGTTTGAAGAGATCAATACAGATTTCTTCAATAAGTGCATGCTAATCCTCCACCAATGTCTGCAAGATGCGAGGATGAAAAAAGAGAAAATTAATGAAGTGGTATCAGTCAAAGTATCAATCAATGAGACAAAATGACTCCATCAATGAAAGTATCCTACGTGAAGGCCGAGGATATCACCACATTTTCGTTGTGCTGTTACCAGAGGTTCTGAGAGGGTTTAGGAGAATGGTAGCAATGTTCAAGGTAGGTATCAAGCAGTGTAGCAATATCATTTAATGGTGCAGGTAGGCTTGAGAAAACGTCAAGCAACTGACACCAACATTTATATGGGCAACGTATTATATGGACAACGCTTTTGAATGGAGCAGCACATTGTATGGAGCATCGCTTTTAAATGGAGCAACACTTTGTATGGAGCAACGTTTTTAAATGGAAAGCAGAGGAGCAAAGTTTTGTATGAAAGGTAGAACATAGGAAAAATTGCGAGTTACAAAGCAGAGGAAAGCCAAAAATGGTGGCATCTCTCATACCATGTCAGGCCAGGCAGTAACTCCTCCAGTCAAAAATGATTCGTATGTATTATTCCATTAGGTAGGTCTTGGTTATATACATAAGGGAGAGACTGTTCACTTCATCTCCCGATGACTGGTCATATTACTTATTATCTATTTTCATTATATTCACCCAATCCTAAGGATTAGGTGTCAACATTTTATCAAGCCTGGGAATCTACCCATAGCTTGCACATCCCTCAAATCTGGTATCAACATTGGGAGGACTATATAGCAGCGCTAACATAATCACACATCAAAATTGTTGAAGGGGATGATGAGATCATCTGGGTGCATGCTAAAAATGGGATATACTCCCCTACAGAGGGATATCTCTACTTAGCTATTGTTCATAGACCACAGGCTATTGAATATTGGTCGAAAAACCTGTGGAAATTAAAGGCACAACCCAGGACTAGAGTACTCATGTGGAGAGTACTAAGAAATAAGGCTCCCACAAGATGCAATCTAATCAAACGAGCTCAACATGGACCTACTTGTTATTGCATTTGTAAGAAAAACTTCGAGTCAATAGATCATCTCTTTATTACCTACTCGGTCATAAGGGACCTCTGGAACTCTATCCTTTCGACAATCATCCCCCAATGCATATGGTAGGGCTTGATAGTAATGGAAACTTGGACCACATGGTGGACCACCGCAACCCTGACTAAGGATAGAAATATTCCTCTCCTCATTTTCTGAGCATTCTAGATTGCCCATAATCGATGCATTTTTCAGGACATCATACCTCATTGGCCCTCAATCACTGCTCGTCTTTTGGCATACTATGACTGCATACCTGAAGATGATGACAAACCCCCTAGGAACATTGTTCCTGGAGATATCAATTAAGAACATCCCTCGGATTTTTTTGATGGCTCAGCACATCATGTTGGGTGTGGGGGCAGAGAAATTCTATACCTATCTGACTCCCACCACTACAAAATCCAAATGTGTGTGGGAAGGGACACCAAAAACTTTGTAGAGTTTATCACTCTTAAATATCTCATTCAATTTTCTTTGGGAAAACATTGCAGGAATATTCAAATATTTTAGGACTCAAAAATTATCTGCAATTGGATTAACAAATCATGAAATTGTTATGCTTAGTCTCTGAGACCTATACTAGATGAGGCACACATACTCATTACACATTTTTGATCTCTTTGTTTGTCATCATATCTACAGGGAATGCAACCAATCTGTTGACGAGTTATCCAAGGAAGGTACGATCCGGCCTTGTGGCACATGGTTGATCCAAGAGCACAGGGATGGTGTCCATTATCAATATTACCAGCATCCATACATGGACTCTATAGATTAGCTGGCTCAGCAGGAGCCTGTTCCTTTTTGCACATGTTTATAGTATGTTTTTAAATTATCAATTGTATATAAGTGACAGACATATTTAATCCCTGTGAGGAGATCTTTGATTATATTTATTATGAACAATACTAAAGATAGAGCCTCCCTACTTGGAGTGCACAGAGCTATTTTGATACACTCTTACTTGATAGACACATCCTCACATACAACATATGTGAAACGCATCTACAATATGTAATTTTCCTATACTAATGAAAATTAAGATTTTTCCAAGGGGAAAAATGTTGTACTATTTTTTGTAACTTTTATCCTTGTATTTGATTTTAAAATAAAACAAAATTTAATTACCAACCCAAATATAAATTTACTGTCCACAAAATTATGTGGAAAAGGTAATGAAATATTCATATGATGATGATCTATTGAGCATTGACCTGATGTAAGTGTAAATCAATTGACAAAATGGAAACAAACATACTACACTTTCAGGTAATGATCATTGTCCAATTTGATAACAATGGTAATGATGCATCATCCAATTTGATAACAATGGTAATGATGCATCATCCAATTTGATAAAATTTTGATAACATTTTATATGCACCTAGTTTAAAGAGGTTGAAAATTTGGTTCGAAAATAATAGAAATTATTGTATTATTTTGGTAAATTTATAAAAATAATTAGAAATATTAGTTATAGTTGAAATTTTCAATATTTTGGTTGTTCGAGAGTACTCTAAAAGTTTTTGATGATGTTGAATCCATTTTCACCGTCAAAAACAATATTCAATCACTCCTATCGTTCAATTTTATAAAAAAAAAATAACGTAAATTGTACTGATGATTGAGAATTTAAATTTTAAGATATTTAAAAAAATAAAAAGAAAAATGAAACTGCAATGTAATTTGGTGATGCTGAGCTAAGCCAAGAATACCCAAAGTATGCATATAAAATGCATAATCTCGTTTATTCCCAAGGATTTTATTTATCCTACCTAGTCAACCCTTCACTACTGAAGGTTCAAGACCCCTTAATAAATTCTCATGTGGAAATGTTTCAAAAACTAATCGATGGTCTAAACCTTAATTAATCACTCCAGTGGAAACTTTACCTTAATCCTCATAAACTCTAATTAATTCTTAAACCATGCATATTAACCATACCCTCTTACTTTGTTCTCAACACTAATCATACCATGTTTAATTGCCCTTAATGTGATTTATTATAGAAATATACATAAATCTCTTTTAACTTTAACTTTCCAGTTTTTCCATGACTTTGGCACATTTCTCGGGGCTCACCTAAAAATGACACAAGACAATGCAGGATTGAACAACAATTGAACAACACTTGCAATTGAACATGAATTGAACTGTGCCCGATTGAACAATAATTGAATAACAGTTGCAATTGAACAACAATTTAACAATGTCGATTGAACAAGAGTTGAACAGGACATGCAATTGAACAACAATTGAACACACATTGACTTCCCACGTTGACTTTCCACACAAATCTTGTCAGATTAATTCTCCATCATTCGATCAAGACACACTTGATCCGACACCCAACAGTGATATCACATGGACTACTTGCACGACATTTAATTGCCCGATCATCTTACATTGCATGTCGCAACTTCTCCCGACCACGTTCATTCACTCATGAATGATGCGATGTGATATTAATCCAACGGTCAATATCAACATCGATCCAATGGTCTGCGGCCCTTCAACAAACACATGGTTAAACACAACTTTAAACCCCGCAGTTGATTGTGATGTTAGTGGTTGAAAATATGCACTTACTGATACCTCAATTTCGTCGCCAGCTCACCATTCTAGAACTCTCGTTATCAGATTTAATTCTGCCAACTCATTTCTCCACTTAGGAACAGTGTGCTGAGACTTGTTTGATCACTCCGCTTATAGCTTATACCTCTATTTCTTTAACACCACTTTGAACTAGAATACATAATACACCCTATTTTATTTCCCTTCTTTTAGATTTCGTAATTACTTGACCTGTACATACATCTATTAAACCTGAATCAAATCACACGGATTCTACCCAAACAAAAAGTCTTTTATCACTCTAAAAGATTGTTAGAAATTCAACTTGAATTCATTCGTCATGTTTCATCACACAGAACCATCAATTCCCAATTACGGATCACTCACCACATAAAAGGAATGACACACATAGTCACAATGAATTCAGTTTCCTTTTTCATTAAACAAATGTACAGATACAAATAAAAACATGTTTATAATCTAGCTCTGACCTGATCCATATTTACACGGTTTGTACCAATGACCCTTTCTCAATTCAATTCTCGTAGGCTATAATCTAACCCTATCTATCTATTAAATCTCTCTCTAACTCACCTGACTTGAGTCTCTCCTTTAAGCCTTCGAGGTTTGCATTTGGACAAAAGGATTATGTTTACCAATTTTGGTCCAGATCCTCAATCTTCTCAACTAAACCCTAAGAGTTCTCTAAGTCCTCAATTAGTTCCTAAAGTATTTTATCCCTTAAGGATATCAATTTTCAACTAGTCCTAAGGATCCTCCATAAATCATGAACTACTTTCTCAAATTACAATATCTTAATCCATAGTAATTACTCATCATCACTCATGTTCTCCTACATTCGGGAACATTTACAAATATCATCACAATACTTAATTAATTCTTATTTTCATCAAAATAACTCAAAACCTAAGTAATTACACTAATTCAACACTTAGGAAGCTAACTTCCTTAAAACACAAGACCCCCCTATGTCTACTAAAATACAATGATTCTTTTGAGCCAAATGCTCCTACATAAGACTCTGAAAGTAGAAAATAATAATGATCTCAACATCATGTGCTTATAATCTTTGTCCTCCTTGATCCCACACTTTGTTCTGTAGTTTATATTGCCTATTTCTTTTCCTTTCAGTTGCTCCGTTATCACAATTGTCTGCTACTCTTTTCCAGGTCTGCATATCTTATGTTGAAATTCTCCACTTGTTATTCTCTCACATCCTTTTGTTGTATTCCTCTTTTTGTTGCTTATTTCCTTTCTTGTGGTTGTCTTCTTCTGAGACACCTTCATCGTTATCCTTCTTATCAACTTAATTTCTTTATCTAGTATATCCTCTGTTTTTTATTACCTTCAACTCTTCATTTTTGAACTTCCATTTTTGCTACTACTTTTACTACCATCCTTACATCCTTACCCTCTTGTTCATTATTATCTTTTATAGAATTTCACACCTTTCCAGCTGCTGCCATATTATCTTCGAAGATAATTTTCCGCTTTTGTTTACTGTACTTGTCAAATTCTTCTTGACTGTCATTTATGACAATTTCTTTGTCATCCTTCATCAGCAATTTATCCTAAACATTTATCCTTTGCTTTTCGATCTTTCTTATTTGAAGATCTTATTTTCTACATAATTCAATAATTTTAATTGGAGTAGAATTTGAAAACTTTACATGATTTTAGTACCTTCACTTGTTGTCGTCCCATCGTCAAATGATCTTTCTTCTGTTAAGTCTAAATCATCATTCTTAAGTATTCCAAATTCATTAGGCACAATAAAAACCTTTTCTTTATCTTGATGTCTTAACTCATATCTACTATTCCAATCTTCAATATTACCAGCTCCAATATTCTGCTTCATATTTCCATGAGAACTTCTTGTCTCCTTTCGTTTATGAGATGTTGTTATCTCAGTCTTAATCTGAACAGATTTCAGATTCTGCTCCTCCTTCTTAATAGACTCTAAAGTTTTTTCATCACCCTGTGTTGTACTTGCAACCATACAAAAATCATTAGTTTTAAAAATACAAGACCTTTTGGTCGTGGTTGATGCTTCAGACATCATGCCTTATGGATTTTGTGAATCATTCATATGATTCAACTCCTCTATCTCTTCGTCACTTTCAAAAGGTAATGGTCCATGTTTTGGTTCACATACCAAAACTTCAACACCTTCTCCAGCATTTTCCTTTTGTTGTAGCTCAACTCTTTCAAGTTTCACTGTCTCCAATTTTTCACAATGGACTTTTTGGGTTTCAACAAATCCTCTTTGTTGTGACTCAATTCCTTTGAGTCTCTCCTTTTCCAACAAATAAATAAGTTTTTGTTCAATTTCTCTGAACTCATTTATCATCATGGCATTCCACTTCTTTTGTAATGGGTTCCATTTGACATGTTTCCACATTCCACATCTCGATGGTCTTCGTTCTCTTTCTCTTATAGCCATACCTGAAGTATCTCCAACTATACTCTCACCACTGTAATATCTCTCTCTCTCGCTCTTCATTAATCATCTTACCTATATGGAATTCTCTAGAACGTCTTCTATGACCTTCCATTGGCATCTTCCTTCATGAGCTCATCCATGCCCAATTGGTGATCTGCAACATAGCCTTTCCCTATAGCATTATTCTCTTATTACTCAGTACCCTATCAAGCTTCCTCTCTAAGCCTAATCAATTCCTAAGTATTCCCTCTCTTAGTCCACTCTCTCGAACCTTTTAGAGTCTCACTGCTCCTCTAGTTGCTACATTCAGTCACATTTCTCCTTTCTTCCAACCTCTAGTTGGATAGGTTCATTGTGATCATCATCAAAAACTCTACTTGTTATTCTCTACAAGTATCAAACATCTTCATAGAGTTTTTCAATCGATAATTCATCATTAATTAACTTAAATCATAAAGACCATACATCAATATCCAATTTTTCTGAATACATGTTGTTGTTTCTGTTTTTCCACTATCCCTTAATAAACAATTTCTCAATTTGTCCTTCCAATAATTTGATATACTTTCTTCCAAAGTAGATTTTCTTTTATCTCTTTCAAAATCAATTTATCAATCACCAATTTCAATATCAAATAAGAAAATCAATTTCATTTTACCTCAATCAGATTTAGATCTGATTCTTCTCTTCGCTTCTACCATGCCACTCTAGTTTCCTGAAAATTCTTCCCACTCTGTCATTTTAAAAGAAAACTCTTCAAAATCTGTTCTCTATCCACAAAGTTAATTATGAAATAAAATAATTCAATAAGTTATGAATTATCTTCAAAAGAGAAACCCGCTATGATTTTCTCCCAAAAAAAGATTTTTCTTGCTCTGATACCAAAATGATGTTGGTCTAAGCCAAAAGTACCCACAGTATGGATATAAAATGCATAATCTTGTTTATTCCCAGGAATTTCATTTATCTTGCCTAGTCAAACCTTCACTAGATAAGGTTTAAAACCCCTTAATAAATTTTCATGTAGACAAACTAATCAATGGTCTAAACCTTAATTAATCACTCCAACAGAAACTTTACTAAATCCTCGTAAACTCTAATTAATTCTTAAACCCGTGCATATTAACGATACCCTCTTACTCTGGTTCCAACACTAATTATACCATGGGTAATTGCCCTTAATCCTTTTTATTATAGAAATATACATAAATTGCTTCTAACTTTACCTTTCGACTTTTTCCACGTCTTTGGAACATTTCCCGAGGCTCACCTAAAAATGACGCAAGATGATGCAGGATTGAACAATAATTGAAAAACAACGATTGAACAACAATTGAACAACACCGATTGAACAACAATTAAACAACATTCGATTGAACGGTAATTGAACAACAATTGAACATCACCTGATTGAAAAACAAATGAACAACACTTGCAATTGAACAACCCCTGATTGAACAAAGATTGAGGAGCACTTGCAATCAAACAACAATTGAACAATGTTGATTGAATAGCAATTGAACAACACTTGCAATTGAAAAGCAATTGAGCATAGGTTGACTTCCCATGCTGACTTTCCACACAAATATTGTTAGATCAATTCTGCATTGTTCTATCAAGACACACTTGATCCAACACCCAACAGTGATATCACATGGACTACTTAAATGACATTTAATTTTCTGATAATTTTACATCGCTTGTTGCAACTTCCCCAACCACATTCATTCACTCATGAAAAATGTGATGCAATATTGATCCAATAGTCAATATCGACATTGATCCAACAGTCTGTGGCCCTTCAACAAACACATGGTTAAACACAACTTTAAACCCAGTAGTTGATTGTGACATCAGCGATTGAAAACACGATCAACAGCCATGGTTTAATATGGCACTCTAACAATCATCAAAACATTCCTCCATTCCTATCCCTACACTTACTGATAACTCGATTTCATTGCCTGCTCACCATTGTAGAACTTTGGTTATCAAATTCAATTCTACCAACTCATTTGTCCGCTTAGGAACAGTGCACCAAGACTTCTTTGATTACTCCACCTACAACTTATACCTCTATCTACTTAGCACCACTTCAAACTAGAATACATAATACACCTTTTATTATTTCTCTTCCTTCAGATTTCGTAATTACTTGACTTGTACATACATCTATTAAACCTGATTGGAATCTCATGGATTCTACCTAGACGATAAGTCTTTTGTCACTACAAAAGACTGTCAAAAATTCAACTTGAATTCATTCATCATGGTTTATCACACAAAACCATAAATTCCTAATTACGGATCATTCAACACATAAAAGGAATGACACACAAAGTCACAATGAATTCAATTTCCTCATTCATTAAACAAATATACATATACAAATAAAAACCTGTTTATAATCTACTTTGACCTGATCCGCCTTTACACGGTCTGTATCAATGGCCCTTTCTCGATTGAATGCTCGTAGGCTACAATATAACCCTTTCTATCTACTAAATCTCTCTCTAACTCACTCAACTTGACTCTCTCTTTTAAGCCTTCGAGGTTTACATTTATACAAAAAGATTTTGTTTACTATTTTTGGTTTAGATCCTCAATATTCTCAACTAAACCCTAAGAATCCTCTAAGTCCTCAATTAGTTCCTAAAATATCTTCGTTTATCCCTTAAGGATCTCAACTTTCAACTCATCCTAAGTTTCCACCATAAATCATGAGCTACTTTCTAAGATTACAATATCTCAATTCATACTAATTACACATCATCACTCATGTTCTCCTACATTAGGTAGCGTTTACAAAATATCCTCACAATACTTAATTAATTCCTATTTTCATTAAAATCACTCAAAACCTAAGTAATTACATTAATTAAAAACTTAGGAAATCTAATTCCTTAAAAAGCAAGACCCCTATATCTACTAAAATACAATGATCCTTCTCCAATGCATCATTTGGTAAAAAAAAATATTAATATAAATTTCAATATTTAAAAAATAAAAAAAATATATTTTTTATATTAAAATTTAAAAAATTATAATTTTGATTTAGTTCCATGTTTTTTGTTAATAAAAAATTTAATATTAAAAATTAAAAAACGGAAATTTATATATTAAAAAGTATAATAAATAGTAAATTCCATATTAAAAAATTACATTGTGAAAAATAGTAAATTTATAGTTGCTAAAAATAATAAAATTTTATAAGCAAAGAATAATAATGGAAAACCTTAAATTAAGATTTGGGTTTGCTTCTCCCTTTCCCTCTATTTTGTTGAGTAGAATGTGCAATTTCAACTAGATAGAGAGACAAAATCTACTATGAGATATTTAGTTTTAAGTTATTAATTAATAATGAAGTTATTAATTATATTAAAAATTATGATTTCAAGTTATTACACTTTTTAAAAATGAGATAGTTTTATAATTTTTTTTAATTAAATTATATAACATTAGATATATGTATAATATTATTAATTGTTTTCATTTATAAATAATTAGTTGAGAAAATCTAAAATAAAAATATGAAAAATAAAAATAAAAAATGATGAGATCTATATTTCTAAATTATTAATCTTATTTTAACCATATCCAATTCAAATTTGATAAATATAATGTAAAATACTCCTTATAAGGTAAGAAAACCCATTTATATGAATGATAAGTTTTCACTATTAAACAATTGAAGTCATGTATATCAAAACCCAAAAATTCTTCTTAGTAAACCTCAATGAACTGCGTTGAAACATTTCATACTGAAACATCCATATAGTGAGACACATGTATGAGCTGCATCAGGGCCAAAAAAAAAAAAACGAGGAAGAGCAGCATGAGCTCTCCATAAATTCGGAAACCCTTTACTTAATGAGTTAAATTCCTTATATGAAAAAGCTGTCAGCGTAATCAACAACGCAACTCCGTACTTTTTCACTTTCAAAAGCAATTTTGCTGATAAATTTTTTGAGGAGAAACATTTTCCAAATATGCCAGCGACAGGCTCGCTTTAGAGAAACCAAAACTTTGCTTCAACGTTGTTCTGAACTGATGGTAAACGATGAATTCATAAAAAGTTTTTTAATCATTTGTAAAAGGAGTGGTTTTTAGTGTAATTTTTTGGATTTTTTTTTGTTGGAATTTGGAAAAAAAATTAGGTCAAATTTTTATTTGTGTTATTTAAACTGGGTTTTTGATTATATATGGATTCATTTAGCTTTCTAAAAAATTCTTAAGACACTTTCATTGTGAAATAATTATCTATTAAATTTGTGATTGCAATAAATTATTACAAAATTTTAGAAAAATTAAATAAAAAAAATTTAAAAAACCCACTGAAAACAACTAGCTTTTTAAAATAAAAATTTTATTATAAAAAGAATGGCCTCTCAACATCTTTGAATAAAGGAGCGCGACTTTCCGGAATTACACCTTTTAAACAACACTATTAATTCCATACATCAGATCTTGACGTGGGCAACATTGGAAGCCAACAACATAGTTTTAGTTTTTTTTTTTTTTTTTGAATAAATCCTATTCCAATCATATGGCAGGCGGCGAAACATCGCAGTCGGTCATTGTGTATGATCCGGTAAGTTTGCATCCAGATGGAAGAGTGTTCGATCGTATCGAGCTGGAAGATATATTGGACAACACCTGCAGACCTGCAAATAACCCAGAGACTGGCAGGCCTTTCGACATATACGATATTCAACCCCTACAGGAAATAAGAATGGAAATGCGACGACTTGTAGGGGAAAGAGGCCAGTATTGGGGAGATCAACCAATGTTATATTACTGGTCCGTGATACGAAACTACCCTTTGGACATACTTGACGAGAGACATATGTCTGATTATGTGAATCCACTGGCTCACTGGATTAAGAACGATATCAGTTTACCCCAAGATTCGAAAACACTGTGGGAAACATTAAATCTCGTCCGTCTCGACTGCCAGTATAGTGACGCTAACAAAAGAATGTTTTGTTCTGTGAATGGATTCGTCACACTGGCTGAAGCCCTCTGCCGTCATTTCAAATTATTCTCCAATGTCAATGAGGTAGACAGGGATACTGTGAACGTCTGTCGGGAGATAGTTAAGCTTGCGGAGATTATAGGCTTCAGTCAAGAGGACTGGTCTTTTATTGCGGCCACGCAGTCCTACGCCGAGGGCTTCTGTGGCATACTGGGTACCCTTTTCGAACACAGCCACAGAAATGACATCCGCAGAATCGTGCGGATCGCGGAGACCATGTATAGCAATCCAGAGTTCGACGTTTTCTTTCACCTCATCTACATCATCATGAATACGCCATCCACGCCCAGTGTGGATCTCACCCTCTGTGCAGATATCGCCTTTGCGTACTGTCGTGACCATTTTAAGTGGATCGCTATCTCCGCACTGTGCACGACATTGAAAATTCTGATTGATCGTTTCTATGTTTCACACGACGCAGATACGAATAGTTTTCGGTATTTGAATAGGGTTGATGAAGAATTCAGTGATAGAGCCGCGGCGCTGGAGAATGTTTTGAAGCATATCTGTCAGCTCTGTAGCCTATATGGCCCCGAGGTTGCTAGGTTTATAGCGAATCGGGAAGAATACCTGGTGCTGCGCCTTTCGAACCTAATTCTGAACTATGCACTAAGGTATCAAGACGAGGACGAGGATTCTTTCAGCGGCAAACACTTGCTGTATGCCATGATTATAAATAAATACATCATTGAAAGCACTGGACGTGAAACCTTGATGTCATCCGAGGACATCAAGGTTATGTTGGATTTCGCTATGAGCCCGTTGCCGGGTCGCTACCGCTTCAACGGCCGTCCGAGGCTGAAGGAGTTGACAGACGAAGTGGTCGACACTCTTCTAAATTTTCCAGCTACGCTATCCACCCTTCGACGGTGGACTAGTACCCGTTTGTAATATCTATGTTGCCATCAAGATGTCCATTGTGGCTGTACAGTGACATGGGGTTTAGCTGTGAGTTTCGCTGGGTGATAACCATGAGATGAGGGTTCAAATCCCATTGAGTATAGGTTGACCCTGTTGTGTATTGGCTAGAAGAGTAGGCCACCCCATAGAGGACGTCTAGGCTCTTGTTGAGGCATAAATTACATTAAAAATCACATATATTTTTTCCCTTCAATTTTTTTTGCCAACTTTAATACTGTATTAGTAAAACTGTATAAAGTTTAATAAAAAATTGTAAACCTGTCTGAATTTTAATAGAAAATTGTAAATTTAAAATTACACTAATTGGATTATATCGACTAATTTACTATTCTAGTTGTGATTATTGACAATTTAGTTGAATGAAAAAACAATAGATAATTATTATTAATAATTCTTAAATATGATATAATTTTCTAAAATGGTTTAATAAATGTGGTTGACCTAGGTTGATTAGCCTCATTTCCAATTTATTTACATATAAAAAATGTAAAATGACACCAATTAGGTTATACAATTCAATTATATTTACTAATGTAGTTGTGATATTTCACAATTTAGTTAAATGGAAAAAATAATAGATAATTATTATTAATAATTTTAAATATCATACAATTCTCTAAAATGATTTAGTAGATGTGATTGACATAAGTTTATTAGCCTCATTTTCAAACATTTATCTATGTATAAAAATGGAAAATGACAACAATTAGGTTATATATTCAACTACATTTACTAATGTAGTTGTGATAATTCACTTCGTAGATTCTTGGGAAGAATGGATAATTATTATTGATATTATTATTAATATTGTTAATAGTAGATTACAATTATAAAGGTTATTCTTATTATTCTATTCCTATTATTGTTATTAAAGTTTCTTTATTATAATTGAAAAGTTAAGTTGATTGAGAACAATGAATGAGCAAGGTTGAATATTGTTAAATATAATATAGTAAACATAGTGTTGATAAAGTTTCATTGTGGTTAATTAATCAAACAGTTACTATAAAGCTTGACTTGGTTTGAATAATGAATCCTTTTGATTAATAATAATAAAAAAATAATATCAATAGGTAATTATGTTTGATCATGCTTCATCATGGTGAACCATAGTTGACCATGAAAGGGACCATGGTTAGACATGGTTAATCATGGTCAACCATGGTTGACCTTGGTTGACCATGGTTAACCTTGGTTTACCATTCTAACCATGTTGATGTTGGATGACATTGATTGACCATGGTTGATCATAGTTGACCATGGTTGTTCATAGTTGAACTTGATTGATGATTGAGATCGCTATATTTGACTAATAGTTGACTTTGTTTACCTATGTTTGATTAAAGTTGTTGACTATGTGTGATTATTAATATGTATTAATAATACCAAAAGGTGATAATATTTGACGTGCATTCTTCTCTATTTTTGTTCATTCCTTCTTTTCACCTGCTTCATCTCTTCATTATTGTAAGCCTAGAAGCAAGGGTGGACTGAGCTTGAGTCCTATCCACTCAACTCTCATTCGCTTCATGATCATCTAGTATAATCCAAGGAATTCCTTAGCCTTTCAGGAGAGTGATATTGTTTAATCTCTAGACTATGGGGCAAGGCATGTTATCTCCCCTTGAAAGCTTGTAGACTTTTTGTTCCCAACAAGCTGAATGTGTCTTCAACATGTAGAATGGCTTTCTCTTGGGTAGCAAGGTATTTAGGTTCTAAAGCAACATCACTAGAGATGATGCCATGATTTCTAATGACATCACTTTGGCTCACTAGCTTTTCCTTGATATACAATAGTTCCTTTTACTCCATTGTCATTACCATTTTCACTTCCTTAGCTCTTGTCTCCTCATGAGTCATTTAGGATTCTAAGGCCATTAGCTGCATATCTACCAATTTTGCATTGGCATCTTAAAGATTCATATTTTTCAAAGTGAGGCTATGCATGTAAGACTTAGCCATTTTTCCTTTCTCGTCCATGTTAGATTTGATGAAAAATTCAATGAACTGTGTGTAATCTTAAAAGGGAATATAACGATGTTGTGCCAAGATTTTTATTTTGAATTGAAGCCAATGTCCTTTGAGAAAGAGGTAATAATACTTTGATGGTTTCCTGCATTGTAATGCTTCCATGGAGGGACTTACCATAGTGGAAAGTTGTGTTTCTTTCTCCAACGTCTCTCTCAACCTGATATTTTCTTCTTATAACTGCTCCTTCATTGTGGACTCTCTCATTCTGAGTTAAATTAATTATTTGTTAATTTAAATGACCTTTTGTTCCATGAGACCTGTGTTCTCTACCATATATTTAGCAATTTACATTCACTTGCGGGTTCTTCCTCTTTCTTTCTCTCGCTCATAAAGTAGTGGGACTGCAAATTTTTCAAGGATAATCCTCCCTCCTTCAATGAATTTGTAGTAGCGGCTCAAACTAGTTTGTGGGCTAGGTTCTTGGAGCTTTTGTAGGTATTTTCCAATAATTTTTGAGGTGGTGGCTACCTCTTGTGAATCTGTATTACGCTCATGTAGCTTCCCCTATTCTTCCTATAGAAAATTCTACCCCTCCTGTAGCAAATTTGTCTCTCCTGTAGCTTCTCTTTTCCTCTTCCTCAAAGGCAAATTGAGTCCTAGGCTTCTTGAAGGTGAGAAGTAGTGTTAGTCCTACTCACATGTGCTATGGGTGACTTATTTTTTACTCTAAGTGGAATGAACTGCTCAATTTCTCCCTCACTCAGTCCTATTTCTTCTTGTTTTCTTCCTCACTCATAAAAAATTATAGGAACCCTTGTAGCAATTTGTGGCTTTCCTTGTCTAATTCTATTGTTCTTCTTGGTTCTGAAATAAATTCAACTTGGTCTTGATTACTTCCCTTTGGGCTTGACAGGAGTGCCCAATGTATCTAAGGTTGCAACGACTTCCTATTCAGTGTATTTTGTTCCTTGGGTGGAGAAGTCTTTACAGGGTTTATTAAAATTTCAGTGGAAGATAAGTACATTAGTTTGTTGTGTTCTCTATCAAATTCGTGGGATAGTCTAGTTATTGCAATAGGTAGCAATGCAACTGCCTTATAGTTTGATGAAATAGTCTCATGCTTGCTGACGGAGGAGATGAGATGGAAAAATATGGAGAGCCAGAATGGTGATGCCTTGTCTGTACGAGGAGGGTCCCAGAATAGAAACAAGAATAAGTCATCGACTGGGAGATCTAAATCTAGAGGGAGATCTAAATCTCCAGGAAAACCTGTAAAGGTAGTTTGCTGGAAATGCACAAAGGAAGGGCACTACAAAAGGGACTATAAATCTAAAGCTCCTCACAAAGGAAATAGATTTGATGATGCTCCTTTTGCAGAGGCAAAAAGCACCTCAGATGAAGGTTGGGATGTGTACTTTGCTTCTTCAAGTACACATGTAGATCATGAGGCATGGTTGATTAACTAAAGTGCATCCTTTCACTTCACTCCCCATGGAGAGTGGTTCTGCGAGTATGAGAAATGCAACAGTGTTGATGTCTTCTGATGGGATGATAGGAAGGCTAGGATCATTGGTCGTGGAAAAGTAAAGTTGAAGTTGCAAGGTGGAAGGATTAGAACACTTCCAGGTGTTCTGCACATTCCTGCATTGGCCAGAAATCTAATTTCTATAAGCAACTTGGATGATGCAGGTGTAAAAACGATGTTCGAGAAAGATACCTGCAAGTGTTATAGTGAAATGATGTTTCAGGTATTTGCATGGTACTAGTGATTATGAATTTTTCTACCAAGGAAGACCAAGATTGGACAAAGTGTTGGATATTGGTGGCTTTATTGATCCAGACTGGGCTGGAGATCTGGATCAGAGATATACAGGTGGGTATGCTTTCGACCTATTTGGAGGTGCAGTTAGTTGGATGAGTGAGAAACAATTTGTAGTGGCGCTATCAACTACACAGGCAGAATACATGGTAGCTACTGATGCAAGCAAGGAAGCAGTCTGGTTACAGAGATTATCTTCAAGTGTGGGGTTAGTACAGGGAGCTATAAGGATAGACTATGATAACCAAAGTGCAATTTTCTTGGCAAAGAACCCAACTTCTCATTCAAAGACAAAGCACATTGATGTTCAATATCAATTTCTGAGGGATGTGATAGAGGACAAAAAGGTGTTGCTGGTAAAGGTGGACACTTTGAAGAATACTACAGATGCATTGAAAAAATCTATGAGCTTTGAGAAGTTCTCCTCGTGTAGAGAAAATGGGTGTTGTATGGTTGGATAAATGACTAAGCTCTTGTGTGGCCCCTTGTGGAAAGAAAAAAACAAGTTGGAGAATGTTGGGTTGTGTTATATTCTTTCCACGACTAGCCCATGTAGTGAACTAGGGGGTTAGAGGTGCAGCGAAGCCCCCCCTTCATTGCATTGATTGCACAATGGGGGGGTCACATAGGGGTTTCAAGGGGGCGGGTAGCCTCCCTCTATGGGGTTTGGGGAAGCACCTCAGTGAAATTTTTTTGGACCCTATATTAGGTTGGGCGGACCTACCTATGGTTTTCTGCATGGTTTTGGACGCGATAGTTTTTGGGACATGTTTTTGGATCCGATGGTTTTCCATCCATAGTATTGGATGCTTCGGCATGTATAAATATGTATTTTAACATTGAAAGGAAAATAATGAAAACTCAAGGTGGTAGTCCCAGTTTTGGGATCCAGGGGAAATCTCTCTGTATATGTGTTTTATGTGTTATGCTCTCGCGTTATTTATTTTCTATTCTTAGAATTCGTATGCAGGTGATTTTTGTACGGGGTTAAAACCTACACCCTCCTTGAGAATGAGGTGTCTCTTCATGGCTGCAAACTGAGCTTCATCATCCCTTCTAATGGTAAAAAAAGATAATATCATTATTTTATGTGTGGTTGTACATGTCGCTATAGGAGGAGTTTCTTCCTATAAAATTCTCTTGTTCTCCCCCTTTAAGTCATCAGTTGGCATGAGAGAGATGATGATGAGTGATGAGTATGGTGTTAGAATTATGGAGTAGTGTAGACACTATAGAGATAGAAAATGATAGCTTCTTTGCTTTTCTTTTAAGGCACGACAAAGTGGAGAATTTTGAGCAAATGTTTTGTGAAATGAGTGGATGGGTGATGGATGAGTGACAGAAAAGTCATAGGAGGAACCTCTTTACCATATATTAGAGTTAGGATGGTCTTTTGGATCGTTTTACTCATTACATCTCCCTCTTGTGGCTCCAAAGTATCCTCCTGTAGCATTACAAGACCTTCTCGTAGCAACATAGGTCCTTCCAATAACAACACAAAGAGGAGGATAATTTTAGATTTCTTGAGGATAATATGATGGAGATAGATAGTAATGTGAATGGAGGGGATGGATATGGGGTGTATGGATAAAGTAAAGGATGGAAGCATCTAGGTCTTAGGCTTTAACCATGAAATATTCCAGTATGTGCAACTCTCAAGAACAAAACAAAGGTTAGAAAATAGGATATAAGTTGCTTCCTTTTTTCTCTTTTCTTTTCTTTTTATCTTTTATTTTTTTTTGTTTTTCTTGAGACACACAAGCTGCCTCAAAGGATATTTTCAACCTGCATTCCTGCCATAGGTGCCTCAAGAGAGTTTTTCCCCTAGGGATCTTTATTATTTTTTCTCTCTCATTTTTTTCTCATATGTTGCCTTAGAAAGGTTTTCAACTCAGGAGTTGGCCTTAGATGCCTCATAGAGGTTTTCATGCAAGCCTCTTATTTCTCTCTCTTTCTTTTTAAAGAAATTTTCTAAAAGTGTTGTTGATTGGAAGTTATGAAACTCCCAATCACATTCAATTCCTTGCTAACTGGACTGATAAATTCCTCCTTGGACATAGGTCTTCCATATAAGTTCAACCTATAATCATTGACAAGAAAGGGGATGCCTTCGTCATCAAGTGTTCTGATATGGACAAATCCATTTTCATCACAATTTTCCATTAGGTATGGGCCCAACCATATTTTCATTAGCTTCCATTTAAATCATTTGAACCTAGAATTATATAACATTGCCCAATGCCCTTTGAAAAATAATTTCCTTGATATTCTTGTCATCTGAGACCTTCCTTTACAGTGGTATGACTTCAATGTGTAAGAGGGCTTGCATTCTGAACTCATCTAATTCATTTAGTTGACACAACCTTTCTTGTTGTGTTATGCTGACATGTAAGGCCAATTGACCTTCCATTCTCAAAGTGTTATATTCAAACTCAATAGAAATCAGATCATTCTTCCGACAAACCAAATCATATGGATTGAATCGAGTCGTGGTTTTCCAAGTGGCATTATGGGCCCAAGTGCCCTCTACTAGTCTCTCTACCCAATTTTTCCTGTTTTTGCCAACAACTTTGGCGAGGATACTCTCAACTACTCTATTTGTGACCTCTACTTTCCCACTTTCTTGAGGATGATAGAAAATGGATGTCTTTTTTCTTGATATGTTGCTGCCTCATGAGATCATGAACTAATTGGATGTGAACTATGCTCCTTCATCAGTGACTACCTCCACTAGATACTCAAATGTATAGAAGATTTTCTCTCTTAAAATTTCAGCCACTTTCTTCTTAGTTGCTACTTTGATTTCCTCTGTCTTAGCCCACTTTTTCAATTAATTAGTCCATGCAATGATGTACTTTTTCTACCATGATGGTGGATGAATCAGCCCAATGAATTCCATCCCACACTTTTCAAATGACTCTAAGGCACTGATCACATCTAGTGGTATATATCCTTGAATCCCTCGATGTGGTTTTCCTATTCTTTGGCACTGATCACATCTAGTGGTATATATCCTTGAATCTTGAGGTAAGGTGAGCCAATAGAAACCAAGTTGTAAGTCTTTAAAGGTTGTCCTTTTTGCAGCAAAATGACCTCCACAAGGACTATCATGACATGCTAAGAGGATGTCAAAGACCTCCACCTCTCTTACACATATCCTTAGGATTTGATCTAGTCTGAATCTAAAAATATTGCCCCCAATCCAATTATTTTGCTATGTTAGAAAAATATGGAGAAAGCATCGAGATACAAAAGAGGTTCTCATATAGTAGTGGATAATCCACCATCTCTTCATTACTCGTGGACAAGGTTAACTTGGACAAAAAATATACAACCAAATTTTATTTTCCCTATTTATCAATGATAGTGAAATCAAACTGTTGTAGCAATGACAACAACCTAATTATCGTAGAATTGACATCATGGTTCTTCATAAAGTATTTAACAGTTGCATGATCGGTATGAACAAAAGTTTGGTACCTAGTGATATAGTGCCTAAATTTGTTTAAGGAATGTACTACAACTAAGAGCTCCTTTTTAGTGAGAGTGTAATTCATCTAAGCTTTAGAAAAATTTGTAATAATGAAGTAAATGGCATAAGAAAACTTATCCTCTACTAGTTCGAAGGCTCCCCCCATATCTTTCTCTCATGCATGAATATGGATATGGAGGGAAAATTCTGAGTTGGGACCTATTAGGATGGGTGAAGTAGTAAAATTTTCTTTCAACAATTTAAGGGTCTCTTAACAATTGTTGGTCCAAAAGGACTATGCATCTTTGGCCGGTAAGCTAGAGAAGGATGAGGCCACCTTAGTAAAATCTTGGACGAATATCCTATAATACCCTGTCAGTCCCAAGAAGTTCCTGCCATCCCTTTGCTTATGAGGGTGAGGGACCCTTTTGATGATATAAATTTGGTTTGGTTCCACCTCTATCCCTTCCTTGGAGATGGAATGGAAAAATATAGTCCCCTAATTCATCAAAAATTCACATTTTACAGATCTTAGAGAGAGATTCATTTCAATGCATTTTTTTCAAAACCTTTGCACATATTGGAGAGAGCTTCATGGAAGTCACATCCATAGTGAGTGAAATCATCCATGTGGATTTCCACATAATCATAAACCAATTCAGAAAAAATAATCAAAACGGCCCTATGGAAAGTAGTAGGGGCATTTCACAAACCAAATGGAAGGACTCTATAAGAAAAGGTGCCCCAAGGACATGTGAGTGTGGTATTTTCTTGGTCTTCTGGGCTAATCTGAATTTGATTGTATCCACTCAATCCATCTAGAAAGGAGAAGAACGTCTTGCCTGCAAGGCCATCTAAGACTTGGTCAATGAAGGGAAAGCGAAAATGGTCCTTCATTGTGGCCTTATTGAGCTCCCTTTAATCCACACAGATCCTACCCTACCAATTCTTCTTGGGAACTAAAACAAGAGGTGACACCCACTCACTATTTGAAATAGGGTATATGAACCTTGCATTAGTAGTTTTTGTAGTTATTCCTTCATAATATACTTAAGAGATGGGTGCATCCACCTTTGGGGTTGGAACACGACCTTGCATCCCTCGATATAAATATGGTGGGTGCAGAGGTATGCACACCTTTCATTTCCTTATACTCCCAAGAAAAGTATTGAGGTGTTTCCTCAACATTTTGCACAATTATTCTTTAAAATTTGTAGATTTTAGTGGTGAGAGTTTGGAGGGTTTGGAGATCTCGAAGCATCCACAATATTAATTTTTGAGTTTCGATGTTCCAATTCAATACCATGACTCGTCATCAAGAAAAACCTGGTTTGGCAGAGAGAGAAGGGTTGATATTTAAGGTTTGGATGGTCAAAAATCTAAAATCTTAACACGTTTTGGACTTTAGTCAATAAGATATAAGTCATCCCAAGGATTACTCTTATATCATTTCATTAACTCATCATTGGGTATGGGAGTTGGGAGGTTGATTCTAAAGGATGTGGTCAATGAGATCATCTACATCAGGTTCCCCCCTCCTATAATGATGTCCAAAGTTCATATTGGGTGGGGGTGGTGTGATATAGTTCATATTATTCATCCTCTTATAGCCACAAGGGCAAGTAAGGTGTGATATAGTTCATATTATTCATTCTCTTCTAGCCACAAGGGTAAGTAATTATCAATGGAGGCTTTTGCAGGAGGAGACTATACCAAGTTTTTGGGAAAATGTCTATTCTTCATGGTCACGTTCCCAGCCATAAAACTAATGTGAGCACGAAGAATGGATAAAAATGGCCCTCCCAAGATGAGAGGATAGCCATTAAACTTGGTTTTGGGCTAGAGAACGAAAAAATGACTAGGATTCTCCCAAGAGTCAATGGAGACCATAACATCTTCAACCACTCCCTTAGGAGGCACTAAGGATTTGTTTAAAAGATGTAGCAGTATGGTGGTATTTCTCAAATCTCCTTGAAGGTTTAGCTTTATCATGGTTTCCTTAGTGATCACATTGATGGCATCCCCAAGGTCAATCAGGGTGTTAGGGACTATAAGGTCATCAATGTTCACATCGACTACAAGGTTTTCAAGGTCTAGATATTTCAGGGATATCACCCTCCCAAGCCTCAAATAAGATAATTTCCCAGTAACATTTATGGTGGGGGTGTCTCTTTTTATTTTGCTAAGATGTTTTAAACATTTATCCTTGATGAGGTTATTATAGATGGGAAAATATTTAATACCCTAGACAAGGGGCATTTTAACACAAATTATTCTATTCTCCAAAAAAGTTTAACCTCATCAAGGATGTGTTGGCTAGGGTGGATCAGCCTCTTAGCAAAAGGAGGTGGATTCACTTAAGGAACACTCTCTTCCTTCTCTCCTTCAAAATATTCAGGTGGATAAGGTGGGTGGTTGTATGGAAGCACTCTCCCAGGCTGAAGGTTGATCTCCTAAATTTCCACAACATAAGTAAGGTAAGTTGTCTCTCCATTGTAGACCCATTGGGCTTGCTTGTCGTTCGCGTTCAGATTTGGTTGAGCAATAATTTGAGGTTTCTTAGGTGGAATAAGATGAGTGAATTGTGGCTAAGCTCAGGGTGAAGGTAGTAAAGAAAGAGGATGGTTAACTTGAAGCCTCCACCCTTGTCATGGGTTTCCTCATTGAGAAGATTGGGATGGATATGGATGAAAAGGATTGTTGACGGGTTGAGGAGGACATGGAGGATCATAAGGCCAAGAATGGGATATGGATCTGGATAGGTGAGAGGAAGAGTACAAAGGGTGTATTGTGATTTGGATTATGTTAAGAGTAGTGTGCAACATGCATCCCTTGTTGGTATGGCTTAGATCCTTGAGGTATTCTTTTATTGATGAAACAAAGTTGCTCTGACCCCCCTTTTTCTTCTTCATATACATATTTTTGTCTTGGAAAAGAAGGGTACTTGTACGTTGGATGATTTTTTTCATAGACTAGGCAGACCTCTATGACATTTAAGGGGCACTCATTCCTAGGATGTATTTTATTGCATCTTGGGAATAAAATAACTAGTGCCCTTTCTACTTCCTCTTGTTTTATTTTGATTTGCATGGTATCCATTTGCAATGCAAAGGTATGCAACATTTCACTCTTGGAATCCTCCAACATGTTCCCTGTCTCATTCCTAATGGAAGTTGTTGAGGGAGAGGGACTGAACAAGCCTTGACTAGCCCTACCCTTCTTTCTAGTAGCCCTAGAGTAATTCTTGAACACTTTTTGAATGTCATCATAGGATAAATAATAAATATCTCCCCCATACAACATGTTGAGTGTCTCCAACATGCCTTCCTTGATCCCTCGGAGAAGAACTAGTTTGAGTGATTTAGGATCAAAGATGTAACTCGCCATCCTATAACTAAGTTGAAATCACTCCTCATAGTCTTCTAGGAATTCATCAAATCAAAGTGACATCCTAAATATTTATTCCTTGGTTTATTTGGACCTACAACAATCCCCCTACTTTTTGTTAAAGGTTTGATGCATTTGGGCCCAGGTAGTGATGCTACCCCAAGGTAGAGCTATTAGAGTCTATGAATCACTAGTGATCAAATGTACTATTTCATGTGGTTGATAGGGTCTTAGGTCAAATTTGTATACTATCAAATAGAATTTGAAATAAAAATTGTTCATTGGTCAGTGTTTAGGTCATTACCACGCCCTCCATATTCATGGTCTTATCATCACTCCTTATGATGCGCCACCAAAAGATTGTTTTGGTCATCATTGAAGGTCATCATAACATTATCATGCATACTACAAAGGTTCAAAGGTATTTAATGATGGTATTGCGTAGGAATTTGGTGTCATCATTACATCATGTCATCATAAGTCACAAAGGCGTCATGTCACCACCATAGTCAATATAAAGGGAGTTAGTAATTAAGGAAAGGTGTTTTCAAAATATTTCAAAGGTACATGTACCACTCAATAAAGATGTAACTTTTCCTAACTAAGTTACAAAGTTGTAGTACACTATCCTATCATTTCATTTCTCAAAAGGACACGTGATGCCACTCCATGACCTAAGTAAAAAATAAACTTTTGAGCTATAAGAAGACCATCCAAGAATACTAATTCCTCATTTCATCCTGATTGAGCACCTCTCCATCATTGATATTTATCCAAACCACCATCGCATGAAAATTTCTCATTAAAACTCTTTCTTACATAGCTTCACTATGCTTTTGGAAGTTTTGTTATGCTTCTTGCACCTTCGTTGTGCTTCTCGCACCTTCGTCGCACTTTTGGAAAAGGAGGAAAATCAAATCATTGAAAAGTTCAAATCAACATCAAATAGGTTACATAGATTCCCACTGAATTAAGTGGCCTCCCATTAGCTCTTAGTCAATTAATTATCCTCAGTAAATGGTGAAAATACCTCTCCTAGGGTTTTCACTGTGTTTTTTGTTTCATTTGATGTTTGGTGGGTTTCAGTGAGAAAAACCCCATGTTTTATTCTTTATCACCCCCATATACCTTATATACATCTCCCAACTATTTCCCATACCCATTCCATTCATTTCTCTTTATTTTACCTAAAACCCTAAGGCTACGTTGCACTTTTGTAGAAATCCTAGGTTAGAACTTTGCTTTGTCCTTTTTCCCTACTTCCACTTACTCTTTTCAAGAAATATAACTTCCATAGCACCCTAACTTCTATCCCCACTACCTATAATTTACCCACAAATTTCACTAATCCTTATCGCTTCCATTCCCTTTCATAAACTAGTTGTCACATTTTCCCCTATTTTCCCAATTCTACCTTACCCTTTCCTCCTACCAAACCTAGGGTTTCTGCCATGCAAACTGAGACCGTGGATAGTGAGAAAAATAAATACAATAAGGGAGGTCCTATATCTATATTTGACCCATCCAACATCGAATAGATCAAAATTTAATCGTACATCAAAAAATCATTTGAAGATATTAGTTGCTTAGGGTTTTGTGAAATAATTTAGGAGGTAGGTTTCCATTCCAGGTTGACAAGACTCTTTGCCACAAATATTAGGAGGGATAAGACCACAATAGTAGTGATTGAATTCATAATATCATCATAAGCCATAGCTTCAGCCAGATGTATCCCTAACCGAGGAGAGATCTGGTTTAAAGTGATGGATTTGGACATTGAAAACTACAAGATATTCCTGAAACCACACTACAAAGATGCTCCCTCACACATATTTCCTTTGAGACAGTTGTTGCATAGATATGTTCCATTGATGAACATGATAATGAAATATTTTACATGTGAAAGAAGATTTTCAATCCTGTGCCAGTATCACATAAGGCTACTAATGCATTTCACTGCCATCAAACCACTGAACTTGCCTCATCACTTATTCAGAAACATAGTCAGGATGACTGAAAAGTTACAAAGCAAAGCATTGGGCACGAGATCCCCCAAGAAAGGTTTTGGGGCTTAGAGCCCAGATTTTTGTCATAAATTGTATCGTTGATGTAAAGACTCCACATTTTGTGGGCGCGAAGTGTGTAGCTTGTAAATGAGTCATAGGGTCATTTTCCCTTAATTTTGTAACATAATGTGGGCTAGCGAGATCTACCCTTGGTCTGTGGACCATGGGATTGTATAAATAGAGCGAGGCTCTAAGTTGTAAAGGAAGGAATCGAAGGATGATGGAATAGAAGCATAATGGAAGATCTAAGGGAAAAGTCGAGTCTTCGGGTCACAAAGTAGGAGAAGGCTCTGCAGCTGAGTGCACAGAGGCCTAATAGTCCCCAGATAAGTGCACAAACTCCTGTCACTGAGTGTGTAGGGTGAGTTGAGTATGTAACTATTAAAGAATTAATAAAGAGAAGTTACATCAATTTTGTGTATTTATTTCTTGTTTTCTACATCAAATTTATTGGGTATAAATTTCGTTTATGTTGTTTATATGATGCAAGAACATATATAACTGTGTATATTATGTGAATGTGAGTTAAAGTATTTTTTTATGCAAAGTTGACCAACATCTATAAGGGGATAAGTAAGATACATTGTGCAACTTGAGGAAATAGCATAGATCGTTGCCATAGCAGTGCGAAATCACCTCAGACCCTGGTTAGGGCTGTGCAAAGGACAATTATAGTAGATCACCAAGGCATCGTAAGTCAGAATAGAGCACAAAATGACCTATGTGAAGGTAGGCATAGTTGGACTAAATTGACACCTTAAACATTTCAAGCATGCAGAAACTTGGTTCCAGGATTCCCCATACTGCTTTAGGTGAGACTTTAACACACGCTCTGCAGGATGATGCCGAAAGGGCCAGTAGTGTAGGGATTTATTAGCCTAAACAAATCCGAACTTGGGTCAGTCCCGATCAAGCCAACAAATGGTTCAATTGTTGGGATTGGGATCTGCATATAAATGTCTAATGTCATATCATTGGAATCCAACTAAGAAGGATATTGAAGGCTGGTTAGACAAAAGAATTCACGAGTGCGTGGCACAGGAGAACAAGAACCCATGATTGACAAAAGAAGAGTGGTTAGAATGCTACCTGTACACAGAAATCTATGAAATATTCTTCACGTCTTTCCCTACTGAGCTGTACAAGTGGATCACAAAGCTAGCAGATAGCCAAGGAAGGTGGAAGCTCGACGGTCCTATTGTGTGGACCCCAAAGTTAGTGTGAAGATTTGAAGCATCGAAGGATAAGATCGCGTGCGTCATTTATCATTGGCTCAATCGGATTATAGGAGGATTCATTACTGAATTCACAGTTGACACCTCAGTTAGCTACAGTGAGGTAGAGTGACACTTTCTCAGAGGATCGTGAGGTAAGTACATAAAGTATCTGAACACTTGGATTAAAATGTTATTGTGTGAAAAGAGGGTTATGCAATTACCTTGATGTTCAAAGCTACACAAAGTGGAAAAACTTACAGGAATGAAGGAAATAAGGGACCACAAAACAACCCCTTGATTTCACCTCGACAAGGTGACGAGGAAGATCTCACGAAGGTGTCTCCACAAAGTGTGATCCATTTGATAAGGAAAAGAATTCTGCAAATATCACCCCCACCCACACTACCACCAGCGTCACTGCATTCACCTCCATCTTCACCCATACCACCTTCGCCACCACTGTGATTCAATATGGCAAGGACGATAAATTTTCCTGTGATCAAGGGATTGGGAAATGAGGATCTATACCAATTTTGGTTTGTTGTAAGAGTCGTATGAGAAGCACAAGGAGTTACATATGACAATATAAGGAAGGAAACACTAGTTAGAGCCCTGCAAGACTGCGTGTTGACTTGGTATATTAACTACTCCAATGATAATCCAAATGCAGGAATCACGGATATTTAAGCAACACTAAACAAAGAATTTAGCAAGCCGAAGTCTAAAGCACAGTCGATCATTGGATTCAAAGAGATCATGATGCTACCAGGAAAGACTCCTTGGGAGTCGGATTAGAGGCTGAAGTGTACGATTTTCAAAGCTAATATCAATTTAATAGATGGAAAACACCATGAGTGGTTTGTAGCATTCCTAACGCCACATTTGAGTGAACTATCACAACAAAAGTTGATGACTCAGGCAGAGGCCTTAGATATCGTGATGAGGCCGCATGAGACCCTAATGCATGACTGTAACTTAGGATTTCAGCAAATCCACACGGAACTGAAGAATTTATGCTTGGAGATGTAGAGTCTGAAACAGGACAACACAAATCGACTAGAAGTGTGCAAAGAGGTGTGGTGCATATAATGCAAGGGGCAGGGTCATGATAACGACCACTACTCGGTGTTCAAAAATTACCTCGTAGGAGGAGGAACGATGTCGTTAAGGCCGGAAGAACAACAAGGACCTAGCACAGTGCCTGCTTTGTGATGCGCCATTTGTCAAATAGGTGGAAAACACGCTATAGATAACTACCATTTGTTACAAAAGTATACACAAAATTTTCCGCAATTGTTCTATAACTTTTATAGGTCAGTTGGACACAATTAGCACACTTGTAGAAGCTATGAGTTGATGATGGATAGAGCTCCCACCTACAGAGTTTAGGCCAAATCACAACCCCTAGACTTGAATGCAGGAGTGGCGCGAGCAAGATTCCAGGGGTGTAGATGAGGTGGAGGCAGAGGAGGGCCTAGAAGAGGTTGCAGTCAATTGATATGCTGAAATTACAGAGGGCCAGGACATTATGCCCATGATTGTATGAATACAATGCTATCATCATGTTTATATTGCACCTTGTTTGATCACGAGATGAAATATTGTCCTACACTGATAACTAGGATATGCGACAAATGAGCGTTACCACCTCCCCCAACTCAAAACCTGTAGATGATGAGGTCTGAACCATACGAGGAAAATCCGAATGTGAAAATTGTGCTCTGAAGTGGAATCGCAATGAGAGATGACAAAGGAAAGAAACCATAAGATAGTACTTGGGTTCGCAAAGCTCCGGTGAAAGAAGTGAAATTTGATTTGGAGCACAGTCGGGAAACCTTCATGGAAGCTAAGAAGAGCTTTGTTGATGCCTCCACTTCAGGAAGAAAAGATAGAACAGAGTCGGAGATGGACCCATCTATGCTCACAACATTCCTGGAAGCATACATGAAGTTACTGCACGATAGTAAAGTTGTAAAAGGACTATAGGAACTCATTAACAGATGCATTGGGACCGCACTAGGAGAATGATGTGTAGTCCAGAAGATTGGAAATCATAATATGAGGACAAGAAGATAAATGAGGTTAATCAAACAGATTAGAGAATATGAAATGGAGCAATTAATTCTAGATTTAGGATCAGATGTGAATGTTATACGAAAGCAAACATGGGAGCAAATGGGGGGACCTAATTTACAATGGTCTCCTATTCAGCTGTGAATGGAAAAGTAGCAGAAGATAATATCCATGGGTCAATTGCAGGGAATCACTGTGGATATTGAGGGAGTGAGTGTGCTAGCAGACTTTGAAGTGAACGAGATTGGTGATGACAACAATCCCTATCCCGCACTCTTAGAAATTGATTGGGCCACTGGCATGAATGGGTTGATTAATCTGAAGAATCACAAAATCATTTTTGAAAAGAAATCTCTACGCATAGTTATACCCCTGGACCTTGCTGAAGGATTGCGCTATATGGAGTTGGTGCACTAGTATGAAAGTGATGATGATTTGGATTGTGTCTATAAGATAACAGCGCGAAACCAGGACTGGGTGAATCCCACTGTGGATGGGCTGCTTGCATGGGAGCGCGAAAGCTCCTATACTTAGGATTCAAACGAGGAAATGGAGAGATGGAAAAATAGGTTACAAGAGGTAACTACACTAAATTGTAATATGATGACAAGGTTGCTGCACTATGTATCAAAAGATGTAAGAGACCTACCTGCCTACTTATAATGGCCTATGTGAGGTAGATACCTTCTTGAATAAATTTGAAAGGGAGGTGCCACAAAAGAAATGCTTACAGGCCTTGGATTGTGTACTGTGAGACTCTTGCAAGGTGGTGGGGTACACACAAAGGGAGCTTTGATGATTGGCACAAATGTAGAAGGATGATGTGCACATGATCTGGGAAGCCTAGGGTGTGATTGATAGAAAAATACAATGGATGAAATGATCTGCACACAAGTTTTCCTGAGTTGATGAAAGGATATGGAAAACAACCTGCACAGATGGACATGAACTCTGCACTGAAAGGTATGGTCAGTAAGCATGTGTTGGGGAGAAAATGTGCAAATGGCTCTTAATGTTGGAAATACAATACATAGGAAGGACAATCGCATAGAAGGTTATCAACGTGAAATCATTTAGTAAGGTGTGCAAGACGCTAATGAAGGTATGTAATGCGCAACAAACTGATTGGGACTGGCACGTACCTGCAGTATTATGGGCTTATAGGACGATGTGAAAGAAATTGACAGGACAGATGCCTTTTAGGCTTGTCTATGGAGTAGAGGCCATAATGCCTATGGAGTATATTGTGCCTAATCTGCACATAGCAACACTCATAGGTATGATGGCTAGCAGAGCCCTGGAGGAGAGGCTCACCCAATAGGAGGAGCTTGAAGAAGAATGGTTTTTGGCTAGATTCCATCAGTAGGTGCAAAAGAAATGAGAAGAGGTTTGGCACGATCAATATATCAAGTTGTGCACCTTTAAGGTGAATGATTTGGTGTTTTTATATGATAGTAAGTTTGATAAATTATTGGGGAAGCTCCAAATGCATTTTATGGGACCGTGTGTTATTAAGGAGATCATAGATGGTGGTGTGGTTCAGTTGGTGAAATTAAATGGCGAACTATTCCCAAGAAAAGTAAATGGAAATAATTTGAAGCCATACACAGGTGGCTTGACCATCTAACTAGCTGCAGGAACTACAGTCTTAGCACTCCTGGTAGCTGAAAGGAGGCATGGGACTATAAACTACTTTGCGCGGGAACTGCATAATGTCAGAACTGCTTGCAGTAGCGAGGTGTTAGAGGGTCCACAGTAGCGCAAGGATAGCTGCGCTACCACTTGGGTTGGCTGAAAAGTGACCATTATAGTCACTATTCATGATGTGATGCTTCGTTTGAGATCAAAGGGAGTGGGAAACATGCATTTAAGGTGAACTTTATGGGCTAGATTTGGGAAAATCTACCGCCAAGGGAGCATTAGTGGACTAAAATTGGGGAGAACAGTCGAATTTGGATTCAAAAGGTGCTATAAATTACAAAGGGTTGCCCGACAAACAACACTTGGAAATTTGAGAATTGAGCTATTGTGAACCTAGATATTCATGAACCCCGATTTGTTAGATTTTTTGAAGTCAAGGACATTGTCTAAGCACTTACAAGGAAAACTTGTTGCATCATGGTTTGGTCAAGTTCATTGTTCTTCATCATCTCTCATAGTTTAATATCTGATGGGAGACATTCTTGTAATCAAGTGCCTTTATTCATACAACTAGTCAACCTACGAGTTATAGCACTTGATCAGCACCACCAAGGCCATAGGAGGTTGGCTCATCCATCAAGTTTTTAGTCAGAAAGACACCTATGGTAGAGATCACATAGACCTACAAGAAGGGGAAAACATTGGTTTCTTCCCCTGACATCACTGAAGAGGTGTCTACACTTAGGCCTTTGACTAGGTTACAAATTAAACAATTGCATAATGAAGCTACAATTGAGCAAGTTCAAGGATAAATGGGGTAGTCAACTAGGCATGACAATGAGTCACCATTGCAGCAAGATGAGGAGGATATGTCTCATGCCCAAGAAACCTTGGACCATGTACAGAAGTTAGATGTACATATTATCAAGGAATAACAAGCACAAATACAAGACCTCAAACATGATCTTAAAATGGGAAACCACATGGTGGCCTTCTTCAAACAAGAAAATAGAAATTTTAAGGTGAGATTGCTGCAACATAGTACCTCAAAAGGCCTTCCGTCATCCATGAAAGAAAAGGAAAAAGGTAAATAAATGATTGGTTTGTAAGAGCAATTTGAAGAGAAGGAGCCATCTCCTTCAGTAGTACAGAAAGACCTTGTTGATACTATTGAAGCTACGTTTGAAAAAGACAAAGAATATTAGCTTGGTAAGGTCAATGAGAATTTGGAGAAGCTCCCATGGAAGAAAAATAGAGCCACAAACCTTCAGAGACACATGGCAAGGCACTACCTCATGAGGAACCAAATTTGCAAAATTAGGGTTAGGAATATGAAAAAGAAGCTAAATAAAACCCTAAATAAGCTACAGAAGAGAGACAACCTGTTGTGGGGAAAAATTCCTATGTAGGACGATCCTATCCACCTAAGGCGTGATAGGGCCTTAGCAACAAACGAATGCAGCTACTTCAGTTTCTTTCCTTTATGAAAATGAAAGAGAGGAGATTGGTAGACTTACCGTTATCTTTCGGTTGTCCCTCGATCTAGATCCTCTCTGCTTTGTGTGTCCACATCTACTTGCCTCCTCGCTTTTGCTCCCACGAGATCACAAGAGAACAGCTACCTGTGAAAAGAGACCAGCTACATGCAACAAGAGAATGACACAATATAAAAGCAAATATACATATTCATAAATGATTCAGGATTAGAAGTAAATCAAATACACTAATGCAAATCATACAATAAACACCAGCATATAGGAAAGAACCAAGAAGCTTTATTGATTGATAAACAGGGTTCAGGAAGAGATACAACCCATAGGGTTCCAGCCCAACATCTCCTTCCCAGCAGCAAGGAATTCCTTCTTCAGCCCCTTTCAAAAGCATAAACACCCAATGATCCAACCACAATCCAACATCAATTCTTTGCAATACAATCCAGCCTCCTTAGACCTCATGAGAGAGCTCTATATATAGGAGTTTTGGAGAAAGGATGAGTCAGCTTGAGGCTGGCATGAAGCTGACTAGTGTCCTCTCTCACTTCAGTTCTTGAGTCCACTTAGAGATTCTAACTTCCACTTGGAGATTTGGAACCTCTTACTCATCACCAGTTGAATTCCCTGATCCAAGTGTCATTTTGGAAGCTTCCTGGGCATTGACACCTTGAGGAATGAGTCTGCCACTTGTCCAAGTACGCTCACCGCAGGTGGCCTTCTTTGCAGTTGACATTCAGTGCAGGTACATAGTGGAGCACTTGAAATTCAGCGCAGATGCTCAGTGGAGCAGTTGACATGATCCAGAAATTGCTTGTTTTTGAGTGTTTTCAGGTGGAGAACCTTTATAAACTGCTGTGGTTTGCTGGCCTTGTTCCTCTAGGGGTAGGAACAACATGTTTAGGGACTTTGGATCCCTTAATTATTTACATTTCATGCTCAGTGATGCAAGGCACAAAAATGTCTATAACATTTTCCCCCTAAAGTATGAGGCCGTTTATCGGGTGAAATGCTTTATCTAGGGGAGTCCGAAGTTCATCCATTTGCTGGGAGGAGACCTGTAATAAGATACAATACAATACATTATGATTCATTCTGCTTTCATGATCTGGATGAGGCGGGCATTCCCATGCTCAGCTTTATAAATACATTTTGGTACATAGAACAGACGATTGTCTGATGGTAGACTGATAGTTCTGGCGAAACTATCATCCTTTGAGAAGGATGATCATCTGCTGCAATGATGTACATGTCAAATGTCTTTATTTTCTTGAATATATTATCGCAGCTCGGATGGATGAAACTAGATCCGGGGTCTTCAAACTCGTTCGATCTTCACTCTAAGTACAAGTCGATCCATGTGAGAATTGCGTTGAAGTCGAACATGGAAAGACATCGCTTGATTACCCGTCAATGATGAAAACCGTTAACAAGCGCGAGAGGAATCACCAATAATGATAATGACCCTCAAGGGATTGCAGTACAATTCACGTGGTGTGAATAAAGGACTTGGCGTCGAACACCACACAAAATCTTCTGGTCGAAGGTCATTGATGTGTACCTGTCGCCGGAAGTGAGAAACTTGCCATTGAGGCATGCAAGCTTCAAAGTACTGAAGGGGTTGTTCCTAGATCAACTTCTTGGATAATGAGCTGATGTCGACAAGAAGTGATCCGTCAAACGAGGGCCTTAATGAATCCCACATCAGTGACACGGAACGGAGCTAATGATTTTAGTGGAGGTGAAAACAATCTGTGACATATGATTCAGGGTGGCGGTCATGAATGGATGAAGGATAATGTATGGCAGTGGATGGGACCTAGTTGACTCTTTCTGAACGACTTCTCTTGAACATATGGCGACACTGATGCGATGGATCGGTAGCATTACCCCAAGTATGGATGGTGTGGCAAGGACCATGGTGATGTGACCGGTGAATGAAACAACCCAACCCGATGTGATACAGAGGAAAAGTGTCATGTTCAAGAGCGACCTGCTACCATCAAAGACTTCTCGATTTTTCCCAATTTTTCCCCAGTCATTGTTGACCAGTACCTCTTTATTTTTGTCAAGCTTGAGGAGGATAACATATGCTTTTCTATAACCTGCCCTTCGGGCAAGCCCATCGCTATGTTTTAACGAGCCTAGCGATAGGGAAACTCGTTCTCGTCTAAAGACAAGTTTGTCGCTATTTAATGATTTTAACGAGTCTTACGACAAGGAAAACTCGGCCCTTTTCATTTTTAGAGAGTCTGAAAAGGTACATAAAGTCAACTCCAAAATTCCTTTTTCGTCATCTAATCCCTTAAGTCCGAAAAAGTATAAAACAATACAGAAGGGATGACTTTTCGGTACTTTTAACGAGCCGAACAAAACAAGCGCTCGATCTTTTTGTGCAATAATCCCTCAGGTCCAAAAAGATTAAAATCTAGAGGAGGGATAGCTCTTCCAATCCTTTAACGAGCTGGATTGCCAAAACTTGGCAATCTTTTCATATTTTACGAGTCAATTGAAAAGAGCTTAAAGAAGACTCATCTTTTGAGGAACGAGTGATAAACAGGGATAGCAACTGATTCCAGGTATAGGTTGGAATTTTCCAATCATGGCAGTGTCACAAGGATGGCTAGGTGAAATCACTCTTCGCAGCTGTTCCTCAAAATGGGTAAACAATCATATGGAGGTAAACGATCGGCCAAATGAACGGTGGAGGTGACAGTGCACAAAACACGACCAAGGTCTTTTTACGGTTGATCAAGTTACATACTTCAATGGTTATTTACCGGGATGGGTTCATTTTTTAATGAGCTTGAATACTCCCAAAACACTGCTCAAAGCTTATGTTTATTTTTTAACGAGCATGAACTATGCTGCTAAAACTGCTCAAAGCTTATGTTTAATTTTTAACGAGCATGAACTATGCTGCTAAAACTGCTCGATATACCAGTCATATGATAAGATTGTCTCATTGTGAGATCCCTATATTTTATGGAGCTTCATCTCACTACGCTCTGCTCCGCACCCTTCCTTTATGCAAGTTCGAAAACGGCTAACCCCAAAAAATAGATAAATAATCGGTTCCGACACAGCTAACCCAAAAAACAGGTAAATAGCCGCTCTTTTCTTGCACTCCAAAAGGGTTTGCGTGCCCCTAGGTATAAAATATGATTTCAAGGCTGCCCCTCCTCCTTCTCACTTCTGTTTTTCTTTGGGTGTTCACAGCTACTTGTCGTCTTTCTAGTTCAGTTTAACGATACTTGTCTTCTCGTTAATTTTAACGGGTCTATACGATACTTGTCTTCTCGTTAGCCCGACTTTTCATAGATTTTTCGCAAGATCGCAAGAGAAGAACACTACTCAAAGACAAAACATTGGTGTTATTGGGAGGCTTACCTCTTTCTGGTTACCCAAAGATTGTCTTGTTAGATCAAACACTTCTTTGGCCTACCTTTTTCAGGTTACCTAAAGATTGTTTCGTTAAACAAAACACTTCCTTGGCAGTGCCTACCGAAATAGACAAAGATGGGAGACGGGCCCCGTCTCTTCCAAGTACCTTAACAAAAGAATCCTATTCTAGAACAACCCTCTTTCCTCCATGGACAGGGTACGGACTAGTCAAATTATTTCACGGAAATCCTACCTTATACCCAGAGTTCTCCGCCGAAGCAGACCAGGGTGCATGCCCCCTGGGTTCCAGTCTTGTCTTCCCGAATTACTCGCGCTTATCAGGAGGACGGACCGTGGGTTGAGACATTTCTTTCGTGAATAGACCATTTAGGGATGGTAAGTGACTATTTGCGATGTGTGATCCGGGAAACGAAAGTTGGTCCTCGAGCTTGACCACTCTTCTTCCATCTGGAAAACACATTACTCTAAAGAGTGAGGAGACTATCGCTCCCATGCAATATATATAGTCTCGTCCAAGGAGTAGGTTATAATCCAAGGGTCCTTGAACGACCATCACGTTCACTTGAACGGTCTTCCCCTTTAGTGTTATTGGCACATTGGGGAGGATTCCTAAAGGGCGACTGGTTCCTTTATCAAAGCCTGATAGATTTCTCATCTCAGGCAAAAGCGCAGGCGAACCAAGCGCTTTCCAAGCAATAGAGGAAAGGATACTCACAGATGCCCCCTCATCAATGATAGTGCCAGTCATTACCATTCTGTATATTTGACAAATAATTCTGAATGGTACACTGGCTGGCAACCGGGGTCTGCCTAGTTGGTTCCAATCAAAGGACACAACCAGGTTGCTTGGTGGTGGGACCGAGTAAACGGCCGGATAGCGCTCTGACGAACTTCCTTCCTGCGATAAAGGAATGGTGGCATTGCCCCCTTGATCATCAGAGTCAGTGCTGATGAAGAGAATCTGGACGGTGTCGTCTTGATCCTCCTCTGTGACGGTGCCATTCGAAGATGGGGCCTCTGAAGGAAAAACCGGGTCAACTGCCGTATCAACCTTTTGACTTTCGTCAGGCATGGATCCAGACGATTCATCTTCAATGGCAGGTGCTTCGGCTGACCACCTAGGCAGATCAACCGGATTCTCAACTAGCGAGGGACTTGGCAAGAGTTTTTGATATCTAGGAGGAAGATTCGCTCGTAATATCGAGCGATCTTCCAAAACTCTTTTCGCCTCGTCTAAGAAGGGACAACGGTGGATGGTGTGATTGCCTTCACACAGTCTGCAGGGAAATTTAGCTTTCCAGCTCTGTCCTGGAGCTTCACTCCCACTAGTTGACGGTGAACAATCGACATGGCTATCAGAGGTCGATGCTACCGAATTGTGCAAACGGGGGGACCAGTCACTTAGTATCCGTGGGATACATGGAAAATCTCTATGGAAGTGGTCTCCCCTGCATATGACGCATGGCGATTTAGGCCTTACGAGTACGGTGTGTGGATTTCTGTTAGATGACGATTGCTTGTCCCCAGCCGCCTTAGGCTCTTTCTGTTTCTTTTCTTTCTTCTTCTTCTCCTTCTTGTCCTTAGGAACCCGGTTCTTTGACCGACCAGTTCCTTCAAGTGAAGAGGAAGGAGGAGAGGAAGATGAAGCATAAGGCTGGGAGGCAACTCTTGTCTGATCTAACTGTTGACTCAACTGCTCAGGAATGGTGGCATTCTGAATGACATTGGTTGAAAAGAGCCAAACAGGTAGCCCAATTGTTAGTCCTGGAAGCGACAATGTGGCCATGTGGGGCGCACCAACATCTCCCCAAGAGGAGAAGGGACTAGGATTCCCACCAATGGAAACTCCTTGGTTGGTGTGCTCCATCTTTTCAACCTAAAGATCAACGCAGGAATAAGGGTGATTGTTCCGTTTAAAATAAATTGTTAACGACACTTTTAGACACAACTTGCTTTTTCAGTTTTAAAGAGTCGAGAAAAAGCTAAAGATGACTCTAGTCTCCTTCGATGTTTTAACGAGCCCGAAGTGACAAATGCTCGGTTGGACTTTTTCTGTTATAGAGTCTGAAAAAGGCCAAAAGAAACTGCTCTGGAGATCTAGGCAGAGGGTGTGCCAAACCTTTCGCGAAACCACAGAATACGTTTTATGGTACGGGTGGTCGATCTTCGTGAATGCTGTGTTCACTGCATCGCGATCAGTAGGGCGGCCGACACGGCTTCCTAAGGATAAAGGATAAATGCCTATAGGGGTCTCCCAATATATACGCGACGGTACGTGGGAGCACAAGTCCGTATTAGTGCTATCGTCTCTCAGGAGGAATCACCCACCTTCGTAGAGATCGACAGTCACTACGTTTAACGACGCCGGAACACGTCTCTACCTAGACCTCTACTGTGAGTGTTATGTTGCAAAGCGTTGTTAGGTTCATTCAATATATTTTAAGTTGATCTTTTTAAAGTTTGCCTTTCAGGATCACCACGAGATATATTGGTACAAATTCCTAAATGCAGTCTAAGATGATAAGCAAGCTTTATAATCTTTCAACTTTGAAAATCCTAGCTACTAAGGGAAAATAGAGCGACTATCTTTTCTCAAAGAGCAATCAGCACACTCTAATGCACTCTTCCTAAATCCAACATGCAAACTTATCAAAAATGCAAATGCACAATGCAGGTGTTTGTTTTCACTTTCTTAGTATAAATGCCTACAAAGAAAGCTTTTTGCACAACTTCGAACTTGCTTTTAAATGACTGAAAATAAACAAGTTTACTTTTTCCCAAATCAGCAAGGGTAGAAGAGATTACAATCACTTTGCGATTTTTCGAAAGAAATACTTGTTTCGACACTTAAAAATGACAAATTCAAACCAATAAGCAAAAGCAAATGATAGATCAAACTGCAAACAACCAATGAAATCTCTTCTAAGATCACAATCAATCACACAATCAGATCTGAATCAAGGCTACATGATGACTATTTCGCTTATGCAAAGGAAAACTGTAAATGACGCCACAAACACATAAAAACACTTACAGTCTTTTTGTACAAAAATGAGGCGGAATACAAGCAAAGAAAAGGGATTACAGATGTGGTACCTATGCTGGTTAAAGGCAGCAAAAACAGAGATCAAAACAGGCAAAAGACAACAAGGAACCCCAGCTGCACAAGGCCACACTGGTTCAGCGCAGGTGCAACACTGTCAGTTTGACATTCAGCGCAGGTAGCCCTCACGGGACCTGCGTTGAAATGCAGACTGCCTTCACAGTGCCTGCGCTGAAAGGAGAAACTCTCGTTTCTCTTGGTTTTCGGGTCATAAAATGCTAAAAAATCCACTGTTTCAGGCCAAATCAGAAACACAAGCAAGGTATAAATAGAGGGATTCTTTGAAAGGGTACTAAAGACTATCACAAAGGATCATCAAGTCATTCATGAGTCCATTGTTGAGATCATAGACAAAAACCCAGTAAAGGATCAAAGCAGCAACATTCTACTTTGCAAAGCAGTTCGATTGTTGCCACTGATTCTATGAGGTAAACAATGGTGCAAGCTCAAACAAAATGACTAAAAACAAAGTTCTTCCCCAGCGGAGTCGCCAATTTGTTGTGGGGAAAAATGCCTATGCAGGACGATCCTATCCACCTAAGGCGTGATAGGGCCTTAGCAACAAACGAATGCAGCTACTTCAGTTTCTTTCCTTTATGAAAATGAAAGAGAGGAGATTGGTAGACTTACCGTTATCTTTCGGTTGTCCCTCGATCTAGATCCTCTCTGCTTTGTGTGTCCACAGCTACTTGCCTCCTCGCTTTTGCTCCCACGAGATCACAAGAGAACAGCTACCTGTGACAAGAGACCAGCTACATGCAACAAGAGAAGGACACAATACAAAAGAAAATATACATATTCATAAATGATTCAGGATTAGAAGTAAATCAAATACACTAATGCAAATCATACAATAAACACCAGCATATAAGAAAGAACCAAGAAGCTTTATTGATTGATAAACAGGGTTCAGGAAGAGATACAACCCATAGGGTTCCAACCCAGCATCTCCTTCCCAGCAGCAAGGAATTCCTTCTTCAGCCCCTTTCAAAAGCATAAACACCCAATGATCCAACCACAATCCAACAGCAATTCTTTGCAATACAATCCAGCCTCCTTAGACCTCATGAGAGAGCTCTATATATAGGAGTTTTGGAGAAAGGATGAGTCAGCTTAAGGCTGGCATGAAGCTGACTAGTGTCCTCTCTCACTTCAGTTCTTGAGTCCACTTGGAGATTCTAACTTCCACTTGGAGATTTGGAACCTCTTACTCATCACCAGTCGAATTCCCTGATCCAAGTGTCATTTTGGAAGCTTCATGGGCATTGACACCTTGAGGAATGAGTCTGCCACTTGTCCAAGTACGCTCAGCGTAGGTGGCCTTCTTTGCAGTTGACATTCAGCGCAGGTACATAGTGGAGCACTTGACATTCAGTGCATATGCTCAGTGGAGCAGTTGACATGATCCAGAAATTGCTTGTTTTTGAGTGTTTTCAGGTGGAGAACCTTTATAAACTACTGTGGTTTGCTGGCCTTGTTCCTCTAGGGGTAGGAACAACATGTTTAGGGACTTTGGATCCCTTAATTATTGACATTTCATGCTCAGTGATGCAAGGCACAAAAATGTCTATAACACAACCTTGATTTTATTGTTGATGTGTCATTAATTGTCTAATCCATTACTTAGAGAGCAAAGGAAGCAAGTTTCAAATAATTTTGGAAACTTTTTGTGATTTCTGAAGTTTTTAGTAGTTCTGGCAATTCATGATGCATAGAAGCATAATGAGCTCATGCGACACTTCTTCTCAAGGCCTCCAAAGGAAAATTGGCTTGCATATATGGATAGCTATTGACCTATACTTTGTATATATATAATTTTTTTCCATGTCAGCTAATAATTTTGGAGAAAAAGTCAATAAACATGTCAATTTTGATTTTTCTACCTCCTTTTTGGACCCCTCAATGTGCTTCTAGAGTAGCCTTCGGAAAATTAATTTTTAGGTGCTTTGGAGAAGGATTTTCACAGGTTTAAGGCTTAAAAGGGTGAGCAGACATCATAATCTGTTCTCATCAGTGTTCAATATAGAACAAAGATCTAGGAAAACCCCTCAAAAATACCCCACAAGAATCACACAACACTTCTATCTCTCATGCTATGCTTCTGAGAAATTTCGTTATGCTTTTGTGAGGAGGTCAAATTTTCAAGTTTTATTAGTCTAGGTCAACATTTAATGATATATTTTTTCTTCTTGGGTTTTCACATGATGTAATTAGTTGTTTTATAACTAGTAAATATCAAATTGATGTATATTCATGCTCATTAATGCTTGTAAATTCAAAGTGAATCAACTAAGTCTAAACAGGGAATTAGTTTCTAGCTTCGCTAGTTTTAGGTTTGGTTAGAGAGATTGATGTATTCAGTTCCTAGGTTGATGGATTTGACCCCTGAGAGGGAGAATATGGTTTTTGGTCTATATGTAGCCTGATCTATGTCATAGAGAGGGTTAGACATTTGAGAGTGAGAGGCTTGGAGCTAGTGTACACTTTGCAGGAATAATACACGAAGTTGCCGCTATTATCTTGGGATTCTTGTGGTATGTTTTTGTGACACTAGATTTCCTCTGTTTTATCATCAAATTGAATATATATTTCTCCTTGTTACCATATCTATGATTTCTTGTGATAATCTCATAGGTGTTTAATACAATTAATAAGTCTTATGCTTTTTTCTGGTGATATTTTCATGTTACGTGTTCTTTATTCTGATAAATGAATTCATAAGTTTATAATCGATTTCATCCTTCCATATTTCAACCCTATATGACAATGATAAATCCAATATGTCACTAATCATACCTACCTTTCCCCATTGTATCTCTGCAAATGATCATTTGAAATCCTGACCTAGTTCCTAGACCTATGACCCTAGTCCAGCAAACCCTAAAATCAAACCCTAGTGAACTGAATATCTGGCCTAAGATTTATTTTCCTTCCCAGTTATTTTATTGGATGTTCTATTCTTGAGAGATCCCTATCTTATTTGGTAGGGCTAGCTACTAGATCTAAATAATGGTTTGAGGTTAACTCTGTTAGTCTCCTTTCTCATCCTTGGGACATTAAGGATTGGTAACATTTTTTGTGACCATATTGGGGAACGATATGTAAAACCTTCCCTAGAATTTTTTGCACGATTTCATTGAGATCTAGGACTATGGGTGATAGGTTCTAGATTTCAAAGAATGTTGATTCAATAGTTGAGCCAAAGTTCTCGTTGTAGAAAACACAAGATCCTAAAAGATATAGAAGGTATAATGTTGATCCTAACCCTCCAGTAGTAGCCAAGAATTCTGAAAAGCTCTTGAGAAAGATGAACTCACAACCTCCATAATTTGAAATAGGTACATCTCCATTGGTAAGAATGACATATTTGTAGGATATTCCGACAGAGAGGAAATAGTTAAGTGTAACTTGGTCTAGTGTAGAGTTAGCTAAATTGTGTTTCTTTACTATGTACTTTTGTAACTTACAATCCAACGGTCATGATATGTTCTAGACATGAAGTGATCGGACGACTCATTATCTCCTTGGTATTACCAACACTTGATCCATGGCTTAAAACCTGCTTGGTCCATGGTATCGATTTAAAGAGCATGCACGGTCATTTGTAAGGTGACCATTCGTGAGAGAAGCTTATGTAAATTTTCTTTATTTTATTAATAAATTGCCTGAAGTGGCCGTGTTGGCTTAGGCCATGGACTATTTCCCTCTTTTAGGGTTCTAACCATGTTAAGAATACTAGTGTATTGATTTCTAATCTATTTGTGAGCAGTGTCCCTTGGTGTTCCATCTGAGGAACTTACCATGTAAATTCATACATGGCATTATAGCTATTTGAGGGCTACATCTGTTGGTGATCAAAATCTGAAGCTGGTACAACTGCATCTGATTTATGTTTCCCGGATCTACTATTTCTGACTACTTTCAGGCTAATAGGACTACTCTATTATGTTAGGAGCATTTGTTCTAATGATGAACCCCTTTCGTTTCACGCGGAAATGTTTCTGGTATCCAAAGCAATGCCATTTTTAAGATCTGGAGTTATATAGTCTTTATTTACAGTTTAGTTATTTATCTCTCCATTTATTTCAATTTTTTTAACTCTTTTTTCAATTACTCGATCTATACCTTTCATTTCTATGTATGCTCTTTTCCCCATGACTTTGTGCAATCTGGAAAAATTAGAAATAGAAAAGAAGGTTTTTTCTCATGCGTTTGCTCTTTTCCGCCGTGCCTTAGTGTGATCTCAAAAAATTAGAAACATTGAGTAAAATATTTAGTTTCCAGTGAAAGATAACTTCAAGCCATAAGTTTTTTTTTTTGCATGTCCATGTTGGGTTGTGTGTTTTCTTGTTTTGTAGGCAAAAAAGGATTTTTCAAGCAAGCATGCACTCCAAAGCTCCAATGACTAAAAAAAAAACCCTTCCTCTTTTCCAAAAATTACTAACCTTTTAAACTAACTCACTTGGTCCAAAGTTACTTTATGAGAATAAAGATCTTGGGTTCAAGTATTTCATTTTGTTGAGTTACTTTTTCAAAAAGCACATGTAACTTATGTTTTAATGTTAATTTGTGTAAAAGTGTTATCACCCATTATAAAAAGTGAGTCACTTATAATTCTAAAGTCTCTTTATCTTTTATTTAAGTTACAATTTAGTGGGTAAAACATAATGTACCATTGTAAAAGTGGCTTTCACTTTTTTATAAAAGTGTGTCACGTCATTTAAAAAAAATGCACTAATTAGATTAAGTTTGGAAAGAGAGGGGATTTTTTCTTAAATATAACATTATCATTTACTTCCGCACATTCACATGCTTCGATGGCATCGTCAATAATGTTTCTTCAAAATGCCATAACTTCTTCATCTGGAAGCCATTTTCAGAGCCTTTTTTTAAAGCAACCTAACTTTTTTAGATCTTTCCATTGAAATACTTAGTTTCCGCATATACAACTTCAGTTTCTATTAAAATGGAAAGTCCATGCCAAGTTATTATTGATAGCACCAACTACTTCCAATGGGTTTCCTACATGGAGGATTTACTTATAAGTAAAGGTCTTTATAGAATAGCCTCATGCCAAGAGTCTAAACCTAAAGATGAAGATAAGGCAGTGAGATAGGAAAATAAGAAAGATGAACCACGTGGCTTGATAGGGATGTCTATGTCTGTAAACACTAGATTCCATATCGTAGAACTTGATACCCCTGATGAAGCAATGAAATATGTCAATAAAGTTTTTGGAATTAAAAATGAAATTAGAGCCCATGAACTCGAAAATGAAGACCCCATTAATTTTTCTTCCATTGAAGTTTTTTTGTCCAAGTTCAATACCCTTAGACTTCTTTTGGAAAGTGTTAAGGTTAAGAAAGAAGATGGTAGCCTTACCTATTCCATTCTTACTAAGTTAGCACCAACCTACTATGTGTTCGTTTCCACCTTTCATTCTACTAGAGAAGTCTTTATTTCTCAAGGACAAGCCTACAAGTACCCCTCTTTTGATGCCTTTTGTGATTCTTTAATAAGAAAAGAAGAAAAACTCTTACATCTTAGCCTTCTTAATCTTGGAAAATTTTCTAAGAAAACCTTAGCCACCCAGCAACAACCAAGTTCAAAGAATCATAAGAAGCAACATCCTGAAACGAATGGTCCTAAACCAACAAAGGGTCCTGAGCCCTTTTAGTCTCAAAATGAAAAATCAATTCAACAAAATGATAAGGAAAATAAAAATAAAGGGAAGAATATTAATAGACATTGCAACTTTTGTAATCAAGATGGCCACTTAGAATCTAAATGCTTTAATAATATGGAAGCCTTGGAAGTGACAATGAAGAAGCATAAAATCCATTTCAAGCACACTTCAACTTCAACTTCATCTTCAGGAATAACACTTTTTGCATGTGCTTGTCAAGCATATTGGTCTTGTTGTGCACTAAATGTATCTTCTTCTTCTAATAATCATGGGTGGTTCCTTGATTCTGGAGCTTCTTATCACATGGCCAAAAATAAAGCCATGTTTTCTTCTTTAAATGATTGTAACACCAAAAATATATATGTTGGTGATGATAGATCTTAGTGTTGTAGGGACTGGAACTATTCATCTAGAAAATGGTAAATGCAATGATGTATTATGTTTTCCAACCTTATGCTATAACCTTCTATCTGTATATCAGATAACTCATTCACGCGAAGGTAAAATTGTTGAATTTCACCTCATGATGTTGTAATTAAGGACCTAAGAGATCTTAGACACATTTTAGCTACTAACATTGTTGATGATTCTGCAACGTTTCATAAGTTTAACTTTGGGTCATCAAATCTTCCCTTGGTATTTGTCGCTCAGAATGATGAAGTGAGAAAAATTTGGCATAAGTGATTTGGTCACTTAAATTATCACTCCCTTCAAAATCTATATAAATAAAATACGGTGAAAGGTCTCCATATTGTATCTTGGAGAGATGGTGTTTGTTCCAGATGTGTACTCAGAAAACATCATTGGGATGGTTTTGAAAAACATGCCTCTTGGTACACCTCAGCCCTTTTACATCTTGTGCATAGTGATTTATGTGGTCCACTTTTAGTTGTTTCATTCTCTGGCTATAAGTATTTCTTAAATTGCATTAATGGTTTCTCTAGATGCACTTGGGTATACTTATTAAAGCTCAAGAGTGAAGCATTTAACATGTTCTTGGCCTTTGAGGCCTTTGTTGAGAAACAATATGGACATCAAATTCTTAGGCTAAGATATGATAATGGCGGAGAATATGTTAACAAAAAATTCATCAACTTTTGCACTTATTATGGAATTCAAATGAAACATATTGTTCCATATACTCCACAAAAAAATGGTGTAGCTGAAGGGAAGAATCACACCTTAAAGGAAATGGCTAATTGTATACTTCAATCTAAAGGACATAGTCTTATTTTTTGGGAAGAAGCAATTAACTATGAAAACTACACAGTAAATCACACTCCTACTAAGGGTTTAAATAATATTAGTCTAGAAAAAGCATGGACCTCGATTAAACTAGATGTAAGTCACTTTCATGTTTTTGGAAGTGAAGCATGGACGCACATTATAGATGAGAAACATAAAGCCTTAGAACTTAAGAGTGAAAAATGTATTTTTGTTGGATATTATGAATATTTCAAAGGATATATACTTCTTTCACCTAAATCCAAAAATTTTATCATTAGAAGAGATGTAAAGTTTGCTGAAAATATATCGGCGTACGAGCCTAGTTCAGTGGATGTGCCACCTCTCTCTATCGCTTCTACATCTAAAAATATTTATTCTTCAGATTATGACAACGAGGATAAAAATCCTCCCCCACCTTCTCAGGATCCTCCTTCATCTCCCTAGCTTCAAAGATGGGTCTGTGCTATTATGGATGCAACAGGTTCTCTTGCAGGCAATCCTATATGTCAATGATGTACACATTCTCAATTCAATAGAGCCTATTCTTTACTAGCTCAAGCTTTATCGAATTATGATCCTAACACCTTTGAAGAACCTTCAAGCCATCCAAATTGGGACGCAACTATGAATGAAGAATGTCGTTCATTATTAGCAAATGATACATGGGATCTTGTTCCTCTTCCAAAAGGAGGAAAACTTGTTAGATGTAAATGGGTTTACAAAACCAAGTTTGGACCACATGGAAAAATTGATAAACATAAAGCTCATCTTGTTACTAAGGTTTTCTCACAAGTTGAAGGCATTGACTATACTCAAACCTTCTCCCCTGTTTCCAAAATTAACTCTATCCACCTTGTTCTTTCCTTTGTTGCCTCCTTCAAATGGGATGTCCATCAGATGGATGCTAAATTTACCTTCTTACATGGCGACTTTCATGAAGAAATATACATGGAACAACCTGCTTTATTTATACAAAAATACTCCAGCCTTATATGTCGGCTTAAGAAATCCCTTTAAGGTCTCAAGAAAGCCCCTCAAGTTGGTATGCCAAAATGGATAACTTTCTTTTAGATACTGGTTTTTTTTATGTGTCATTCTGACAACACTGTCTACACCAAGAATGTGGGTAAGTCTCTTATCATTCTTGTTATTTATGTTGATGATATTATCCTTACTCGTAGTGATCCCAACCTTATAAACCATGTGAAGTCCAATCTTAAAAATCAGTTTGAAATGACAGACATAGGACACTTGCATTATTTTCTTGGTCTTCAAGTCTTGCAATCCAAGGAAGGTATTTCTTTTTCCCAGTCCAAGTATGCCTATGATCTTCTATGCCACTTTCACATGAAATATTGTAAGCCAACCCATTCTTCCTTTCAGTCTTGATCCAAATTTCCAGTCACTTGGACTTCCCCTAAAGTTGATGCTACCTTATACCATCAACTTGTAGGAAACATTTGTATCTAACCAGCACCTGTCCTGACCTTTCCTTTGTTGTTGGACTTATTGCTCGGTTTATGGAAAACCCACATGAAAGTCATTGGAATGCAACTAAAAGAATACTTCATTATGTTCAAGGTACAGTTCAGTTTCGGATTCCTTACAATGTAGAAGCATCTACTCTATTGGCTGGTTTCAATCATTCTGATTGGGCTGGTGACCCTGATGATCAAAAGTCTACTGCAGGTTATGTCTTCACTCTTGGTTCTGGACCTATTACATGGACTTACAAGAAACAAAGTTCCATTTCTCTTTCTTCAGTGGAAGCAGAGTATCGTGGTGCCATAGAAGCTAGTAAGGAAACCTTGTGAGTTTGTCAGATACTGTCAGATTTTGGCTTTTAGCAGCAGCTTCCGACTACAATTTGGTGTAATAATCAAAGTTCAATTCAACTATGCAAAGATCTATTCCAACATCAGTGCATAAAACACATTGAAATACACATGCACTTCATCAGAAAGCTCACTCATGACCATGTTATTGAAGTGCAATATTGTTCAATTGATGATCAAGTTGCAGAAATCTTTACAAAGGCTCTCACAAAGGCAAAGTTTACTAAACCTCTATTCATATTTGGATGTTAGGAAGTTGTCACTAGGGGGGGTTAGGATCTAATTCCTCCTTCCTTCTCCTATTGTGTCATATTTTTAAATCCTTCAATCCTATCCCAAGTTGTTTTTAAGGGTGGATGTTAGGATATTCCGAGAAATAAAAAATAGTTAAGTATAACTTGGTCTAGTGTGGAGTTAGGTAAAGTGTGTTTCTTTACTATGTACTTTTGTAACTTACAATCTGACGGTCACGATATGTTCTAGACATGAAGTGATCTGACGATTCATTCTATCCTTGGTATTAGTGACACTTGATCCATGGATTAACACCCGATTGGTCCATGATCTCTATTTAAAGAGCATGGAGGATCATTTGTAAGGTGTTTGTTCATGAGAGAGGCTTATGTAAATTTTCTTTATCTTACTAATAAATTGCCTGTTGTGGCTATGCTGGCTTAGGTCGTAAGTTGTTTCCCTCTATGAGGGTTTTAACCACATCAAGAATGTTGGTGTATTGATATGTGATCTGTTTGTGAGCGGTGTCCTTCGGTGTTCTATCTGAGGAACTTACGCTATAAATTCCTACAATCTTTACCTGCACAATTGATTTCTCTTGAAGATTTATCTTTTGATCTTAACTTTGAGTTATCACTATTCAATTCCATGTCCAAGTCCAAGTGTTCCCTTTCAGAGAAACTTTTTGACCCCCTCAAATTTGACTCATATGTGTAATCTTCTAAGGCTTCATTTGCTAAGCTTGATGGTACGCTTTAGTCGGATTTCCATAAACTCCAGAATTTAGTTCATCAACTCAAAATAAATTCTAAAAAGGATTATATGTTGCATCCACAAGAGGATTTCCCCATTGCTTCATCATCTGTTACACCTCCTTATACAACCACCCCATCATTTTCCACCACAAAACCATCATCTCCTCCCAAACCATCTTCTCCTAAAACAACTCCTCCGTCAATAACACCTGTTTTAACTATCATACTACCTTTTGCAGTCGTTATGGCAAGATTTGGCACGTAGGTTTTTCCTACACAACTGGTTTCTTTACCTCTAAATTATAGTCAAATATTGCCTCTATTTGATGAGAAAACTGAGATCACAGCGATACAACATATAGATAAGGTAGTTGATTTCATTGACCTCGAAGAAGTTGATGAAGATGATGCCAAAATGTGCCTTATAGCTCAAATTTATTCAGGTGAAGTTAAGAAATGTTTTCGTTCTTTGGGAGTTGCTTCAATAGCCAATCGCCAACTGTAGGTTGACCTATTCTTGGAAAGGTGGGAAGAGAAAAAGAGCCCCCTTCAAATTCTATCTGAATACAATTCTTTGAAAAGAGATCCAAATGAATCTGTGCAAGACTTCACTGACATATTCAATATGGTCTACAATGCTATCCCAAAACACATTAAACCTCCTCCTGACTTGGCATTGATTCATTATCCCAATGCTTTTGATCCTAATATGGGTTACCAGTTGAGGGAGAGGAATCCTACAACTCTTGAAGAAATGCAGAGGAATGTTGTGAGTGTTGAAGCAAACTTGTTGATTAAGAAATCTAAGATGAAAGCATAAAAATGTGTCATAATTAAAGAGGATCCATCTACTTCATCAAATGGTAAGCTTGACACTTTAATAAAAAACATGGAGAAAATGATGGATAAGAGTACAATATCAGAAAATCAAATCAAGAATTTGTATTTCCAAGGTCAACATCAACAACCTAAATTTAGAATCAAACAAACATATTAGAAGGGTCATTATCAGCAAGCATAGCAGCAGATCCACTCTCCATTCTAGCAAAATTATGCACATTGACTTGATGAAAAAGAAGAGCTTGTAGGAGAGAATCACTTTTTTGAGTAGGATCAACAACCTATTTTCCTCATAGAAGAGGATGAGTTTCTTGAGGAACCATATGCACCTAATGATCAAAGATTTTTTCTTTGAAATGATGATCTGTTGGTAGTCCAAACAGAATATTATCGAAGGGATTATGAAAATGCTCTTAGCCAAGTGCAAAGGAAGTATAATTTGAGGAATAGAAATGTGCAACTCACTTCAAATTCGAAGAGGCAAACTTCTCAAAAATATACTGATACCAAAGAATCAACCTCTACAAATTAGAACAAAGAAAAGGAGCTGAATCCCACTAGTTAGGGAAAGAGAAATGAAGAAACACAATTTGGAGGACAGATAAAGGAAATTCGTTCCAAAGAACAACTAGAAAAGAAGGATATGACTTCGAAAGTGGTAGAAAAACATCCTAGCTGATTTACTCTTGAGAATGAGATTTCTAAATTGAAGGTTTCTATTCCTTTGACCGAATTATTTACGAATGATCAATATAAATTCCATATAGCTAAAATTCTAAAGATTGATCAAATGGCAGACATGGTGAATGTTAGTGATGACCACCTTGAGATTTTGTTTGGCCCTGTCATAGATGGAAATTTAGAAGACAATGAAGTCCCCCCATTTTACCTCAGTCTTAAGATCCATGATTTCATCCTTCACAATGCCATGTTAGATTCTGAAGCTTCTTGCAATATCATGCCCAAAGCCATCATGAACAGGTTAGGACTAGATATTACCCGATCATATCATGACCTTTATTCCTTTGACTGAGGAAGAGTTAAGTGTCTCGGTCTCATTAAAGACTTGGTAGTATCTTTATATCAGATTCCGACCAAAAATGTTCTGATGGATATGGTTGTTGCTAACATTCCTCCAAAGTATGGAATGTTTCTCTCCAAGTCATGGGGAGCAAAAATCAAAGACACTTTGCAACTTGATTTCTCTTATGCTACTATACCAGTGTTAGGTAAACTTTGGAAATTATGCCATGAAACCAAGATGAAATATAAGATTAGTAGCATAGAGAAGTTGAATAATCACCCCATACATGATGTAAATACCAACTTATAATATTTTATTTTGTACAATTATAATAGTTAAGTTGATTTGGAAAGTCAAATTGAGGAAGTCTCAAAAATTTTAGAAGTTTATGGTAGTTTTGGAGATGTTTCACTTGCACAAAATCAAGAACAGGGATTGAGTGGTTTGCATCGTAATATGTCAATTGAAAGGATAGTGAATTCCTTGAAGGAGACAAATTATGTTGAGACAAGAGATCATCTTCAAACATAAAATAAACATCAGTCTTCTGAATTTCAACTTCCCGATGATGAAAATGATCTTTGGACCATGGATTTTGATGGAGCCATGGCAAAAGAAGGAGCTAGAATCAGAATTTGGATTCCTACTCCAATGAATCACTCAGGTAAAATTCCTTGTAATGTCATAATATGTCCATACAAGCTAGCTTTCAATTGTTCTAATAATGAAGTGAAATACGAGGCCTTGATTATCAGTCTTAAGATTCTTAGGAAGCTTGGTGCAAAAAGGATCTCATTTTATGGTGACTGCAAATTGGTAATCACACAAGTAAAAGGGGAATACTAGACCTAAAATCCTAGGATGTGAGCATATCACAATGTTATGTTAGATATCCTAAAAATGTTGCCGAGTATACATTGTCTCTGATTCCAAGAAACCAGAATTTCATGGTTGATTCTCTTTCCACCACTGCAAGTGTGTTTAAAATCCCAATACATTCTAATAAGAAGTTTGAAATTAATTTTAAACATTGCCCCATTGTCCCTGATAATTTTTGGTATTGGCAAGTGTTTCAAGATGAAAAGAAAATCAATAATTTTTTGCAAATAGAGGAAGAATTCGCCACTTCTTACATTGATGGTGTGTTTGATGAAGATGTTTAGGAGATCCAAGCTACAAAATTGAAAGTTTTACAATTGAAGGACATTTCCATTACAATAGATCTTGTACCCTTGGAAGAAATCTTCGATCATGATGATACTGCACAAAATCCAACAATGATCCCCACTGAAACAAGAGTTGAATACATTAGTATTGGCACAGTCGAGAAGCCAAAGATAGTGAAGTTGTCAAAGTCCTTAACCATAGAAATGAAAGGTAAATATGCAACACGTTTGGTTGAGTTTTGTGATGTGTTTGCATGCAGTATTCAGATTTGAAGGTTTATGATAAAAATATAAGCCAACATACAACTCCTATCAAGCCCAATCAAAATCATTTTTTCCAAAAGCTTAGAAGGATCAATATGAAGCTGCTGCCATCCATAGAGAAAGAGGTACAAAGATTTTATAAAGCTGGTATCATAGTTCCTCTTCACTTTTCTGATTGGATGTAGAATTTTATTCCAATCAGGAAAAGGACAGGTCAAATTCATTTATACGTTGATTTCTGAAATTCGAAAAAGGTGTCCTTGAAGGACAATTACCCTCTCCCAAAGAGGGATGACATTTTGTAGAGGGTGGTGGGTTCTTCTAGAATGTTTTTGCTAAATGGCTCTTCATGGTATAATCAAATCTTGGTCCATCCCGATGACCAAGCAAAGACAAAATTCACTACACCTTGGGATACTTTCATGTACGCCAAGATGCCTTTTGGGCTAAAAAATTCAAGATCTACATTTCAGTAAGCAATGGATAACATTTTCGCTAATGAAAAGGATGTGTTTTTAGTTATTTATCTTCATTATATAACATTTTTCTCCCAAACAAATGAATATTATTCACATCATTTGAGGATAGTCTTCTAGAGGTGCAGGAAATTCGGCACATCACTGAATCTGAAGAAGAATTTGTTTGCTATGGAGGAGGGAAAATTACTTGGTCATATCATATCAAAAGATGGCATATAGATAGGTCCCACAATAATCGAGGAAATCCAACAATTGGATTACCCAAGAAACAAGAAGAAAATTTAGTCTTTTAATGGTAAGCTCAACTTCTTAAGAAGGTTTATTCCTAACCTTGTTGAGCATCTAAGATAAATGACTAACATGTTGAAAAGAGACAACGAGGTAAATTGGTCCAAGGATGCAAGGAAATATTTCAACCAACTCAAAGTTACATTATTTTGCGCTCCTATCTTAATTAGCCCTGATTACACTATGGATTTTATCTCTTATTTTCCATTTGCTTCTAAACACATATTGGTTGCTCTCCTAATGTAGAAAAAAGACGAAAAACAAAGAAGACAATTGCATTCTTCAATAGAACCATAAGGGATGTGTCATTAAGCTATAATATCATTGAGAAATATGATTTGGCCCTATTAAAGGCTTTGAAGGATTTCTGGGTGTACATTCTCCATTCACATATTGTTTCCTTTGTTCCAAATGTTGTAGTCAAGGATGTTTCGATGCATAATGATCCTAAAGGTAGGCAAGGTAAATGGATTGCTGCAATATTGGAGTATAACCTCAAAATTAAACCTACAAAGATGGTCGAAGGGAAATGTTTGGTGAGGCTTATGGAAGAGTCAAATTTACATGTTTTGGATATCAATCTCATTATTGCACTATTTGAAGAAGAAGTGGTTGATTCTTCTACTTAGGTATCACATATTTTTACCTCATCCACTTGGTATTCAGATATTTTTATGTACTTCACCACTTGAATTCTGCACTGGATGTGTCGAAAGGTAAGTCTATATCATTGAGGTTACAAGCTCTAAAATATTGTATTTTGAACAATGCTCTATTCTTGAAGGATCCGAGGGGGGAATTTTTTTTTCAATTGTCTAGTTAAAAGTGAAGCAAAAGACGTAATGAATGAATTTCACAAGGGCCATTGTGGTGTTCACCTTTAATGGAAGCCTATAAAACAAGATCTTCAGAGTTGGATTTTATTGGCCAATTTTATTTTCTGATGTTTAAAAATCTGTTATGAGTTTTCATGTGTGTCAAATTTTTCAGGGAAATAGAAAGTTGTTACCACTGCCCTTCCAGCCAATTTCTACCCAAGCACATTTTTGGAAATGGGATCTCGATTTAATTGGTGACATTCACCCTTCATATTCATCTCAACACAAGTGGATTTTAACAATCACTGACCACTTGATGAAGTGGATCGATTCCATCCCCACTAGACAAGATATGGATGCGGTAATAATTCAATTTCTTGAGTCTAATATTCTATCCTGATTTGTTTATCCATAGAAAATTATCAATGATAATGTAATAACCTTCAAGTCGAATAAGATAATTGATTTCTGTGACAAGTAGAAAATCAAACTTGGGCATTCAATGGCATATTACCCACAAGGTAATGGGTTGGATGACACATCGAATAAATCATTGGTAAATATCATCAAGAAGTTGATGGAAGAAAACAAAAAAAATTGACACAAAAATTTGATCATTGCTCTGTGGGCAGATAGAGTGAGCACTAAGAAGTCCATAGGTATGTCACTTTTTCAGCTGGTATATGGAGTGGACATTGTTTTTCCAATTTATCTTGTTTCCCAGTGATGAAAATTCTACAGGAAGTTGACAATGAACCTAATGATATTCAGCGATGGATCAATCAGATGATTCATTTGCAGTAGTCTGGAGAGGAAGTGCTTCAGAATACTTCGAAGCATAAGGAAAGGATCAAAAATATATATAATAGAAAAATAAAAGTAGATGATTTTAGTTTGGGAGATGTTGTTCTCCGATGGGATGTTCAGAATGGGGAGGAAGGTAAGCATGGAAGGTTTGATAACTTGTGGAAATGACCATACATGATTTCAGATTTCAGAGGTAAGAATTCCTATTTCTTAGAAGAACTAGATGGAAAAGTGCTACCAGGAGGACCAGTCAATGGTAGATTTCTTAATCATTACCTCACTTGATTTTTCATAAATTTATCATTCCCATTGTACATAACATTTTATTTTGCTACCAAAGTGTTAAGGAGTTGTCATGAAATATTGAAGCCTGAGGAGAAGGCCATAATACTTTTCTGATCAACTACTATTTTGAAAATTTAAGTTAGTTTCAGTGTGTCCTATATTTTGCCAATTAGTCATTTCAGTGTTGTGTTTTGGGTCTTTTTACTTTTTTGACTCCATTTCCCAATATTTGAGGCTACCTAGTCTACGATGTTCTTGACACCTCCTAAAGGAGTTGCCATTCGTAACAGGAGCCAATCGTAGTGTCTATGAGTCACCAATGATCAAATGTACTCTTTCATGGGGTTGATAGGGTCTTAGGTAAAAATTTTATACTTTCAGATAGATTTTGAAAATAAAATTTGATCATTGGTCAGGGTTTAGGTCATTACTACAACCTGCATTTTCATGGTCTTGTCATCACTCCTTGTGATGAGCCACCAAAATATTGTTTTGGTCATCATATCATTATCATGCATGCTATAAAGGTTGAAGATTCTTTAATCATGGCCTTACATATGCATTTGGTGTCATCATTAGGTCATGTCATCATAAGTCACAAAGGAGTCATGTCACCACCATAGTTATCATCAAGGGAGTTAGTAACTAGGGAAAGGTGTTTTAAAAATATTTCAAAGGTACATGTACCACTAAATAAATATCTAACCTTTCCTAATTATTTAAAAAGTTGTAGTCCAATATCCTATCATTTCATTTTTCAAAAATACATGTGATGTCACTCAATGACCTAAGAAAAAAATCAACTTTTGAGCTATACGAAATCCATCCAAGAATTCTGATTTCTCATTGCATCTTCATTGAGAACCTCTCCATCATCGAGCTTCATCCTGGCCACTAGAGCATTGAAATTTCTCATTAAAATCCTTTCATACCTATCTTGGTAGTTTCATTGTGCTTTTGGCACCTTCGCTGCGCTTTTGGCACCTTCGTTGCGCTTTTGGAAAAGGAGGAAAATCGAAGCATTGAAAGGGTAAAATAAGTATTAAAGAGGTTACAAAGATTCCCACTTAATTAATTGGCCTCTAATCATCTCTTATTCAGTTAATTATCTTCAGAAAGTGGTGAAAATTCCTCTCTTAGGGTTTTTGTTGTGTTTTTCGTCTCCTTTGGTGTTTGGTTGGTTTCAGTGCGAATAAACCTATATTTTCTACTTTATCACCCCCATACATATCTTATCTACCTCTCCCAACTATTTCCCATACCCATTCCATTAATTTCCCCTCATTTTCCCTAACACCCTAAGCCTACGCTACGCTTTTGCGGAAATCCTAGACTAGGATTTTGTTTTTTCCTTCTTTCCTAATTTCTCTCACTCTTTTCAAGAAATTTCACTTCCCTAGCCTCCCTAACAGCTATCCCCACCCCCTATAATTTTCCCACAAATTTCACTAATCCCTATCCCCTCCATTCCCTTTCCTAAACTAGCTGTCCCATTTTCCCCTGTTTTCCCAATTCTACCCTACCCTTTCCTCCTACCAAACCTAGGGTTTCTATCATGCAAACTGAAACCATGGATAGTGAGAAAAATAAATACAATAAGGGAGGTCCTGTATCCAGATTTGAGCCATCCAACATCAAAGAGATCAATGTTTCATCATACATCAAGAAATCATTTGAAGATGTTGGTTGCCTAGGGTTTTGTGAAATAATTTAGGAGGTAGGTTTCCATGTCAAGTGGACAAACCTTTTAGCCATAAATCGTAGGAGGGATAAGACCATAATAGTAGGTATTGATATCATCATAGTTGTAAAAGCCATAGCTCCATCCATAGGTATCCCTAACCAAGGAGAGATCTAATTTAAATGGATAAATTTGGACATTCAAAACTACAAGATATTCTTGAAACCACACTACAATGATGCTCCATTGATGAATATGATCCATTGATGAAGATGATCATGAAATATTTTACATGTGAAGGGATATTTTCAAGGTTGTACCAGTATCACATAAGGCTACTAATGCATTTCACTGCCATCAAACCACTGAACTTGCCTCATTACTTATTCAAAAGCATAGTCAAGATGACTAAAAAGGTACAAAGAAAAGGGAAAGATCACAAGGCAAACTTGTTTCATCATGGTTTGGTCAAGGTCATTGTTCTTCATCAGCTTTCATAGGTTAATATCTCATGGGAGACATTCTTTCAATCAGATGCCTTTATGCCTACCACTAGTCAACCTACCAGTCATAGCACTCCATCAACATCACCAAGGCCAAAGGAGGTTGGCTCATCCAACAAGTGTTTAGTTAGAAAGACACATAGGGCAGAGATCACACAGACCCACAAGAAGGGAAAAATATTGGTTTTTTACCCCGACATCACTGAAGAGGTGTTTACACCTAGACCTATGAATCGATTTGAAAATTAAAGGGTTGCATAAGGAAGCTACAGTTGAGAAAGTTCAAGGAGAAATGGAGTAGTCACCTAAGCATGAGACTAACTCAGCCTTTTAGAAAGATGAGGAGGAGACACCTCATGAGCAAGAAATCATGTACCATGCAGAGAAGTTAGATGCAAATATTATCAAGGAGCAACAAGCACAAATACAAGAGCTCAAAGATGATCTTGCGAAGGCAAAACACATGGTGGCCTTCTTGAAGCAAGGAAACTAAATTTCGAAGGTGAGTTTGATGCATCATAGTAGCTTACAAGGCCTTTTATTTTCCATCAAATAAAAGGAAAAAGGTAAAGCAATGATTGGTTCAGAAGAGGACATTGAAGAGAAGGAGCCATCTCCTTTAGTTATACAGAAAGACCTTATTGGCCCTATTGCAAACGATTTTGAAAATGATAAAGAATATTTTCTTTACAAGGTCAATGAAAACTTTAGAAGCTCCTGAGTAAGTCAAATAATTCCACAAAACTTCAGAGACACATGGAAAGGAACTTCTTCATCAGGAACCAGATTTGCAAAATTAGGGTTAGCAATATGAAAAAGAATCCAAAGAAAACCCCAAATAAGCTAGAGAAGAGAGATAACATTTATTTTCTTGATGATTCATCATCAATTGTATAATAAATCACTTAGAGAGAAAAATAAACAAGTTTCAAATAATTTTGGAAAATTTTGGTGATTTTTGAAGTTTTTAGTAGTTTTGGCAATTCATGATGCATAGAACCGTAGAGCTCACACGATGCTTCTTCTTAGGGCCTCCAAATGATAAGTGGCTTGCATATATTGATATTTCTTTACCTATACCTTGTAGATATATACATGGCTTTCCATTTAATCTCATAATTTTGGCGAAAATGTCAATAAATAGGTCAATTTTCATGTTTATGCCTCCTTTTTGGACCCCTAGTTGCGCTTCTAGTGTAGCCTTGGGAAACTTATTTTTTAGGTGCATTACAAAAATATTTCTGTAGGTTTAAGGCTTCAGAGGAATAATATATATTCTAAGATATCTTCCTCAACCTTTAGGTTAGGAAAATGATCAAGGAAAACACCTCAAAATCCCCCATAAGCAACACAATGTGCTTCTGAGAAATTTCGTTCTGCTTTTGCTAGGAGGTCAAATTTTCGAGTTTTATTAGTCCAGGTCAAATTATCATGATCTATTTTGACTTATTGGGTTTTCACATGATGTAATTGATTGTAATAGAACTAGTAAATGTCAAATTCATGTAGATTCATGCTCATTAATGCTTGTAAAGTCAAAGTGAATAAACTAAGTCTAAACAGGGAATTAGTTTCTAACTTCCCTAGTTTTAGGTTTTGTTAGAGAGATTGATGTAATCAGTTCCTATGTTGATGTATTTGACCCCTTGGAGGGAGAATGTGGGTTTTCCTCTATATTTAGCCTAATCAAAGTCATAGAGAGGGTTGGAGATTTGAGAGTGAGAGGCTTGGAGCTAGAGTACACTTTGCAGGAATAATATAGGCAGTTGTAGCTATTATCTTGAGATTCTTATGGTATGATTTTGTTACAATGTTTGTCCTATGTTCTATCATCAAATTGAATATATATTTCTCCTTGCTACCATATATATTCTTTCTTGTGATAATCTCATAGGTGTTTAACATAATTCATAAGTCTTATGCTTTCTTCTAATGTGATTTTCATGTTATGTGTTCTTTCTTCTAATAAATGAATTCATAATTTTATGCTCATGTTGATCCTTCTATATTTCAACCATATACCAACATAAAAACTCCAATATGTCATTGATCATACTTGCCCTACGTCATTGTATCTCTGCAATTGATCATTTGAAACCTGACCTTGTTCCTATACCTATAACCCTGGTCCAACGAACCCTAAAATCAAACGTTAAGTTGAATATCTAGTAGGCCCTCTCTCATTTGGTAGGGCTAGGTACCAAATCTAAATATTGGTTTGAGGTTACCTCTGTCAGTCTCCTTTCTTAGCCTTAGGACACTTAGGAGTGCTAACAAGACCCATAAAATAGTGCAAGGATAAATCCATAAGGGTAGAGTGTAATAACTTCAACTTCTTCCCGTTAAAGGCATAGTCATAGGTTCTACAGACAACATGAAGGTATCAGTATCCTCATAGATTAATCCATGGAAGTGTGGAATGGAAGGAGAGCTTATATTCTTCATTTTATCCTTTCCATTGGTCTCTCTGATAGGAAAAACCTCATTGTCCCTGCTTTCAGCCATAGTTTGGGTAGGTGAAGTGGGTTATTGTTCTTTCCTAATATTTTATTCAAAATTTTTATGTTTCTCAACTAGAGGATCTTCTAACTTCCGTGTAGGTAGAGAGGGAAGTTTACAGTCACTGAAGAAGAGTGAAGGTTGATTACTTGAGGGTGTGGTGGTTTTTGGTAGGAATTTTCCTTGAGTATGTATACTATTATGAGGCATAAAAGAAATGTTTTTCTCTTTTTCATTTATTTTACTTCTTCAAAAATTGTATGAAAAACATTAAATAATTGTTGAGTAGAAACAAAATCTACCTAGAGTGGTTCCCTGGTATTGCACCAAGAATGTTGCAACCCCCAAGGGATCGTCAACTCAAATTATGAAGTTGGGGTTTGTACAAACTTTGAGGTGACATTTCTATATGCACAATAGAGAAAATTCCTCTCATGCCACCCTCCGTTATGACATTAGATCCAAAAGTGCTCAAAGACCCTTCCTTCTATTGAATTAGAATCAAAGCTTGATAAAAGGAAAAAGTGGAAATTTCTTCTAAGAATGAAAATGGATTCCATTGACTCAACTTGTAAGTCCATAACTAGTCAATTCATGAAAAGATAAACGCTGACCTACTTAAAAAAATGAAGCTATGTTATCTTACATAATTAATCAAATTACTTCATCTACTTGTAGAAAAGAAACTAATCTATCTTGCATAATTCATCAAACTACAAATCAGAATCATACGCAACATCTAGTTAATTCATACTTTCTCATAAATTGATAGCCTACTTGCATGATAAAGAAAATAACTCTACTTTGTTTTTGCAGAGAAGACAATGAAGGTTTGGAGTGGCCTAGAAGCTTTTTCCTGATCATATTATCACAATTGAAGGTCGTTATGCATATATGTTAAGTCAAAATAGAAATGTGGATTTAAATTAATGAAGAAAAAGTTTGCTACATATTTGCTACACGAAATTGATATAGGAGACCTATAATGCTATTGGTAAGCCTGTAATGCTATAGGAGGACATCCAAGTGGGTTTTTGAAGGTTAAAGCATTGTGTTGAGGGTAGGGAGAGGTGAAAAGTAGTTGAATCAAATAAACATAGGATGGTTTGAACCCATATCCAAGCTTAGGGTTTCTCAGAGAGGCATGCCTTGCACTAGGATGAGTGATCTCGATGACCTAGACAAAAGGGCTTATAAAATAGGGTTTTTGGGACAGATCTTGGAGGTGTAAGGATAAGGTGAAAGATCTTAGGATGGAGGTGGTGAAGGTTTCCGGTTTTCTACATATTAATCATCCCTACAATCAATCACATGCATACATCCATTTACCATTAACAAAATGGAAAACATTATGATGGGAAATATGAGTTTAATTTAAATGACATTTAATTCATGCAGAAAAAATTCTCTAATCATTGAACTAACATCTAAACTACAAAAAGAAAATGAAAAATAGGAAAACCAACACTAATCCATTTCCATGATATCATACAAAAACTATTCTTGGGTTGTGTTTGTAAGACCTTCCACTCATTCTACGCCAAGAGAGGTGATGTAGAGGCTACAACCATAATATTTTATAGGTTAACTTCTATTGAAATGCAAGAAATTATGAATTGATTGGAGTCAATAAGGAAAATAAGTATAATAAGAGTTCCTGAAGCCTCTGGGTTAGGCTTAAACCCAAGGGTCTCAGCTGATCTATTATGGAATGTTATTTTTTATATGATAATTTCAATTACAGATTTGTAAACAAATTCTTGTCCATTTCTTCTTATGCGAAAGATAGCATAAAATACAAGTGTTAAACAACAATAATAAAAAGTACATCAATCCATCAATTAAACACTTAACAAAGTGTTTTGATGAAGGATTTCACCCCTTTTGGGCTACATCTTCTTGGTCCAACTTACATGGCTTGGGCCTCTCTATTACCTCAATATGGAAGAAATGATGTTTACAATGCTCTACTGCTCCTGAAACCTATTTAAATGTGTTCAAAATGTCCAAATTAGCTCCAGACACCTTTTCGTAAGCTCCATTTGGTCAAAATTTTCTCTAGTTATGACCCAAACTATTTTTCCATTAAAAACCTCCTCCAAAATTGGAGGAACACTAGTTAAGCTCGCTATTTTTGGAGTTAAGGCCGAAATTGGTGGTACCACCAAAAGTTCTGCCAATATAAACTCAAGTTTAATTAATGATACACACAATTAATTAGGTGTTAATCTGAGTTAATTAGCACTAATCATGTGGTCTAGTGCAAATTGTTTCCATTTGCACTAGTGGTTTAGGTGGAGGTGTCACATGGTGGTGTTAAATATTAGCAGAATTGTCGATTAGTGTTGTTGTTTGATATTTTGTTAACAATTTGATATCACCATCGAAGCATTCACATGTCACAGGCTCGTAGTATATTGGCATCAAATGTTAACTACAACTGTGACCGCCATCTGTTGGTGTGCTCACATGGGAGGGATGGCCTTCCTAACCACCAATTCTAACCACAATAAAATTAAAATAGATGCAAAGAGTATAATGGTTAATATAGAACGGGTAGTGGAGATGGTTAAGTCCTTAGCCTATACATAGGAGGTTGTGGGGTTGAACCCTGATGCCTCCATAAAATTTTTGATGTGCACCATCCGACCTTTGGGGAGGGACATGTGGTGACCTCTAGGCTTGCGATTTGTCCCCTCCACATTGGTCCTCCATTAACCAACCAAAATATGCGATGTCACTGCACCTGACAATCAAGCAAAACCTAACGCTTGGCGAGCTCTGATTGGATGTTGACCACTGTTGACCTTGCATAGTCACCTACCACATCAACAATACTGACTGTTGACTGTGTCATGACTACACATTTTTATTCTTAATTTCTCCTATTTGGAAAAGTATACAGAACTCAATAACTTCCTCACACGAACTCATTTTTCAGTGGAACGAGTTGCGTTAGGATCTTTTTGCCGAGACATATGAGGTCGTTCATATTTCAAGACATTCTGAGAACTTTGATTTTTGATCTAAATACTGAGCACCTAATCATTCCTCCCCAATAGAAGCCTTTTGGACCCAAAAAGATACCATCATTTGTTCGGTAGGTGAGGGCACATATCCATCACCTTCTTGATCTGAAACCATTTGGACTTAGAATTCTTTTTTCACTTAAGTCCCACTCTAAGGTATTTGACATTCCCTCTCTTAGATGTTTTGGTTCTTTAGTTAAGTATGAGATCCTGCTGAATTTCATCAAGATATTCTGGCTGTAAATCAGCTACTAATGGTAGCTAAACATGATCTCCTTGATCATCAATCAAAGGAGGCTCAAACAATCTCAAATTCTCAACATTAACAATAGAGTATATTTGGATATGAGGAAAATCAAGCTTAAATGCATAGTTACCAATATTTTCTAGAATTTGAAAAGGACCATAATGGATTTGCTTAGTCCTTTTACCTTCCCCTTGAAGTCTCTCTTTGCTAACATATAACCACACTTCATCTCCAACCTGAAATTTGTGATCAATGCAATGTTTGTCATGCCTTTCCTTGTAGCTTCTTTGACTCTTTTCTAGTTGTTTCTGCACTGTTTGATGTATCAACTAAATTTTCTCTATGAAATTTCTTGCCTTATCAATGTCATTATAACCAAAACATGCCTCAAATGTCAATGTGTTTGTGGAAGAAAGATTTTCCCTATTGTATGCATGTTTTATGTAATGCAACTGTTCATCCCACAACTTGGGATGTTTGCAGATGAAATTTTGTACTCTTCTTCAACTTTGTGTCCATCATGACCCACAAATTTGACAAAAACTTCCCAACAAATCGAGAATCTTGATCACTTACAATGGAAATAGGAAGACCAAAATGAACCCAATTGTTTTGGAAGAAAAGATGAGTTGTTTGTTCAACTGTAATTTTCTTTTTACATGGTGTTAGTATACACATTTTGTTGAACCTATATACAACTACATACAAGTAATCATGACCTTTCCTTGACAATGGAATACCTCCTACAAAATTCATTGAGATAGTCTCCCATGGACGTGAACGTACCAGAAGTGGAGTGTACAATCATAGTTTCCTATTGTTAGGGTTACCTGTTTTACACAAAGAACATCCTCTAATAAAATGAGATACATTATCAAACATCCATGGACAATAACAATACCTTTGGATATTCCCTACTGTCTTGCCTACACCAAAGTGTCCATCAATGAATGAAGTGTGTGCCTCCCTTATGATATTGTTTCTCTCTCCCTGTGGAATACATAACTTTCCTAAGTGATATAACAAACTATTATGTACATGGTAATCCAACTCTTCAATTTTTTTTCCTTGACTCAAGCTTTCATACACATCTCGAAAGTCATTTTCATATGCATATTGCTCAATGTAACTTTCATGCAAAACAAAATTATGCTTGAGTATAATAGATGAATTTACAATAGGCCTAGAAATCATATCAAATACCTTATTGTAGATTCCCTTTTTTTACTTGATAACCAAATGAAATTGTTGTCGAAAACCCATCCATATGGATTGTCATGACTGCTGCAACTTCGACTGTGACCGTAAGTATTGCAATGGTTGGTGGCCCATTTTTTAACACTCTGTACCAATGCATAAAGTTCTTTGGCATAAGTGGGATAGTTAGTTACATCTCCATTAAAAATTTCAGAATTAAATGAAATGGACTTACCATGATGCATAAGAAATGTTCCCATGGCATAATCACTAACATATGTTTGAATCTCAAATGGTTGTCTAAGATTCGGAAGAGGAAATACCAGTGTTGAAATCATCTTTCGCTTCAAAGCATTAAATTCTCTTTTTTATACATATCCCCAATGGAAGATTTCCTTTGACACTAGTCAATGCATGTAATGGAGCTGCAATGGAAGAAAAAATACCAATAAATTTCCTCCAACATTGTTCTGCCCCTAAAGGGCTTCTTACCTCTGTAACATTATTGGGCTTGGGCCAATTCAAAATTACCTCAACCTTAGAGTGGTTTATCTTCACCTCACCTCCTCCAACAATGTGTCCAAAATACACTAAAGAAGTATTGCCAAATTCACATTTTTACATATTTAAAAACAATTGTTCTTTTCTCAAGACATCAAATACCTTTTTTACATGCATGACATGTTCATCTCCGGATTTGCTGAATATTAGAATATCATCTAAGTATACAATGACAAGTTCATCTAGAAATGGTCTCAATACATCTTTCATAACTCTCATGAAAGTAGTTGGATCATTTGTAAGACTGAAAGGCATAACAAGCCACTCAAACAATCCTTGTTTAGTTTTAAATGAGGTTTTCCAAATGTCCTCTTCAACTATTCTAACTTGATGATAACCACTTCGTAAATATAACTTAGTTAAATACTTTGCATACCTTAACTGATCAAGAAAATCATGAATTCTTGGGAGTAGATAATGATTATTTACGTGATTTTGTTCAATACACATAAATCCACACACATGAGGCAAGTCCCATCCTTCTTTGGCACCAAGACATTGGGTGAACCACATGGCGATGTAGATGGGCATGTGATACCTTTGTTCAACAATTATTGAATTTGATTCTTTATTTCCATGGTGCCAATATTTGGAAGTGGAACATCCTATTGCAGAAGTATCTCATGCTAAATTCCCCTCTTGGGAGATAATCCCTTCGGTTCCTAAAACATCTCACCATATTTGATTAGCACATCAAGTAAATTAGATTTCAATTTGACATCACAATCTTTACAAGATTCATAATCAATATCATTTTTTTTTCTTGATCATGAGAAGCACAAAATTTTTACTTGCATTTACTAGTCTCCTCATCTACCCTGCATTAACCAAGGAAATATTTATATTTTTGTGATGGTCTCTCACAATGTACTCAACCCCATTCTTGATAAGTAAATGTTTGTTCTCATGGCAATACAATAGTGATTTCCTATCATACAAATAAGGACTACCCAAAATTATTCCTGATATGTCAAGTGGAACTATATCTAACTCAACTTCATTAATGAACTTTTCAGTAATGGCGAACTTGAATAAACACTTTCTTGGAACAATTAAACTTGCATTATTGACTATCCAACCCAATGGATATGGCTTATGATGAGGTACAATTTCAAGATTAATGTTTTTGACCAAGTCGTCTGAAATTAAGTTTGATTGTGACCCACTATCAAATAGTGCATCAATCTTTGTATGATTTGAAATTACCCTTACATGAAACAAATATATTCTTGATTCTACATTTGGAATGTTGTTTTGACTATGTGAGGAACTAGTTCTTATTGAAAAGTGTGCAACAAGAAATGCTTGTTGAGAATGCAAAAAGATGATGGAGCTTAGTGAAAAGAGTCGCCTTCACTAAGTGGGCCCGCAGGAAAATTATGGCGGAAGTTCTATTTTTGATCCTAGCAGGGATGATCACAATATGGGTGATCACAGTATGAGTGATCACAGTATGGGTGACCACAGTATGGGTGACCACAGTATGAGGGATCACAGTATGAGTGATCACAGTATGGGTGACCACAGTATGGGTGACCACAGTATGGGTGACCACAGTATGAGTGATCAAAGTCTATTTTTAGACTGGCTGTCAAAAATAGAAAGGTCAAATATTATTGTCTCATAATAATATTTGGACTATAAACTTGATCTTATTCTCTTGGATCACTTCAGGATGAGCTACGGATGTGGTACATGCAGATACCAGAAGGAAATATGTGGTTACCTATGGGATGACTAATATTTGCATGCAAGACTTCAGTTAGAACTCAAGTGAGTTGAGTTTAGTGGACTGGAGGTGCAGTTCATGGAGTTGTGTTCAGTTTAGCTTTGTTAAACTGGTTGTATTTAGTCTAACTGGAAAATAGACTAGAGATGAGTTGGGTGAATTAGTTATTAATTAATTCACAAGTTATTAACTCATAATGCAACTATAGAATACATCAGTTAACTCAATTTCATGTCAGTGAATGTTCAGTTCAGCAGGGACAGGTGTTAGAGGATCATATTGCTATCAGTTGTGACTATAGTTGTGCATGATGATTTGAACAATCAGAGGGATTGAGTATGCGAATGAATTGGCCAGTACTAAGAATTGTAGTCTATGCTCACACCCAACACAGTGTGAGTGATTATTTGCAGGTGAAATACGAGTTTTCTAAACCATTCTCATCAATTCTTGAGCAGGTATTGAGCTGTGGAGGCAAGCAAGTAGTTGGGGAGATTTGGAGATCAGATCTGAGTTGTATTGTGTGTAGCATGAGGAGATAGTACTGAGTACTTGGGATGAGTATTGTACTATGTATTTTTACATGAATCAATCAATATAATATACAGATAGTTGGGGTTTTTAGCAAGATTCTTTCCCCGGGAAAATATTGTGTTGATATGTGTGATTGATGCTTCTATGTGCACCTGTGAATGTTTCTGCTTCTGTAAATTGATGATCAACGTAGAGGAGGTTATGTATTATGCATGTTCCGCTTATAAGTGTATAATGAAGATAATCTCTGTGAATATGTGTCATATTATTCAAAATATCTACAGTTCTTGCAACAACTTCTTTTCCTTTTGTGACCATGTCTGAAATCTTGGTCTCATCACCAGAATTTGATCCAAGGTCATGTTGTGTGGTAGTTGTCGTCTTTTATTTTCCATTATTGTTTTTCTTCTTAGGTGTTAGTCTGGGATGTAATTTCCAACAACGGGCTTCATCATGCCTAGCTTTGGAACAATGTCAACATATGATTTTCTCCCCTTCTTTCTTCACACTTGCATTTTGCTTTCCCTTCCACTTTCCTCCCTTCTCTTTCTCCTTACCCTTGAATGGCTTATTCTTAATACCCTCTTCTTGAATGTTCTTTCCTCTTACTTTAAGGTGAGTGGCTTTCACACATGCCTCATCCAAATTGGTTAGATTGAACATAAGGATAGTATGCTTCAAATAGGAATTTGAATCCCCAATATATTTCAATAGTGTATCTTGGGAATTCAAATTTAATCATAACAACTAGGCCCTCTTTCTAAACTCCTCGGTATAGTCTTACATTATTTGGCCTTTGAGCTGCCTAAAATTTCACCAACTCATCATGGATTTTTTCATATAGGCTAAAGGGAAAAGCTATATTTTAATTGCAGAAAACAATTCAACCCAAGAAATTGATATATTACCATTAATTCACATTTCCTCTTGAGTCTTTTCTTCCCACCAAACTAATGCTACTCCTTCTAACCTCAATGAAGCCAACTAGATATTTATTTCATCTTCTTGAAGGTTCTGAATTCTGCAATATACCTCCAATTTCGGAATCCAATTTTCTAAATTTTTTGCATTCACCTCACCATTGTACATGGGAAGTTCAAACTTAATGTCCAATTTGAGTAAATAATTTTCTCATTTTGGGGTTTGGGAATGAGTATGATCATTTTTTGTGGTGGAAGTGGAAGATGTTGTTGTTTTAGAAGTCGAGGATGATGAAGATGGCGGAGATGGAGGAGGATTTCCTCCATTACCCTTTGAAGCCTTCTTATCATCCCTTTTATCTCTTGAGCTTCCTTCTCCATGTGGAGGCTTAGAACTCTCTCCAAAAATTCTAGTGTTCCTATATTCATAGAGGAATCTAACCATGTTAGTCAAGTCATAGAAATCTTTCTTGAGTGCTTCCACTTCTAAAAGACCATCAATCTATCTTGCTCCTGACATGATGGCTATGGATTTAGGCTCAGTTTTTGGTACTCCTTGTACCTCTTCAATCTCAATTGAAGGAAAAACTTGAGGTGTTTCAATTGCAGGTGGAATCAGAATTTTGGGTGGAAATTATGCCCTTGTGGCTCTCCTTCTTTTATGCATTACCTCAGGAGTTGCAACCAAAATTTTCCCTTCTCCTCTCTGCAACTTTAACCTTGTAAGCATCAAAATTTTGCAACCATTAAAACCCTACTTGAAAAAAACTAAAGCAATAAAGAAAATACACCTTTCCTCTGATACCAACTTGATCTATTATTGAATGTTAGTTTTTCTATGCTAATTTCAGTTACAAATTTATAAATACATTCTTGTCCATTGCTTCCTGTGCAAAGGTTTCCTTACGTTATCTGTCAATCGAAAAGGGTAAATTTTATCAAGTTTAATGAAATGTTCATGAGAAAAATAGCATAAAAGAAAAGTGTTGAACAACAATAATAAAAAGTACAATAAACCATCAATTGAACACTTAACCCAATGTTTTGATGAAGGAGTTCACCCCTCCTAGTGATCCAAGATCCTTTTCTTATAGATGTATTAAAAAATTACATGCATAAATTGTAGCTTAAACATAGAAATTTGATGTGCACATGAGAGAAGAGGAGAAAGGCATAAAGAATTAAAGAAGACAAGAGACTTGCTAATGAATTTCATCTAATTTGGACTAATCTTCGGGCCCTGCTCGATCAATGAGGAGGCCTTCATTCATTAAGTGGCATGAGAAAGAAAGAGTACAATCATAATTTACAAAAAGGAGTCTTATACCTCCATTCTGGAAAATGGTCAAAAAATGCAGAACTTTGTTGGAGAAACAAAAAGAACCATTGCATTCGTGGCATCGAGAAATGCTGAAGCCATATCAAATTTGTTGAAATCTGACAAGTGGAAATTTGGCCCCCTTGAGAAATTTCTCAGATCATGGTTCCATCACCTGCAAAACTAGTCTGCCTCGAACTGTCTGCATGCTCCTCCTCTTGGGTGCACTGGTGAAATGAGTTTAAGTATCCCAAGGCAAGCAAAATTTTCCAAAATCCCATTAGGCGGAGTGGCTAGAGATCCATTTGTTGTGGAGGGGGTCGGGCAGTCAAACCCTCCCCCTCCCATTTTACATAACCGAATATTAATTTTTGTAAGGGGGGTCAGGCTGGGCCTGCCTTGGGCGACCCACCCACCTCACCTTCGCTCTAATGCTAGCTATATCCCTATCAATGTGGGTGGCTTTTTTGTGGTTGGGTCTGTGCCCCAACGGCCACCCCACCACCGCGTGTGCAATGGTAATGGCCCGCATAAAAATACGAGTTCCGCTAAATATGGGGGGAGGGGTTGGGTGTAGTGGCTCACCCCTCCAATATAAATATGTGATAATGATTAAGGTGGCAGGGTTGATGGTCCACCACCCCCTTTTTCTAATAATTTTTGTTTTGGTATAACAATATGGCCCGTTTTGAAAATTCAGAATTTGGACCAAAGGATACATTTTAACGAGGTGACAATTTTTCCTAGAAACTGGCTGGAGTTGGATAGATTCCATCCACCAAAAAAATCCAAATTGTGTCTCCAGTAGTCTTGCCCAGTCAGCAAAAGTCAACCAAAAATTTAACTTCCTCTATCTTCCTCATCCAGACTCGGATTGGAGTGTCATTCACACCATTGGAATTAGGGTGACAAGCACTTTTATATGATGTCAAGTTAATAGACTTTCAACCACTTTGAATTTTTAGCCTTTTCCATGCCACTAGTGTCTGGAGATCCACCTGGATCAATCCTCCCCATTGAGGAGCTTTTAGACTACCAAAAGCTTTATCAATCAATTGGCAAGTGAGGAAGTTGTTCCCTCACTCTTTCTTCTTCCAGCCATTTTTCCTTGCTAGGGTGCATCCCTTTGAAACCAACTTGAAGGTATTCCACATTTCCATGTTGTGAATTCCTGGTTCTTATCTCAGGGATGATATCTTCGGGTAACTCATCGAGATACTTTGGTGTAAAGTCATCAACTATAGGAACTGTGCCCACCTCTTCGGTGTCCATAATCAATGGTGGCTCATACATATTTAAGTTTTCCACATTCACTATCACATACATTTTCATATATGTCAGCATTTCGAGATGAAAGCCATTGTTTCCAATCTTCTCCAAGATGGTGAATCGACCATATTAGATTAATCACAACTTCTTCCCTTCTCCCTTCATCTTGTCCTTGTTGATATGGAACCAAACTTTGTGGCCTACCTGAAATTCATGGTCAACTCAGTGTTTGTTATGTCGAGCCTTGTACTGGGCCTGAATTTTCTCCAACTGCTCCTGTACTGCTTGGTGAATCAAAGGGATCTATTGAATGAACCATTGTGCTTTGTCCTTGTCATCACATACACTGGAGTCATCTTCGCTTCCAAAGACCATATCAGGAGGATCTTTTGGCAGGTAGCCAAAACATGTCTCAAATGGTGATCGATGCATAGATGAGTGCATTGCTGGATTGCAGGAATGTTGCAAATATGGAAGATGCTCATCCCAAAACTTAGGATTTTTCCCACAACAGCCTCCCAACAAGTGTACCATGGTGCGTTGAAAACATCTATCTGTCTGTCAGTCTGTGGATGAAACGCCATTCTTCTTTTCAACTTAGTGTCCATCATCTTCCACAAGTTGGTCCAAAACTCTCCAAGAAAGTGAGGTTCCGATCTGACAAAATCAATGTAGGCAACCCAAAATGGACCCAAACATTTTGAAAGACAAGATAAGAAGTTTTCTTTGCAGTGATCTTCTTTTAACAAGGTACTAAAATACACATCTTACTAAAACGGTCAATGGCGACATACAAATAGTCATGACTTTTCCTAGGCAAAGGAAATCCTCCTATAAAATCCATCGACACATTTTCCCATGGTCAACGTAGAATAGGGAGTGGTGTGTAGAGCCTGAGTTATCTATTAGAGGGCTTTGAAATAGAACACATCACACATCCCTTTACATAGCGCGTCACAATGTTCTTCATATCAGGCCAAAAACAAAATCTTTGTACATGCCACAAAGTGTTTTCAACACCAAAATGATCAGACACAAGGGAGGTGTGGGCCTCTTGGATTACATGTACCCTTTCCCCTGTGGGTATCCATAATTTACCAAGCTGATACGATAGTTTCCCCTACAAGTGATGGTTGTCCACCTATGAGACATGGGTTGGTTTTGCATAAATCTCCTTAAATAATCGTTAGCATATTGTTAAACATAAATTTCAAAAGATAATGAAGCATTATGCAAAATAACAGAAGAAGAAACAAGGAAGGCGAGATATCATATCGACCACTTTGCTGCTAGAGCCCTTCTTATACTTTATTACCAGATGAAATTGCTGAAGAAAACCCATCCACCTAAAATGACAAGATTGTTGCAACTTGGTTTGTGACTGAAGATACTACAAGGGTTGATGATCCATATGGATGATGGTCTCCTTGCCGATCAGGTAGTGTTTCCACTTTTTCACACTCTGGATCAAGGCATATAACTCCTTGTCATAAGTGGGATAGTTTATTAGAGCCTGAATGAACTTCTCTGAATGGTAACATATCGCTTCTTTCGTTGCATCAGTATAGCTCCCATGGCATATTCGCTTGCATTTGTCTTGATCTTGAATGTCTGTTGGAGATATGGTAAGGCCAAGATGGGTGCAGTGCTGATCTTTTCTTTCAATGTTTCGAAGGACTTCTGCTGCTTTCCTCCCCATTGAAATACTTGTTTTATACTTTTCAATGTGTATAAAGGTGCTACAATAATAGAGAAATTGGCAATAAATCTCCTCCAATACTGTGCTGCACCCAAAAAGTTGTGAACTTCGGTTACACTAGTAGGCTTAGGCCAATTTACAATTGCTTCAACTTTAGAAGGACCAATTTTTAACTGAGCATGACCAACAATATTACCTAGGTAAACCAAAGATGTTTTCCCGGGCTCACACTTTGATAATTTTACATAGAGTTTTTCATTTTTCAGTACATCAAGAACTTTCTTCATATGGAATACATGTTCATTCCAACTTTTACTAAAGACAAGAATATCATCTAGATATACAAGAACAAATTCATCAATGAAAGGCCTAAAGAGATCATTCATGACCCTCATGAAAGTGGTTGGAGCATTGCAAAGTCCAAATGGAGTGACCATCCATTGGAACAACCCTTACCTGGTATTGAAGGTGGTCTTCCACAAATCCATCTCTGCAATTCAAACATAGTCATAAACACTATGCAAGTCTAATTTGGTGAAATAGATAGCATTGTTTAACTGATCTAATAAATCATAAATGCAAGGAAGAGGGTAACAAATTTTCACGGTGATTTTGTTTAGTGCTTGGTAATACACGCACATCCTCCATGTGCCATCTTTGTTTGGAACTAAAACAGTCAGTGACCCGGATGGAGAAGTGATTGGTCTGATGACCCCTTGGTTCAATAGTTCCTACACCTGCTTTTTGATCTCCTCCATCTCAATGGTCGACATCCCATACATGCCAATATTTGGTAAAGGAGCGTCATGTTGCAAATGCATCTCATGTTGGATTTCCCTGTTTGAAGGTAATCCCCTTGGTTCCTGAAACATCGCATCATAGTTAGAAATTAATTCACATAATTCCTTTTTATGTAAATGATCACAACCTTGGAAATCATCAAATAATTCTGCATCTTTCTCCCTTACAACCATAAGCATACAAACCTTACTAGAATTCAGAAACCTCTTCATTTTTCCTCAACTTACAAGGTTGACATTGATTTTAGTTTGATGAGACCTTACAATATATTCTACCCCATATTTTGTGATTTGGTATTTGTTTTCATGACGGAAGAAGATTTCCTTCCTATCATATAGATATGGAATCCCTAACAGCATGCCACAGATGTCCAATGGTATTACATCAAGTTCTACCTCATCCGCTAACTTAGAAGTGATCACAAATTTAACCTCGCACTGCTTAGTTACATTCAATTTTGATTTATCATTTATCCATCCAAGTGGGTAAAGTATTAGATTTGGATTGGTTTCTAAGCCTAGCTTCTTTACCAAGGACTCCGAAATTATGTTTTCTTGGGATCTAGTATCAAATAGAGTTTCCACTTTTGTATGATTTATGATAACTCTAATATGAAATAACTCAATTCTCTTCCATTCATTAGGAAGAGACTCATATATTGAACTAGTGCCTTCATGTGATTCAGAATTAAAATGAGGTGTAAGAGTACCTTTTGTTCATGCTGTTGTGACCAATGCTTCATCTCTAGAATCAGATCCAAGGTCTTGTTCCACAGTTGCCACTGTCTTATGCTTTCCCTTTCCTCCATACTTCTTTGGTCTCTTTTGCATGTATAGTTTCCAACAATGATTGTCGTTATGAAATTCCTTTTTGTAGTGAGTGAATAAGGCCTTTCTCCTTCATCTTTCTTGGTTGATGTCGCCCTATTCTCCTTTCCTTTTCCTTTCACTTTTGGTTTCACATTTGGAGGTTTGAAAGGTGGTTTCTTGAAATGATCATCTCTTTCATTTTTGCCTTTGTTCTCAAGATGGATAGCCTTTACACTAGCCAAGTCAGTAGTAGTTGGTTCAAACAATAATAATGAATGTCTGAGGTAGCTATGTAATGATCCGATATAGTTAATTACTACTTCACATGAGTCAAGTGCAATGCCCAAATTAAGCGCTTGTTTTCTAAACTCCTCTGTAAAGATATGAACATCCTGACCTCTGCCTTGCCTTAAGTATTGCCAATCCATTAAGTATTTTTTCCTATAACCCAAGGGATAAAATTGTTCCTTTAATGTATAAATGAAACTATGTCTTGAGGAAAGAAGATTACCCACACTCTTACTACTTCACAATTTGCTCTGCCACCAGATAAGAGCAATGCTACTCAGTCGAAGAGAGGCCAACTGAATCTTTTCCTCATCCTCTTCGATCTATACAACCTTGTAGTAGACTTCAATCTACCTAATCCAGTTATTAAGATTTTATGCATTACCTTCACTTTTAAACATGGGAAGATCAAATTTGACATCTAATTTAAAGAAAGGCTTCTTAGATGCATCCCTTGAATTTCTATGATGATGGTGATGAGAGGAAGAAGAAATTTCACTCATGGAAGGAGAAGGAGGGGGTTCTTCTTCAACATTTTCATGCACCGAACCTTGTTCTTCTGTCTTTTTCCCTTTTTTTTTCTCTAGCCTTGAGAGCAATTGACCGACAGTTTCTGCCATTGTGTAGAAGGTTTTGCAGAAATTGAACTCCTCCTCATAATGAGCCTCTTCATATGCTATTTTTCTCCTTCGATGTGTATGCCCCTCTTCAACATCAGAAGACTTTAGTTTCCCTTCACTTATTTGAAGCCTGTTTATTGTTAGCATACAAATATGCAATTCACATCTTCGAAGACTTGCTTCGATACCACTTGATCCAAGATATTTTGGTTATAGATGTATTAAACAATTACATGCATAAATTATAATTTAAACATAGAAATTTAATGTGCACATGAGAGAAGAGAAGAAACACATAAGGCATGAGAGAATACAAGAGACATGATAATGGAGTTCATCCGAATTGGACTATGTCTCTAGACCCTGCTTGATCAATGGGGAGGCCTTCATTCATTAAGTGGCATGAGAAAGAAGAGTACAATCATCATTTACAAAAAGGATTCTTATATCTCCATTCTGGAAAATGGCTGAAAAATGCAGAAGTATGTTGGAGAAATGGACTGCACCATTGCATTCGTGGCATCGAGAAATGTTGAAGCCATATAAAATTTGTTGAAATCTGACAAGTGAAAATATGCTCCCTGGAAAATTGCTCAGATCATGGTTCCACAACCTACAAACTGGTGTGCCTCGAACTGCGTGAGTGCTCTGTTGGAAATAATACTGAGTTTGGGGGTGAATCAGTATTTACAAATCAATAACTTTTTCATTTCATTAGATTTATATATGCTACTTCAGTGAAGGGAACTCGCATGTGCACGCAACTGTTATTAGGGAAACTAGCGTATGTCTAGTGAACTTATGATTCAATTAATTCATCACATGTTGATCTTTAATCAATGCGTCAATAATTTATTACACATTAAATAGTAACCATGTACAGTAATAATAGAATAAACCATCACACATAAGAAACACACATGAACAACAAGATTTAAGGTGGAAACCCAATGTGGGTGAAAACCACCTACTACTGTCATCTCTATCTTCTTTTAATAATAAGAAAATTTGTTTACAATCTTGTACTAGTGTAGACTCACAGTAGTATGCAGGCACCCACCTGCAGAAGGCTACAACCTTCTCTCGTTTCCAATTGCTACTGGAAGGGAGCTACAACCCCCCTAGCTCTTGTACTAGCTGATTTGTTTACTAGTACGTAGGCACCGACCTATAGAAACCTCCAACCTTCACTTGTTTTCCAGATGCTACTAGAAGGGAGCTCCAACCCCCTAGCTCTTGTACTAGCCGATATGTTTACCAGTACATAGGCTCTAACCTACAAAAGGATATGATCTTCTCTCTTCCTCCAGGGACCACGTTTCATAAATTTTCAAACTAGATACTCCTAGAACACAACACCACAATCTGAAGGCCACATTACATCCAATTTTCCTACTGGACCCATCAATAACATTGAAGCTCAAAATTAATTACGACTGCAATACATCCATCAAATATGTTTGCATCAAACAACATTTAGTTAATCTGAACAATCAGATCACTGACAACAGAACACTATGCTGAACCCAAAAACCTAAATCATCATTCAGAACCAGTTGTAACATCAAAAACCATGTATCACATTGTATATGCTACTTGGCTAAAGCCAAACTACATGTATATGCTACATAATTAATCAAACCTATGTATACCTTCAAAACTGCCACAAACATTAGCTTTTGAATCAAGTTTGTACCAACCAACAATATACTGAATATCTAATGTCAACTTACAGAGCTTTACACAGGAATCGACAGAGATCACTTCTTCTCAGTTATACAATCAACCAATCAAATACCAGCCTCCTTATGCATTAATTTTTACATTCACTACAACAAAACTAGCGATTAGCGTCCCTTTTTACTTCTTTTTTTGCATCTAGAGCCCATTTTTGGTGCTATTTGCATCCATTTATCAAATATGGTGCAAAACTTGACACAAAATTTGCATCAAGTTTTGCACCAAATCTTACACCAAGTTTAGCACCAGGTATTACAATAGGTTTTGCACCACGTTTTGCACCAAATGTTATGCCAAGTTTTGCGTCATCCTTTACACCAGGTTTTGTTCCAGGTTTTGCATCAAGTTTGGCACCTGATTTTGTTTGACATACTTTTGCATCCTCATTTGCATCCACTTTTTGCACCTACACTTGCATCAATTTTTGCATCCTTTTTTGCATCCATTTTTTCATCCATTTGTGCATCCCTTTTGTGCCAAGTTTTACATTGAGTTTTGTGTCTAGTTTTGCATATAATTTTGCATCTACTTTTGTTGCATCCACTTTTCCATCTTGTTTGGCATCCATATTTACATCCTCTTTTGCATCTATTATTGTACCCATTATTGCATCTAATATTTTTGTGCCACAATTAGCGCCTAGTTTGGCACCTCCTTTTGCACCCACTTTTGATTATAATTTTGCATCCACGTTTGCATCCTCATTTGCGTCTAGGTTTTCATTAACTACTACATCTATTTTTGCATCCCTTTTTGTATCCAATTTTGGACCAGGATTTGCATCGGGTTTTGTGTCTCGTTTTGCATCTACTTTTGCATCGACTTCTATTGCATCCACTTTTGCACACAATTTTGCATCCACTATTGCACCCATTTTAAATTTCACTTTTTGCATCCCTTTTTACATCTTCATTTGCATCATACTTTGATTCTTTTTTTGCATCTATCATTACATCCACTTTTGTTATGCCACAATTTGCACCATGTTTTGCACTCACTGTTATATCCACGTTTGCTTCCAATTTTGCATCCATGTTCGCATCCTCTTTTGCATCAAATATTGCATCTATTTTTGCATCCACTTTTGTGTCAGGTTTATGAATTGGGTTTTGCATCTCGTTTTGTATCTACTTTTGCATCTACTTACATTGTATCCATTTTTTGCATCCAATTTTGTTTTGCCTGTTGCATCAATGTTTGCTTCCACTTTTACATCCATTTTTGCATCTTATTTTGCATATTTTTTGTCTATTGTTACATCCACTTTTGTTGCACCATATCTTGCGCCTACCATTGCAACCACATTTGCTTCCACGTTTTCATCCCCTATTGCATCCACTTTTGTTTCATCCATTTTTGCATCTGCTGTTGTGTCCGTTGTCGCATCCACATTTGTTTCACCATAATTTGTGCCAAGTTTTACACCTACCATTGGACCCATGTTTGCTTCCACTTTTGCCTTCATGTTTGCATCCAAGTTTGCATTGACAACTGCATCTACTTTTGCATCCACTTTTGTGTCAGGTTTTTCATGTTGTTGTGCATCTACTTATGTTGTATCCACTTTTCATCCAATTTTACTTCTATTGTTGCCCCATTTCTATGTTCGCTTTTGCATCCCTTTTCCAACACTCATCATATTTTCTGCATTGATGATATTCCTTATGGCATTGACAATTATGAACAATTGATGACAATGTCAATAATATTGACAATGATGAAAATGAAGATGATGGCGATGACATGAATTGTGATTATGATGAAAAAGACGATAGTGGTTACAATGACAATGATGATGATGGCAATGATTATGATGATGACGATGCTAATGACGTTGGCGAATCTTCCCAATTTTAGATGTTGTCATTGTCATAATCATAAGCATTATCTTTGTGTCATCATCATCATTTTCATCTAGGTCATCATCAAAAACTATAATGGCATGAATGATGATGATGATTACAGCAATGTCGATAGAAATTACATTAATGATGATGATGGGGATGATAAAAATGACAATGACGATGATAATGGTGGTGATGATGATGATCATCGATCATCTCTCAAAAATAGAGTTGTTATTTCTCTTACGTATATCAATGTGTCCTAAACAACCCTTTTCTAGCACTGATCACATTTTTTGGGTTGATGATATTTCTTACAACATCTACAATTATGAACAATTACAAACAATGTCCATAATGATGATGATGATGGCATGAATGGTGATTATGATGATAATGTAATGATGGCAATAACAATGACAAGGATGTGATGATGATGACAATGATTATGATAATGAAAATGACCTTACAATCTTATGGATTCGTGAACAATTACTAGTTTCAATACCATCTTCTGGATACGTATTACTATCATACTTTTTAGATTTTCTGTCTCTCTTGAGGTATCTTACTATAATGGTGTTGTCAACACTAGAAAGATATCTTGTTGTAATGGTGGTTCTAATGTTAGCACTAGCAAAGTTTTTGTTAAATTTTGGTTAAAAAAAACCGATTTATGCAATTATTTTGACAATCTATGTAAAAAAGTAAATAACATCCAATTATTTTGACTGTAGTCCCATTCATTATCATGAATTCACCAGTCTGAAGACCATCTTCTACATACATATTATTATTAAACTTTTTGCATTATATCCCTCTCATATCTTGTTGTAATGGCAGTATTAGCACTAGAAAAATATCTTGTTGTAATGGTGATGTTAGTATTAGCACCAAAAAAATCACTAAATATAATTCCCTAAGTCCTATATATAAGAAAAATCAAAAGAAAGAAAAATAATGCCCAATGAATGGTAACTCATGTATTCACACCCTCTTTGGAAAACATATGAATATATACACTCCTAGTCACACTTGATCACATGTTTGTGATGGTTAAATCATGAAGTCCTCTTTTCCCCTTTCATTTTCACTTCATCATTTAAGCACCTAATTGAGGATCTAGGGAATTTTTCTTGCCTAAGGGTTTCATGTCTACTCTTGGTTTACTTATGTCACACTATGGTCAATCATGTGACGGAGTGAAATACTTAAGTTTGTGGAGTTATTAGAACAGTGTATTAAGTTAGTCACTACACACACATGTATTACATGTCATTGATCCACATGTGTGGGTTGGAGACTCATTGCTTGAGAACTTTAATGGATACTACTTTAGGGCCTTGATGGTATATCTTACAAAATTGCTTGGTAAACATTGTGATTCATCCTTTCTTTTCCTCGAGACACTTGATAATATTGAAGTCACTCCCAATAATCCACGGAGATGGGGAGTATAAATTACTTGTGCTGGAAATAGAATTGAGAAATAGAGGTTTTCCATTTGCGATATTGGAGTCATAGACATTGGATACATTGGAGTCTATGATTTGGATATTGGAGTCTATGATTTGGATATTGGAGTCATAGACATTGGATATTATTGGAGTCATAATGCGAAAATAGGTAAACATATCAGTAACCTTGATGTCTTGATCATTCCAAATAATAACCATTCCACCCAAGTATATCTAATCATCAATCACTACTATTTGGAAATTCCTCCCCCATTTTCTAATTATATGAGGTAGAACCTCACTTAATATTTTTATTTCTTATATCAACATTATTGATGGGTGCTTTGCATACCATTTTTCTTTTATGAGTTTTGTTTTCCTTTACTATTGAGGTCCCTCATGTTCCATGAGACTATTTTCATGGATAATTTACACCGAAAGGAAGTATAATGTGACTAAAAAAAACATGTTCCAAGATTTATGTTATTGGACAATGCCACTTCATGACTCCTATATTTCCTTAACCTGGGACTGAATGGTGAACTTGATAGCCTTAAGGGAAATTAACTAATGAAAATCTCAAAAAGAGGTGACTTTTGACTTTATCACATATAAGTTAATATACTAAAAAAAATATCCATAAAAATTTCATCAATCAATGAATCTTTAAAAAAAATATCCAAAACAATTTCATCAAGCAATGAAGCATTACATTATAAATTACAATCTATAAACCTTTTGGGAACTTTTTGCTAAACCATGTTCAAAACCAACATATTTAATATTAATATTTAACAATAATATGGAAAATAACACATTTTCATAAATTAAATAACATGTTATCAATCCTAAGATATAGACTATGTTTAGATATAGACTATGATATAGACTATGTTTAGATTACATCATATATCAGAGATGATGATGATTAGGATGGCGATGGCATTGGTGATGATTATGTGGATGATATTATCAGGATGGTCAGGATGATGATCATGGAAATGATCATGAGGATGAGCTTGACTATGATTTTCGTGGTGCTAGCTAGCCATGCGTTATTTTTTATATTTAGTTGGATGTCTTAATATGGTAATCGTACATTTGAATTTTAGTTTATTTGAATAATGATGATGATACTATCGGCACTATCTTGTTACCTTATGAATATGTTGAAAATTGTTTACAATTTTTTTATGAAGAATTATCATGTATGACGAGATTCCTATTTTTTATGGATGTTGTGAATTTACCTTAGCATAATGATATCTATGAAACATTTTTAGTTGGTAATCTTACATTGACTTTTATTTGATTTGATTAAACATGATGATGATATTATCATTTTTATCTTGTTATTTTATGTATATATTGAAAATTATCAACATTATTTTGATGGAGAATTATTATGTATGATGATATTACTATCTTTTGATGGATGTTGTGAATTTACCTTAGAATAATGGTGTTCATGAAATATTTTGATATGATAATCACACATTTCAATCTTAGTTGATTTGATTAAAGATAATGAGGATATTATTAGTATTATCTTGTTACTTTATATATGTGTTGAAACCTATCAATGCTTTTTTTATGGAGAATGATTATGTATGATGATATTACTATTTTTGGATGTAATGTTGTGAATTTACCTTGGAATAATGATATCTACGATAAATGTTGATTTAGTAGTAATATATGTATATTGAAAATTGTCAATGATTTTTTGATGGAGAATTGTTATATATGAGGATACTGCTATATTTTTTATGAATGTTGTCAATTACCCTTAAATTTGTTTACAAATAATAAGTTATGAATTTGAATTGTGATATATTCTTAAATGTGTTATACATGAAAATACCTCCTCATCTTCTTGGAGGAGAATACTATGCTGTTGGTTGAAATACCCCTTTCTCCTAAACTATATAAGCCTATAATATAAGTTATGTACGATGAGGACCACGATATCCTAGTCTATAACAAGTTGTCCCCTTCATCTAACTTTTGTTATAAAAATTCTCACATTAGAGGAATTTTCAACTCAAAAAATAACCACTTAAGAAAAAATTAAGAAACTAATAAAATAATGCTATGTAGACAATTTTTTAATATATCATTTTTATTATTCTTTTACCAAAATTACCCAAATAAATGTCACATTTATCAAAATAACTGTATATGTATTTTATATTTAAATTAATATATTAGCACAAGATTTAATAAAATTTAAATTAAAAAAACAAATTTAAATTAAAAAAGCAAATTCAAAATTTAAAGGAAATTTAAATTTAAATTTAAATTACCCAAATAAATGTCACTTTTATCACCATCTACATGTATTTTATATTGAAATTAATTTATTAACACAAGATTTAAGAAAATTTAAATTTAAAAGAAAAATTTAAAATATAAATTTAAGTTACTCAAATAAATGCAATTTTTTCAAAATAACCATATGTTTATATTTTATATTTAAATTAATTTATCAATAGAAGATTTAATAAAATTTAAATTAAGAAAGTAAATTTAAAATTTAAATTAAATTTAGGATTTATGATTTTATATTTAAATTTATTTATTTAACACGCCATGATTTACTCTTCATTAAAAATATTCTCGATATTCTAATTTGTATAGATTAAGATATTAATTTATTTTTTAATATTTAATATAGTTTTGGGTTAGTTGGGCACTATTCACAGTTAAATTAGGTAAGTTATATTATTAAAAAAAAATCCACTGCCTAGTCACACTTGCATGTCTTTTAAATTTTAAAGGATTTTGATTGGATTACACATTATGACATGGAAATTCAAAGTTAACATTTTAAAATGAAAGTTCCTCTAATGTGAGAAAAAAAGCTCGAGTTAACTAGAATTTGACACTCTTGTTCACTTTTGGAAACTCATATGGTGGAATGTAATCTCTTTATCCTCATCTTTAGCTTTTTCCTAAAAAATAAAAGCATACAAAAGTGGGAAAGAGCCATAAAGCATGGGGAAGCTTTTTCCTAAGCACAAAAGCTTCTAAAAAGTGGAAAATGCCATTTTTATATGAGGAAACATTATTCATCCAAAAGCTTTTGCCAAAATTGAATTAATGAGGAATTTGGGAAATCTTCATAGCCTTCACTTTCCTATATATTGGAGGCTTGGCCATTAAGGAAATGATGGGAGTTCATGTATTGTCACGCTGCTGAGATTTATCCTGAGAGGAAGAGTTTTGGAGCTAGGAATTGGGGGAGGTATTGTTGCAACTACATCTAATGGTTGTAACTTTCCTCCAACTCCTTTATTAATATAGATTACTTGTTCTTCCTTCCATATGCTACTATTCATTCTTTACTTATCCTATTTAACTAATGAATGTATGGGATTTTGGTTTTTATTTATTTATTCAGTAATATTTATATGTTTATGATAGTTTCAATTATCAAGATATTACGTTGTGAAGTTTTCTTTGTTCTCTCTCTTGTGTGTAGGACCAAGATTTGGAGCTATCTAGGAGCGCTTCCCAGCTACACTAAAAACTCCAACAAGACCTGCATGCGAGGACTCAAATGAAATCATTCTTCTTTTCTTAACCTGTACTCTAAATATTGATCTACTAAGAATCCTGAGCCTTAGAACAACCTTTCTCTTAATCAATCTATCTTAGGTTTTTGGGATAAACTGAGAGGGTTTTATGTTCATCTAACTGTGCATTAAATCCTACAGCAAAATGATATTTAAAAACTGTAATATATTTCACTATGTAATAAAATTAGTAAAATGGAAATTAAAGTAAAACTCTAAACAAGAAGCCAGAAGTGGATGTAACCATCGATGCAAAAGTGGGAGTAGAATTGGATGTTAAACTAGCCATCAAAACAAGATGAAAACAATGAGACAAAAAGAGCTTTAAAGTAGAATTAAAAAAGGGTGCAAAACTAGACACAAAGAAGGGAACAAAATAGGGCATACAAAAAGATACCAAATTGGGTGCAAACAAGGATGTAAAAATGGACACCAAAATGAGGATGCATAGAATGGTGTAAAATTAGGATGCAAAATTGGGTGCAAAAAGGATGTAAGAAAAGACACAAAAAAAGAAGCAAAATGGGACTAAAAAAGGGTGAAACTAAGGATGCCAAAAATGATGCATAACTAGATGAAAATTCAAACTAAAATCTAGGTGCAAAATGAGATGCAAATGTGGACACAAAATGTGGCAGAAAAAATGATGCTAATTTGGATTCCAAAAAGGATGCAAAATTAGACACCAAAAAGGATGCAAAATTGGACATAAAAAATGGTGAAAAATTAGACACAAAAGTAGAAAAAATGGTGCGAAAATGGGCATAAAAATAGCTCAAATTTGAATGCAACACTGGATGCAAAATGAGGTGCAAAAAATGATTCAAAACTTGGTGCAAAAACAAATGCAAAAATAACGAAAAAAATGGCTCAAAATTGAACGTAACATTAGACACAAAATGGGATTCAAAGGTGGACACAACACATGGTCCAACATAGGGTAAAAATTTAGATGCTCAAAAGGATGAAAAATTGGACGCAATAAATGTTGTTAAAAATGATGCTAAATTGGATGCAACAAATGATGCAAAATTAGGTGCAAAATAGGATGCAAAAAAGGGAGACAAATGAAACGAAAAAGTGGATGAAAAAAATGGTGCAAAAATGGATGAAAATTTTGGCACTAAATCAGATTCAACATATGGTGTAAAATTAGATGCAAAAAATGGTGTAAAAAGAGGCAAAAAAACTAGTACAAAATTAGAAGCAAAAAATGGCATAAGACTAGATGCAAAAAATGGCACAAACTCGATGCAAAAAAAGGCACTAAATCAGATGCAAAAGATGGTGTAAAACTCGATGCAAATTACGACACAAAAATAGAAGCAAAGAATGGCACAAAATAGGGAGCAAAAAATGATGCAAAAATAGATGCAAAAAATGGCACAAAACTAGAAGCAAAAATTGTTGTAAAACCAAATGCAAATCTTGGTGCAAAATATGATGCAAAATTTGGTGTAGAAAAAAGATGCAAAATTTGGCGTAAAAAAGGACGCTTTAAAAATTGTACAATAGAGCCAGATTTAGCGCCAGGCTTCTCATCCCAATGGAGAGAAAAATACACTAAAATCTGGTGCTAAATCTGGCGTAAATTGCCTGTTTTGTTGTAGTGATTTGATCAATCAAATAACCAATCAATATCTAATATATCTAAAACCCAATCATCAATCTCTGGTATAACCGAAACCCGATCATCAATATTTGATATAATTGAAACAATCAATCACTAAAACCTTTGAACCTAATCAAACTAATCAAATTCAACCAATCAACAGGAATAAATAGATCAATGTAACCAGTATAGAGATCTTAACCCAAAATACTACATCAATAACCAAAACTAACTATAACCTCAAAAGGCATGTGTCAAAATGTATACTCTTCTTTAATGAAGTAAACATGCATGTATATGTTACTTCCATTTTCCCAACCTACATATACCTCTAAAGACACTAAATCATAAAACCTCTAAACCACAAACTGTACAAATCAATGACATTTTGAAGATCTACTATCATATTACAATGTTCTACATAGATAGCAACAAGGATCACCCTTCTTTCTCAATCAATTCATAAATGAGACACAAACTCTTTATGCATTCATATTTACTTTTATATCTAAGAAGACTTCATTGGCGAACAAGAGTAAAACAACACGACTTATCTAATAGATTAGTCATCCTTGAACATCCGGATTTTCTTTTTCATATGCTACTCGGAAGAGTCGAACCAGCGTGTATATGCATCTTCACCAAAGTGAACTAGCATATAGATCTGCAAATACTTACTTATAACTTCATTTCAATTCCCAACTTCAGACATAGGCAAATCATTACATATAAAGGATGAAACATGTATTAGCAATCATATCTAGACCATCCATTATCAAATCACATAACGATAAGTCATTATGATCCTAATCCATCATTAGATCTCATCCATCATCAAACGCTTAGGTGCATATTTAGTCTACATCAAGCAAAGCACCAGAAACCAATAACATGCATATTTTCCTCTGATCTGAAACTTCATAAGATATTTATTACTTGTGTACTTAGCCCTTTGATCTTCTCGTCCTTATATACTTAGATCCTTTATCAATACCTCAGACCAAAAACCACCTAGGACCAATACCTTGGACCAAATACCTAGGGTCAATACCTCAGACCAAATACCTCGGACCAAATACCTTGGACCAAAATACCTTGGACCAAAACCTTGGTTTTCCAACATGGATGTGCTTTTCCTCTTGTGGAAGTGCGTGTATATTCTCTTTTTGATCTATGGACTGGTGTGTACACGCTGTTTTGACTAATTGGATCTGCATATACTTCTTAAACTAATTTACATCAACCTTTTCCTTTACCTTCCTTATTCTTATCAGTAGACCTTAGTTCCATCTTCCTATTCTTCTGTGCCAATGCCCTGTTACCTCTGAATAGACCTGTTTCATTGTAATTTTCTGTTACTTTTAAAATGATTCCTTTGAAATACCTTGCATTTTATCACATCTGTAAATGCAACTACCAAGCATTCTGTCACTTCTGATATCTCTCCTCTAGATTCATCTAGTTACCATATACAAGTGAGATGTTCTGCTACAAGTGGGTTGCCATCAAGTACAACACATGTATCATAATGCCAACATGCTCCTCCTCTTGGGTGCACTGGTGAACTGAGTTTTAAATATCCCAAGGTGGGAAAATGTTTCCAAAATCCCATTTGGAAGAGTGGTTAAAGATTCGTTTGTTGTGGAGGGGGTCAAGCGGTCAAACCTTGCCCCCAACCATTTTACATAACTGAATATTAATTTTTGGAAGGGAGGTCGTGCTGGGCCCGCCCAGCTCACCTTTGTTCTAATGGTGGTCATATCCCTATCAACATGGGTGGTTTTTTTGTGGTTGGGTCCGTGCCCCAAGGATCGGCCCACCTCAGTGTGTGTAGTGGTAATGGCCCACCTAAATCATGGGTTCCACTAAGTATGGGGGGAGGGGCTGGGGCTAGTGGCCACCCCTCCAATATACATATGTGATAAGGATTGGGGTGGTAGGGTTGATGGCCTACCACACCCTTTATTTTAATAATTTTTGTTTTGCTATAACAATATGGTCCATTTTGAAAATTCGTAATTTGGATTGAAGGAGAAATTTTAACGAGGTGATAATTTCACCTGGAACTAGGTCAGAGTTGGCCGGATTCCATCCACTGGAAAATTCCAAATTGTGTCTCTAGTAATACTGCCCAGTCAGCAAAAGTCAACCAAAAATTCGACTGCATCTATGTTCCTCATTCGGACTCAAATTGGAGCGTCGTTTTCACTCTTGGAATCAAGGAAATGAGCAATTTGATCTGATATCAAGTTAATCAACTTTCTACCACTTTGAATTTTGAGCCTTTTCCATGCCACTGTTGTCTAAAGATCCACCTGGATCACCTAGGATACATCTCGTTGGTCCATCTTCCATGGCCTAGGCCTCTGTATTAGTTCAATATGGAAAAATGTTATTTATAATGCTCTACTACTCCTGAAACCTATTTCAATGTGTGCAGAATTTCCAAAATAGCTTGGAACACCTTTTCCTAAGCTCAATTTGGTAAAAAAATTTATGACCCAAACTATTATTCCCTAGAAAACCTCCTTCAGAACTGCAGTAACTCCAGTTAAGCTCGTTATTTTTTTAGTTACGGCTGAAATTGGTGGTACCGCCAAAAGTGTTGTCGAATTAAACTCGAGTTTATTTAATGATAACCACAATTAACTGGGCACTAATCCGAATTAGTTAGCATTAATCACATAGTTTAATGCTAACTGTTTCTATTTGTGCTTGTGGTTTCGGCAGAGGTGTCACATGGTGGCATTAAATTTTAGCAGAACTGTTAGTTAATGTCGTGGTTATGGTGTGTTGTATTCCATTTTGTTAATGATTTGATATCACCATTGGAGCGTTCACTTGTCGTGGGTTCGTGGTATGTTGGCACCGGATGTTAACTATAACTGTGACCGTCGTGGGTTGGTGTGTTCACATGGGAGGGTCTACCCTCCTAACCACCAACTCTAACCACAATAAAATTCAAATAGATGGGAAGAGTATAATGGTTAAGACACAATGGGTAGTGGATATGGTTAAGTCCTTGGCCTATGCAGAGGAGATCACGGGGTCAAAACCCAACACCTCCATAAAAATTTTGATGCACACCATAACTCGACCTTTGGCGAGGGACACTTGCTGGCACTTGTCATTCTTCCCCTCCTCATTGGTCCTTCATTAACCAACCAAAATATTCCATGTCACCGCACCCGAAAATGAACCAAAACCTGAAACTTAGCGAGCTCTGACTAGATGTTGAGCATTGTTGACCTTGCAAAGTCACCTACCACGTCAAGAGTAAAGACTACTGACTATGTAGTGACTGTACATATTTTTTTAAATTTATCTTGTTTGGTAAAGCTAATAAGACTCAATAACTTCCTCATACGAACTCTGTTTTCAGTGAAATGAGTTGTGTGAGGATGTTTTTTCGGAGGCAGAAACAATTGTTTAGGTTTCAATACATTTGGAGAACTTTGATTTTTGAGCTAACTATTAAGCTCCTAATCATCAACACTCTAAAACTAACTCAGATGCAGCTTAAAATCTGACTTCTCATTATCAAAATGTGTAGGTCTAATATAGAACCTAAAATTTGGAAATAAAAATGTCAATGCTTGTATCTCAATAGCTACACATAGCTGAACAATAACTTTGATTCTTAATGAGCTCTTCCTCTAGTTTATTTATAAAAAAGGGCAGCTGAAGCAGATCCCTTGAAAATAGGAATGTTTCCCTCCTTGATCTTGAAAATGGTGGATATTTTCCTGCTTGATCTTCACATGGACTAGGAGCCAGTCGGATACCAATGAACTCGAACTGGTGAAAGAGAATATGGTGATCCCAAGCCGATTTTATGGATTTAAGGAGGTGGAAAAACTCCCTAGATTCTCTCCCACTTCTCTCCATCAAACCTCTCCATTGTAATAGCCTTAAAAATGATTGATTTTTCTATAGTTAAACCACATTAAGCCCCATACTATGTAAAACACCATTTACTCCTCTTACTAAGTATAGTATAAGAAACAATGTGAATTAGTGAAAGAGAATGATAGTTTTAAGGCTGATGACTGCATATTAATATTTTTTAAGGTTGAGGATGGCATATTAAGGTTCGAAATGTACGTATTGAACGGACTCATAACATGTGTAGGCGTAAAGTTTAATATTTAACATAAATATTTAGCATTTATATTCCATCTCAATTTTAAAATAATAAAACATTAAAAGAAATAAACAAAATGTTAAAAATAGAAAATGAAATTTAAAAAGTAATATAAAGCTCGAGTAAAAAAAATGTTGGCTCAATCAATAATAAAAATTTAAAGTCAAAGTCAATTTAATATATTTTGATGTTTCTATTGACTTTTGAATCATCTTTGTCACAATACCATGGGCCAATACCATGGCTTATCAATACCACATTCCCAAATCCGTAACTTATTTCACAATCAAAGTATTTGGCTCAATTAATAATAAAAAGTTAAAGTTAAAGCCAATTTAATATATTTTATTTTGCTATTAACTTGTGAGTAGGCGTTGTTACAATACTATGGGCAAATACCATGGCTTATCAATACCACATGCCCAAAAACCATATTTTTTTTCACAATCAAAATATTTTATAGCAATATGACATGATTCTTAACCATGGATATTCACCCCCACTTTACCATGGATATTATGAACATGTAAATAGACTTTATTACAATACCATTGGCCAATACCATTTTTTATCATACCTAATGCCCAAAAAACATAACTTATTTCACAATCAAAATATTTTATAAATATGTTATTTATTTTAATTTTATAACATTTTTTTAATTAAATCTAAAAGGAAAATGTTTATAATTACTTTTGAGATATAGATAAACCCTCTATCCTCACGAATACTAAAATATTCTCATATAAATTAAATCAAGGTTATAATTAAATTAAAAGAATGAGCATAATTTGATATATGAAGATGTGAAATTTATATCGTATAAATAATATTATTAAGAACCAACGTAGATCCATATCAACCAAGGATCCAAGTGGTGACAGCAAGCAAATTGACTAACCATAATAAAAGAAAGATACTACATGATTATTTTTTGTTATTATATTTTCTTTGGCATGATTGCTCCAAAATATAAGTTCAATAAAATATATTTACTTTCTATTATTAATAAATTCAGTATTACCCTGCTATAAAATTAATAGTCACACATAAATAATCATAGTTAATGTAATACCCATAATAATGTATTCAAAGGAATCCATATAGATATCACAAAAAAATGAAGTTTGAATCCTAAAACCTAACCTTAATTTGAAAAATCCCCGACCATAATTAGACCATTACGAAACCTATTCTGAGGGAATAAATTGAGGATGGATTTGTCACTTAATTTTTGTATGTATATTCCATTAGGGAACCAGCAAGTCTTCAACAAGGTTCTATGTGGAAATCATAGACCTAATAGTAGCCATTCCACTACAATAGGTCATCAACTTATTGAAGCAATTAAAGGGTATTTCAAGCGATTATTCAAATGTCTCCAACTGAATTATGAGGAATACGACACAATTGAATTCAAATAATTTAATGAGGTTACCTATTACTTATGTTAAATATTTTATGTGATAGTGACTTAGCTCAAGAAGGGGTATATTCATGCATACCCTACAAGTAATTACGAATGATTTTGCTAATAATGAGCTTTTCAAAACAATTATGGATAATTATTAATAATATTGTTAATAGTAGATTATTATTATTAATGCTATTGCTATTGTTATTATTAAACTTTATTCATTATAATTTAAAATTTATATTGATGGAGAATAATAAACCAAGGTTGAGTATTGTTAAATATATTAAGAATATCATTGACCAAGTGTGATCATGGTTAGTTATTCAAATATTGACTATAAAACTTGACTTTGTTTGACAAATGTGGTTGATTACATTTGATTATTAATATAAATAAATAATACCAATAGGTGATTATGTTTGATCATGCTTGATCATGGTTAACCATAGTTGACCATGAAAATGACCAAGGTTTGCATGGTTGACCTTGATTGACTATTCTAACCATGTTGATGTTGGATGACCTTGGCTGACCATAGTTTCACATTGGCTGACCATGGTTGATCATGTCCAACCATGGCTGACCTTTGTTGACCATTCTAAGCATGTTGATGTTGGATGACCTTGGTTGACCATGATTGCTCATGGTTGGCCATGTTGACCCTAAATATCTTGATTGACCATTATGGTTGACTATATTTGACTAATAATTGACTTTGTTTGACTATGTTTATCTACAGTTCAATAATGTTGTTGACTATGTGTGATTACTAATATTAATCAATAATATTAAAAGATGATAATGTTTGACCAAAGTTGGATATTGTTGTCTATTGATCATAGTTAAAACTCTTATTAAATACGATAAAAATACGCTTGATCAAGTTTGATTATAAAGCTTGACTTTGTTCGCTTAATGTTATTGAGTATAATTGATTATTAATATTATGTTTGACTGAAGTTGAAGAGTGTTGACAATCAAACATAGTCAAACACAACAATAACATTTTGACAATATTTGCCATGTTGCAACATTGCATAAATGTCTATACCATTCGGAGTTCATAACATGTTTGTCACAATGTGAGGTTCGATTGTTTGTCACATTAGTTTATTTGTCACAATGTGATGCCAGATTTTTCCATCACATTCTTAAAGCATTTATTTTCATAACAACTTCAGAATGCAAATTTTTGTTATTCATAATGATGTTTCAAGATAATTATTCGAATAAATCATATTTTTTTAGCCAACACATTTTAAACCACAAAGTGTAGCTCACCATCAGTACTTAGATTAATGTTCTGATCTAAACATATTAATATATACATGTTAATATCAACTCCATTTCAGTTAAAGGTGTGCGAATAGCATTCGGTTAAAGGTGAGAGACATAGTGGTAGCTTAAAGGTGACACAAAATTCAGTTAAACCCATTAGGTGGAACACAGAACTGTAAGTGGATACCCAGGCAGGGCGCCCAAAACTAGGTGTGGGCATGCGAATGAAGTGTGATGATGGACAACCAATGGGTCAGCTCAGTTATAACATAACGAATGGTCATGTAGCGTGCACTGTGTAGGTTGGCCGACAGGCCGGTTCACCTACCGAGGAGACATGAATGTTCACAAAACATATGTAATGGAGAGCATATATATGGTGGAGGAGTTAATTCAAATAATACAATTGTGTTGCAAACATAACATTGCCGAGAAAGTTGCAGTGTAAGGGTCACGGATGGAATGTAACTACCGATGATTGAGAGTCATGGGTAGTGTTCAAATATCGTGTAGGCTGAGTGTAGGCTGAGTCAGGTCATGCTGGATGAATCAGAAAGTGCTCACCCTACGAGCATGAAGTATAGGTAGCACGTTCACGTTCTGTTGATTGTAACAATTGTGAAAAAATCGGGTAGTGTTGCGCTCATTTAGTGGAAACCTCTCCTTTGTAATATAGTTGTAAAATTTAGAAAATTTTAATGAAATTTTGAATTATTGAAGATTACTATTTGGTCTCATGTTTGTTATTGTTTCACTATTTATGTTATGTTTTCCACAGATAATGAATAATAATAAAAGATAATACTATAATAATAAATTAGTGATATGTGTAGTCGAGAAGATGAAAAAAAAATGTTAAGTAAAATGACTCTTGTCGATGCCGCATGGCACCCTGGTTGGTCGAAACATACAGAGGGCATGACAGATGGTATAAGAGTTAGCGCAATGGAATGAAATAAATACCAAAGATGTATGCAAGTTAGGTCCTCAAGGAAAATGAAGTGTTGGATGTAAAATTTGAGGTTTCTTGACTTAGAGATTCATGGGAGAACTATCCAAGCTTTGGTGGATACAGTTGTCGCTTACAATTTTATGACGATAGGGTTAGAAAAGGAATTTGGATTGAAACTTAGTCCAAAGGAGGTGGAGGTCAAGGTAATGAACTCAAGGGAGAAAGTGTTGGGATTGGAAAGTGATGTGCCGGTTCGAATTGTATATTCGAAGGGTTGTTTGGACTTCATGGTGATGGATATGAAAAACATTGAGATTATGTTAGGGTATGACTTTCTAAAGGGAAAGAAGCCAACTATTATGCCCTTTTGTGATGATATTATGTTGATTAGGGACACACAAACATGGACTTTTCCTACTCACCAACAACGGAGGGAGGTGAAGGCACAAAATACTTTTGCAGTAAGTATGAGTAAGGAAATGTGGGATTTTGATGTTGAGAGATATGTGACTATTATCAGGAATATTGAGCATGACGATGGAGTGGGGACGCCTATTCCAGCTAATGTTTCTGATGTATTGTCCAAGTATGCGGATTGGATGCCTAATGAGTTGCAAAAAGTACTACAACTAAGATTTGCAATGCACCATCACATTGAACCATAGTCGGGGAAGAAACCACCACCAAAAAGTTCCTTATTGTTTGTCAGGGCTAGTGTTGGAGGAGTTGAAGTGCCAATTAAGGGAATTGGTTGATGCAGGCTTCATACAACCCTCAAGGACCTCGTATCATGCTATAGTTCTATTCCAGATAAAGGACATGAATTAGTTATGGGTCTATTTTGATTATTGTGCACTGAACAAGTAGATGATCAATAGCAAGTATCCATTGCCAATTTTTGCAAATTTCTTTGATAAGCTTGCAAAAGCGTGAGTCTTTATGAAGCTTAATTTTAGGCATGGGTATTATCAAGCGCATATAGTAGAAGGCAATGAGAGGAAGACCGTGATAATGACGAGGTATGTGAGTTTTGAATTCCTTGTCTTCTCATTCAAGTTGTGCAATAAGCCTTGTAGTGTTATACTTGGATGACATCATGGTGTTCAATGATAACATTGAGGATCATAAGAAGAAATTGGATTTGGTATTTGAGGCACTAAGGAATAATCAACTGTTCTTGAAAAAGTCAAAGTGTATGTTCACTAAAATCAAAATTCCAATCGTAGAACACATAGTAGGTCAAGGTCACATACAGAAGGAGCCAATTAGGGTGTAGGCGATAGAGGATTGGGTTGAACTGAAGAATGTCCATGATATGAGAGTCTTCTTGGGGATGACAAACTACCAATTTTCTTTTTGTAAAGGGTTATTATAAGGTGTCTGCACTACTGACAGACCTTTTGAAGAAGGATAAGCAATGGAATTGGATAGAGAAATGTGGTGCAATATTTGATGGGCTGAAAAGGAGGATAGTTACAACAATGATACTGAAGCTATGTGAGTTTGAGAAACCATTTGAAGTGCACATAGATGCTTTTAATTTTTTTATTAGGGGAGTACTCTTGTAGGATGGACACCGATAGCATATGACAGTTGAAATTTGTAGGATAGAGAACGATAATATCTAGTTCATGATAATGAGAAGACTGCGATAATCCATTATTTACAAGTTTGGTGAAACTATTTGATTGGGAAGCCATTTGTTGTCAAGACTGACAATGTTGTAGTCAATTATTTTGCATCCCAACCAAAATTGTCAGTGAGGTAGGCTCGTTGGTAGGACTCCTTTGGAAAGTTTGACATGGCTATTGAGTATAGGCCACGTAAACTAAATGTAATTGTAGATTCCCTCAGCAGGTAGAGATAGTTAGCTACACTTGAGGAGAGAGACGACTCTGTTAAAAAAAGCAGGAGTCAAACTCATATGGCTGATGAGATGCAAAGTAGACTGCGTGCGTGTGTGGAGAATGATACTCGGGAAAAAAACATTTTTGGGGCAGGTGAAGGAAGGGAAAATGAGAAAATTAATTTTGCAACATGGACTCTTGTTCTATGGGAACCGAAACTACATTATCTCGTCTAGACCTAACAGGCATCTCTTGAAGGAGTTCCATGATTCTCCATGGGCTGGACACCCAAGGAAATGTCATTCTTTGACATTATTGGAGAGAGGGTACTTTTGGGAAAAGATGAGGGAAGATGTGTAGGAGTATGTGAATATGTGTATCATTTGTCAGCAGGAAAAATTAGATAACGAGCAATAGGGAGGATTATTTCATCTTTTCCTGCTTTTAAGGAGACCTTACAAGAGTATTTCGGTTGACTTCATCTCTTAATTACCATAGGTTCGGGCCTTTAAAGTGATTATGGTCGTTGCGGATCATTTTTACAATTATGCCATCTTCATTCCAACAAAGATACCCTATGGAGCCCATAATACAATTGAGTTATTCCTTAAGAATGTTTTGAAGTATTGGGGGATGCCTTTGAGTATTGTGTCTAGCCGAGATCTGCATTTTGAATGGAGAGTTTGGACTACATTGTTCAAGCTAGTTGGGACATAGTTGTTGCATATTTTGAGTTATCATCCACAAATAGATGGGCACAGTGAATGGATTAGCGCACTTCTAGAGGACTACTTTATACATTATATGACGGCTCATTAAAAGAATTGGCCTAAACTCTTAGATGTGGCCCGATTTATATACAACCTGCAAAAGAGTTCTGCAATAGGGTATAGTCCACTTGAGATGGTTAATGGACATATGTCAGTTGCTCCACACACCATGTTACTGAGAGAATTTTTTTAGGAGTCCACATGGGAAGATATATTTGACAATATGGGAGGAGTCCTTCACAGAGATGGGAAGACAAGAATAGGAGTGTGGCACACTTCAATGTTGGGGATATGGTTTTCTAAGGATCACCAGAGATGAGTTTCAACCACCGAAAGGGAATGTAATATCTTTGATGAGGAAGTATGAAGGGGCATTATGAGTGAAGAAGCAAGTTGGTGAAATTTATTATGAGTTCGAGCTCATCCTTTTGCGATGTTAGTCAGATTAAGAGATGAGATGTCGACTTGATGCACATCATCATGAGAGACCAGTACCACCAAGAGGATCAACCTTCATTATGGACAATCTGAGCCTAGTTTTGGACAAGATATTGGATATCAAAAGTATAGGAGTTAGGAGCCCCATGAAGAGGGAGTACTTCATGCTGTGGAAGGATCCACTGGAGGAAAGTGATTGGAAAATGGAATATTTTATATGGAGGTGGAAGACGAAGATGTCATAGTTTGAAGAAGAGTTGGCATGATAGATTGGAATGTCGAGGATGGCAATGACTCGTGGTGAGGGAGGATGTCAAGACCTGACTCAGCATCACCGCACTTGGGCAAGTCAAGTGCCCAAACAAGAGCACATGACACTTAGGAGAGTTGCGGTATGGGCACACCCATTTCATACAACAGGTGTGTAGACCTAGGCTGGCGCGCCATAGTGGTGAGCGCCCTCCCGGCTTCTATTTGGTTGAAGGCATGCAGATAAAGATTGGTAAAATGCATGTGTATAGTGTTCGGTTAAAGGCACTTGACATAGCGGTTGGTTAAAGGTGCATGGCGAGAGGAGCGACATAGCAGTCGATTAAAGACCACACAAATTTTGGTTAAAGGCATTGGGTGGAACGCACAACCATAGGTGCACACTCTAGCAGGGCGCTGACACCCGGACTTGGATAGGTGAACGAAGTGCAAAGATGGAAAACTAACGGGTTTCCTCGGTTGTAGCATAACGAAGGGATATGTAGACTGCAGTGTCCAGGTTGGCCAATGGGTTGGCTCACCCGACGAAAAGACACCACCATTCAAAAAGCATATGCTATGGAGAGAATATATATATGGCATAGGAGTTCACTTAAACAACACAATCCAACTGCAAACATAACACTGTCTAGTAAGTTAGAGTACAACAGTCGAGGGTGGAATGTAACTGCGGGTGATCAAGAGTCGTGGGCAGAGTTTGGACAACGTGCAGGCGGATTCGGGTTGTGCAAGATGATGCAGGATGCGCCCACCCTGTGGGCAGGAAGCATAGGCAACACATTCATGTTCAGCACTCTGTAACGACTGTTCAGAAAATTGGGTGGATTACTGCGACCGTTCAGGGGCAACCTCCCCTTTGCAATATAATTCTAAATTTTATAAAATTATAATGAAGGTTTGAATTATTGAAAATTACTATTTGCTCTCTTGTTTGGTATTGTTGCACTATTTATGTTATGTTTTCTACACATAAAGAATAATAATAAAAGAGAATACTTTAATAATAAAACAATTATAGGTTTGGTATGGAAGACGAAATGATAGGTTCAGTATGGAAGACGAAAAAAACTGTTAAGTAAAATGACTCTTGTCAATGCCGAACGACGCCTTGATTGGTGGAATCGAACTGGAGGCGTGACAGTTCCCCACTCATGAATTCTGATACATCATGAAACTATACAAGGATGTGTTATAGCCCTTTTAAATGTATAAAGAATTCTATCTTCATTTAATTAATAAATCTAATCTGTGAAGGATGTGTCCTTTTCTCGACAACTATTTTTTCGAAAACAAGATACATGTGTCATATTAAACTATTGTTTGGGTAGTCCAAATGACATATTTTATTTTATTTTAAATAAATTGATTTGACATTAGGTTACAATTAGTTAGAATTCTTATTTTAAATGGTTGATATTATATAATTTATTTATATTTTCATAAATGTAATTCATTCATTTACCATTATTAACATTTTGAATTTCATTTTATTTAAAAATGTAATCTAAACTCGTGAGAATATAAAAATAAATTCAGCATTTAAATTTTATTCTCTAATTTTATTTTATTTTGTCTTTAATCAATATTATATTTTAATTCTAAATTACAATATTTAATTAGGTAGCACAACTACATATATTAAATGTTTGATAAATGACAATAAGTATCAATCCATAAGAAACATCAAAACAATTATTTCAAAATACATTTCAAGCTATTAAAATTTAAAAAATGGTAAAGCTAAATCCTAAAGTCATATAAATTTGAAAATATATAAAATAAAATCCTTATCCATGAAGATTTACCCCCACTTTACCATAGTGATTCTTAATCTATAAGTGCACTTCCGTACAATATTATCACCCAATGCATGGCTTATCAATACCATAAGCCTAAACAACTATAACTCATTTCTTATGACACCTACTTATATGACATGTTTTCAATTAATTGATAAAAGTAGAAAAGAAAAAAAGGGCTAATTTTAGAGAAAAATCCCAATCTTTTATTTGTGTATATTACTACAAATATTTTCCATCCTATTAAATTAAAAATAAAGGATCTATTGACATAATTAATTCTAAAATTTAGATTTCAGTTTTTTTCTTTTATATAGTGAAAATATACTAAATAGCTAGCAAATGTCCATACGTACAAAAAAATATTTCCTCGTGATACATCTCATATTACCAATATTTACAAAAATAATAAAAATAACTAAATTATACATTATTTAAAATTGGCATTATTATTATTTAAAAAGACATATATACATCTTTAAAAAACATTTAGCAAGATTCTTAGACATGAAATTTCACTTCAACTTTACCATGGAGCTTTTTAATTTTCCATATATTTTTTTCATATTTTTTTAATTTTCCATATATTTTTTCATATTTTAATTTTAGTTTTCATTTTGTAACAATTTTTTTATAGAACTAAAAAACATAATGTGCATAACTACTTTTGAGGCAAATGTCAACTCTCTATCTTAATCGTTACTAAAAATATTCAATGAATATTCTATAAAGGTTAAATCCCTAGCAACTACCTATTAAGTAGTGGATCCATAGAGATTAAATATTTGGTAAACATAAACATCAAAACACTTACCTTATGACATACCTCACATTGCCCAAATTTATTTAAAAGAAATCATAAAATTTAACTAAATACAACTTTATTTTTAAATTTATTAAGATTATTAATTATCAAAAGCTTTAATATTTGAGTTAATCATATATACATTTTTAAAAACACGCTCTGATATTCTTAACCATTGATATTTCACATCACTTTATAATGGAGATTATTAAACTATAAATAGGTTGTGCTATAATACCAAGGCAGTTTAAGAGGTTGTGTTATAATACCAAAACATATACCATGGCTTATTAGTACTAGATTCCCAAATAAGTCATGTTCATATAATAAATGTTCATATGACTTTTTTTAATTAATAAATTTAATTAAACAAGTAGAAAGGAAATAAACAAGTTTGATAAATTATAAACCTTTGATTTGTGACTACTATTAAAAATATTCTAGAATATTCCATTTGGATTAAATTGTTTAATCCACATAATAAGTGTTTATGATTAAATTAAAATTCTAAAAGTCCTATTATAAAATAAACATGCCAATGGATATAACTATTTATAAAAATAGACATTTGTTATCAAAGTGAATTTGGATAGACATCAATCCATAATAATCATGGAAACACACTTCATCATACATCTCAAGTTGATATATTAGAAAAACAATCATAATATTAACTAAATTATAATTTTTTTAGGGTTGATGGAGGGGAAGAGCCATGTTGCTCTTTTCCACAATTAATGGTATAATCTTATCTCTTCCTTAAAGGACTATGTCAAAGACCAGGAACATGAGGACATGGATCAAATGCTAGTATAATACTATAAAGAACTCTTCTTTGACTATGTGCTAGATAGTTTTGAAGCCATTAACAAAATCATTCATCATATCCACCCTTTATTCACTAATTAATAGAATTAGTCTCTCTTAACAAATATCTACATCATCGATGAAGTGGAATAGGTTATTAATTCCATGCCCCAAAACAAGGCCTTTAGATTAGACAAGTTTAAAACATATTTTTTTTTTAGGTCTATTGGTCAATAATTAGTCATTATATCTAGAAATATGTGGAGGAATAAAGGTGGTCAAAAACTATCTTGAAAGGTTGGTCATTATTGGTCAATAATTAGTCATTATATCTAGAAATATATGGAGAAATAAAGGTGGTCAAAAACTATCTTGAAAGGTTGGTCATTATATCTTGAAACCTGTGGAGGAATAAAGGAGCTGAAAAGCTATATTGAGAGTTTTAAACACTACCTTAGTTACTTTATTCCCACAAAAATGACATAGTATAGGACCATAGTGTCTTCTATATCATTACTTATTCTATAAGGTGATTACCAAAATAATTGGTAATCACCTTAAATCTTTACTGCCTTAGCTGATTTTAGCGGAAAAACTGGTTAGGTGGAAGGTCACCAAATTTTGGATGGTCTCATGATCACTAATTAAAGCATTCACAACTTAAAATCCTTAAAAGAAGTCTGACATTCTACTCAAACTTTATCTCTCTAAAGCTTTTGTTAATCTAATTTCGAACTACATTTTTAGTATTCTTTGTTCCTTTGGCTTTAACCCATAATGGATATGTTGGATAAAACACTATATATCATAAACCTTCTTCTATATCTAGCTTAATAGAGTACCCATCGCTGCCCTCTCAACCTCTTGAGAATATGATTGGAAATCTGATTTCATCATTTTTTTTCATTATGGTGACAAGGCTGAGATCTCAAAGCAACAATTGTGGAGAAAAAAAATAAAAGTATTACATCTCTTTGGAAATGATCTTCCTCTGTTACACCAATAACTTCCTTATGACACCTTGGGTATGGGCATCCCAACCGTTCAAGAGACTTGAAGGTCAGAAAAACCTCTTTTAGTTGTAGACATGAAGGTATACTAATTCAAGCTGTTTTTATCAATCCTTCCATTCCTATTCACAATAAAAGAATTGGAAACAAAACCGCGAAAAGATAGCTAATCACGGACGCATCACGTTGGCCTCTCTAATCGCTTCTTCCTCAAAATACTTTAAAAACACTTCCCTTAAGAAAGAATCTTGGATCATGGACAATAAGATTTAAATTCCCTGGATGGGGTGCCTGGATCGAAGGCTCGGTTACATCGAGAAAGATTTGGGAATCCCTTCTAACTAGGCTACTCTCTGGATAAAAATAGGGAGCCCAGAGCAGTTGAAGTTACAGATTCAAATACCACTCTGGAATGTATTTTTGTTACTTTTCCTTATTTCTCTGTCTTTAGTTTGCAGTTTTCAGTCTACAAAGGGCCTAGGTACTCTTGTATATGTTCTTGGTTTTCGAAATTAAGGGTAAAAGCGTGTCTTCAATTATTTTTGAAAAGACTGAAGATCTAGTCCCCCTACTCATCGATAAAGTAAAATATTAATGACTTGATATATACTCATTTTAGAGCGATACAAAATATTTACTTCTAAAAAAACTTCAAAAAACTTGATATAATCAATTAATTTCATAATAATAGATTAAAAATATTAATAATAAATGTTTTATTTATTAATTTAAAGGAGAACAAAAAAACGTATTGTAATTAGATGTACTTTACAAAGGAATTTTCCTTTGTAGTGGAATAGTATATAAATTATTCATTAGATCTAAAGTTAATTTAAAAAAAATATTAAAATAGAGTAATGTGCATACAATTATAAAATAACAACAAATAAAAACCAATAAAAAAGGTGATAAAAATAGTAAATGCGTGGATTTTAATATTTTATTTTTTTAAATTTTTATTTTATCAATAAAGTTAAAAATAATTTATAATATATATAGAGAGGTTATATTATATTATAGTAAATTTGATGCAAGATCTTACTTGACCTTCACTGAGATTAATTGTTGGAGTTAGCAAGCAACATCAAATGATTATCAGTTTCAAGTTACATTTTCAATTCATAGAACCTCTAACAAATTTCATATATATATATATATATATATATACTGAATTGTAAAAAATTGAGTACATACAATCATGGATAATCATATATCTAATTTCTCTTCTATTGTTACTAAAATTACTAAACTTTAGATGAGCTGAAATTTTCAAAAAAGTAATCCAAGGTCCTTATTTTCCTCCAAAAAGTCTTAGTTTTGTTTAAAATTCCCCCTACAAATCTTGTCTATTTTCTAAACTTAACAAAAAAACTACTTCCATGTAAATCTACGAAAGCTGGTAAGATTTCTTATTTTTTTCTAACATCGTTCATATCCAAACTTTTTGATCTTTAAACTAAAACAAAATTATTTTACTGATAAAATAAAGCAATCTAATTCCTTCCATGTTTCATTTGTTTTTTTCTTAATTTCAAGAGTAAGATGATCTTGTATCAGACTCCTCGGGAAAGAAATTTCCACTATCTCTTGAACATTTGTGCAGTTATAGGATATATTTGCAACGTTCATTCAAGTAGCATCCTCGAATGGTTGATTTCTCCACTTCACCAAACACTGAAAATGATCTTTTCCTCTAGATTCCTTCATCACGTTTCGATCTAGTAGCCCTTCAATTTCCTTTGGAGTTTCTCTTGGCAATTGTTGTTCCCATTCAACAATCTCATCTACTTCAATGGAAAAATCATCATCTAAATCACTTCCTATTCTCTGGAAGGAGTACCAATTAGAAACATTCAAAATTGGGAAAATACGAACACTGCTTGGAAACTACACTTCATAAGCATTTGAGGAAAATTTCCCTAAAATTTTGCAAGGTCCAATCTTCTTGAGTTTTAGCTTGTTGTAATTTCTTTTAGTAAAATATTCTTTCCTCAAATGGACCATCAATAAATCTCGAATATCAAAGCTCTATTGTATTTTCTTTGAATGAGCCCTTTCTTTGTATTTGTTGTTTCTTTCTTGTAGTTGTTGCTTAAACCTTGCTTGCAATTCTTACATTCTCACAACAAATTATTCACCTTATACACTTCTTATACCTTGTTTTCCCAAATTACTCAATTCATATACTCCCCTTCGGTTGATTTCATACAAGATCTCAAAGGGAATCATACTTGTACTTATGTTGGGTGTATCATTGTATGCAAATTAAGCCTGAGCAAGAAACTCATACCATTGCTTTGGAATTTCACTTACCAATATTCTTAGGATTTTATCTAAGCCCCTATTCACAAATTATGTTTTCACATTAGTTTTTGGCTCATAATATGAGATTAATTTAAGGTTAGACCCAACTTATTCCATAATGTTCTCCAAAAATGACCAACAAATATTGTGTCTCTATTAGATACAATGTTTCTAGGCAATCCATGCAACCTTACCACCTCTTTAGAGAACAAATTGAAAACATTGTTGGCATCAGTAGATTTGCTACAAGGTATAAAATGTGTCATTTTAGAGAATCTATCAACCACACCATATATAGAGTCACTACCTTTTTTAGTCCTTGTTAATGCTAATCTAAATTCCATGCTCATTGAATCTCGTCACCTAGTAGGAATCAATAATGACTTATATAAAATTGTATTTCGACTTCTTCCCTTCACATGGTGGAAGATCCTACATTTTGCAATAAAAAATTTCACATTACCATGCATGCCTCACAAAAAATAAAAAGTATTCAATTGAAAAAAAGTTTATCTTGCCAAAAATGTCCTAATAATCCTTTACTGTGCATTTCCCTGATAAAATTTTATCTCATAGAACATTTGGGTATGCATAATCTACTATGTTTAAATAACAATCGTTACTGCAACATAAAGCTCAACCATATATTTCTATCACCACTAATTGGATTTTTACAAGTAGCATATGCATCTTAAAAGTCAACATCTTCATTATACATCTCCTTTATTTCATCAAATCCTAAAGTGCTGATTTGAAACTCATGCAAAATTAAATTTATTCTACTTAATGCATCAGAGACCTTATTTGATTTACCACTTGTATGCATTATTACTGTGAAATTTTGCATGAATTCCACCCATTTAGCATGGCTCTAATTCAATTCAGCCTGACTATTGATAAATTGTAGAGCATGGTTATTAGTATAAAGAACAAACTCTTTTGGCATAAGATAATGCCTCCATTTTTTTAAGGCTTGAACTATAGCATACAAATCTTTATCATAAGAGAAATACATTCTCCTCGCTTCATTTAATTTTTCACTGGAATATGAAATTTTCCATCTTGACTTAGGACACCTCCAATAGTAGCTCCACTTCCATCTATATCAACTTGAAAATAATTGTTAAAATTTGGTAATGTTAATACATGTTGTTTAGTTACTTTGCTTTAGTATTTCAAACTTTTATAAGATGCTACAATCCATGTAAATGGCTACTTATTCTCCTTGATTGTGTCAACAATGGGTGCACGTGAACTACCGTAATTATTTATAAAATTTCAGTGGAAACTTGGAAGGCCATGAAATATTCTCAACTCAAACAAATTACTTGGAATAAGCTAGTTAAATATTGCCTTTAATTTATCTAGATCCATCTTCAATCCTTCTTTCGAAATCACAAATCCCTCGTACACAAAATCATTATTCATGAAACTACATTTCTTTAAATTTATCAATGACTTCTCTTGCTGCGCAATGCTAAAAACTAATTTTAGATGCTTGAGATGATCTTATTTTGTTTGTGTATACACTACAATCCCATCAAGATAAGCAATAACAAATTAGGTTGTAAAATATTTCAAGAATTCATTCATTAATCTCATAAATTTGCTAGGTGCATTGGTAAGGCCAAAAGACATTACCAACCACTCATACAACCCAGTGTTTGTTTTGAAAGTTTTTTTTCCATTTATCCCATCTCTAATTCTAATTTGGTGATACCCACTATTGAGATCAATTTCAGAAAAATACTTAGCACCACTCAAACAGTTAATTATGCCTTAAATGCGAGGAAGTCGAAATGTATACTTGATTTTAATTTTATTAATGGCCCTTGAATCAATACACATTCTCCATCCACCATCTTTCTTTGGGCTGAGCATGGTGAGAACAACACAAGGACTTAAGCTCTCCTTTATTAATCCTTTGTCCAACAATTCCTACACTTGTTTGTTTATCTTTTCATTTTTTAATGGATTCATACGGTATGATGCTTTATTCAGAATACTTTCCCCTCCAATCCTTTATTAATCCTTTGTCCAACAATTCCTACACTTGTTTGTTTATCTTTTCATTTTTTAATGGATTCATACGGTATGATGCTTTATTCAGAATACTTTCCCCTCCCATTAGATCTAATATAGGATGACGAATGCTTCGAAAAGGAGGAAACACTTATTTGGCACCTCATCAACAATTATATTTGCAAACTCATCCAAGATAACCTCACTTCTTTAGGAAAATATATTAAGCTTATTCTAGTAAGAATTACCTTGGGCTTACCTACCAATAACATGAGTATTCAATACTAAGAAAATTTAAAGAACAATTCCTTAACAAAAGGATACCCATGTATGCAATTAAAAGGGGCATCACTAGCATTGATTAATTAAATTCATTGAAAATTAGAAAAAAAAGGGGGCGGTGATCCCTAAAATATCAGGAAAACCTGCAGAGTAAGCAAGCATCTCTAAGATAGAAATGTGAGCCCAAACAGAATTAAGGCTTGAATTAATTTTGGTATGTAACAGAAAGAGTGAATTTATACAGGAAACGTAGTCCAGGGAAGAAGTAACGAATATTAGGTCAGAAATATAATAATGACAAATACAGAACGGTAGGAATAGCAGAAAGCAGAAGAATAATGAGTATGGACAGTCCAACATCTATTGCAGATGGTCAATTATGATATGGCACATATTTTGAATATATTAAAATTACGATTGTGGCCTCCTTAATTCAATTGAAAACTATTTTGAAACGTATATCTCCTATTTCATGATTCAGTGCTATTATTACTCCTTGGCATGACTCAGATATTATTATTCACCGCCACAAATTCTGGTAGCATTAATTTCTGGAGTCCAATAGATGTGTTGTTGAATATATTATAGCTGGTGGAATATATGTTATAGAATATGTAATGGTTGGCATTATGATCGCTGCGATATGGAACCATTCAATGGCACAACATAACCATGTTCAACAGTCCTACCCACGTCAAAGTTGGTGTTAATACATATATTTCGCATTATTATCAAGAAGTGTAATATATTATCGGTAATTTTTCAACTACAAGCATGGCCTAGCATCTAAAACTTTGTGTAGCCCTCCAAAGGCTTCTGGCATTAATGCTATGTGATTTTCTTAAAATTTATATAAAGCATGTTCACCTAGCTAATTTGCAATGCATTTCCCAATGCATTCTTTGGCGATTTCAAGTCCAAGTCTGGAATTCCTTGTATGTACTAGTGTGTGAATAATGTGGTCATAGAATGATTCTTTCACGAGCGTTGATATACTGCAGTATTCCCCAACGTTGATATATTGCACGCTTTTTAATACAAGTAATCTCCATCCATCTTCGCATCAGCATACATTTCGGTCATGCAAAGGAGCGTTGGGTATGGACACCCATTTGCAGTAGGGATAACTTTGCATCAATAATGATTTATGTTGGCATTCTTCAATATATTACAGAATAATCGAAATGTAATTTTTATTAATGGGGGAGCCCTCGAACACATGTAGGAATCCATAACACTTGAAAGGTTGGAAATATATTTTGATTTTGATATAAAGCCAAGGAAGATAGACAAAAGTTGGGAGAAGTTACTATCATCACAATGCAACTAGTTTTTTTAAACTTGGAATAAGAAACAACATATTCTAAAAATGAGAATAGGGTTTCAAAAAACGCAATTATCTATTGCTTCTTGTACGTGGGTATGCAAAATATATATTCTGTAATATATTGAACGCGTCAGTAATATATATTCTATAAAATATTAGTATGAGTTTTATTCAACGCGTTCTCTTACCTTATCGACCTCACATAAGATTGGCGTTCACAAGATTGGGTGTTCACAAGATTGGGTGCTATCACAATATGGTTGGCTCAGAAATTCAAATAAAATATTATAGGCTTATCATGGTGGAAGAATGGTGTACACGCATCGAATTGAACTGAAGCAGTGCTGGATGTAGTTTATCGGTTTCATGACCCCCCTCCGGATTTTTACTTTATCACATGACAAGACAGTAATCCTCTTCTGTCATCGTTGGAAATTAGTAATTCCTCGGCTACAAAACCAAGAAGAAAATGACTGATTTGTTGCCTGATTCATGCAATTCATGCAAGGTTATTAAGTTTTTTTTGCGTGAAACTCCAGTCTCTTTTTGTACGTTTAAAGGGTTTTTCCAAAATCCTCTTTCATCATGTATCGTTTTTTTGGAAATTATATAACCAATTTTACCTCAACAGAACACAGACTGTTTGGTCACAAAGACTCCTTGCTATTGATGTCAAAGTGAGAGGTAAGAAAAGGTATGAGGAAGAAGAGGCATTTTTTGTAAGCAGAGATATATCAGGGAGATGAGGCTAGAAGAAGGGTTTTTTTTGTCCATGATAAGAATTGTTGTGTTGCCATAAATGACAAAGGGGGAGAATGTTGATAATGTTGGCATTGATGTCAAATGATTATGTTAATGTCTTTAATATAACTGATTGGTCTTGATTGTATTTGAAATATTTATTAGAATGAAAACCATGAAATTGATGCGTCGTTCAAAGGTTGAAAATTAAATGTGAAGTGCAAAGGTTGAATGTGAAGGTTGAACACTCTTAAAATGGGACATTACAAAAGATGGAATATATATTTGTTTCATTGAACATAAAATGTAGAAAATAAAAATCTAATTTGTCACTTGTAATCATTACTGATTGAGTTGTTTTAATTTAGCTCCATTTTATATTACAAATTATTTTAACATAAAGTGAAGAGACAAGCTTGTGAGCAATTTTTGGAAGTCCAAGAGACAATGGTTCATTTCATATTCTTGCAAAGAATACAAATAACCAAGATGGCTTGCTTATAAAGTATACAATGTGGAATGCTAAAAGAACTTTTTAGAAGTGAAACAAGCTCGATAAGAACATTGATGAGAAACAAGAGAAGAGATACAAAGTGAAAAAGAAAAGCAATGTAGTAGTAGGCTTGACATCAAAGCTGTAAATCAGGTAACCAACATTTGTGATTTGATGTTGTGATTGAGAGATTTTTGTCCCTTTCTATATTGTAGCTTGAAAAAGAATAGGTTTTTACCTATTTAGGTACGAGCATCTTGTGGGTTGGTATTGTGGGTTGTAGCTAATCTAAAATTGATCATAAACTAAAAATGAAGTAGAATTAATTAATTTCCAACAGTGAATTGATTGTTAAACTTAATTGTTGAATGCGAAAGACTGAAGGAAAGAAGTTGATTTAAGACTGGATCAATAACTTAAGAAACATAAATAATCTTCAATTTGCAGTAAAAACAGATATAGAAGACAACAAACATTGATTACAGAACTCGTCCGTGATTGACTACGTCTCCGAGTCCACTTTCAAGATGGGTGTCTATTTTATTAGGATTGAATCTGAGAAGGTAGGTTACACAACAAATGAACAAGACTGAATGTGCACATAGGCACCTCTAGTCTTTGCTAAAAGAAATCTCTCTGAAATGGCTTTCCAACCACGGTAACGATTCCTAATTCGTCCTCCGCACGACCAAGGTACACCCAAATCAATAACTGCTTCTCTAGCTCAGCATGTGCTTACAAGATTCCAAAATCACTCTAATGTCTCTCTAAATATGAAAATGATGAATTTATAACACTAAAGGTGCATTCAAGGACTCTTAGGTTCAGATAGGAATGGATTCTATTGCACTAAAGGTTTTAGATCTCAGTCTTGTGTCTAAATTCCACCTCAGGGAGTGGTTACATGGTGATCAAATAAAATTTATGCAAAAAAAACCAACAGAAACCTGAAATAGACTTCGGGTTTACTCTAAGCCCGCTAAGATTCATATGACAGTAAAAATAGCTAGCTGCAACCATGTGAACGGGGCGGTCGCAACATAAACTACCACCTAGTTGTTATCTCCAGAAGTTCTGGCATGAACACTTGGCGGACAACGGTCTGTAGTTTCCTACTGACATGCTAACAAAAACTCTTCATGGTTCCAACATGGCTAACTGTTGTGGTTAGGGTTGACAAATGTGGTTTGATAATTATTCTCATGCCGCAGTGTCTTTACGATTTCCGCCATATTTAACCTGCCCGCCATGGTTTAGGGACTGTGGTAACCTCTGCCTGTTGACGTGCAACCCTTAACTCGTCACGGTTTCGATACGATCTAGCTGCTGCGGTTAGGGCTGTGGTTTGTTTGCTTTGCATTGCATTTTTAATGCAAAGCCCAAAAGTGGGTTTTCCCAATGGTTTATTTTATTAGGCTTAGCATTAGGTTTTACACCATAGGTTTAATGCTAAGTCATTTCCTTAGCATAGGTTACCATTAGTTAGGACATAAACTTAGGCTTTAGTTCCACCATAGATAAACCCATTACAAAACATCTCTATCACAATATGAAATCAATATGGACCACCTTGCAACCACGAATAACTGATGATGGGACCAACATCGGAAGAACTGAGGAACACTGGTGAACTTGACGAATTTGAAGACGACCTGAACTCTCTCGATACACTAGACTAACAAGATCTTCCTGGATCAATTCTCGCCACTTGAAATCTTTTGGACTACAAAAGTTTGATTTAAGAAAATATCTGGGGAGGGTACAGTTCCCTCACACTTCCGACCTCCATTCACCTTGCCTTTCTCGGATTCATGCTCTTGAGTCCCACTCAAAGATATTCAATATCTCCATGCCTTGAAGATTGGATCTTCCTATCCAATATGATATCTTCCTGCAACTCATTCATATACTCAGGTTCCAAATCATCAATAATCGTAATCTGTATATACTCCTTGGGATCCATGATCATCGAAGGTTCATACAATTTCATATTTTCCACATTTACAACAGAGTAAATATGCATGTCAGCTATATTTATTCGAAATGCATTATTTCCAATATTTTCCATAATCTTGAAAGGGTCATACCTAATAGGTTTCAGTTTCTTACCTTCTCCTTTCAACCTTTCTTTACTGATATACAACCACACTTGATCAACAACCTAAAAATGATGATTGAATCGATGTTTGTCATGGTCCATTTTGTACTTGGCTTGACTCTCCTCTAACTGATCCTATACTGCTTCATGTATATTCTGTATATGTTGAATGAAATTAACTGCTTTGTTTGCATAATCATGTTCACCCACTTTATCCTTTTCACCGAACATGAAATCCATCGGTGATTTTGGTAGATACCCAAAACATGTTTCAAATGGCATTTGATTAGTTGAAGAATGTAAGGCTCGATCGTAAGCATGTTTCACATAAGGTAAAGATTCTTCCCACAACTTAGGATGTTTATTGTAGTAACCTCGAAGAATACATATGCTTGTTCTGTTCACCACTTCTGTCTATCCATCAATTTGTGGATGAAAAGTTGTGCTCTTCTTGAGCTTTGTGTCTATGAGTCCCCACAAAGTAGACCAAAATTCTCCTACAAAATGAGTGTCTCAATCAGAAATAATGGAAATAGGTAACCCAAAATGAACCCACACTTTTTCGAGGAACATCTTTGCAGTGTGTTCAACTGTCACCTTCTTTTTGCATGGAACAAGGATGCACATCTTGCTGAATTTGTGAGACACAACATACATGTAGTGATGCCCTCTCCTAGACATAGGAAGTCCTCCAACAAAATTAATGGAAATATTGTCCCATTGTCGCAAAGGAACTGGAAATGGAATGTACAAATTGATCTTTTGATTGCGTAGCTTGTTGGTCGAACACATTACACATGCTTTAATATACTTAGAAATTTTTTCATACATATGAGGCTAGTAACAATACCTATGAACTTGCAGCATTGTTTTTCTTCCTCCAAAATGCCCTGAAATGCGAGAAGAATGTGCTTCCAGAATAACATGCCCTCTTTCTATCTGTGGTATGCACAACTTACCCAAATGATATAAAAACATGTCATGAATATGATAATTGATTTCTTCCACCTCAGCACCATGAGTTAGTGATTCATAAATATCATTGAAATCATCATCTGTAATATATTGTTCTATATAACTTTCATTTTTCAAATAATTATTATGTAGTACTACTAAAGCATTCAAAGATGGCATAGACAACATATCAGCTACTTTGTGTGTGACACCTTAAATGTACTTAATTACTAAATGAAATTGTAGAAGGAATCCCATCCATATGTATTGATGAGATTGTTGAAACTTAGTTTGAGACTGAAGGTACTGAAGCGGCTGATGATTTGTGTGAATCACTGTTTCCTTACCCATTAAATAATGTTTCCATTTATTAACACTTTCTACCAAATCAAACAGTTCTTTATCATATGTCGGATAATTCATTACTGCTTAGCAAAAGTTTCAGAATGAAAATGAATTGGTTTCCCTTTATGAAATAATACTGCACCCATTGCATAACCACTAGCATCTGTTTCAATTTCGAATGGTTGTTGAAGATCTGGTAAAGCTAAGATTGGTGTTACGACAATTTTCTTCTTATGTGTATCAATTTTATTTTTTGTTTTCCTCCTCACTGAAAGGGAACTTTAGAACCTATTAAAACATGTAACGTTGAAGCAATCAAATAAATTTGAACAATAAATTTCCTCCAATACTGAAGTGCACCTATAAAAATTCTAACTTCGATCACATTCTATGGTCTTCGCCACTTAACAATCACATCTATTTTAGTTGGATATAATTTCAAACTTCCACCACCAAATATGTAACCAAGATAATTCAGTGAAGTTTTCCCAAACTCACATTTGGAAAGTTTAAGGTACAAATTTTCCCTGTGCAATACTTCGAAAACCTGCTTAACATGCCTAACATGCTCTTCCATACTGAAACTGAAAATCAGAATATCATCTAAGTAGATTATGACAAATTTATCAATGTATGGGCAGAATACATCATTCATAACCTGCATGAAAGTTGTTGGAACATTACACAAACCAAAAGGCATTACTAACCATTCAAATAGTCCATGTCTAGTTTTGGATGCAGCTTTCCAAATTTCATTTTCTACCATGAGAATTTGATGATACCCACTTATCAAATCTAACTTAGTGAAATAAACAACATTTTTCATTTGATCAAGTAAATCATCTATCCTGGGAAGAAGATGCTTGTTTTTTATTGTGATTTTTTTTAATTCCCTAAAGTTGACACACATTCTCCATGGGTCTGCTTTCTTAGGAACCAAAATTATAGGTGAGCGACATGGAGATGAACTAGGTCGAATAAAACCTTTTTCAATCAATTCCTGGATTTGTTTCTTTATTTCTTTCTTCTTTATAACTGACATGCCATACATTCCAATATTAGGAAGATGGGCATCAAACATCAACTGTATATCATGTTGTATTTATTGCTTAGGTGGAATATGTTTTGGTTCTCTAAATAGACTTGGAAAATAATCTACCACATTAACCAGAGTATCTTTAAACTGAGACTTACAAGCTGAAAAAGTATTATGTTGATCCTTATGTTGTTCTTTTACAACCATGAGTATATATTTCTTACTTGAACTTATTAACCACTTCATCAGATTAACTTAAACTAAATCCAAGTGTGATTTGAGTTTATGTGCCCTCATAATAAATTCAATCCCATCTTTCATAAGGTGATATTTATGCCATTCCCTATGATACACTGCATCATGATCATAGAGATAAAGACTTCCTAACACTACTCCATATATGTATGTTAGAATCACATCTAAATCCACTTCATTAATGTAATTATTTGTTATAGAAAATTTTAACCGACACTGCTTTGTGACATTAATCTAAGTCTCTTTATTTCGCCAACCTAGTGAGTATGGTCTTGGATGATTCTGTGTCTCCAAACCCAATTTCTTAACAAAATCTTCATATATTAAATTTTCCTGTGATCCACTATCAAAGAATGTATCTATTTTCTTATTCGTATAAGTTATTCTTATATGAAATAATTCAACCCTCTTATCCTCATTGAGATGATTTATGTTTGAAGAATATGCAGAAGAACTAGAACTTGAACCAGTGTCAGAAGTTTTACCTCTCAAAACCATTGTTGTTATTTCACCTTCATCCCCAAATTCGGAGCCCAAATCTTGTTGGATTGTTGTATTAGCCTTCTTTTCACCTTTCTTATTCTAGAACTTATTTGGTTTGAGTTCTGAGTGAAGTTTCCAAAATTTACACTCATCATGTCCAACCTTCTGGAAATGAGTACAAGTAGGTCCCTAACATTCATTCTGAGTTGTCACTAATATCTTTCCTTTCAAATTTCCCTTCCTCTTGTTGTCTTTGGAATCCTTGATTTCCAACTGTTTGGATGGTTTCCATGAAAACTTGAATGTTCTGCCGTCTGATTCAATATGTATGGCTTGAACACACACTTGATCAAAGTCATCAGGAGTAAACATCAATAATGTATGTTGTAAATATGAATGTAAAATACCAATGTACTTTAATAAAGTTTCATGTGTATCCAATGGAGTATCAAGCACCAAATATGTCTTTCTGAATTCCTGAGTAAAATCTTGAACATTCTACCCCTTACCTTGCCTCAGATGTTGCCAATCAAATATAGTTTGCTGCATGTGTCCCAAAGGATAGAATTATTTCTTGAGAGATTTAAAAAACTTAGACCATGAAGAGATGACTTTACCTTTCCGCTTTACATCTACTTGAGTTTTACTTTCCCACCAGATTAAAGTTGTTTCCCCCATTCCAAGTGTAACTAACTGAATTTTCGTTTTATCGTCAGAAATGTTCTGAATATGACAATACACTTCTAACTACTTAATCCAATTATCTAACTTTTTAGGATTCATTTCTCCAATCATAAACAAGTAACTCAAATTTTTCATCATGTTTTAAAAGAGATGTTTTATTAGGTTTATTTCTTGTTTCAAATTCTAAACTGGAAGAAGAAGAATAAGAATATGATGATGGAGATAATGGAGGAGAAGGAGGTTTAGCAGCCTTGCCTTTACCCTTGTCCTTCTTTAATGTCTTTCAAGAAGAAGATGCATATCTCACTTTCTTACCTTCGTAGAGTTTTCCCAACATCTACTGCATGCTCAAAAAAACTTTCTGAAACTCCTCCTCGCTCATATTCCCTTTAGGGGTTTCAACTGCATCAGATCCTGTCATGGTCAATTTCGAGTGACTCTTCGCTTTCCAATCTCTAGATCAAACTCCTCAAGTTTTCCCTCTTCACATTGTGACTTTGACCTGGTTAACATTCACTACAAAACAATATACAAACGAAACCTGCTATGATACGAAATTATATGATTTGAAATCAATCATAAACTAAAACTAAATTAGAATTGATTAATTTCCAACAGTGAATTGATTGTTTCTCATGACGCAGTTAGGTCTGACAGTTGTTGTTTGATAACTGTTCTCAATCTACGGTGTCTTTATGTTGGGTCCCTATAATACTAGTGATTACCCCATTACTATTGTAGTTATACTCCTTATTTATATTGTTGTGCCCCTATTACCCCCATATTGTTATTTCTGTGCCCCATAGAATCACTCTATTGTTATTTTTGTGGCTTTATATTATTATTGTTACGTCGGTTGGATTATATTGTGACTCCTTATACTACTATATATAGAAAGGAGGTTTTTTCATGTGTATCATCCAAGAGTTGTTCATTTATGTAATGTAAAGGAGGCTGCCCCCTCGAAGAGGCTGAATTCTAAGGCGTTGATCTATCTTTTCTTGAGCTAGTTTCATAACATTTGGTATCAGAGCTCTGGATTCTAGGGTTTCGCTGCTACAAACAGGTCATCGTGGCATTTTCGCTATAACTTTTTTCTGTGACGTTTCAGAAGTTGCAAAAAAAACCCATTTGAGAAGAAATCGTGCTGAACCTTGAGTCTGAATTTCAGAGCCTTTCGCGTGATATTTGCGGAGATATGATCTGAGGAAGTTGGCCTTTTTGCAGACTCCTGAATTACATTCAAAACAGGTGACCTGAGGAAAATCGTCATAACATTCTCTCTGGGGATCGGATTGAAATTTCGTAAGAAGGTGCAGAAAGAGGACAGATTGTAGTTTCTTTTTTATGTGTTTCAAATTCAAAGGTTGAAATAGTGACTCGTGGCACGTCGTACAAGTTCGCTCTACTGAACGAGTCTAAAAGCAAGTCACTGTGGGAGATTTGACATAACGCTTCCTTGGAGAATCCAATTTGGTTCAGACTTGTGGCAATGGAAAGAGGACGCAGGAGGCTACTACAGGTAGAAATTTCAGAACTAGATGATCTGAAATTATAGAGATACATCAGATTCAATATCAGGCTTCTATAAAGTGAAAAAAGGTGTGTAGTTTTTTTTTAAATTTTTGTGTAAGCTTGGTTTAACGGAATTCAAAGGGCATAGTAAAGCATTATTATCAGTAACTGATGCCCCGAGGAAAGAAAATGCAAACATCTAGTAAGGAACCTGAAAGCTCTAGCATGACTCATGAAGAAGAGGAAGAAATGCTACATGATATATCAAAATTACAAGAACAAGTGCAACAAATGTCACGCTCACAGAAGTTAACAGATGCTAAGATAAATGGCGTGGAAGCTAAGATAAGTGGCGTGGAATCTAAGGTAAATGGCATGGAATCTAAGATAAAGGGCATGGAAGCTAAGATGGATGAGTTGAAGACAGATTTGAAGAGAGACATGGCAGATTTGAAGATAGATTTGAAGACAGACATGGAAGAATTGAAGAAGTTGCTACAAGAAAGGGTCACTAATGGCATGGAAAATTTTAGGGGCTAATGTTCGCCCAGTGGGCTAATTTTCCATGATTTTTCCACAAAAAAGATTCGCCAATTTCCAATTTTATAAAAGACGATTCGCCCAAATTTTAGAATATAAAATTATTTTACCTTAAAAATCGCCAACATTATATAGAGACTATATATAAAATAATTATAAATTTGATTAATTTTACAAATATATCAATAAACATTTATAATTTGCATATTAGGGATTAGTGAGATTCGCCAATGTTTTAAACTTCAAGAAAATTTTCCATCCTTAAAATTTTCCTTGACTAATGGTGACAAGGCAGTAAAGGAAACTCGTGATGAGAACAAAAGAAATGTTAATCATGATTCCATAGACGTGAATGTTGGATCGAAGAATCACCATATTCCAAAAATTGATATGAGGAAGTTTGATGGCAAGGATCCCGCCACATGGATATTACAAATGGAGCAATTCTTCGATCTCAATAATGTGCAAAACGCACAAAAGGTACGTATGGAAACTGTATATTTGGAACCAAATCAGTTTGTATGGTATCAATGGCTTTGTTCTCGTAAACAATTTATTACTTGGGCAATTTTTACGGAAGAATTGATAGCACATTATGAAGATACAAAAAGCAACACTTTTTTTAGCCAATTGATAAGTCTCAAACAAAAGTGTTCAGTAATGGAGCACATTGAGGAGGTCCAAAAATTGAACATAAGGGTAAAAGATATTCCAGAGGAGCATAGGATTGATGTGTTCATAGGGTCTTTAAAGGATAATATCCAACATGATGTTCACCTTTGGGAACCTGATTCATTAGAGAAGGCATTCAGGTTAGCAAGAAAAATGGAAAGCAAAATTATGGCAACCAGGAAGCATACCACTCACAACTATAAAGACGGAAGTGTTGCTACCCCTAGTCTTTCACAACCTATAAGGTTGACACCAAAACAATTGGAAGAAAAAAGAGCAAAAGGGCTTTGTTACAGTTGTGATAGAAAATACACTAAAGGTCATAAGTGTGCTGAGAAGAAATTATTTTACATAGATTGTGAAGAGGAAGAAGAAAAGGAGCAAGAAAGGTCAAAAGAAGAAGATATACTCCAGGAACAAAGCCTAGATGAAGAACAAATAAATCCGACCATATCTTGTAATGCATTGGCAGTAATTACCACTCCTCAAACCATCAAGATAGAAGGACAAACAAGAAGAAAAAGGTAATAGTGTTGATTGATTCAGGAAGCACCCACAATTTTACTCATTGTAGGGTAGAAAAAGAATTGAATTGCTTCTTATATCCAGCACAAGAGTGTCAAGTGATGATTGAAATTGGAGGAACAATAAATTGCTCTGGAAAGTGCCATAATATCAAGCTATCAATGGGAGAATATGTCTTGACTAGCCCAATGCTTTCCATTCTAATGGGATGTGCGGATGTTGTACTAGGAGTCCAATGGCTACAATCCTTGGGTACAATAGCTTTTAATTTTCAAGAACTTTTCATCAAATTTTCTACAGAAGGAAAGGAAGTTGAATTAAGGGGTATTGCAGGGAAACCAGGAAAGATAATCAGCTCTCATGGTATGACAAAGCTTCTAAAAAAGGAGCAAAGAGGTGCAATTGCACAATTATACTCGCTAGATGTTTCCACATTGGAATCATCTATTTCTCCAGAGCTCCAAAAAGTCCTGGACAATCATTCCAAGGTATTTGAGACTCCCAAGGGTCTCCCACCTATGCGTGATCATGATCATGCTATTCATTTGATTCCAAGAAGTGTTCCTCCAAACATCAGGCCGTACAGATATCCCTATGTCCAAAAAAGTGAAATTGAACGTATGGTTGCAGAAATGCTAGAGGCTGGTATAATTCAATCGAGTCAAAGTTCTTTCTCAGCTCCAGTAGTATTGGTGCACAAGAAGGATGGATTATGGTGCATGTGTTCGGATTATAGGGAGCTCAACAAGCTCACTATTAAAGATAAGTTCCCCATTCCTATTATTGATGAATTACTGGATGAATTGCATGGATCAATTTACTTCACCAAGTTGGATCTTCGTTCGAGATATCATCAAATCAGAATGAAGATTGAAGAAATTCCGAAAACGACATTTAGAACTCATGAGGGTCATTATGAATTTTTGGTCATGCCTTTTGGCCTTACCAATGCACCTTCAACATTTCAAGGTTTGATGAATTCAATTTTCAAACCATTCCTTAGAAAACTTGTGTTAGTATTTTTTGATGATATACTAATCTATAACAAGTCTTGGAAGGATCATGTTGAACATGTTGATAGGGTGCTACAACTATTGGAGGAGAAACAATTATATGCAAAAAGATCCAAATGTTTCTTTGGAGTCCAGGAGGTGGAATATTTGGGTCATATTGTATCTCATGAAGGAGTTAAGGTAGACCCTAGAAAATTAAAGCCATTAAGGAATGGAAAATCCCCATGTCCATAAAGCATCTGCGAGGATTTCTTGGGTTGACAGGGTATTATCGCAAGTTTGTTAAGAATTATGGGAGAATAGCAGCACCTCTAACAACATTATTGAAGAAAGATTCATTTTCATGGACTCCTGAAGCAACAAAGGCCTTTGAACATCTTAAAGAGACAATGTGCCAAGCACCGGTCTTAGCTACACCGAACTTCACAAAAACCTTTATTGTGGAATGTGATGCTTCAGGAAATGGAATTGGTGCTGTTCTAATGCAAGATGAAAGACCCATTGCTTTTGAAAGTCGTCCAATCAAGGGAAAATTTTTAAGCAAAGCTATTTATGAGAAGGAAATGTTGGCAATACTCCATGCACTTAAGAAATGGCAACCCTACCTAATGGGAAGACACTTCAAGGTAAAAACGGATCATGATAGCCTTAAATACTTTTTAGAACAAAGATTATCCTCCGAAGAGCAACAAAAGTGGGTCACAAAGATGTTGGGTTATGACTTTGAAATCATCTACAAAAAAGGGAAGCAAAATGTGGTGGCAGATGCACTCTCAAGAAAGGATGAGGATGTGGAAGCATTGTTGTGTGCCATTTCTATTATCCAACCAGATTGGATAAACGAAGCAAGGGAGGAATGGAAGAATGACGATGAAGTGTGGGCACTTATTCGAAAGCTACAACAAGATTCCAGTACTTCTGATACATTTAGCTGGCAAAATGATTCGTTATGGTACAAAGATCGCTTATACCTCTGTAAGAATTCCCAGCTAAAACAAAAGATTCTTATGGAATTGCACACTTCTCCCTTAGGAGGGCACTCAGGATTTTTAAAAACTTACCACAGGGTTAAGAAGGAATTTTTTGGGATGGCCTTAAATCAGATATTCAAAAGTTTGTGGCGAAATGTTTGGTTTTCCAGCAAAATAAAGTTGAAACAATTAAGACACCGGGTCTATTACAACCTTTATCCATTCCAAGCCAACGTTGGGATGAGATTTCAATGGATTTTATCACAGGTTTACCCAAGTCTAAGGGAAAGAGTGTCATCATGGTGGTAGTTGACAAACTTACCAAGTATGCACACTTTTGTGCATTATCACATCCATTTAAAGCCAGTACAGTTTCTACTGCATTTATGGAAACAGTTCAAAAGCTACATGGAAACCCAAAGATTATTGTAAGTGACAGAGATCCCATTTTCACTGGAAATTTTTGGACAAAATTATTTTCTTGTCTTGGTACTTAGTCAGCTCATAGCTCATCTTATCATCCTCAATCTGATGGGAAAACTGAGATAGTAAACAAAGGTTTGGAAGGATAACTTCGTTGCTTTGTATCTGATAAACAGACACAATGGCTCAAATCGTTGCCTCTGGCTGAATGGTGGTATAACACTTCCTTCCATACAGCAACAAAAATGACCCCATTTATGGAACTTTATGGGTATCAACCACCATCCATCACATCATATTTAAGAGAAAATTCTAAGGTTCAGGCAGTGGAACATCACATCGAACATCAACAACAAGTCCTCCAACTCTTAAAGGATAACTTCGTGTTGGCACAAAATAGAATGAAACAACAGGCAGATCAACATCGCAGTGAAAGAAGTTTTGATGTAGGTGATTGGGTATTCCTACGGCTACAACCATATAAGAAAATGTCCCTAAAGCAAGCTAAAAAGGATAATAAATTATCACCAAAGTATTATGGTCCGTACAAGGTGTTGCAAAAAATTGGTACTATGGCATACAAATTGGAGCTTCCTGCGGCTTCTCGATTGCACCCAGTTTTCCATGTTTCATGTTTAAATAAGGTTATAGGTGACAAGCTCCCAAATCAAACAATATTGCCAGAACTTGACGAGGAAGGAAAAATTATATTGGAACCGGAAGCAGTCACAGAAACAAGAACTCGACAGCTACGAAATCGATCAATTTCAGAGTATCTTATCAAGTGGAAGAACTTATCTGCTAAAGATTCCACATGGGAGGATGAGAATTTTATGCAGAAGTATCCAGAACTACTCAAGCGTTGAGGACAACATTTTTTTGAAGGAGAGGGACATGTTGGGTCCCTATAATACTAGTGATTACCCCATTACTATTGTAGTTATACCCCTTATTTATATTGTTGTGCCCCTATTACTCCCATATTGTTATTTCTGTGCCCCATAGAATCCCTCTATTGTTATTTTTGTGGCTTTATATTATTATTGTTAGGTCGGCTGGATTATATTGTGACTCCTTAGACTCCTATATATAGAAAGGAGGTTTTGTCATTTGTATCATCCAAGAATTGTTCATTTATGTAATGTAAAGGAGGTTGCCCCCTTGAAGAGGTTGAATTCTAAGGCATTGATCTATCTTTTCTATCTTTTCTTGAGTTGGTTTCATAACACTTTACGATTTCTTACAGGGTTAACCTACCCACCACTGTTTAGGGACTGTGGTAACCTCTGCTTGTTCACATGAAACCCTTCACTCCTCACGATTCCGATGTGGTATAGATATTGTGGTTAGGGTTGTGGTTTGTCTGTTTTGCATTATATTTTTAATAAAAATTCTGAAAGTGGGTTTTCCCGAATGGTTTATTTTTTAAGTTTTAGCATTAGGTTTTACACCATAGGTTTAGTGCTAGGTCATGTCCTTAGCATAGGTTACCATGAGTTAGGACTTATACTTGGGCTTTAGTTCCACCATAGATAAACCCATTACAAAACATATTTTCCACAATATGACATCAATTTGGACCCCGTTGCCCTGATGAAGAACTGACGATGAAGCCAACAGTGGAAGAGCTGAGGAACATTAGCTATGTTGATGAAGCTGAAGATGAATTGAAATATTTGGATACACTAGACTGACAAGATCCTCCTGGATCAGTAGCCTACATAAAACTTGTGGTAGTTGGAGCTTCCTTTCATGTATGAGCCTCTTGTAGGTTAGAGCGTACAAATATATGATGTAATAGGGACTAGTAGCTTTCCTTCACATCACTTTCAACCTAAAATTTGTGGTTTTCTCCCTTTGAGGTTTCCATTTATATTTATTTTCCTCATCTGTTGGTTCTTGAATGTTGTGTGAATGTTTTTGAACGCTTGATAAATAAATATGCAAATTTCTCTCTTTGACACCTGCAAAAGGAATTCAATAATAATAGAGCACGAACATAAACCATTAGCTGCATAAGAAGAAAATTAAGTTGAGAACAAGTAAAGAAATCCAAATTACTGATTAAATCCCCCCTCCCCAATAATTCCCAATCATAAATAGCAATTGGTATCAGAGCTTAGATCACGAGTTTGATACACACCCGAATCACGTTGGGGGAGAGATTGTTTGACATTGGATAAACCAATACTCCCCGTGTGTCTCATGACATCGACTAGCAAATTCTCATGGATCATTATCTCCTCTAATGCTATCTGGTGAACACCAATATTGCAGCAAGAATTACGCAACTCTTAGGGTTTCCTACTTTACTTTTATCAACCCAGTAGTTTGTACCAAACTTGGAAGTGACAATGTTGTATGCACAAGTACTAGCTCTTACTGCAGGCTATCAATTGGTCAGCTAGCACAAGATCACTAGGAGCTCAAGCCAACTTCTATGAGTTTCCAGAAGAAGATTTTAACTATGATGAAAGAAAGCTAACTCTACAAAGACTATTCTACTTGTATAAAGAGAAAGAATACTCGAGTGTAATGTAAAACCTAGCAAACCTTGATTTTTCCAACTAACCCTAGTTTTGCAGAAAAAGAGATGAAAACTGATGAAATGAGTGCCATTGACTACTGAAAAGGTAAATTACATATATTCAAGCTATTCCTAGAAGAAAATGAGAAAATAACATCTTTTTGCATTTTTATTTGTTTTATGTGAAATTGTTATGCATGTGATTTTGTCTGCTTGTGACTGTGGCAGAGGTTTGGTGGCAATGGAGGGTGGATTTGGTTTTTTCAGAGGTGTAAGAAGGTGTGGAGGGGTCCTAAGAAGCCTCTAGTAAGCTTCTAAATACTTCCCCTACAACTGGACTTCAAAAAATCACTCACAGGAAATTCTACAGGAGGCTGTCGGGGATCTATATGAGGATCTACAAGAGGATGCGAGAGCTATTTTTAGAGGTTTTAAGAGTGGAACAATGGTGGGAAAGGTATCTGAAGGCTAGAGGGATGTGTTGAGGTGTCTGGGGCTTAACAAGGAGGATCAGGGAAGAACATTATGGTTGGATTTGTTCAAATGACGAGAGGAAAGATTATGGAAAAAGTGCAAAATCTAGGGCAGATTCATGAAGGACTGTGAATGACTTGTGAAACCTATGAGAAATGAGATGATGTTGGTTGCTTTATTGATGTTTTATGAGTTGAGGTGTGTTTTAAGAGATCTGCACATCTAACTACCGAAACTAAGCAAGAAAATGACTAGCTGCACTAAGAAAATAGAACCATATCTCTTGTTAACCTAATTTCTGACCTAGAAACATAAAGTGTTGAACAATACCCTATGAATAGAAAAGCTTCCAAAGAGATTTATTACAGAAATAGAAAATAATCTTGGAAAAATGAATCTGAATCTACCCTTTAACTTTTCAAATCAAATTATCACACTAGAAATTGCATGGAAGAAGCAAAATTGTGTTTTTGGTGGCAGCAATGGTGCCTTGACCTCAAATCATGGTCCCAAGAAGGGAGAAAGGAGATCAGGGATTGTTGTTGGCCTTTTTGAGTCTTATCATATCACTGTATTAACCTACTTTAGAAGTTGAAACAAAAACAACTATGCAAACCATCAAAAGAAACCTATTCTAAACAAGGTAAAATGCATCTATGTAACAAAAATTAACTCATGAACTGAAGCAAAACATATAAGTACAAAGCAATAGGTGCTGGAAGCTTGGGTTGGGCCCTAACCCAAGAGCTTCAGCCCTCTAAAAGAAATCAGTGCTGGCTCGGAAAATATGTCATCTCCATTATCAAAATAAAAGTCGCATTACATAAACTTTTCGCAAAAATAAGCTCGAAAATGAGCTGAACAAGAGATGCACAAAAGTGCAAAAAATCTACTAATAAATAGCTAAACTACTAAGGCTTCAAACCCCCACTATATATACAAATGGATTCCCCCAACAGCCCTCCTAAAATCAATGGGCTCGGCTTCACAAAACTAGAGATAGACAATAGTTCTTCTTGACTTGCTCGGTTGCCCCTTGGATGCATCGATGTGGATGTTTGTGCTCCAAGTTTCTGATGGAGGATTTGAGGTAGGGAGTCATAAAATAGGGGGACAACCACCTAAAAATCATCTCCCTTGTTTTCGCCGAATATTGGCTACCAAATGCTCATTAATCCATTGACTTTGTCCAAAATTGACCAAAAATCTGCATAAATCACACATTAGACTTCATGGCATAATGACTAATCCAATTCACTCTACTAGCATAAATATAATCAAAAACATGGAATAAACTAATGATAATGGTGGATTAAGTTGATTTAAGAGGAAAAATGAGTCCATACAATTACCCATTTATGGGGCTTATCATCACCCCTCTATTGAATGTGTTGCTCATCCTCTAAGCAACTAATTCATCTCCTCATCCTTGATGGCCCTCATGACCTACCTAACATTCCATGCTTCATATGTGAGATCCTCTTCCCTATCATGGAATCCATCATTTCCATCCACCTTTTCCCACAGTTGTTTTTCTTCTTCTTCCTTTGTGCCTTCTAATAGTCCTAGTAGCAGTGGGGGACTCAACTTTAGACCAATCCAATGGGCCCTCATACTTTTCATAGAGTGCTTTTACATGGGCACTCTACTTAGTGCTTCTTTCATTTTATTTGGGGAGTGATACTCCCAGATCTATAGGCCATGTGGCAGTGTGTTCCACCTTCTCATGCAGGCATGCATGCAGTCATACCCAAGCAATCTTTCCGTGTCTTCAAAATGTGCAATAGACTGGTCTTGATCATTGATGTACTTAGTGGCACTTTGAGGATCATTTGCAAGTTTCTTGTGGGTGCTAATAAGATCCATAGGGTCTAATGGTTCTCCTCTAATCATAAGAGGTTCATTTTGTTCCTTTGCCATCAACTTCTGGATTTCTGCTGCTCTTTTGTCCTCATGACTCATCCAGGATGCCATGGCCATCAACTACAATTCACCTAACCTCGTATTGGGGTCCCATAGGTTCATATAAGTAAGTACCATGTTATGTAAATAAAACTCTACTAACTTTGCCATGTCCTCTGCTAAACTATTCTCATATAAATCTATGAATTGTCCATAATCCTGGAAAGGTATGGTGCCCCTATGGGCCAAGGTCTTGATCTGGAATTGTAGCCACTGATATTTGAGGTATACTGCATATGATTTGGTTGGTTGTCTGCACTGTAGTTCCTCCATAGCCTAGCTGGCCATGTAGGCTAATCTGGCTTCTCTTTCCTATAGTTGTCTCCTTAATATTAATATTTCATTTTCTGTTTGGGGTTCCCTTTTTTGCAGTTGCTTCTTTAACATTTCATTCTCTGCTTCCAAGTGAGATCTTCTAATGCCTTATGTATGTCTTATAGTGCTTAATTCTTTTCCCATTTCCCTCAACTTGTTTTCCATGTGCCCAATGTCTTCAACCCCTTTGGATTTTGTGATCTTCATCCATCTATGGCTTCTGACCCTTTCTTTTTGCAGCTCAAAGAACAATGGGACTGCAAATTTCTATGGGCCAATTTTTCCTCCTTCAAGAAGGTTGTAATAAGAGCCTAAACTAGGCTGGGGGTCAGGTTTTGGTATCTCTTTTGCCTTATCTTTCTCCTTGGTCTGCTCTTCTGCCTTTTTCTCAAGATTTTCAGTCTCTTGTATAGAGTGGTTTGTGCCTCCTGTAGGACTGTTTTAGAGTCCAAAAGTTTGATCCTTTCTTTCCAAGTAAAAGATCTAGGGCTTCCTCTTTCATAAGTAATTGCGGTTTTGGATGGAGATTCCTCCTTTTTGGCGGTAGGGGAATCTTCAATGATGATAGGCTCCTTTGAGGGTTGTTGAGGCTTTCCTATCTTTATCCTAGTGCTTTTTCGAGCCTTGACGTACATGGATGGTGGTCTTTTCCCTTTTTCCTTGGGCTTGACTGGAGTGCTGACTACAACAAGAACAGGTGTTGCCTCCCTTGCTAGTGTCTTAGGAGACACTTCTGCATGTTGTGCCTCTGTTTCTTCATTTGTTGTCTTTCGTGTCTCTGCTGGTTTTGTTTCTTATATCTCTGATTTGGTTTTCTCTTCTTTCTGCTTAGTTTCTTCCTTCTGTGTGATAACCTTTTTCTTGACTGTCGTAGGCATTTTCCATTATGTTCTAGGCTTCTTATTTTTCTCTGTTGTGGTCTTATCCTTCTCTATTTTTGGTTCCTTGTCCTTTTCTATTTTAGACTTATCCACTTTGATGTCATGTCTCTCCTTCTCTACTTGGGTTTCCTCTTTCTCTGTTTTAGACTCTTTTCTTTCCACTTGGGTGTTCCTTTCCTCTTCTTGGGTTTCCTTCTCATCTTACCCTTTTTGATATTCCTCCTCAGTCTTAGATCAACTGAGTTCATAAGTGAGGGATTTTATATCATACTCCTTGGTCATATTTCTAAAAATCTCCCAGGCTATGGCGATTGTGAAAGTGTGGAGGGAATCTTCCACTAGAAATTTAATTAACCCATGGTGAGCCAACTGATCTGGACCTCCTGCCTTCAATTTTATATTGGATTTTATTAAGGATTGGAGGAGAAAATGGGGATTACTAATTTTTTGGGGTGCAGGAAGGTCCATGCCATACCTTAATTCATGCAAAAGTTTGAAATGGTACTGATAAACTATGTTGTACCTTCGTTCACAAGAGATGTACTTTCTGATAGTTGACCTCATCCCAAGGGTAAGGTATGCTTGTTCTCCTAATGCCATTTTTGTCCTCCACATGATGCTCATTAGGCTGGAAAAAGGTTTTCTTGGCAACTTGACCCAGTGGTTTTTCTTCCTTGCTCTAGAGTAGTCCAATTGGGAGACTGGTAACCCTACTGATGAATTCTAGGGTGATTTATATAGTGAGACCCATGAAACTAACAGTGGCATGAGTTTTTGAGTGAGGTTTCAAATACAAGGAAAATTCCTCTTTTACTTCTTCATCATACCCATGAAGCTTTTCAAAGAATGGAATCCAATTTTCTCTAGTAGAAAGGGCTACCACCTATGGGTGTTCATATAGCTTGGTTGAGTTCAGAGGTTCCTTCCTCATAAATCCGCCTGCCATGATGTTTAGATTCTTCTGGGATATCTTAGGTGAAGAGGAAGATAGCAAATTCCAAACCCGAAAATAGAGAAAAAACTGAGGTTTTCTTTCAGGAAACAAGTAGAGTTTTTAATGAAATTTTCCTTCCTTCCAGGCTCAATTTTTCTAAACTTGCATTACTCCTTTGTATATGTGAGTATGAAGGTGGTGAAGGAGACAATATCTTAGAAGCATGGATTAGATAAAACTATGTTTTCCTTAAGAAACAGGTAGACTTTTCAATGCAATTTCCTTCTTTACATGCTTAATTTTTTCTAAAATTGCATCACTCCTTGGTATATGAGAATACCATGGTGGAGAAGGAGACAACAATTCAGCACAGAGAGCAAATAAAAAGACTATGTTTTTTCAAAAGAAGCAAGCAGACTTTTGATTTCAATTCTCCTTCCTTTTCACTCAATCCTTTGCTTGAAATCACATCACCCCTTGTATATACGAATATGTAGAGTGGGTTTACCAGATCCTACCTCTTCGAGCTCAAATTTGGTATAAAACCCTGATTTTTCCTCTGCGAGACTGCTCACTGGCCCTCCTGTAGAAAGGGCTCTTGTAGGATCTACTTCTATTCCTGTAGATCCCGATAATGTTCCTGTAGAATCTGATAGGTAGAAGGGTTCTGAAAATGACAGAGAGTGACTGTTTCGAGGCTATGGAGGTGGTAGCTAGCTTGTTGCAGTTGAAGGCACAATGATACAAATGAAAACATAGGTCATGAGTGCGGTCGAGAGAGCATACTTAAGCTTACGGGAGAGGTTTTTGGTGATCAGATGAGGTGGCAGGAAGGGTACATTACCCTCATTCAGACCATTGATCCCTACTACAATGTCATCAAGAAACTTTATGCCATCTACCTGTAATCATTTCCATCATTCGCATTGGAGTTAAAAATATCCACCACTACTTGTTTTGAGATTCTTATGAGTTCACTAGACACACGTGCAGAGTGAACTCCGACTAAGTGCTATGAAACTGGATGAGGGTGGCCAGTTAGCTGGCCACCCATCTAGTTTAATCTCAACCATCCCTTCTGTTCTTGGAGTTTTGGATCATACAGATGCAACAGAGGAACGGGTTTAGACACTTACCTATAATTCAAAATGTGCATGCTACAATGCTACTGCATGCCTAGACTTTGGTGCTATATCCATGTATTTCTGCTGCCATATGCTCATGGCTTCTGGATAGGTAGCTCAATTGCCTTGTACAGGTGATCTCCAATCATGATCTGGCTTCTTAAATTTTTTACATACCTTTGGCTACACCGATTCTGCTTCTAAAGCTTTTTTTTTAAGGGGATCAGCCGCTACAAGAATCCTATAGGAGTTCCTGTAGGTACTTCTCCCTCTAGGACTTTTAGCTGAGGTTTATGCAGGGACTTAGGAGGAGTCTATTGAAGATTCTGATGGTGATGGAGATGTAGTTGGTACGTTGTAGGTAAGTGGTAGGGGTGTTGTTTTTTTTTACTTTCTTTAAAAAAAAGGATTTCTGTGTTTTATTTGTAGGGAGAAGAGAAATGATTAGAAATGTGGTGGTGCATGTATGGAATGGAGGGTTATGATGACGGATGGTTGTAGGATGGCCCACAGGCCTTTTGTGAAAGATTCCAGCTCTTCAATCCCTTCTTTGACTTGACTTTGAGCTCTCTGCATGATTTCTACATGAGCCTCCTGTAGAACACATAGTGCCTCCTGTAGGATGCACATATTTCAGAAAATGCAATACTAGGGGATGGAAAAAGATAGAACTAATGGAAGAGTGTCTAGAATAGATGTAATAGGAATGTTGAATGTCCCCTTTCCTTTTGTGGTCCTCATGCAACCTGCAATGCACCCAAAAGAAGTTAATTTTTTTTTTCTATTTTTTTTTTCTAAGAGACAGCTAGGGTGCCTCCAGGAGGTTTTTAGCCTACCTACCTACCCTGATCGCCTCCAAGGGGAGGTTTACACCCAAGGATCTTTATTCTCCTCATTTTTTTTCTTTTACAAGACAATTAGGGTGCCCTGAGGAGGTTTTCACCCTACCTACTTGCCCTGGGCACCTCCAAGCGGAGGTTTTCACCCAGGGATCTTTATTCTCCTCATTTTTTTTTTTTCATCTCTGGGCTACCTCAAGAGAGTTTTTTAGCCCCAGGATGGGACTCAAGCATGTCATAAAGGTTTTCACTGGAGTTCTTATTTTATATATATATATATATATATATATTAATGAGTGGGTGAGGTTGAGGTAGAGGTTTGCTCCAATATATATATATATATATATATAGATATATATATATATATATATATATATATATATATATTAATGAGTGGGTGAGGTTGAGGTAGAGGTTTGCTCCACTACCAACACTATTTTACTCAGCTCTTCAATGACTTCTTGCTTGGAGAGGGGCTTCTTGTAGATTTTCAAACTATGCCCATAGAAAAGCATGGGGATGGCTTCCTCATCAATAGTCCTGATCAGAACTGAGCAATTGTCATTGCATTTTTCTATAATGTATGGTCACAACCATCTTTTCCGCAGCTTGCCCTTGAAATCCTTGTACCCTGAGTCATACAACAACACCCAATCTCCTTCTTGGAATTGTTTCTCCTTGATGATTCTGTCATGCCATATTTTCTTCTGCAGTTGGATTACTTCTGTGTGGAGAAAGACCTACAATCTCTATTCATCAAATCCATTAAGCTAGAGTAACCTTTCCCTTTCTGCATGGTTGAGATCTAGGTCCAGTTGAGCTACCATCGTTAGCGTATTGTATTCAAATTCTATTGAAAGCTGAGCCTTCTTTCCATAGACTAGCACATAGGTTGTGAACCCTGTGGTGGTCTTCCATGTGGTGTTGTAGGCCCAGGTGGCCTCAACCAATCGATCTACCCAATCTTTCCTATTTCTACTCACTACCTTAGTTAAAATTACCTCCAAAGCTCTATTGGTGACTTCCACCTGTCCATTGCCTTGTGGATGGTAGGGGGTGGAAGTCCTGTGCTTGATTTTATGATGGATGAGTAGGTCTTCAATCAGATTGGAGGTGAAATGACTGCCTTGATCTGTAACCAGCTCTCTTGGATACCCAAACTTATAGAATATGTTCTCTCTTAAAAACATAGCTACTTTTTCTTCGGTTGCCACCTTGATTGCCTTTGTCTCTACCCATTTTGTCAGATAATCGATGCACAAAATGATGTATTGTTTCTGGTTTTAAGGAGGGTTGACAGGACCCACAAAGTCCATGCCCCACTTCTAAAATGGCTCAAAAGTCACTTGAGGTTGCAAGGGCATCTCATCTTTTGCAGTAGGTTTCCCCATCCTTTTACACTGATCACATTGGATGATATTTCTCCTCACATCTTGATGAAGCGTGGGCCAATAGTAACCTAGTTGAAGAATTCTGAAGGGAGTCCTCTTTGCTGCAAAATGACCTCCATAGGGCCCATAATGACAGGCTAGGAGAATGTTAAAAACTTCCTCCTCGCTGACACATCTTCTCAAAACCTGATCTAGGCCAAGTTTGAAGAGATTGCCCCCAATCGAAGTGAAAGGGACACTTTTCCTCACGATCTTTCTCTTCTCTTTTGAGGACAGGTGTGGCGGGAACTGTGTTGAAACCAAGTAATTCGCTATATCAGCAAACCATGCAGAGAGTATTGAGATAGCGAATAGGTGTTCATCTTGCATATGATCACCCACCATTCCTTCTTCACCTACAGGTAGAGTTATTTTAGACAAAAAGTCAGCAAAAACATTTTCCTTACCAGTCTTATCAACAATGGTTAGATCAAACTGCAACAATAAAAGCAACCACCTAATAATGCAAGCATTCACATCTTGTTTTTTCATTAAATACCTAATTGCAGCATGATCAATGTGTACAAAGGTTTGATAACTTCTGATGTAATGTCTTTATTTATTTAAGGAATTTACTACAGCTAGCAGTTCCTTCTCGGTTACTGTGTAGTTCAACTCCGCCCTTGACAAATTTTTTCTTATAAAGTATATGGCATAAGGTAACTTTTCATCAATTTTCCCTAAGGCTGCTCCTATTGCCTTGTCTGAGGCATCTATGTGAATGTGGAAAGGTAGGGCCTAGTTTGGACCTCTCAAAATTGGGGTAGTAACAACTTTACTTTTCAAGGTATCTTGGGCTTCTTGATAGTTGTCAATCCATATGAACTCGACATCTTTCCCCAAAAGACCAAACAATGGAGAGGCTAGCTTACTGAAATATTTAATGAATCTTCTATAATATCCCGCTAAGCCTAGGAAACTTTAGACATTTCTCACCTTTTGAGGAGGTGGGACCCTTTGGATGATGAAAATTTTGTTGGGGTCCACCTATAATCCTTTGCTGAGAGATTGCATGACCTAGCATGGTCCCTTCAGTCATCAAGAATTCACACTTTTCCGGACTAAGGGACAGGTTCATTTCAATACACTTGTCCAAGACTTTTCCTAGGTTAGACAAAGCTTCTTGGAAGTTAGAACCATAAGGAGTAAAATCATCCATATATATTTCCACTGCATCATGAACTAGTTTAGAGAATATACTCAATACTGCTCTATGGAAAGTGGCGGGAGAATTGTACAAACCAAAAGGAAGGACCCGATATGCAAAGGTATCCCAAAGACAAGTGAAGGTGGTCTTATCTTGTTCTTCCGAGCTGATTTCGATCTGATTGTACTCGCTAGACCCATCTAGGAAGCATAAAAGCTTTTTCCCCGCCAAACCATCTAACACTTGATATATTAAAGGCAAAGGAAAATGGTCCTTCTTGGTGGCCTTGTTCAGTTCTCGAGAATCAACATAGATTCTCCACTTACCATTTTTCTTTGGCACTAGCGCTAAATGAGAGACCCATTCACTGTCAGAGGTGGGGTAGATGAATCCTGCATCTAGTAACTTTTGCAATTCTTCCTTCACAATATATTTAAGGGCTTGATTCATCATCCTTCGAGGATGCTTGACTGGTTTCCAATATTCCTTAATGTAAATGTGATGAGTACAGACTGAAGGCTGCACTCCCTTCATCTCCTTATAGCTCCAAGCGAAGGCATCCAAATGGTTCCTTAATAAGCTACACAATTCCTTCTCCTGAGAGGTGGATAGGGATGAGTTGATTTTAAAGGTTCTTTGTAGGCTGAACACTATATTCTTAACTTAGAGAGAAGTTGGGTTAGCCACACATAAATCAACTAAAGGATTGTCTTGGGTTTTCTTCATTGGCTCTTCTAATGGCAACATACTGGGGGGTGGATTCTGAATCAAGTTTTCAATGAGATCATCCTCAGTTTGTGGTTCCCCCCCCCATGGAAGCTTCTACTGCACACAGTGGTGTAGAATAGACTTCATCCTCATATTCCTCCTCCAACCAAAGCGGTAGATCATGTTCTAACAAAGGTTGGGCAGGAGGGTATAGGACTAGTTGCTTGGACATATGCCCATTCTCGATTGTCATGTTCCTAGCTAGACAACTAATGTAGGCATCTACAGTAGCCAACCAGGGTATTCCGAGGATGAGAGGATACACAGTGAGCTTTGCCTTCAGCTGGAGAACCAGGAAATCAGCAGGGTACTCCCAAGAATCAACAGAGACCATTACATCTTCCACAATCCCTTCAGGGGTCACAGTGGATCAGTCTGCTAATTGCAGTATTGTTGTGGTCTTTTTCAGGGATCCCTGAAGGTTGAGCTTGAGCATAGTGTTGTTGGTAATCACAATAAGGGTAGCCTCCAGATCAATCAGGGTATGGGGTATCATGGTGCCATTGATGTGGACATCAACTACTGGGCTTCTAAGGTCTAGATACATCAGACAGATTACCTGCGCCAACATTAGTTTAGACAATTGTCCTATGACTTTGATGGTTGGGGCATCTCTCTTGTACCTACCTGGATGCCTGAAGCACTTCTCTTTGATCATCTTGTTGTATCTAGGCACATCCTTTAAGGCTTGGAGAAGTGGTATCTTTACACATAATTGTTTCAATTCTCCCAGAAGTTCAGTTTCTTTTGGGGTAGGCTGTGTTGTTCTGGATAATCTCTTAGGAAAGGGTGGAATTGTTTTTGGTTCACTTTCCTCTTTATCTTCCTCATCCTCCTTAGGGGGAGGTTGGCTATCTGGGAGAACCTTCCCAGATCGTAGGTTAATCTCCTGAATCTCCACAACATAGGTTGGCCATGATGGTTCCCCACTATATACGTGTTGATCCTGTGTGTTATTTGGGTTCGAGTTCGGTTGAATAGGCATTTGGGGTTGCGTTGGTGGAGTAGGAGGCAACAATTGTGGTTAAGCAGGTGGTGGAGGCAAAAGAGTGGGAGGAGATTTGTACTGGGACCTCCACCCCTAATGAGGTGCATTCCATTGAGGCTGTGGTTGAGCATAGGGTTGAAATGAATAGGTGGCTAGTTGGGCATGATATGGAGATGTGAAGGACCAAGGAGGAGGCATGGACTAGGAAGGATGAGCAGGGGGAGCCGAAGAAGGTATGTATGTTACTTGGTTGGGGTTGTAGTATGCCTGAGATGTCCCTTGCATCCCCTACTGGCATGGTCTAGGTCCATGCGGCCTCTTTTGGTTTATGTAATAGATTTGTTCAATGACTCCTTCGGCCCCTTGGTATACAACTTTAAGTCCGGGAAAAGACAAGCACTTGTCTGTAGAATGATTTTCTTCACAGATTGAACAAACCTTTATAGAGTTCAATGGGAATTCATTCCTAGGATGCCTCCCGGTGCATCTAGGGAAAGAAATGGGCAAAGCCCTCTCTACTTCATCTTGTTTCCTTTTGATATGTAAGGCATCCATTTTTATGGCGAGAATTTGCAACATATCACTCTTGAGGTCTTCCAGCATGCTTCCAATTTCACCTTTAATGGATGAATTGGAAGAAAAGGTACTGCTCCAACATTTCCGTTTTTAGCCATTGGCCCTAGAGGAATGTTTTCCTCTTATTCTTCCCCAATAGGTTATTCACATATGTCTGGTTGTCACCTAAGGGTTTTTCTTTATTGCATCCACCGAAGAAGAGAGAAGGTTGGCTGTGTGAAGCAGTGGGGGTGTTGGGCAAACATTTTCCTGAATTATCTCTATTCCTACGAGGCATGAAAGGAAATATTTTTGGTTGGTTTTTGTTTCCTTTCCCCACATTGATAATACCTACAAAACTAAAATTGATCGAACAAAACAAATTGCAATTAATTGAAATGAACTTGCTCAAATGAAATTGCAGAATTGAAGAGGAGAGCAATTGAAATGAAAGTAGAGAAATGACTAATCTACTTTTGCTGAAATGGAAATTGCATAATTGAAATGAAAGCAAGGAAATGACTAATCTTCTTCTGTTGAAATGGAAATTGTAGAATTGAAATGAAAGTAAGGAACTGAGTAATCTACTTTTGCTAGAATGGAAATTGTAGAATTGAAAGGAAAACAAGGAAATGCATAAATTGAAAGGAACACATACTCTACTTTTGCTAAAATAAACTACTTAGAAGAATGTTTAATAGAAAGTAGAAGAAGGAAGTAATCATAAAATACTCTGATGCCTCCTTGGCAACGGCGTCAAAAAGTGGTGAGCACCAGTATTGCAGCAAGAACACTACAACTCCTGGGGCTTCCTACTTTACTTTTATGAACCTAGTAGTTCGTAGCAAACTTAGAAGTGACGGTGCTGTATGCACAAGTACTAGATCTTACTGCAAGTTGAAACTTGCTCAGCAGGTGCAAGATCACTAGGAGCTCAAGCCAACTTCTATGAGTTTCCTAGAGAATCTTTAACTGTGATGAAAGAAATATAACTCTACAAAGACTATTCTACTTGTAGAAAGAGAAAGAAATATGGAATGTAAAGCAAACCCTAATTTTTCCAACTAACCCTACTTTTGCAGAAAAGGAGATGAAAACTGATGAAATGAGTGCCATTGACTATTGAAAAGGTAAATTACATCTATTCAATCTATTCCTAGAAGAAAATGAGAAAAGAACATATTTTTTCATTTTTATGTGTTTTATGTGAGATTGTTATGCATGTGATTTTGTCTGCTTGTGACTGTGGTAGAGGTTTGGTTGCGATGGAGGGTGGATTTGGTTTTTGGGAGGTGTAAGAAGGTGTGTAGGGGTCCTAAGAAGCCTCTGGTAACCTTCTAAAGACTTCCCCTGCAATCAGACTTCGAAAAATCACTCAGAGGAAATTCTATAGGAGGCTGCAGGGGATTTACAGGAGGATCTATAGGAGGATGCAAAGAGATATTTTTATAGGTTTTAAGAGTGGAACAATTGTGGGAAAGGTAGCTAAAGACTAGATGGATGTGTTGAGGTGTCTGGGGCATAACAAGGAGGATTAGGGAAGAACATGATGGTTGGATTTGTTCAAATGACGAGAGGAAAGCTTATGGAAAAAGTGCAGAAAGTAGGGCAGATTCATGAAGGAATGTGAATGACTTGTGAAACCTATGAGAAATGAGATGATGCTAGCTGCTTTATTGATGTATTATGAGCTAAGGTGTGTTGTAAGATATTTTCACATTTAACTACCAAAACTGAGCAAGAAAAGGACTAGCTGCACCAAGAAAATAGAACCATATCTCTTGTTAACCTAATTTCTTACTTAGAAACATAAAGTGTTGAAAAGTACCCTACAAATAGAAATATTACAAAGAGATTTATTACAGAAATAGGAAATAATATTCAAAAAATGAATCTAAAGCAACGCTTTAACTTTTCAAATTAAATCATCACAGTAGAAATTGCATGGAAGAAGCAAAACTATGCTTTTGGTGGTAGCAATGGCGCTTTGACTTCAAATCATGGCCCCAGGAAGGGAGAAAGGAGATCAGGGCCTGTTGTTGGCCTTTTTGAATCTTAGCCTATCACTGTATTAACCTAATTTAGCAACTGAAACAAAAACATCTATGAAAACCATCAAAAGGAACCTATTCTAAACAAGGTAAAATGAATCTATGTAACAGAAATTAACTCATGAACTGAAGAAAAAACATATAAGTACAAAGCAAGAGGCACTGGGTAGCTTGGGTTGGGCCCTAACCCAAGAGATTCAGCCCTCTAAAAGAAATCAGTGCTGGCTTAGAAAATATGTCATCTCCATTATCAAAATAAAAGTCACATTATATAAATTGTTCACAAAAATAATCTCGAAAATGAGTTGAACAAGAGCTGCACAAAAGTGCGAAAATTCTACTAATAACTGGATAAAATACTAAGGCTCTAAGCCTCCCTATTTATACAAGTGGAGTCCCCCAAGAGCTCTCCTAAAATCAAGGGGCTCAGCTTCCCAAAACTAGAGATAGACAACAATTCTTCTTGACTTGCTCGATTGCCCCTTGGATGCATCGATGTGGTTGTTTATGCTCCGAGTTTCTGATGGATGATTCAACATAGGGAGTCATAAATGAGGGGGACACCCACCTACAAATCCTATCCCTTATTTTCCTCGAATATTGGCTGCCAAATGCTCATTAATCCTTTGACTTTGTCCAAACTTGACCAAAAATCTGCATAAAACACACATTAGACTTCATGGCATAATGTCTAACCCAATTCACTCTATTACCATAAATATAATAAAAAACATGGAATAAACTAATGAGAATGGTGGATTAAGTTGAGTTAAGAGGCAAAATGAACCCATATAATTACCCATTTATGGGGCTTATCACTATCGTTGACTAACACATGCAGGTTTTGATCTAAAATAAATTGTGATTCCCAACATAAGGTAGTAGAAGCTACAACATCCAAGGAATCATGGAAAATCTTGGAAGTGTAATTTGATGCAAGGAGGAATAATAAAGTTGAGGATGGTAAGGTTGTACAATCTATTTTAGTGCTGCTTGAAGATGAAAATGAGGATGGATATGTAGCAGTGAATCTATAAAAAGCTGAAGAGTTTGGTGAATCTCACTTGAAAGTGGATCAAAATGTTGATTGTGTGTTACCAGCAGGAGCTAATGTTAGCATATATAATTCTACCAATGGAGAAGCAACTGATTCAGTGGATCCAACAATTAAAATTATTGATGTTAACTTTGATGAAGAAAAATTAACTAACGATGAGTGATTGCATATGATGCACGAGAAACTTCTTATTGATATGTCGCTATTTGGTGAGATAAGACCACTGGTGTCTAGAAGCAAAGTGGAAGAAAACTTGTTTGCAGAAGCAGAGGTGGAGAATCAAGATTATGGGGCATCGACAAAGTCAAATAAGGAAGAAGAGAAGAAATCTCTCATTCAAAGTATATTGAACAAAACCAATATGGTTCCAAATATGCTTTTTCATATAAACTTAATATCGATTTTGTGTTTGCATATGTTAGAAGGAAACGAGAAGAGGAAAAAAAATATAAAGAAGAATTTAAGTTCCTTGAATCATGGCTTGGAACACCATTTGTTGATGATGTCTACATAGAAGTTGCAACAAAGAATGTTGAGACAATATCGATGATGTAGAAAATCAAAATTTTAATGAAATTTTAATGTATTATAGTCTTGAAGAGATAAAATTATATTATGAACTTATGTTGCAGCAAATTGATAATCAGAAGATTGATGATAAGAAACAAACTATAGAAGATGACATCTGGCAGCAGTCAACATACAAGAATATTTTCGAAGACGTATTGGACATCCATGGACAACCTACAATGATTTTCTTTGTTTTACGATAAAGAAATATATCATGGTGGAAGAGTTGCAACATCAATTGAAGAAACTGAAGTTTGGAACCTATAGAAAAAAGGATAATATGAAACAATTCATAGGATATAAGATCTCAAAGAAAAGGAATAAGATATCTAGCTAAATATTTGATGTGAAAGTTTTTGAGTCATTGTTAGCTCACCTGGGACTTAGAATAGCAGGCATGTTTAATTTATGTTAAGTCATGGTTAATTTATTGGTTTTAATTAAGGGTGGGTGTTCGAAATAATTACAACCACCTACCAATTCACCAAACACCTCTTGCATCACCTCACCGCCATTAACTATCTAGTGTTGAAGAGGCACCACCGCCATGTCTTGTTTAGTTTCAAAGGGGCAACGCTACCTAGACTCATTCGAACTCGGAGAGGCAAAACTATTTTTTTTTAAATATATATAACTGAATTAGTTTTTTGTATAAAGGTAGATTATTAGGCATAGAAAGATTCACAGTTCGAACGCACAGTCTAAGTAGTTGTAACACAATTATAGTTGCTTTTTCATTTCATTGTTATGGAACTTTATGTAGTTTCTTTTGTTAGAAATTGTAGTTTTCTTTTTTATCTGACATTTCATTATGTTTTATGGGTTCACGACCTAGTTGTTGGAGAGGTGGTCACTCGCTGGATGGGGGGATGGAGTCGAGGGTAGGATGGTACTATCCCTGGCTGGTGTATAATTTGGGGTTCTCAGATTTTTCCTTTGTTATAGTGAAACTACTGTCAAGAGGTGGGAAACTCATTCTAGTGGTTCTCACACTCCTTGGAGCTTTGGAACTACAAGGTAATGTTCTATTTTTAGAAGGAACTTCAACGGGAGATGGGGACAGTTTCAGGAGCATCGAATATGGATTTTGTGGAGTTCCCAACTCATTACCACAACTAACCTGACACAAATTGGTGGGAATTTTTTGGCACCAAAAATATCGCCATTTACTACCAAACCAACTCCAAAACTTCCTTAAATGTTGGATCCTCGGGCCTCCTTTTCACTCCATCACTAATGTTTGTTGTTTATTGTTGAGAGCGGGACGATTGAGAGCACACACTTGAGAGCAAAGAGTGGTTCACCCAACGAATAGTGGTTGAGGTTTGTTGTTTAGTGTTTTTTATTTGATACTTGCTTTTTGCTTATTAAATGAGTGTACTCCACTTTATCATCTAAGTGAGTGCCTTAACTAAGTTTAGTTAAGAACATGCGTGTTTCTTGTTTTGTGGTTTTTATTTCTACTGGTAAAGGGCTACCTTTCCTACATTGTTTTGTGTTTTTATTTTCTACTGGTAAAGGGATGCTTTAATATTACCAAAATTTGAGTGGGGATCAAATCGAACTAATTGCATCAAGTTATGCCAAATAGTGTTTGCATTTCACTTTCTTGATTATTCTTTGTTAGTTATTTTGAATTTGATATTTGTATAATGAATTAAAAAATTAAATTGATTTTAATATTTGATTCAATATTAATTTTAATCATTCTAACATACCCTGATATTGTCACATGAAAATGCAGGGAGTTAGAGAATGCTAACACAAATTACCCATCGGTAATGATTCAAACCACTCTTCCACATTCCTCATTAACCATGAAATAGAAATTTCATGAATATATAAAGTAACTTTAGTAGAGGAATAGTAAGTTTTGTAACCATTAATCACCACTCTTGTAGTATATTAAATTAAACGATTTCATGTAATATTGCATCCATTTCATGATTCCCTTAACCACATAAATTAATCACATACTTTACATTATGCAAGGAATCACATCATCAAACTGACATAATAGGAAATCACATCATTGAACACCAATATACCCCGGAAACCCCGTAGGGTGAAAACCAAAAAACGATTAATTTTATTATTAAATGCTCGTTAGGGTCTTCACCCTCACTCAATGGCTTATAAGGGAGTCTATCCCTTAACCATTGTCACACAATATTACAATGAAATATCAATTAAAATATACATACCTAGATAAAATCTATTACAATGATCATGAAACCATTTACCCACAAATGACCACTTTTTATATGCTTGTCGCATGATTGTCCCATTAGTGGACCATCCTGTAGCTTGTACTCATCAACAGGGACCATATTTACCCTGTTGTAGCTTGTACTCATCAACATAGACCATTAATTCTTATCTGCCACAATGTTAAACATAATTTGTCTTTTGCACAAATCACCATGCTTTCCTTTCATTGATGTAATCAACAATCCTTACTAACATGATTAGGTAAAGTATTAATCATTATTTAAAAGTGATATTTTAACATCTATTCATGTGCATACATAAGATGTAAATATAATATCACAACATGCTTCTTTTAATGACATTGTGCGTGTATAAACAAATAATTATCAAGCATGTCAAAATAATTACCCCATTATTATGATCATTCTTGCAATAGTACACATTCATATCCAAAGGGAACCACTGTCACCATCCATTTCACTTAAACGATACTAGAAACTTATCTTTTTGTTTCATACATGTAATTAGATAAAAACTAGTTCGAAGAGAGTTAGCCCCTTAGCTTCTTCTTTGTGCATGTAACTAAGTAATCTTTCTAATACAATAGATGTTCCCTTCTATGGGGAAGCTAATATGATAGACATTATTATCATGCATTCAAATGTAAGTCCCTTTTTAGAAAAATATATTTTACGAGATAAATTGACAAAATTTATTGTGTGCATTGAACATGCATTGTTCTAAATGAGAACTAATGTTTTAGTCATTATTTCTTGCATGTGGATATATGTCTTTTACAAATGAAAACTAGTACAATTTTTCCAAGTAACTACTTGTTTTACTTTCCATAATAATTACTCTTTTCTACACACAAATCCATATTTCTCTTTAAAAGATCTAACACAATAGTTCTACAAATCCATATTTCTCTTTAAAATATCTAACACAATAGTTATATAATCATACATGTAATCAACTACAGTAATCAACTATTGTTTCTATGCTTCTACATATGTGAATATGTGTTATTTCCATATAGTTATTTTCAAGAACCCAACATAGTTTCTCTATCATTTATGTACACATTTTTTATGCATTTGTTCCCAAGAAAGTATCATAACAAAGTTCTCATGCATTTGTTTTCAAAAAAGTAACATAATCAACCTTTCTTTTGGGCATAAGAACTAAGATAATAACAATGGTAACCTTTTATTCATTAAACCATGCAATTAAATCAAACTATCCAATATGAAACACACAAATAATTTACCTTTCTACTCACCAAAACATGTAAGTTTTACAAATCTTACAAATGAATTAACACCATTAACTTACATTTCAAGCACAAGGAAAACATATTCTTTCCAAAAAAGATTGCTATGACTTATATTATCTCTGTTGATTTCATCTATGCATAGCTTATTATAGTTTCTCATAACTAAGTATTCATCTATGCATAGGTTATTATACTTTCTCATAAATAAGTATCTATGTTCATTTCATCTATGCATAGGTTATTGTACTTTCTCATAACTAAGTATTCATCTATGCATAGGTTATTATACTTTCTCATAACTAGGTATTCTTTTCAAAAGGACTCTCTTACCCATGAAAATATTTCACAAATTACCCTCTTTAATCTATATTCACTTCCAAGAAAATGACTTAGATTTTTTATTATTTCATACACTAGTACGAAATCCCTTTTTAAGAAAAGACCATGCATCTTATCTTTTCTTACGTAAAAGACATATGCAATTTTATATAAAGACAAGAAATGTTACTTATCTTTTAATACTCCAAATATATATAATAACAATCTTTACCTATATGCAATAATATATATTTTCTTTACTAAGAAAAATATACATTTTTTCTTTGCCAAGAAAAATATATATAATAACTGTCTTTAATATATTTTCTTATCAAGAAAAAAATATATAATCACAATCTTTATCTACATGCAGTAATCTATTTTCTTTACTAAAAAAACTAACATGAATGTATGTATCAATGTATGCATCAAATTTTCATGAATTGCTTTCTCTTTAAGAAAAATTGTTTAATTTACCTTCAAACCAATGAATATCACAAAAATTAAACTACTAACTTAATCATTTCATCTTTTCATCATCTTCTCAGTGTTTCAAGACCTTATGAAAATATTTTAAAACATTAAATTAATTCACATACCATTTGTATGCAATAACATCTTAAATAGTGCAGAAGAAATTGTCTGAGCTACATCTCTCTAACAACTTTGTCAGACCTTTTTTTTTGCTTCAATTGCCATAGAGGGTTATTGGTCCATCTCATGGAGGCATGAGATGCTCCATCTAGGCCAATGATGCCAGAAAGTAGCAGGCACAACAATTAGTAGAGACATAGGTATAACGAATCCCCGCTACTTCAATGGTGTGCATCATGACCTTTTTATCAGAGAAAAGCGTGTTACCCAGATAGATAGTGGTGCGTGTCATGACCCTTTTATCAAAGAAAAGCACGTTGCCCGGATAGATAGTAGTGTGTGTCATGACCCTTTTATCAAGGAAAAGTATGTTTCTCGGATAGATAGTGTGGTCCATTCCGTCTCAGTCCATCTTGAACTCATAAGGGAGAAAGTGCATCTCGAACTCAGAAGGAAGAAAGCACTTTATAGTTTCTACCTCCTTAATGGCTACATCCTCTAAAACTTATAAATATAATATATCTCTTCTTTCTATAAGAGTGAATAATCACTTTCAGCAAAAATAATACTTTCATGATTTCCCTAAGTGAATCCCATAAAAAGAAACACACTCTCTGCAACTTCTAAATATAATATATATCTTCTTTCTGTAAGAGTAAACAATCACTTTCAACGAAAACAATACTTTCATGATTTCCCCAAAGTGAATCCCATAAAAATATAATATATATCTTCTTTCTATAAGAGTGAACAATCAATTTCAGCAAAATCAATACTTTCATGATTTCCCCAAAGGGAATCCCATAAAAGGAGCCATTGCGTCAGATTTACAAACTAAACACTTTCTCTTTGACAAAATCTGAATGGGATATTTTAGCAGTTTCTTAACAACTACTTGATTTGTAACTAATTTGAAGTAAATTAAAAATATAAATTCTTATTTTTATTAATGCCAAATGGTTCCCTATTTTTATGACAATTGCATCCCTCATTTCCAAGACATAAATCCATGGCAATGAAGAGGCGGTTACCAAAAAAATTCCATTTATATTTTAAACAATTCTTGATGGAAATGGTTTCATTAATAATAAAATAATAATATTATTTTTATGAATATTGTGAGTAATTACCTGGTTGTAATGATGTTATAATCATTATATAAATTATATAACTAAAAAAATATCTTTTATTTTTTTATTTAGTCAAGAGGCTCATTCTATAGCCGAGTATGAGGGGATGTTTAAGAGGCTCATTCTATAGACGAGTATGAGAGGATGTTTAAGATTGTCCGTTCATATCCCCCCCTTTAAAATAAAAAATAAAAATTATCTTCTAAATAGAAAAATAATGTTGGTTATGATTTTAAAAAATGAATAAAAAATCTGTTCTATATAAAAAAATTAATATAATAATAGAAGTAAACAAAATGTGTGAATTTCTTTAAATATTATTCTTTTCAAAAAGAGATTTAAAAAAACTATTTCAATATCTATGTTAACTAATTAGAATTCATATCTATCTATATATAGAAAAAAGAAAAAAGATTTTATGGCCTAAATCTTTATTTGGTCCTATATTTCAATATCTATGTTAACTAACTAGAATTCATATATATCTATATATAGAAAAAAGAAAAAAGATTTTATGGCCTAATTTGGTCCTATATATACTCTATATTGTATTTTTCACTCTAAAAAGGTTTTCATGCGAAGAAATTTGATCCCTCTTGGCTCATGTTAGATGCCTACTTAAGAAGGATATATGCTCATTATATAATATTACTGCTTTCGATTAGTCATTTCCTATAAATTTTTGGTAACCTCTAGTAGTTCCAATACTCATACCCAAGTACCCAACATTCCCACATTCTAGAAACTCATGCAACATAAAATTCTTTTTCCCATTTCACCAATATTGTGTCAAAGAAGACGACCCCAGAGAGGTGGGGACCTTGGGGACACCTCGGGGATAGTACTTGTAACCAATTTCCCAATGTTCCCATATTCCATAAAGTCATGCAACATAAGATTTTTTTACTCATTTCACCAATGTTTGCGTCAAAAAGAACAACCCCAAAGAAGTGGGGACCTCAGGGATAAGGTGTTGATCATCCAATCATCTAGTAAGGAGGGGCAAGAACTAGAGCAAATGCAAGGCGACTCGCTTGGGTATACTTGCCTTGCTCATTTGACTCCATAGAAACCCAAATAAACATAAGTGTTAGCAGACGTGGAGCAATTGGCTCAAGTTAGGCATAATGACTGAATGAAGTTGTTATCTTCCTCAACCACATACAACGTAATGAGTTTCCTCAATGACATACAACGTAATGAGTGGGACATTTTAGACTCACCAATATCTCTTGGAAGAGGTTGGAAGCAACCTCAAGAAAGGATGGATAATTTCAACGGAAGAATGGCCTACATGGAGTGTCATGTGCATAATTCTTTCTTCCACCCTCGGAAACTCACTTTCGAGACAATTTAAAAGGTGAGTGATGACACCGCATTTGATTTTTGAGTAGTTTTGGTTCTTATATTGATGTGGGTGTCATTTTGCTCCCACTTGATGGCCAATAAATTTGGTAAAGGTGACACCTTGGTTTATGTGATGAAATGGTTTATGATGTAACTTTGTTATCAAATAATCAAAATCATGAATTAAAAAAAAGTTAAAAAAAAAAAATTAATGTCCATACAACTATAAAATAACAACAAATAAAAAATAGATAAGTTTTAGTTTATTAAATTGTAATTTTTTTATTAATAAAATTAAAAATAATTTATATATAAAATACATAATAATAATATAACTTATTTTAAATAAAAAATTAATATTTACATTAATATATTATATTATATATATGATATTAAACAATTCCACTTCAAAAACAAATTAAGATTTACAGTAATATATTATATTATATATATGATATTAAAAAATTACAGTTCAAAAGCATATATGGTAATTAAAATGTAAGTTAAGTTATAAAATACTAATGTTTATGGGTCAATTATAGTTATTGGCAGTTGTTTTTTCACTTAATTTTAGCGGTTGGTAAGTATGATCTCTCTATTTAAGATATAGTCATGATCTTATTCTTCAACTTGTTCTCATGATGAACCACACTTCTTGGTGCATATATGGTAATTAAAATGTAAGTTAAGTTATAAAATACTAATGTTTATGGGTCAATTATAGTTATTGGCAGTTGTTTTTTCACTTAATTTTAGCGGTTGGTAAGTATGATCTCTCTATTTAAGATATAGTCATGATCTTATTCTTCAACTTGTTCTCATGATGAACCACACTTCTTGGTTGGAAACACTTGTGGACAAATGTACTATCATATAATTTAGCCTGAATTTTTTTTTCTCATAACGTAATATGGATCACAAAAATCTCAATTCAATTAATACATATTTAAAATTTATAATTTGAAAATTAAAAAAAAAAATCATATTTAAATTTTATATTGTAAAGATGGATGTAAAATAATAATTAGGAGATGACACCAAACCTAGAGAAGCCCATCGGGAAATATGTTATATTTTTAGCCGGTTTGTAATGTAGTCATGTAAGAATTTGGAAGCAAAACCTATCCAACCAGACGACTGCATCAACAAACAAATCGAGAATGAAGTCCGTAGACGTTGCACACGGTAGTGCACAAAGGATCGGAAGCAGCCTGCGGCCAGCCCGCTTTACATAACACGTAGAGGCAGAATACGTTACATGACCGCATGACAAGATATGCACGAAAAAAATGAAAAGTCAGGAGTACGTCTAAAGAGGTAGAGGAATTGGTCAAATGGTTAAAATTTAGGTGAAATTTTAAAAAATTGTAAAAATAATGTTGGAATAATGTTTTTTTAAGAAATAGATTTAACACCATAAAAATAAACTTATAAAATTTTAAACTTATAAAATATTTAAAAAAAAATTTAAAGTTTAATAACTCTAATTTAAATTTACAAAACAAGAATTTCCCTCACTTTCCGGCCAACTCCTCCACCGAGTTAGACTACGGGGAAAAGTTATGGCACAAGATGAGTCATCAGGCGCGGAGCTAAAGTGCCATGAGAGAATATGAACGCGGGGCGGTATTGCAGAAGCAACGTACTGATATATCTGGTCTTAAATTTCGTTCCAAAAAAATGGCAATCCTTGAAATTCCTTCAGAGATCATCTATGATCCAAGCCAAGCCAGTTAAGTACAGGAGAAAGATCGTTCAACATAGACCTCGAGAAACTATTGGACAAGCATTATGGAGATGTTGTCAACCCAAAAAAAATGGAAGGCCCTTCAAGATAAGATAAACGACATTAGACCCCAAACCCAGCTAAGGAGTTAGCAACGAGCGTATCTGCTCGGCTCAGCTGATTCTTTTGCCGATGAAGCCAAACCATTTGAATACTGGGCTGTCATACGAGAAGATCCTTTCAAATTTCGTAACAGGGACAGTATGCAAAAGTACGTAAATTCTCTCTCTCTCTGGGTGAAAGACGGCATTCACGATTACGGATCCCTGTGGAAGGCTCTAAATCTTCTTCGGCTCAATTGCCAGTAGAGCGTGGTGAACAAAACCCTATTTCGTTCTGTTAATGGAACCCTAACTCTTTTTGAAGCCCTGAGCCGACATTTTAACGCCGACGGACTGACGACCGGAAACGTTACCGAAGTCGAGATTAATTTGTGTCGAGAGATAATGAAGCTCCTCGAGATTTTAGGTTTGAGCGAGGAGAACATATTCTTTATTATCTCCACAGAGAGTTTCTTCGGCATCCTGCGCGTCCTCTACTATGAGGGCGTCTACAAGAAAGATATTGTCAGGGTTTGCGCGCCGTGTACACGATCTTTGAAAATGTATGCGTTAACGTACCGTACTTACAGAAGTTCTTGGAAATAATCTGTTCCCGCTTGCAGAGTCCAGAGGCGCACAGTGATGAATTGTCCCTTTCTGCGGATGTTTCTGCGACTCTCTGGCAGTCACAACCTGGCAGCGTCCATATATCTGCTCACTAAAGCACCGGGGACTCTGGTTTCTCCTTATTACGATGATAGCAATTAGGGCGATTCAAGCGCTGCTCTTGAGAAGGTGCCGAAGGTTCTGTGTGGGCTCTCCGCCAAATTTGGGGACACCATGGTTGAGTATATGAGCAGAGAGCGGTTGGGCGTTTTGGGCCAATTTAAAGGCACCCGCTCCTGCGCTTAAGACCAGGCGGCCGATCGTTCAGCGGTAAGCACCGGCTGTTTGCGGTGCTGTTCCCCAAATACATTTACGAGAAGCAGCCCTGAGATGGAGGGACGCTCGAAGACTTCAAACTTCTTTGGGATTTCTCAGTGAGCGCCCTTGCAAAACACTACCTCTTCAACGGTCGTCCAAGCCTGCAGGAACTGGCCGACCAGTTGGTTCTCCTGCTCCTAAATTGCCCACAAGCTGAGGCTGTCCTGGCTACACTTTTCGACTGTGTAATTGCGGAGCTTCCCGACTCATCAATTCCGATAAAGCATGAAAACAAAGAAGCATTCTCTTCTTGTTTATTTAATAGATGTAATCTGTGAAAGATAGTGTCATTTTCTCGACAACCATTTCTTCAAAAACAAAAACACGTCTCTAAATTATTGTCCGAGTAGTCTAAACGACTTCTCTTATTTTATTTTAAATAAATTTATTCGAAATGGGTTGAAAATTGATTAGAATTGTTAATTGAAATGGTTAATATTATCTAAATTATTTGTATATTAATAAATCTAATTTAGACTAATCAGAATATAAAGAGGAATATAACATTTAAATTTTATTCTTTAATTTTGCCTGCTACATTTATTTATCCTAAGTTTAAATAATTATATTTATTGGATCCAGAAGGCCTTTACAGTTAGTATCGGGTAGATGTCTACGTACAAATACCTAATATTTAACTTAAATACTTAAGTTATTTAACATAAATATTTAAGATTTACAAAATATTAAATGTTATATAGAGTTTACTATAGTGGAGATGTTGTAATGTAAATAATTAAATTTTAAAGTCAATTTATTATATTGTAATTATGGTTGGATAAAAAGTAGATAGATAATTAGAAGCTATAATTTTCAATGTTAAATTAAGAATGATTGATAGATAAATCATTTTACAGTTTTTTTGGCATGAACTAATAAATTGAGATATAAAGTAAATAATTAAATTGTTTGCTCAAACACAATAAATTATGAAGAATAATCTAAAATTTTACAATTCTACTCCTACATATACCATACAAAAACATATATAATAGTTTTTTTTATAAATTATTCTTATCCATTTAAAAAAGCTTAGGCAGAAATTTAGTGTTTACCACTAATATGATCCATTTCTGACCCCTCATGTCAAAATGCCTCATCACAACCAGCATGTCAAATCCATTCACGGATGTTGCATGAGTTTATGGAACGTGGAAATGTTTGGAACTGGGGTATGGGTGTCGGGAATGGCTAGAAGTTTCCCCAAAATTTATCAGAATGGCTAATGGGAGTGATAATATTATATAATAATAAAAAAATAAAAATATAAAATATTTTAATTACATAATCTATATAATAATCAAAATTAATATTGAATTAAAATATTCAAATATTAAAATCAATTTAAATATATAAATACTAAATATGTAATCTCTCTTTTATATAAATATATTCTTTGGGTGTCTCTAGCCTCTCTCTTTTATAGATAAAAAATATTAAAATGTTAAGTTCGTTATGACACATGACGAGTCTCTCAAACAATCTCGCTTCAAAATACAAAGGAACAATTTTGCATATTTTTTTCTAGTTATTCTTAAGAGAAAAAGTAAAGAAACTCTAATGTTTAAGAATTAACTGCCCATACAATACACACACACAATCTTCTATCATATATATACATCAACAACAAAAAGAAATACTCATAAGCATGACATCTGAGATATCTCCCTTACATCGAGGTGCCACACACTTCCTTAACCAATCAAGAGATTGATCCAATTTCTCAATTAAGGATATCAGTGTTAAGGATATCTTTGGCCTTTATTCCTTCGAAGGTTTCAACTTAGGCTGATGTTTTGTGCACAGTTCAACACATTTCTCTACAAGATTTGTATTCCCCAACCCCAGGGAATGCTGGAACTAATAAAAACAATCTTCAAAACTCCTAGAACTTTCCCAACCTCCCATTGTAGCTCCCGCTGAATAGGGAATATTCCCATAGGGTTCCGAATCTCCCAAGAGCGTGGGAACCATTGGAACGGGTTTCCCAACTCTTGGAAGTAGTTCCTGTGTAACAGAGCAATACCATGTAGAATCGAATGAACGAGTGAATTAGCAAACTAGTATACGGTCCATGATATGAAATCGGTCCACCTTGATAGTACTCTTCCTATCCACACTGATTATCCTTTATATTGAATGGTATTTTTCTATTGTCAATAATCAGTGTGATCATTTTTTTGTTAAAATAAATTAATTAGCAAAATCATATTTACCAATGTAATTGATATAGGTGGATAGGTTTATATGAAGCATATATACAATCACATTTATAAATATAGTTGATATAGACCCATAAACATATATCAAACCACATTAATAATTATTATTTATTTTTTGAAAACTGGCTATTTATTATTAATAATAACTATATTCTTATATATTTATGATTATTATATTAATATTATATTATATATTGAAATAATATTAAGTTAATGTATAACATTTTATTTAATATTATTTAATTTTAAATTATTTAATATAATTTAACTATTTAATAATAATAACGATAATAACTCTTCATTTCTATCCATTATACAAAATATTCATAAATATATTATAATAATAATAAAAATAATAATAATAATAACTTATTATTCATTTTATAAAAAATTAAATAAACCATTACTTATTTTATTAAAAAAAATTAATATTACTTTTAATATATATATATATATATATATATATATATATATATATATATATATATATATTATTTTATTTTATAATAATAATAATAATAATAATAATTATAATTATAATTATAATTATAATTATTTAATAATAATAATTAATGTAATTTTACATAATAATAATTAATAATGATAATAATTAATTCTCTGTCACAATCTGATGTTGGACCATGATTAACACTCGTTGATTTTCATATTTAGACAATCTTTGTCACAAAGTGACATTTGTGCATGGTTGACCATGGTTGGTTATTATTCACCATGTTTGACCCAAAGGAATAACAGACCATTGGGATTAATACTATAAAGCCACGAACTATAAACCTAACGCAATAATATTAAACCCTATGAATGTGAACCCTTAGATCAAGAAAGCCAAGGCACTAGCATTCTAAAGGAAAGGGAATAGTAAGCCCAAGGGATACAAATTATAAGCCGAATGTATGTAAACCCTAACATAATAAACCCTAATATAAATATGTTTGAACATGGTTGATTTCCATATAGAGACAACATTATCACAAAGCAACCTTGCACCATGGTTCACCATGGTTGACCATGATTGATATTATAATGCAAGGGATTGATATTATAAACCCAAGGGAACAATATTAAACCCAAGGGACTAATATTATAAACCGAACATATATAAACTCTAAGATAAATATTATAAAGACTAAAATAACCATGATTGACGATGATTGTTTTTTACATTGAGACAATCCTTATCACAATGTGATTTTCAACCATGGTTGACCATGGTTGATTTTCATATCGAGACAATCTTTGTCACAATGCGGCGTTGGACTGTGGTTGATCAGGGTTCATTTTCATATGGAGACAATCTTTGTCACAACATGACCATGTTTTATTCTATAAAACATGGTTGACCATCATCAACCATGGCTAACCATGATTGTCCAAGATTTTCCATTATTTTATATGGTGAATTTTTTTTTCATAATGCTAGATCTGACCACGATTGACCATGGTTGATCATGGTTGACCATGATTGATATTATAGACCTAAGGGATTGATATTATGAATCCAAGAGAAATAAAAACCCAATGGATTATGAACCCAAGGGAATAATATTAAACCCAAGCGACTAATATTATAAAGCCAACATTGGTGAACCCTATATAAATATTACCAACACTAAAAGAAACATGGTTTATTTTCATGGTAAGACAATCCTTGTCACAATGTGACATTCAACCATGGTTGACCATGGTTGGCTATGATTGACAATAGTTTACCATAATTAATATCCTAAACCTAAGGGAATAATAAACCCAAGGGATTCATATTATAAACCCAAAGGAATAATAATCCAAAGGGATTAATTCAAAAACCCAGACGTATTATGAACCCAGGGGAATAATATTAAACCCCAACGACTAATATTATAAACCAAAGGTATATAAACCCTATGATAAATATTAAAAATACTAAAAAAACATGGTTGAGAATGGTTGATTTTCATATTGAGACAATCCTTGTCAAAATGCAACATTGGACCACGGTTGACTATGGTTGAACATGATTGATTATGTTGACCATTGTTGAGTAATATTAAACCCTAGGAATATGATCCCTTAGATCAATAAACGCAAGGGATTGATATTATAAAACCAAGGAAATAATAAACCTAAGGGATACAAATTATAAACCCAATCTATATAAACAGTAACATAGCTACTATAAACCCTAAAATAAACATGCTTTACCATGGTTGACCATGGTTGATTTCCATATTATATTAATCTATTGTGATATTGACATAATCATAAATAGTTAGACCAATATTTAACCCTTAATAATGAGGTTTTATAAAACCAAGAGATTATTAATATTATAAATACAAGATATCAATAAGCCTGAGGCATTATTAATATTACAAACCCAAGACATAAATATTATAAGAAAAAATGATAAATAAACCTAAGGAATCAATATACCCAAGGAATCAACAAACTAATATTAGAAACCTAAACAATTAATAAACCTTAGTAATTAACATTTTAAACCATGTTAATAATAAACCTAAGGTGATGGCTGCTATCTCAACAAACCATAGCGTTGGTACAAGGGAAAACAAATCGTTGCTAGCTCAGCAAGCCACATTGTTGGTACAAGGGAACAAAAAATCGTTCCTATCTCAGCAAACCATAGTGCTGGTATAAGGGAACAAAAAATCATTTTTCCCCAGTTTCAAGATCTGCAAACACACGTGTTGCTGCAAGGGAACAACAAATTGTTTTTCCAGTTCGAACTTATTGAAACACATGCGTTGGTGAAACGGAGCATCGAGTCTTTTTTCTAAGCCACACAGTCTCTAAAAACATAGTTTAAAGATCCCTTTGTAACTCCTCAACCAATGATATTTTTAGAAAATCGCTCGCTTAGTACCAAATAGACCCTGCTCCGCACAGAATCCTGATGCCATAATTTTGAATTTCATCTTCCTTTGATCAGAAATTGACCCACAAATTTGATGATGGTTTTCCCTTATGAAAATTTTCTCTTCTATTAGCTTCATACAGAGTGCTCTGTATTCTCAAATTTGTAATGTAAATGACTCTTTCGAATACACAATCTTGGATGCAAAAGCACTGGATTAGAATATTAACTGAAATGTGATTCTCAAGGTTCTCATTTAAATGTAAATAACAAAGAAAATACAATGCATGAATTCCTCATTCAACATAGAAATTCAAAGACCAAATCACTTTCAACCTCGAGATATTAATATTATGGTTTACAACCTCATAAATGCATATGCAAATAGCTTTCTCACATACACTTACAAGTTCGACTTGTTGATAAAAGAAAACTACTGGTCTAAGAAATGTTGTTCAGTTAATTTCAATTACACCATTGAGAAAAAACAACATGCCTCTCTCCCACACCAAAAACTTCCAACCAAAATTTTCCTCCTCCCTCAAAAACTAAAAGCAACTATCGAGGAAATGAGTTCATGGATGTGAACCAAATTCCTTTAGTGCTAACTACCTACTAGCTATAAAATCATTACTTTTAACTATATATTCCTAACTAATATTAACTAAATATAAAAAACATTTCACAAATAAACTTTAAAATGTTCTAGCCTTGGCATGTGACCAATCCATCACATTGTCAGGATCTTGGTCTAACTTTAATAACTTATCATTTTTTATGTGCTCGTCCTAATACACCTGCATCAAACTGCCCAAGAAAGAAAAAATTTATGAGCTCCTATGTTATGAAACCAGCTCAAGGAAAAGATAGAAAAGATAGATCAATGCCTTGGAATTCAGCCTCTTCGAGGGGGAAACCTCCTTTACATTACATAAATGAACAATTTTTGGATGATTCAAATGACAAAACCTCCTTTCTATATATAGGAGTCTAAGGAATCACAATATAACCCAGTCGACCTAACAATAATAATATAAAGCCACAAAAATAACAATAGAGTGATTCTATGGGGCACAGTAATCACAATATGGGGACAATAGGGGCACAACAATATTAATAAGGGATACAACTACAATAGTAATGGGGTGATCACTAGTATTATAGGGACCCAACATGCCCCTCTATTTCAAAAAAGTGTTTTCCTCAACGCTTGAGTAGTTTTGGATGCTTTTGTATGAAATTCTCATCCTCCCATGTGGAATCTTCAGTGGATAAGCTCTTCCACTTGATAAGATACTCTGAAATTGATCGATTTCATAGCTGTCGAGTTCTTTATTTCTATGACTGCTTCCGATTCCAATATAATTCTTCCTTACTCGTCAAATTCTGGAAATATTGTTTCAACTAGGAGCTTGTCACCTATAACCTTCTTTAAACATGAAACACGGAAAACTAGGTGCAATCGAGAAGCTGCAGGAAGCTCCAATTTGTATGCCATAGTACCAATCCTTTGCAACACCTTGTACGGACCATAATACTTTGGTGATAATTTAATATCCTTCTTAGCTTGCTTGAGGGATATTTTCTTATATGCTTGTAGCCGTAGGAATACCCAATCACCTACATCAAAACTTCTTTCGCTGCGATGTCGATCTGCCTGTTGTATCATTCTATTTTGTGCCAACACGAGGTTATCCTTTAAGAGTTGGAAAACCTGTTGTTGATGTTCAATGTGATGTTCCACTGCTTGAACCTTAGAATTTTCTCTTAAATATGATGTGATGGATGGTGGTTGATATCCATAAAGTGCCATAAATGGGGTCATTTTTGTTGCTGTGTGGAAGCAAGTGTTATACCACCATTCAACCAGAGGCAACCATTTCACCCATTGTGTCTATTTATCAGAGACAAAGCAACGAAGATATCCTTCCAAACATTTGTTTACTATTTCAGTTTGCCCATTAGATTGAGGATGATAAGATGAGCTATGAGCTAACTGAGTACCAAGACAAGAAAATAATTTTGTCCAAAAATTTCTAGTGAAAATGGGATCTCTGTCACTTACAATAATCATTGGGTTTCCATGTAGCTTTTGAATTGTTTCCATAAATGCAGTAGAAACTGTAGTCACTTTATATGGATGTGATAATGCACAAAAGTGTGCATAATTGGTAAGTCTGTCAACTACCACCATGATGACACTCTTTCCCTCAGACTTGGGTAAACCTGTGATAAAATCCATTGAAACCTCCTCCCAACATTGGCTTGGAATGGATAAAGGTTGTAATAGACCCAATGTCTTAATTGTTTCAACATTACTTTGTTGGCAAATCAAACATTCTGCCACAAACTTTTGAATATCTGATTTAAGGCCATCCCAAAAAAATTCCTTCTTAATCCTGTGGTAAGTTTTTAAAATCCTGAGTTCCCTCCTAAGGGAGAAGTGTGCAATTCCATAAGAATATTTTGTTTTAGTTGGGAATTCTTATAGAGGTATAAGCGATATTTGTACCATAACGAATCATTTTTCCAGCTAAATGGATCAGATGTATTGGAATCTTGTTGTAACTTTCGAATAAGTGCCCACACTTCTTCGTCATTCTTCCATTCCTCCCTTGCTTCGTTTATCCAATCTGGTTGGATAATGGAAATGGCGCACAACAATGCTTCCACATCCTCATCCTTTCTTAAGAGTGCATCTGCCAGCACATTTTGCTTCCCTTTTTTGTAGATGATTTCAAAGTCATAACCCAACATCTTTATGACCCACTTTTGTTTCTCTTCAGAGGATAATCTTTGTTCTAAAAAGTATTTAAGGCTATCATGATCTGTTTTAACCTTGAAGTGCCATCCTATTAAGTAGGGTTGCCATTTCTTAAGTGCATGGAGTATTGCCAACATTTCCTTCTCATAAATAGCTTTGTGTAAAAACTTTCCCTTGATTGGACGACTTTCAAAAGCAATGGGTCTTTCATCTTGCATTAAAATTGCACCAATTCCATTTCTTGAAGCATCACATTCCATAATAAAGTTTTTTGTGATGTCTGGTAGCTAAGACTGGTGCCTGGCACATTGCCTCTTTAAGATGTTCGAAGGCCTTTGTTGCTTCTCGAGTCCATGAAAATGCATCTTTCTTCAATAATGTTGTTAGAGGTGCTGTTATTCTCCCACAATTCTTAACAAACTTGGGATAATACCCTTTCAACATGAGAAACCCTCGCAGATTTTTTATGGATGTGGGGATTTTCCATTCCTTAATGGCTTTAATTTTGCTAGGGTCTACCTTAACTCCATTAGATACAATATAACCGAGATATTACACCTCTTGTACTCCAAAGTAACATTTAGATCTTTTTGCATATAATTGTTTCTCCTCCAATAGTTGTAGCACCCTGTCAACATGTTCAACATGATCCTTCCAAGACTTGCTGTAGATTAGTATATCATCAAAAAATACTAACACAAATTTTCTAAGGAATGGTTTGAAAATGGAATTCATCAAACCTTGAAATGTTGAAGGTGCATTGGTAAGGCCAAAAGGCATGCCCAAAAATTCATAATGACCCTCATGAGTTCTAAATGTTGTTTTTGGAATGTCTTCAGTCTTCATTCTGATTTGACGATATCCTGAATGAAGATCCAACTTGGTGAAGTAAATTGATCCATGCAATTCATCCAATAATTCGTCAATGATAGGAATGTGAAACTTATATTTAATAGTGAGCTTGTTGAGCTCCCTATAATCCGGACACATGCACCATGATCCATCCTTATTGTGCACCAATACTACTGGAGCAGAGAAAGAACATTGACTCAGTTGAATTATACCATCCTCTATCATTTCTGCAACCATACGTTCAATTTCAGTCTTTTGGGCATAGGGATATCTGTACGGCCTGATGTTTGAAGGAACACTTCCTGGAATCAGATGAATAGCATGATCATGATCACGAATAGGTGGGAGACCTTTGGTAGTCTCAAATACCTTGGAATGATTGTCTAAGACTTTTTGGAGATCTAGAGAAATAGATGATTCCAATGTGGAAACATCTAGTGAACATAACTATGAAATTACACCTCTTTTCTCGTTTTTTAGAAGCTTTGTCACACCGTTAGAGCTGATTATCTTTCTTTGTTTCCCTGCAATACCCCTTAAATCAACTTCCTTTCCTTCCACAGAAAATTTCATGAAAAGTTCTTGAAAATTAAAAGCTATTGTACCCAAGGGTTGTAGCCATTGGACTCCTAGTACAACAACAGCACCTCCCATTGGAATGGAAAGCATTGGGCTAGTCAATACATATTCTATCATGGATAACTTGATATTATGGCACTTTCCGGATCAATTTATTGTTCCTCCATTTGCAACCATCACTTGACACTCTGGTGCTAGATATAAGAAGCAATTCAATTCTTTTGCTACCATACAATAAATACTTTTGTGGGTACTTCCTGAATCAATCAACACTATTACCTTTTTCTTCTTGATTTGTCCTTCTATCTTTATGGTTTGAGGAGTGATAATTCCCACCAATGCATTGCAAGATATGGTCTGATTCATTTATTCTTTATCTAGACTTTGTTCCTGGAGTATATCCTCTTCTTTTTACCTTTCTTACTCCTTTTCTTCTTCCTCTTCACAATCTATGTAGAATAATTTCTTCTCAACACACTTATGACCTTTGGTGTATTTTCTATCACAACTGTAAAAAAGCCATTTTGCTCTTTTCTCTTCCAATTTTTGCAGTGTCAGCCTTATAGGTTGTGGAAGACTAGGGGCAATAACACTTCCATCTTTATAGTTGTGAGTAGTGTGCTTCCTGGTTGCCACAATTTTGCTTTCCATTTTTCTTGCTAACCTGAATGCCTTCTCTAATGAATCAGGTTCCCAAAGGCGAAAATCATTTTGGATATTATCCTTTAAAGTCCCTATGAACAAATCAATCCTATGCTCCTGTGGAATATTTTTTACCCTTATGTTCTATTTTTGGAACTCCTCAATGTGTTCCATTATTGAACCCTTTTGTTTAAGACTTATCAATTGGCTAAAAAAAGTGTTGCTTTTTGTATCCTCATAATGTGTCGTCAATTCTTCTGTAAAAATTGCCTAAGTGATAATTTTTTTTACGAGAGAAAAGCCATTAATACCATACAAATTGATTTGGTTCCAAATATAAAGTTGCAATACATACCTTTTGTGTGTTTTGCACATTATTGAGATCGAAAAATTGCTCCATCTGTAATATCCATGTTGCGAGATCCTTGCCATCAAACTTCCTCATATCGATTTTTGGAATATGGTGGGTCTTCGATCCCATATTAGAGTCTTGAAATCATGATTAACATTTCTTTTGTTCGCATCGTGAGTTTCCTTTACTACCTTTTCACCATTAGTAATTATTTCTTGTAGAAAATTTGTCAAATCTGTCTTCAAATCTGCCATGTCTCTCTTCACGTCTGTCTTCAAATCTATATTCAAATCGTCCATCTTAGCTTCCATGCCCTGTATCTTAGCTTATATTAGCTTTTGTGAGTGTGACATTTATTGCACTTGGTCTTGTAATTTTGATATATCATGTAGCATTTTTTCCTCTTCTTCATGATTCATGATAGAGCTTTCAGGTTGCTTACTAGGTGTTTTCATTTTCTTTCCTCGAGTCATTAGTTACTGATAATAATGCTCTATTATGCCCTTTGAATTCCTTCAAAATAAATTTTCAAACCAAGCTTAAGCAAAAATTTAAAAAAATCTACACACCTTTTTTCACTTTGTAGGATCTCAATATTGCCTCTGATGTACCTCTGTACTTTCTGACCATCTAGTTATAAAATTGTGACCTACAGTAGTCCTCTGTGTCCTCTTTCCAATGCCACTAGTGTGATCCAAATTGGATTCTCCAAGGAAGAGTTATACAAAATCTCCCACAGTGACCCAATTATAGACTAGTTCAGTAGAGCAAAATTGTACAACGTGCCACGAGTCACTATCTTGACCTTTGGCTCTGAAAAATATATACAAGAAACTACAGTTCATCCTAATTCTATACCTTCTTACAAAATTTCAATCTGATGCTCAGAGAGAAAGTTATGATGATTTTTCCTAGGTCACCTGTTTGGAATGTAATTCAGGAGTCTACAAAAAGACTAACTTCCTCAGATCATATCTCCACAAATATAGTGTAAAACGTTTTGACATTCGAACTTGAGATGCAGTGCAATTTCTTCTCAAATAGTTTTTTTTTTTAGCTTCTGAAATGTCAAAGAAAAAATTTATAGCAAAAATTCCACGATGACTTGTTTGGAGCAACGAAACCTAGAATCCAAAGCTCTGATAACAAATGTTATGAAACTAGCTCAAGAAGAAGATAGAAAATATAGATCAACGCCTTAGAATTCAGCCTCTTCAAGGGGGTAACCTCCTTTACATTACATAAATGAACAATTCTTGGATGATTCAAATGAAAAAACCTCATTTCTATATATAGGAGCCTAAGGAGTCACAATATAACCCAGCTGACCTAACAATAATAATATAAAGCAACAAAAACAACAATAGAGGGATTCTATGGGGCACAGTAATAACAATATGGGGACAATAGGGGCACCAAAATATTAATAAGGGATACAACTACAATAGTAATGGGGTAATCACTAGTATTATAGGGACCCAACATCCTGTTCATAAGGTCTTCTATAGAATGCCATGCTTTCTCTAGTGTTGCTTCATCCATCCAAGTGGAATCCTCCATCGAACGATATTTACACTTCACAAGATATTCCAAGTATTCTTTCCTTCTGTTCTTCTTGGAAACACACGTATCCAAAGTCTATTTAGCCTCTAAACAATTTTCCATAGGCATTTACTTCAACCACTATTTCTCCTTCCCCTCATCCCCGTCAAGACTCCTAGAATCTTGATTTGCATCACCAACTATGTAGGGATACAAATATTCTACATTAAAAAAGGGTGAAATGCAAATTCCTTGAGGTAACTCCAACTCATAAGGATTCGTTAAAAACTTGCAGAGAATCTTACAAGGCCCTATATTCTTCATTTTCAATTTGTTATATTCTCCCCTTGGAAACCTCTCTTTTCTTAGGTGAGCTAGGACCACATCTCCCACTCCAATGTTTACCTATTTCTAGTTTAAATTTTCTCGTTTCTTGTATCTTGTAATCTTTGTTTTACTTGCTCATGCAGCGCACTCATGGTTGTTGCAAAATCCTCTCCATCAACACTTTTATGCTCAAGCTTTCCCAAGTCTCTTAGCTCACAAAGTCCCCTCAGATGCATGTCGTACAAGATCTAAAATGGACTTTTTCCAGTGCTCCTATTTGGTGAGTAATTATAGGTGAAATTAGCCTCGGCTAGCACATGATCCCATTTCTTTGGTCAATCACGTACTAAACTCCTCAACAAATTACCCAAACTTGTATTTACAACAATTGTTTACCCATCAGTCTGTGGATCGTAGGCTAAGATAAAATTTATCTTAGTTCCAAGTTTCTTCCACAAGGTCATCCAGAAATGTCTGGTGAATCTTGTGCCCCTGCCAGAGATTATGCGTTTTGGTAGACCATGCAGCCAAACAATTTCATCAAAAAAACAAATTAGCCACATTTCTAGCATCACTAGTTTTGGAACACATAACTAAATGAGCCATCTTAGTAACTATATCCATAACTACAAGGACTGAATCATTACCCTCTTGAGTTCTTGGTAAACCCAAAAAAAATTCCATACTCATTGAATCCCAAGGTCTGTTAGGAATGCGTAATGGCATGTATAATCCAGTATGCTGACTTTTCCCTTTCACATGTTGACATGCCCTGCACTTACTCATGTACCTTTGTACATTTGGCTTCATCTTAGGCAAAAAATAAAAGTGACTTAGCTACCCAAGTGTTTTGTCAACACCAAAGTGTCCAACCAACCCGCCATTATGATTTTCTTGGACCATGTTCTCCCTCATTGAGAAATTGGGAATGCATAGCTGATTGTTCTTGGACAATAGCCCATCCTGCAACATAAAATATTTGCATGGATCGTTATCCCTATTGACTAGATTTTTACATGCTACAAAAGATTCTTTAAAATCAGCGTCAATGTCATACATGTCCTTCAAATAATCAAAGACTAAAATTTGTATTTAACTTTCCTACATGATTAAGCATATCCTACTCAAGACATCAGCAACCTTAATTTCATTCCCACTAATGTGCTTCAAAGAAAAAGTGAAATTTTGAAGGAACTCCACCCACTTTGCATGTTTATGATTTAAATTATGTTGTTGCATAATGTATTGTAAGGTAGAATTATCCGTGTATAGAACAAACTCCTTATGCATAAAGTAATGCCTCCAATGCTTCAAAGCTTGAACCACCAGTCATAAAATTATTTCTCGTAGGAAGAGTATTTATGTTTTGACTCATTTAGCTTCTCGCTGAAATATGCAAGGATCTTATCTTATTCGCTCAATACAGCTCCAATGGCTGTCCCACTAACATCACATCTCACTTGAAAGGGCTGATTGAAGTCTGGCAACTTCAACACCGGCTTCTCAGTGATCTTCTTCTTCAATAGTTGAAAAATAATTTATGCTACTACTCTCCAATAACATGGTTGCCTATTCTTATTGATGGTATTAATGATAGGTGAAAAAATTCCACTAAAATTCCTGATAAATTTTTTGTAGAGGCTGGCTAAGCCATGAAAACTTCTCACCTCAAAAATGTTCTTAGGTGAGGGAAAATTTACAATTTCCTCTATCTTCTCTGGGTCCATTTTCAAGCCATCCCTAGAAATGAAAAAAACCAAGTACACAAGCTCAGTCTTCATAAAATAACACTTCTTCATGTTAATCAACAACTTTTCTTGCTGCAATCTCTCTAAAACATACTTCAAATGTCTCAAGTGTTGTTCTTTAGTTTGAATGAAAATTAAAATATCATCGAAGTAAATGATGATAAACTTACCAATGAACTCCTTCCAGACTTAATTCATCAACCACATAAATGTATTGGGTGCATTTGACAAGCCAATTGGTATGACCATTCACTAGTACAAGCCTTCATTGGTCTTGAAAGTTGTCTTCCACTCATCTAATTCTCTAATTCGAATTTGATGATAACCACTTTTCAGGTCAATCTTTGAGAAGGAAATTTCCCCAACTAAGAAATCCATCATATCATCCATCCGTGGCAATGGAAACCTGTAAAAAATGGTGATATTGTTGATTTCTCTAGAGTGAGTGAACATTATCAATTCTCTACCATTCTTTGGACTTAGTACTAGAGGTAAAACACAAAGACTCAAAATTTCTCTTATTATTCCTTTTTTCAACAATTATTCAACTTTCTTCCTCACTTCATCATTCTCTATGGGTGTAATTCAATATACAACCTTGTTTGGAATACTTGCTCCTGGTATCAAGTCTATGTGATGATTGTTGCTTCTATCAGGTGGCAGCTCACTTGGCAATTCATCAACTACAATATCATGAAACTTATGCAACAACTTCTGAACTTCAATAGGTAAATCTACAATTTCAGTGTGCAAAAGTACTACCTTTGGCTTGCAAATAACTACATAGCTTACCTCTTCTTCTTCCATATGTTGTATAAATTCCTTTCAACTAAGCAATAGTGATTTTGGGTTGCTTGTCTCAACTATACCTTCCTCTTTTAATGCTACAGGAGTGTGCTTGATGCCATCCTTTTCGAGCTTATAACAATTTCTCTCTCCATCATGTGTCACCTTCCTATCAAACTGCCATGGGCGACCCAAAAGGATGTGACAAGCATCCATTGGCATTTTGTCATAGAGCACCTCGTCTTTATACCTGCCTATCTGAAACTCAACTTCACCTTGTTCATGCACCAATAATTGGTTTCCTTTTGGAAACCACGATACCTTATAAGGCGTGGGGTGCTTAATATTTTCCAAACCCAAATTTTCCACTATTTCTTGGGAAAGTAGATTGTCCATACTTCCGTTGTCAATCACTAATTTGTAGCATTTACCTTTTTCCTTACACATTGTCTTGAATATGGATTTCCTTTGGATTGGTCTAGTAGTACACTTTGCTGGTTTTAACAGGACTTTGTGCATCATTAACACATATCTAGTCTTCGACACATTCTCTACCTCAGTTACTTGGGCCTTTACTGCTTCGCTTTGAGCTATGTATGCACCTTGTTGTCTCGTATTATCATTCCAGGACATTCAAAAGATCGGTGACCCAATTTGTTACATCTATAACACTGGTAGATAGTATCTCTACCTCTTCCCTTACCTCTACCCCTCTGGTAAGGTCTTCCTACTCTGTTGCCACCTTCTTTTTCTGAATTCCTAGGTTGATTTGAGTTTCCTTCATCATTCTTTTGCATAGGAAACTTTTCTCTTCCATTTTTCTGTCCTTTCCCTTTGGAAAAACAACCTCCTTTGCCTGAGCTTTGCTTCGTAGCTATATTTTCTTCTGCCTTCAAGGCGCACTCTTATGCTTCCTCTATTGTCCTTGGAGGAAGTATGTTGATTTCATCTTGAATATCTAACCTCAAACCATTGATATACCTTGTTTTCTTCTCTGGGGTATCTTCTTCATAGCGTGCTCGCAAATCCACCTTGTAAAACTTTTTGGTGTATTCTCTCACTGTCATTATATTTTGTTTAATATATTGCATATGTTTGGAAAGAGTTAGCTGGTAATCCTTCGACAAGAACTTACTCTTCATCTTTTCTAGCACTCTATCCTAGCTCTTGATTAATGGATTGTCCTTCTTCATTCTTTCATCCTGTACATTGTGCCACCATAGTGCAGCATGGCCTTTCAACCTTGTAACAGCAAACTTGACTCTCCTATCCTTGTCAATTTCCTCATACTCAAAATACCTATCCATGTCACTGATCCAATCTATTAGATTCTCATCTTTCAAACTACTATTGTAAATAGAGACTTTAGGCTTTGGCCTTGAAATTGAGCCCAATACTACTCTCAACAACTTAATCAAAACAAATTCTTCAACAAGTGCTGCTCCTTCTTCTTGAAGTTCCTCTTCATCCTCACTAACATCTCAACCTTGAGGGTCTCGTTGTTTCCCTACTTCCATGGCTTCTAACCGAACTTGCAGTCTCCTTATCTCTTACCAGAGTTCTGAATTACCCGTGGGTCTGCCTCCTCAACCTCATTGCCTTCCTCCTTAGCTATTCATCTCTATATACTATAGAGAAAAACAACATTAAGCTCTGATACCACAAATTGATGGTTGCGATCTTAGCAAACCATAGTGTTGGTACAAGGGAAAGAAAATTGTTTCTATCTCAGCAAACCATAGTGCTGGTACAAGGGAACAATTTTTTTTTTTTCCCTAGTTTCAATGTATGCAAGCATAGGTGTTGCTGGAAGGGAACAACAAATTATTTTTCCAGTTCCAACTTCTATAAATAAATGCATTGGTGGAAGGGAGGAGCAAGTTGTTTTTCCCAGCCACACAGTCTATAAAAACACAGTTTAAATATCCCTTCATAACTCCCCAGGAGAGGATCTTTTTGGAAAATCTCTCACGAGTTACCAAATAGACCCTGCTCTACACAAAACTGATGAGTGTCAATGTTACAGCAAGGATGCTGCAACTCTTGGGCTACCAACTTTACTTATCAACCCAGGGTTCATACAAACTTGGAGGTGACAACGTTGTATGCATAAGTAAAAGTGATGGTTCTACCTGTTGTCATTATTTAGCTAGCGAGAGACCACTGGAGTTCCAAGCCAGAATTCTATAGAGTCAAAAGAAGCTTGATTCTTTGATGGAAGAAAGGAAAATCTTCTCTAAGGGAGTTAATCTACTACAGTAATGGAGAAATCCAACATGTAATGCTAAACCACACCATACGCTAATTAACCATTTAAGAAGCTATGCTAAGCAGAAATGCTAAATCAATAATAAACAAAGTCTACCATCTAAGTTGAAGAAGTAAAAATCATCAAACAATACTAATGTGCAATTAAAGAAACTAAACTAAATCTATTTTCACATTTTGGTCTTTTTAGGTAAAATCAAGTATGCAAACTAATTGTTCTTGTGGATGTGACAGGTGGATCGAAGGTGTTTGAGGATGGTTGGAAGGTTTATGAAGTCATTGGATGGTTTGGAGGGGTCCCAGGAGGAATTTTGTGACTTCCTAGAGGTTTCCCATCAATTCAGCCTCAAAACAGGCCATTTAAGGAAAACGTACAGGATGTACTAGAAACCTACAGGATGATCCTGTAGGAATTACAGAAAACCTACAAGATATAGCTGAAAGCTAATTGTGGGGTGTTAGGAGGCTTAATAAAGTTGCGTGATAGGTGGAATGGGGTGTTAGAAGGTCTAGGAGCACTCAGGAGTCAATATCCAAGATAAGAGATGGCTATATTCACTTAATGTGTTTAGGAGAATTTTAATGAAAAATGATGAAAATGTAGTGAGGGCGATGGTGGAGACAAGGGATAGCTAAGGTGGATGAAACAAAAGGTGGCTATTGGATCTGACATCTTGGTCTCGTCCTGAACCACCTCCTCTGCATAAAACATGTGTGTCTTCCAAAAAGTCATGCAACCACATACATTTTCGTAAACTAGAAAAGAACTAATGAATCAACTGCCTTTATTATGCATGAAGAAAGTCGTTGAACAGAATGAAAGTATGAGTGAGATCTATTGCAAAAGTGGATATGGAAAATATGACAATGAAATCTACCTTGCAACATTAACGAAATACCAATTTAAAGACATCAAGCTCCAAAGCTCATAAAAGAACTAGAAATCTATGTTTTTTGGGTCACTTAAGGGTCCCTCCCTCAATTAATGGTCCCAAAGGGAGGAAGTGAGGCTGAGACACCTGCTAACAACCTTGTGGTGATCCTTTTTCTCCTTGCTAACCTTCTACTCGTAATAAATCGCAAATGGAAGCAAACTATCACACAACCAATCTAATCTACACTACTTGTAATGGAAATACATCTAATAAGAAAATTAGCAATTAAAATATGAATCTACACTAAACATACATGTACAATCAAGAGGAGCCTTGGCTGCTAGGATGGGCCCTAACCCAAGAGCTTCAGCCCTCTGACTTAACTCAATGCTGGCTCAAGACAAAACTCATTCTTATTACCAAACAACAAATTACATCAAAAGAACTGTCACAAGTCTTGTAGCTCCAAAATAGAGTAAAGTTTTACAATGAAAATTTGAATCCTACTGAGGTCCTAGGCCTCTCTACTTATACATATGAAGTCTCCAATGAATTCCTTAACATTAGGGAGGTTCAGATTCCAAACTTGGGATAAATTGGTGCTTTGTCTCTCACTTGCTTGACTACATTTTAGTCCTCATGATTTGGTTGTTTGCACTTTGAGATGGTGGAGGAATATTCAAATGGAGGGGTAGTAAATGAGGAGGATTTATGTCCTATAATCCCTCTCCCTTGTCCCATTCGAGTTTTGACCTTGGTCTTTGACATAATTCCTTGATTTTCTCCTTTAAACCCACATTAAATGCACATTAGACCAAAAAGAAAAATATCGAACTCTAACTCACCTCAAAAAAGAATATAATCAAAAGCATGCAAGAAGTTATGAGAATAGTTGGTTTGACTAAGCTAGGAGGTGAATTAAGGCCCATATAATTACGTAATGATGAGGCTCATCTTCACCTCCCTACAGAAAGTGTTGCGCATCCTCTGAGCAACTTAGTTAATATCCATATCCTTCATGGCTCTAGTAGCCTCTCTGACATCCCATGCCTCTGCGGTGGTCTCCTCTTCTTGTTCATAGAAGCCTACTTTCTCTTCTACCTCTTCCCACTTCCTCTTTTCTTCTTCTTATTTTCTCCCTTCTAGTATCCCAAAGAGTAGTGGTGGACTAAATGTTATGCCTATCGAATTGACCTTCAACCTTTGCATAGATTGATTATACATAGGTGTCCTATTGAGTGCCTCTCTCAACCTTTAAGGGGAGTGATATTCTCTTTTCTTTAAGTTCTATGGTAGGGTGTTCCATCTCCTCAGGCATGCATGTATACTATCATCTCTTAGCAGCCTAAACATGTCCTCAAAATGTGAAATTTCTTGCTCTTAGGTAGCAAGATATCTAGGTTCTAGTTGAGGATCATTTGCAATAAAATTATGGGTACTGATGAGGGCCATGGGATTTGATTGTTCAGCTCTGATCAAAAGAGGTTCAATTTTCTCTCTTTCCAATATCATTTTTATCTCTGCAACTCTTGACTCCTCATGGTTCATCCATGATGCCAAGGCCATTAATTATAGATCCCCTAGCTTGGCATTGGGGACCCATACATTCATGTTTGTAAGGGCCATGTTGTGAAAATAAAACACAACCATTTTGGCCCTATCCTCTAGTGTACTTTGATCACAAAGATCAATAAACTGCCTGTAGTCCTGAAATGGCATGGTTCCCCTCTGTGCTAGGGTATTAATCTAAAACTACAACCATTTTTCCTTGAGGTTGACAGCATAGGATTTGGTTGGCATCCTACACTAGATTTGCTCCAAGGAGAGGCTGGCCATACATGCCAATTTGTTCTCTCTTTCCTACAGTTGTCCCCTCATCCATGCATTTTTTGTCTCTAGTTGATTTCTCATTATAACTTCTCTATCCCTCAAGCCACTTAGCTCTCTTCCCATTTCCTTGAGCTTCTCTTCCATGTGCCCAATGTCTTCCACCCCCTTTGATTTCATGATCTGTATCCATTAGTGAGTTCTGGCCCTCTCCTTCTCAAGCTTGAAGAAGAGTGGGATGGCAAATTTCTGAGGTATGACTCTACCTCCTTCAATAAATCAGTAATAGGAGTCTAGGTTAGGTTGGGGGCTAGGTTCTTTTGTTTCTGGGTCCTCATCTTTATTTTCTTGCTACTCCCCTACCTTCCTTTACAATTTTTGTGCCTCTCGTAGATTCATCAGAGCATCATGTAGGACTGCTTTTGTTCCTGTAGATTTTGTTGAGTGTCTTGTAGGATTTCCTTTCCCTTTGAGGAAGTTGATCTAGTAGTAGGCCTCCTCACATAGGTGATAGGGGAGTTAGGGGAAAGCATTTTTTCTTTTTGTGTAGGGGAATCTTCAATGACAATAGGAATTTTGGTTGATGTTTGTGGCTTCCCCTGCCTTATTCTTGTGCTTTTTCTTGTTCTGAAATATAGTGGGGTCTACCTATACCTTTTTCCTTTTTGCTTGATTAGGGTGTTGAGAGTAGTGAGGGAAGTTGCTACCTCTCTCTCAGTGGCCTCTCGAGATACCCTAGGTGAGTCATCCTTGTTTTTTGTCCCCTTTGTTCCATTGCCCTCTTCATCTTTGTCTTTCATGTCTTCTTCTTGTAGATCTTCATCATCTCTATTGGTTTCCTTTTTAATTTCCTCCTCTGTTTCTTCATCATCCTCCTTCTCTTCTCCCTCTTCTTCTTCATCTTCATCATGTTCCTCTCTATTAGATCCTTCTTCATCCATCTCATCCTCATCTCCATCTATATCTTCCTCTTCCTGTTTTACTTCCTCCTCAATGACCGTAGGACTAACATCATAAGTGAGAGTTTTGATGTCATCCTCTGCTAGAATGTCCATGAAAAATGACCATGCTATAGGAGTTCTAAGGTTTTCGAGGGCATATTCTATGAGGATCCTAATCAACCCATGGTGAGCTAATTGTTGGGAATTTCCCTACTTCAATTTGATGGTTGAGTGTATGAGTGAATGAAGCAAGAAGTATGGTATGCTGAGCCATTGGTGAGGGGGTGTTTCTGCTCCAAATGTTAATTCTTTAAGGATCCTGAAATGATAGCCATAGAAAACACTATACCTATCCTCACATGAGAAGTATTTGATCAGTTGGTAGCCAACCTCATTCCCTGGATATGCTAGACTTTCCCTCCTTACTCCATTTTTGTCCTCAATGGGTTCCTCAACTTCTAAAAAGAATTTTCTTTTGGCAACCTGGTTATCTCCTTTGTCTTCTTTCCTCCATGGTATTCCTAGGGGAAGTGTGGTGACTTTGTTGATGAGCTTATGGGTGAGATATATAGTGAGGCCCCTTATTACAATAGTGACATGGATTCTAGTGTGTGGAGTGAGGGAGAGAGAAAATTTCTAAACCACATCATCATCATACCCTGAATTTTTCAAAAAACCGCACCCAATTATGTCTTGTGAAGATTTCAAGCACTTGGGAGTAGTGTTGGATTCTCACAATGTTTGTGGGCTCTCTTTTATTAAACCCTCCTATCATCTTGCTGGTGAAGCTTGAGGAGAAAATGAGGGGGTTGAAATGATTTTTTCAAATCCCAGAATAAAACAGAGATGACTGTGTATTCAATTCCCCTCACACAGTTGCTAAATTCACTCAAATTTAGGGTTTTCTTGGTTCATTTACTTCCAAAGGGGAATGTAATTTCAGAGCCTACCTCTTTAGACTGTTCGTAGTGGCCAAATCACGTGATATCCCTTCTAAACTCTTCTCTGCCAATCTTGTAGATAGTCTCTATGTATCCTATAGACAGTCTCTGTGTATCTTGTAGTAATTCCTGTCCATTCTCCTATAGGAATTCCTATGCAGTCTTGTAGGAATTCATGTGCAATGAACCGATGGATCTTTGCTTCCAGTGGATTGCTTGGGTATGAGAGTGACATGAGTGAGGGAGTTTCAAGGAGGTGAAATGCATGAATGCATGGGAGATGTTTTATTTCCTCTTATGGTGATTCGGGGTGAGGTAGTGTGCTGGAAGCAAAGGTACATTGCCATTTTTGGACCATTGGTCCCCACTACAACCTCATCATTTCCCACTCCTCATAATCAACTCCCACCTTGTAGATCCATATTTTAGCCGATTTTTGTCCTACTCTTTCTCTATCTTTGAGTTGGCTGGAGCCATGTGTGAGAGGACACCTGGTTTTGCATGTGTTGATTGAACAAAGGTGGCCAAGTTAACTGGCCACCTTTTCACTTATAAACCAACTATATCGTAACCCTTACAATTTTTGACTACATGATGCATATGAGAGAGTGAGCAAGATACTTACCTGTGGTTTCAATGTTATGTTGTATTTGTCGAAGACCAGAGGTGCTGATGTATATATTTGCTGCATGCCATTCTTCTTCCTCCTCTTGTTGTCTGCTAATCGCTTCTTTGTTTTTTTAGGTACCTATGGTTGAAGATCTAATGCTACTGCTTGGGAGATCATGGATCATCATGGTGAAAACTTGTTGCTGGTGTGATTGGTATTCTGTGGGATAGGATGCTATAGGATTTCCTATATGATGTCCTGTAGTTGCTTCTCCCTCAGAACTCATTAATCATTTTTCTTTTTGTGGATGTGAGGATGGTGACATGGATGGAAAGAAGGAGTGGGAGTGTGGAAATGAAAGAACACTCAGGTGATGCTTTTTACTCCTCTCTGTTTGCTTTTTTTGTTTTGTTTTTTGTTTTTGTTTTTAAGACTTGATTAAAAAAATCTTGAAACTAATTGTTTTTTGAATGGTGAGTGCAGGGATGATGATGTTGAACAAGGTGAGGTGCAAGATAATGAAGAGGGTGAATTTTAGGGACCTAAGAAGTCCATCATTTTCCTTTGAATTACTTCCTGTAATATTTCTAGGTCACTGTAATTCCTATAGAATCATCCTATAGGTTCTAAGGGGATCCTATAGGAATATAGGGGATCTGGTAGAAAACACATTCTTTGTATAAACTAAAGAAATGGAGTGGAAAAATGACAAAAAATATGGAGGGATGCATGGGAATGAGTGAAAAAAATAAATATGTGAGTGGCAGGGTCTCCGTGGGATCCTCTTTTGCTCCTTGACTGTCCTTCTTTCTCACCTGCAATTGGAAATTTCATGATTAAAAAAAATAAATTTTTATTTTTTTTTGGAAAACAAATACGCTGCCTCAGAGAGGTTTTCACCCTAGCTTTTTTCCCTGGGCACCTCAAGAAAGGTTTTCGCAAAGGGATCTTCTTTTTCTCTTTTTTTGTTTTTTTTTTTTTTTTTGTCATCACTGAGTCACCTCAATAGGTTTTCAACCTAATGATCAGACTCGGGCGCCTCATGGATTTTTTCACCCGAGTCCTTATTTTTTCTTTTTTCTCAGTGATTTGATGAGGGAGGAGCTAGAACTTGCTCCACTATCATCAATGTTTTGTATATATCATCAACGAACTCTTCTTTTGATAAATGTCTCTTGTAAATTTTAAATTGATGTCCATTAACAAGCAAAGGAATGGCTTCTTCATCTATGGTTCTGAATTGCACTAAACCATTATCATGGCATCTTTCCACAACATAAGGTCTAAGCCATCTTGTCCTTAACATGCCCTTGAAGTATTTATACCTAGAATCATATCACAATGCCCAATCGCCTTCCTTAAATTGCTTCTCATTGATATTTTTATCATGCCATATCCTCCTCTGAAGTTGAACTACTTCTGTATGTAGGAGGGACTGCATTTTGAATTCATCCAAACCATTCAATTGGAACAATCTCTCTTTTTATGCACTGCTGAGATCCAGATCTAGCTGGGCTGCCATCCTTAATGTCTTATATTCAAATTCAATCGACATCAAGGCATTTTTCCCATAGACCAGCTCATAGGTAGTGAATCCAATGGTGGTATTCCATGTGGTATTATAGGCCCAGGTGGCCTCAACTAGTCTTTCTACCCAAATCTTCTTGCTACTGCTCACCATGTGGGTTAAGATGCCCTCCAATGCTCTGTTGGTCACCTCCACTTCCCCATTAGCTTGTGTATGATAAGGAGTGGAGGTCCTATGCTTGATCTTGTGATGGCTGAGCAAGTCTTCAATCATGTTGAAGGTAAACTAGCTGTCTTGGTCTGTGAAAAGCTCTCTAGGGTGCCCAAATTTGTAGATACATTCTCCCTTAGTAACTCAACGACCTTCTCTTCTGTTATTGCCTTAATTGCCTTGGTTTCAGCCCACTTATTCAGATAATCAGTGCACACAATAATACATTATTTTTGCTTCGAAGGAGGGTTAATAGGTCCAATGAAGTCCATGCGCCACTTGTCAAATGGCTCGAAAGTCACTTGAGGTTGCAGAGGCATTTCATCTCTTGGAGTAGTCCTTCCCATCCTCTAGCATGGATCACACTGACTAGTGTGTTTTTTCATATCCTGATGAAGTGGGCCAATAATAGCCTACTTGTAACACTTTGAATGATGTCCTATTTCCTATAGAGTGACCTCCACAAGGCCCATCATGACAGGCCAGAAGGATGTCAAAGACTTCCTCTTCCATGACACACCTTCTCAAGATTTGATCTGGGCCAAGTTTGAAAATATTTCCCCCTCCAAGTGAAGGGGCTACTTTTCCTAACTATCTTTCTCTTTCCTTTGGAGAACAAGTTTGGTGGGAATTGTTTTGATACCAAATAGTTTGCTATATCAGCAAACCATGGAGAGAGAACTGAAATAGCAAATAAGTGCTCGTCTAGTAACTGGTCATCCACCATTCCTTCTTCACCTATAGGCAAATTTACCCTAGACAAAAAGACTGCAACAACATTTTCCTTACTATTCATATCAACAATGGTTAAATAAAACCGCTGTAATAAAAGTAACCATCTTATAATTCAAGAATTCACATCTGGTTTTTTCATTAAATATTTGATTGCAACATGGTCAATATGCACAAATGTTTGATAGCTTCTAACGTAATGGGTGAATTTGTTTAATGAATGCACAAAAACCAGGTGTTCATTTTCAGTCACTGTATAATTTAACTTAGCCTATGATAAGTTCTTACTGATAAAATAGATAGACTGAGGCAGTTTTTCATCTATCTAACCTAGGGCTACTCCTATGGCTTTGTGTGAGGCATCATAATGAATATGAAAGGGGAGGGCCCAATTTGGGCCTCGAAGAATTGGTGCAGTGGTTAACTTATCCTTTAGGATTTATAAGGCCTCTTGATAGATTTTTTTACCATATAAACTTAGAATCTTTAGCCAACAAACCAAATAAAGGAGATACCAACTTTCTAAACTCCGTTATAAACCTTCAGTAGTATCTAGCTAACCCTGGGAAACTTCTAACATCTCTATGATTTTGAGGAGGTGCGACCCTTTGGATGATAGCTATATTGTTTGGGTCCACCTGTATTCCTTGTTGAGATATTGAATGACCTAGCATGGTCATTGCAATGATTAAGAATTCACATTTTTCAGGACTGAGATACAGGTTCATTTCAATGCATTTGTGCAGTAATTTTCCTAGGTTAGATAGGGCTTCTTGAAAATCACATCCATAAGGTGTAAAATCATCCATATAAATCTCCATCGCATCATGGACTAATTTGGTGAAAATACTCAAGGCTTCTCTCTAGAAAGTGGTAGGAGAATTGCATAGGCCAAAAGGAAGGACCCTATATGAAAAATTACCCTAGGGATAGGTGAATGTGGTCTTATCCTTGTCTTTTGGGCAAGTCTAGATTTGGTTGTACCCACTGAATCCATATAGGAAAGAGAAAAAAAATTCCTTGTCAGGCCATCTAGCACTTGGTCAATAAAGGGTAGAGGAAAAGGATCCTTCTTTTTGGTTTTGTTCAACTCCCTGTAATTGACACAAATCCTCCACTTACCATTTTTCTTCGGAACTAACACCAAAGGAGAGATCCACTCACCGTCGAAGATAGGGTAAATGAATCCTGCATCTAGCAATTTTTGCAGTTCTTCTTTGACTATATCTTTAAGAGCTGAATTCATCCTCCTTTGTGGTTTCTAAATCAGCTTGCAACCTTATTTTATGTTTATGTGGTGAGTACACACTGAGGGGTGTACTCCCTTCATTTCCTTGTAAATCCAAGTGAAGGCTTCTAAATTTTCCTTTAACACATTACGTAGCTTCTCCTCTTCGGGAGCAGAAAGAGATAGATTGATTTTCAAGGTTCTCTCTGGGCCGAATTCTATGGTTTTGACATGGAGTGGATTGGAATCGGCCAATAATAAGTCAATTGGATGATTGTTTTGGGTTCCCTTTATTGCTTCTTCTAAATGTAATGAATCGGGAGTTGGAATTTGGAGTAGGTGTTCAATCAATTCATCCTCATCTTGTTGTCCTCCTCCCATGGTTGTTTCCAAAGCATAAAGTTGGGTAGAATAAAATTCATCTTCTTCCTCCTCCTCCAACCATAAAGGTAAGTCATGCTCTAGAGATGGTTTAGTAGGAGGGTATAGGACTAACTACTTGGACATATGACCATTCTTGATGGTCATATTCCCAACTCTGCAGCTAATGTAAGCATCAGTAGTGGCCAACCATGGCCTCCCAAGGATGAGAGGGTAACCACTAAGCTTAGCCTTAGGCTGGAGAACTAGGAAATCTGTAGGGTACTCCCAGGAGTTAATGGAGACCATCACATCCTCCAAAATTCCCTCAGGAGTTATTGTGGAATGGTCTATAAGTTTCAGAACTGTTGCGGTCTTCCTCAATGAACCTTGGTGGTTGAGCTTAAGCATGGTGTCCATGGTCATCACATTAATGGCAGCCCCAAGATCGATCAAAGTGTGTGGGACAATGGTGCCATTGATGTGCACATCTACTACTGGGCTTCTAGGGTCCAAATATTTTGGACATATTACCTGCCCCAGCACCAAGTCGGACAGCTACATAATTACATTGATGGTAGGGGCATCCCTCTTTCACCTCCTTAGATGCTTGAAGCACTTCTCCCTAATCAACTTATTGTAAATGGGAACATCTTTTATTGCCTGAAGAAGTGGGATCTTACATATAGATTTTCCAATTCTCCCAGAAGTTCAGTCTCTTCTAGGGTAGGCTGGAGTGGTTGGGCTAATCTCTTAGGAAAGGGTGGATTTACTTTATGGTTGCTTTCCTCTCTTTCTTCCTCAACCTCCTTAAGTGGAGGTGGAGGTTGGTTATCTGGGAGAACTCTCCCAGATCTCAGGTTAATCTCCTGGATTTCCACTGCATAAGTTGGATATGATGTCTCTCCACTATATACTTGCTGAGCCTTCCTATTATTCAGGTTCAGATTTGGATGGGTAGGCCTCTGGGGTTGCTTGGGTGGAGCAAAGTGTAGGAGTTGTGGTTGGGTAGGTGGTGGAGGAAATAGAGTTGGAGCATTGTTGTATTAGGGCCTCCACCCTTGGAGTGGTGTATTCCACTGCAGTTGTGGTAGAGAATAAGGTTGAAATGACTAGCTAGCTAGCTGGGAGTGACACTGAGATGCATAGGACCAAGGAGGGGGTGTAGACCAGGAAGAATGAGTAGGGGGTCCCTAAGAAGGTATCATTGTGGTTTGGTTGGGGTTGTAATATGCATGGGAAGACCCTTGCATGCTTTGTTGGTATGGTATAGGCCCATGAGGTCTCCTTTGATTAGTGTAGAAACGTTGCTCAGTGACCCTTTCAACTCCTTGATATATAGCTTTGAGTCTGGGTGACGAAGGGCACTTTTCTGTGGAGTGGTTTTCTTCACAGACCAAGAAAATTTGAATAGAGTTCAATGGAAATTCATTCCTAGGATGCATCTTGGTGCATCTAGGAAAAAAGATGGCCAAGGCTTTCTCTACTTCCTCCTTATTCCTTTTAATGTTCACCATGTCCATTTGCAAGGCAAGGGTTTGCAGCATCTTACTTTTGAAATTTTCCAACATTTTTCCAATTTCACCCTTGATGGATGAGTTGGAAGATGATGTATTGACCATAGGTTGACTACCATTACCCTTTTTCCTAGTTTCCCTAGAATGGTTTCTAAAGAAAATCTTGATATCCTCATAGGGTAACTGGTAGATAACTCCTCCTACTAACAAATGTAAGTTATCCAGAAGATATTCTCTTACTCCCCTAGCAATACCAACTTTAGTGACTTAGGGTCAAGTGTGCACCTGGCCCTTTTGTAACTAAGATGGAATATTTCTTCGTAGTCTTCTAAGGATTCATCATGGCCTATGGTCATCCTGAAAATTTATTCTTTAGTATCCTTTAACTGATAGTAGTCCCAATATTTGTCGTTAAAGGCCTGTTGCATCTAAACCCTAGTTGTGATACTATATATCTCTAGGTAAACCCATGAACCAGCACAATGCTACATCCTTGAGGGTAGATGGAAATAGTTTTAACTTTTGCTCATCATCTGTATAGTCATAGTTTCGGCATAGAACAACAAATTCAAATAGGAAAGTGTCGGGGTCCTCCGTGGTCGAGCCATGGAAATGAGGTAGAGCAGAGGGGATTATATTTTTCATCTTAGTGTCCCTATTGGTTTCCCTGATGAGCAAGGCACCGTCAACTCTCTCTCTATTCCCACTGTCCTTTCGATTTTCAGCCATTGATTCAGTAGGAATGGGTTCCTCTTCTTCTTCTTCTTCCCCTGCAGTTTCTTCAAATATGTCAGGTTTTTCACCTAAGGGTTCCTCTAGCTCACAGCCACCGAAGAAGAGAGAAGGTTGGCTGTTGGATGTAGTGGGGGTATTTGGAAAAAATTTCCCTAAGTTGTCCCTATTCATATAAGGCATGAAAGGAAATATTTTTAGGTTGGTTTTGTATTCTTTTTAAAACTTGGAAAGTACTTGCAGAATTGAAATTGCTAATTGAATGAAAATTACTAACAAAATGAAAAAGCTACTTGCTGAATTGAAATCCTACTTGAAGAATGGTTAGGAAAGCAGATAATGCAAAATGAAAGAAAGGAAACAACTAGATTACTTTTGCAGAAGTAAAATAATTGCATAATATTGAAGACAAGAAATAGAAGAAAAGAAAGCAGTAATCACGTTATACTTATACACCTCCTCGGCGACAACACCAAAAACTGATGAGCGCCAATATTGCAGCAAGGATGCTGCAACTCCTGGGCTAGCAACTTTACTCATAAACCCAGGGTTTGTACAAAATTGGAGGTGTCAATGCTATATGCACAAGTAAAATTGATGGTTTTGCCTGTTGTCATTGTTCAGCTGGCGAGAGACCACTGGGGTTCCAAGCCAAACTTCTATGGAGTCAGAAGAATCTTGATTCTTTGATGGAAGAAAGGGAAATCTACTCTAAGAGAGTTAAACTACTGCAGTAATGGAGAAGTCCAAATGTAATGCTAAACCATATCATACCCTATTTAATCATTTAAGAAGTTATGCCAAGAAAAAATGCTAAATCAACATAAAAAAAATGCTACTATATAAGTTGCAGAAGTAAGAAGCATCAAACAATACTAATGTGCAAGTAAAAAAACTAAACTAAATCTATTTTCACATTTTTGGTCTTTTTATGCAAAATCAAGCATGTAAACTAATTGTTTTTGTGGATGTAGCACGTGGATTAAGGGTGTTTGAGGATGGCTAGAAGGTTTATGAAGTGGTTGGATGGTGTGAAGGGTTCCTAGGAGGCTTTTTGTGACTTCTTAGAGTTTTTCCATCAATTCGGCCTCAAAATAGGCCTTTCTAGGAAAACCTACAAGATATGTTAGAACCTATAGGATGATCCTGTAAGAATTACAGGAAACCTATAGGATACAACAGAGAGCTAATTGTGATGTGTTGGAGGTGTTTGGAGACTTACAAAAGGTGTGTGATGGGTTGAATGGAGTCTTAGAAGGTTTAGGCGCACTCAGGAGTCAATATCCAAGATAAAAGATGGATAAATTCACTCAATGTGTTTAGGGGAATTTCAATGAAAATTGATGAAAAACTAGTGAGGGTGATGGTGGAGACAAGGGACGGCTAAGGTGGATGAAATGGAAGGTGGTTGTTGGCTCTGAAGTCTTGGTCTCCTCCTAAAGCACCTGCTCTTCAAAAAACATGTGTGTGTTCCAAAAATTCATGCAAAAAGATACATTTTTATCAACTAGAAAAGCAAAAATAATGAATCCACTGTGTTTATTATGCAAGAAGAAGGTTGCTGAAGGGTATGAAATTGTGAGTGAGATCTACTACATAAGTGGAGATGGAAAATATGACAATGAAATCTACTTTGCAACATTAACCAAATACTAAGTTAAAGACATCGAACTCCAAAGCTCATAAAATAACTAAAAATCTATGTTTCTAGGGCTGCTTAAGGGTCCCTTCCTCAATTCATGGTCCCAGAGGGAGGAAGTGAGGCTGAGACACCTGCTAACAACCTTGTGGTGATCTTTTTTCTCCTTAATAACTTGCTACTTGCAATAAAGCACAATTGGAAGCAAACGATCACACAACCAATCTAATCTACACTACTTGTAATGGAAACGCATCTAATAAGCAAATTAGCAATTAAAGTATGAATCTACACTAAACATACATGTACCATCAAGAGGAGCCTTGGCTACTAGGGTTGGGCCCTAACCCAAGAGCTTCAAATCTTTGAGTTAACTCAGTGCTGGCTGAAAGCAAAACTCGTTCTTATTACCAAACAACAAATTACATCAAAAAAATTGTCACAAGTCTTGTAGCTCGAAAATAGAGTAGAGTTTTACAATGAAAATTTGAATCCTACTGAGGTCCTAGGCCTCTCTACTTATACATTTGAAGTCTCCAATGACTTCCTTAAAATTAGGGAGGCTTGGCTCCCAAACTCAAGGTAAACTGGAGCTTTGTCTCTCACTTGCTCTGCTGCCTTCTAGTCATCATGATTTGGTTGTTTGTACTCCAAGCTGACGGAGGAATATTAGAATGTATGGGTAGTAAATGAGGAGGGTTTACCTCCTATAATCCCTCTCCCTTGTCCCATTCAATTTTTTACCTCGGTCCTTGCCAAAATTCCTTGATTTTCTCCTTTAATCATGCATTAAATGCACATTAGACCACAAAGAAAAATATCAAACTGTAACTCACCTCATAAACAAAATATAATCAAAAGCATGCAATAAGTTATGGTAATTGTTGGTTTGACTAAGCTAGGAGGTGAATTAAGACCCATATAATTACCCAATGATGAGGCTTCTCAAAATCCGAGATGCCAGAATTTCAAATTTTGTCTTCTTTTGTTCATAAATTGACCCACAAATTTGATGCTGATTTTCCCTCTCAAATTTTATTTCTTCTATTGGCTTGATACAGAGTGCTTTGTATTCTCGAATATATAATGTAAATGACTCTTTCCAATACACAATATTGGATGCAAAACCATTCAATTAGAACATTAAATGAAATGTGATTCTCGAGGTTCTCATTTAAATGTAAATAACAGAGAAATACAATGAATGAATTCCTCATTCAACACAATGATTTAAAGACCATGTCAATTTCAATCACCAGATATTAATATTATGGTTCACAAACCTCAATAATGCATATGCAAATAACTATCTCACACACACTTACAAATTCGACTTGTTGATAAGAAAAAACCATTGGTCTAAGAAACGTTGTTCAGTTAATCTCAATCTCACATAGAGAACAGAACAATGTACCTCTCTCCCACAAGAAAAACTTCTAGCCAAAATTTTCATCCTCCCTAAATTACTAAAAGCAACTATCCAGGAAATGAGTTCATGGATGTGAACCAATTTCCCCTAGCCCTAACTACCTACTAGCTATAAAATCATTTCTTTTAACTAGATTTTTCTAACTAATATTATCTAAATATAGAAGAATTTCACAAATAAACTTTAAAATGTTCTAGCCTTGGCATGTGTCCAATCCATCATATTGTGAGGCTCTTGTTTTGACTTTAATAAATTTTCATTTTTTATTTGCTCGACCTAATGCACCTGCATCACAAGGGATTGATATTGTGAACCCAAGGGATTAATAGTAAAACCCCATGATTGACCATGGTTGAGAATGGTTGACCATGATTCGTATTATAAACTTAATGGAATAATGAACCTAAGGGATTGATATTATTAATCCAAAGAAACAATAAACCTAAGGGATTATGAACCAAAGGGAACAATATTAAACCCATGGGACTAATATTATAAACCCAAGGTGTAAAAACCCTACAATAAATATTGAAAATACTAAAATAAACATAGTTGAGCACGGTTGATTTTCCATATTGAGACAATCCTTGTCACAATGTTACATTGGACCATGGTTGATTATGGTGGACCATTGTTGAATAATATTGAAGATTAGGGGTACGAACCCTTAGATCAATAAACCTAATGGATTGATATTATAAACCCAAGGGAATAATAGACCTAAGGGACACAACTTATAGACCCAAGGTATATAAATCCTAACATAAATATTATAAATCCTAAAATAAACATGGTTAACCATGGTTGATTTCCATATAGAGACAATCCTTGTGACAATGCAATGTTGGTTCATGGTTAATCATGGTTGACCATGATCTATTTTCATATCAAGACAACCTTTGTTAGAACACAATGTTGGACCATGGTTTACCATGGCTGATTTCCATATCCATATGGTTTGACCATGGTTGAACATGGTTGGCTATGATTGCACATGGTTCACCATGATTAATATTATAAACCCAATGGATTGATATTGTAAACCCAGGGGAATAACAAACCGAAGGGATTAATACTAAAACCCCAAAGGATTATGAACCCAAGGGAATAATATTAACCGAAGGGACTCATATTATAAACCCAACGTATATAAACCCTAAGATAAATATTATAAACATTAAAATAAACATGATTGACCATGGTTGATTTTCATATTGAGACAATCCATATCAAAATGCCATGCTGGACCATGGTTGGTTTTCATATCGAGACAATCTTTGTCACAATGCGATGTTGGACCATAGTTGATCATGGTTGATTTTCATATCGAGACAATCTTTGTCACAACATGACATTCAAACATGTTTGATGACGATCGACTATGGTTGAACATGTTTGATTCTATAAAACATGGTTGACCATCATCAACCTTGGTTGACCATGCTTAACCATAATTGCCCATTATTTTTATATGGAGACATTTTTTGTAATAATGCAACATTCGACCATGGTTGATCATGGTTGGTTATGTTTGATCATGGTTGACAATGATTGATATTATAAACCCAAGGAATTGATATTATGAATACAAGGGAAAAAAAACCCAAGGTTAATACTGAAACCCCAAGGGATTATGAAGCCGAGGGAATAATATTAAACCCAAAGGACTAATATTATAAACCCAACATTGGTAAACTCTAATATAAATATTACAAACACTAAAATAAATATTGTTTATTTTCATGGTGAGACAATCATTGTCACAATGTGACATTCAACCATGTTGACCATGGTTGGATATGATTGACAATGGTTGACTATGATTGACAATGGTTGACTATGATTGATATTATAAACCTAAGGGAATAATAAACCCGAGGGATTGATATTATAAACACAAAGGAATAAGAAACCCAAGGTATTAATACTAAAACCTTAAGAGAATAATATTAAACCCAAAGGACTAATATTATAAACCCAATGTATACAAACCTTAAGATAAATATTAAAAATACTAAAATAAACATGGTTGATCACAGTTGATTTTCATATTGAGATAATCCTTGTCACAGTGCGATGTTGGACCATGGTTTTCCATGGTTGATTATGGTTGACCATTCTTGAATAATATTAAACCCTACAAATATGAAACCTTAGATCAATAAACCTAAGCGATTAATATTATAAACCTGAGGGAATAATAAACCTAAGTGATAAAAATTATAAACCCAAGGTATATAAACCCTAAAACAAACATTTTTGACCTTGGTTGATTTCCATATTAGATTAATATATTGTGATATTGACATAATCATAAATAGTTTGACTAATATTTAACCCTCAATATTGGGGTCTTATAGAACAAAGGAATTATTAATATTATAAATACAAGAGCTCACTAAAACCAAGGCATTAATTTTTTTTGGAAGCATAGTAGGACTACATGTTCATCATGTCCAACTTTTCACCCTAATTGGGGTGATAGTAAAAGATTTGAACCCAATACTTCCGGTTGTGTGAGACTTCACTTCCATAACCATTCCCAATTGAGCTACCCCAGACAAATAATAAAACCAAGGCATTATTAATATTACCAAACCATGATATTAATACTATAAAAACAAATGATTAATCAACCCAAGGAATCAATAAACTCAACAAACTAATATTAAAAACCCAAACGATTAATAAATCCTATGAATTAATGTTTTAAACTCACGGGATTAATAAACCCAAGTGATTAAATGATAAACTGAAGGAATTATTAATATTTTAAACTTAGAGAACTAAAAACCCCAAGAGTTGAATATTATAAACCCAAGGAATTAGTAAAACCAAGGGGAAAATATTAGAAACGCAAGGGATCAATATTAAAAACAGAAAGGATTAATAAACCTAGGAATTAATATTTTAAACCCAAAGGATTGATAAACCCACATGACTATGAATATTATAAACCCAAGGGATCAATAAACCTGAAGGATTGTTAATATTATAAACCCAACACGTTAATGAACAAGAGGGATAAATATTGTAAACCTAAGGGATTAATATTAAACCTTAGAACTATTATTTAACCCTTAATAGTAGGGATTAACAAACCAAAATGATTAAATGATAAACCCAAGGAATTATTAATATTATAAAATTAGTTAACAAATAAACCTAATTGTCTAACATTATAAACCCAATGAAATACTAAACTCAAGGGAAGCAGTAAACCCAAAAAATGATTAATAAATCCAAATGATTAATAAACTCAAGAAATCAATAAACTCAACAAACTAATATAAAAACCAAAGAGATTAATCAACCCTAGGAATTAGATTTTTAAACTAAAAGGATTGATAAACCTAAGGGTTATTAATATTATAAACCCAAGGAATTAATAAACCAATGATTTAATATTATAAACCCAAGGAATTAGTGAACCCAAGGAATAAATATTAAAAACCTAAGGGATCAAGAAGCCCAAGAATGAGACCAAATATTCCCCCGTTAAAAATAGTTAATGTATTATACCTATAATTTTGTATAACAATATTAATACTATATTAATAATAGTTTTAAAATGAGTCTATGGATTAATATTCAAAAAATATTTTTTATTATATTAATTACATTAAATCTTTAACATAATACATGATCACTACCATTCACCTTGATAGTACTCTTCCTAGCTGGGTTGAATATCGTTTATATCGAATTTTTCCATTGTCAACATTTTGAGAATCGTTGTGCTCATTCTTGTTAAAATAGGCTAATTACTCGTGCATGAGGAATTGCATAAAATTAGAGAGTCAGTTAAGTAAGTGTTGAGTGTTGAGTCAAGACGAGTTAGGTGATAAACAAATTTTAGTGTGGTTGCATGTCAAGATATTTTAGGCGAGTCGCTAGTCGAAATGGTTTAAATACCCTTCACCAATTGCATTGTAAAAATCGAGTTTTGTGTGATAAATAGAAGAGTCGAAGATCATGTGTTTTGTCTTCTCTTTCTTTCCAACAAATTGGTATCAAAGTGAGAGAATTTGTGAAAATTTTTCCCTTCGTTGAACTATAACTTACCTTATAGTGGTATTCAAGGGATTATAACGCTAGTGACCTTAGCGTAGAGATGTGTTCTCGAGTCACGTGGATTGACTTTGGATTTTGTGACGTTAGCGGACTAACGCGAGAGTTCGTCACCATTGAAAGAGTTAGCACGCATGTCATCACCACAATGAGAGCGTTAATAAATCGAAGGATATACGTTTTTTTTAAATTGCAACGTCAAGATCGCGTGGTTTATATGTTGAGAGGTTTTAAAATATTCGAAAGCTTTTTTTATATGTTAAGGTGGAGTGATGTACTTTTTTGTTATACGTTAAGTGGAGTTCTTAAGTAGGACTTTTATTTTATGGTGATGTGGAAGTGTTTTTTATATAATTAAAAAAAAAAATTAACGGAAGAATTTTTTTAAAGGGTGTTTTTTTATATATAATATAAAAATTTTGGATTTTATTGAAAAGGACCTTTTTGAAAAAGGAGTTTTGCAAAGTTCATAAAAGAGAAATTTAAGGTTTTTCGAAGAGAAATTTTTGGAGAAAGATGCTTTTCTCAAATTTCCAGATCCAGTTTTCCCTGTTTACATGGAAGGATTATGATGTGTGGGCCATTAGGATGGCGATCACCTTGCAGGTTCATGATGTTTGGGATTATGTCTAGTTTAGGTTTTCAGAACTTAAGAATGAAGCAGTAGAACGAGCTCTCACTAATGTAGAGAGGGAACAATAGAAGAAGGACAAAAAGAAGAATTCACAAGTGTTGTAGCAGGGAGTGGACCGAGGAGTGTTCCAGAAGATTATGATCACTTCTTTAGAAAATTAGGCACGGGATACTTTGGTGACAGACTATAAAGGTATGGCCAAATTCAATATTGCTAAGTTGCTAAATACTAGTAGAGATTTTGAAAATCTGCAGATAAAAGAGACAAAGGACATCGATTCTTTCATGAACCAAGTCATAATTGTCATAAATCAGTTAAAAAATTATGGTGAAGAAATTAAAGATCAAACAGTTGTTGAGAAGGTCCTTAGATCTTTGTCTAACAAATTTTATGTTGTGGTAGCAGCCATAGAAGAAGCCAAGTATTTGGAATCATTGATAGTTGATAAGTTGATTGGATCACTTCTATCACATGAGGCAATGATAGACATAAATAAGGATTCCACTTTAGAAACAACTTTTAAAAGTCATGTTTCTATTTCAAGAGATAGAGGTCGAGGCATAAGTAGATCGAGAGGCAGAGGACGAGACGGAAGATATGGTGGTCAAAGAGATGGTCAAAGGTGAGATATTATTTCTATAAATTTGGTCACTATGCTCATGATTGCATGAAGAAGATAGCTGATCAAGGGAACAAGAGAGCTAATGTCACTATAGATAGTACTAACTCCATGTTCCTAGCTTTTCATACCATGGATAAACTTTCTGATGATGTGTAGCTATTGAACAATGGTTGCAGTAACCACATGACACACAACAAGAATTTGGTTGCAAATTTGTATCAACATGTGAAAACAAAGGTAATGTTGGGGACTGATGAGAGCGTGGATGTAGATGGAAAAGGAGTGGTCAAAATTCTAACCAAGTAGGGGGATACGAAGAAAATCTCAGACGTATATTATGTTCCTAGTATCAAACATAATTTGATAAGTGTTGGTCAATTAACAAAGAAATGATATACAAAAATATTTCAAGGTCAAGAATGTGTTATACATGAAAAGCCCCCAAGAAAGAAGCTGATAGTGAAGATGTAGATGACGAGGAACAAGCTCTTTCCTCTAATTATGAATTATAGTGAGCATGTCAGTTCTTTTACAATTGCATTTTCTAATGATTATTGCTTATGGCTCTTTCGATTTGGACACTTGCACTTTTTTGGTATAAGATTAGTGAAGCAGAAATAGACGGTCAAGGGATTACCTCCCATGAAAGAACTTTCCAGTACTTGTGAGTGTTTCATCTTGGAAAAGCAACATCATGAGAGTTTTCCAAAGGGAGTTGCATACTGAGCAAAGAAACCTTTTCAGCTAGTGCATACAAAATTGTGTGGACCTCCAAGGACAGATTCGATTGGTGGAATTAGTTACTTCCTCACTTTCATTGATGACTAAAGTAGAAATAATTGGGTTAACTTCTTGAAGCAGAAGTCTGAAACTTTTGCAAGGTTTGAAGAATTCATAGCCTTATCAAAGAACCAAAATGATAGACAGATCAAGGTATTGAGGTCAGATTATGGTGGAGAATATGATTGAAAGGAATTCCATGATTACTGCAAACAACATGGAATCAGAATACAGTTTACAACCAGATACACACCACAACCGAATGGTGTATCAGAGAGGAAGAACATAACCATTATGAATATGGAAAGAAGCATGTTGAAAGGAAGAAGCTTGTCTAATGAGTATTGGGTAGAAGCAATTGCATGAACTATTTATGTGATCAACATATCTCCTACAAAGAGTGTGATGAACAGAGTACCCAAACAAGCATGGTCGTGTATGTCCTTCAGTGTATCTCATCTCAGAGTGTTTGGATGTGTAGCTTATGCACATGTGCCCAAAGAACGAAGAGGCAAATTGGATGATAAATGTGAAAAATTTGTATTTACCAGTTATAATGAGTAATCAAAACCTTACAAATTGTGTAACCCTATGACCAAGAAGACCATAATTAGTAGAGATATTGTATTCAAAGAACAAGAGTCGTGGAATGGTACTATAGACAAAACAGTTGAGGCACAAGTGCCACTGATGGAAGAAGATGATGTAGCAGGAAAGGTGTCGCAAGAATCACATGTGAAGACACCAAACATAGACACACCAAAATGGACTCCAAGGTCTTCATAGAAACATGGATCTTCAAGCAGATCAACATATCGAGATTCTCCCAACCATCAATCAAGTGATGAATCAAGCAATGGTAAGAGAAAGATGAGAACTCTAAAAGATAATTATGATTATTTGGATGTTAGTTCAATTTTTTCATTGTTATCATTCTAACCTTCTTCGTTTGAAGAAGCATCAGAGATGAAAATTGGGTGCAAGCCATGTATGAAGAAATTGAATTTATTGAAAATAATGATATATGGGATTTGATTGATTTACCAAAGGAAAAAAACTCTCATTGGTGTGAAGTGGGTGTACAATAAAAAGTTGAATGAGAAAGGTGAAATTGATATATTTAAAGTAAGACCTGTAGCAAAAGGATTCTCACATCCACCGAGAATAGATTTTGGAGAAATGTTTGCCCCCGTTAGCCATATTAGATACTGTAAGAGAAGTTCTATCCATAACATCTCAAAACAAGTGGAAATTATATCAAATGGATATGAAATCAACCTTCTTGAATGAAATTCTAGAAGAATAAATATATGTGCAACAACCTCCAAGATATGAAGCTAAAAGTAATGAAGAGAAAGTTTACAAGTTGATGAAAACACTCTATGGATCAAAGCAATCGCCTAGAGCTTGGTATAGCAGAATTGACAACTTAATGACCAAGAATGGATTTTGTAGAAGTAACATTGAACCTACCTTGTACACAAAGGTAAATGAGCATGGACAGATCTTGATTATTTTCTTATATGTTGATGACCTAATGTTTACAGGTGATTTTGAGTTAGATGAATTTAAAGAAACCATGATGAAAGAATTTGAGATGAAAGATCTTGGTCTCATGAAATATTTTCTTGGTATAGAAGTTGAGAAATCTAAAAAAGGAATTTTTACTTGTCAAAATAAATATGCAAAAGATTTGTTGAAAATATTCAAGATGTAAAATTGCAAAATGGTCCCTACAGCAGTTCAACAGGTACAAAGTTAGGTAATAGACAACTTTTAGTGTGTGGTCGCATGTTGAGATATTTTAGGTGAGTCACTAGTCGAAAAGGTTTAAATACCCTTTATCGGGTTCATTGTAAGAATCAAGTTTTGTGTGATCAATAGAAGATCAACAACTCATGTGTTTTGTGTGTGAATTTTCATTTTGTATCCTCTGCCTTTCCAAAAATTCTCTAATAGGTTTTCAAGGAGGATTTGATTGAATAAAATTTGTCATGGCCTTGACCAAACTGGATCGTACATCTTTGCATGTGATGCTTTATGACCTTCCATGTCTCTAAGCACTCACTAAGCAGGTTGTAATCCAGTTGCTTGGTTCATCCTTATGAGAATTGTAGATTCCATAAATATTTTGGAATCTGCAGATGAGAACAGTTAATTGATTTAGGATCAAAGAATATTATAGAATCTGATCATCATAAGAGGGATAGTTGTTTGACATTTTTTTTTTAATTTCTAAATTCTAAAATATTCCCAGATTCATATAACTTAAATAGTTGGTAGTTTAAAGAGGCCCTAATTTTGTCTAGGTTAGAATGTCAAGTTTCACGGTTTTGAGTGTAAAGTTCTTGATAGTGCTCAATCTATTTTTTCCATGAAAAAAGGAATTAAACACTCCCATGAATAAATTTTTTTGAGAAAAAAAATTATAGAACAAAAAAACTTATCATCCAAACAAGTTGAGGCCTCCATACACAACACAATAAAATAGTAGTTACATTTTAATTGATTGTTTATCCTAATAGTTTTTCAATTGTTTGACCCTCTCTCCCAATACCCATATTGTGAAATATTGCGACTGTATCGGATTTACATAAGTTCAACAACTGCTAGGTTTTTTTATCGAGTTGTCTTTATTGCGATTTTTTCAAAGCTTTTCTGCTAAGTTTTTCAGGTCTAGTTTCTCTAAAATATGGCAGGTATTTATTGAAATTACAAGATTGATGGGTAATCATTGCATAATGGAAATTTCATAGGGGTCTTTGAGGGTGTTGAATTCATATACACAATCAAAAACACAGTTTAAATAACGCAAATCAAAATTTCAACTCAAATATTTTTACGATATTTCTATACCATAAAATTCCAAAATCATATTCAAAACAATTTTTTTTTTATTACTTCCCCTAATAATTTTTGAAGAATCCCCTAATAGTTTTTGAAGAATCCATATGGAAAGTCACCCTCCTTATCTTTCACCCATTGGTTTTAAAAGTCACCGCACCTAGAGTCTAACCCGAGGTAGAAACTGCATGGAGAGTTTTCTTTGCTGTTCTACTAGTTTTGCAAATAAGGAAGAGCTAAACATAAATTCCAAAAATGACATTGTACATATTAACGTTAGAGACGCTTGTTTTAACTTGTGAAGGTAGACATAAATGTTGTTGAAATGCATCAACATTACATTACATTATAGTTTGATTATTAAGTTCAGAATTTTCAATCTATATTTAATATTAAAATTTCATTAAAAGTAATACTAGCATTTGCACCCAAAGTTGCATAGAAGACGCCGTAAGGCTTAGCGTGTGGAAGAATATCGAAATGTGAATAGGCTTTTGCGGGCTTTTCTGAAAGGAAGGGAAGATGATTTTGAGTTTTAATTTGAGGAAGCCATGCAAAAAAACCATTGAAATGGAATGCAAGTAGCCATAAATATGCATCAATATTCAAATGGGAAATTAAGTTAATATGTGAACAACAACTGGGAAGCCATATTGATTTGGAAAGGGCTAGTTAAGAAATCATTAATCAAATGGGAAATTAAATTAATATGAAGATATACTGAAAACATGTATTATATTCATTAAAATGAATTGACTTTGTCAACAAAAATATGTTAAAACCCATTGACAATGAATTGGTTGTGAGGACATAAACTATCAAAATGGTAGTGATCTTGAAACATCCCTTCTTAAGTTTGAAACATAAAACAGAAATAGTTGTGAAGACACAAACTATGAAAATGGCATTCGGTGTTGAAACATCATTTTCTAAGTGTGTAATGGAAAATACAAATAGTGTATTGTAACATCCTTTTTAAAGTTTGAAATGGAAAATAGAAATAGTGTATTGTAACATCCTTTTTAAATTTTGAAATGGAAAACACAAATAGTTGCGAGGAAACAAACCATGAAAATGGTATTTGATCTTGAAACATCCTTTTTCAAGTTTGAAATGGAAAATACAACAGTGAATTGTAAGAAAAGAGGTTCGAAACATCCGTTTTCAAGTCTGAAATGGAAAATACAAATAGTGAATTGTAACAAAAGAGGTTCGAGAAGGAAGACAATAGTCTAAAGAACGTTGTGTTTGTCATTCCATATTTGAAGTTGTATGAAAAAATGGTGGAGGTAGTGAAGACTTGAAGAAGCAGTAAAGGACCTGTAAAATGTATATTTAGTTAGAGTTAGCAATATGTAAATCAACTGCGGAAATTTATTAGCAATACTTTGCATGTGAGCTGTGTTAAAATGAATCTGGAATGAATGGAAATGAAGTTACCTTTGCTATGGGGATTTATATATTGTTAGTGGAAGATGCATGGAGGATAATAGCGTAGTGAACACCATTGGAGGTTAACGCGTAGATGGAGATGCAGTTTTTTCGCTTGCCAGGCAACCTGTAGTTGTGCAGGTATGTTATTTCTGAGGCCATGTGGCCTGTTGCAAAAGAAAGAAAAGGCTAGAATGAGATGTACAGACAATATAAAGACATTCAAATGTTTGCTTATTTACTAATATTCATTAAAGTTGGTTGTTGTTAAAAGATATGAAAAGTATGTTATGAAATAGAATGAGGTAAATAAATAGAGGAGGCCTTTTGGCGAAGTCAAAGTATGGGTTGGAGCAGATTATCTGGGGCCGGCATTGAACGAAGAATTTCTTCGGCGTTTTTTTTGTGAGCAATGTTTTTGTTGTCTTTCATTTTATTGTAACGATCAAAACTGAATGCGGGGTTAATCCGAAGACCTTGTAGAGAAGGCACTCTTGAAATAGCTGTGAATGTGAGACCCTGACGTTCTGTTTTTCCAATGTCAATTGTTGCTTTTGGAAGCGTCATACCTTGAGATTTATATATGGTTAAAGCCCAAGCCATCTTCAGTGGAATTTGTGTACGACCATTTCTTTTTACTGCTGGAATAGGCAAGTGAGTGGGGTTTCTTTCATCCCAAGGAGGCCCAATGTATTTGGGGAAATCTACAACAACAAATGTTGGAATTTGGGGTGGTGCAGTTGAATCTTTGTAAAAGATGGTAACAATTTTTCCGAGGGAACCATTAACAAGGCTGGCTGAAACCCAAAGGTTGGAAGTCAACATAACTTTTTCGCCATTGCATAGTAATAAAATTCGTTCAAGTTGCTCGTCTTCAGAGGAATTATTGGAATATGTGTTGTCATCTTCAGCAATGGACCATGCAATAGGAGTGTTTAGAGATTTCATCATTTGCTTATTATGGACCATTGTTTGAGCATTAGTTGGAAATAGATGCATGGAATCATGGAATGAACATATTTCTTCTTCTGATAGAAAGGAATCTGTGTGCGACATGAGTATGTTGTAGTCGGCGATTGTTGGATGTGCATCTCTAATGTCTTGGAGAATGTTCCTAAAAGCAACCTGTGTGATATCATCGCCTTGTTGACGAAATATTGTGTCTAATGTGATGACTGTGTTGAAGCTGTTCCATAGTGCGCTTTCGTGGCTCGTCCCTGCGTACAGAGGTATGTCTTTGATGGGCGGTAGCTGACCGAGATCACCAACCAATATTATGGAACAACCACTGAAAGGAGTGTTTCTTCGGTGGGGAAATGCCTCGCGAAGACGTTCATCAATATGGCTGAGAAGCTTTGGCCCAATGAAGCTCATTTCATCGATTAGTATGTATCTTATATGCCTGAGTTCTTCCTAGAATTTTGCAAGAGAATTACCTTCTAAGGTCATAAGATCCTTTATAGGAAGGTGCAAAGCAGAATGGATTGTCGATGCTTGTATGTTGAAGGAAGCAACCCCTGTAGGGGCGAGGAGCATGATCGGCGAAGGTTCCAGGTTTGCAAGGCGTATGAGCATATCTTTGATGCAATTTATAAGGAGGGATTTTCCCGTACCAGCAGTGCCTTGTATTATCATTCTGAGAGAGGGTAAATAATCCTTCCTAGCAAAATGATTAGAAATAATATTTAGAGCTTTTCTTTGCATTGGAGACAATGTAGCAAGGGTCGGCAGGACATGTTGATTTGTTTGAAGAATGCGGTGGATGGAGCGGCTATTCTAAATGAATTGTATCGCACTATTTTGTAGATTGAATGGGATAGTGGTATGATTCCAGTTATGGGTGTCATCAAAGCCAAGAAGACCAAGCATGTCAAGGTCATTTATGAGAAGCTCATTCGTAGGGTATAATTGGGAAAGAAATTCCCATTCATTTATTTCCATGGTGTCTGTTGGACTGGTTTCATGTATAGTTGAGGGATCATTTGTGGCAGATTCAATATCAGATAGTGTGTGGTGTTGATGCCAAGGAGTGTAGAATGGACGAAATGTTTGCGAATTTGCGATGAATTCTGCAGCAGAATTTCCTATATCTTGTACGATATCGCGAAAAGGTTTGTATAGCATAAGCTCAACCCTGCAAAAGTCAGCGTAGCAAGGTTCTATAGTGGATGGTATGGAGGAGTAACGTGGCACGACCCGAACAACTGCTTCTGCAGGCCCTTTTTTCCATTTGTTTGTTTTGCGACGAGGATCATATGACCAGGATCTTGCCAATTCTATTAGTGATGTGGACTCTAGCGTAGAAAGGCGTTGGATATATGTATCTATGATGTGCGGGGATGCAGTGGAGGTGCTGTTCATTTGTGGAAGGCGCATAAGAATTTTTTGGTTTACATTTAAAGAAATGAATGGCCGACTACATAATGTTAATGGTAATTATTTGCAGCATATGGCAGGTTTCTTGTGCTCCAATGTCACGATCAACAAGGGTTTCTGCAAGAAATTTTCGAAATGCAGATTTTGCTGGGTCAGTAATGGGTGAAGCGAGGACAATTCTACGTAGCATGTCATGGAAACTTTCAAATTTTTTATCTGCTTTGGATGCATATTTGGCGATATATTTTTGTACAGCATGTATGGACAGTACTGGTTGGCAGTCAACATTTGCACACCAAATTGATAGGATGGTAGGGTTATGGATATTGAGTCGATCGTCGTTGCGAGCAGGGGTGTATGTTTTTTGGCCTTTGGAATCAATGAATAAGGCCGAGTTTGGATGCAATTCCCACGATGCTTTATAAAGACGTTGGAGTGAGGATCCATTTTTTTTTAGGCACGTGATTTCTGAGCATTTTGTGTGACGTTCAACACAATTGACGAGTTGTTCATAGTCACTGAAAGGACTGGTTCTGAAGATTTGCGGTGTGGACAACAGACAAGGGTCTTCAGGATTTGTCCAAGGATTTGGCTGGTTTGAAGTTGCAGGAGCACGAGGGTTCCAAGCAGAAATATATTTGTCGAAGAACTGCCTTGCAATATCAACTGCTTCTGTGTCTTCCCAGTTTAGGTTTTCCATATCAGGTGCATTTTCTAGCCAAAGGAATCCATGGATGTGCGCAGATCCCCTATGTTGCCATTCATACCTATCAAATATGCGTTTTTGTAAGATAAATTTACAATAGGTGAGGAATGTTGTTTAGAGTTATTGGAGGAAAAAAAAAAGTGGTACAATGCGTACCTGTACTAGTAATCTTTTGTATTCAAGTGTTTCTCTAAGATAATCTGACGAAATGTTGTTAATCTATGGTGCATATAAAGTGATGTTAAATGTGGGTTAGCGATAATGTTATCATTTCTCCACTTTTGTTGTTTTGAAATATCAGAAGGAAGACACCCGGGCATGATTGCATGAAGATCAGACCATTTTGTATCAGCTGCACTTAATGTGAAGAAGAACGTCGGGCAACCGAGTTGAGATTTCATGTCGGTTAGTTCGTTTTTAGCTTTGTGCCAAAATGACCTTTTTCCACGCAAATAGCTACCGAATCGCATGACTTGCTCTGCCAATTGTTCATCTGGAAATTGTTCTAATCGGATGTTCAAATCTTGAATAGATATTGGAAAGCTATCTGAGATGTTTTTTTTCACAAAAAACGATGTTGTTGCTTGACTACGATGCCGCATCATGAGATTATATATGTAATAACGAAAGCATGGGTGGTTTCCAAATCTGTTTTCGTAGTAACGTATGAGATGAAGTGCATATTCATGTAGCTGCATTGCTTTCATTCTTGGTTGATTTGGCATTGCAGCGCCTGTCGGGAAGAGGGCGGGGAAAGCCATAGAGAGTAGACCTTCTATGTTGTATTCATTGACTGGCAATAAACCAATTATCAGCCACTCAATTCTAGTATCAGATTGGTGGTTGTAATCATGCAAATAATGGCAGATTTCTTAGATTTCTGTATTTGTATTAGGTATGATGGGTACGAATGATGATGTTTGGTCTACGGATGGGTCTGTGAAATCTTCGGTGAGCTCATGGGGTGGCTCAAGTGGAAGGGGGACAGCGGTTTCTGTAGTATTGGAATGGTGAAGGGAGGTGGAGACATCGGTGGGGATCACTGGTAAGGATGCCAGTGCATTGGTATCAATACGAACATTCTTATAGTATGGGTCATTTGCCAATTTGTATTCTAATGCAGCGAGAACGCGATGTCTACTGACAATTAAATCATAAGTCTTATGGTCATTACTATTACGCGTGACAATTAGGATGTCCAAGTGTTCAACACGACGTGGCAACATGTCTGCGATTTTTGTAATGTCCTGAGGAAAACAAATTGTGTGGCCACTGTATTTATACTGGCCACCGCGTGCATGTGTTACCTGCAGTATAGGGTTAACCCTAATGAGCATTTCTTCTATTTGTGAAAGAGATGTAAGGGCAGCTGGCTGAGGACCAGGGTCCATGTTGTTTGATAATGAGAAGCGATGACCCTTTGTTTCAGAGGTGCATCTGGAGCAACAAAACATGCCGTTGGAATTGCGGATATGTATTCCAGGATATGATTCAAGACAAATGGAGCATGGGCATTTAGGTGGAATTTTATCAAGCTTTGCACGGAAATCTCGATGTGCTTGATTAGTATAAACATTGTTGAAAGCATGTGTGAAGGAGGGGTTAGGGCAATGAGGCATGGATGTATTTGTTTGAGAGGCTTGTTGAGAAGATAAAGAGTCTGATAGTTGCAAGGGAGGATTTTTTTCAGGGAGGGCCAATGTAGACGAGGAAGGTTGGTCAACCTTTTGTTTTTTGTGTTTTTGACATTCTATGGTGTTTTTTTTTGCTTGGTAAAGCTCACGGCGCTGTGCATTTATTCGTTCTTTATTTGTTGCATAGTATCTCCGAGCACGTTCATTATTAGAAGAAGAAGCCATTCGCAAAATTTATGGTACCTATAAGCAAGAGAGGGGAAAAAGAAGAATGTTATTTGGAGACAACAACCATGTTATTGTATGAAAGCGAAAGAAGCATGTTTAGTTTTTTTTTTCTAAATGAGTGGCCATCTAAGGTTGAAAACATAACGAAAAAAGATATTTATTACAACAACTGTTATATGGCCATTTTTTTTGAAGCATAGTTCCACCAAGGGAAGAGGAAGAAGGAGAGGGAGAATCAAATGAAGTAGAAGGTTTGGGGGAAACTCTAGTACCATCTGGTTGTTGATTTGATTGCCCAAGAATCAGGGTGTTTTAAACGACAGAGGTCGAGAAAATCCATACCGGCGGGCGAAGTGCAAGGCCTGGAAGGGACAATGTAGCCATGTGAGATACACCAACATCTCCCCTAGAGGAAAAGGGAGTAGTATTCCCCCAAGGGGAAATCCTTGGTTGGCGGACTCCATTTTCTCAAACTGAGACCAATGAGGGAGGAATGATGTTATTTTGATTAGAATAAATTTTATGATGCTTTGACACAACTTGCTTTTTCAACTTGTAAGAGTCAAGGAAAAGCTAAAGATGACTCTAGTCATCTTCGATTTGGGCCACTCTAGTATTATCTGGTTGCAAAGTTGACTGTTCAAGAGTCACGGTGTTTTGAACGACAGAGGGCGAGAAAAGGGATACTGGCAGGCCAATTGCAAGCCCTGGAGGGAACAATGTAGCCATATGAGGTGCACCAACATCTCCCCCTAGAGGAAAAGGGAGTAGGATTCTCCAAAGGGGAAATCCTTGATTGGCGGACTCCATTTTCTCACCCTAAGACAAACGAGGGAAAAGTGAGTTTATTTCGATTAAAATAAATTTTATGACGCTTTGACACAATTTTCTTTTTCATTTTTTAAGAGTCGAGAAAAAAGCTAAAGATGACTCTAGTCGCCTTCGATTTTTAATGAGCCTGAAGTGACAAGTGCTCAGATGGTCCTTTTCTTTTAAGGAGTCCGAAAAGGAACGAAAGTGACTACTCTGGATATCTAGACAAGGGGATTACCAAACCAATCGCAAAACTGCAGAATACTTTTTACGGTACGGCAGTCAATCTTCCCGAATGCTGTGTTCAGTGCATTGCGATCGATAGGGCGGCAGACACAGCTTCCTAAGGATAAAGGATATAGCCTACTGTGGTCTCCCAATATATACTCGACGGTACGTGGGAGCACAAGTCCGTACTGGCACTTGTCGTTTCAAAGAGGAGGAATCACCCAACCTACGATGAAAGTGATAGTTACCAGGCTTAACGACACCGGAACACGTCTCTAGCCTAGACCTCTAAATGGTGTGCGTTAGGTTCCAAAGCGTTTTTATGTTTATTGAAATGTATTTTACAGTTGATCTTTCTTAAGAAGTTTGCCTTTAAGGTTGATCGCGTGATGTACATATACAATTCCTAAATATGCAATCTAAGATGATAAACAATCATTTACTTTCTTTTTGCAGTGAAAATCCTAGCTACTAAGGAAAGAGAAGTGAAATTGTTCCATAAATCAATTTATGCATGCATTCTAAATGCAAATGTACATGCATGTATTTGTTTTCCGCTTTCTTAATGTGTGCATGACAAAAAAAATGCCAAGTGGAATATAATATCAATACAGGGATATGACTATTCAAGAATTCTGACAGACATAAGCAAAGCTATTGAAGTTTGTATATAAGATGTTCCAGAGTTTGTTCACTAGAAACAAGACAGACACGATGGCACCACTTTGCATTAGTTTAACAGAAAGGGATAAAGTTTAAATTATCAAGAAAGCATATATATAACTAAATCATTTCAACCAGGAAATAATTTTGAATCAAATTTATAAGGCTCTGTAGCTACTCAGTGGCTAATGTACAATTGATGGAAGAGGATTTTCTATCATGGTCCATGGATGAAATAGGAATGAAGCAAAAACTTGGGAAGGAGATTAAGGCTGTTACCGGAGAAATACAGAGAACGCCCAAAAAATGTCCTTCAATGCTGAAAGTTGAATTGCCCAGTGAGAAAATAGAGTAGGCAAAGGCAAAGTATCTGTATTTAACATTACTGTGTGAGCAACCAACATAAGCTGCAAAGTGCTATGCAAATTAAGAAGCGATTAACCAACATAAGCTGCACAGTTCTATGCAAAATAAGAAAATTAAGAAGCGATTAACCAACATAAGCTGCACAGTGCTATGCAAAATAAGAAGTGATTATTATATCAGAATAGTTGAAAAGCATTAAGGGAGCACACGCTTTCCTAAATAGTTGGTGAGATTTCCCAATTTTTAAAGTGATGCAAGAATTCTGACCAGCAAATGAAGAGCTTCTATCCACTTCTATATATTTTGCTTGGTTGAAAAGTTATGAAATATAGCAGACGCAAAAAAAGACCTAGAATGCAAAAAAACAACAACTACAAATTAGTTAATATCACATTTAGCTTGCAAATGCGTGCTATATAGAAAAAAATGGCCATTGTCAGATAAAGGTAGGGAGAAACAACTGCAAATTCAATAACAGAAAAGGGATTGGACAACATGCAAGATGATCCGAGAACAAGTAGTAAAGAAAAAAATTGCCAACACTTTCTCCAAGGTGCGCAGATATCAAATTCAGCTGTGCCCTGTTCCCATAAAGGCACTGAATAGCTTGCCTCGATCCTACAATTTCTTTTGCCAAATTCTGCCCAAGAAGATTTTGACTCATTAAAGATAAAAGCGAGCCCTGTATCTGAAGAACTCCTAGCAGCTGCAAAGACTACTATGAATGCAAGTGAAACTGCATGATCATGACCATTTTTGAATAAACAAGACAGACACGATGGCACCACGTTGCATTAGTTTAACAAAAAGGGATAAAGTTTAAATTATCAAGAAAGCATATATATAACTAAATTATTTCAACTAGGAAATAATTTTGAATCAAATTTATAAGGCTCTGTTCTCTGTTCTCTGTTAGGTGTGGGATGTGCTCATACATATATCTTGAAGAAAAAGTCTTTTATAACATTGGAAAAGATTATACATTGATCTATCTGTGCAGGGCTTGCCTGAACTGCTTGACTTCTTTGACCATATATAACAGAAAAATGTATATTTACTCTTCCTCCCTTAATAGAGATCAACAACCATATTCGTGAAACAACCAAAAACTTACAGCTTTTCCATCATACCGAATGACTCCTTCAGTATCTTGCTTATCACTACAACAAACTGAATTTTCATTTTTATCTAGTTCATAACATGTAATAAAAATAAAAGACAAAGCAAAGGCTAAAAGAAAAACTCCATTGCTTCAACTTCGTGGACATCAAGAATTTAAGAAAGAAAGATGTTAACAAAGCAATCAATAAGTTTTCACGTGAAGGCAATGTTATAGATACATCTGATGGCATTTGTAACCATTTTTTTTGAAGGTGTATCTTTCCAATTACTTTGGTTTTAGTTTATTATAGTGATGATGTTGTTGGTGGTGTTCTAATGGTTGTTTCTTGAAATTGTTCCTAAACCTGGATCAAGTTTAGGTTCCCCTGATCCAACTCACGATCTACCTCAAAATCCAAAACCTAAGGCAAAGCCCTCTTCAACAAGTAGGAGCTAATATAGGGATGATGGATGGTGCCTACTTTGTAGGCAGGAACGAGCTTCTAGCATGGATCAATTCTGCCCTGCAGCTCAATCTCTCCAAAATAGAGGAGGTAGTCAATAGTCAATACATACCCAATTCATTATTATTGCCAGTATTTGAATGTTGAGATGTTAAAACATGATAGTAGCAGGATGCCATCATTGAACGATCATTTGTAAGGGATTCTGTATGTATCATTTGAGGGCCCAACACATTTTCATGTCTTGATTTCTAAAATGAGGATGATGGTTATGTGTATATATACAGGCTGCATCAGGAGCTGTTCAATGCCAAATGATAGACATGGTTCATCCAGGAGTTGTCTCCATGCACAAGGTTTTAATTAAATAAAACTCAGAATGGCTTAACTAGAAAACAATTTCTAAATTTCTATATTTATAGATTACATCCCAACCTTTTATAGTGGGACTTGATGTGCAGATGCCCCATTAGGTGTGGGATGTCCTCACATGTATATCTTGAAGAAAAAGTCTTTTATAACATTGGAAAAGATTATACATTGATCTGCCTGTGCAGGGCTTGCCAGAACTGCTTGACTTCTTTGACCATATATAACAGAAAAATGTATCTTTACTGTTCCTCCCTTAATAGAGATCAGAAACCATATTCGTGAAACTACCAAAAACTTACAGCTTTTCCATCATACCGAATATGAGTCAAGGAAGTTGGAACTTTGATTCTGAAGGATGTTTATAAAAATTGACAATGTAGAAAAAAGGGATATGTTTTCATGAATACCTATCAAAAATAATGTAGACAAATTCATTTCACTCATCATGCCATTTGGATAAGAGGATGTAAACATAAAAGGAACCATACCCTTCCAACAGCTTCATCGTGACAACAAAGGAGGTCCTTTTTAATACAGGAATCATAATTTGTTTTATGAGCCTTGGTTATATTAGTAATTCCTTTGAATCTTGCAATGAATGGCAGCATTATGCCAATCCCTTCAAAAGTTTGATCCTAACAACAAATGAGGTCCTTCTAAATACTGGTATCATAATTTGTTTTTATGAACCTTGGTTTTGAGTCTTGAAAAAAAAACGGTAGCATTATATTACATCTTTAATAGGATTTAGTACAGGAATGCATAGAGACTGATATGAAATGTGCTTGCAATTTACACAACCAAAAGTTATCATTTGTGCACATTGACATCAATAATGTTATGAATCTCATTCTCTAGTCAACAATTTTAAACCATATGCAGGATGTTTCCATCAGAGATTTGAGCAAAAATTCCAGGGCATATGAGAAATTAACTGTTCAATTTAACATCATTTGTAATGATTAGTTTTTTGATGTCTTGTACATGGGAAATGACCCTTTCTAAACTTGCAAGAAACAAGCAATTCACAAGCAACAATGTCTTCAACCAGCCCATCCTAATCAGAGCGTTGTAGATAGACAGCTATTTCTAGGGAATTAAACTTGTTAAAACAATGAGTTTTTTGTCTCCCAAACATAAGTCCCCAAAACCATTCGAAACAAGCTTGGAGAAACTTAGAAATATTTCCATTGCTTCCTCAACAGAATTTCTCAGTTTAGAGTGGGTTCTCTTGAAGCTCATGGGAGGTATGTAAACTTATTGCTTATAATATTAAGCAAGTACAGAGTTGCAGCGTAAGTTACTAGAGAACAATAAATAAGTTAAAAGAAATATATCATTTAATATTCAGTGTTAGATTCACTCTAAATAGTGGGGGTTATGAGTTTGTGAAGGACCTGGAAATGAATGATTAAAAAGCTTAACATGGCTCTCTGAATTAGTGAATGAATCCTGCTAAGAAAATGACCAACTTGTGAATCGAATTTGGATGAAAGCATTCTAGTAACTACATATCAGAAAGGTTCATGTAACAGGTAAGGAGATTAACCAAACAAATATCCTTTATTGACCGAAATTGTTTACAATACATTCACATAATTAAAATTTGATCAAATTTTGAAATTCACAAAAATTACTTTCCACCTTATTTACATGAAACCATTACAACAGAGGCACTCTGAAAATGCCTCCATTTTTACATAAAGGAATCAAAACCTAATCACTTGAATTTCTCCAATTGAGCCCAGACTCCATGGCGCCAACCTTCTCAGTTTGGGTCATTTTCCTAGCATATCTCTACCATTATATGGAAAATGCTGAAAACCAAACAACCACCAACTCTCATCTTCTATCAAATCCTCAATTTTTATTGTGGATATCTCTGCTTTGACGGACATCTAACAGTGTTGTTTGATTATAAGAATTAAAGCTGAGTACTCTTAATTTCTCCAGCAATTTCGCAGGTTCTTCCCATACATCATCCAAAATTAAGGGAAACCTCTTTGTCTGCATGCTCTGATTCACCCATCCTTTTACACCTCGTGTAAACGACAGACTGTGAAACAATCTACCTAAGTAATGGACCATCACATTTTGTCTGCTAAAGAGGGCCATGAGAATCAGAGTTTTGCCATATCAACCCATCCCAACCATACCAGTGTGCCACAACTCTAATGGACCACTAGTCTTGCAAAAACCTTTGGTTGAATGCATTGCATAAGCTTATGTGGAAGCCAGGAAAATAGAAATTGATATCGCACAGACATAAACTAAATATCGAGATGATGCCCACTAATGCCAAAGATTTTCTCAATGATATGAGCGATGCAGTGCAGATTTATACTTGTTTCAGTCATAAACCTTCCACTCTTAATGGAATGATAATGAAAAAGAATTAACTTATTTTGTTTCAAATAGCAAGACTTTCTTGTGATTAAACAAAGAACGAAATGAACAACAAATAAATATATTTAAATTAAATTAAAAACCAACCAACGAAGAAAAAAAAATGAAAGAAGAAACGTTGGACTAATTTAAGATTTCCCTTCGCTACAAATAAACAGGCCCTTTGCACAGTTTGCTTTTCGTAACTGTTACTTCAAATGAAAACTCAGCAAATCAGCTCTAAGAGAAATTTGTACCTCGAAAGTAAGATGAGTTCCTAATTGCACAAGGAGAGAGCAGATTAGACAAGAGAAGAATGTTTTTCTCTGGGGACCCATCAAGGTGAAAGACTGTGGATTTGGGAGGGTGGATCTCAAAAGAGAGGGAGATGCAGAAACATTTGGAACAAACGAAGCTTGTGCGGGAACAGTGCCAGATGCTTTGTCAGCAGACTCTGAGTGCTCTGGTAGTCCAGAAATTTTTTAGAGGAAGAAGGGAAGCTCTTGCTGCAAGGTTAGTGATACATAAGAGTTTTGTCTTAGTTATGGCAAAAATAGTGGAAAGTTTGAAATAAATGTATTCAAACCCAGTTCACAATATTTCCACCAGTTGTTTTTCTTTAATGCAACTGACAATGGGGATATTCTTCATCGTGTAAGCCTGTAAATTGCCTGTAAATTGCTTCATCGATCTATCCAAGTTTCTAGCAATATCCTAACCGTATTTATAGATGGGGATTATAATAATTCTTCTGATCGAACCATTATAAAATATAGAGTAAAACATTTTGCCATTTGTTGTCTACAGGAAATGCATCAAAACGTGGAGCAACTAAAATCTGAGCTTTTAAGACCACCAAGGGAATTTGCTGATTCACCAAGTTGCAGTTGTTAGATACAGCTATCAGTTTAACAGATTTTACACTTCCTTGGGATGGGAACACTTTGGACTATATTTTGCAGATATACATTTAGTCAATTCCAGAAGCTAATCTTCACCCTGCAGGGCATTTAAACCAGCATTGCTGGAGATGGGATGTTTTGGGGAGAGATTTTACTTACAAGACTCGCTTACAAAAGTGCTCAGAAGACCTACAATAGTCACAATAAGCATTTGAGTTTTCCAGCACAATTTTTCTCCATTCCTTTTCAATGGAAGCAATTCCTAAAACTTAAGCAGGCTATTGTAAGTCAAGGTCTCTGCCTTTGTTACATTCAACAGATAGCAACTCTTTTGCCAAGTCTCCTCAATTTTCTTCCTGCAGATACAACTTCACAACTTCCTAGTAATGCTCATTTGCTCATTAAGGTCTTGGAAATTGTTGGTTTTGCTTTATCTAGGCCAAATTGTACTTTGCAGACTTTTGGAGATACCCCATAATTTTAAGCCTTCAACTGCAAAACAATCTGATAATGATATGGGAGAGGATGAGGGTCAGATAATACTGCACAAGGATTTAGAGAAGCAAATCCTTAGTGCCGTTAATATAGATTTCCTGAAACAGTCTGAGATTTCTTTATGGAGACATGGCAGATTTTGGTGAAAGCACTAATTCCAATGAGGAGACATGGCAGATTGTGGTGAAAGAACTAATTCCAATGAGGAGCCATCTACAATAGAAGCAACAACTGTTACTGTAATTTGTAGATTTTTGCATCTTTCTATCACAATGTTTCCCCTTGAGAATGTAATGACTGGGCTGGCATATACAACTGAACTTGTTACTACTCTTTGGCATTACGTGAAAAGGCATCACTTGAGCCAAAAGTGAGCATTTATGGAGGATTTGGCAACATTCCTATAACCAGGAGATCCTCTTTCAAGTGGTTGGTTGCTGTCTTTTTTCTGTTTTCTGTCCATTTTATAAGTGCATGTTGACAATAACTGATAATGAGGAGTTATATGAGGAACAAAAGCCACTTTCATTCCAAGATGTGAAGGAGCTAGTTAACATTTTGAAAGAGGCATTGTGGTTACTACTATAGGTGGTCCCCTCTAGGTTTCCTAAACATCTTGAGAAGTCTGTTCAGTCTATATCAAATCAAAAAGGATTTCAGTTACAGGGAGAGAGATTCAGCATGTTAACAGCTGTACTATTGGCACAGTTGCAGGATTGGAATTGTAAGAAACAATTTTACATCGCTAGATGACCTTCATGCTCGTGATGCAGTTGAGGGAAGATTCTCCTATATTAAGGCTGGAAATGAAAATCCAATTGTCAGTGACCTGCTGAAACAAACACCATTGTTAGTGCCATTTATAAAAAGGGTTCAGAATCCAGATTTATACTTCAGTGCTAGCCTCGGCCAGAGAAAACAGAAGCTCTCACACAGTCTTTTGAATGATACCAAATCAGGATAAGGCAAGACCGGGTTGTTGAGGATTCATTCAGGGAATTAAATGGATTGAGATGAGAATAACCTAGAGGAATAATTCACACAACATTTGTGAATGAATTTGGAGTTGAAGAGGCTGGAAATGATGGGTGTGGTATTTTCAAGGAAACTACTAATCATCTGCTCTATCCAAATCCTGCCTATGCCAAAATATATGGTTAAATCAAGTTCAGGTTCCCCTGCTCCAACTCATGATCTACCTCAAAATCCAAAACCTAAGACAAACAGACCCATTGGAATTTGCTGCATTGCAGGTAAATTTCCATGCAAAAATAGAGCATGACATGATCTAGAATTATAAAATTCTGCAAGACGTGTTTACTAAATTGAAGATAGACTATTTCGAGACGCATGTTTTATGCAGAAATGATCCAATACAAAATACCAATGTTGACATAACATTTCACATGGCATCAAGTAGCAGTGGTGTGGTTTAAACAATGACTTGGTGATTTCAAGTAATGTTCGATGGCGTTGTCATAGCGATGACATGGCTTCACATGTAGCAGTCAATGGTGAACAATAGGAAGTGACAAGTACTCATTCCAGGTGGATTTCAAAGGGTTTAAGTCCTTGATTTAAGCCTCGAATCATAGAAAAAACAATTAAGGCACAATTCTAGGTATCTGTTATTCGACAGTTGTAAAATAAAGGACTATTAATAAATCCAAAATAACCACATTTAACAGTTAACAAGAAATTGATACTGGATTATTTGATGACCCTTTGGAATTTGCTACATTGCAGGTAAATTTCGATGCAAAAACAGAGCATGACATGATCTAGAATTATAAAATTCTGCAAGACGTGTTTACTAAATTGAAGATAGACTATTTCCAGACGCATGTTATGCAGACTTGTTTTGTATTATACATTAGAAGCACAACAGATCTGATAAAACCTATTCCAGATAAGAAAAATGTTTGTGATCAAGTTGAAAGTTGAAACAGAATAGACCAAATATATGTTTGAGGTGTGACATTCATTTTAGGGAAATGACAATTTGTTGAACGACAGTCATTAATAAAAAATAGCAAGGAAACCAGAGAGGAGTTTAGAATAGGCAGAGGAAAAAACCGAAAAATGTGAAGGTCGGCCGGATAAACAACACTGGTAATCTACGCAGACAACAATTTTGACATCAGATCCTCCAAGGAGCGCACAGGGTTGCTATGGACATGGATAGGCCTAAGGAGCTTGCGATTCGTGAGGCAGGTGAGAATAAGAAAAAACAAAGCATCAGATTTTCCACATAGCCTTCAAATAGGTACAAAGAGTAGGGAACAAGGACATGAAGAGTCTCATTGAAGAGTCCCATCGCCAGCAGAAGAGTCTCATTTGCCAGTAGGCAGTCTCTACAAAGAGTCTCATGGCCAGCAGAAGAGTCTCTCCTCCAGCAGGCCAAAAAAAACTATTTTTTCTATGAAAAACAGAAAAAACGAACGGCAGAAAACACTCCAATCATCTAACACATAGAATCAATGGCTCAGGATCGCACACGTCACATTTTAGGGATGTCTTTCTCAGAGGGAACGCATTACGGCGTAAATATAAAAATTAAATTAATATAGTGATTTTTCAAAAAATTTATTTAAAATGGTAATAATTTTGTAGATTTAATTTTTATTTAGAAAAATCAAATTCTATGATGTGTAGTTTCTTTTGAAAGCTTAATTTTTCAAGAATGATTTGTGTTTCAAGAAAAATGATATCATTTTTAATATTTGATTGATATGGGATTTAAAATGAATTTATGGCCGATATATATATATAGGTTATAGATCCTAGTTTAGAGTTGTGGTGTGAAACCTTGCAAAGCCATTTTTATAGTGTAAAGAATTTACAAGAATAACTCAATGGTATTTCATATTCAATAAGTTTGCAACTTGGTAAGAATTAAACTAACTAGAGTTTGTAAAATTATAACTTGTGTAAATTCACATACCTCCTTCACCACCATAAAAATGCCATGTTTACACCATTTACTCACATGTGTCGTGCTAATCATGTGAAATTTAATAAAAAAATAGTAAGAAAATCCAAAATCCCAATACTAATTCATAGTCAAGAAATGCAATAAATCTAACCCTAGAGAACTATCATGTGAATTCATGAGTGAGCAAACTATTTCGGATGGAGAACTGTCATTTGTCATTTGAACTCAGGAGAGGGAATTCCATTATTTATCTTATACTTACTCAACTATTGAGCAAAACATATAGGAATAAAAGGAATAGGATTTAGTAAAAAAAGAGGAATACTATTTTATATGATCCACTTAGCCCATAAGATCATATGCAACTCATTAATGAGTGCCTCTTTCTCTACTTCCTTCTTTATATCTACGTAAAAATGAGATAAGCATTATAGAAATTTCCAAACGCCAAAAGATCATGATTACAAGTGATGTTCTTTAAGATAAAATCTTCTTTTATCCATTGAATCGCTAAAACTGAATGTCTAAAAAAAATTGTAACGAAATCTACCTCCTTGACCCATCATTAAGCTAATTTGAAAAGCATAAGTTCGTAAAGTTTTTTTTACGACTTCCATGCTTGAGGTAAAATATAGTGCTTATGGATTGTGTATACTCCCAGCTCAGCATCCAGTGGGAGTTTCTTATGATGCTCCATCAAACATGCCAGAGGAATTCATTATTTATGAATTGCATTATAGAAGAATGACATCCACAAAGAAACTTAAAAAGTTGAAATTCTTGGCAAAATTATCTTCTTAAAGTTTCTCCAAGGGTGCTTAGTTTCCATGCATTATGAAGACTTTCAAATCCTTTATATATTCTTAGACTTACTTTGAGTATGAGAAGGACATGACGAGATAGAGGATTCAAAACAAGTTTTATGAGACAACAAAATTAGGTTATTTTAAGCGTACTTTCTGAAAAATGAGTGAGGTTAGATGCTTGTTTTTGAGACAACAAAATTAGGTTATTTTAAGCGTACTTTCTGAAAAATGAGTGAGGTTAGATGCTTGTTTTTGAGAGGGATACACATAAATATTTTGTATTTAGCTAGCTATTTATCATTCGAGATAGGATTCCCTCCCTGTATTGGTTGATTTTCTTTAACTTTTGATGCAAGTGACTTATAATTAACCTTTGGTTCATAAACTCTAGAAAGGTTCAACATCTATATAAACTAATATTTCTCTTTACTTAATATAATATACAAATTTCAGAGGCTTAGTTATGGGCCTGCCAAATGTTTTCATAATTTACTGTAAGGTCTAGTTCTAAGAATTTTTTAATAATTTATAAATATGTTAACGTTAATTTTTTTCCAGTAGTTTTGTGCTAAAATTTATGGCAAATAATGAAATTTAAAAACAAAAGAGCACAAGGTGTATTTTGAGAAATCTATTATTGAAAAAAACTTAGCTGTCTATTATATTTACTATTTTATTTAGGTATGAAATGCAATTATAGAAAAAGAAGCACTCATTAATGAGTTTCATATGATCTTATAGGCTAAGTGGATGATATAAAATAGTATTCCTCTTTTTTCACTAAATCCTATTCCTTTTATTCCTATATGTTTTGCGTTTACTATTTTATTTAGGTATGAAATGCAATCATAGAGCCGGAGAAACACTGAAGCTACAAATAGATACTTGGAAAATTATTGAACCTACTCAAAGCCTTGTTATTCATATTTTCTTCAACCCCAATATAATTTTATTAGTTATTTGCGCTTATGAATTTTTGAATTTTATGATTTTAATTCACTAATTATGGAATATTGTAATTTTCGTTTTGATAATTTTTCTCGAGAATTATTGGATTTTTTTTGTTATTTTAATAAAAAAAACTTTAAATTATTAGATTTTTTTTTTCTAAAATTATTAATTTTTTTTGTCAAAGTAAGATCATGCAAGATAAAATATAAAAAAACTAAATCATTATAGAATATTGTAATTATCGTTTTGATGAATTTTCTCTTAAAATTATTGGGTTTTTTGTGAAAGGAAATTAAGCTCGTGCAAGGAAAAATCCTAAAAGACTATGAAGATGAGTATTCTCTATTATGTTTGTGAAGATTAGTATTCTCTATTATGTTTGTGATAGAACATGGAAAATTAAGTTTATATAAAAAATTAATTAAAGAAAAAAACAAATAAACAAATCACAGCCTTCTTTAATATTTAATACTGTAATTTTAGTTTTAAATTTTAATAATATTAATTTTCTCTTTTTTAAATTAGTAAGAAAATAAAAGAAATATATTTATTAATAAAATAAGAAATTTTATCTTTATAATAAACAAAATATTATTTTTAATAAATATACACATTTCTATAAAATTAAAATTTGCGTTTATTAAAGTCAACAATATTTCGATTAAAATAAACAATAAAATATTTTATTTATATTTAATCTAGAAAGAAGTACATTTTATTATTAAAAGAAGCCCTAAGAGTTAGCTTAGTTTGTCAAAAGCAGTGCCTCGCCATATTAAGAAAAACCCCAAGGGTTAGCTCAATTGGTCAAAATAAGTGCCTTGCCATTGAGAGGTCACAAAGTCCAATCTCCCTATATTTAATTTTTCACTTTCTTAACATTAAAATATATATATATATATATATATATATATATATATATATATATATATATATATATATATATTTATATTTAAAAATTTATTTATTTTTATAGATTATTAATTTTATTAAATATAGATTAATTATTAAAAATTATTATTATACAATTTTAAGGTCACTAGGAAGCCAAGTTAGTGTATGAGACCCCCTTCTTTATGGGAAATGCTAAGTCTACAAAGGCATACATTCTCTACCCCTTTGGCTTTGAACCTCTGACCTCTTAAGAGGAAATACATGCTCTTAACCATTAAGCCCACTCAAGTTGTACAAGTAGTCACCGATATCAAGGAAGGTAAAACCAAAGACTATTGGTTAAGGATTGGATTTGTTAACTCTATCATGGGAGCAATACATGCTCTTAACCATTAAGCCCACTCAAGTTGTACAAATAGTCACCGATGTCAAGGAAAGTAAAACCAAAAGCTATTGGTTAAGGATTGGATCCGTTAACTCTACCATGGGAGGTATTCTGCATGGAATAAGTAGGAGATAACCATGAGTCAAGGGCCCTATGAGATGAAAGGGATTGTTCACGCTGGTAATTGTGGTGAGAGGTAAACTATCGCTTTTGAAAGAATAGTAAAAAAAGGAGGGTTACATGGTAAACTCGGTGGAAATTCCTTGAAAAGAAAGTATGAAACTTGGTAATGCTTGTAGAAAGAAGAAAACAAGGCTAGAATAATTCTAAGTGCTATGTGTAGAAACTATTGTTTTGGGTTTAACCCTCGCAGTTCTTTGTTAATAGCTGGAAAATGTTAATTAGTAGGTTAAGAAAGGTTTTGTGTACATGCGTACTGAAAAGGTTTAGACCCTAATCGCCAAAGGGAGCTAGCATCCACGTCCGGTCCCCCTCAGTGACCCTTATTGTGTCTTCACTAACCTGGTAACAAAGTCATGTGTATACATATATCCAAAATTTAATACCTTGAATTGTAAGATTAAATAAAAAGGAAATATAAACCCTTCCTAAGTGGAATTAACCCAATAAATTTAAATTAATAACTGATGATTTGCCTTTACAAAATCACATATACATAGAAGGTAAATCATTATACTAATTTTTTTTTGAAACAAAACGATTAAAAAATAATCTAAACAGTGAGCCCTTTCAATGACCGAGGTACACCTCGAGGCCCAACACTTAATATATATGTAATACAAGTGAACACCCTAACTACAACTAAAGTACACCAGAGAGAAAAAGATTCATTAATATTACAACTATGAATTTACTAGATAGTTGTCCCTCCGAAGTCCGGAGACAAAAAAAATTACATTTGTGTTTATGACTATAAACAACATAGAGGAACCATAAAATGGAACTCTGGTACCTGGGCATGTCGGGTAGGATGTATATGTCGTGGAACTCTGGTACCTGGGCATGTCGGGTAGGATGTATATGTCGTGCTTCACTTGCATGTTAAGAAAAGAGGGTTCAACAACATTTTTTCAATAATCCTCATCAAAACTCTTGGGTTTGAGAAGAGGGGGGTTGCGGAATGTTAAGTGGTTTACCTTGTTCTCGGAAAGCTTGACGTTAAAATCCTCACCTGAACATTCCTCAAAATACTCGGCAACTTCCATATCCTTTTTGTTCTGAAGGGTATCGAAACTGGTAATACCTCTGTGCATGACAAATCAAAATATACATGAGAAACAATGAAAATGGCATAAGGAATTGGCCAGAGTAATAGTGGTCATACCTAGGTTCATTATTAGTAGATGAAGGTTGTACATGCCCCAATTTCACTATGTAACGCTCAAACAAAATCCTTACCGGTACGCCCAAATCTGCCGAGAGTAAATTGAGAGTAAGCTACCATACCAGTGCGAATTAAGTGTTGAAAACAGAGCATAGAATATTATCCTGAATAATAAACAAAATCTTAACAGAAATTATTTATTATCATTGATTAATAGTGGCCGAAGACCTTGTCTCACCTACATAGCCATTGCGACTGCCATCTCTACCTAAAACTTGCCTACGCCATTTTAGTTACAAAGCTTGAATCAAGGAATGTTGGGTGAAAATCACTGGGTGGAGTGGTAGACGGGGTAGGTAACAATTACCCTAACCCATCTCAAATGAATATCAACCATTAGATCTGAAACCCTGTCATCCACGGTGAGGATCCTTCCACCCTTCATTACCCCAGTGTCTGACAACTATGGGTTGCGGCCTTCACGAAGGTTCATGTTGGTAGCTTGAGTCATATCGAAGCATCTAATTAAGGTATAAGCAGAAGGTCGAGAATAGTTATACCTTAGGTATTGTTGTATGATAATTGATTAAGGTTAGTAAGCTACCCAATTCAATAGTTTCATTTAACACAATGGGATTCTGCAAGTAAGGTATTGATAGATGTGGTGTAAATATGTGTTAGTAAGAATTCTTTTTATGTGTAATGTTAATGTGTGTGGCTAAAAACATACCAAAGCCATAGGTTGCAACACTATGAACTGATGGGAGAAATGTAAATAACCAATGTGTTAATGGTGCAAAGAGGTAGTTGAAGCAACGTGAGGAGAGGAGTAGGATTCACTCCACCTATAGGCCCATCAATGGTACCTGGATCTATGCCTCATGCAGATACCAATCTGAAGATGTATGTTGAATTTGGAGAAGAAACCCATAATGTTAATGAAATGCTACTAGAAGCAGTCCAATAACTACTAGCTGGGATGGAAAATTTAAGATATGATAATGAGAGGCTCAAACTGGAATAGGAGAGGATTATGAAAATCCTCTCAAACAAAAAAAAATCAAAGGAACCCAGATCTGAGTCTGGATAATGGAAACAAAGTTGAGATGCATCAAAAACAGGAGGACCACCTAGAAAGAAACACATTTTGAATAGATAACGAGGAAGATTCTGGAGATACATCCGATGGAAGTGGGGCAAATAGGCCAAAGGTTGAATTGTAGGGTGAATTCAAAAAAATGAAACCCCCACTATTTGACGGGGAAGTGTAGGAAGTTGTTGAAGCTTGGTTGATTAATATGAATAAGTATTTTCACGTCTATGAATATGGTGATAATTTAAAGGCCAAATTGGAAATCTATCAATTTCAAGGTAAAGCCACCTTATGGTGGGAAGAAATTAAAACTATTCGAGGTATTGGTAAGAAAGAACTAACTTTGCACACCTTTCAAAAACATTTTAAATATAAATATTTAATCGAGAGGTTCTACGATGAGAGGGAAAAATAATTTCACGATTTGAAATTAGGACAATAGTCCATGGACACATTTGTAACCAATTTTAGCAATCTGTTAAGATATGTTCCCTATATATGGGAAGAAAAGGCTAAGGTGCAACTCTTTGTTAGAAGCCTCCCAAATTTGATGAAGGAAAGGATGGAATTTGATAATCCCAAGAAGATGAATGAAGCTATTTGAAAGGCCCACATATGTTATCAACGCATGAATCACAAACACGAAACTGATAGAGGTTGGCTCAGTAAAAAGAGGCAGAAAAGCTTCCAAATAAATAATAAGAACACCAGGTTTGCAAGAGTTAAAGTTTCACCCATAAAAAAAATGAGTGGACCCCTTGGAAAGAGTCAGAAAATAACCATAACACCAAATGAATCTAAGCAAGCTAAAGCATCAAGTAAGATGGATCCTAGATAGTCACAGAAACGTCCCTTACAACGTTGGGGTTGTGGGGAAACCCACTACTAAAAATGTTGTTCTTGCCATGCTAGAAAAAATCCAACTGCTAATGTACAAGAAGCCTCTATAGTTGGGGAGGTGGCTAGAAGTATACTCAAAATTAACGTTGCCTTGGAATATCATCAATTTGATACCAACCCACAATGGTAGAATTTGAAGGTAAGATAACTAACCATTAGATTTCTATTTTAAATGACCTAGGTACGAGTATTAGTTATGTCAGTCCAAAAATAGTTGAATTGTGTCAATTACCAAGTGTTAAGTTTAAAAATTCTTAGTTGGTGCAATTGGCCACTCGGGAAAAGTGAAGGTAACAACAAAAGTGGAAGGTTGTCCTCTTGAGAGTCGAGGACAACAAATTAAGGTTAATTTGAATATATTACCTCTAGGACCTTATGATGTCTTAATAGGAATGGACTGGTTGGACGAACACTAGTACCTAGTAAACTGTAAATATAAAACCATCAGCTTCCTCCCTGAAGAAGGAGATATACAAGAAATTTAGGGTATTAAAAGAGACATTAAGCTGTAATCCATCACCGCTAATCAACTAAAAAAGTGCATCGTGAAGGGCTACCGAATTTATGCAGTACAATTAGGTTATACTAACTCTAAGGATAAGTTAACCACCCTAGAAAACATACCCATGATTCAGGAACTTGTGGATTTATTTCTAGAGGAAAACTTGTTCTCGAAGTGACCTCGGTGTCGAAATATCCTTACCGTATGAGTATACACGAATTAACTAAAGTCAAGATACAATTGAAAGAGCTACTTGATAAAGGGTACATCCATCCAAGCGTGTCCCCTTGGGGGCACTGTTGTTGTTTGTAAAGAAAAATGATTGCACTTTGCCGTTGTGTATCAATTATAGTTAGCTAAATAAGCCAACATTAAAAAATAAGTACCCTCTGCCAAAAATTCACAATTTATTCAAGGATGCCACGGTGTTTCCTAAGATTGAACTATGATATGTATATCACCAAATAAGGATTAAGGAAGAGGATACATGTAAAACAATGTTGAGAGCACGTTATGACCATTATGAATTTTTTTTTTTACCATTTAGGCTTACTAATTCCCCTGCAACCTTTATGACCTTAATGAATGGAATTTTTAACCCTTACCTAGACAAGTTTGTTTTGATTTTTATTGACAATGTTATGATTTATTTGGAAAACATAGAGGGGCATAAGGAACATCTATTGATAGTCTTGCAAAAATTAAGAGAAAATCAACTCTAAGCTAAGTTTAGTAAATGTGATCTCTTTAAGGACCGAATTCAATACTTAGGGCATGTGATTTCATTTGAAGGTATAGTTGTTGATTCAGATAAGATTAAAACTATCATGGATTGGCCTCTCTCTAGAAATGTTACATATATTCAGTCTCTCATGGGATTAGATGGATATTACCACCATTTAATCGAGGGGTTTTCTAGAATAGTTTACCCCATAACTTCTCTACAGAAAATGTGGAGACATTTCAAATGGAATGTTGAGTGCTAATGTAGGTTTGAGAAATTAAAACTTTCATGCACTTCATCACCAATGTTAAAGGTTGTTGATCTAGAAAAGGAATTTATTGTCTATATCGATGCTTGTTAAGAAGGAGTGGGAGGATTTTTTATGCAAGATGATAAAGTGATAACTTCTGAATCACGTAAGTTAAAGGATAATGAGAAGATCAATTATGTGTATGACTTAGAGCTAGCTACAGTGGTTCATGTTTTGATGTTGTGGCGTCATTATCTACTGGGAAAGAACTTCCTGTTAATGAGATACCATAGTAGTTTAACCATTTTATTCAAGCAACCTAACTTAAACGGTTCCATGAGGGTAGTGGTTGATAAGATAAGAAAAACTGCTCATTTTATTCCTGCCAAATCTACTCACAAGATTCTTGAAATTTCAAATATATTTATGAAATAAATATTCCCATTACATGGCATGCTGAAAGTAGTAATTTCATAAAGGGTTGGAATTTCACCTTAGAATTTTGGAAATCTATTTCTACTAGTATGGGTACTAAGATTTAGTTTTGTACCCCACATCATATCCAAATCGATGGAGGAACTAAACAGGTGAATCAAGTGTGAGAAGACATGTTATGAATGTACATGATGCAACAACCAACCAAATGAGAAGAATATCTTCACTTGGTTGAATTTTCTTATAATAATAGTTACGATCGATCACTAAAAATGAGTCCGTACAAAGTACTGTATGGAAAGAAGTGTAGAAGGCTAGCTAATTGAAGTAATCCATAGGATTAGATAATCCTAGGACCTTATAAGTGATTTTGTAGAGGCAAATCATGAGTTCTTCATTTAACTTTCCTCGGTTAATTAATATTAGTAACATGGTTTATATTTCCTTTTATTTAAGCTTACAATAAGGTATTTTCTTTTAACTAGTTTGATTACATTGGATTTTATAATAGGATTACCCAAATCTAGGAAACAACATGATTCCATTAGGGTAGTGGTGGATAAGTTAAGAAAAACTACTCATTTTATTCCTCTTAAATATACTCACATGACTCTTGAAATTGTAGATATATTTATGAAATAAATATTCTGGTTGCACGACATGCCAAAAGTAGTAAAGTTCATATAGGGATGTGAATTTACATCAACATTTTGGAAAGATATTTTTACTAGTATAGGTACTCAGATTCATTTTAGTACCGCATATCACCCCAAATCGATGGAAAAACTGAATGAGTGAATAAAGTTCTAGAATATATGTTGGGAGTGTACATGATGCAACAACCAACCAAATAGGAAGAATATCTTCACTTGGTTGAATTTTCTTATAATAATAGTTACAAGGAATCATTAAAAACGAGTCGCTATGAAGTATTGTATGGATGGAAGTGTAGGACACCTACTAATTGGAGTAATCAGTAATATAAGATAATCCTAGGACCTAAATGTTAGCAGAAATAGACTAGGAGGTAAAAAGGGTTCGACATAACTTGAAAGCTACCCATGAAAGGCATAAACTGTGGGAAGATAAGAAAATAATCTAGAAATAATTCCAAATAGGGGAGCATGTTTATGTATGAATGAAAACAAAGAAAAGTAACTTAAGGTGGTGTTGTTATGCAAATCTAGCACCCCGCTATTATAGGCCTTTGTAGGTTGTGGAAAGAGTAGGGCCTATAGCCAACGAACTTGTAGTTCCAAACCATGTAAATATTCATAATGTATTTCATGTGTCACTGTTAAATAAGTATGTGTATTATTCTAGACACATTATTCACTCGCAAGATATACAAGTAAGTACGATACTAAATGTTAGAAATATATATGTATTTAGTTTTAGTACTAAATAGAACTAATGGCATAATTGTGGTGGTATGATAGGTCAAACTGAATGGAGAATTCTTGGTAGAGTCCTTGCATATTATCGATGAGAGAGAAGCAATTTTAAAGAGGTGAGCTATCACCTAGGTTAAAGTGCAATGGAGGCACTTCAACCTAGAGGAGGCCACATGGGAAGATGCATGTTTTATGTGACAAGCATACCATAGCCTATTCTAAGGTAAGAATGAGAACTGAGGACATTCTTTCACCCAATCGAGGGATGATGTAACACCCCATGGTGATATATGAGTTACTGTCATTTACACTACTTTCGTTACTCAAGACATTAGTGAGTGGGGCTCATGGAAATCTTAGTGGAACCTTTGTTTATATATATATAATTTTGTTATGAGAATATTCAAATTCAAGAAGGAATATTGGAAACATATTCCAATCTCCACATAGTTAGAAAAAATTATCCCTATCTTCCTTCAAGATAAAATAGGAACTCAGTGCGATGAAGGGGATATTTTGTCTTGTCTTTACTCAAAGAAAAGAAAAGTTCGTGAATTTGGGAAAATTCTACCAAGGAGGGAATCTTGAGCTAGACTAGGGTCAATGGAGAACTATGGAATGGACAAAGATCAACAAGTATTAGGTTGAAATATGGCGTCCTAGTGCATATTATCTAACTCTAAATTGGCTACTGTTATCTATTGTTCTGCAGTGGAATCTTGGCAGGAGAAGTGGATGTAATTTCCCTTTTTAAGGTTCTGTGGAACGATATTAGCCTTGTTGAATTCTTGGATAAGCTACTCTTCAAATAGGTATTTTATGTGTGAACATGTTATGTGTTTGTTTTAGTTTTAACTATGTTGACAGGAAAATACTTTGAATCGTTTAAGCTAAACTACAACAAATTGCATGCAGTAGGTTTTTAATAGGACTATTTTTTTGTATTTATTACTGTAATTATGGAAGGGATGTTGGGTCATGCTACTCTAAACAATGGGACGAGGTTGAATTTAACAAAACTAATTAATTCAATAACTTCAAAAATATTACCGCTGAGATATTAAGGACTAAAGAGTATTGTGCACCATGAGGAATGGTGAGACTGTATGTTACTAAGGTTATCTTTTCTTTTGTATATATATTTGAATATATATGTAGAACCGTGGAGGGAATACGTACACAAAGTTCACTTTATCAATGATGGTAAAACCAAAGCTTACCGGTTGACGATGGGAGGTGTTAACTTCACCTTGGGATGTATTCCGCATGTAATCAGTAGGCGATAACCACTAGTGAGGGTACCTATGAGATTAAGGGGATTTTTCACTCTTGTAATTATGGTGAGAGGTAAAATATCGCTTTTGGAAGAAAAATAACAAAAGGAGGTTTACATAGTAAATTAAGTGGAAACCCTTTAAAAAGAAATTATGAAACCTTGTAATGCTTGCAGAATGAAGAAAACACAACTAGAATCATTCCAAGTGCACTTGTGTAGAAATCGTTATTTCTGGTTTAACCTTCGCACATCTCTATTAATAGTTGGAAAAGACTGATGAGTAGGGTAAACAGGATTTTTGGTACATGGATACTAAAAGGGTTTAGACCGTGGCTGCCAAAGGGAACTAGTAGCCAAGTATGGTCCCCCTTAGTGACCCCTATTGTGTCTTCGTTAACTTGGTAACACAGTCATATGTGTGTACATATATGGAAAAGAAAAATTATAAGCTTAAATAAAAGGAAATATAAATTGTCACCGAGATGAATTAAAGGAAAGATAAATTAAGAACAAACACTTTTCCTCTACAAAATCACATATACATAGAAGGGAAATTATTATACTAATATATTTGAAACAAAATGATTCAAAAATAATCTAAAGAGTGAAACAACTGAGGTACTCCTCGAGGCCTAACACCCAATATACATGTAATACAACAAAACACCATAATTATGGATCAAGTACCTCCAAGAGGAAAAGATCCATTAAGATTACATGTACGAATTTATGAGACAATTATTCCTCCCAAGTGAGGAGACAAGAAAAAAAGTACCTTTTTATTTATAACTACAATCAAGTTACATAGAGGAACCAAAAAATGGAACTCGAGCACTTGGGCATGCCCAGTAGTATATCAATTTAGTATGTTCACTTGGCCATCTTGCAATTAAATGGTATTTCATGCTTCACCTGCATGCAAATAGAAGAGGGTTCAATAAGATTTCTTCGAGAAGCCTCATCAAAACTCTAGGATTTGAGAAGAGGTGGGCTATAGAATGTTAGGTGATGTACCTTGTTCCTGGAAAGGTCGATGTTAAAACCCTCACTCGAAAATTCCTTAAAAGACTTGGTAGCTCCCATATCCTTTTTTTTTCCAAAGCCTACTGAAGCCTATAATACCTCTGTGCATGACAAACAAAAATTTACATGAGAAACAATGGTATTTCCAAAGGATTTGACCAAAGTAATAGTACGCATACCTAAGTTCATTATCAGTGGTTAGATGATGTACATGCCCAATTTCACTATGTAACGTCGATAAAATACCCCTGTCACTACAACTAAACCTGTCGTGAGTAAAATGAGAGTAAGGCATCATACTATTGCGAATTAAGTGTTGAAAACATAGCATAGAATATTATCCTCAACAATAAATATAACCTTAACAAAAATTATGTATTTTTGTTCACTAATAGTGGCCTCATACATTGTCTCACCTAAGCGGTCATTGTTGCTACCAGCGCCACTAGAAACACGCCTGCGACATTTTGGTTGAGATCTTGAATAGTAAACTTTGGTGCAAATAAATGGTTTAAATGACAAATGGGGTAGGGAACAGTTACCCTAACACATCTCAAATAAATATCTATATTTGGAACTATAACCTAATCATCCACAGTGAGGATCCTTAGACCTATGATTACCTAGTCTTCGACAGTTGTGGGTTGTGACCTTTGGGAAGGTTCCTGTCGGTAGCTCTGGTCATATCGATACATCTAGTTAAGATGTAAGTTGCAGGTAGAGAATATTTATACCCTAGTTCATGTTTCATAATAATTGGTTAAGGTTATAAGCTACCCAAGTCAATAGTTTTATTTAACACAATGTAATTCTATAAGTAAAGTAAGGTATCGATAGATGTTGTGTAAAGATGTCTTAGTAAGGAATTTTTTTTTTATGCGTAAAGATAATGTGTGTGAATAAACATATTACAAGGGGTATGAGACCCATAGGTTGCAACGTTGTGACCTAATGGGAAAACTGTAAATAACCAAAGCGTTAATAGTGCATAGAGGTAGCTGAGACAACATGAGGAGGGGAGTAGGAGTCACTCCACCTAAAGGACCCTAAATTGGATTTGGACCTATGCCTTGTGCAGATACCAATCTCGAGATGTGGGTTCGGTTAGGAGAGCAAACCCAAAATGTTAATGTAACGCTGCAAGAAAAAATCCAACAACTCTGAGTTAAGATGACAAATTTAAGAGTTGATAATGAGATGTAAAGAGTAGAACACGAGAGGATTATGAAAAGCTTGTCAGGTAAACAAAATTAGTCGAACCCATATCCCAGTTTGGATAATGGAAATGGAGTTGAGATGCATCGACAATGGAAGGACCACCAAGAAAGAGAACGAGGCCAAATGGATAATGACGAAGAGTTTTGAAATACTTTTGGTGGAAGGGGGGCGAAGAGGAAAAAAGTTGAATTGCAAGATGAATTCCAAATAATTAAGCCCCCATTGTTTGATACAGAAGTGGAGGAATTTGTTAAAGGATGGTTGATTAATATGAATAAACCATTTCAAATCTAAGAATATGAAAAAAATTTAAAGGGAAGATTGAAAATCTATCAATTACAAAGTAAAGGCACTTAATGGTGGGAAGAAATTAAAATAGTTCGAGGTATTTATAAGCAAGAAGTGACTTGGGAAACCTTTCAAAAATATTTTAAAGATAAATATCTAAATGAGAGGTTTTATGATGAGAAGCAAAAGAAATTCAAGATTTGAAATTAGGAGAGCAGTCCATGGATGAGTTTGTAACCAAATTTACCTCTTATTTAAGATATATTCCCTATATATAGGAAGAAAATGTTAAGATGCAATGATGAAATTTCATCCTTAGGAAAGAATGAGATTTGGTAATCCCAAGAAGATGCATGGATCTATTTGAAGGGATCACATCTACTATTAGCAGATGATGCAGAAAGGGGAGCCCATAGAGGTTGGTTGAGTAAAAAGGGGAAACCCCCGTGAAAGAGTCAACAACAAACGAGATCACTAAATGAATTAAGTAAGCTGAAGCGTCAAGTAAGCTAGAGCATGGTCCATCACAGAAATCTCTCTTATAGCATTGGGGCTGTGGGGAACCCCACTATTACAAAAAATGTCCTCGCCAACGGAGGAAACTTCTAATGTACAAGAAGCCTCTACAGTTGTGTAGGTGGTTAAAAGCATACCCAGAATTAGCACTACCTTGGAAGATCACCAAGGTGAATACCAACCCTCAATGATAGAATTTGAAAGAAAGAAAGCTAACAATTCTATTTCTATTTTAATTGATCCACGTGTGAGTCTTAGTTATGTAAGTTCAAAAATAGTTGAATTGTGTCAATTACAAAGTGTTAAGTTTAAAAATTCTTGGTTAGTGCAATTGGCCACTAGGGCAAAGTGGAAGGTAACAAACAAAGTGGAATGTTGTCATGTTGAAATGAGAGGATGGAAGATGAAGGTGAATTTCAATATATTACCTCTAGGATATTATAACGTGTTGATAGAAATGAACTCGTTGGAGGGACAATAGTCCCTAACAAACTGTAAAGAAATGAAGGAGATAGACCAGCAATTCGCGGTATTAAAAGAGACATTAAACTGCAATCCATCACCGCTAATAAACTAAAAAAAGTGCATCCAAAAAAGCTACCAAATTTATGCAGGTCGGTTATACAAACTCGAATGAAAAATTAGCCACCCTCGAAAATATACCCATCATTCAGGAATTTATGGATGTCTTTCCAAAGGAAATTATGTAACTGCCACTAAAAAGGAGTATTGATTTGACCCTAGAACTTGTTCCTTAACACAAATAATGTATTGCCACCGATTAACATTGGCCTCACACCTTGTCTCACCTGACCTGCTGTTGTTAATGCGAGCACCACCTGAAATCCACGTGCGTTATTTTGTTGCAGAGCGTAAATCCAAGTAATCATTGCTGAAAATGTTTGGGTTGAGCGACGAACTGGTTAGGGAACTGTTACCCTAACCCTTATCGAACGAATATCGACCATCGGATCTAAAACTCTATCATCCACAGTAAGGATATTTCCACCTTTCATTACCTAGTCTCCGATAACTTTGGGTTGTCGTCTTCGGTTCGTTTCGGTAGCCACAGTCATATTGAGGCAGCTGGTTAAGGTGTAAGCAACAGGTAGAGAATAGTTATACATTAGGTCATGTTGTATAATCATTTGTTAAGGTTAATAAGCCGCCCAAGCCAATAGTTCTATTTAACACAATGAGATTTTGCAAATAAAGTAAGGTATTGACAAATATGGTGTAAATGTCTTAGTAATTTTTTTTTATATGTAATGTTAATGTGCGGCTAAACATGTTACATTATGCAAACAAAAGGATGGAAGGTTGAAATAGCCATGAGTTTGACCAACGAAAAGAAAAAGTGAAATTAATTATTTTCAATCATTTTGTTCAAGAAAAATTAATCAAAACTATAAGCGTTATTTTATATATATATATATATGTTAAATTTATAAAATAGTTAAAATTGTAGATCGAAATTTTAATTATATTATTATAAAATAGTTTAAATGGTACATCGAACTTGTATTTTTAATTCCGTAAGACTAATTTAATAATATCGTGGAGTTAACGAGGATGCACATCTAAAAATTAAATAGTTGCTTCTCGCGTAACCAAGCAATTCAATATCGTAGATAAAATTAAATAATTAAAATCACCACTTCTATATGATCCACTCATACGTTAGACCAGTTGTCGATGGCAGACCAATTGTCGAGTACAAACTCAGCACAGTGGCTCTCTAGGACAATGGGCACCATTACGTCCGCCAAATCCTTCAACCTCCTAAGACCGTTGAAGAGGTAGCGAGCGGGCAAATCGCTCATGGCGAAGTCTAACACAACCTTCACGTCTTCGGGCCCCGCTATAGAGTTTCCGCCCGGCCTGTCATAAATGTATTTAGCCAGCAACAACGCATACAGCAGGTGTTTGCCCTTGAACGACCGTGCGCCTGGCCGCGGATGCAAAAGGGCATGCTTTAGTATCTTCTTTATCTGCCCTAGCACGCCACAGTCGGCTCTACTCATATATAAAACCGTTTGCAACCCATATTTGAAGCAGAGACGACACAGAACTTTCATAACATTTTCCAAGGCCGCGCACTGGTCGCCATATTCTTCATTAACCCTATAATTTTCATCCTCTCCACGAATCCGAGAAACCAGTGTCTCTAGTGCTTTACACAGCGGAGATATGGTCCATGGGGGATTATCATTACTTAGCGACAAAAACCGATTCGTAACATCTGAACACAGCGAGAGCTCACTACTGAGCGCGAATGTATTCTGCAACTGGTGAAGGATGAAAGGGTAGTAGATATCGAACAAGGGCATCCTCACATCGTAAAGGATTGCGTGCAAGATGCGCACGATCCTGCCCATGTCTTTGCTGTCTCCACCCTCGAAATAAACAATGCGCATGATGCCGCACAAGGTCTCTGAAAGCGACGGTGTGTCTGTAGTGAAACCTAAAATCTCCAGGAGCTTAACTATCTCTCGGCAAAAATTTAGGGTTTCCACACTTTCAACTCTGCCGTACAAAATTTCTGATCCGTTTCGGACTCCCGTCATATCAAAATGCCTCCTCAGAGCTCCGACCAGAGTGTCAACTCCATTCACTAAACGCAACTGGGTCGTGTTGGCATGGCTATACTGGCAATTGAGGCGAAGAAGGTTTACCTTCTTCCGAAGGGCTTCTGAATCCTGAGGGATATGAATTTCATGTACAATCCAATGAACGAGTGAATTAAAATAGTCTAGTATATGGTCCACGTCTAGTATCTGGAATCCGTCTTCACCTTGAGAGTACTCTTCTTGGCCGGACCGAATATCGTTTATGTCGAACTGTACTTTGCCATTGTCGAGGTTTTGAGAGTCGGCTTGCTTATTGCCGGATAGGTTTTCAAGGCCGACTTGATTGAATGAACTTCGTCCTGGATTAGACCAATCTGGCTCATACATGTCTCCATGCCCTACTTTATTGTCTCCCATTTTGATAAAACGGGATCTGAGAAAATACGTATAGTAGCTCTGAGAAAATACGTATAGTAGCTCCGAGGTCTAACTGGCTTGCTAGGTTTTGTTTGGTGGCTTCCTTAATAGTTTTTCAAGAATCCACATGGAAAGTCGCGCTCCTTGATCCTGAGAGTCATCGATAGTCTGACCGTGGTGAGAAATGTTCCTATTTTTTAATATGTAAATTATAAAATGTTTTGTTAAATTTTTAGAAAAATATTTAAATTTCTAATGATTTTGTATATTCTCTACAAAATTTTAGTGATTTCAAAAATAAAATAATTTTACACTATAAAGTTCGGGAAGTTTTTTTTAGAAAAATTAAAAGTGGAGTTTTTGTATTTTTTCTTTGTTGGCAACAATATGGAGAATTAGCCTACTTGGAAATATTAGTCCTTAAATTTTTCTCTAATCCCATGGCATTTTGGGTATGGACAATTACCCAATATAAAGCTGTCTTTTTTTTTTTTTTAATATCTAGGAGATGTTCATTTTCTTATTAGCATTAAGTAAATATCTTTAATTCATGATGAGAAAGATGATTGATATGTCACAACAAATTCAGTTCATATGACATTAGGAAAGATAAGGAAGTGCTATGTGTGAACTCTAAAAATTTTAAGAGAAACATTGAGAAATCATTATAGGTTCTATAAGTGAAAATGTTAGAAAGGTTGTATTATAACAAACATTTTGTAATTGTGGTTTAAAGTAGTTGGAAGTAGAATAATCTAAGAGGCCCATCTTTTTTTTCCCTCGGAAAAAGTCGTAATTTTCATTAATGTTAAGAAAATTACATTTTGCAGATGTCGTAGCATATTCAAAAGCAGGCTAATGTTAAGAAAATTACATTTTGCAGATGCCGTAGCATATTCAAAAGCAGGCTCTGTGCCTGTCGAGTTCACTGATAGCTAAATATATCTCCACGCAGGGAGCGTGATGTTAAGTCAGTTCAAAAGATCAAAATTTATGTCTTGCTCTTCGCAGAGAGCAATATATACTATATATAATCAAAAAGATGTACAGTAAAGTCTGTATCTACATACTGAAAATATAGCAAAAGTATCTGCATATGTATGGGCTGTATAGCCCATCATTCAAGATGTTCTTCAAAAGGGCGATGATAGTACTGATAATATGTGCCATCAGTGTCCTCCTGTATCCACCAGTCCTCTCCTATTCTGTGCGCTGCCTCTTTGGAGAGCTGATCTGCAATGGTGTTCTGTTCCCTGTAGATATGGTGACAGACAAAAGATTCAAAAGACGTAGTCAATCTCTTAGCTTCCTCCAGAATATGTCTTAAAGCAAATGCATGGCAATGAGATGCATTGTTAAGCCAATTGCATACAACTTTTGAATCACCAAATAGCTGTAAGTGTCTGCATTGTTTAAGAATAGCAAAATGTATAATGTGTTTGGCTGTAATGAGTTCAGCATAGTTATTAGTGCCTCTTCCAAGGTTAATTTGAATCTTATAACTGTGTCTGTCATTTAAATGAAGAGTGGCGCCTCCCCCACAGCCATCATTTTGGGCCGATCCATCAAAAAAAGCCCAAGGCTTAGAATGATCAATGGGAATCGGGGAGAAAGTTCTTGGTGTAGAGCCAGTGTCCTCGTCAGGTAACAAGTTGTAATCCGCTACTGTGGAGAGGATGACCGAAGGCCAGTGAGGTCTCTTCATTTGAAAAATGGATAAGTTACGGGCTATCCATATAGCCCAACAGATCAGCAAAGGAAGGTTTTTGGCTTTGCCCGAATGTTCAGAGCACCAGGTGGACCAAGCCTCCTGAAGGGATTCCCCGTGCCAATGCTTCAGCTGCGGGATGAGAGGAGTAATGGATTGCCAGATATGTGAGGTCGTGCTGCAGGTGAGAAAGAGGTGCTCCGTTGTCTCTTCAGCATTTAAACAGAGATGACAGCGATATGGCCCAAAGAATGATCGCTTTATAAGGTTGGAGCCTGTCGGGACTTTGTCAAATATGATATTCCACATCACGAGTCTTGTCCTGGGAGCAGCCTTTAATTTCCAAATCGTCTTCCAAGCGCTATGAATTTCAGGTGGCTTATATGCCTCCATGAGCTTAAGATATCCCAGCTTGGGTGTGTACGCTCCATGCTTGGCATGTGCCCATATAATTTCATCCGGACCTTCCATGAGTCTGATATTGGCTTGTATGAGCGCAGAGATAAAGTCCTTCCAATCATCAAGCCATTGAGGTGGCAGGTTCAAAGCTCTGTCAGATAGCCAAGCTTGCTGGAGGAAAGTGGTGTTAGCTTGGTCCCCGATATGTTTAATATAAAAGATGCCTCTGCGATTGAGATAGCGCACAAGCTCCGCCGGGAGTCTGTGTGCATTCCCATAGCCAACCCAGGGGTCCACTCCTATTCGAACATCATTCCCTTCTTTGATCCGCCAAGTAATGCCTTCCCTCAGTAGTGGTATAGAGTCAATGACAGCTTTCCAGATGTTAGAATATTGTGTGTTATGCCGAGGTCTGATACAAAGCCAATCTAAAATAGATAGTGGTTTGATATATTTAGAGTAAGCCACCCTGGTCCAGAGACTGTCAGTAGTAAGTAGGCTCCAACCGAGCTTGGCTGCCAGCGCTTTAGAGAATATAGCCAATCTCTTAATTCCCCATCCTCCCCATCTCTTGGGTTTCGTGATAGTCTCCCATTTAACCCATGCAAAAATGCGTCCTGGCTGGTGCCCTTTCCACAGGAATCTGCAGCATATACTCTGTAGTCGATTCAGGATACCTCGAGGTATCCATGCCAGGGCCATCCAATACACCGGAGTAGCCTCTATGACAGCCTTGATGAGAACAAGTCTGCCTGCTCTCGAGAGATATTTGTGGTACCAGACTTGTAGCCTTTTTTCTACCTTGGAGATGAGCCATAACCAATCTGCTATTTTATATCCCGCTGGCTTCAGTCTGAATCCCAGATACTTAATGCCATCCGACAGTTCCATGATGGCAAATGGGAAGCGCTGTGAGGCAAAATTGACTTCATGTGCCGAGCATCCAACAGTAGTGATGGTAGATTTATTATTGTTAATCTGCATACCCGTAGCCTGTTGGAATAGACGGAAGGAGTTATGAAGGGAGGAGGAGTCACCAATACTGCCATTAAGGAAGATGAGGATATCATCCACGAATAGGAGGTGAGTAAGGTAGAATTCATCCACTATTTTGATGCCTGAGAGTTGTCGACGTGCTCTGGTGGATGAGATAATCCTACTCAGCCCTTCCATAATCAGAAGGAACAATAGCGGAGAGAGAGGGCATCCCTGTCTAAGCCCTCTCTCTGCTGTGAAGAAAGGTGTCGCTTCTCCATTGAGGAGGACGCTGTAGGAGACATCCAAGATGCAGCTCATCATCCATTTGATAAAATCAAATGGGAAGCCAAGATGAGTGAGCAGTAGCCTAAGGTACAACCAGTTAGTTCTGTCGAAAGCCTTAGAGAGGTCGACTTTGAGAATCATACCTTTCTGTTTCTTGATATGCAGGGTATGCATGAGTTCCTGGGCCGAAGCAATGGCTTCATGAATCTGCCTGTGGTGTAGGAATGCGAACTGTTCTGATGAAATATGCTGCGAGAGTATAGGCTTGATCCGGTTGGCAATTATCTTAGCAATAATCTTATAAAGACAGTTGCATAAAGATATGGGTCTGAAGTCGTCAAAGGAGGCAGGGTTATCAGTCTTAGGTATGAGGGCGATGAATGTAGATTTAATGGCTGATGATATTCTGCCTCTTTTCCTACTGTCCTCCACTATACTCAATAAGTCCTGACCCAGAATGTCAAAAAAGGAGATGTAAAATTCAATTGTCCACCCATCTGGTCCAGGGCTTTTGTCCTTTTTGAACCATTTCAGGGTTGCTTCAAGTTCCTCCATGGTCACCTCCTTTAGAATCTCTTCCGAACTGTCCTGGTCCACAAATCTGGGGAATAGCTCTGCAATGCGCATGATCTCCAGAATATTAACATTCCTTGGCGCCTTGTAGATGCCTCGGAAGTGATCAGTAGCCAGCCTTGCCAAATTCTGCTGATCTGAGATGGAGTGGCCATGTTCATCTTTAAGTTCCCAAATAGTGTTGATAGCTTTCCGACCATTGGCAAATTTGTGGTAGAACTTAGTGTTGTTATCACCCTCAGTGAGCCAAATAGCCCTGCTTCTCAGCCTCATACTTTCTTCTCTTTCCTTCAGGATTTGTGTACGTTGAGCTATCAATAGATTATACTGCTCCTTGTTCTCAGGCGTGTTGAAGTTCCCTGAAGAAGAGTTTTCATACTCCGAGATGAGTCTCTCTGCCTCCATGAGAGTATGGTTATCTTGTATCCTCTTCTGATGAGCCCACCTTTTTGTAACCAGCTTGAGCTCAGTTAATTTTTGGACAAAACCCGTAGGCAGGTCCTCTTCATCCCGAATTGGGTTATTTTGCCAGAATTCATGGACCAGGTGTATATAAGAAGGATCTCGTAGCCATGCAGCATTGAATTTGTAAGGACTCTTGATCTTGTGGGTAAGGCCATCAATCTCCAGGTAGATGGGTCTGTGATCCGATAGACCACCGGAGCCTACCCATTGTCTAGCCCTTGGAAGATCATTATATAACTGCTCTTTAATAAGAAAGCGATCAAGTCTCCTAGCCAAACTCTGTTCCCCACTTCTATTATTGGACCAGGTATACTGGAGTCTAGCAGAGGGGATGTCGACCCAGTGATGGTCTTCCAATAGGGAGGAAAAGGAGTCTGTGAGGGAGTCCACTTGAGCCATATGCCCCCATGATTCACAATAGCCCAAGGAGAAATTAAGGTCCCCTCCTAGAACAATGTTATCTGCTTGCAGAAGCTCTCTCTCAAATAAGGATCTCCAGAAAGTGAGTCGATCAGAGCAGGGTCCATAGACATTAATCAGACGGAGGTCCCTATCCAGTGTATGAACATGAATGTCGATACCAATGAATCCCTTGCCCCCCCAATAATTACAGATATCAATGGATTTATTACAGACACCGATGGCAAGACCCCCTGATCGGCCAGCAGCGTCCAGCGCATGGAAAGTCCAATGCGGAAGCCAAGAAGATAGGGTGCGTACAAGAAGGTCCACCGGACAGAGGGTCTCCTGAAGGAAGATTATATCCAGATGATCCGAGGTAATAAGCCTCCTGAGTGCTAGTTTTTTGGCGGAACTAGCAAACCCTCTACAATTGAAGGAGAGGATTTTCATAAGGAAGGAGGGGGAGGGCCATCCTTCGCTCTAAGGGCCCCAAAAATAGTGTGCTGTCGCCCGAGGGCAACCTCCTCATCCGCCGTCTTCCTGGCTTTAGTAATGCGAGAAGGGCGACCACGACCGATCTTAAGGTGAGAGGGTGGATTAACAGGGTCAAGACCAATCACGTCGGGTCCCCTGTCCTTGATCCGGGGTCGGAGGGAATAACGGGGTGATTGCTTGATTAATGCAGAGGTCGATGTGATCAGGGGAGGGGGAGCCAGGGGAGGGGGTGGAGGAATCGAACAAGTGAGAGATGAATGTGTCAGTGAATGTGAGGTGTGAGTTATAGGCGGTTCAGAGAGTGTATTGATAGATGAAATACAGGATGCATGCAAATTCAAAGAGATAGGTGAAGATGACATACCCGTAACCGCAGTGTCCTGTGGAGGGTTCAGTGAGTGCTCCTGAGCCTCTGAGGACGAAGGCGGTGCCGGGGATGGAGGATCATGAGACAAGTGAGTGTGTCCAGAACCATCTGGTGGCGCAACATCCCCTGTAGTGCGTTGAGGGGCTTCAGGAGGCTGATCCGACTGCTGATTCAAAGGAGTCGAGTTGTCTATCTCCGCATCCACTTCTTGTGCTGGCCGATGAGATTTCCGAAGGAGTGGGCAGTCTCTGTAGAGGTGTCCAACTTTGTGGCATCTGCGACAACGATATGGGATGCCCTCATAGTCAATGATTTGCCTTCGCGCTGTATCTCTCCACTGTATTGTGATATATTCATATAGACCTCCTCGTGTATCCATATATATGAGAATCCTGGCATAGGCCATCATACCATTCTGGAGATAAGATTTGTCATATCCCATATAGGAGCCCAGAGCATTGCCAATGCGCTTGAAAATTTCCTCGGACCAATATTGTAGGGGGAGTCCCGGGAGCCGAATCCAAATAGGGCCAACCCCAATCTGCTCCGTCTCAGGATCGAATAATGGAGTCCACCGTTTGAGAAGCACAGGTGCATGGTCAAAATGCCAGTGTGAGGACAAAACCCAGTTGGTGTGGTCGGCACGCGCGAACCGAAGTGCAAACCATCCCCTCACAAATGTCTGCACAAACGGAAGATCAACCAAATGATGCCCCCAGACCTCAGAAGCCCATGCCTTCAAGCGTGCCACCGTATAATTACATCCCCTGATGCGCCCTACCAAGACCCGGTCCGCAAAATCCATAGCTTCACCCCACTGAATGTCCTCTTCCAGTCTGAGGAAATAATCAGCTTCGCGTGACTTGAAACATTTAGATTTCCTTCTAGGACCTCCAGAATGAGATGGATTCCGCTGAGAGTGAGATGCCGAAGGAGGGGGATGTGCAGGTATCAATGGTTGTAAAGATACAGGGATACCAGCAAAAGGAGCGTGAGGAATACCAGATAGGGGATCCGAAAGAGGGGGTACGGATGAGAAGCTGTCGGACGAGGGACCAAAGTAACCCACAGGGCCGGAGGTGGTAAGAGCCAGGTTAGGGTTATGCGGGGAGTGAGACGAACCAAGTTATAAATGCTACAAATTTGTGTAAATTTATGAAACCCTTAATATTTCAAAGGATATTTACGTTAACAATATTGAAATAGAGTTTTCCTCTCTCGTTTAGTTTCCCAAAAAAATATTAGAAATTATACTTTTTACATGTATCAAGGTCTAACCAACTGAGGACACAAATTTATTTGTACAACTCAAAACCATTCTATGGTATATCAAATGTGATTTTCTTAGAACTATACACAAAATCAACAATGAAAATGGATTTACGTGTCTTTAATTACAATGTACATTTATATTTCGCAATGATTCTTCATTATCCAATGATAGACTAATTCTAATTACCAGTGTCCTTCCCATTCAATGCGAAGAGGAATAAAAACTACTAAAAAGGTTTACTCTTTATTACATATCATATCATGTCTTTTTGTACAATCTCATTGTTTATCATGATGAACATGCAAAGAAAGAGATAAGTCTATACTATGTGCGTTGGAGGTATTGGAAAATTAAAAAGGTAAATTACATGTTATTCTTCATAAGATATTGATGAACATGCTAATTGCGTGATGATTTCACCTTCTACATAGTATGGTGAGTGACAATTTCACTCGGGACGGGTGAGATTCTCGCAAAAAGTGTAAGTTGTTGCTTTGTTAAATTATGCCATAACCCCTGTACGCCATATCAAGGTTATGTGGTGCCCATAGGAATGGGACTCAGGCCAACATCCCACCCCCACTAGCTTTAGATTCCAGTTCATTGGGATGAGGTCAAGTGGATAGTGATGTGGCCGTGTGTCGGGGCCAACTACTCGTCCTCGCCGACTAAGCTCCCAACTATTTCCACCAATGGTCATTATTATTCGCCAAAAACCATAAGCACTAATCCGCTCCACTTCGCCATGATTATATGATTCACAGTGTGAACCAAGGTTGTGCCTAACTACTTGATCCCTCCTCAAAAAAGATAAACATATGACATTAAATATAACTCACAAACCACATGGGTTAAGAACTTGTGTGATGATGTGATAGTTGGCATTTAAACTATGTTGCGACAGGTTGAGGGATTGAACCTCGTCGAGTCCGTTAGGCATTCTACAAGAAACTTGGCCAACCATAGGGCACCACGTGGTACCATCTCATGGGCGACATGGTGGCCTTTGATTGGGCTGCCTCAAAACCGTATGAACCAACTAAAACATGCCAAATGCACAAGTACACAATTCCATGTGTCAAGACTTCATTGGGCGTCTCCCAACTGTACCCTGTACAACTAGATAATGATGTCAGTTATACAGATTGCGCAGTCAACCTTGTTGTTGACATTTTTGTTGTCAGTCAAAAACTTCATAATGTCATAAGTTCTTCATACAATAATGAATTGAGGTGATTCAAGCATTGTCAAAATCAAGACAATGAAAACTACGACTTGATGGAAGTTTCAAGATATTCTGAGAACTTTTATTTTTGAGCCTATTTTTTTATCTTCGGATCATACCTCCTAACTAGGAAGTTTTGGACCTCCAAAAATTTATCTTGAATCCATAAATAAGTGACAAAAAAACTCATTAACTTTCCCGATCTCAATCCTTCTTATTCTGTTTGATTTGATTCCTTTGAGATCCAATCAAGGTACTCCACCTTTCCTTTGCGTGAAGTCCTTATCTTCCTATCAAGAATTGTGGCTTGTTACAATTATTCTAAATATGTAGGAATACAAACTTTGATGGATGGAATTTCAACATTCAGTCCAAAACCATATTTCTTTGCCTCAAACAAAATTCACCTTGAAGTCTCTCATTAGTGAAGACAAACTTGATTTCCCCCTGGATATTAGAGACAACTCAATGATTTCAATGCACTCACTCATACTTTTCTTTCTTTCCCTCAAGCTGCAATTGTACTCTTAGATGCACTAGCTGTATTTTCTAAATGACACGCTTAAGTTTTTCCACATAATCATGGTCATATTCTACAAAATCGTTACTAAATATCAAATACACAAACAAGTTTCACATCAAAGTACTTGTATAAGTAAATACTTGACACAAATGTATACATACTCGATAAAATAGAAATTCTCATACTAAAAGTCCCATTAAAGTTGACTTATCGTCAAGCCAAGATAAGATGAAGTGTCAAAGAAAACACACTTGTTGCAGATAAGTGATTGTAAATGGCTTCACTTTACAAAGTACCCAAATGGGAATATACAACAAGTATTTACAATTTTACAAAGAAAGAAAATTGTACAAAACATTCTACCCATTATTTTCCTATCTCAGACTTATTAGTTCTCCTTTTTCACCCACTCTACTTCGAAGGCTACTTTAGCAACTACATTAGTTTCCACTTTTCCACTTGTTGCATTCTATTCAAAGTATCACATGACCCATTTTTCCTTCTTGGGATGAAGTTTTGGACGGAGTTTCCATCACTTTTCATTCTGGTGCCCATTCATGCTATAATGGGTACAAAAATTCTTTCTCCTACCCACAAACAAGGAAGTCTTCATAACAGGGAGAGATTTTTCATGCTTTCTCCCAAGGATTTGATCCATTTTCTTCACCATCTCCTTACATTGCTCATGCTCAGCCACACAATAGTCAGCTGCATTACAAAATGTGCAAGGAAACATTTCCCATAAATAATCAAAATCACCAACATTTATAGAATTCCCATGACACTTATACCTATCCTTTGGGTCGTAAATTTGATGAGAAGGACTAGAATTTGCATGTCCATTGGAGCATTAATCTCTATTTAGAGACAATTTGTCACTATCACCACCATCATGATGTAACATGTCATCACTTGATGATTTCTTTGCCTCAACAATTTTAGATCACTCTTCAATTTCTCCATGAACCTAATATGATACTTTGTATTGTGTTCATTTTTTCACCTCAATAGGATTCGCAATAGCTTGACCATTTACTTTGAGGCAAGAATTTGCCCCCAACCACCAAGCACATCATTTTCCATGTGACTTAGGTAAGAAAACCAAATATTGCTATGCTAGTTGCAAGCCAAGGATGAGGCCTTGGAAAAGCTGCAACATACCTATCTAGAGGTAAAAAGTGATTCTCCGATTTCATATGATTTTCATGATGATGGATTTGCTGCTTTTGAAAAACATACTACAAGGATTGGATCCAAACTAATGAAGAAAATGGATATCAAAGAAAATGCCTCGGCATTAAAGGCCAAGGCATCATGAAACCCATCAAAGTCAAGGAGTTGCCACACTATGTAGGGGTCAGATACACCAGAAAGGAAATGGGGGAAAGCTCTAATAAAGCTAGTAACCGGCCAACGATAGATGAAGAAATTCCATCATCACATTCCAGCGATAGTGAAGGCTCCATGAACACTTATTGAAGGAACATGAGGGGAAAGTGCCCCAAGGTGGCCCAAAAGTTTGGAGGAGAAAGAACTGTTGTAATCATTGCAATAAGGAGGGACACCAACAAATCTAGTGTCTGATGTTCCATGTTCTGGAAAAATCGTTAGAGCAGCCAAAAGGTGAATATGTTCAACAGATGAATCCACACCATTCATAGTGGTATACTTTATTAAGTTGGTTTTATTGGGGGTAGTAGCTTGTTATGGCCACCATTGTAAATCATATGTTGCAAATAAATGTAAAAATGATAGCGTGTTTCTCATCACTTTAGGACGCAATGATGATATTTTGGCCTCTCCTTATTATTGTTTGAGGCATTAATTACATTTTATGAAATCCTTGGCCAATGAGTGTGTGCTATGAACTCTTGGCAAGGAGGGGTTGTTAAGTCATGTGTGGTGTGCATGATTGCAAGAGTGTACCAGTTTCACATCCAAGTGATTGAAAGTGTGGATTGAGATAGTGTGCTAAAGCTTTTAGGGTCCAAAAGATCTTTAATGGGGTGATCCAAGTGGATCTCAAGACACCAAGGGCATGAAAAAGGCTCAAAATTCAAGGTCATAGAAAGACAATTATATCGACATCATATCAAAGTGCTCATCGCCCTGATTCCAACAGTGTGAGCGATGCTCTAATTTGAGTCGAATGAAGGAGATAGGAACAGTCAAATTTTTGGGTTGACTTGTAGGAAATAGAGGAAAATGGAAGTCCAAGGATGCTCCTGGAAATATTACCAATGTGTAGATATTTTAATTTTGAATCTACTGCAACTTGAATGGGCTAAAATGGACTTTGGATGATGAAGTTATCGCAAAAAGAAGTTTTCCTTAGTTCCTTTGAAAAAGGAGGCATTTCTTCTAAAAATGGGCTTAAAACCTTATAAAGGAAAATCACAATTGGAAGGGCTCAAAGGATGTCTTAAGGCCAGGCAGAAGGAACCCCGGATCAATGATCTCTGAATTATTGTAATCGGGGGCATGCTATATGCAATTTCGAGACCCAGGCTAGGCAACATTATGATTGTCGATATCAATGTCGGTGTATGATATGGTATGAAGGAAGAACCCCGAGCTACAGTGAATGTGATATGCGATACCGATCCACGATGAGAAATCTCAGTGGTCAGATCAGAAGAGATATCTACAGTTAGGATTTAATCGGAAGTCGGGAGATCAGTGATCGTCGATATAAAGGGACGATGCAATAGCGACATGCGATCAGATATTGACCATTCGATCAAGGAGCAGATCAATGGTCTAGATTTAATCGGCGATTCATGATTCCCCGCTACAAGGGCTGTTGCGACTTGCGATAAAGAGCGGACCTGATAAGAGAATAAGGCAAACTTGATATCATTTGACTTCCAGCTTATTCGGCTAGCCTGCTCCACTCTAACATGGTTATATGATGTGTAATGTGACTTGCAGTTAGGGATAAAAACTTAGCCCCTCCTCCCAAAATGTAAACCATATGACATTAAATATAACATGCCAACCTTATGGGTTAATAACTTGTGTGATGGTGTGACGCCTGGGCATTGAACTGTGTTGCGACAGGTCAAGGCATTGAACCTGGCTGAGGGCTTCAAGCAAGTTACAAAATTTTTGGCCAACCACAGGGCACCACGTGGCACCCTTTCATTGGGCCACATTGCTTTCTTTGATTTTGTCACCTCAAAACCATACGAACCAACAAAAATATACTAAATGCACCTGTATGAAAATTCCACATGTAAAGACCTGATTGTTCCTCTACCAGCCATACCCTATACATTTAGTTGATGACATCTTTTGTATGGAATTCATTGTCAAAAATTGAGTCAACCCTACTATTGACAATTTAGTTGTTGGTAAAAAACTTCATAATGTCATAAGTTCTTCATACAATGTCAGATTGAGGTGATTCAAACATCATTGGAATGAGGACAACAAACAATATGATTTGACACCACGTTTGGGAGATTCTGAGCACTTTAATTTTATAGCCTATTTTTGATCTCTATAAAATATATAAAGAATACATGGAATGATAATTTATAATGTGACGCGACTATCTATTGAGCAAATCCATGGATGGAGATAATTTATAGCCCCTCCAAAAAAGAATTATTTTGTTTGGCTGCTAATAGTAATAAACAAAAATATCCACCATAGTTGTTAAAATAGAATGAGCACATAATGTTTGGTTTTATAGTTTTTGGTAAAAAATAAGTGAAAAAAATAGATGTCTACTTCCAAAAGTTGATCGATGGATTGAAGTAACTATAAGATATACCTTGTAGAAATATAAAACATTAAAATTTTTCTTTCATGATTTACAAGTTTTATCAACATATAGCATCCCACTAATTACTTACCACATACTCTTTAAGTGATCATCGAATGATATAATCATAATGTCAAGTGAAGTAACTATAGAAATAGAATAATTGTTTATGTACAAGAATATTCATTAATATAACCTATTAACAAAATGCATTTTGGAGCAACTTTGCATCATTGTTAAAATAATCAGGTTTATTAAAAACATGATCAATGATACAATTACCAACATTATGCAAGGTGAAAATAAAATTAAGATAAACCAAATTGTAACATCCCAAAATATCGTAAAGTAATTCTTCAGAGATATAATAATTATTATTTTTTTCAGAAATTTCTCTTAAGTTCACATATATTTCATAGAATAAAATAGGAACAACGATTACTAAGGCTTCAAATTTTTTTTTTTACAACATAGTTGTTGAAAATTATTTTTTCGTATAATTTATTATCAATAATTATTGAATTTCCTTTGCTCATAGCTCTTTTCATGATAATAAACATACGATATTTTTCCTTCTATGAGAACTTGTCCTAGCTCAATACCATGTTGTTATCTGTAAGTTTTAAGTGTATTTTGATCCAAGTGGATATTGGCGGCCACCTTCCAATTTCACTTGGACCACCACCATTGTTTTGCTTAGTTTTTTGGTTTCCTTAATTGTAGGACAATTTACTATTTTTGGCAGTTTTTCAGGTCCTAAACATCCAGAGCCATTTTGAGGCCCTAAACAATGTTTTTTTGGCAATCTACTACCAATGACTTTTGATAAGTCATTTTTTTCGTATTCCTTTGAGAGATATTTCCAACATGGTATCATGCACATCAAATAAATATAATATGACCAAGTCATGACCCTAGGAAGTTGGTTTCCCAACTAATCCCAATGGGGTGCATAAAATCTTGGTCTTACATCTCCTTGGGTTAGAGTTTTGGTTGTTTAGGGTTTGCTCTTATTGTTCAATATTAAAAAGTCCCTCGAGCCTCGTTGTAACCTAGTTCAGAGGCATGTAGCCACCACATCTCTTCTGAGAGATAAGCTACCATCATTAAGCCAATCCCATTTCCATACTATTTGTAAACATATTTCATTATTTGATATCAACCAAAGAAAGCGTTATTTTTGTTGCATCTCTATATTTATCGTTATGTATGTAATTTGTTGCATTCATGTTTAAATCCAGATCATACTTATGTGGTGAAAAAGTTGACATTTCCACATTACAAGCACATGGATCATTTTATGTATATAGATATACAAATTCATTGTTACAACTCTAATACTGTAACCTATAATACTAGTTAAAGTGATAAAATGTTTGAAGCATGTGCAATATTGTCATGTAAAAGTTTCTACCAAAGTTTTTATATTTAATTATTTATTTTAATATTTTTTTTGCATTATCATTTCGCTTTGAATATGAAAATAAACTTCCCATAGGAGTTTTCATTTTAATTCTTTCATTTTGTTTTATAGAACAAAATAAGGGACATATGGCTTCCTTTTTTTTTACATATATTGAGTTTATTCTTTTTCAAGAATCTAATTCCAACCATCTTTTAGGTGTCAAAACTATCCCTCCAAGTATCCTAGTTGAATTTCACTTAGTCGAGTGTAAGTCGACTTTATCTCGAGTCATTTATTAATGATGTTTCCAATATAATCTTATTTAGCTAATTCATAATTTTGAGAAGAGCAGTCCTTTGCTCCACACTTTGTTCTCTTCAATTCTTGTCATGGTATTAGAGCTTAGCTTGTGTGAAACTCCTTGAGAGCAATAGAAGAGAAGATAAGCTAGCTTGCATAAGACTCCCTCAGAGAGCAAGAACGTGAGTGATGTGGGAGAAACATAGAAGAAAAAAGAGGTGAGCGTGCATAAGACTCTTTATAGGAGTAGTAAAAATTTCAAGAAATTTGAAGAAGCCTCTTACCATGAAGCAACAAAGAGAAAACTAATTCTAAAGAAGAAGGCCAAGATTTTTTTTTAAATCCCATTGCATCCACATTAACACTTCAGAAAAGTTAATCCACCTGCCTTATTAAGGCAACCAAGAGGTTCAAAGAAATCGTTTAGCATTACTAACACCACTTAAAAGGATAAAGACTCTTGTTAGTTTCAATACCTCGAACACTTTTTACCCGTAGGCAGCTCCTCTTCGCAAAACGAGCGTTAACCAAATTTTGTTGACTCCACCACAAATTCCATTGAAAAGAGCACAAGCATGAAGAGTGGTCTTCATACAAAGGAGCACACATAGTCGTCGAAGTTGTTTTGAAAAGTCTGGAGGATCTATGTGTGGTAAATCATGAAGGTTAAGAATTCCACACTAGAAGTCAAGCCACAAAAAATACAAGCCCGAGAATGATTTTAGAAGTTCATTTTTTAAAAGTACGAAAAAAAGAGTTTCATGAGTGTTCTTACGAAAATAACTTATAAAAGGTTGTCTTTTTTGAAAGGTTTCATATTTTTTAAAAGTTCTTATAAGAATGTGCCGAATGAATGTTTTTATTTAAAAATTTAATGATAATATATTTAAAAAAAAATGTAAAGTGAAGTGGAGTATTTGAGTTAAAGCAAAAGAATTGGATCTTTACTTCAATTTTTTTCTTGAAAGAGTGAAGCTTTTTTGTTTTTTACTCCAAAAAAAAATATGAAAGCCATGGAGTAAAAGGTGTTGGACAATGATTATTTAAGTTGTATGTGAAACAAAGGTAAGGTACAAATGGAAAAAAATCAAGAAGCTAAGAAAGTCGAAGTAGCAACTAGAGTTGTGTGAAGCTTTTTTGAAATATTTAGAAACAAGAAGGAAAAAAGACACATTTTCATTGAAATCCATAAAATAATTTGTGGATGACAACATTCTTCCCCTGATTTCAGATGCCAAGACAACCAAGGAGGGTTGGGATACCCTTGAGAGGATTTTTGGTGAATGGGAAGTATTGAAATTGAAGTTGAAGGTGGATCTATAGCATCAGATCTACAACGAGATGAAATGTTTGTTGAGTCCCACTGTGCTCAGCCACAAGTGGATGATTTTTCTAAGAAGACGGAGAAGAAAGAGAGAAGGTGCAAGTAGATTCTCATGAACCCCATTGTGCACAACCGCAAGTGGATGATGATTCATTAAATCCAACGACAAATCTTACTAATGAAATTTTGGTAGATTGAGCAACAATGCTTTCTCATGAAAGTTTGGTGAATCTAGCAAGACAGTTTGAATAATGAAACTCCCATTGGATTAGTCAATGTTATGATGAATCCAACAATTAATATTGTTGATGTAAAATTTGATGAAGAATTATTGGCTAATGATGAATGGTTAAAGGTGATGCACCAAAAAAAATCATATAGACATGATGTTATTCAATGATAAAATCCCACTGCTCCATCATTTTGTTCTCTTCTATTCTATTATTGTCTTATGTTGCAGTAGATTGATGATGAAAAACACACTATAGAAGATAATATGTGGCAACAACCCACATACAAGTTGTTTTTTGAAGAATTCCATGATATGCTTAGACAACTTGAAAGAATGGAAGACTTGCACGAGCAAATGAATAAACTGAGGTTTGAAGCATATAACAAAGGAAAAAAATTTAAAAAATTTAGAGGCTATAGGATCTCGAAGAAGAGAGGAAGAAAAATAATTTTTTTAAATTGTAAGGCTAGCTGATACATAGACCACCAGATATCTTAATTAAAGTTTTTATGTGGTTGTAATTAAGGTGAAGTGTTGGAAAATGTAATTTCAACCATCTGTTAGGTCTCAAAATTGTCACTCCAAGTTTCCTAGTTCACTTTCACTTAGTTCAATTTAAGTCGAGTTTAGTTATTTATTACTAATGTTTCCAATATAATCTTATTTAACTAATTCGCAATATGAAAAAGAGAAGTAATATGCTCCACTTTTTTTTCTTTCAATTTTTGTCAATTTTGTATGTAGTTTAAGGTGGAATGCATACCAATATCACTATTAGTATCAATGAAAATGTTGCAATATAACCATTGCAAACACATATATGATATGATTTGTACTCATATTGTGAGGCATATATTATATGGCTCTTTGGTGTTTCGTTTGAACTATACTTGAACTTAATGTTATGAAACTTGTCAATTAATATTATCATGTGCTTTCATATATGATGAAATCCATGTGGAACTAAGAGGCATGATAACGGTTTAATGGCTAATGTGGCTCACACTTGCCGCTAGAGAGCTAGACATCTGCCATCGTCCCACGTGATGGTCACATGTTCTTTGTAGTTGTGATTGTCGACGTTGGAGATTTACCAACTCTCATCCAAGGGCTCTGTTTCCTCTACTCAACCCTAGCTCTTTACACTTGGATTGTATGGAATTCATATATATTTTTTTCCCTTGTTCGGTTCACATGGCATGACCATGAGGATGGAGGATCTCCCTACACCTATTCCTAGTTATGATCTCCATATGGCCCTGTCCAACTTTTTATTCTTTTTGGCCATATCACTGACTGCATGAAGGAACAAAAAATGAAAAACTAATAAAGTTATGACTGGTGGTTCTTTCTACTTAGAGTTCATAAATTCCTCCTATTCGACTATGTTTTCGTTGTATTCTAATTGAATTCCATTGAATGTTACATCGCAGCTATTTTCCCAAGGTATCAGTCGTATGGTGGAATCGAATAGAAATTTCTTACTAGAATTTTTAAGGGTTTGGATTCGACTTGGAGAGTTCCTCAAGAAGACTTCATAGGTAGTATATCTGTTTTGTCTTTATTTCCATTAATGGATCCAATAATCTTTTCCCTCTATTTATGACTTACGTCCCTTGTCTTCAACTCAGGCCTTGATGAGGGTTTACTAAATCGTAAAGTAAATAAAACACATTTAAATGTATGGTTTGATTTGATTTAATCACCTATTTGGGTCTTTCTCTATAATAATGGGGTATAACCCTAGAAGCACACACTCTCCCAACTGGGTTTGTAATTTCCCCTCTATTATTGTTTTAGGTTTGATGTAATTTACGATTCGGCTACCTTTATCAACATATTGATTCTAAATTGGGTTTTTTTTATTATATATATATATATATATATATCAACCTACAACATTTTAATTTGTTAACTAGCAAAGCAAGGCTTATAACTATGGCTCTATATTGTTTATTTTTTCTTTTATTTATTTTTTAATAACGATTTATCTAAGAGTTTGCATATTATAATGTGAAGGAGGTGGAGCACTATGTACTGCCTCTTGTCACAGGTATATCATATGTACCCCTCTGTCATTTTATTTTCCATTTCCCCTAATGCCTACTAACATTTTTCTACAATTCCTCAGTATTGTGATTGTAGGTACACTTGTATGATGCTAAGGGATGAATTTGATTAAAGTTCACATCATTTCTAACCCCTGTGTCACGTCGCCAATTCTTTTTTTCGTTAATTGGCCAAGGTGCAGCACCGCTTAAGTAGTTAACATGTTCCATTGTTAAGTTACTTTACGAACTATGCCTTAACATTCATCTTCATTCATGAATAACATTAATGTGTGGAATCCATTAAAATTATAACACCAACATCAACATTCATAAAACAGTAGTAGGAACACATTCATATGCAATAAGAATATTTTATTATATATGTGAAGAGTTTTACAAATGATTGGGAGCGAAGATCCACCGGTGTTATACCCAAGTCAGGTGTCCACCTCGTGCATGCTTGCACGGTGGTCTCACCCTTCGTTTCAACACACAAGACTTTGCCGAGTTGGGTAGGCGCGCCCTTCCACGACCCTCATCCAAACTTACAAAAAAACCTATGTCAAGTTCGGTGGGCGGGTGCCCACACACATCCTCCACCTGTGGTTGCCTTCGAACGGCAGGCGGGAGCCTTCATGCGCCCTCCACCCGTGCCTCGACCAATCATCAGACTCATGCCAAACTCCATGTGGCCCTGCCTGGTGAGCGGGCACATAACTTGCGCCTTGTTGTAACTTCGATACATCTTCTTTGCACCTTTTGCTTGATGAGCGATGTTCGAATTGTTGACTTTCACCAAGTCTCCATCGCATATATGTATGGTTTGGAATGGGGGTCGTGCCACCCAGCCGACCCTCCGTTCATCCTCCAACCAACGCATCCATAAATCAAAACTCCACCTAAGTATAGGTCGGCCCACCCATGGCATAGGACCGCCTCACCTTAGCTCATATGTTTTCCATCCTCACCCTGGTCGGCCCACAATGCAAGTCACCTCAACTCCCTCGTATAAACACAAGGTGACGAACTTTCTCTCATTAACATGCCTCACCCTCAGTTGCCTCATACCCTTCACCCTTTTCACTACTTCATTTCGCAGGTGGAAGTGTGACTCGCCAGCTGCATGGCGTTACATCCCCCCCCACTCGAAGGCATTATCGTCCCTAACAATCTTGCTCTACCTAGTAGCTTCCTGTCATATTTCACAATCTTACGCTTCCATCTCCAAAGTGAGCCCTCTGTTTCCCAGTTGTCTTCTTCTGGTGCATTCTTCCATCTGACAAGAAATTCCCTCTTCATGTGGCAACCAAACCTATAGTTTGGAAACTCAGAATCTTCTCCAACTCTAGGTTTGGCTTGTCCATGATCCTAGTTGGTCTTCTCAGTGGTTCAGCTCTTTCTGGATGATCAACATTAAGTTTGCATCTCTTCATTTGACTCATGTGGAAAACCAGATGCTTCATGTGCATATGGTGTGGAAGGTCTAGCTCATAAGCAACTTCCCCCACTCTCTTTTACCTAAAATTGTCGCTCATACTTCCCTGTTAGTTTGCTAGCAGTCCCCTCAGGTGGCTGAACCCGATCTCCAGTTATCCTAAGAAACACCATATCTCCCACACTTAAGTGTACATCCCATATTCCTCTATCTACCCATTTCTTCATTCTCCTTGCAGCTCCCATCATGCCCCCAATTATTTTTTCGTTAATTGGTCGGGTTGTGGCACTGCCTAAGTAGTTAACATGTTCCATTGTTAAGTTACTTTACAAACTATGCCTTAACATTCATCTTCATTCATGAATAACATTAATGTGCAGAATCCATTAACATTATAACATGAACATCAACATTCATAAAATAGGACTAGGAACACATTCATATGCAACAAGAATATTTTATTATATATGTGAAGAGTTTTACAAATGATTGGGAGTGAAGCTCCACTGGAATTATACCCAAGTCAGGCACCCACCTTGTGCATGCCTGCATGGTGGTCTCACCCTTCGTTTCAACACACAAGACTTTGCTGAGTTGGGCAGGCACACCCTTGCATGACCCTCACCCAAACTTACAAACGAACCTGTGTCAAGTTCGACGGGTGGGCACCCACACATGCCGTCCACCTGCAGTTGCCTTCCACGCACACCTCAACCGATCGCCAAACTCATGCCAAACTCCGTGTATCCCTGCCTGGAGAGTGGGCGCATAACCTTCCCGTTGCTGCAGCTCTGATGCACCTTCTTCACAACTTTTGCTTGATAAGCAATGTCCAAATTGTTGATTTTTTCCAAGTCTCCATCACATATATGTATGTTTTGGAATGGGGGTCGTGCCATCTGGCTGACCCTCCATTCATCCTCCAACCAACGTGTCCATACATCAAAACTCTTCTTAAGTATAGGTCGGCTAGCCCATGGCATGGGACCGCCTCACCTTAGCTCGTATGTTTGCCATCCTCGCCTTGGTCATCCCACAGTGCAGGTCACCTCAACTCACCCATATAAACACAAGGTGACCAACTCGCCCGCATTAACATGCCTCACCCTCGGTCACCTCATAACCTTCGCACGTTTCTCTACTTCATTTGGCGGGTGGGCGCGCCCGGGCGACTCGCCAGCCGCAAGGTGTTACACATTGATTGGTCTTCACTCTCTCATAGGTCAGTCAATTTCAATTTTCTATCTCGTGGCATCTCCTTCTTAGACCTTCGTGAAATGCATTTTGCGACATTCAACCCGCCTCTATGTTATCTTTAGGTTTATATCTAAAAACACCTCCCCCTCCATCATGAGGATTATACAATCATGGTTGGAGTCAATGTGACTACTGTTAGTGCAATATTACGGCCTCTGGCCTTATTTTCTATATAATGTTCTATGGATGTAATACATACACTATTACACCAAGGGCATTTTTAAGACATTTTTTTCAGAAAAAAAAGAAATCTTTTGTCTTAAAAAGTCACCTTTTTATTTTAATTATTTTACATTAAAATTAAATCACTTAAATTGTCTTAAATATAAAATTTAGGACAAAAACAGTTTAAGATAAAATTATTTTAAGACAAAGCTTTATCTTTAAAGCAAAAACAACTTAAGAAAAATATATTTTAAGACACAAATTTCTATTTAAGACAAAAAGAGTTTAAGGAAAAGATATTTTAAGAGAAAACTTTATGTTTAAGACAAAAACTTTTTAGGAGAAAAATATTTTATGACAAAAACATTTTAAGACAAAATAAGTTTAAGAAAAAAATATTTTAAGACAAAAACAGTTTGAGACAAGAATATTTTAAGACAAAACTTTATTTTAAGAGAAAAACAGTTTAAGACAAAACTTTATATTTAAGACTAAAACCTTTGAGACAAAAATATTTTAAGACAACTTTATATTTAAGACAATGACCACTTAATGCCAAACCCATTTAAGATAATTGGCAATTAAGACTAAAACATATCAATTTATGAAAATATTATCTAACAATTACAAAATTAACTCCATAGTGCACCCTAAGTTTGCCACCTTGTAGGCTATTACTGTATCATGCCTATACCAATGCTGTTATTTCACTTTCCATTCACGTTATCTTATATAAAGACAAAACTTGTTGGGCTGTTCATTTTGTGGGGGTAGCCAACTCTGAAGAATGCGAAAACTATCTGTGGAAATATTACCCACACATTAATTACTATTTTGTCCCTTCGATCTTTATTGATGTGATTAGAGACAACTTGTATGTCATTGCATTTGACACTACTACATGGAGGGAAATTTTGAGACAATTTTTAAGACAAAATAAATCTTTTTTTCTTAAAATTTTGAATATGTGGTGCTAGTAAAAAGGTAAAGGATTAGGGTTCCTCGTTACGCTATTGATGGGTTCTTCAGGAAGTAGAGCGATGTAGGCTGAGAACAACTAATGGGATTTAGGGTGATGGAGATTGAAAACTGGGGTGTGAATCATGAGAGGAGCGATGGAGGCACTTTCAATGAACGTGGATAGGTGGTAACATAGTTGGAGTACTTATTGGGGTCTCCATAGATTGTGTTTTTCTTACTGTTTTATCTATTTTGAACGCTACTTATATCCGTTGGTTATTGTTATTAGCACATTATTCTACTGGATTGGTATCATGGATTAGATTCACTTGAAGGATTGTTGAAAATTGCAGCAAGAAATTCTCAATTTGATTTTTCCTTGATTAAAGTGAGAAACTTTGAATTTCCACATCAGCAGACAACTTGGATGCAATTAACTTGTATGACGTGGATTGTTTCACCCATTTTACTCAATTAATTTGTGTTGGAGGATTTAGAGTTTAGTCAATTATCTCAAGTTGTTTTTAGTTAAACAAGTTCTAACTATTGGACGAACTAGCGGAAGGCTAGTTGTGTAGTGGGACTTCAGTCAAATGCAGTGATTATTTAGTTATCTAATAAATCAACCCAAAATAGCTAGTTTATCCAAATAATTCGAGTTCCCCAACTATGGTGGATATTCTAAGGAAGTGTAACATTAGTTGTAGAGTAGTCTTGAGCGTACAGGTGTTGCATGCAGTCACATGATCAACCTTAGGAATTGTGCAATCCATTTTGGAAAAATTCCTAAATAATAAGTGCCTAATTTCTCAAGGAAATAGGAGCTCAAGCAGAGGAAAGAATTGAAAAAGTTTGGGTTTGAGCTTCTTAGTGAGTAGGGAGATAGTTTATTCACTTACAGGTTGTCCATAGTTGAGTAAATCAATTGTAATACATCTATATTCATCAGATTGATGCAAGGAGTCATTAGAGTTTTTAGCAGATTTCTTTCCCTAGGAAATAAATTGTGTGCATGCGTTTTATTTCTTATTACATGCCTGAATTTTTTGTTCTAATTGTGAATTAACTTCCATAGATAAGTAGAGTAGGTTTTTGTATTGTGATTTTGAAAAAACTTCATGAGCAGTTTCAAATCTACATCGTATCATGACACGATTCACATTAGAGTAGGAATTTCAAACTTGTTTCTTAGGAGGTTTGAATTTACAGTTCAGTGTAGCAAGATCTCTTAAGAGCTAAGAAGATGACCTTCAACGGGTTGAGGATAGAGTGTGCATGGGAAGGGAACTTTAATTTCATTGAATGGAAGGATCACATGGAGGAAGTATTCGATGACAATGGATTGCTAGAATAAATCAAGAGAGATGTTACAAAGCCAGCAGAATCCGATTCCCAAAACCTTTCTTAGTGGAAGAAAGATGTATCCAAGGTGTAGAGAATAATATTGGAGGGAGTAGAGGACCACATTTTCAGAAATCTCCATGGGAAAGAGAATCCTTATGCAATGTGGTAAGCACTGAAAAATCTATTCCAGAATAGTAGTGACCACAAAATGTTGGTGCTCAAGGATAAACTTTGAAATATCAATATGTAGAAGAATGACTTTATCCTGCAATATTTGAGGAGGTTCACACAAGTTCGTGATGAGCTTGTAGGAGTTTGTGTTACTATTTTAAAGGATGACTTGGTAAGCATATCCCTTCTGGGCCTTCCCAAGAGTTGGCATAACTATCAAGATTAAGTGAACGTGAGGGAGAAAATACTGAATTGGAAACACTTATGGTATGATTTGGTACAGGAGGAAATAAGGAATAATACCATAGATGGGACCTCATGCAAGGGAAAGGATGAAGAAAACATTGCATTTGTTGGAAAGGGAAAGAAGGGAAAAGGGAATAAATCTCAAACCAAACTAGAATCTAGCTAAGGGGGGAAGAAGAAATATTTGCAAAAAAATAAATGCTTCCATTGTCATGAATACATAAACTATGGCATGAAGTGCCCATAGAAAAAGGCAAGCAAGATGACCTTATGAGGAGCAGCAGGTGAAGCTTCGGCTTCACACTTCGACATTGACTTTACTCTTATCACATGCATGTCCAAAATAGTGATGGGGAGCATGTGGTACTTGGACGTAGGTGCAATTTTCCACATGACAAGGTGTAGAGTTTTTTTTAGTGACCTCAAGGAGAAAGATATCCAGATGCACATCAAGCTAGGGGATTATGAAAGGTAGAACATGACTAGTATTGGTATAGTCACCTTTCAGAGGGAGTCAAGCTCCCCTCTCAGGCTCATGGATGTCATGCTTGCTCTAGGACTAAAGAAAAATATCATCTTTGTTAATTTTGGGAACGGGTTCCATGGGGGTCAATTTTGGGGTTAAAAACTGAAATTTTGGGGAAGAAGGCCGAATTTTGTACGAAGAAATGTAAGGTCTCCACATTTTTTGGTCGCGGAGCATGAAAATATATAAATTCAAAAAGTGTTTAACACCCTTAGTCTAGATAGGCTGTGTCGGTTTTGGAGATCCGCCCTTGGTCCACGGACCATGGGATTATAAAAAGGAGGTCTTAAGAGGAGTCTAAGTCAGTAGTAGAGCAAAAAAGGGAAGGGAAGTAGGAGTACTGGATGAGTCTATAAAGAGCTAGGAGCAAGAGTCTTAACATAGGAAGAGGCTTTGCAGCTGAGTGCACAAAGGCCTAGGGTAGAAGTCTGTAGATTAGTGCACAGACCCTTGTAGCTATTTGCGCAGGGCAGATAGAGTTTGTATCAAGAATCTAAATCATCAATAAAGAGAAGTATTTTGAAATTACTGTCTACTTTCCATCTGTGTCCGCATTATTTTACTTATGTTGTTCTGATTATGCTATGTTAAATACCGAGGTTATGAATTATTTCTATATTGATGCATGCGAATCTATGTATTTCACCTTATCATATGAATGCAAGTAAGAATATATTTTTACGCGAAGATATTTTAATGCATGTTAGAGTTAACCAATACTTAAGTAAATATGGGTAGACATAGACGTAAGACTAATTACAGGAGCACGTAAGCACTTGATCTATCTATTTAGGGTCCACGGAGGAAGATCAGAGACTTTCGCAGAGGCTCCAAGGATGAATAAGAGAAGAAAATTGATAAGTCCTAGAGGACTTATTGATTTGCATGAAAGTCGAGCGAAGGTCTAAAAACTGACATCACATCCATATTAGGGTGCACAAACTTGGTTCTTTCATCTGCCCATACTGCCTCGGGTGAGACTTCAGTCTGCACTTCGTGGACTCATGTCGAAACGGTGAGTAGTGTAGGGATTTTCTTGGCTACCTAATGTTGAACCCGGGTTAGGGCCCATCAAGACAATAAATGGTTCTGTTGCTAGGAATGAGATTTGTATAATGAGAATTGTGATGTTGTATCATTGCAATCCAACTAAGAAGGAGATCGAAGGCTGGTTGGATAGAAAGATCCACGAATTGGTTGTGTAAGGGAACAAGAATCCGTGATGGACAAAAGAATAGTGGTTGGATAGATATTTGTGCATAGAAATATACCAAAAAAAATTATGCTCTTTACCACTTGAGTTATATGAGTGGATCGCAAAGTTGGCAGACAACTAAGGAAGGTGGAGGCTTGACAATCCGATTGTTTGGAAACCAGATTTAGTGCAAAGAGTGGAAGGCTCTGAAGATAATATCACACGCACTTCCGACTACTGGCTCGACCACATCATAGGAGGATTTGTGATAGAGTTTGTTATGAAACCAGCTCAAGAAAATATAGAAAAGATAGAGCAATGCCTTAGAATTTAGCCTCTTCGAGGGGGAAACCTCCTTTACATTACATAAATGAACAATTCTTCGATGATACAAATGAAAATACCTCCTTTCTATATATAGGAGTCTAAGGGGTCATAACATAATTAGAGCCGACATAACAATAATAATGTAAGGGCACAATAATAATAGTAGTGGGCTTCTATGGGGCACAATAGTAACAATATGGGCACTACATGGGTACATCAATATAATAAGTGGGTTGTACTAATAACAATAAAGGGTTACACTAGTAGTATAGGGGCCTAACATGCCCCTCTCCTTCAAAAAGCGTTGTCCTCAACGCTTGAGTAGTTCTTGATGCTTCTGTATAAAATTCTTGTCCTCCCATGTGGAATATTCAGCAGGTAGGTTCTTCCACTTGATGAGATACTCTGAAATTGATCAATTTCGTAGCTGTCGGGTTCTTATTTCTATGACTACTCAAAGTTCCAATATGATTTTTCCTTCCTCTTCAATTTCTGGCAATATTGTTTGAATTGGGATCTTTTTCAACTTTTGAACAAGTGGCCATACTTCTTTGTCCTTCTTCCATTCATCCCTTGCTTCATTTATCCAATCTGGTTGGATAATAGAAATAGCACAAAACAATGCTTCCACATCCTCATCCTTGAAGAGTCTTCCCATTCGGTAAGGTCGCCATTTCTTAAGTGCATGTAGTATTGCCAACATTTCCTTCTCATAAATAGCTTTCTTTAGATGTAGCAGTAAAAATACCCAATCGCCTACATAAAAACATTTTTCACTATGATGTTGATCTACCTGTTGTTTCATTTGATTTTTCACTGAAGTGGCGTTATATTTTAAAAGTTGGAGAACTTGTTGTTGATGCTCGATGTGATCTTTCACTGCTTGAACCTTTTTCTTCTTGATGTTTCCTTCCATATTTAGATTTTGAGGCATGGTAATTTCTTCAAATCCTTTACAAGATATGGTCGGATTCATTTCTTGACACTCGATGTGATCTTTCACTTCTTGAACATTTTTCTTCTTGATATGTCCTTCTATCTTGATGTTTGAGGAGTGGTAATTCCTACCAGTGAATTACAAGATATGGTTGGATTCATTTCTTCTTTTCTGATGTGATCTTTCACTTCTTGCACCTTTTTCTTCTTGATATGTCCTTCTATCTTGAGAGTTTGAGGAGTGGTCATTCTTGCCCATAGTTTACAAGATATGTTCTGATTCATTTCTTCTTTCTCTTCATACTCTATGTAAAATAATTTCTTCTCAACACACTTATGACCTTTAGTGCATTTGCTATCACAATTGTAACAAAGCCCCTTTTCTCTTTTTTCTTCCAATTGTTGTGGTGTAACCCTTGTAGGTTGTGGAAGGCTAGGAGAAACAACACGTCCATATTTATAGTTGTGACGGGTAGACTTCCTTTTTGCCATAATTTTACTTTCAAATATGTCACAAAGCCTTTTTACTCTTTCCAATTGTTGTGGTGTTGCTCTAAAGAAGGTGTTGCTCTTTGTATCCTCATAATGTGCTATCATTTCCTCCGTGAGAATTGACTATGTAACAAGTTGTTTACGAGAACAAAGCCCTTTATACCATAAAAATTGATCCGGTTCTAAAATATGAAGATGAAATACATACCTTTTGTAATAGTAGTACACCATGTAGATCAAAATATTGCTCCATCTGAAGCATCCAATTTACTGGATCCTTGCCATCAAACTTCCTCATCTTTCCTTTTCCTGTTTTGAATGTAAATGTAATTTAGGAGTCTGCAAAAAGACCAACTTCCTCAGATCATATCTCTACAAATATCGCGCGAAAAGCTCTGAAATTTGGACCCAAGGTTCAACGCGATTTCTTCTCAAATGGGTTTTTTTTTGCGACTTCTGAAACATCACAGAAAAAAAAGTTATAGAGAAAATGCCACGATGACCTGTTTGGAGCAGCGAAACCCTAGAATCCAAAGCTCTGATACCAAATGTTATGAAACCAGCTCAAGAAAAGATAGAAAAGATAGAGCAATTCCTTAGAATTCAGCCTCTTCGAGGGGGAAACCTCCTTTACATTACATAAATGAACAATTCTTCGATGATACAAATGAAAATACCTCCTTTCTATATATAGGAGTCTAAGGGGTCATAACATAATTAGAGCCGACATAACAATAATAATGTAAGGGCACAATAATAACAATAGTGGGCTTCTATGGGGAACAATAGTAACAATATGGGCACTACATGGGTACATCAATATAATAAGTGGGTTGTACTAATAACAATAAAGGGTTACACTAGTAGTATAGGGGCCTAACAGAGTTCGTGGTCAATACTCCTATTAGTTACAACGAAGCAAAGCACCCCTTCATAAAAGGACTGTGAGATAAGTATTTTAAGTTACTAAATACTTAGATTAAGATGCTCTTGTGTGAAAAGAAGGTCATGTGGTTACCTTGATGTTTAGAGATACGTGAAATGGAAGGTCTTTTAGGGACATGGGAAGAAAAGATCCCGAATATAGCCCACTGATTGATCTTCCTTTGAGTGGCGACGAAGGAGCAGTGTAGTCTTCTTTGCTAAGCATCATTCATCTGATAAAACAAGGATTCTCACAAATACCTACACCACCTCCATCCTCGTCCCATCCATCCACACCACCTCCATCCTCACCTACACCACTCACCCCATCTCCCACACCATCCTCACCTCCACCACTATTCAACATGGCAAACTCCATAAAGCTCCCTGTATTCAAGGGTGTAGGAAATGAAGATCTAGACTAGTTTTGGTTTGTCGCGAAGGCTGTATGGGAAGCTCAAGGTATCACAGACAACCAAATCAAGAAAGCCATGATGGTTAGTGCTTTTAAGTACAACACACTAACATGGTATATTAAGTACAGTACTAATAACCCGATGTCCGCATTAGCAGATATCCAGGCTGTGCTGAATAGAGAATTCAATAGACCTAAGTCTAAAGCACAAGAAATTATAGGATTCGAGGAGATCATGATGGGAAGCACCATGAATGGTTCGTGGCCTCGCTCCTGCCCCACCTAAGGGTTGCAATATCACAATAGAAGATTGGGACCCAGGTAGAAGCTCTGGAAATTGTGATGATACTACATGAGACACCAATGTAGGATGCTAATCTGGGGGTTCAACAGATTCACATGCAGTTCCAGAACCTTTTCCTTGAAATGTAAAGTCTGAAGAAGGACAGAACAACTCATCCAGAGGCGAGTGAAGAAGTTTGGAGCCTAAAATGAAAAGGTCAAGGGAATGACAAGGATCACTATCCAGTCTTTGCAAACTATGTTGCAGCAGGGGAACCAATGCCCCTATGGTCATAGGCTATGGCACGACCAAGTGTAGGACCCACTCTATGGTGCATTAATTGCCAGATGGCTAGGAAACATGTGATCGACAATTTCCATTTGTTGTAGAAGTTCTACAAACACCACAACAACTCTTCTGCAATTTATGTCAATCAGTAGGTCATGATGAGCACAATTACCATAGTTACAAATTAATGATGGATAGGACACCTACATAGAGGGTGTAGGCAGAAATGTGGCCTCCGGTCTAAGGTGTTTAGGGAACACGAGGTGAGTATCTAGGGTGTGGATGAGGCCTAGGTGGAGTGGGGTCTAGTAGAGCTCGAGGTCAGTTGATTTGTTACAATTATGAAGGCCTAGGAAACTATGCGAGAGACTCTATGAATCTGACACAATTGTCATGTCACTACAGTACTTAGTTTGACCATGCGACAAAGGATTACCCTATATTGATGGATAATACTCACGAAAAGTAGGCACAACCTCTGCAGCCAACATAGAACCTCTAGATGATGAGAGCTGAGCCTCGCGAGGAAGACCCTAAGGTAGACATTATGCTGGAAAGTGGAATGATGATTGGGGAGGATAAAAGGAAGTAGCTTGTAGAAGGTGAAAGGGTCCACAAAGCACCTAAAAAGGAGACTTGGTTTGATTTGGAGTGCGCAAATAAAAATTCACAGAATCAAAGAAAAGCTTCATTGAGGCCTCTACCTCAGGAAGTCAGGAGAAGCCAATTGAGGAAATGGACCCGTCCATGATTACCACATTCTTAGAGAGCTGCATGAAACTGCTCCACGATAGTAAGGCTATGAAGGGCCTACAAGAATTAATCAATTGGTGCACTGGCAAGGACGACGCTACTAGTGAACCATGCATAGCCATAAAGCTTGGAAAGCATAAAAAAAGGACTGAATATGAGATGAGAATCACCATGCAGATAGGGGAATATGAAATGGACCAAGTTATCTTGGATCTAGGGTTCGATGTGAATGTTTTTCCGAAACAAAAATATGAAAGAATCGGGAGACCTGTGCTCCAGTGGTATTTGATCCAGTTGAGAATGGTGAATCAATAGAAAATTATTCCAATGGGGAGGCTCCATGAGGTAACAGTTGACATCGAAGGCGCGAGTGCACTGGCAGATTTTGAGGTAATATAGATTATGGATGATAGAAATCCCTACCCTATGCTCCTTGGAATCGATTGGGCCAGTTACATGAATGGGGTAATCAACTTGAAGAAGTGAAAGATGATCTTTGAAAAGAAATCACTCCACATAGTGGTGCCACTGGATCCTGCAAAAGGACCGTGCTACATAGAATGATTCCATGATTATGAAAGTGATGATGATTTGGACTAGATTTACAAGATAATGACGTGAGACCAAGATTGTCTAAATCTGATAACAGACAAACATATTGCATGGTACTGTGACAGATCTTGTACATCAGATTCCGATAAAGGATTGGAGCACTAGAACAACCAACTACATGAAGTATCTACGTTGTGTTGTAATATGATGACCAAGTCACTACATTGTGTATCACCATAGGCAAGGAATATGCCTCACTATGATGGGCTAATTGATGTTGATCACTTTTTGAATGCATTTGAGAGAGAAGTGTCAGAGAAGCATCACTTCTAGGCCTTGGATTAGCCACTGTACACCATGCTCGCAAGATAGTGGGGTACGAATAAGGATAATTTCAATGAATGGCGGGACTATAGGAGGATGATGAGAATACGTTTAGGACAACCAAAAGTACAGATGACAAATAAGTATGATGTAAGGGATGATCCGCATGATTACTGGAAAAATGGACTAAGGCTTATGGAGGGAAGCTCCAACCTGAATGTGTGCATCTATTTTGTAATATTCTGGATGTCATGCCAATGAATTAGTACTTTGAAATAGAGCTTTTCCATGGCACTGAAGAATGGAACATCTTATGCCAGGGGTTTATAATGACATTCAACTTTGAGGATGGGTTTGACTATATTGATGTAGCGCTACAAGAGGTTAAAGCTGCAATCTTTGGGATACGATAGGATCCTTTAGACCTGATTCAACCTAATTGGACTACCTAGCTAAACCACACGCTGGAATACTATAACGTGACTACTGAAGAAGAAGACAAGGATTCTAGAAAGATTAATATTCCAGAACCCAAGGGTGATCGTGAGGTTGAATGTCTATAGATAGAGGATCTAGACATAACCGCACTACTGAAAACTAGGAAGCTCAACACTGACACAGAGGTGGAGCCAAAATTTGCAAAGATTGGGGAGTATTGGGACAATGCAACAGTAGACAAGGTTGCTGAGCTCCTCTGAAAATATCAGGATTTATTCCCCATGAATTTTTCTCATCTGAAGAGAATAATAGGAGACTTGGGTGTCATGAAAATCACCCTGAAAATGGACGTGAAACCTTTGAAATAATGAACTTACTACGTTAATCCGAAGTATAAGGAAAGGGTCCATGCTGAGTTAGATGAGATGCTCGTGACAAGAATTATTGAACCAGTGGAAGAATCTGACTGGGCAAACCCTATAGTGTTTCAAGAAAAGAAATAAAAAGAAGAAATAAGGATATGCGTGGATCTCTGGAAATTGAATGACACTTGTGTGCATGATCGTTTCCTGACCATGTTCACTGATGAGGTCCTAGATAATGTAGTCAGCCGAGAAGCATACTCTTTCACTGATGGGTTCTTCAGGTACCATCAGATCAAAATCTCACCTGAGGATAGAAGCAAGATGACCTTTGTGACTGAATGAGGACATTTTCAGCACACTATGATGCCTTTTGGGTTGAATCATGCACCAACAATATTTTTGACTGTAGTCATTGCAACATTCAAAGAATTCATTAATAAGTTTCTATAGGTATACTTTGATGATTGAGAAGTGGTTGTATTGGTCAAACGCCATGTGGAAACTCCAGACTTGAAGCTAGATACATGTAGGCGATACTAGATCGCACTCAATCTGAAGAAGTGTTTGTTTTGTGTCCCTTTTTGGATCTTGTTGGGTCATGTTGTATGCCAAGAAGCATTGATGGTGTACACTGTGAAGATCGCAGTGATAATCAACTTGGAGGAACTGAGGAATGTGAAACAGTCATGTGCAACTCTAGGGCATACTGGCTACTATAGTAAGTTCATCAAGAACTATGCCCAGATCACCATGCCTATGGAGAAATTATTGAAAAAGGTTGCTATGCTATGTTGGAATGATGAATGTCAAAAGAGATTGGGTGTGTTGAAAGAGAAAATGGTCACTGTGGAAATCCTAGTATTCCCAAACTATAAGAAGGAATTTCATGTGCATGTGGATGCATCATGTATTGCGCTAGGGGCCATGTTGAGATAGGTTGGTGAGGGAGAACTGGATCACCCTATAGCATTCGTAAGTAGGAAGTTGTCTAAAGCAGAGAAAAATTATTCCACAACAGAGCATGAAGGATTATCTATGGTGTATGTGCTCTAGTAGTTCAAGAAGTATTTGTTGGGCGGACACTTTAAGATGTATACAGACCATTCTGCATTGAAGTACCTAGTCAAAAAGTCTATGTTGGGGGGAGGGGAATATATAGGTGGCTTTTGTTGTTTTAGGAGTACAACATTGAAGTTATTGTGAAGCCACGTTGACTAAACATGGGACCTGATCATCTGTCATGCATTGAAATGAGGAACCTACTAATTTGGAGGAAGGGCTACTTAACACATAGCTCTTTGTGGTACATGTCATGGAAAACTACTTTGATGATATTATCCACTTGCTGATGAGAGGATCATCCGTTGAAGTTTATATAAGTCAACAGAAGAAGGAATTGGTAGTGCGCGCAACATACTTTTCTATCATTGCAGGGCACCTGTACAAAATGGGATCAGACAAAATATTGTATCATTGTGTGCTTGACCTTTAATGAAGCAGTATACTCATTGAGGCTCATGGAGGAGTTGTAGTAGGACATTATGCAGGGAAAGTAGCAACGCAGAAGGTTCTACCTACTGGGTTGTGGTGGCAAACCCTACACAAGGATTTGAAAGCATATTGTAGGGCATGTGACGCATGTAAAAGGAATGGTAGGTCGTCACAGAGGGATGAACTACCACTAATGCTACAGGTGATGTTACAACCATTCATGAAATTGGTGATTGACTTTGTGGGTCCAATTCAGCCTGAAGGAAAGAAGACGGGTGTGCGATACATCCTCACCGCGACTGAGTACTTGACTAGGTGGGCAAAGGCGCAACCTATGAAGGACTATACAGGTGTGACAATAGAAAATTTTATTTTTGAATATGTGCTGACAAGATTTGGTTGTCCAAAGATCTTGATGAGTGATCGCAGTATGCACTTTCTTAACAAAAAAATTAGCTCGTTGACAGAATAATTTAGGGTGTATCATTAGAAAAGCATACCTTATCATCCATAAGCTGATGGGACAGTGGAAACATACAATAAGATAGTGGAGAGTGCACTGATGAAGGTCTACAATGCTTAGAGAAATGACTAGGATGTGCGCGTACCTGCTGTCCTATGGGCCTATAGAACGACTTGGAAGAAGCTAACTAGGCAAATGCCTTTCAAACTTGTGTATGGTGTAGAAGATGTGATGCCAATGGAGTACATTGTACCTAGCCTGTGCATAGTGGCACTCACATGAATGGCGGACCGTGAAGCCCTGGAAGAGAGGCTTGCGTAGTTGGTTAAACTGAATGGAGAACCCTTCCCAGGGAAGGTGAATGGCAGCCTATTGAAGCCATATGTCGATGATCTAGCTAGGTGACTATATGAAGGAAGCACAATCTTGGTGCTCTAGGTAGCTGTAAGGAAGCATAATACTTTAAAACACACTGCCCGGGCCAGAGAGCTACGTGATTGGGGAACTATGTGGAACAAATATATGTCACAAAGCCCAAAGAAGCATGCAAGGAGCCACACTACCAAAGGAAAAACCCCGTAGGATAGATGGAAAGTGATAATTAAAGTCACTTTTCATGAGTTGACAATGACAAAATGGCAAAAGGGAGTGGGGGGTGCATTTAAGTCAGAATTTATGTACCAAATATTTGCAAATTTGCTGCAAATATAGCATTAATGAATCAATTTTGGGGGGAGTAGTCGGATTTGAATTTGAAAGTCCCTATAAATTACAAGTGGCTACCCATTGAAAAGCACTTGGCATTTTGATAATTGAGTTGTTGATCTCTCAAGTGCACATGAACTGGGAAGAATTTGAAGTTTTTCTAACAAGTTCCATATTTGGGACATTACCACAGATGGCACACAAGTTGTTGCATAGCATCATGTCGACACCCATAGAAGCTATGAATGTTGAAGCAATGACAATTGAGGGATTTGTTCCAGAGGTGGCTATGGTAGCAAAGGGAGCTGCCCAAAAAGTTGCACCTATGGAAGTATTGGTGGAAGTGCCTAAATCCACCAATACACCCCACCAAGGCCTACACTGACCTAGGAGGGGCTAAAATTGAATAAGGACAAGCAGAAAATGCCACCAGCAATGCGTGCCTCACCTAGGAGGCACCCACAGTTGGGAAACCACACCATGTAAGAAAATGCCAAAATAAGTGACCTAGAGCTGGAAGAAGAGGTTGAAGAAATCCCCATGGATGCTGAGGATATTGTAGTAGAAATGGTAACCTTTGAAATTGAGGGGTCAAACTCCATATCTAAGCTTCTTGAATACATTCCTCCGTGCATGGGCAAGATGAAGGTGCCCAAATATACTGGTGAAAGTAAAGTCACCCTCCTGCTGGACCAAATCATCTTTGAGGGACTGTGCTTAGGGCGTATCCCCATTTTGAAGTTGGAGGACTAGTACTTAGTAGACATGGAGCGCTTCCGTCATTTTGAGACATAACAACTTATGCACTAGGTGTTCCACAAAAATACTGGAGTGACCGTGTTGGAGTCGAGGAAGTGGCTAAAAGGTGTGGACAAGGCAATCCTGCTAAAACTGCTATGGGTTGTACATTACAATTTTGAACCTATCACACTCGTAGTGATCAAGTAGCTAATGATCTTGGTGGACGACGGATGCCTGTGGGTGGAGGAGACAATACCCATCACAGACATGCTGATCCATATGATCACGCGAATACCATACACAGGAGAAATATAGCCATGTCGTTTGGTGGAAAAGATGGTGAGCATGGACTTCCCGAGGCAATGAAGGAAAAATTCAAGTTGGTTAAGAAGCAGCGTAGCTATGCCATTTCAAGCATCAGTGACCCTGCAGTCAAAGTGGTGATGCAAATCTTAGTAGGAAAATTCATGCGGAAGTGTCGCACAGATGAAGTGTCAGCACGAGTGATAGCTTTGTTGGCCCAATGCACGGAGGGAGTTCAATTTAACTGGGCGTGCTACCTATGCAATGATTTCCTCACAAACTGCCGCAAGGCAGAAGATCACATTAAGACCTTTCACTACGCATGTCTATTAATGTCCATAGTCTTGGTTGCGTGGGAGCTACTTGAAGATATCCAGTTCCCTTCGGTCACACTGGACCTACCATAGGCATTGAAGTTCACTTCGCTATGTGCAATGAAGGATCCTGACTGGATAAAGGACAATAAGATATTTTGGATCTTCATGGAAATGAGCATACATATGGCCATCAATCACAAGCCAGTATTGACACCTAAAATTTTTGATAAGTTACAAGAATAGGAGGAATTGAAGGCTGACTTCCACCATTTGTCAACACGAGTGCGGAAGGACCCTGAGAAAAAATGGCACAACTTACCCTACTTGGCCATCGATGATGCAATTGCAGCAGTCCTTAGCTATTGGCCAACAGATTGGTGTAATGCCATAGACTCGGTGGCAGGGTTTAGAAAGACCTTTGCATAGCAGAAGAAGGAAGAAGCCAAGTTAAAGATGGAACAACTGGCCATGAAGAGGAGAAAGGAGGCTGACGAAAAGGCTAAGGCAGAGCGTACTACTACGCAACAATTAGGTGGATAGGTAGGCAAAGAGGAGTGGGACTCTGACCAGAGTCAAAAGTTGCCTTCCCTAGAGACCGAGGAAGAACATGATCAGAGGGAACAAGGAGGAGAGGAACTGGAGGTGAATCCATTCCACACCAGGTGCACTAGATATCTAGAGAAAGTAGCGTTGCAGAAGAAATCCAAGGCTAATAAGAAGTCTTAGAAGTTATAGGGATGTTGTGCAGAAGGTATCACAGAGAAATATTGATGTCGGATGGAGCACTAACAACATAGTCTAAAGCTGACAGACTCGCTTTCAACGCACCCAAGCGAGTTGGAATCAACTTGGTCGTGATTCCGAATGAGGCGCTTTACCTTTTGCAAGACGATGTGATCACAGAACTTTGGACCTATGAACAGTGTACACTACAAGTGATCAACGAACAAAAGGTCAATAAATCCCATCTAACTATGCAAAGAGACTCCATCTTGAACCTTGTAAAAGAAATTACATATAAGAACCAATGCATTACCACTGTTGTAACTGACGCGTGCATGACTTTCCTAGAGTTGGGAATTTCCTAGGCCAAACCGATTGATGTGAGGGTTCAGAGGCTCGCGACTGGAGTGCGAGACACATGAACTGATTTGGTGAAGGTGCAGCTAGAGTTTAACCTCAAAATGGCATGATTGCAGTTGAAGGCCCAATCTTCGACTCTACCAGATATTAGAGAGTAGCACGATACCACTGTGAAAGACATGGTAGTAGCAATGGAGAGCATAGTAAAGGACTATACCATGCTCTTCGAGTAGTCACTTGAGGTATTAACTCACCTGTAAGAAGATCCTATGGTACAATGATTAGAATCACAAGCATGAGAGCTGCAGTAGTGATACAACAAAGTTAAAGTGACAGCGCACACTGTCGCCATCATGCAGAGGTTAGGTAAGTTGCAGGAGACCAAGGTGTTGAAAGTGCAGGTAGATGTAGCTCACCATAAGGAAACCTTTCTGAAGGCTTGCTTGAATCCTTTCTTGGATGAGGTCTACTTGATCATGATCACTATTTAAGGCAAGATGTCTAGTTTGGAAGAGACTCAACAGAAGATTAAGTCTCATACTATAGGGCCAACGATGGAGTAATTGGTCGATGAGATGAAGCAAGCAGTAACACAGTGCACCACCAAGGTAGAAGTTGTCCAAGTTGAACTAGGAGGTCTTCGCGACAAGATCTCCCCTCCATCTGAGTGACTCAAGGGTGATTCACCATGTTTTTGTTTGGGGGCTATTGGGAAAGGGTCCCCTAGGGGTAACGTTTGGGGTTAGAAACCTAGTTTTTGGGGCAAAAGGACGAAGTTTGTATAAAGAAATGTAATTCTCCACATTTGTTGTCACAGAGCGTGAAGATATGTAAATTAAAAAATGGTTTTACACCCCTATTCTAGATAGGTTGTGTCAGTTTTGGAGATCCGCCCTTGGTCTGCAGACCATGGGATTATATAAAAAGGAGGTCGTAAGAGGAGTCTAAGCCAATAGTAGAGGAAAAAAGGGAAGGAAAGTAGGAGTACTGGGTGAGTCTGTAAAGAGTTGGGAGCGAGTGTCTTTGCATAGGAAGAGGCTCTGCGATTGAGTGGGTAGAGGCCTAAGGTAGAAGTCTGCAGCTCAGTGTGCAGACCCCTACAACTATGTGTGCAAGGTAGATAGAGTCTATATCAAGAATCTGAATCATCAATAAAGAGAAGTATTCTGAAGTTATTGTGTACTTTCCATCTGTGTGTACGTTATTTTAGTTATGTGATGAAAGTTGGAAGTATGTTATGCTAAATACTGAGGTTATGAACTAATGCTATATTGATGCATGAATCTATGTATTTCACTTTGTCATATGAATGTATGTATTTCACTTTGTCATATGAACGCAAGTAAGAATATATGTTTACGCGAAGATAATTGTAATGCATGTTAAATTTAACCAATACTTAAGCTAATCTAGGTAGACACAGAAGTAAGAATATTTTCAAGAGTGTGTAAGCACCTAATCTATCTATTTAGGGTCCGCGGAGGAAGATCATAGACTCTCACGAAGGCTCTAAGGACGAATAAGTGAAGTACATTGGCAAGCCCTAGAGGGCTTATTGATCTCTACGAAAGCATAGTGAAGGTATAAAAATTGATATCACAACCATCTTAGGGTGCGGAAACTTGGTTACTTCATCCCCCCACATTGCTTCAGATGACATTTTAGTCCACACTCCACGAATTGATGCTGAAAGGGCCAGTAGTGTAGGGATTTTCTTGACTTCCTAACGTTGAACCTGGGTCAGAGCCCATCAAGCCAGTAGTTGGAGTTTTGGAAGACTGTGGTTATGATGTGATCTTCAAGAAAGGAAAACAATTCCTGAGACACATAACCATGGGAGAGGTGAAGAATATCAGGATTTGTGTGAAGAATCTGTATAAGTTAGATGTGGAAGACTATGCTACATTAGGCACAAACGAAGAGAAAGTGCAAGGTTGTGATGTAGGTGAAATTTAGCACATAAGACTTGGCCATTTGCATCATGGTGCCTTGAATACTCTACATCAAGTATCCACTAGTGTACCTAAAGGAGCAGTTGAGCAATGGGATGTATGCAAATGATGTACCTTAGGGAAGTACATAAAATCCACATTCCATGATTGGTACAATGAATTGCATGTTGTCCAACAAGGGATCCACTCTAATGTATGTGGACGTTTCTCAGTAGCCTCCATTGCCAGACAATAATATTTTTTCCTTTTTATTGATGAATTATCACATAAGTGTTGGATCTCTTCATCCAGAAGAAAGATGAGATGTTCTCCAAGTTTGTAGAATTCAAGGTGCTGGTTGAGAAAGAAACCAGCAAGAAGGTGAAGGCTATCGGGAGCTATAATGGAGGTGAGTATGTGTTGGATGAATTTAAAAAATTATGTGTGAAAGAAGAAATTTGAGGAGAGTTGAAAACACCTCACAACCAACATCAAAATGGAGTGGTTGAGAGAAATAATTGTAACATTTTGGGAGCAATGAGGGTGATGTTGCATGACCAATGCCTACCTCTTCATTTATGCCTTGATGCATGCAATACAACATTATTTTGTAGAACTGAAGTCCTCATCAGATTCTTGGCATGATTACACCAGAGGAGGCTTTCTTGGGAACAAAGTGAGATGTGTTGCACTTCAAGATTTTTGGAGCCTTTGTTTACTGTCATGTCTCCAATGAACCAAGGAATAAGCTTGAGTTGACTGTAGAATTGGGTGTATTTGTGGGTTACATATAAAATCCCCACAACTACCATGTGTACTTGCCATCACTCACAATGATAGTTGTTCGAAGTGATGTAAATTTAATGAGGAGAAAGCTATGTGGTGCTTCCTTGAGAGGGAGCTTTAGATACCACCAAAAGATGAGCTTTTAACTCCAAAGGAGGAATCTCAAGAAGTTGTAGAGCAGCCACAAATTGAGGAGAAGAGAGTGGAGACATTCACTCCAGCAAAACCATCCAAAGAGGGCAAAAAAAGAAGTAAGGAATTTCATAGACTTATGCAGTATGCGAGAGAGAACGTGGGTTATCCTTCAAATTTGCATAAGCAAAGGAGGTCACATGATAGGTACACTGGATACATGGCTCTTATGACTGAGCTTATAGAGATTGAGCCATCATATTTTGAGGAAGAAATAGAGAAACCTATATGGGTTGATGTAATGGTGGAGGGATACAAATCCATTACAAAGAACAGTGTTTCCGTATAACTCCCTAACAATCCCTAGCATATGTTGGCACACGCTAGCTCCTAGCACATCTTGTCATGTTTCCCTAGCCTTTAGAATTCCTTAGAACTACCTAGAATATTTTGTCTCTCCCTCCTTAGCACACCTAGTACACACTGACACTTTATGTCTCAAAATCTTATTCATTCATTTCCATGCATTATGTTCACCTAGTGCACCCTTGTGTTTCCTTGGCACTTTGTAACACTTCCAAGCACACATTGAAACACCACCTGGCACATCTTGGTTTCATCTTTCCCTGTCACTCTAGCATGTGTTAGCATTTCCTAACATACCATGTCACTCCCTCCATAACATACCTAGAAGTTGCTAACACTCCTTGTCACACACTCTTATTCATTTATTCCATGCATTTTGACCTAGTGATCCTTTGTGTTTCCCTAAATCTCACTAAAACTCCTTAGCATTCATTAGCACACTCTGACACTTTCTACATCTGGCACTATTCCCTAGAACTCTAGCATGACTTAGAACTGTGGGGCATACCTTATCACTCCCTCCTTACCACACTTGGAACTTGCTAGCACTCCCTATCACACACTTTTATTCATTCATTACCATGCAATTGAAACTATTACTCCCTTATGTTTCCTAACAGTCCCTAACACTCCCTATAATGCATTGGCACCACACCCTAGCACTTGGCACAACTTACCATGCCTTAGCACTTGGCATATCATGGCATGCTTAACATGCCTTGTGTTTGTCTATCATGTGTTAGCACTTCTTGGCATTCCCTGGTAGATGTTGGCACTCCCTACTTTTTATGCCCTTATAGATAGCCTTACATTTTTTTCGACTTGGTAAACCAACCAAGTCATTGAAAAAATAATGTTGTGCCTAGCCCAAAGTCTCCCTTTGTCTGAAACTTCTTTGTCCATCCCCTTATCACAACCATAGAGTTATCTCTTAAAAGTCTTATTCTAAAATTTTCCTAATACACTTCCTCCTTAGAACACTTGGAATTCACTAACACTCCCTAACACACACTCTTATGCATTCATCTCCATGTATTTTGACCTAGTTATCCCTTGTTATGCCCTGAAACTACCCATTAACACTCCTTAGCATGCATTAGCAGTGTATGGCATCTGTTATCACCTCTTCTCTTTCCTTAGCATGCCCTAGCACTCCTTAGCTATCATGCTCTAACAACTACCCTTACTTTTTTTGCAACATGGGAACCCAACCAAATCCTACTTCGGCTACAACAACTTGACCAAGTTACAGTTACTAGAGCTAGACTATGCCTCGTTTACCTAAGAACTTCCTATAACTCATCTTGGGCTACTCATGATAAATCTCAACTCATACAACTTAACATGTTACAAATACAAGGCTCACATCCAACTGTGGTCGTAAAACAACTAAGCAACCTAGTTTACATCTTGACATGCCATAAAACGCGACACTATCACAATCCATTAGCACAGTGTGGCACATGTTAGCATATGTTTCATTTATTGGCATGCTTTGGCACTCCTTAGCAAATCCTATCACACCCCAACACCTAGCACACCTATTACTCACTAACACTCTTTGTCACACTCTTATTCATTCATTTCCATGCATTTGAAACTAGTGCTCCCTTGTGTTTTCTTACCACTTGGACCTAACAGTCACTAGCATGTGTTTGCAGCGCACCTTGGTGCTTGGAACATATTGGTATGGCATAGCACTTGGAATGCATTTACATGCCTAAAATTCCTTCGAATTTTATAACATGTTCTACCACTTCTTGTAATTCCCTGGAACACCTTTACACTCCCTATTTTTCATGCCCTCATAGATAGCCTTACATTTTTTACAACTTTTGAACCCAACCAATTCCAACTTTGTCCACAACTTCTCGTAACTATAGGCTTGCATCTTGCAACTCATATTCTTAACTTCTCCTAACACACATCATCCTTGGGACACTTGGAATTCGCTAGCGCTCCTTACCAAACACCCTGATTTGTTCATTTCCTTGCATTTTGACCTAGTTATCCTGTGTGATGCCCTGACTCTCCCTAACACTCCTCAACATGCATTGAAATTTTCTGACATATGTTAGCACACCTTTTCATTAAATTTCATTAAATTTCATGCCTTGACACTACTTAGCTATCATACCCTCACAAATACCCTTACTTTTTTTTGAGACTTTGGAAACCAACAAAGTCCTATGTCGAATACGACAACTTGATCAAGTTATAGTTACTACAACTAGACTATGCCTTGTTCACCTAATAACTGCCTATAACTCATCTCAGGCTACTCATGTCCAATCTCAACTCATCCCACTTAACAAGTTACGAATTCAAGGCTCACGTCCAACCGTGGCCATGAAACAAAAAAGCAACATAGTTTACATCTTGACATACCATAACACTTGGCACGTATAACAATCCTTTGGAATTATGTGCCACATGTTAGCATCCCGTGCATTCTTTGGCATTCTTTGGGACTCCCTAGCACACCCTAACACTCCCTGACATGCCTTGGCACTCTAGCATGCCTTGGCACTACTTGGCATATAACCTTCTCACTGCCTCCTTAGCACACTTGGAACTTGCTGACACTCCCTATCTCACACTCTTATTTGTTCATTTTCATGCATTTTTAACTACTTCTCCCTTGTGTTTTTGTGTCACTCCCTAAAACTCCCCAGCACACATTGACACACTCTCGCACCTGGGACATCTTCGCATGTCACCCTGGCACACTAGCATTCCTTGGCACTACCTTGCATACCTTGTCACTCCCTCCTTAGCACACCTAAAGCTCGTTGACACTCCCTGTCACACACTCTTATTCATTCATTTCAATCCATTTTAAACTACCACTCCCTTGTGTTTCCTTGATACTCCATAGCACTCCATGGCATGCAATGACACACCCTAGCATCTGGCATATCTTTGCATGTTTACCTGATCTTTAGCATGCATTGTCTAACATACCTTGTCACTCCCTCCTTAGCTCACATGTAACTCAAATGACAATGTTTGTCATAAACTCTTATTTGTTCATTTGCGTGCATTAATTTTACCTAGTGCTCCCTTATGTTTCGTTAGCACTCCCTAACAGTTCCTAGCACATGTCGACACACCTTGGCACCTGACACATCATGGCCCCATGCCACCCTGTCACTCTAACATGACTTAAAATTTGCCTAGCATACCCTGTTACTCCCTGCTTAGCACACCTAGAAATCACTAACACTCACTCTGACATACTCTTATTCATTCATTTCCGTGTTTTTTGACCTAGTTCTCCCTTTTGTTTCCCTGGCATTCTCTAACACTTCCTAGCACATGTTGGCACACCTTGGCACCTCGCACATCTTGGATGCATGTCACCCTGACACTCTAGCATGACTTAGCACTGCCTAGCATACCATGTCACTCTGCACTTAGCACACCTAGAACTCACTGAAACTCCCTGTCACACTTGTGTTGATTCATTTCCTTGAATTTTGATCTAGTGCTCCCCTATGTTTCCTTGGTACTCCCTAACACTCCTTAGCACGCATTGGCACACCTTGGAACTTGAGACATCTTTGTAGGCTTACCTAGCATTCTAGCATGCCTTAGCATTACCTATCATAACTTGTCACTCCCTCCTTAACAAACCGAGAACTTTTTGACACTTCATTTCCATGCATTTGAAACTAGTGCTCCCTTTTGTTTCCCTAGCACTTCACCCTTATAGTCTCTAGCATGCGTTCACGCCACACCCTGGCACCTGACACAACTTGGCATGCCTACCACATTTTGGAACTATTTAGAAATTGTTGGTACTTCCTAAAATTCCCCAACACACCTCGATACTCCCTGGTTGTCATTCTGTTTTAGATAGCCTTACTTCTTTTGTGACCTGGAAACCCAACCAGGTCATTGGAAAAACAATGTTATGCCCAACCCGAAGTATCCCTTTGTTTGAAACTGCTTTGTCTATCCCCTTATTATAACCATATGAGTTCCTGCTACAAGTATTATTCTAACCTTCTCCTAACACACTTTATCCTTGAGACACTTGGAATTCATTGACACTCCCCTGCACACCCTCTTATTCATTCATTTCCATGCATTTTGACAGTGTTCTCCCTTGTGTTGTTTTCGCATTCCCCAATGCTCCTCAAAATGCATTAACATTGTGTGGCATGTGTTAGCATGCCTTTTCATTCCTTGGCACACCCTGGCACTCCTTAATTATCATGCCCTCACAACTACCCTTACCTTTTTTGGGACTTGGGAACCCAACCAAGTCTTGCCTCAACTACAACAACCTGACCAAGCTACGGTTACTACAACTAGTTTGTGCCTTGTTCACCTAAGAACTAAATATAACTCATCTTAGGCTACTCATGTCCAATTTCAACTTATCCCACTTAACAAGTTACAAGTTACCAAGTCAAGGCTCACATCCAACCGTGGCCATAAAACAACTAAGCAACATATTTTACATCTTGACATGCCATAGCACCTGGCACATCTAACAATCCCTTTGCAACATAGTTTACATCCTCTTTACTTGGGAATTCTTCTTTTGTAAATGTGACCCTTGACTATGCCATGAAAACCCTCCAAAACATTCTTAAATTATGGGAACTCCTCTTCATGTGTGAAGCTAGTGAAATGTCACAATTCATCCAAGATACCTCCAAATATTTGATTTGTGCCTTAGGGAATGTGAAAGATGCCCTTAATAGAAAACATGCATAAAAATTTGTAGCCAAGTACCCCAAATGTGAGATGTTTCCACTTGTGCAATTATTCTTCCAATTATGTGAACTCAAGAACAAAACACATCTTAAAATACATGAATGTCTCTCAACATGTGAAAGAAAAAGTAACCCTTACCCTAGTCTCCCTCCGTTGGAAATTTGGGCCTTTTGTCACAAGGTACCTTCTCTTGTTTGGAAAGAGGACATAAAAAATCTTTTAGATGTTTCTAAATGGAGTACTCTTCACCTATTTCCTCCTTTATTCCACGTGACAAAAACAAAAATTTTCATATTCTTAATTATGGTGTTCTTATTTTATACACGTGACCTTGAATATGCCATGAAATCCTCAAAAATATTATTAAAGGATGGGAGGACATATTCATGCATGAAGTTAGTGGAATGTGAAAATTTATCGAAAATTCCTCCAAATATGTGATTTGCGCCTTGGGAAATGTTAAAGGTTTCCTCAATGGAAAAACACATAAAGATTTGTAGCCGAGTTCCCTAAAATGTGAGATGTCGTTACTTATGAAATTGTGCCTCCTTTTGATGCTCAAATTGTCACCCTAGTTGTGAAAGACTCACGAGGTGTCACTTTGGGTCAACTCAGGGTTGTTGGCATTTTCAACTTATCAGTGAATCCTCTCACTTTGGATTACTTATTGAATCTTTGGGGTATCCCAAAGCACAAATTTATGGGTCCTTTTATGTGACTATATCACTAACACTGAAATCCATATTTACATTGAATGGTTCAACGTCTTGATGATCCCTATCTTACTGACCACAAATTTTGTATTCATTATTGCTTTAATTGAAACACCTCCATTAGATATTGATGGCATTCATGAGCCTATTTCTGGTTCTCTCGTTTATGGAAATAATATTATCTCCAATGCCATTATTTGACGAATGGCTACACAATAGGTATCCTATGAGCTAATCATTCATGTTGTCAATGTAGTGCCCACATGACACAAGCATTCGATGGTCTATCATAGACAAAAAATCTATGATGGTTTTAAAGATACCCAACCTATCAAAATGAGCTACATTCTATTCCCAAGGCCTATAAGTAGCGGAAGGAATATATTATACCGAAGGAAATGACCATCCACACCAATTGTAGGCCTTTTCCAGCTCTAGATAATCCTTGGGATTTAGTGCCCCTGGATTTTATGTCATGTTTTCCCTCAACCAAGCATGGTAAAGGATGTGTTTTTGTTGTCGTTGATTTCTTACTTAGGATGGGAATTTTGGCACCTTGTAAGAAGATTGTCACAACAAAATCCACTCATAAGTTCTTCTTCAAGCATATTTTGGTTCACTTGGGTTTCCAAAGACCATATTTCTTGATAGTGATAATAGGTCCGTTACTATTTTTTGGTTTAACCTTTGGTTCGTGATGGACATCAAGCTTGACCAAATCCACCACCTTCCATCCCGAGATTGAAAAATAAAAATTACTGGTCAATAGGATTATTATAGATGTGTTTGGAGTATACAGTTGCAAGCATCATTGTACACATGTTGAAAACCTCCATATTGTTAACATAAATTTGACATAGCATTTTCAGGTGTGCTTGGGGTCCCAACAATTGGAACAAATTGGTGTAGCTATATTCATGGTATAACACATGAACATACCTACTATACTTGGAATGAGATAAGTAAAACAACCAATTTTGAGGAATGTATTGAACAAATTCAACGATGAGTTCATGATATTTTGTAGGAAGTTGCCAACTCCAAGTACAAGTAGTTACAAAATCCATTTGTTGAAAATACCAACAAGAAATACTAAAAATAGAAATGCTAAAAATAAAATTCGGAATATTCCAATTTTAATTTGTCCTTGAATTAAAATTGAGAATTAAAATTCGAATTTAGTCTCTCCAGCTGCTTGAAAAATAATTAATTAATTCATATTGAGTTAATTAATTGGAAAAATTTAAGCTAGAAGTCTTTGTGAAGTCATGCAACAGTTATCCCTTAAATTGAGGAGATTATCCCTTAATTAAGGAGATGAGGATGAGTTGTATTTGATTTTTAATTAGTTAGCCCAGTTAACTCAGTTATGTCCAGTTAAATTAGTTCCAAATAGTTTGAGGAACTAATTGTGAGTTCCTTAAATTAATGCATACATGCATCAAACTAGTGTACTCCAGATAACTGAAGATTCTCTCATCAGTAACTCATGCATGTCTATTCAGAGAAAGACCCAGTTGAGTTTAAAGATAAGGACATTGTACTATAAGTTGGAGGAATTTTCATATAAAGGAAACTCATCCATGCAGAAGGAACAAGGTTCCTTGAGGATTGCCTTGTTTTATAGTGTGTGAGATCAGTGTGAGTGATCAGTGTTACACTTGATAACAGGGGGATCACCCAGAGAAACTGCGCAAGGAAATAGGAGGCTTGGAGGGCAGAGGAGAAGGTTTGTGAGAAGCCTTGTTTTCCTGTGACCATCTAGGAGGATTTTACTGAGAGCTAGCTAGTTGTGAGAGCTAAAGCTTTGTGTAATCTTGATGTATTTCCATGTTGTATGATAATACATATATCGGGGTTTTTAGTTAAGGCTTTCCCCAAATAATTCTTTCGTGTTTCATGTGTATTGATTCTTCTTCTTTGTCATATGTGTTCTAATTGATCTTGCTCAAATCGATTAAGCTTCCATAAGTTTGATAGTAGAAGTAGATTATAGTATTTTGCTTTGGTAGATTACATTATCGAGTTAATCTACAATCATATTTTCTACATAGATCTCAGAGGTAGATTTGTAGAGAATTTGTAGGAAATTTCTACATGGTATCAGAGCTAGCTGATCTATAGAGAAATTTCTACATGGTATCAGAGCTGGCTGATCTATAGAGAAATTTCTACAAGGTATTAGAGCTAGTTGATCTATAAAGAAATTTATACATGCTATCGGAGAAAAGGTTATCAAATATGTGAATAGTATATAGAGAAGGAAATTCGAAGATTGAAGTTCTTGGTTGCAAGTACAAATTGAATTCATCTCATACTTCTGGTTGGTCAATGGCATTCTACGGCTTGAGACTCGAGTATGGCTAGGATGGCTGCTCGAATTATGTAGCATGGAAATATCACATGGAAGTAGTATTATAAGACAATGGTTTGAAGAATTTCATTGATTAATAAATCCCCAAGCCAACTGTAGCTAATGCACAAGAGTTGGATGAATGAAAGAAGTGTGTGGCGAGGGCGAGATGGATCATCCTTGAGGGATTTGGAGACAATATTGTCTCGAGTCTCCATCGAAAGGATACTTCGCTTTCAATGTGGAAGACATTGAAGGACCTATATCAGTACAATAGAGACTAAAGGAAACTAGTGCTCAAGGATAAGCTTCAGAGAATCAAGATGGAGAATGGTGATACTATTTCCACATATCTAAAAAAGCTCACCACCTATAGAGATGAGCTTGGTAGTGTGGGAATAACTATAGTTGATGATGATATGGTGAGTCTTGCTCTCCTTGATCTTCCAAAGGGCTAGCATAGCTACTAGGACTCTCTGAATGGAAGGGAGAAGCTGCCAGATTGGGAATGAATATGGTCAGATGTCATGTAGGAGGAGACCGGGAGGAGCACACCAGATGGTTCTTCATCCAAGGATGATGAAAAAAGATTGGGCTTTGCGAGTAAGGCAATGAAAGGGAACGAGAAGGATTCTCATCCCAAATCAAATTCTTCTCATGGAGGGAAGAAGGGTGACAAATCTAGAGTGAGATGCTTTAATTGTCACAAGATGGGTCATTATGTGACTAATTACCCATTGAATAAGTCCAAGAAGGGATCCTTGGATGGATCAGAAGGTGAGGCATTAGCCTCTCTATTCGAGATGGACTTCACTCTCATCGTATGCATGGTGTCATCTATTATGGGTTATGGTTGGTTTCTTAACAGTGGAACCTCATTCCACATGATCGGAGATAAAAGTTTATTCAGTACCTTGGAGGAGAAAGACCTCAGGATACTCATAGAGATGGGTGATGATGAAAGTTATAGTGTTTCAAGAGTGGGAACGATTGCTTTTAGGAGGGACCATGGAGCTCTTATCACCTTGAAATATGTGAAATATGTGCCTAGACTGAAGAATAATTTGGTATCGATCTCGATGTTGAAGGAAAAAGGGTATGATGTTGTCTTCACTAAGTGAAAGCTTTTACTTAGACACATCACCATGAGACAGGTGAAATAGATTGGTTCAAAAGTCAAGAACATGTATGCTCTCAAGGTTCAGGATGCATGCAAAACCTTGAGGAGAAAGGAAAATGTTAGAGACTTGGTGGTTGATAGGGAGAGTAAATCACCTCTCAACATGCAGCCATAGAAGAAGTCTCAGACAATTGTGGAGGAGCCACAATTGGAGATGTTGAGAGGAGACCGAGTGGAGGCATCCACTCATGCAGGGACCTCCAGTAGGGGGAAATTTTGAGCCAAGTCAGCAAAGGGATCACATGCAGCGAAACCTCTCGGTGTGAGGTGGGGCGATGTTAAGCGATAGTCCCAAGAAGGATGAAATTGGGCAGAGTCCATTGAGAGGTATAATGTCATGGATCATACCTTGCTACGGGAGCCCAAAGTACATAGTAGTGGGAGGAATCACTGGGATTGATGCAGTCAGAGATCAAAGTGATGGATGGTAGAGTAGTCAGATACTGAAGAGTGGAGAGAAGGATTGACAATAGTGTAGAAAGGCTGAGTAAGTAGAAGCGCAGGGTTTTTCAGTTGACAGAGGAAATAGCAGTCAGAGACTTTAATGATAGAGGCATCTTATTGATTTAGGTTGGATGTTTTTTTTTGTTTCTATAGTTGTTGGAGCAACAACACTTGAGAGAAGTGTTAAATGCAGAACATTCCAAAGGTTTAGGATTGGGATCGAGTTGAATTCCTTTCTTGTTGAGAGGGAGTGCTGAAAATAGCAGCAAGAAATGCTAAAAATAACATTCAAAATATTCCAATTTTAATTTGAACTCGAATTAATGTTGAGAATTAAAATGAGAATTTAGTCTCACGAGCTTCTTGAAAAATAATTAATTAATTCATCTTGACTTAATTAGTTGGAGAAATTCAAGGTAGAAGTCTTTGTGAAGTCATGCAAAAATTATCCCTTAGATTAAGGAGATTATCCCTTAATTAAGGAGATAAGGATGAGTTGTATTTGAGTTGTAATTAGTTAGCTCAGTTAACTGGATTAAGTCCAGTTATATTAGTACCAAATAGTTTGAGGAACTAATTTTGAGTTTAGTCAATTAATGCATGCATGCATCAAACTAGTGTACTCCAGATAACTGAAGATTCTCTCATCAGTAACTCATGCATGTCCATTCAGAGAAGGACCCAGTTGAGATTAAAGACATGGACATTGTACTATCAGTTGGAGGAATTTCCCTATAAAGGAAACTCATCCATGCATAAGGAACATTGTTCCTTGAGGATTGTGTAGTTTTACAGGGTGTGAGATCAATGTAAGTGATCAGTGTTACACTTGGTAACAGGAGGATCACCCAGAGAAACTGCACAAGGAAATAGGAGGCCTGGAGGGTAGAGGAAAAGCTTTGTGAGAAGCCTTGTTTTCCTGTGAGAATCCAGGAGGATTGTACTGAGAGCTGGCTAACTATGAGAGCTAAAACTATGTGTAATATTGATGTATTTCCACTTTGTATGATAATACAAATAACAGGGTTTTTAGCTAAGGCATTCCATAGAGTATTCTTCTATATTTCATGTGTATTGATTATTCTTCTTTGTTATATGTGTTTTTATTTATCTTTCTCAAATGGATTAAGCTTCCACAAGTTTGATAGTAGAAGTAGATTATATTATTTTTCTTTGGTATATTGCATTATTGAGTTAATAAACAGTCAATTTTTCTACATAGATCTCAGAGGTAGATTTGTAGAGAATTTGCAGGAAATTTCTACATGGTATCAAAGCTAGCTAATCTATAGAGAAATTTATACACCAATGGGTTCCAAATAAGTTTTAGGTTGTTGATGCGTTATGGTTGGACTTGCATAAAGGGCATTTGAAAATCTACAATAAGAGGAACATACCACTTTGACACAAGCCTTACACCATCACTAAGGGTATGGGTGATAATTCTTTTGAGGATAACCATAGGATGATTTATATTACTTCAAAAGTAGATATATGTTAAGATGATTTAGGCTTGATGAAGTGCATGTTTAGAAAAAGTTTCTTTAAAAAAATAAAAAAAAATGATCACACCATCACTGACATAAATTATTGTGATATTCTACTTGACATTAGATAACTACAAAAATTATTATGATATTCTACTTAACATTAGATAACTACAGAAGAGATTTTAAGAATTGGCATTTAAATCAAAGTATGTGGATCATTATGACTATTTTTTTTAAATATTACACCAAACAATGATCAATCACAAGCATTGCGCTTATCGACTCACATCGTCGGCCAGTCATGTTCATCATGTGTGTCTCAATGGTTTGAGTCATCTCATCGTCAAGTCATGTAGGTGCGTTTCTGCAAGATCACATATGCACGTTTTCACTTGCTCACACATTTAGTCATTTTGTTGAAGTTATAACGAACAAATCATCCTCTAACAACCAGACATTTTCCCCGCCATCGACTCAATTGACTGCCACCTAGAACAAGAGAAAAACACCAAGAAAGCCATTTCAAGTTGTGCTTCCCGCAAGCTCATAAATCAACCTTCCCATTAGATAACCCGAGAGTTTAACTCGTTAGTTGCCCAAGGACTGACTCCCCTAAAAAATTGCATAGAGGCTATAGATAATGCCTACTCTATTGATTAAGAAAATTTCACAGACAGGTTAGACAAACACCTAGTGCATGTCCCTATCTCCCTCAAAAACATGCACATTGTTTACAACCAGCCCACCAATGTTATAGACATTTTTGTGCCTCGCGTCAAGGAGCAGGGAATGTCGATAATTACAGGGATCCTCAGTCCCTAAGCATGTTGTTCTTACCCCTAAAAGAACAAGGTCATCAATCAACAGCACTTCCAATCAGTTCTCCACCTGAAAACACTTCAGAACAGGCTGGAATTTTGTATAAGCAAGGAGGTGCTGTTGGTATACTGCCAGGATTATTGGGTGATTGTTTTATTAGAGGTGAAGAAGAGAGTTCTTGCTGCCGAGGAGGTGCTGCTGGATTGGAGCCAACATCATTGGTTGTAACTTCCTCTGGAACCCTGTTACTTTCTATCAATAAAGTTTGCATGTTCTCCTATATACTTGTTTTACATAGATGCTTTGTGTTTACATGTATATTTGATGCAACCTAATCCATGCTTCAATTATGATTGCTTGTATCTTGTAGTTTGCTCTCTTTTGTTGTGCAGATTCTGTGTGTAGCTGGATCGGCTTGGAGAGCAAAGAGCTGGGAACAGGATACAAAGCGAGAAGGACAAGGATCGACTAAGCGCAAGACACCAGGTTGGTTGACCCTCTTTCCATTCTCTCTGTGCTTTCATAAAGAGGAACATGAAAACTTTGTCATTCAGTTGTTGCTAAAGACTGTCACCTTTAGAAAGGGTTAGTGTCATCTGCATCGGATACTTTTCCCCACAACAACCAATCAACCAGCTAGCTTCTCACCCGAAAAACTACGTAGATTTCATGAACAAGTCATCTATTTTCCAGTAGTCCACTCAGCTCATAAACTACATAGTGGTGGCTAGCAAGCTAGCCTCCCTCCTTCAGTGCACTTTTTCCCAATACTAGCTCCCAACAGCCTGTTGCTTTTTCCCTCCAGGAATTGTGTAGATTTTGTTGCCTAGCTCCAAGTAGCGTGCTGTCAGTTCCCTACAGGAATTGTGTAGTTTTGGATACTAGGCACCCGCTACCTTCTCCTTCCAAAAATTATGCAGATCTTGTCTACCTATCCTTCTTGTGGTATGGACTACTCCTCCCAAAAATTGTAAAAATTTGTCCTCTAGCTGAGTGAGACCCCACGAATAGTCACTGTCAATCTGGATTTCTCGTCATCATCTCCTAATGACCTTTGCGCATTTTTCATGAGTAGTTTCTATAGCCTCCGTCCCAGCTTGAAGCTTGCCTCGCATGGTTTCGTAACCTTGTCTCCTCACCTAGTCACCTACATTCGAAATGATCATGCATCATGGTAGAATAGGAGGTTTTTGGATTTTATGTCTTCTCATTGTGGGTCACTGTAGATGCAGGTGCATAAACAAACAGGGTGCAAGGAAAGATGGGATGAACAAAGGTAGTACATGAAAAAGGACATGTTTGCCAAAAGATGAAAAAAATCATGTATGCAAATAGATGTGCTCACAAATGGATGATGATGCACATATATGTTCGTGGATAGATAGACAAACAAACATGTAAGGATGTGCTCGCAGATGGAAGGATGGATGAACATGAACTTTTTGCAAACAGATGAACCTCTCAAGCATGCCACCATACAGGAAAGGAGCCACATGCGAATGCAACATCCAGTGAACCCAATGATCATTAAAGACTCTACACATCTTACCATGCCGAGATGAAGTCGTGACACACCACGTGGACATCCATCACCCAACAACCCTACAACTTAACATGCACACCAACAACAACATGAACGTACCAACACACTCATGTCAAGTCTTGTCATGACTCATGTCATCCACATCTCTACTGTGGGCCATGCTATCAATCAATGTAATGTAACATGGAAGTCCAAGAGACACACTTATCATACGAAGAGTCATGTAAAGTTGAAAGGTCATGGAAGTCAAACAGTCATGAGGGTAGCTAAACAACCACAAAGGTCAGTTTCTCCCTTGGCCATAAATACCACCCCTTTTGTACATGAAAGGGAATTTTCACCTTAGCTCCTCCCATGTGGGATTCACTTATTGAACCTCTGACATATCACGTGCATTTGTGGAATATTAAACAAAACCCTTATTTTGACTACATATTGGAGAATACCTCTAAAAATCACATTATTTAACCCCCTACCAATATAAACCCAATATAGATTCCCAATTAAAAAACCCCTACTTTCATTAGATATTGTAGGTATCCATTTTTTCATTAAATTTTCTTACACCCCTTTATATTTTTTCATTAAATTTAAGCTCCATATGTTATATTTTCCAATATAAAAACCCTTTACCCCCTATATATCCCCCAATATATTATGTCATTTTTTCCTCAATATATATCCCCCAATATGAACGAGCATGGTATGATATTGCTCCCCCATGGCTCCTCCCACGTAGCCTTGAGAGTCTGTAATTATTTCCTTGAGGAGTAGGTAGTGGCTCCAAGGCCCCGCCCATGGGGTTAGTGATGTATGGTGTATTGATGAGTCTTGGAACTTTCACTTAATTTTGAAGCCTACTAACATGCCAACACATTTTCACACATGTTTTGTAACTAGTTCTAAGATTCATCTTGAAATTTTGTAATGCATGTTGGTTTAACCTGTGTTTAACACTTGGATTCATTCATCTATTCTAATACATATAAATTAATGAAAATGTGTTGGATATCTTGTTAACATTGTCCTACTCGTGTTGGTCACCTCTCTATCATGAGAAAAAACCTTTCACACAAACTTTCCATAATGATTGTCACACTCGTGTGGATTTCCTGTTGAGTGTTGTATGTGCTATCTTCCCTTGTGTGTTGTGACTCCCACATCTATGTGGATTCCTCCTCTAGAAGTTGTGAACATCCTGTTGTGTTGAGTGTTCCTCCCATTCAACTTGGCCTCACTCCCACCCTTCCTCTCACTAGCAAAAGAACCTTGAAAAAGTAACACTATCAATCACCATGCACACGAACCTCACTACTTGAAGATAAAACATACCACTCTCCTATGCTGACAAGAAAGAGCTAAGGAAAATATTTAAGATAATGGAAACTCGACCATCATACTGTATGGGACTCCCACACCAAACTATGTGAGGTCCTGTTGGGAATTCATACTAGGGTGATTCCCTAAATGTTGGAGGGTCAAGCACCGTCAACATTTATGGGACAAGAAGGAAGGTCTCCAGTTATTTATGGTTTAACATCCTCCCACACTCAGTCATCAACCATCTAGTCAAGGAAGTAAATAGCACTCCACCTTCTTGGGTTGTGTTATATTCTTTCAACGACTAGCCCACGTAGTTAACTAGAGGGTTAGAGGGGGGGCAGAGACCCCCCACCTTTGTTGTGTTGATTGTGGAGAAGGGGGGGGGGGGGTCACAGGGGGTTTGAGGGGTACCCATAACCCCACTTTGGGAGGTCTAGGGCAGCGGCCAGGAAAATTTTAGTTTTGGACCCTATGTTAGGTTGGGCAGACCCACATATGATTTTGTGCATGATTTTTGCACATGTTCTTGGAAGCGATGGTTTTAGGTCCATGGTTTTGGACACGATGGTTTTTTCGGTCCATGGTATTGGATACTTTGGGTATTGGATACTTTGGCATGTATAAATATGTATTGTAACATTGAAAGGAACATAATAAGAAATCAAGCTGGTAGTCTTGGTTTTGGGATCTAAAGGAAAATCTCTGTGTATATGTGTTTTATGTGTTATGCTCTCACATTGTTTATTTTATGTGTTTTAGAATTTGTATGCAAGTAATTTCTGTAGAGGGTTAAAACCTACATTTGGTATCAGATTTGTTTTAGCTTCAAGGGGATGCCTTTGTTGCTGAGAGGTTTCGCTCAGGTCTTTGGTAGATCCTATTCAGTGGGAGATCTGGAGATGAATTCTGGTGGTGAAAGAAGATGGCGAGCAATGGAAAGATAGAGATCGAGAAATTTAATGGTTAGAGTTTTGAGTTGTGGAAACTCAAGATGGAGGATCTATTGGTGGATAAAGATCAGTGGATCGGAGTAGATCCAGATACTAAACAAATGGGCATGTCCGATGAAGAATGGAAGAAGTTGTATTGGAACACAAAGAGCACAATATGATTGTGTGTCTCAAATACAGTATTGTTGAATGTATCAGGGGAAGCTACGACAAAGGCTTTGTGGGACAAGTTAGGGACTTTGTACCAATCTAAGTCTCTAGGGAATAAACTATTCCTATGGGAAAATATGTATAACCTGAGGAAGAAAGATGGAGACTCGATGACAGAGCATCTGAATGCATTTAATACTCTGGTAAGTCAGTTAGCGTCTGTTCATATTAAAATCTCAGATGAAGATAAGTGCATTAGTTTGCTTTTTTGCTCTACCGGATTTTTGGGATAGTCTGGTTATCACAATAGGTAGCAATGCAACTACCTTATAGTTTGATGAAATAGTCTCATCCTTGATAATGGAGGATATGAGATATAAAAATATGGAGAGTTAGAATGGTGATGCCTTGTCTGTACGAGGACGATCCCAGAATAGAAACAAAATAAGTCATCAAGTGGGATATCTAAATCTAGATCGATATCTAAGTCTCCAGGAAAACCTACAAAGTTGGTGTGCTGGAAATGCAGAAAGGAAGGGCGCAACAAAAGGGATTGTAAATCTAAAGCTTCTAATAAAGGAAAGGGACTTGATGATTCTCCTTCTGCAGAGGCAAAAACTACCTCAGATGAAGGTGGGGATGTGTACTTGGCTTCTTTAACTACACATGTAGATCATGGGGCATGGTTGATTGACTTAGGTGCATCCTTTCACTTCACTCCCCATAGAGAGTGGTTCTATGAGTATGATAAATATGATGGTGGTGATGTCTTCTTAGGGGATGATAGGAAGGCTATAATCATTGGTCGTGGAAAAGTAAAGTTGAAGTTGCAATGTGGAAGGGTTAGAACACTTTAGGGTGTTCTGCATATTCCTACATTGGCCAGAAATCTAATTTCTATAAGCAAGTTAGATGATGCAGGTGTAAAAATAGTGTTAGAGAAGGACACCTGCAAGATGGTGCAGGGAGAACTGGTATTGATGTGGGGAGCTCAAATAGGATCTCTATATAGGCTGCAAGGTAGCACGATTGTTGATGGGTTCAATAGTTTTCTGGTTCTGGAAAGTGGAGTAGAAAATCTAGTGGCCTCTGGAGAAAAGATCATGTTGTAGCATCAAAGGCTTAGAAATATTAGAGATAAGGGCCTTCAAATACTTCATGGTAAAGGTATCGTATAAGGTATGAGTAAAAGCTCTTTGGATTTGATTTTGTGAAAATTATGTATATGGGAAGCAGAATCAGGTGAGTTTTCTCTCTGGTGGTAAGAGGGTGAAACAAATATTAGAGCTTGTGCAGAGTGATGTGTTTGGACCTGTGAAGGTTCCATCACTGGGTAAGTTTGTGTACTCTGTATCATTTATAGATGACTTCTCAAGGAATACATGGATATATTTCCTTAAGAAGAAATATGAAGTCTTTGATAGGTTTAAAGAATTTAAGGCTATAGTGGAAAACTGGACAGAGAAGAAGATAAAGGTGTTGAAGACAGATAACGGTGGAGAGTTTTGCAGTAAGGAATTTGAAGAATTATACAAGAAGTGTGGTATAGCATGGAAAAATACTACTCCATATAGACCTCAACGAAATTGAGTTGCAGAAAGAATGAGCAAGATGTTAATGGAAAGTGCAGGAAGCATGCTTAGTGGTGCCAGGTTAGGACAGGAATTCTGGGTAGAGGTGGTGGAGACAACATGTTACCTGGTCAACAGATCACCTTCATTAGCGTTGGAGGATAAAACTCCACAAGAGGTATGGACTAATAAGAAACCCTCTCTTTCACATCTGAGGGTATTTGGATGTGATGCATATGTACATTTTCCAAAGGAGAAATGAACCAAGTTGGATAGTAAATCTAAGTGCATCTTTATTTGGTATAAGGATGGTTTAAAGGGCTATAAGCTTTGGAAGCCAGTAACAAGGAAGGTTGTGTACAACCGAGATGTGGGGTTCAGAGAGGTGAAAGATGTTATTAAACATGAAGTTCAACCAAAGGAAACTGAAAAGATAGAGTTTGAGCTAGAGGAGGAAGAATCAAACTCTACAGTAGAGGATGAACCAAAATATGAAGAGTCACAAACTCCATGTGTGAGAAGGTTAGTTCGAGAAAGAAGGTAGCCAGAAAGGTATAGTCCATCTGCTTTCTATTCAAATTTTGCTCTATCTATTATTGATGATGATCCCAGAACTGTGAAAGAAACAATAGATTTAGAGGATGGGAAACTTTGGAAAGAGGCCATGGTTGATGAAATGGAATCTTTGCACAAAAATGAGGCTTAGTATTTGGTGGAGTTGCCGGCTGGAAGGAAACCCATTGGCACCAAATGGGTGTTCATGAAGAAGACAAATGCATAAGGAAAGGTGGAGAAATACAAAGCTCGGTTGGTAGCAAAAGGTTATTCCCAAGTGTCAGGAATTGATTTTGGTGATATTTTTTCTCCTGTTGCCAAGGTAACTTCTATTATATTACTTTTATCTGTTGCTGCTACTTTTGATTTTGATGTAGAAGAGATGGATGTGAAGACAACATTTTTTCACAGGGATCTAGAAGAGGAAATCTACATGAAGCAACCTGAAGGCTTTGCGGTGAAGGGTAAGAAGGAACTGGTATGCAAGTTAAAGAAGTCTCTATATGGGTTTAAAAAGTCACCAAGGATGTGGTATAAAAAATTTGATACATTCATATGAGGACATGGCTTCACCAGAAGCAAAGCATATCACTATGTGTATTTTAAATTAATTGTTGGCTGTGTTATTTGTTTTGTCTTGTATGTGGATGATATGTTGCTGGTTGGAAATGACAAAGAAATTATCCAGGATTTGAAGACCCAATTGTCCTCCAAATTTGACATGAAGGATCTTGGTACTACAAAATATATTTTGGGCATGGAAATTAAAAGAGATTGGGCAAAGAGGAAGCTCTGGTTAAGCCATAGGAAGTATGTTGAGACAATACTGCAGAGGTTTAATATGCAGGATAATAAACCGGTGAAGGTTCCTATTCCCGTAGGTGTGAGTTTATCTGCTGAACAGTGTCCCAAGGCATAAGAAGAGGAACAAGACATGTCCCATGTTCCATATACAAGTGCAATCGGTAGCCTGATGTATGCAATGGTCTATATTAGACCAGAAATTGCACACGTAGTGGGAGTATTGAGCAGGTTTATGTCAAAACCAGGGAAGGAGCACTAGATAATAGTGAAGTAGGTTTTCACATATTTGCATGTCACTAGAGATTATGGTTTGTGCTACCAAGGAAGACCAGGATCGAACAGAATGTTGGATATTCATGGCTTTGTTGATGCAGACTAGGTTGGAGATTTGGATCATAGAATATCTACAAGTGGGTATGTGTTTAACCTATTTGGAGGTGAAGTCAGTTGGATGAGTAAGAAACAATCTGTAGTGGCACTATCAACTACAGAGGCAGCATACATGGAATCCACTCATGCAAGCAGGGAAGAAGTTTGGTTGTAGAGATTGTGTTCAAGCATGGGGTTAGTACAGGGAGCTATAAGGATATACTGTGATAGTCAAAGTGCAATTTTCTTTGCAAAGAACCCCACACATCATTCAATGACAAAGCACATTGATGTTTAGTATCACTTTGTGAGGGATATGATAGAAAACAAAAAGTTGTTGCTGGTAAAGGTGGACACTTTGAAGAATACTACAGATGCATTGACGAAATCTATGAGCTCTGAGAAGTTATATTGGTGTAGAGAGAGAATGGGCATTTTAGGGCTAGAAAAATGAATAAGTTCTATTGTGGCACCCTATGGAAAGAAAAAAACAAGTAGGAGAATGTTAGGTTGTGTTATATTATTTCCATGACTAGTCCATGTAGTTAACCATGGGGTTAGACGGGGGGCAGATCCCCCCTCCCTTCATTGCACCGATTGTGTATCAAGGGGGGGTTCACAGGGGGTTTGAGGGGTATCCGTAACCCCACTTTTTGGACCCTATGTTAGGTTGGGTAGACACACCTATGGTTTTGTGCATGATTTTCATACATGTTTTTGGACGCGATGGTTTTTGGTCCATGGTTTTGGATGCGATGGTTTTTTCGGTCCATATTATTGGATGCTTCGGCATGTATAAATATGTATTGTAACATTGAAAGGAACATAATGAAAAATCAAGCTAGTAGTCCGAGTTTTGGGATCCAGGGGAACATCTCTATGTATATGTGTTTTATGTGTTATGCTCTCGCATTTTTTAATTTATGTGTTTTAAAATTTGTGTGAAGGTAATTTCTATATAGGGTTAAAACCTACACCCCTCATGTGCACACGACTTTGCAGTTGTTTACTTCTCACCTCTCGGGACTGAACATGAAATATCATATCATCACCTTTGCTTTGTCCATCCCATCACCCACCAGTTCGCAAAAGTAGTCAGGTAGATCCCATGAATACAATATCTTCCATACATGTCAAGGAAGCCAAAAACCACTCCCACAAGGGTTGGTGTATCATAAGTGGAAGAACTAGTTCTTGCAACAGCTGAAGGCCTGACAGAAGTTGTTGAAGATGAATGTGAGCCTCTGATCTTTTGATGGGTTGAAAGATACATCCTCGTGATCTTGGGCTTAGACTCTGTTATAGGAGGTAGAGGGGAAGACAACAGAGGAGACAGAGGCGGAGACGAACAAACAAAATCAGAGTTGTAACCATCAGATTCAAAAGAAGAGGAGGAACAAGAAGAAGAAGAGATGGATGAACAAAATCTGGAATGGATGACTTAGGGACCATTGGATCTCCCACGTGCTTTGGACAAGATGAAAAAGTGGGTGGAGAGAATGAACATCACATTCAACCTTGATATCACATTGAAGGCATATGACAATTTCGACAACTTCTACCTACAACTGCAAACCCTTGAGGTATGGTATGATGACATACCATGTAGATTGTTTCCATGTACCTCAGAACGTCGTGCAGTTGCATGGTATCACAACCTCCAAACAACTCCATACATAAATTGGGTGCATTCAAACACATGTTTCTTGAAAAACATGATGATGACAAGACCCCACCCATGTTACTCAAATAACTGGGAAGCCTGAAGATGGAGGGGAATGAAAAGGTAAAAGACTTTAATTAGAGGTTTACACACATATTGAACAAGTTTGTAGTGGATGAAAAACCTCATGACTTTATCACTGTTGATTACTACACGTCTGCACTGCTGACTAACATTACACACTTGATCAAGCGATCTATGAAACCAACATTATTGGAAAACTGGGAAGATGATATTGTTGTTGAGAAAGACCTGTGAGTGATTGCGGTCATTAAGGATGATGAACCAAAAAAGGACTCTATATATGTGAGCATGAAGTCCCTGGCGATGGCATGAAAAGGTAGAGAGAAGGAAACAAGTGACATTGAGACCCTCACATGCCTTGTCAAGAACTTGACAACAAAAGTGTTCAAGATTAAACAACATAAAACAGACATGTTTGCAAAGAACCATCCACCCAGACAGAGAAAAGGAAGCAATTCATTAGGCAAGAACCATCTCCCCAAAAAAATTGCACAGAGATCTGTGATCAACATTGAATGGTGTGCAAACCCTAAATTATATTCATTTCATGAAGATGGTTACTGTAGAGTCGTTAATATACCATTATTATTGTCACTTGTGAATGTTTATTTCACCCATTTCTACCATTCTTCATCATGCCATTTATTATAATTTATCATTTAAATCCATTTTATTAATTATTTATGCTCTCATGAATAAATATTATTTCTTCTCATTTATTTCTAATAAATTGATTATTATGCATTATTTTACCAATGATAGTGCTAATAAGTTGGTTATAACATTATTCACCATTTTTAGCCTCCAAGGTAACTTCCAGATTGAAGATTTGATTTGTAAATCTGCCAACTCAGAAATTCGCTGGTTTAAGGAGTGACAGTTTTGCGGTTAAGATTCTGAGAAAATGAAGACGAATTTGGAAAATCCGGAACATGGGTTTTGTCCAGAACGGGCCCAATTATCTTCATAAAGAACAGTTTGCCCAAATTCGGCTTGTACAGGGAGAGAAACGGCTGTTGTTGTAATTATAAGTTTCAGAACAACTTTGATCATGGAGTCTTGTTGAGATCTGATTTTGTATACTTTTGTTAATGCAATTAATATAAAGGATTTGGTGTTCAATTCGTCCCTGCATCTGAAGTAAGTTACGGCGGTGCCATTGGAAGCTACGGGCTCGGCTCCAACGGACACTTGCCGTTGTATTGTTATACGGTAAATTGTGTTTGGTTTGCTTATTTCTATTGTTTCAGCAATCTGATATATCTTTCATATGATAGACTATGCTTTATACTTAATATCTGAATCTGAATAAGTTCTTTAACTCATGTCTCTGTATTACGCGAAGTGAATCTATTTGAATTGCATCTATTTCCATAGCAAGATATTTGTATAAATGTGATCATCATTGGATTCATATAAAATAAGTATTTGCGAGGCTTGAAGACAATATTACTTTGTTCAGAAACGTAATCATATCATTCAATACTTTCAGATTGCTATATTAATGTAAATCATGTACATACGGGTGATAGTTGTTGTTTCGTAATTCATTAAGGATTGTTGTTCCATTTGATTGCTGTTGTTCCATTTGATTATTGCTGTTCCATTTTACTGGTGTATCATTTATTGCTGTCCCATTTCCATTTCGCCGTTCCGTTTTACTTTCTGCTGATTTATTTACTTGCCTTTATTTCTTTGGTGTGAGAGAAGGTCTAAAGCTGTAGTGAGTCAGCAAGCCGCTGCTTAGCTCCCAGATCTTTGGTCCATGCTCTAATTTCCATTCCATTTACTTGCATTTACTGTTTTAGTGTGGGAGGAGGATCAAGGTTGTCGTGAGACACAACAGACGCTATTATGCTCCCAGATCCATGATCCATACTCTAATTCCTTTTCCTTCATCAATTTCTAGAGGAATGAGTTATTGCTACTATATCCTCGATTGATGGTTATTTGAATGAATGATTTAGTTTCTTGCTATTCCAATTAGATTTTGTTTCAAGCATTCATTTACTTGTGGGTTTTAAGCACTATACTGCGAAACATTACTCTTAAGTAAATAACCGCCCCAGACAGAGTACACTCTTCAAATAAAAAGTCGTCCCTGGGTTGATAATTAATGTGAGGTAATTAGGAGTTCACAAGACACCTTTTTATCGCTCCACATTTTGGCGCCGTTGCCGGGGAGAGTGTAGCCATTTCTAAAGAGTAGTGTGAATTTGATGACTGCCTGCTAGGAAAGAGTTGGATCTTAAAAACGGAAGGTAAGAACCTGCGTACGGAGCATGTAAAAGCCCTGCTCCCTCGTCCGCTTTCCAGCAGGATTGTTAAAGAACCTAGGGTAGAAATAGATGTTTGAATTTTTTTGTGAATAATTAGGAAAAAGATAGAAATTTTTAAAAAATGAATCACATGATCTCACGCAAGTGGTGATGTAAGCACCACCCATTTCACTAACCGATTGACAGGAACATTTGAAGAAGGAGCCTTGAAAGAAACACATGAAGAACATCTTATATTATGGTAAGAAATGGCTCACGTTTCTACTTTTGAATTTCCTATCAAAGATCTAGGAGTGACACAAATGCACATAATTCCCCCATCTTTACCAAATTTTCATGGTTTAGCAAATGAAGATCCAGATACATTTTTATTTGAGTTCGAAATACTTTGTAGAGGATATGATTATTGTACTAATGATCAAAGATTGAAAGTGTTTCCTCTTACTCTAAAAGGAGCAGCTCTCCGATGGTTCATGAGCCTAGGTGGGAATTGCATCCAATCATGGGAGGACATGAAGAACATATTCTTGAAGAAGTACCAAGACTATTGCAAAGCCAATGAAGATATTTTCTATATGATACAAGGGGAAGATGAAAGTTTGGAGAACTATGTAGATCGATTTCATTATAACCTTCAAAAATCAAAGCATAAGCATTTGGAAAAAGAGATCTTAAAAACACTTCTTCTTAAAGGAATCAAAGATGAATGTTTAGAAATCTTAAATCTGATAGGAAAAGGTGATGTTTTTCAGTTATCATATGATGATGTTTGTGAGTTGTGCATAAGGTATTCAAGAGGAATTTCCAAGGCTGGTAAGAATCCTAGAGATGTTTTTTCTTTGTTTTCCAAATCTGCTACAAGAATAGGAGACATAAGAGCTGAAATCAATGTGTTATTTGAAGATTTTAAAGTTGATTTTATTAGCTCTCTAAATGAAAAATTGGACGTTTTGCAGGTTCAGAAAAATCAAGAATTTGATGAAGTGTTTTGCCCTCATGACCAAAAGGAGCATCTCATAGATATTCACTCTTCCTTATCTACGATGGAAGTAGCATATCAAAGAGATGGGAAAGCTGCAACAAGGCCTATAGGTATGATTCAAAACACTTTTTCTCCATTGTCATACTTGCATAATCCATTATGGAATGTTAATGTGTTAGGGCAGCCATGTCAATTTCAATATAACCACCAACCTTGTCTACAAGTTTGGCACGGTTCACCTTATGATTGCATGACTACTCTCCCTCATCCTGTAGCACAAACACATTCTCCATATTCTCCACCAGCTCTTTCACAACACCTTGCTTTCCCATCAAAACCATTCACACAACCCAATCACCCGCATCATCAAAATGCTCTATTCCATACACATTTTCCTGCTCAACTAATTCCACACCCTCACCACAATAAACCAGTACAACATGCTTACAATGTTGAGCTAGAAAATTTACCCACCCTTCCCACCCATTCTATCTCACATGTGTTATTAGAGAAAACCTACAATGAGATTCAGAATGTTTCAAATGCAAAAATTGTAGAAGCTATGGAAGGAAATGAGGTTTCTTGTAGGATGCATCAACAAGTTATTTTGAAAGACCAAGGACTTCATGATCTGATGGATATGAGAAATCAACAAAGTAACGCATACATTGAAGATTGGTTTCACTCCATCACTTGTTTGCAACATTGCTCCACACTTCAACAATTTTTGACTCCATCTTTTCAAGGGAAGTTGGCTTCTCATACCCTAATTTTTATCAACATGCATTTTTCGAATTTGGGTATGTGCATACATGAGGCCTTATTTCTAACATGGTTCCACTGGAAATACTCTTATACATAAACATAATCAATTCTCAAAGAAGAGTAGGATAGTGGAGAAAATAAAATAAATAACGAAATAAAACAAGCACATTTTTTTATTTTTTGTAAAAAGCTAGGGTTTTTTTGCAACATGCTATGCAAATCAACATCGGTGATAATTTTTTTTATAATTTGTGTATGTAGATGAATCATAATGGAAATAATAAGTCCTACAAACACTCATTTTCATTTTTATCACCAATTTGAAAAAATGCTTGAATTTCATTTTTTTTTGGCTTGCGGGCTTGATGAACTTTCTAGAAAAACTGTCGGGACAGTCATGTTTTGAGGGACCAAAAGTGAATATTTTTAAAACCTGTTTCTACCCTAGGTATCCCTTGATGTCTACTTTCTAACCCAATTTGAATCACTCAATTTGGATTTGGAACGAAAAAGTTAGAACCAAAACATTGACCGGTTATCTAGCGGGCAGCTCAGGAACAGAGTTGGGACAGTCATTTTTTGGAAGCCTAAATGACCATATTTTTAATACTTGTTTCTATCCTAAGTAGCCCTTGATGTCTACTTTCCAATCCAATTTGAATCACTCAATTTGGATTTGAAACGAAAAAGTTAGAGCCAAAACATTGACTGGATGTCTAGCGGGCAGCACAGGAACAGAGTTGGGACAGTCAGTTTTTGGAGGCCTAAATGAATGAATTTTTAAAACCTGTTTCTATGGTAGGTTCCCCTATGAATCTAGTTTACAATGAAATTGGAATCACTCATTTTTGATATCGTATGGGGAAGTTATGATCAAAATACTGACTGTCTATCGTAAATCAGCACCCTTAAAACTATGTCTTTCCAACTGTTCCTTAAATTATTTGACCTATCAATTCTTCTTGTCTTCAAAACATGCTTCTATTGGAGATCAATACATGAATCTATTTTAATTTCCAATTTGAATCATTTGAATCCGACATCAAACGAAAAAGTTATGCTTGAAATATCAACTGTTGGTCTAAGCCGGGTAATCGAAAATGACTCTATTATGCAGGTTGTTCTAAACAAATTTGACATATCATATGATTGAATTTTTAAAACCTGTTTCTACTGGAGATAAACCTTTGATTTAGCTCTCAATTGGCTTTGGAATCACTCAATTTGGACAAAAAACAAAGAAGTTGTGATTAAAACACTGCTGGTTAGTATGGTCGACCACTGCTCTCCCGCAGGTAACAAATAAATTTTACTTTGTTATTTTCTCTATGGATTTGTTATAACAGAGTAACTACTTGTTGTTTTTTCCATAATTCTTGGATTAGGGGAGCCCGATCACCTCTCTTTCTCCATGATTGAATGTTTTATTGCAGGTAGACACTCGTTTTTTGCAGGTCCTCAGAAAATAAAGAAGGTCAATTTATGGACGAGTGATTTTTCAAAGAAATTTTTATAAAACAAAGGAATTTTATCCAAATCATTACCCAACGGATTCATAATAGAACAAATGAATAATTTATTTCTATTTGAAGATTCATGTCATGTCTTTGCTGCCAAAACATTTTTCGAATAGATCATTTTTTTGACATAACATCATAGTTGTTGCAACTCAATTTATTTTACATATTGTTTTTTGTTGTTTCTTTTCTAATTTCTCTTATATTTTGTGTTTTAGGTGTTGCTTCATTCAAAGTGCAACTCATCCTTAGCATCAATGCAGTGAACAGCTAATTCATTCTTTGCGTGTTTTTGCTATTTTTCTGTTCCTTTTCGAAATGGAACAACATTTGTGTGATTTTGTTGTTCCTTTTCGAAATGGAACAACACTTGTGTGACTTTGCTGTTCCTTTTCAAAAAGGAACAACACTTGTGTGTTTTTGCCGTTCCTTTTCGAAATGGAACAGCATTTGTGTGATTTTGTTGTTCCTTTTCGAAATGGAACAGCACTTGCGTGTTTTTGCTGTTCATTTTCGAAATGGAACAGTATTTGTGTGTTTTTGCTGTTTCTTTTCGAAATGGAACAGCATTTGTGTGTTTTTGTTGTTCCTTTTCGAAATGGAATAGCATTTGTGTGATTTTGCTGTTCCTTTTCAAAAAGGAACAACACTTGCGTGTTTTTGCTGTTCCTTTTCGAAATGGAACAGCATTTATGTGATTTTGCTGTTCCTTTTCGAAATGGAACAACACTTGTGTGTTTTTGCTGTTCCTTTTCGAAATGGAACAGCATTTGTGTGTTTTTGCTGTTCCTTTTCGAAATGGAACGGCATTTGTGTGTTTTTGCTGTTCCTTTTCGAAATGGAACAACATTTGTGTGATTTTACTGTTCCTTTTCAAAAAGGAACAGCACTTGCGTGTTTTTGCTGTTCCTTTTCGAAATGGAACAGCATTTGTGTGATTTTGTTGTTCCTTTTCAAAAAGGAATAGCACTTGCGTGTTTTTGCTGTTCCTTTTCGAAATAGAACAGCATTTGTGTGTTTTTGTTGTTCCTTTTCGAAATGGAACAACATTTGTGTGATTTTGTTGTTCCTTTTCAAAAGGAACAACACTTGCGTGTTTTTGTTGTTCCTTTGCGAAAAAGGAACAACACTTGTGTGTTTTTGCTGTTCCTTTTCGAAATGGAACAGCATTCGTGTGTTTTTGCTGTTCCTTTTCGAAATGGAACAACATTTGTGTGATTTTGCTGTTCCTTTTCAAAAGGAATAGCACTTGCGTGTTTTTGCTGTTCCTTTGCGAAAAAGGAACAGCACTTGTGTGTTTTTGTTGTTCCTTTTCGAAATGGAATAGCATTAGTGTGTTTTTGTTGTTCCTTTTCGAAATGGAACAGCATTTGTGTGTTTTTGCTGTTCCTTTTCGAAATGGAACAGCATTTGTGTGTTTTTGTTGTTCCTTTTCGAAATGGAACAACATTTGTGTGATTTTGTTGTTCCTTTTAAAAAAGGAACAGCACTTGCGTGTTTTTTGATGTTCCTTTGTGAAAAGGAACAGCACGTGCATGTTTTGTTGTTCCTTTGCGAAAAGGAACAGCACAGTGTTTTTGCTCATCCTTTGCGAAAAGGAACAACATTTGAGTGTCTATGTTGTTCCTTTCTCAGAAGAAACAACATTTGTGATTTTTCGAACGACATTTGCATTTTCACGTTTTTTGTATGTATTTTTGTTTTTTGGTGTGCATTTTCTTTGATGTTCCTTACACGAAACACCGCTTTGTGAGTGTTTTTGCTGTTCGTTCAAAAGAGCAACACTTTGTGAATATTTTTGAGGGCAACCCTTTCCTTTCTCTTGTGGGATTATTCATAGTCAGCTCAACAACATTCTCCTGATTCTCTTTCATGGCATGAAGTACACTATTTTTATGAGGACAAGAATTATGGATTCTTTTGAAGCAAGTATTATCATTTACGTTATGATCTTTAACAGGACAACTCCTTGATGTAAGATTCTTTTCAAAAAGGGACACAATTATTTATATATTACTTTACTGCATTGTTTTTGCTGTACATGATATTGATTGATCATCTTAATACCATGCTGGTTCCACCATCCCTGGTTATAATCTTCTTTGTCTGTAATAAATGAGATTATGGGTATATTTTTTTCTATTGACATCTTCAACTTCTTCCGCCATCCCTGCTCTTAAGAAGTACTGAGCCTCCCTCTTTTTATCATAAAAATGTGTAATAATAACAAAATTTTGTTCGCAGATGGAGGATAGAGGGTCTCATTACGAGCCAGCCTACCATGTTCATAAGGCTGTAACAAAGTGACATTCCCATTATGGCCACCACAACAGGGTTATGATCCATTGGATAGCCAAATTATCCTTGGAACAGGAGGTCTCATCACGAGCCAGCGTGATCACTTTTTCTACCTCCTAGTGAATGGTAGTGTGGTTATCTGGTTACCACGCCAGCACACTGATCTCTTCTGTAGAACAACACTAAAACTCTCCATTTATAAATTGAGGATCCTGGCTCATATGGGTTAAAAAGCAACCCTGCCGAGGCTATAGACGCCTGCTGGCAGCAGCGGCTCTGCTTATGGTATTGAAGTTATATCTTTTCGTCAATTATTATTATAATACCCTTTTCTTATTTTCTTTTTATCAGAGAAGTTATTTCCTTAACTTTTTCCCTGTTTGAACCTTTATGCATGAGAAATTGTTTTATGATCAATCACAGCATTTTCAGCTAGAATACCGTCAGCAAAGCATCTTTTTAACATATTGTTGTCCTTTTTCGTTTTGTATAAACTATCATCAATCCAAAACGTCCTATCTCTTATTCATAACTATATTTACACACTTTTCTCTCAATATAACCATAATTTTCACCGTCCTATCATTGATAAGTGTACTCTGCTTCACTTACTGATATATTGTTCATTCCATTGCCTTGCCGTCAGCACCACCCCTTTCATATGCTTTATGGTTATGGAACCCATTTTCCAATTGGAGGGGGGAATGTATGCATTATGAGATTGCATGCGATATGATTACTCCACTTTGCCATACCGTGTTGATTTGACAACATATTAGTATTGCATGTATACATAAGTTTTTCTAATTGAAATTTTGCATGCATCTTGTCTGTTGCTCTTCAACGCTAACACTATGGATTCAAGCACATTGTATGCAAAATAGTGCTTTGTTTACAGGAGAACAACAAGTATGCAGGGGAAATTCTATTCGTAGCATGACCACACTATTGCACTTCACAGTAGAGGCTCGTGAACATGAACAATTCTTCAGACATGATGTGCTTCCCTGGATTCCACCTTTTGCATCACTTTTAGCACCAACTCTGCCTACATCAGCTTCAACAACTGCCAGTCCATATATGTCATTCCACATTTTTGGAGGTAAAACTTGAGGTAAAATTGCATAGTTTTCTAATTTATTATAAATTTAGGAGAATCTAATGACAATCCATTTTGAGCATTATTTGTCATCTTTCATTCCACATCTTTCCCACTTCCCCTTTTTCAGCAGCATATCATTTTCAAGTGTGGGGGAGTGTCCCTTTTATTCATTTCTTTCTTATAACCACGTCATTCATATTCTTTATCATCCATTGCTATTCTTATTCACTCTCAACACCTCCCCTATTTCATGTTGTTTTACACCAAGCATAGAATTTAACAGCTGGTAGCAACCACCTCTATTTGTTTTCTAGCATCGCATGAGGGCATGCTAATTTTTCAAAGAGGGGGAGGAATTGCTACGCATGATGGATGTTTTCTATTTTCTCTCCTTTAAGGCATACAATTTCAGTGTAGAAACTGATTTCCCTAATATTTTTAAAAAACTATGAACTCAATCCTTGTAATTTTTGGAAAACACATACGTATCATTAATACAAATCCACACAATTTCAAGAAATATTGGTTCATAAAATTTCGGAAATCATGCACTCTCACTTACAGCCATTTTGTTTATATCTCATGATCCGTGCATCAAAACAATCTGATTTTTGGATCATAAAGGCATTCGTATATTATAAATTTACTTGCCAAATTTCAACAAAAGCTGGTTTGTAAGTTTTTGAGAAAATGGTTCATGAAGTTTGCTGTTACATATAACATATTTTGTTGCAACTTCATATATACATATAATTGAATGTCAATGTAAAAATTGTTATGCCTTCATCAAGATTACCAAAAGTGAATATTCATTAATTAAGGAAGAATTCATTTGTTCTATCCATTTCATGAGCTGAGATGAACATATTTTTTTATTGCTTGGTTAACACATGGGATTTTGTCTTTGGGTTGCATGAGGACATGCAATATATTCAGTTTTCGTTGCATGAGGACATGCAACATATTGAGTGTGGGGGTGTGTAGAGTCGTTAATATACCATTATTATTGTCACTTGTGAACGTTTATTTCACCTATTTCTACCATTCTTCATCATGCCATTTATTATAATTTATCATTTAAATCCATTTTATTAATTATTTATGCTCTCATGAATAAATATTATTTATTCTCCTTTATTTCTAATAAATTGATTATTATGCATTATTTTACCAATGATAGTGCTAATAAGTTGGTTATAACATTATTCACCATTTTTAGCCTCCAAGGTAACTTCCAGATTGAAGATTTGATTTGTAAATCTGCCAACTCAGAAATTCGCTGGTTTAAGGAGTGACAGTTTTGCGGTTAATATTCTGAGCAAATGAAGACGAATTTGGAAAATCCGGAACATGGGTTTTGTCCAGAACGGGCCCAATTATCTTCCTAAAGAACAGTTTGCCCAAATTCGGCTTGTACAGGGAGAGAAACGACTGTTGTTGTAATTATAAGTTTCAGAACAACTTTGATCATGGAGTCTTGTTGAGATCTGATTTTGTATACTTTTGTTAATGCAATTAATATAAAGGATTTGGTGTTCAATTCGTCCCTGCATCTGAAGTAAGTTACGGCGGTGCCATTGGAAGCTACGGGCCCGGCTCCAACAGAAACTTGCCATTGTATCGTTATACAGTAAATTGTGTTTGGTTTGCTTATTTCTATTGTTTCAGCAATCTGATATATCTTTCATATGATAGACTATGCTTTATACTTAATATCTGAATCTGAATAAGTTCTTTAACTCATGTCTCTGTATTACGCGAAGTGAATCTATTTGAATTGCATCTATTTCCATAGCAAGATATTTGTATAAATGTGATCATCATTAGATTCATATAAAATAAGTATTTGCGAGGCTTGAAGACAATATTACTTTGTTCAGAAACGTAATCATATCATTCAATACTTTCAGATTGCTATATTAATGTAAATCATGTACATACGGGTGATAGTTGTTGTTTCGTAATTCATTAAGGATTGTTGTTCCATTTGATTGCTGTTGTTCCATTTGATTATTGTTGTTCCATTTTACTGCTGTATCATTTATTGCTGTCCCATTTCCATTTCGCCGTTCCGTTTTACTTTCTACTGATTTATTTACTTGCCTTTATTGCTTTGGTGTGAGAGAAGGTCTAAAGCTTTAGTGAGTCAGCAAGCCGCTGCTTAGCTCCCAGATCTTTGGTCCATGCTCTAATTTCCATTCCATTTACTTGCATTTACTGTTTTAGTGTGGGAGGAGGATCAAGGCTGTCGTGAGACACAGCAGACGCTATTATGCTCCCAGATCCATGATCCATACTCTAAATCGCTTTCCTTCATCAATTTCTAGAGGAATGAGTTATTGCTACTATATCCTCGATTGATGGTTATTTGAATGAATGATTTAGTTTCTTTCTATTCCAATTATATTTTGTTTCAAGCATTCATTTACTTGTGGGTTTTAAGCACTATACTGCGAAACATTACTCTTAAGTAAATAGCCGCCTCAGACAGAGTACACTCTTGAAATAAAAATTCGTCCCTGGGTTGATAATTAATGTGAGGTAATTAGGAGTTGACAAGACACCTTTTTATCGCTCCACAGTTACCTAGAGAATTTTTTTTCTGACTAGAAGTGGGTCGCAAGCTTAGTATGTAATAACATATTTGAAATGGACAATAGTATGCAGGAAAAATAGGTAGATATGGATAATGATTAAGATGTTTCACCTAATGAGGCATCAAGTTCTGCGCATATGGTAAATATGTATCAGTGCTCACAAGCAGCTTTGAAGGTGAACACTGAGAAACAACCCCAAAGAAAAATGAACATTACAATATCAGGAGTAAAGGGGATCCCCTTACAGTTGGGGAAGCATAATAAAATATGAGATTACAGATGAGGAAGGTTGATCCACTAGCCATCACAAAGAAAAAAACACAAAGAAAGCCTAGGGAGACAACAACGGATAAGAATACATCCAAGAGAAGCAAACTGCAGAATACTCCATTGGACAACAAAAACATCAATGTTACCCCGGACACCTCGGCGATTCTTCCCCCTCTTGATTACAATATTCTGGATGACATGAAGAAAACTCGCATGAGCATTAGTTTGTTCAAGTTGGCTAGGATCCAAAGTCAATGAGACATCCTGTGAGTGCATTGGATAGACAACGACGAACAACACAACCTATACTAGCAAGGGAGCAAGCAAACCTCTGGGATCACTTTCAACTATGCTAAACACACTTCAAATGGAAGAAGGAAACTTAGGATGCCCTCCATTCCTACTCTCATTTGAAATATTTAAATGTAATTTTCACAACTGCTTGGTTGATCTTAGTGTGGCAGCCAACATTGTGCCACTCTCCATTGCAAAAAAAATCAATGTACAATGGAGCAAGACATCCATGAAAATCATCCAACTTGATCAAGCATCTATACAATCCATTGGTGAAATTCGAGATGTGATCATTCGACTATCTCACGACGGTTGAGTCCACCAATGCATCAACATTGTTGTTGTGGACATGACAGATGCGTACGACTTACTACTTAGCAGCGAGTGGTCCAACAAGCTGAACGAATATTCTTCTAGAGACTATTCGCATATGTGGTTTTCATACAAGGGTAGAAGCAATTAAACATAGGTGTTATCTGAGAGGTATATGGGGCACAATATCACTCCCATTAACAATGAAAATGAACCATTGGCCTTCACATAAATCATGTTTGACAACTGTCTCCTAGAAGCAATGCTAGGGTGCTATCCTACACAACTAGATCCAACCCCACTAGACACAAAGTTGGGTCTCCTTCCTTTCCCAATTGATGAAAAGGAATCATGTATAGTACATTGTACAAATAATAGAATTATTATTAGAAACATCGGTAGCAGTAGTGCAAGCATGTTGAATGGTCTGTGTACAAATGAGTTGTGGACCATGTATTTCAACGGATCAAAGACATAGGATAGCTCAGGAGCGGGTGTGTCTTGATTGACCCAAAAAATAGGAAGCATCTAGTTTTGAGCCTCTTTGAGTTTGAGTGCACAAACAATGTTGTTGAATATGAAGCACTCTTTTTGGCCTTGCTGAAATCCATCCACCTCAATATGGTCGCGGTCAAAGTGGTAGGTGATTTAGAGATAGTGGTATAGTAGGTAAGTAACACCATTCACTATTTATAATCGCATCTCAAAACTTGTAGGAGGTATGGCGAATGATCTCTAACTTCCAAGCATTTAACATCATTGTTGTACTGCGTACGTGTAATGCAACTTCCATTGCTCTCGCAAACATAACCTATAGGATGTCATCGATTAGGGATAGATTTACTATTGAAATTTTGTATAGACTAGCTATTGCGGATAACATAACTAACTTACGCGTGTTTGATGATGATCAATAGATACTGCATTTAATGGCCAACACTGACACCTTAAAATATGTAGTGATAGATGAAGATGAGAACGATCAATCTCTGCAAGCAGAAGATGGTATTAGGAAAGGCCACCTCATTCCTAAGGTAGTGGCATCATTGGAAAACATCTATGACTTACAAGAATACTTTCAGGGGCCAAGGAATCACAAAAGCCATAGTTCAACCATGATGCATGAGTTGATCAACTTTTGAACAGAACAAGATTAGAAGTTCATCAGTCTTGGTATTCGTGGCACACAACAACAACGCAAGCCCTTTTGCGCTTGTTCAAAAGGTATCGGGATCTGTTTGTGTGACTTGAAAACTTATGACATGTGAATAATCCAACACATCATCTCAATCAAGGAAAGGGTCAAGCCATATTAGCAGAAGCTGAGGAAAGTACATCCATCTCTTCAACTCCTAATATAGAAATTTCCCAACAAGATGTTCGATGTACGGATCATATACAAAGTTCATCATTCTACTTGGGTTTCAAACCTTCTTCTTGTATGCAAGAAGTTTGGGGAAATCTGCTTGTGTGTTGATTTTCAGAATGTGAACCATGCCTAAGAAAAAGAAAAATACCCTATGCCATCTATGGACCGCATTCTGCAAACAGCATCTTGAGCATAGATGTTTTCCTTACTTGAAAGCTTTTTAGGATATAATCAAGTTTTGGTGGCATAACTTGACAAACTCAAGACTACCTTCCATACCAGATGGGGTACGTTCACTTACAAACGAATGCTTTTTAGGCTTGTGAATGCAAGCGCAACCTTTCAGTGTGCCATGTACATCACTTTTCACGGAATCATCGGACAAAGCGTAGTGGTATACCTTGATGATGTGACTGTGTTATCAAGGAAACAAGAGGACCACATATGGCATCTAGAAAGAAAAATTTAGTGATGCTAGAAATATGGGATTTTCTTGAATCCCAAAAAGAGCGTATTCACAGTCTCTTAGAGAAACCTTCTTGGACACATAATTTCCAAAATCAGGATCAAGGTTGATTCAGACAGGGCAAGACTATTGCACAGGTCCCTCACCCAACCATCAAGAAAGCCATGTAGTATTTCTTGGGAAAGATAAAATTCCTCTAGAATTTCATTTCGAATTATGTGTAGATAGTCAAAGCCGTACAAGGCATGATCAAGAAGGATGGAGTCCACAGCTGGGACAAGAAGGAGAAGTACACATTCACCCATACCAAATAGGCTATTGCAGAACCAACTGCACCCTACAACCCAAATTTCAAAATGGATTTCCTGTTATACACGTTTTCCTTTGATAATTTTCTCGTTGCATACTCACTCAGAAGGATGAGATGAGGGATGAATTTCCCATCTCCTTCATGAGCGCAAGCATGCAGGGACCCAAAATCAACTACTCTATCATTGACAAATATATGCAGTTTACAAGGCGGTGAAATACTTCATGGCCTACTTGTTGAAGAACTATTGCATAGTCTACGTCCCTCACCCAACAATCCGCACATTGATTGTACAACAAGAAATGAGTGAATGACGTGTGAAATAGATGACATGCTTGCAAGAATATGATATCAACATCAAGCCAATTCACACGATCAAAGTCCATGGGCTCTGTAGACTCGCAGTTGAAGGATTACAAGCACAAGAGTAGGAAGGACATCGGTTGGGAGCAGGAAGTTTAAATGTATGATGTAGTACGAGCAACACCCATTGAGGAAGGAAACTCTTGGTATTCAGATGTACGCTAGTACCTTGAGCATGACACTGTACCCTATCACTTTTCCAAGAGACAGAAGAGGGTGTTGCACCTCAAAAATTAAACATATCAGTTGGTGCACATAGTGCTTTATAGGAAGCACAACAACAAAGTTTTGCTCAGGTGCTTGGGGGCACATGAATTAGATAAGGTACTAAAATATCTACATGAAAAACCCATCAAGGATAACTTTCTGCGAACCAACACTGCATACAATGTTATGTAAGTTGTTTTCTACTGGCCCACATTATTCAAGGATGCACACGCTTATGCCCGCAAGCGCCTAGTGTGCCATCGATGTGCCAACAGGACATGAAGTTCAATAGCCCGACTACACCCTATTGTAGTGACCAAATCATTCCAACAATGGGGCGTGGACATTGTTGGGGAGATTTTCCCACATTCATCAAAACAACACCACTACATTCTGATAGCAATTGATTACTTCACGTGGTGGACAAAAGCAGTTTCACTCAAGCAAGTGAACAACCAAGAGGTCATCAGCTTCCTCCAACAAAACATCATCTCACGCTTCGTCGTTCTGGTATCACTTGTTTTTTATAATGCAACGCACTTTTTGACTTTGAAATTTTACGATTTTTCATTACAAAATGGTATTGTACTGAAACACTCATGTAACTACTACCCGCTAGGAAACTATCTAACAAAATCGACAAAAAAAAACCTTATCCACATAATTAAAAAGGTTATTTACTTAGAACATCACAACTGGCATTCCAACCTGAAAAATGAATTATGGATTGACTGTGTAACAACCAAGCTCTCTCTTAATACCTCACCATACTTCTTGGTCTAGGTAAAGAATCCATCCTTCCACCCAATACCTACTTGTTTGCACTTTAGCTATCCCAAAAATCCCAAGGCAAGACTTGCCAGCTAGTTCAGCGTAGGATGGATACACTCCATAAGCTTCAAGAAGAAAGGATGAAAGAAAAATAAAAATCTACACTCCACCAGAACCGTATCAAGAGATGGTTCAATAAGAGTTCTGCAGGGAAAGCTAACTTCGATGTTGGTGACTTGGTATTGAAATGGTATAAATCCCATGAAGACAAAGGAAAGCATATTGAGTTATAGTCCCTATGGATTGGTCCATATAGATTCCATGAAAAGATTGGCCCACACACATATCATCTGCAATCACTTGATGGGAGGATTGAAAACCTTCATGTCAACGGTCCAGATATCAAACATTATTTCTAGTAGACCGGACTGCGCCCGTGTCATGTACATATTCTGCTTTCTTCTTGTTTCTTTTATTTTATTTTTTTCTTGTTTTCCTAGCCTACTATTTTTGTTTTCATTTGGTTTGGTTTGCTTAATACCTTACTATATTTTTTCTGGAAATAATTGTTGCTATCTACTAAGTGCTAGCATTTGAATGAGTATGTGGCTGAGATATAAAGAGACTTATGACACTGTAGCACTTGGACAGTTTGGTGTACGTATTTTGTGTACTTGGTTATAAATTTCAGATGATGAAGTCGTGATGGAAAATATAAGCCATCTGCAAGAGGAGCTTCTATCCAGCCATGAACCTGTGTCCACACTAAGAAGCCCCATGCTTATACTCAACGTTCTGCTCTGTGTGTTCAAACTTATCTAACTAGTAGAAATGGAGAAGGGGAAAATATAAATGAGAAAACCTATGTCAAAGGCGTTACATTCTTCTCTGAAGGAACAACCTATTCTACTCTCAATAAGTCGGGGTCCCTCTTTTGCCCCAAAATTAAATAAGTGCCTATGCACAATCCTCCTAAAAAATACAAAGGTGAACAAAGAGGTGAGGCATGCAACTCCACCGCGGTATTGACCAGGGTCGCTCGCAGTGGAGAAATGTGTGTGTTCCTCTACGACTCTGTGGGGGTGTTGTCCAGGCCTACTCGTAGTAGAGCAACACTGGAGATGAAAACTTATACTCTGAAAATCTTTAAATCGTGAGCCAAACTACCCTTCTCAATGTCAAAACACTTTGATCAAGCTGAATTTTTGTTGTACTTGGCTTTGTTGGAAAAATGTGAACCATTTATGTTCATGGGGTAAGTGGGGAAGCCAAATTAACACACACATATATTCAACACTTCCAGATAGACCAAGGCCCTGTACTGTCAATGAACTAAAACAGAGAAGCTAGAGTTTACCTGTATGTCACCAAGTGTTGTAGCAGCAGCAATGCCCTGCAAAATTTTGGCCCGCATCCAATTTTGGATCCTCCTTTGAGAATTTTACTTGATGTCTGCACACACTTGAGTTAAATCCGTGAGCTACAGTGAGTCTTTGCACCCACCTTTCTTGATCATTCAACATACATCTTTTGCATGTTGATATCATTGTCATGCTTGCGACCATGTTTTGTTCGTACACAAGGTATCTGCTTATTTTGCACATGTTGTGTTCACTATGTAAAAATCTGTCATGCTCACACATGGAGTCGTATACACTTTCGTGCAAGTATCATTGCAGTCATCCAATGATCAATCACAAGCATTGCACTTGTCAACGTGCACCATCAGTCAGTCATGTTGATCATGTGTGTCTAGATGGTTTGAGTCATCTCATCATCAAGTCATGTAAGTGTGTATTTGTAAGATCACATATTCACATTTTCACTCACTCACACACTTAGTCATTTTGCTGAAGTTCTGATTACCAAATCACCCTCTAATAGCCAGACCTTCACCACACCATTGACTCAATCGACTGCCACCCAGAATAACACAGAAACACCAAGAAATCCATTTCAAGCTGCACTACCTGCAAGCTGATCAATCAGACTTCCTATTGGTCAACCAAATATTTTGACCTGGCAGTCACCACATGACCGGCTCCCCTAAAAAATTATGCAGAGGTGTTAGACCATGCCCACTTCACTTAATCAGAAAATTTCATAGAAAAGCCAGATAGACACATAGTGCCCATCTCTGTCTCCCTCAGAAAATTGCCCAGTTTTCTAGCTAGCCCACTAGTCAATTAGCCGTCTGCTCACCCGAAAAACTATGCAGATTTCATGAGGATGCCCTTTGTTGTCCAATAGTCTGCTTAGCTTAGAAACTGCACAAAGGTGATCAACACACTAGCCTCCTAGCATTAACACATTTTTTCCCTACAACAACGCCCAATAGCCCACTGCCAGTTCCTTCTAGGAATTGTGAATATTTTGCTGCCAAGCTCCAAGAAAGTTGTTGCCAGTTCCCTCTAGGAATTGCGTAGTTTTCGCTGGTAGGCTCCCACTGCCTACTCCTTCCAAAAATTGTGTAGATCTTGTCTAGCTAGTCTTCCTATAGCCTAAAATTCTCCTCCCAAAAATTGCGCAGATTTGTCCTCCAGCCGAGCCAGACCTCGTGGATAGTCACTATCGATCTGGATTGCCCATCACCATCTCTGGATGATTTTTGCACAGTTTTCGCAAGCAATGCTCAGAGGCTCCATCCTAGCTCAAAGCTTTCCCTACGTAGTTTCGTAACCTTGTCTCCTCTCCCAGTCATCTGCATCCGAAATGATCATACGTCATGGTAGACTAGGATTTTTGTGGATTTTATGTCATCTTGTCGTGAGTTATTATAGATGCAGGTATGAAAACAAACATGGTGAAAAGATAGATGGGATGAACAATGGTAGTACATGTGGAAGGACATGTTTGGAAATAGATGAACAAATTATGCATGCAAATAGATGTGCTTGTGAATAGACGATGATGCAAAGATATTTTCGCGAATGGATGGATGAACAAACATGTGAAGCTATGTTGTCAGACCAACAAACGGATGAACATTAACTTTTCACAAATGGATGAACCTGTCAAGCATGCCAACATATAAGGAAGGAGTAATGTGCAAATGAAACATCAAGCGAACCAATTGTAGCAACTACAACGACCCTCCAAAATGTTTCCTTAGCTTCGTTTTGGAGCCTCCCTACCAACATTCATAGCAGCATATCTTGCTTCGTCAAGTACATGTGCTCCAGTGATTTTCTTACAGAAATACAGCGTATCAATAAAAGCTTGATGCATTCCCCTCACAGGTTTTTCTTCTAGAATTGGTCCAAGAGCAGGCTAAGAAGCTCCTTTAAGAATTTGCTCAAATCTGCAAGGAAACCAGCCTTCCCTCTAGAAATTGCGCAATCCTAACTAGCAGTCTGCTGGGCCCTAGAATTGCATGATTTCATTGAGCAAGCTTCACCAAGAAAATTGCGTAATACTTCCCAGTGTTGGGTCTAGTTAACCAGGGGATTATATGGGGAGGATCCCCTGCTTCGGTGCACTGATTGCGCAATGGGGGGTCACAAGGGGGAGGAAACCCCCCTATCTAAGGTTTTAAGAGGGGTAGGTAGCCCCCATTTATGGGGCTTGAGGTAGCACCCTTGGGAATTTTTGTTTGAACCCTATATTAGGTGGGTCAAACCTACTTGTGGTTTTGTGCATGGTTTGCACACATGGTTTTGGGCACGATGGCTTTTGGTCCATCGTATTGGATGCTTTGGCATGTATATATATGTATTGTAACATTAAAAGGAACATAATCAAAAATCAATCTAGTAGAATTAATTTTGGGATTCAGAGGAAAATCTCTATGTATATGTGTTTTATGTGTTATTCTCTTGCATTGTTTATTTTTTGTGTTTTAGAATTCGTATGCAGGTAATTTCTGTATGGGGTTAAAACCTACATTTGATATCAGAGTTGATTTGACTTCAAGGGGATGCCTTTGTTGCTCAGGGGTTTCACTCAAGCCTATTGTAGACCCTGTTTAGTGGGAGATCTGTGGGATCGATTCTAGTGGTGAAAGAAGGTGACGAGCAGTGGAAATATAGAGATCGAGAAATTTAATGATCAGAGTTTTGAGTCGTGGAAACTCAAAATGGAGGATCTATTGGTGGATAAAGATTAGTGGATCATGGTAGATCTGGGTACTAAACCAATGGGAGTGTCTGATGAATAATGGAAGAAGTTGGATTGGAAGGCAAAGATAACAATACAATTATGTGTCTTAGATTTAGTATTGCTGGATGTATGAGGGGAATATATGACGAAGGCTTTGTGGGACAAGTTAGGGACTTTGTAACAATACATGTCTCTAGCGAATAAACTATTACTATGAAAAAACATGTACAACATTAGGATGAAATATGGAGACTTGGTGAAAGAGCATCTGAATGCATTTAAGATTGTGGTAAGTCAATTATTATGTACTGATATTAAAATTTGAGATGAAGATAAGTGCATCAGTCTGTTGTGTTCTCTACCAGATTCATGGGATAGTCTGGTTATTATAATAGGTAGCAATGCAACTTCCTTGCAGTTTGATGAAATAGTCTCATCCTTGCTGATGGAGGATATGAGATGGAAAAATATGGAGAGATAGAATGGTGATGCCTTGTCTATACAAGGACAGTCCCAGAACAGAAACAAAAATAAGTCATCGAGTGGGAGATCTAAATCTCCAGGAAAACCTATAAAGGTGGTGTGATGGAAATACAGAGAGGAAGGGCACTAAAAAATGGACTTTAAATCTAAAGCTCCTAGGAAAGGAAAGGGATCTGATGATGCTGCTTCTGTAGAGGTGAAAACCACCTCAGATGAAGGTGGGGATGTGTACTTGGTTTCCTCAAGTACACATGTAGATCATGAGGCATGGTTGATTGACTGAGGTGCATCCTTTCACTTCAATCCCCATAGAGAGTCATCCTATGTGTATGAGAAATATGATGGTGGTGATTTCCTCTTAGGGGATCATAGGAAGCCTACAATTGTTGGTCACAGAAAAATGAAGTTGATGTTGCAAGGTGGAAGGGTTAGAACACTTGCGGGTGTTTTGTGTATTCCTGAATTAGCCATAAATCTGATTTTTGCAAGAAAGTTGGATGATGCAGGTGTAAAAATAGTGGTTGAGAAAGATTCCTACAATATGGTTCGGGGAGCACTGGTATGTATATGGGGAGTTTCGATTGGAACTCTGTACAAGGTGCAAGGTAGCACTGTAGTTGTTGGGTGAAATAGTTATGTGGTTCCTGAAAGTGGAGAACAATATCTAGTGGTCTCTGGAGAAAAGACCATGCTATGGCATCAAAGGCTTGGACATATTGGAGAGAAGGGCCTTCAATTACTTCATGGTAAAGGTATGGCAGAAGGTATGACTAATAGATCTTTGGATTTTGATTTCTATAAAAATTATTTATATGGGAAGCAGAATCGGGTGAGTTTCCCTTCTAGTGGTAAGAGGGCGAAATAGATATTAGAGATTGTGCATAGTGATGAGTTTGGACATGTGAAGGTTCCATCACTGGGTAAGTCTATGTACTGTGTATAATTTATAGATTACTTCTCACGGAATACATGGATATATTTCCTCAAGAATAAATATGAAGTATTTGACAAGTTTAAAGAAGTTAAGGCTTTAGTGGAAAACCAAATAGAGAAGAAGATAAAGGTGCTGAGGACAAATAACGATGGAGAGTTTTGCAGTAAGGAATTTGAATAATTCCATAAGTGTGGTATAGCACGATAGAAGACTACTCCATATACAGCTAAGAAAAATGGAGTTGTTGAAAGAATGAACAAGACACTGATGGAAAGAGAAAGAAGCATGCTTACTGGTGTGGGGTTAAGACAAGAATTATAAGCAAAGGTAGTGGAGACAACATGTTACCTGGTCAATAGATCACCTTCATCATTATTGGAGGATAGGACTCCACAATAGGTATGGACTGGTAAGAAGCCCTCTTGTTATAGACAATTTTGTGCCTTACAACAACAGACATGAATTGTCAATAATCCAAGGGATCCAAAGTTCCCTAAACATGATGTTCCTACCCCTAGAGGAACAAGGTCAACAAACCAACAGCTCTCAGATCAGTTCTCCACCTGAAAACACTCAAAAACAAGCAATCCTGAAATCAAAGCAGGTGCTCCACTAGGCTTCTGCGTTGAAACACAACTCCTCCATGGTGTACCTGCGTTGCAAAGTAGGTAGGACAAAGGCCACCTGCGTTGAGCGAGTTTGGACAAGTGGCACACTGAGTCATTGCCCCAAAAATGACACTTGGATCAGGGATTTCGCCTTGTGATGAGTCAGAGGCTCTGTTTCTCCAAGTGGAAGCAAGGTTCTCCAAGTGGACTCAAGAACTGAAGATCAACTAAAGATTAACTGAAGAGAGAGAGGACACAAGGCAACTACACATCAGTTGCAAGCTGACTCATCCTTTCTCAATTCATCTATATATTGAGCTCTCCCCTATGAGCTCAGGAGGCTGGAATTTTGTGCAAAGTAATGATATGCTGTTGGTTTCACTATAGAGCTATTGGGTGATTGTTTGAGAGAGGTGAAGAGGAGAAATTCTTTCTGCTGGGAGGTGTTGCTGGATTGGAGCCTTCAATGGTTGTAATACTCTCAGAACCTTTACTTCTTCATTAATAAAAGCTATTGAGGTTCTTCTATGTGCTCTTGTTTCAATAATATATTGTGATAATTGCATGTTTGGTTTACACTAATCCTTGAACCAGTTATGATGGCATGCTTCTTGTAGTTTCCTTCTTTGTTATTTTGCAGGATCTCATTGTAGCTGGGCCAGCAAAAGAGCGAGGAGCTGGGAGCAAGCAGCCAAAGAGAAGAGTTTCGATTCGACATTAAGCGCAAGGCAACGGTTAGTGCATTTCTCCATTCTCTTTTGATTTCATAAAGAAGTAAACCTTAAGTAGTTTGTTTTACAGTTGTTGCTAAGGTACTATCACCCTTAGAGTGGGATAGGGTCATCCGAGTCGGATACTTTTCCCTACAACAAACTGGCGACTCCGCTGGGGATCGTATCCATTTGATTGTGTTTGTAGTATTTTGCTATTCATTTCCTGAACAAAAGAGTACGAAATCGAAAAGCTTTTGACTATATCAAAAGCGAAGTAGAGGGCAGCTACTCTAGCTCATTTCTGAGCAAGTTCATGATTTGAAGAGCTGATCTACAAGGATCCTTGTAAGCTCTTAGTGATAGCTTTTCATGTTCCTAATCATCCCTTTGAGTGTGCTTGACTGATTGTTTCTGATTTGAGCAAAAACTGTGCATTTTTGAGAAAATTATGACCCGGAAACTGTGAAAACGCAATTCTCGTTTTCCAAAGCAGGTAGTACACAGGCTACCTGCTTTGCAACGCAGGTCCCGAAGGGGCTACCTGCCCTGAGAGCCAGATTGGCTGTGCAGCACCTGTGTTGGCCCAAATTTGCCTAGTGCTGTTGGGGTTTCCTCCCTTTCTCTTGACTGTTTTCATTATTGATTTGGCTGCCAGTTACCAGTCTTGCACCTATTCTGAAACCAATATTACTTGCCATCATTCTGCCTCTGTTATATAACAAAATTGTACTTGTTCTTTGTATTTCTTACTCATTTACAATTTCCCATAACGAAGAGTAAACTAGTCTTGCTCTTGGCCTCTTAGATCTGAACCTGTGTTAGGCATTTTACTGGTCTAAAGAGTTAGCTCGTTTGCTGTCCATAGCTGATTAGTCATTTTACTTTCGTCAGTATGGTTTGATTTCATGTATTTCCAGTGATTAAGCAAGTGGATCTTAAGGTGTCTTTTGATTTTGGACAAACTTGTTTGTTTTCGCTCTAAATCGAAATCAAAGTTATATAACCACTTTATTTTTGTAATCCATCAACATTAAGAAAGGGAAAAGAAAATACATGCATTGTGCATTTTGCATTTGAAAAAGTTTGCATGATAATTTAGGAGAAAGTGCATTAGTTTGTGCTGTATGAACTGTGTGAAAAGAATTTGCCTTTCTTCTCCCTCAGTAGTTAAGATTTTCATCAGTCAAAAAGATTTGAAAAAGCTTGCTTCTCATCTTAGGCTGCATTTAGGAATTTGTCATATACATCTCGTGGTGAACCTTGAAAAGCAAACATTAAAAAGATCAACTTAAAATATACTGAATGAACCTAACAACGCATTGTAACATAACGCAAACATCTAGAGGTCTAGGTAGAGACGTGTTCCGGCGTCGTTAAACATAGTGACTGTCGATCTCTACGAAAGTGGGTGATTCCTCCTGAGAGTTGGTGGCACTAATACGGACTTGTGCTCCCACGTACCGTCGCGTATATATTGGGAGACCCCTATAGGCAATTATCCTTTATCCATAGGAAGCCGTGTCGGCCGCCCTACTGATCGCGATGCAGTGAACACAACATTCACGAAGATCGACCACCCGTACCGTAAAACGTATTCTGTGGTTTCGCGAAAGGTTTGGCACACCCTCTGCCTAGATCTCCAGAGCAGTTTCTTTTGGCCCTTTTCAAACTCTATAACTGAAAAGGTCCAACCGAGCATTTGTCACTTCGGGCTCGTTAATACATCGAAGGAGACTAGAGTCATCTTCAGCTTTTTCTCGACTCTTAAAACATGAAAAAGCAAAGTTATGTTTAAAAGCGTCTAATAAAATTCATTCAAATCGGAAACACAAACCTTTCCCTTTATATTTTAGTTGATCGAGTAATCTGCAATCGTGGAAGAAAGTCAACTGAATATCCGTCGTTCTCGGAGGCTTGCGAGTCAACCGTCTTTGTCTCCGGAATCGAAAACAATCCGGGCAAAACGAACTCGTCGAACCAGTTCAAAATCTCCTTTAAAAGTTAGAACAAGTGTTCCAACAACATCTGAGATTCTGGTTACTCCAAACATTTCCGGAAACCCTGCCTCCATAGAAGAAGTTCAACCGCCACAGAGGGACAGTAATACTGATCCTAGTCTGGGGGCAAATACTTGTATGACTGAACCAGTTCCATCTGTAACTGGTCCAGAGAGTTTTGTTCCTCAAACATCTGCCGCTTTTGATACAACCCCTTCTTCGGCACCTGAAATCTTTTACGGACCTGATGGTCTTCCTCTTCCACCTGGTCTGATTGCGATAGAGGAAATTATAGAGGAACCGCAAGTATCCACTCCAATTCATTTTGGAGTAGGGGTCACTCTATTTCCTGCTACAACAGAAGTTTGTCCATCACCAGTGGAAGTTCCTGTAAAATCACTAGGCGATCAATTGGATAGGCTAAAAATGTCTGAACAACCGTCGACATCTAGGACTGTGTCAAATGACACGGCGGCGGCAGAATTACCTGCTGCAAATCCAACAATGTTCGCCAACATACCATCTGTCCCGGCAAATTGTCAACAACAAGCTAGAGTCCAATCAGGGACGACAATATGGTTAGTTCCTATTTCTTCATCCGGATTATCATCTGGTACTTCTTATGTTGAAACTCAACAAATTGATCCAATGTGTCTTCAAGGGCCAATTTGCCCTTTAAGTACTGGATCTCCACCATGTGGAGGGCAGTATGCTCTTTCATTGTTCCCTCCCAGAGAACAACCACATGAGAGTTTACAACAAGGATCAGGTCAAACTGGAATCACATCTAGCGGTTGGATACCAATACTGCCTCAACAATCAGGAGTTGCATATTCAATGCAACCAGTACACCCTGTGTCGAATATTACCCCCCACCTGTTATGGTGAATGCGTCGCAAGTAAAAGCGCTACCTGTTGTAATACAACAACCTCTTGTCTCAGCGGCTCAATCACAACCTCTGGGTAGTGCCTCCTTATCTGGAGCGACTCAGGCTCAAACAAGTACTGTGGCTCCTCATCTTGGTCAATCATCCAGTATTGGTCAACAGCAAATGGTCCAACAACCATAGCTGGTTCAATCTCAACAACCGCCATTCCAGCAATCATATCAAGGACCTGAGCAACAAGTCTTTGTAAGTAATGGGCAACCATGCTATAATGGTTATGCCCATCAACCTTGTCAAAGTTGTCAGCATTATGCTGGTCTGCAAAGACCCATTGCTCAGGCGATACCATCTTATCCCGGATATGCTTCGCCTAACCTAAACCAACAGTTTCCCTTTATAGCAACTCTAGAATTACCAGATCTAAACCGGTTGACTAATGATCCAATTGCTTATGCCTCTTGGTTGCCAGCGATTCCGCATAAACTTCCATTGGAAATTCCTAAATTCAATGGAAATCCAGGTGAAGATCCGTCGAATCATGTGATGACATTCCACCTATGGTGTTCATCAAACACCCTGAATGATGATTCGATAAGACTTCGCCTCTTCCAGAGGACATTGACAGGTCCAACGGCTAAATGGTACATTGAATTGCCAAGAGCCTCTTTTGACAATTTCAGCTCCTTAGCCACGACTTTCTTAACCCATTTTCAATTACCGATAAGGTATGAAACATGAACAGAGCTCCTTACCAACTTCAAGCAGATAACGGCCACTCACATATCTGATCATATACATGAGTGGCGACGTCGTCATAGGATGGTGAAAACTTACGTTCCCGATCAGCTGTTAGCTGAATGGTTTATAAAGTCATTACTTCCGGCTATAACGGAAGATGTGGCCAAGGGAGGAGTCGTAACAGAGGAGCAAGTCATTGCTCGTGCTCAATACTTAGACTTAGTATATACTCAGTCGGGCACGCTCTACGACAAAATACCTGACGCCCCTAGACCTGAATTTTCAATTCCTCCCCCTCCTGAATCGAATACTAACTCTCACGCCAGTAATGGCGTAACTGGCAAACGCAAAATTTCTAGTCAAAATGCAAACGAGGAACTTCTTGCCTCAGAAGTAAATGCCATGTCGACCGACAAGCGCAAACAACTGAAGCAACCAGGGGGCAAGAAGATAAAGAAAAGGAAAGGGAGACCCCCGACAGGGTGTCATATATGCGATGAGGATCATTGGACGAAAGATTGTCCACATATACCTGAAGTTAAGAAACTCTTCAAGAGTTCAAAAACCCCAGCAGTATTGACTGATCCGTTCCCTAATCCAAGCCAAAATCTGGTTGCGAATCAAAATGCTTCCTGATCCCAAGTGCTTATGTTGTCCACCTCAAAGCAGTAGAATAATGCTTTGACAAGGAATAAAGGTTACCAGAATCCACAGCGGTCGAATAACAAGGCTGATAAACAACCTAGTAGTTCGACAACAACTTTGAACGAAGTTGTGCCACCCATCGTTCCTAAGCCAATAATAAACTCGCCAAAGGGAGTAGTACACAAATCGACATTTAATCCTCGCGAAAAAATAACACAGGATTATAATATAATAGAGCACCTAGCTCAATCATCGTCCGCTATGTCGACACCTGAGGTAGTGCAAAATTGCACCTCCAAAGAGCAAGCTTTATTATCAGCTATACGTGGGATTGGCCCAATGGATTCCAATCTTGTGGCCTTTGATCATAAAGGATATGACCCTCGGTTACCAGCTCAACAAGCTTTCCTTATTCAAGTGAAAGCCCTCAACAAAACTGTTCATCGAACAATTGTTGATGAGGGGGCATCTGCATGTCTTATGTCGATGAGTTGCTGGAAAAATTTAGGCTCACCACCCTTGTCGAAATTGTCAACGACGTTAAAAGCATTTGATGGACGATCATACACTCCATACGGGATTTTAAATAACTTGCAAGTTGAACTGGGGGGAAAAACAGTAGAAGTTGATGTTGAAGTAATCGACGGAAACCTCGATTACAACATCCTACTGGGAAGGCCTTGGATATATGCAATGGCTGCAGTTGTGTCGACCTACTTCAGGAGGATTGTATTTCCTTTTCAAGGAAAAATTACAATCGTCGACCAACAAACATTTCTCCCCAACAGTTCTCAAGTTACGGGAAGCAGCACGATGATCCATGAAAGTAATCAATCACTCCAAAATATGGGAGTAGGTCTCCTAAAAGACCCTGCCTTAATGGGTACTTTTGCCCTACCGTCGGCGAGTAATCTGGAGGAAGTAGCCACAGTGGAAACCTACAATATGAAATCTTCTATATCCAATGGATTCGGAAGATTCCTAAATATTTTGTCAGCATGGATCGTCGCCCTAATGGAAATACTGTAAATACAGTGGGCCCCGAGGACGGTTCTTATCTCGTGTCAACCTCGTTAAAAAATGAAACAAGGAGTCACGGGGATAGTTCTTTTACTATGTCAACCTCATTAAAAAAATGAAACAAATCCCCTTTTCAAAATTCAAAGGTAAACCTTCATTCCAACCACCAAGTTGAATGCAATGAAGCTTAGGGGGCACCCTCCTTTGACATGCGTCATTATGATGCTGGGGGCATGCAAAAGTTTGAGCAGTTTTAGCAATGTTCATGCTCGTTAAAAAATAAACGCAAGAATCGAGCAGTTTTTGTGCAGAGTTCATGCTCGTTAAAAAATAAACATAAATTGTGAGCAATCTTTCCCTACAGTTCAAGCTCATCCAGAAAAAATGAACCGGTAAATAACCTGGAGAAATGTAACCTTTGAAAGCCGTTTTAAAAACCTTTGGTCGTGTTCTTGCAGTCTCACCTCCATCCGTTCATTTGGCCAATTGTTCATCTCCATATGTGTGTTTACCCATTTTGAGGAACAGCTGCGAAGAGTGATTTCACTTAGCCATCCTTGTGACACTGCCGTGATTGGAGAATTCCAACCTGTACCCGGAATCTGCTGCTATCCCTGTTCATCACTCGTTCCTCAAAAGACGAGTCTTCTTTGAGCTCTTTTCACTGACTCGTAAAATATGAAAAGTTTGCCGAGTTTTGGCCTTCCAGCTCGTTAAAAGGACCGGAAGAGCTATCCCTCCTCTAGATTTTAATCTTTTTGGACCTGAGGGATTATTGCACAAAAAGATCGAGCGCTTGTTTTGTTCGGCTCGTTAAAGAAATCAAAAGTTCATCCCTTCTGTATTGTTTTATAGTTTTTCGGACTTAAGGGATTAGATGACGAAAAAGGAATTTTGGAGTTAACTTTTCGTACCTTTTCAGACTCTCTAAAAATGAAAAGGACCGAGTTTTCCTTGTCGTTAGACTCGTTAAAATGATTAAATAGCGACAAACTTGTCTTTAGACGAGAACGAGTTTCCCTATCGCTAGGCTCGTTAAAACATAGCGATGGGCTTGCCCGAAGGGCAGGTTATAGAACAAGCATATGTTATCCTCCTCAAGCTTGACAAAAATAAAGAGGTACTGGTCAGCAATGACTGGGGAAAAATTGGGAGAACCTCACAGCATTAATGGTAGCAAGTCGCTCTTGAACATGACACTTTGTCCTCCGTATCACATCGGGTTGGGTTGTTTCATTCACCGGTCTCATAACCATGGTCCTCGCCACACCATCCACAATTGGGGTAATGCTACCAATCCATCACATCAGTGTCGTTATATGTTCAAGAGATGTGGTTCTGCAAAGAGTCAACCGTGTCCCATCCACTGCCATACATTATCTTTCATCCACTTCATGACCGCCACCCTGAATCATACATCACAGTTTGTTTTCACCTCATCACAATCACTAGCTCCATTCCGTGTCACTGATGTGGGATTCATTAAGGCCCTCCTTTGATGGATCGCTTCTTGTCGACATCAGCTCATTATCCAAGGAGTTGATCTAGGAACACCCCCTTCAGTACTTTGAAGCTTGCATGCCTCAATGGCAAGTTTCTCACTTCCGGCGACAGGTATACATCAATGACCTTCGACCAGAAGATTTTGCATGGTGGTCGACGCCAAGTCCTTTATTCCCACCATGTGAATTGTACTGACGTACCTTGAGGGTCATCATCCTTATCGGTGATTCCTCTCGCGCTTGTTAACGATTTACATCATTGACCGGTAATCAAGCGATGTCTTTCCATGTTCGACTTCAAGAAATTCTCACATGGATCGACTTGTACATCGAGTGAAGATCGGAAGAGATTGAAGACCTCGGATCTAGTTTCATACATCCGGGCTGTGATATATATTCAGGACATAAAGACATTTGATATGTACATCATTACAGCAGATGATCATCCTTCTCAAAGGATGATAATTTCAGCAGAGAATTATCAGTCTACAATCAGACGATCGTCTGTTCTATGTAACAAAATGTATTTATAAAGCTGAGCATGGGAATGCCCGCCTCAGCTAGATCATGAAAATGTATGAAAAATAATGTATTGTATTGTATCTTATTACAGGACACTTCTCAGCAGATTGAATGAACTTCGGATCCTCTCAATAAAGCATTTCACCCGATAAATGACCTCATACTTTAGGGGGCATCTGTTATAGACAATTTTGTGCCTTACAACAACAGACATGAATTGTCAATAATCCAAGGGATCCAAAGTTCCCTAAACATGATGTTCCTACCCCTAGAGGAACAAGGTCAGCAAACCAACAGCTCTCAGATCAGTTCTCCACCTGAAAACACTCAAAAATAAGCAATCCTGAAATCAAAGCAGGTGCTCCACTAGGCTTCTGCACTGAAACACAACTCCTCCATGGTGTACCTGCGTTGCAAAGCAGGTAGGACAAAGGCCACCTGCGTTGAGCGAGTTTGGAAAAGTGGCACACTGAGTCATTGCCCCAAAAATGACACTTGGATCAGGGATTTCGCCTTGTGATGAGTCAGAGGCTCTGTTTCTCCAAGTGGAAGCAAGGTTCTCCAAGTGGACTCAAGAACTGAAGATCAACTAAAGATTAACTGAAGAGAGAGAGGACACAAGGCAGCTACACATCAGTTGCAAGCTGACTCATCCTTTCTCAATTCATCTATATATTGAGCTCTCTCCTATGAGCTCAGGAGGCTGGAATTTTGTGCAAAGTAATGATATGCTGTTGGTTTCACTATAGAGCTATTGGGTGATTGTTTGAGAGAGGTGAAGAGGAGAAATTCTTCATGCTGGGAGGTGTTGCTGGATTTGAGCCTTCAATGGTTGTAATACTCTCAGAACCTTTACTTCTTCATTAATAAAAGCTATTAAGGTTCTTCTATGTGCTCTTGTTTCAATAATATATTGTGATAATTGCATGTTTGGTTTACACTAATCCTTGAACCAGTTATGATGGCATGCTTCTTGTAGTTTCCTTATTTGTTATTTTGCAAGATCTCATTGTAGCTGGGCCAGCAAAAGAGCGAGGAGCTGGGAGCAAGCAGCCAAAGAGAAGAGTTTGGATTCGACATTAAGCGCAAGGCAACGGTTAGTGCATTTCTCCATTCTCTTTTGCTTTCATAAAGAAGTAAACCTTAAGTAGTTTGTTTTACAGTTGTTGCTAAGGTACTATCACCCTTAGAGTGGGATAGGGTCATCCAAGTCGGATACTTTTCCCTACAACACCTCTCTTTCACATCTAAGGGTATTTGGATGTGAGGCATATGTACATGTTCCAATGGAGAAAAGAACCAAGTTGGATAGTAAATTTGAAAAGTGCATCTTTATTGGGTGTAAGGATGGCTTAAAGGGTTATAAGCTTTTGAACACAGTAACAAGGAATATTATGTGTAGTCAAGATGTGGTATTCAAAGAGGTGAAAGATGTTATTAAACTTGAAGTCCCATCAAAGAAACCTGAGAGGATAGAGTTTGAGCTTACGTAGGAAGAATCAAACTCTACAATAGAAGAGGAATCAGAATACGAAGGCCACAAACTCTGTTATGGGAAGATCAATTCGAGAAAGAAGGCAGCCAAAAAGGTATATCCCATCTGCTTTTTGTTCAAAATTTTCTTTATCTATTACTGATGATGATCCCAAAACTATGATGGAAGCAGTAGATTCAGAGGATGGAAAGCTCTGGAAAGAGACCATGGTTGACAAAATGGCATCTTTGCACAAAAATGAGGCTTGGGATTGGGTGGAGTTTCTGGCTGGAAGGAAACTCATTGGCAGTGATCCAAGTCTGGGTGTGACAAAGGACCCTTCCAAGGCTTTTACTTTCATGATGTGTTAAATTACATTTTTAAAATAACATAAATGAATACAGGTTCATGTTGTATAGAGTATGAACATGTCAATCATCAACAAATGAAAACATAAGCCATTGATAATAGAGTTCGTCTAGGAGGGACTACGTCTCCAGGCTCCAGTTTCAAGATGGTGTATGCCGTTGAAGTCCTGTCAATATTAATGATTTACATAAGAGGTGATGTCGCTATCATACAAGGAAAATTCACTCACGCAGGAGAGGCTCTAAGAGATGTTCTGTTACAAGAACTCTCAATCAAAAAGACTACTATTAGTATGACATAAACTCATGCATGATGAGTATCCCAACAACATGGCATAGGAGGGATCTCAATGCAAAACATGCATGATGACAACATGAGTATCCCATCAACATACAACAAAGGGATCTCAAAACATAACATGATGAATCATAGAAACAAGTGCATCACATAGACGATTCTGCGTCACATCAAGTAGGAATTATGAAAAGAAGTAATAAAAAAGATCCCTCATACACATAAAATAGGGATCTTTGCAGCACAACACATAGCAAAGGAAGTACATGAACACACTGCATATACCTCACAACCAGGGGCCATCTGAAGAAGAAAATGTCAAACTACTGAAGTTGTTCATGCCATCGATCTCACGGCATAAATCACATGGAAATGGCTGCTCGGACATAACTGTTGACACCTACATTCCACTTAGAAAAGAAGTTGGAAAATAAAATGAGAAAATAAAAAATCTAAACACACCATCAGACTTGTGGCGTCGAATAGTGAAAAATCAACTGTCAAATTTGTGAATTTCGAGAAATTGAGAATATAGGGCTCAATGAATATTTTAGATTCCCCCTTGATTCCTCAAAGATTCTTCTCCATGGGTGGACTAGAAATCTGCAATTCAAAAGTCAAATCTGACCTTTCCATTGTGATCCTTGTGGAAAACCATGAAAAAAAAGTATAAACTTGACTATATTCCGACATGGAGAAAAATTACCTCCTCGGGAAAATTTCAAGGATCATGGCTTTGCTCTCTGTTTCTGTAGCAGTCATGGTTCCACTTGCATACTGAAAAATGGCTGAAAAATGAAGAACTATGATGGAGAAATGGAAAATGACAGTGCACTTCCTCCTTCATCTGAGCACACTGAAAGACTGCGTTTAAATACAAAATCGTCGATGGATTTTTCAAGGAAGTCAGTGTAGGGCAGTTGGTTAATAGTATAGTTAATATGGAGGATGTTGAGCAGTCAAATCTGCCTCCTCCTTTTTTTATACATTGTAAATGAATTATTTTAAAATTAAGTTATGACCTGCCCAACGTACCAGCCTGCATCTGACTCTCTTGTAATTAATGGTGGTTGGCTCATGTTGGGGCTGGGTCCATACCTGAAGGGCCAGCCCACCCAAATCCTTTGTTTGTTTTATGTGCCCCGTGGGTTCTATGGGATTGTTGCAGGGTGTCGGGGTCATGCTCGCCCACCCCATTGTTGTTTTGTTTGTTCCGTGGGTTGGTGGGAGGGGTCGGGGGTCATGGCCCACCCTTCCATCATTAATATTACAAGTATGGGTTGGGGTTGCGGGGTTGGTAGCTCGCCACCCCCCTTTCTGTATTTCCTTTTGTTTAATAAGTAAAATTTGTAATTTTTGGAAATTTGGTTTTTTGATCAAAGGGGTCATTTTAAATAGGCAACATTTTTTCCTAGAATCTGGCCTTAGTTGGCGGGATTCCGTCTACCAGAAAGGTACAAATTCTCTCCTTCTTAAACTTGCCAAGTCATAAAAAATCAACCCAACATTGACTGCCTCTATCTTCTTCATTTAGACTTCGATTGGATTGTTTCACACCATTAGAGTCTGGGCGACAAGCAGTTCGATCTGATGTCAAGTTCATCACCTTTTTGCCACTTTTAATTTTGATCTTGTCTAAGTCATCTTTGTCCTGTGTGTGTCTCTCGAGCCTCCTAGATTAATCCTCCCTACTAAATAGCTTTTGGTCCTCCAAAAGCACGAAAAATAATCTAGAACATCTTTGTACCTTGTCTAGATCATAAGTGTCCTGAAAGGTCTTGCTTCCATCTCCTTCACCTTTGTTCTTTGGAGCCTTAAGTGATGAGCCGACACTTGTAACTTTTGCACTTGTAGTACATTGTTTTGTGAATTACATGCTGGACTTACATGACTAGCTAATGACCCAAGTGTCCCACACATGCCATCAGTTTATAACACATACTCGATGGTCAAGTTTACGATAAGATGGATACAATACCCCATTTACGAAAACAGGGCCAACATATCATTGTTGCTTCAACAAGTGATGGAAAACACGTCATCACTGCAATGCATGATTTACAAATATAAGGCCAAACACTATTGTTTTGCTTTTAAAAGTGATGGAAAACACATCATCAGTTTTACATTTTAAAATGCAACAAATGATTTACAAAAGCATGACCATGACAAGATAACATATCTAGAAACCGTTTTTCACTTATCAATGTGAATGGGTCACCTCCTTGTGGTGCTTTTTCGTGTCGGACAATCATTTCTCCTGGTTCATACACCAACACTTTGTCTTTAAGGCATTGCTCTGGATAGAGCCTCCAACAAGTAGCTCTCTGATGGCCACTTTTGTTGCAATGACTACAATAGGTCTTCTTCCTCTATATTTGTTTAACATGTTTCATTTCCTACTGTTGAGAGGCTCTTTCATGCCTCATCCTTTTGTGTGCTACCATTATTTCCAACACTTAGAAAATATATGGTTATTTAATCCACAAAAGGTACATGTTTTTCAATGCCATGTTTTATGCTCATTATTAACAACATGATTATAATTGAAATGAACATTCATACTTTCCCTTGTTGTCTCTGGTGTATGTATGGCGATGAGATCTTACCTCAGCTGTCTCCGTGTAGTAGGCACTGCTATAGGATGATGGGGATGTGTTCCCATAATTCTTTTTCCTCGATGATTTCAACGCTGTCTCGGAAGAGTCTGACACCTTCGAGCATTCCCCTTTGGTGTATCTTGAGCCTGCAAATTGAGGTCTCTGCATAACCTCCAATGGTTGAGTCATTCCTTGGTTATTAACACCAATTTTTCTTTCCTCCTCATGCCTCATCCTTGTAAGGAGCCTCATGTTTGTCTTGCTAATTGGGATCTCCAAATATCCAATATAAATCATACTATCTGAAGAGAAAACATAAAGGAAATCAAAATCTTTTAGCTCCTGTTTCGATTTGGAAATAGATGATGAGGAATTCTCATCATCTGTTGTTGGTGGTTCACTAATTGTCATGGCGTGTTCCCCAACTTCCTTTCTTACATACCCAAGTCCTATTCGAAATGGTAATTCCTCTACCTTGATGGGGTTTACAATGCCTTGGCCATTAATGCCCAAGATTTTTCCTTCATAACCCATTCGCTTCAATAGTTTGGAGCCAATTCCCGTGGTATGATTTTCAAAAACAGCGAAATCTTCATCATGAAACATACATGAATTCAGAGAATTACATTTTACCTCACATGGGTCACGCCGCAACTTTTTGAAGGCCTCATCCTCTGCTTGCAGCTATCATAGCAATTTTTTTTTACTCTTTCTCTTCATGTAGACACATCTTTAATCCAACATTCTCTATTTCAAGATTATGTTTCTTGTGCTTCAGTTCATCTAGGGCCTCTTCCATGGCTTTCAATTGAGGCTTCAGTCGATCCTTTTCCTCAGTCTCTTTCTGTAGATTTTCATACATTATCTTCACTCTTTTGGAAATTTTAAGCATGGTCTTGTACATCACTTTTTCATGCTTTGTTGCTGCACATTCCATTGTTCATGCTGCAATTCACATCCATGCAAAGACCGCTCTGATACCACTTGATCTAGGTCCGGGTGTGACAATGGACCCTTCTAAGACCTTTTACATTCATGTTGTGTTTAATTTCATTTTTAAAAGAACATAAATGAATACAGGTGCATGTTGTAAATAATATGAACATGTCAATCATCAAGACATGAAAACATAAGTCATTGATAATGATGTTCGTCCAGGAGGGACTACATCTCTAGGCCCCATTGTCGAGACAGTGTAGGCCATTGCATTAAGTGTTGTCAATAGTGATGATGTATATAAGAGGTGATGTCGCTATCATACAAGGAAAATTCCCTCACGCAGGAGTGTCTCTAAGAGATGTTTCATTACAGGGACTCTCAATCAAAAAGACTCCTATCAGTATGAGATAAACTCATGCATGATGAGAGTCTTGCCAACATGGCATAAGAGGGACCTCAATGCAAAACATGCATGATGACAACATGAGTATCCCATCAACATACAACAAAGGGATATCAAAAGGTAACATGATGAATCATGACAACAAGGACATAACATAAACAATTCTACCTCACATCAAGCAGGAATCATGAAAAAAGTAATAAACAAGATCCCTCACCAGCATCAAACAGGGATTTGTGCAGCACAATGCATAGCAAAGGAAGTACATGAACACATTGCATATACCTCACAAACAGGGGCCATGTGAATAAGTGGATGTCAAAATGCTGAAGTTGTTCGTGCCATTGATCTCACGACATCAATGGCATGGAAATCGTTTCTTGCACATAAATGTTGACACCAAAATGGCTGGAAAATAAAATGAGCAAATAAAAAATCTGAATGCACCATTAGATTTGTGGCATCGAATAGTCCAAAATCGACTATCAAATTTTCGAATTTTGAGAAATTGAGAATATGGAGCTCAAGGAATCTTTTAGATTCCCACTAGATTCCTTAAAGATTTTGCTCTAGGGGTGGAATGGAAATAAACAATTCAAAAGGTAAATTTGACCGAGCCATTGTGATCCCTACAGAAAATTGTGAAAAACGACTATAAACTTGACTATATTCTGACATGGAGAAAAATTATCTCCTCGGGAAAATTTCAAGGATCATGGTTCGCTCCCTATTTCTATAGTAGTCATGGTTCCACCTGTATACTAAAAAATGGCCGAAAAATGAAGAATTTTCATGGAGAAATGGACAACGACATTGCACTACCTCCTCTATCCGAGTGCACAGAAAAAACTGCATTTAAATACAAACTCATAGGTGGATTCTTCAAGCAAATCGTTGTAGGGCAGTTGGTTAATAGTCTGGTTAATATGGAGGAGGTTGGGTGGTCAAATCCCACCTCCTACTTTTTTTATACATTGTAAATGAATTATTTTGAAATTAAGTTAACGATTGGGTCAGGCCCTCCTTAGGTGGCTCGCCCACCGTACCAGCCTCCCGCCAACTCTCTCGTAATTACTTGTGGTTGGCTTGTGCTGGGCTTGGGTCCATGTCTGAAGGGCCGGCCCACTTAAATCCTTCATTTGTTTTATGTGTCCCCGTGGGCTCCATGGGATTGTTGTGGGGTGGCGGGGTCATGACTGCCCACCTCGTTGTTGTTTCATTTCTTCCACGGGTTGGGGGGAAGGGTTGGGGCTCATGACCCACCCCTCCATCATTAATATTGCAAGTACGATTTGGTGTGGCGGGGTTGGTGCCCCGCCAACCCCCTTTTATATATATATATTATTTATTTATTTATTTATTTATTTGTTTTTCTTTAATAAAAAAAAGGTGCAATTTTTGGAAATTTAGTTTTTTGACTAAAGGGGTCATTTAAATAGGCAACGCTTTCACCTGGAATCTAGCCTCAGTTCACTTGATTCCATCTGCCAAAAAAGTGAAAATTGTGTCCTTGTTAAACCTATCGAGTCATCAAAAGTCAAACCAACTTTGACTGCCTCTATCTCCTTCATCCAGACTCAGATTGGAGTGCCAATCAAACCGTTGGAATCAGGGCGATGAGCACTTTGATCTCATGTCAAGTTCATTACCTTTCCACCACTTTGAATTTTGAGCTTTTCTAAGTCCTTCTTGTCCTATGTGTGTCTCTGGAGTGGTGAGCACCAGTATTGCAGCAATAATGGTGCAACTCCTAGGGCTTCCTTCTTTACTTTTATCAACCTAGTAGTTCGTAACAAACTTGGAAGCGACGGTGCTGTATGCACAAGTACTAGCTCTTACTGCAAGCTGTCACTTGGTCAGCTGGCACAAGATCACTAATGAGCTCAAGCTAACTTCTATGAGTTCTAAGAAGAAGCTTTTAATTGTGATGAAAGAGAGCTAACACTACAGAAGCTACCCTATCTGCTGAAAGAGAAAGAAAGTTGAAATGTAACACAAACCCTAGCAAACCCTAATTTACCTGTTAACCCTACTTTTGGAAGAAAACATATGGAAATTTGATGAAATGAGTGCTATTGATTACTAAAAAGGTAGATTTCATTTATTTAAGATACTCTTGAAAATAAATGAGAAGAGAACATCTTTTTGTGCATTTGAGTGTTTGTATGTGAAATTATTATGCTTGTGATTTATCTGGTTGTGATTGCGCAGAGGTTTGGTGGTGAAGGAAGGTGGAGCTAGTTGTTGTAGAGGTGGAGGAAGGTGTGGAGAGGTCCTGAGAAGCCCCTAGTACACTTCTGAAGACTTTCATAGCGATCAAACTTCGAAAAATCACTCTTAGGAAATTCTACAGGAGGATGCAGGCGATCTACAGGAGGATCCACAGGAGGAGGCCGAGAGTTATTTCTGGAGTTTTGAGCGTGGAAAAATGATGGGAAAAGGGAACTGAAGGCTAGATGAAGGTTTTGAGGTGTCTAGAACTTGTCAAGGAAGATCAAGAATGAACATGATGGTTGGATCTGTTCAAATGGCAAGAAAGAAGCTTATGGAGAAAAATGAAGAAACTAGGGTAGATTGGCGAAATGTTGCGAATGACTTGGGAAATCTATGAGAATTGAGCTAGTGCTATCTATTTTATCGATGTATGGTGAGCTTAGGTGTCCTGCAAGAGATCTGCACATCTACTTACGAAAATTAATCAATGAGAGGACTAAAAACTGAAATTTCTCTAGCTTGACCTAATTTTTGACCTACAACGGAAAATTGCTGAACAGTAACCTTTGAATAGAAAATCATGCAAAGAGATCTATTGTAAGAGAACATGAAATGATCTAGGTAACTGAATCTGAACCAATATCAATGTTTCCAAACCAAGGTATCACACTATCAGTTGCATGGAAAAGTAAAAACTATGTTTTCGGTGGCAGCAGAAGTGCCTTGACCTCAAATCATAGTACCAGGAAGGGAGAAAAGAGATCAGGGCTTCTTGTTGGCCTTTTTGAATCTTATTCTGTCACTGTAGTAACCTACTTAAGCAACTGAAACAAAAACAACTATGCTAACCATCAAAAGAAACCTAATTTAACAAAGTAAAATGAATCTATGCAACAGAAATTAACTCATGAACTGAAGCAAAAACATATAAGTACACAGTAGGAGGTGCTGGGAAACATGGGTTGGGCCCTAACCCAAGAGCTTCAGCCCTCTGAAAGAGATCAGTGCTGGCTCAAAAGATTTTTCATATTCATTATAAAAAAAAGCAGTAACATTACATGAACTGTTCTCAAAAAGGAACTCGAAAATGAGTTGAACACAATGTTGCACAAAAGTGTGAAAATCTACGAATAATTGGATAAAATTCAACTAAAAAAACTAAGGCCCTAACCCCCCATATTTATAAAAATGGAGTCCACCAACAAACCTCATAAAATCAAGGAGCTCGGCTTCCCAGAACTGGAGATAAATAACAGTCCTCCTTTACTTGATCGACTGCCCCTTGGAATGTGGACCTTTGTGCTCCGAGTTTCTGATGGAGAATTAGAGGTAAGGGTTCATAAATGAAGGGTACACCCTCCTCCAAATCGTCTCTCTTGTTCTTCCTCGAATTTGGCTACCAAATGCTCATTAAACCTTTGATTTTGTTTCAAAATTAACCAAAAATCTGGATAAAGCACACATTAGAGTTTCTGGCATAATGACTAACCCAATTTACTCTATTAGCATAAATATAATAAAAAAATGCAATAGACTAATGAGAATGGTGGATTAAGTCTAATTAAGAGGAAAAATGAGCCGATATAATTACCCATTTCTGGGGATCATCATTACCCCCTACTGAAGGTGTTGCTCATCCTCTGAGCAACTAATCTATCTCTTCATCCTTGATGGCTCTGATGGATTCCCTGACATCCCATGCTTCTGATGTGATATCCTCCTCTTTATCATGGAATCCTACCTTTCTATCCACCTCCTCCCACTGTTGTCTTTATTATTCCTCTTTTTCTTCTTTTCTCTTCTCTGCCTCTGTTAGCTTTGCTTCCTCAAGCTCTATTTTGGTTTCCTTCTCATCTTGTTTAGTTTCTACCTTCTCTGCTTTAGTATTTTTCTTCTCTCACTTAGTCTTTTTCTTTTCTATTTTAGTCTTTTTCTTTTATGTTCTGGGTTTCCTCTACTATGGTATTTTTTCTTCTTTGTTTCAGGTTCTTCCTTCTCATCTTCTATTTTGATTTCTTCCTCTATCTTAGGTTCTTCCTTCTCACATTATGTTTTTGTTTCCTTCTCTGTTTCAAGTTCTTCTTTCTCTGTTTCGGTCTTTTCCTCTTTTTATATTTCCTCCTCATCTTCCCCTGCCATATTTCTAAAAATCTCCCAGGCTATGGGTATTTTGAAGGTGTGGAGGGCCTCTTCCACCAACAGTTTAATCAGCCCGTGGTGAGCCAATTGGTATGGAACTCCCGCCTTCAATTTACTTCTAGAATCTATTATGGATTGGAGGAGAAAATAAGGAATATTGAGCTTTTGGGGTGCAAGAAGATCCATGCCATATCTTAAGTCATGCAAAATTCTGAAAAGGTACCCATAAACTATGTTGTACCTTCCTTCACAAGAGATGTACTTGATAATATACTAACTAACCTCATCCCATGAGTAAGCTATGTTTGTTCTCCTGATGCCATTTTATTCCTCTATAGGATGCTCATCTGGATGGAAGAAGGTGTTCTTGGCAACTTGAACCAGTGGTTTTTCTTCATTGCTCTAGGGTAGTCCAAGTGGGAGGTTGGAAACTCTGCTGATGAATTCTAGGGTGATTTTTATAGTGAAACCCCTAAGACTGACAGTGGCATGAGTTTTTGAGTGAGGTGTCAAAGACAAGGCAAATTCCTCTGTTACTTCTTCATCATACCGACGAAGCTTTTCAAAGAAGGGTATCCAATTTGCTCTAGTAAAGAGGGCTGCCACCTCTGGGTGTTCATGTAGCCTGGTTGAGTTCAGAGGTTCCTTCCTCATAAATCCCCCTGTCATGATGTTCAGAGTCTTCTGGAATATCTCAGGTGAAGAGGGAGACAACAATTTTCAAAAATCAGGAAACAGAGAAAAAATTGTGTTTTTCTTTAAGAAACAGGTAGACTTTTTTTTCAAATGCAATTACTCTTCTCTTCAGGCTTAATTCTTTCCTAAAATTGCATCATTCCCTGTATATGTGATTATCCAAGGTGGAGAAGGAGACAAAACTTCTTTTGCAGAAACAGGAAACAGATGAAAATTGTGTTTTTTTTCAAGAAATAGGCAGAGTTTTGAATGTAATTCCTCTCCTTTTTCAGGCTTAATCCTTCCTTAAAATTGCATCACTCCTTGTATATGTGAAAACCAAGGTGAAGAAGAGACAATACTTCAGAAACAAAGAATAGATGAAAACTATGTTTTTCTTAAGAAGCAGGCATAATTCATTGAATGCAATTCCTTTCCCTCTTCAGGCTTCATTCTATCTTACAACCACATGACCCATTGAATATATGAAAATGAAAAGTTGGTTTGCACCGATCCTACCTCTTCGAGCCCAAATTTGGATGAGAATCCCATTTTTTCTTCTGCAATACTGCTCACTGGTCCTCCTCTAGAACTTTTACAGCTTCTTGTAGAATGACGATAGCAGAAAAATGGCTGAAAACAATAGAGGATGATGATTTCGAGGTTATGGTTGTGGTATAGAGCTTACTGCAGCTAAGTGGACAAGGATGAAATGGAAGAAAAGGTGGTGAAGGAGTTTTGAGGAGGCATTTTTATGTTTTCTTTGAGATATTTCTATTGATGGTGAGTTGGCAAAAAAGTGCATTGGCATTATTTGGACTATTGGTCCCTACTGCAGTGTCATCATGAAACCTTATGCTTTCTATCTGTAATCAC